>JBAMAW010000052.1:0-1287210 GCA_037043295.1 Amiota minor
CCTTTGCGGATGACACTGCAATCATCAGTCACTCACGCCACCTGTGAGTTACAATTTTTGTTGTGGTGCAGCTTACGTAGAGAGAGTCTTTATGAGAGAGACAGAGAGAGAGAGAGAGAGAGAGAGAGGGTTAAATAATGAATCATAGCAAGAAATAGATCTTTTTTATTTTTTTCCAAAAAAATGTTTCTCAAAAAACATTTGCTAAAAGAGACCAAAAAAAATTGTCTTCGCCGGTCTCAATGTTAAAATGCTGTATGAATACATAAGACAAATCAATAATGTAATATTGAGCATTCAGCTTTTTGTCAATTTTATAATATACTAACGTTACCCGGCGTGCGTTGCTACACCACCTATGCGTTAATTAGGTGTTTTACGTCAACGAACAATATTATTTATTGTATTTAGTTACAGGATTAGATTACATACATTTGTAGTTACTTATAATATATAACCTAAGTTTTAAGAGTGCTAGCTACAAAACGTTTAGATTAAACTACTAAGATTACAGGATTTGATGAAGGATACTATTTTGCTAATATTATCGAGGGAAGGAAATTGAATTAATGTGGACGGTAGAATGTCTCCGAAGAGTTGTGTTCTAGTGATGTGGTGATTTATGCAATCATCTAGCAGGTGTCTTATTGACAAGTAGTCACCACAGAATGGACTAGGAGGTTGGCTTTTACCTTCGAGGATACGTTGGTATTTGATGAAGAGATTGCGAAGTTCACAGAAAATGTGGTTGTTGTTATATATATTTTGAACTTCTTAAACTGTTGATAGGCTATCTGTGCAGATTATATATTTTCCTTTATGTGCTTGCGCTATGTAAATAGCTTTTACTATTGCAACTGTTTCGGCTGCAAGAACTGAGTAGCAGTGAGGGAGGCATCCTGTGGATATAGTAATACCCCATTTATGTACTACTGCAAACGAGGTGCTTGTATCCGTGTTGTAGCCGGCAGGAAATAGCAAGTTCCATTCTATCATCCGCAGGTTAGATGTTTCCTCTGCCAGCAATTGACGGAAAACAGAATTGGAGAAACCATTCAGTGAAGTGTTTAAAGAAAAATGATGAAGAGCCCAAAGAGGATTGGGTGACACTTTATTCCAATGATATGGTTCGTGGATGTTATGTAGTATTGAAAAGCTAGTGCATCTCCCGATAAGTGACAGTACTTTATATCTACGTCTTCCTTTCCTTGCTTGTTGAAAATCCTTAGTAAGGATGTCGTTGGTAGAGCAATACAACTTAGGAATGAGTTTGTAAGTCATTTGGGCTACTCTAGTTGCAATAACCGGCAACCCAACTTCCGCAAGAATACACTTAGTGGGCTTTATGGGGAAAGCTCCTATGCTTCGTCTCACTGCAGCGTGATAGGGAGGGAAAATACACTTTAAGGTGGACGGGGAACACCAACCATATATTGGAAGAGCATAATCAATGCGAGATAGAAACAGCGCTTTGGTAAGTTGGACAAGTGATGATATGTGAATGCGAGATCTTTTGGAATTTAGGAATTTAATAATACTTAGACGGTTATCAAAATTTTTTCTGAGTTCGTTACAGTGTTGCATAAAAGTAAGTCGCTTATCAAAGCCAAGGCCAAGAATTTTTAGAAAATTTTTGCTTTCAATTATTTCGTTATTTAATATTAGAGGAGGGTGTGTACAGTTAATTTTTTACATATGTGTAGGATTTTGCATTTTTCAATCGATAGAGAAGCTCCAGAGAGATGTAACAGATGTTTCAACATTTGTTCCTGCGTTATCGCACAGATTGTGGACTGTGCTGGCGATAGAAGAGTGAGAGGTAGAGCTTACCGTTTTTGAAACCTTTTTTTTTTTTTGTTTAAGTATGATGTCGTGTTTGTTACATTTTGTTATTAATTTTTTTTTTTTTAGCACGGAAAAAAGAACACGTGAAAAGAAAAATGAAAAAACTGAATGAGAGCAGAGTAATGAGAATGCACTGTGGCAACTGCGGCAATTCCAAATTGTCATCCTAACCACGATATCAGTAAGCTTTCACCATACTATGGTAAATTACAAAAACTCCAAATTGGCATCCTAACTAACAACGATCACAGTAAGCTTTTTCCATACTATGGTAAATTATAAAAAGCTTTAAGCTTTTTAAGAAATCACGTGATATTTATAAGAGGTTAGTTTTTCCACTCTAATCTTACTACCATCTTAATTCTACTATTTTGCTAAGTTTCTTTGTAATTATTTTAAGTGAAATGCAATAACCCAAAAACTAAATTAAATAAAAGCAAATAATAAACGTAGCTAAATATATAAATAAAGAAAGTCGTTTTACACTATTTATAACCCAAGAACGGCTGAACCGATTTGGCTGAAAACTGGGGAGGTAGCTTAGAATGGATTTGCAAATTCTGTTCTACCATTTCATTTTTAATTGATATTTTATTTAAGAAAAACATATGCAATCTATAATGAAATACAAAATTATAAGAATTTCTTTCATATTCACATCCTTATTATACACATTTTACTCAAGAATTTTTTGCTAAATTGTAATTTTGTGTAAAAAACACCAACTTACCGTCTTTTCGTTCACTAACTGGACACAAAAATAGAATAGTTTTTGTTTTTCTTTTCTTTTTGTTTTGTTTCTTTCTTTTTCCCAATGAATTAAATTTATACTTTTAACTTTTGACGGACGACTAACGAATAAAATTAAATGTGAAATGCTCTCGAAAAGTAGCGTATTCCCTCGAAAAATTGATTTAGTTGGCCACAATGGATGTCATCTGTTTGTTGGCTTGAAAATAGAGTTGCAATTTTACATTTATGTGGCATTCGGAATGCGAGTTTTGTTGCGAGTTTATGTTAGCCGTTGAGATACAAATGGAAAGTTCAATTGTAAAATTTGTGGAAAATACATAATTTAGAACAATTTGCAACGTATGCAAATAGTTTTCGAATTTCCCTTTTTCATTCATGCTACATAATTTATGACAATTTTAACAAAAAGTTTACAATTTATAACTCAAGAACGGCTGAACCGATTTTTTTTCCGTTTCCGTGGGACGTGACATAAAACGTGGTATAACAAAACGCAACAAACAGAAAAACGAAAAATTTATCAGTCTAAACATCAGTCTAGCTGTTCATTTGTTAAATAATATAACAAAACGCAACTGACAGTTAAACGTAATGTTATTATGGGTAAGTATGATTGAAAATTTGACAATTAGAAGTTTTGGAGTTGATCGGTTGATGTGTTTGTCTCGAGTTTCTATTAGCTTACCGTGCCGATATTATGCCGCTACCAAGACGATAGAATCTTTCCCGACAAAGCCGTAATGCAACTAGGATTCGAAACATTGCGAATGAAAGGACTGAAGGAGAACAAGAAACTCGACTCGACTTCGTGCTTCTCAATCACAAGAGCAAAGCGAGGCAGCCCACGAAACAGCTCGGTTGGCAATGCGAAATCGTCGAGCAAAACTCAGAGATCAACAACTAGATAATTTTCGACGTACAAGAAGAAATTTGTCAAGTACTGATTTGAATCGAGCAGCGTTTCGATACGATTGCAGCTCTGATTAGTGCTTGCATACTAACGTTCGCATTGGGCCAATGGAGTGAATGGACATTGTTTGCGAATATTGTGGCGCATTGGATTTTTCCGTAGAAACGCCAGGATTGTGCTGCCTTAGTGGGAAATTGAAATTGGCATTATTAACTCCGCCACCTGAGCCATTGCACTCATTGCTTCGTGGCGAAACACCCGAATAACGACATTTTCTAGCAAACACTCAAAAATTCAATGGTTGTTTCCAAATTACCTCATTTGGGGCAGACAAAGAAAAGCACAAAACGTTTTATACGTTTATTCGTTGTTAATGCTGGTTGTTATTAGTGTTGTATTTTTCTAATTTTTTTATAACTGAGCACGTACAGGGGACGTAACAACACTCGCCTGGTAACGTTAGTAATCTATAATAAATCCAAAATATAAATTCAGTTGTGCGAGATGAAGTGTGAAGGAATAGAGGTAGTATAAAGTGTGCTTATATTTTTTTTGGTTCCGGACCTAAAGGGTACCAAACGGCACACTATTGTAGAGACTTCGTTGTCCGTCCGTCCGTCCTCGGGTCATATCTCATGAACTGTAATAGATAGAGGGTTAAAGGGCTCCCACTACAAGAATCATTTTGCTTTATATGGCAGCTATACGATCCAGTAATCCCATGATTTTGAAATTTGGATGGTTGGTGGCTATATATCGGAAACTTATATTGTCGAAATTTCAATTTGATCGGACCACTAGATACCTCCCATACAAACCCACCATTAAAATTTAGGTTCTTTTTTGTTTTTTGTCCTATCGAACCAGGCCAGACGAAATGAAAACATATCGCAGTTAAGATAAAATTATTAGTGACAATCAAAATGAAATTAACAATTATTATTATTGAATTTTTGAATTCTATCAATGTCAGTTGCTTGCCGCCTCATAAGTTGACATTAAAAGAAAATTCCATTGTTCTTTTAATTAGAAATTTGATTCCATCTAGAGCATAAGTTAATGGAACAAGAATAAGAGTTAAGCGTTTGCATCATAATTCAATAGATTGTGAAATTATAATGGGAGTACCACGAATTGAAAAACTTATACATTTTTTCTCATTTAATTTCCAAAGAACTCAATTCCTTTTAATTCCGGCGTTTGCCATGACTATACACAAGTCACAAGGACAATTATATGTAGCCTCAAGTCGCGTGAGAACATTTGATGGTTTAAAATTTTATATATCAGAGTTTTCACAAAAAACATTGGTTTTACAGAAGTCATATTATATGTAGTTGTTTTAATTTTTTATGATCTTATTTATTTTTTCTATTACAATCTTACGAGAGAGTTAAACTTTATTAAATGATACTCAAGAATTTGTTTGTCTCACAGAATTAAATACTTTCAGTCTGTATTTTGGCGGGGTGGTCAAATTTCGTCCACTGGGCGATCCCAAAATAATCTACGTGAAGGACAAATACAACAGCAACTTTAAGATTCATTTGTTCTTCAAATCAACAAAAAGATTATAAAAATCGGTTCAGTATATTTTGCGCCAAATGGAAGAATATTAAAAAAATTACATAAAACTATCTATATCTGGAGAAAGGAACCAAATGTGCCAAAGAACCTGATTGGTAATTCCATGAGTACAACAAACAAAAAATCATCAAAATTGGTCCAGCCATTCTCGAGTTTTGCGGGGTCATACTATTTTTTGGATTCATTTTTATATATATAGAAGATATGGTACATAACATATCCATTATATTGTAGTACACCGATTTACAATATAAATGAATACAGATGCAAAAATCATAAGATCAGATCAATGTAACCAGGTGATATATACTTCTACATATATGTATTACATAGTCAAATATATCATTAGAAAAACAATTTATTAAGAACTAAAATATTCACTTAAACACAACATCAAAAAAGAAAGAAAATCGTGCGGATTCACTAGGCAATATATCAAGAATTATAAAAAAAAAGATACAAATGAAAGAAATGATGATGGAAATGTGTACTTGTATAAAAAAATGTTTAAATAAAGAAAGTGATATGATACTTATATGTAAGTTTACAAAATTATATGACACTGTTATTATTACTATGTATATATATAAACAACAAGATTAAAGTTAAAAACTACCAACCTTGCTTATGAAATATATATAGGAATGGCTTCTTGTGGCCTTCAGCTATCGGATATTTGCAAGCATTGCTCAAGAGACAAATTTTACGTAAGACTATTTTCAGATATCTACTCTCTTTCAAAAATAAGAGTACCAACGGTTGTTTATTCACATTATAATACTTAGTGCGTATAATTCTTAGATCTTTTTTAAATTGCAATAACATCTTCGCTTAAGTTATAGTTATATCTTATAAATCACATATTCACACGCAAATCTTAGTAATCAAAACACCTGAAATTATTGACATATTCTCATTGGTTCTTCACTGGGAATACTCATAGATTAGATTCAACAGTTGTGATCTGTGATTCAAGCTCTAGTTTTTTCACATTAATTCAATTGCATTATATTCATACAGTAGTAGATACATATATAGAAAATCACATTACATCAGTAATAATCGTGGGTGTTGCTTGTAATACTATGCATTTAAAAATTAGATATTAACTAACATATAGAATTTTAAAATTAAATGAAACTATGAAAATATACAAAAAAAAAAATTCAACATCTGAGGTATTAAAGGTGCATACAGTCATTGTCACCATCAATATGAATGTAATTATTTACGGATGCATTTGTTTTTTGTATTAATATACTGTAATATAAATGGTCTATGTGTATAATAATAATTTCAATCTTCATCTTATGTTATTTGCCATATTCTTGAGCTATTTGAAAGAAAGCTTTGTATGTTCTTTCTTTTTTTGAATTATTACAAAATTGTAACAATATAAAATGCATTTTTAACATATTGTATCATAAAATTTTTAAATGGATTTCAATAATTACAGTTCACCTATCTAACTTTAACTCAAATAAGAAAATATTTATGGCATCAAGTCAAAATTGAGTGTATGTGTGTGTGTGTATGTGTAATATGTGTATATATTAAAACTATGTGTTACGATATAGCGCCGACCAGCTAAGCAATCATTCAGTACATCTAAGTTGGCGCTGAGGAATTAACATTGTAAAGGCGACATTTGGTGTCGGACAGTGCAGCCAGGTGTATGCTACCAGGTGAATATATTGGGCACATGTCATAAACTATCTCACTTACTGGCAGCGATTGGATACGTTCATTGCGTTGAGCATCGAATACTGCTATTTGCTTATTGTCTTGTAGATAACCGACAACCAAGGTATTTGACTCGGTTGCAATTTGGTTGGCACGCGTCATTACTAACGATGTTTTAGAACCGAAGAAAGTTAACTTTCTAGCAAATAGAACGACCTCATTGATCTTCTCCAGTTTGCCAAGGATGAAACACGTCTGTGGATAATTTTGATTGCTGCGTGTAAAAATGAGCAATGACTCATTTGTGGCATCATAGTCTAGCGACATAAAGGGCCCCTGCACACAGAGACGCGTCGGTACAGTAATGTCATTTACATATTCATAAAACCAAAGCGACTTTAGCATGCAGACGAGCAAACCACCGTTAGGAAATGTTTTATTGGCCTCCACTGGCACTACACGTATCGCAGGACTTGTTTCTCCTGCTTAAATTGAGAAAAACAAAAAAGGTAAATATAAATTGATTCAACGATTTTATTTATAGTTTACTCTACTAACCTGTTCTAGGCAGCTCCGTGACCGCAGCATCTGTATTACGCACATCGTACACATAGACTCTGCCGCGGTGATCACCCAAGTAGAGTAAATTCTCTCGCTCATTGCGATCCATCGCACAGGACCAAATAGGTTTGTTGTCGGTAATAAAAGCGAGCGCTAATTCACGATCTCGTAAATCAAAGAGTTTGCAACGCGTTTGTAAGCTTGTGACCACTATTTCCTGTTGACTGGCGCTCAGACAAATGTCACGGATCATGTTCTTCGACGTATGTAGGAAATTCAATGGTTTAAGTGTGGGCATGTCAATGAAACGTACTCCATAGCCAGGAAAGATACTCGTTGTACTCTTTTGTGACGCAAAAAGCGTAGACTGTTGCGGAGAATACACCATGACACGGCAACCAGGTTCCTTTGACATTTCACAGTTACGTTCCATATAGAGTCTATAATTTGGCAATTTCTTTGGATCTGTAGCAACACTAGTGCACCGTCTCTCAAAAGTAACCGAACCATTATTAGATACAGCTAAGCTCAGAGTCTCACGTAATCGATCATTTTCAATCTCAAGCTTCTCCTTTTTGGTGACAATGAGCGCATGTGACATCTTCATTGTATCCAGATCGGTTTGTAGCAATGATGCACGTCTTTCCTCCTTCTTGAGAGCCTCACGGAGATCATGCTCCTCTGTACGATCGATAGCACGAACGCGCTTTGCATATAAAAAACGAATATCCTTGGTATAAGCTCTGGATTTACATTGGGGGCATACGCGTATTCCAGTCTGCCTCATACTTTCACTCATCCAACGTCGTATACAGGAGTCTCCAAACAAGTGACCGCAACGTAACGATACCAGTCGATGGGGACCAGACATCTCCCAAGTATCCAGGCAAATGGGACATGTAAGACCATCATCTTCATCATCGTCTGATTTTCGAGAGCCAACTGTTGGCGTTCCTCCTTCAGACTCACCAATGAGTGAAGTACGCTTACGTTTCTTTGAAGGTGGCGAAGGTGTTGTCAATTCATCAATTTCACTTTCTACTTCTTCAGCTAGGGCAGAAGTGGAAGGTACCGGCGGCTCTTCCATATGTGCATCAATCATTACGTGTAATGCACTAATAACTTGTTCATCTGACAATCGTAATGGTGGCGGTGTAATCATTGGTTCAGCGTATGCATGATCTGAATTTCTCATTGATGCTTCTGTCGATAGTGAGGTATCTGAATTATCCGAGTCGTCATCATCGTCGGCCGCCTCATCTTCCCGCTCCACAGCCGACTCGTCAATGATTATTACATCCACAGTCGGATCTTGAACTGGGTTAGCAGAATAAGGTTCTATCACATAATCATGATCCGTATTTGTTGGTGCTTGTGTCGGACTTATACGAGAAGACGCGTTGCGCCGACGCAATCTTGGCTGAAAAACCTCCCCACTTGAATCTGGTGCATAAACGTCGTCGCGTGCCTGTGGTTGCCAGCGAGGAGCATCATAATCGTGGTCGCTGCTCTCGCTCATGGTGCCAAAAGAACATTGAATTTTTAATACTGTTATGAAATAAATTTGGTTTAAAAAAATCTAACAAAAACTGCATAAAATTTTACTTAGTTTGGAATTAGTTCAGAATATTTATTTGCTTGTTGCGTCCTTCTCAGTTTGTCTCATTTACAAAAGCTGGCACCACAAAAAAATTCATTTAGTTGGCCACAGTGGCAGCGAGTGCCCTGGATAAATTGATTTAGCTGGCCGCAATCACAGCTAGCTGAAACGATACTATATTATTAAAAAATATCGTAGCAGTAAACAATTACTGTTCGTTAGTAAAATTAGTTAGTAAAGAATCTCAAATCAAAATGGTTGTAAGGAAAAATTTTTCACATGGAACTGTAAAAATTTGAATGAAAGATTATATTCTATCAGCCTACAAAGAAAATTTTATATTATTTGGCTTTGGATAAATTAAGACAGAGTGATCATGTTTTAAAAAAAACTGAATTTAGTTTGCACCAATTAATACAAAATACATAAGTAGTGTTGTAATGATATTTGGAACTATGTTTTCAGGTAGTGTGTGAGTATGCAGCCCTGACTCTTTCAAATCGATACAATTTTTATAATATGAATAACATATCACAAATGATAATTGAATGTAATTGCAAATTCAAAATGACTGGAATAAATGTATGCTACATTGTATTTTATAAATAAATACATACGCAAAATTAGTAGATGCATAAAGCAAGTTCATTTTGGTCAGATGTTCGGCAATTAAGTGAATCGCTGAAGTCGTTCATGAGCTACCCAAAATGTTAGCGGCAAAAAGTGTTCGACAGACGCGAAGCTAAATTGTGCTAAGCTTTTTTTTCGTTCAATTTAATAATACAACAACAAAGACGCCTTTTATTTTTTATCTTACGTTCATTAATTTATTGTGCATAAACAATTCGCTGAACGTTGACCGCTGATCGAATTTTGTAAATTGCGCATTGGCGTTTGTAATAACCAAATAAGAAGAATCAACTGTTTGTCCTTGAACTCAGTAAGACTTGGCTGCAGGCCACCGCAATTCTCTTCCCACACAAAGCAAACAGTAAAAGACAGAAGCGTCGTCGCCATCATCATCATGTCAGCCGAGCCGAAAACGCCAGAGAAAATTCTTCTTTCTGCCAAGCCGCCAATGCCTCATCACCATCAGCACAGTAGCCATAGTCCAAACGCAACACTGCAACTGCCATCACCGATAATTACAAGGCGCACACGCACCGCATCTACGTAAGTAGTCTTTTTGATCAGTGCAAACCACCTACTTATTTATGTACGTGAAATACAAGTAATTATGATTATGTATCTTCTGACCTATAACCTCTTTGTTGTTAATATGACACCAGCTTTAATTTAATTGCTTTTTTGTTTCTTCTCTTTTTACACCTCTCCCCTTGCTAAATAACAAACAAACTAACACACGCATACACTTGTATATGTATGTTACACTTGTAAACGAGCAGGTCAGCGCGTGCTTTGGAAAACCCAATAGTTACAGGAGTTGTGAAATCCTTCAGTCGAACAAAGGGTCATGGTTTCATTACGCCACACACTGGCGGTGAGGACGTTTTCTGCCATGTTTCAGAGTAAGTTGAATAATTTATGAGGCAACCCGTTTTGGGCTGATACAAAACGTACAAGCTGCTCATGCTCTTTTTCTAACTAATAAACAAACCGAACAAATACTAACGCCTTGTGTCACCCTACTATTTCTCCACCTATCTTCTCTTCTTAACCCATTTTTACAGCATCGAAGGCGAGTATGTACCAATGCCAGGCGATGGGGTCAAGTATCGTTTGTGCGCCATACCGCCTAAGTTTGAGAAACACCAGGCTGTGCATGTGCACATTATAAACCTCACACCCGAAGTCCATCATAAATGGGAAGAGCCGGTGTTCTGTGGATCGCCAGCTAAGTAAGGAGGATAATAAGGTAGAGAAGACACATGTGAACAGCAAGAACAGAATAACAAACATCAAACAAAACTATAAAAACCGCCACAGCCAGATTCAATTAATTTCTTTAGATTTAAGCTCCCACGTCACAAAATTTTAAAATACAATATTTCTATTCAATTTTACATAAAAACAGCCTATACTAACCTAAAAATAACAAAAAAAAAAAAAAAAAAAAGGAAGCTGCAATTAAACCAGTTTTTTCGTATTTATATTAATCAGAATCAATTAAAAGAAGAAAATCAAATAATAAAAGTTTATAACCAAATGCATGATGCGGGGATAATCAATCTTTTAATATAGGTACGTCATTTCTCCAAATAAACAAAATATGCATTTTCATTTATATCATGTGTGGTGATAATTTCAGAAGAGTATCCCATCCACTAGGAGTATAGTCACTCATTTGTCTTAGATAATCCTGTACATGATGTTCAGAGAATAACTGAGTTTATTAATTCATTTCATCAATTGAAACCCTTTTTAAACTATGCATTTG
The DNA here is from genome assembly GCA_037043295.1 of Amiota minor. NCBI lineage: Eukaryota > Metazoa > Arthropoda > Insecta > Diptera > Drosophilidae > Amiota > Amiota minor. The sequence goes on from JBAMAW010000052.1 coordinate 11,338, forward strand.
CTTTTGTTGCAACAAAATTGAAGCCATGTGACCTTATTAATAATGCATTTAAAGATTACAAATGTTTGACATGAATTTCTTAACTCAATGAATTACATTCCAATTAGTTTTCATTTAAAATTTGTCTTGGCACACTTTCGCGCTCATCAAAAGTGAACAGACAAGATTACGAAGCCGATCATTTTAATCACATCGCCGTTGAATTTTATGGGAGCTTATAAAATATCGGCTTTGGAGTTATGCTGTCTGTCAACAAAACATTAACTTGGACAGGTGTGCGGAAAATTAAAGAAAATCAACAATTAAATTTTATGAATTCATAATATTTTCATTCTGCAATAAATAATTTTGTTACATAATCCGCCGCTTCGTTAAATCACCCAAATAAACATATGAAAAACTAAACACAAAAAACAATTATATGCTCTAAACACAAAAAATCAACATATACAAATGTATTGATATCCCAATAAGACTTTTAAAGTGCAAACAGTTAACACGTTCAATGAAATTTTACTGACGTGTCTAAAAACAAACCTCAAACGTTGTTAAGTGCGCATGAAGTGAGTCGTTGAGTTGAGCGAGATATGTATGTTCAATTTGATATAACAATAGAATAATTCATATTTATTTAATAGTATTGCAACGGAGGATACAAAGAAAATAACCATAAAAAATGAATAGGCGCCGACGTTCGGTTAGCAAGGATGAACGGCATAAATTGCTTGGAGAGACACCGCCACATGAAGCAACAACGATATTTGGCGTCTCAGAAGATGATCATGAGCAGCCTGATATACGTGGCGATCGATGTAATGTAGGCGTACTCTTCTTTCTTTATGTGTTGCAAGGTATTCCGCTTGGTTTAATTGCTGCAGTTCCTATGCTTCTGCAGAATCGTGGAGCAAGTTATAAACAACAGGCGGAGTTCTCCTTTGCCTATTGGCCATTTAGTATAAAGCTGTTGTGGGCGCCAATTGTGGATTCGCTATATGTGAGACGTTTTGGTCGGCGCAAATCTTGGCTTGTGCCGGTTCAGTACCTGATTGGTATCTTCATGATACTGCTGTCGTGGCATGTCGAACGTTGGCTGGGTGGCAATGGTATTGAGCCAAATGTACCGTTGCTATCGTTAATTTTCTTTGTGTTAAACTTCCTGGCTGCAACACAGGACATCGCTGTGGATGGTTGGGCGCTAACAATGCTCAAGCGTTGCAATGTCGGCTATGCTTCAACGTGCAACAGCGTTGGCCAGACTGCTGGCTATTTTCTTGGCTACGTGGCCTTCATAGCGCTGGAGTCAAAAGACTTTTGTAACAGTTACATTCGCAGCGCGCCGCAGGAATCAGGACTTGTCACACTACCGGATTTCTTGTGGTTCTGGGGACTATGCTTCCTTGTGGCCACTACAATTGTAGCACTTCTGAAGCGTGAAAATGATGTTGTCGACGAGCACAGCTCCGATCGGTACACTGCCGAGCATGAATTGAATATACGCGAAAGCTACAAAATTCTCTTGGATATGGTACGCATGCGTCCAGTACAGATTTTGGCCGGTATTATGCTCACAGTGAAGGTTACTTTTGCTGCTTGCGATGCTGTGACTTCGTTAAAGCTTATTGATGCCGGTGTCCCAAAGGAGAAGTTGGCTTTGCTTGCTGTGCCCATTATACCGTTGCAAATTGTGCTTCCTCTGATTCTTAGTCGGTATACGAATGGACCGCGTCCCTTAGATGTCTACATGAAAGCAATACCATATCGCATAATTTTTAGTGCACTTGCCACAATCATAGTCTACTTTACGCCATATATTGTCTCAAATGGACAAGTGCCCATTTATTATTATGTTTTGTTGGTGGTTAACTATGGACTTTATCAGATATTCCTGTATTGTATGTTTGTTGCTGTTATGGCATTTTTCGCGAAGATCTCAGATCCGGCAGTCGGTGGCACATATATGACATTCTTGAATACACTATCCAATCTGGGTGGCAACTGGCCAAATACAGTGGTATTGTGGCTTGTTGATGTGCTGACTTGGAAGCAATGTGTATCAGCAGCTAAAGGAGAGGTCAGCAATAATATCTGTCTTACAAAGGAAGAGAAGGAGGTGAGTTTTAGAGAAATCATCCATCTAATAACAGATTAACTTTTTCCCCCCTCATTTCATTTCTTGCAGTCTTGCTCTGCTGCTGGTGGCACTTGCGAAATAGTCTTTGATGGCTATTATATTGAATCTATTATCTGCATAGTTTATGGCATCATTTGGGTGTTGCTTGTGCGCCGATGGATAGTTTATCTGCAGAATTTGCCTAAACGTTCCTGGCTGGTTGTTAAAGACACTAAATCGAATCATAAGTCGAGGTAGCAACTCGTAGTCTGACGACATTGGGAGAAATCTAGTCTAAGGTGTCACCTCCCGCCGATGTGCTGCCCGCGACTTTTGTCCTGCTGATTACTCCAATATAACCACAAGAGACAGAAGTAGCTTTGCTACAACACACAAAACCATTAGGATACTTAGCCGCTAAGCTCATTTTTGTGTCCGTATGTCATATTTTATAGAAGCTATAAAAATTCCTAAAGTAATATAAATATATTTCGTGTTGAACCTGACCATAACCATTATAATCCAGAGTTTTGTTCTCAGGGGGGAAAAAAAGACCATTCGGTTCCAGCAACGAATATGCGATGTTAGTTTATTCGGGCCTTCATAATGTTTTAAAAAGTTTATATAAAACATTCTACTGTACTATAAAATATGTAAGTTGGATGTCAATGTTTTTCTTTTTTTGTTTAACTTCACTTAAATGTACTTCACTTCTATAATCGCATCAGTAGTATTTCCATGAATCGATAGACTCTTGATTCTTTTGTTTACTCTTACGGTCGATAAGGCCAGCTAAATGCTCTGAACGCATCGACAATGAGTCGATCTTCTCCACTAGTTGCTGATACGGACTCAATGGTTGAGTTCCCATGACGACATGCCCAAGCTTCGAGTCTATCTTTGCATTCAAACGGGCATTGCGTATCAGATTTACAATCCAGCATTCGGCCTCGTTGGGCTTCATGTTCAGCTTATCCGCAAGCATGCTTATGGTAATGCATTGGTGTATGCGACAGAAAGTCTCGAAAATCATAAGGCGGGCATCCTCTACAAACTCATTTAGGCAGGCCACAATAAAGAAATCGTTTAAGATGACTGTTTGGCACTCGTGTAATTTGAGACGTGCACCCTCGAAATCGAAATTAACATATAGGCACTCGAGGAATTCAGTAATGGGATCACGGTACGTGTAAGATTCCTGTTGAATGACCTTAATCAAGTCCTTGAGAGCATTGCGGCGTGTGCGATTGATAACCACAGCGGTGGCCAAATAACGCATAATGTGTGGGCACATTGTCTGAATGGCGTTCAAGTAGAGCGGCTTGTACAGGAACATCTCGATAATGAGATCACGTCCCTTTGGGTGATTGAAGAACACCAAAACGGACCAGTGAATGAGCCATGTGCGTTGTTGCAAGGCTTGAATTGTCGAGAAATTGGCACTGTCGATGTAGTCACGCAGGCGAGTCAAATCCTCGAGGGCAGTGTTCCAGTTGAGCGTTAAAATCTCAGCTGCAAGCTTGCCCCACAACACATTTAGGTAATTCTAAAGGCAATGAATAATTTCAATAAAACACTTTGCTAAATTTGAATTAAATTGACTGGACTTACTTTATCATTAGGCGACATGACAATCAAACAGAAGTATAAGTAAGAAGTCGACTCTTGGTAGTTACCACACTCATACAGATATTTGGCCAACTTGTAAGCGCTTTCTAAATGCTCTACCTTAAAGTTGTAATCCTTTTGCAGTGCATTAACAAAAGTTTTGGAATCCTTCATACTTTCACCGTTCTTCAAGATGTCAGTGGCCTTCATAATGGGAGCCACCTCATTCTGCAGTTGCTTCAGGGTAGCTAATACCTCGGCTTTGCGTTGTACCAACTCTTCAGGCATCTCTTGACTAAGGTTGAGACGCTTTCGCGTATCCATGGTGTAATCAATCATGTTTGTTTTGTTTACCGTGTCCAAAATGTACTCAAGCAATTCCTGTTGGTTGTAGATCTAATTTGAAAATAAAAAATATTACAGTTTTATTAGAAAACGAATCTCAGGCCCAATGACAACTATGCAAAATTTCTAACCTCCTTGCCACACAAGAATTCCAACAGCGGAAAAGTAAGATGCCGGTCCAGATATTGGCAGTTAGTGCGTGTTAAATCAAATTGCGCCATGTTTGCGTAGTTTTTTTTCACAATTTTTAAGAAATTTTACTCAATAATTTTCATAAATTAAAGCGGAAAATCAACGTGCTGGCGAAAATACACACACAACGTCAGCCGCACGTATTTAATTTGGGCAGAGAAAATCACTTTGGGTTAGGTTGGCAGCTCTGTTTACAAAGTTGCAGATATGATTTGGGAAGTCTTATACGTTTTATAACAACGAGCTTTTTGTTATTTACGATAAACCAGTATTTTTTTATTTATTAAAATTATTTTTAATACATTTTTAAAAAATTTATTAATTAACAATAGACCACTAGCTACTAGGCCTTCGACTCTAAGAAATTATAAAATATTATATTAAATTTATAAGGTTACAATTTAGACATGGAAGTTTTAATAAGGCTGATGAGGGATTGGAGTTCGGAAAGGGGTTAACTGTGTTACTTTGAGGATGAGGACATTAGTCCAGAAGGTTTAACGAAGATTCTTCCGCATGACCGCATAGTTGAGAAGATGGGCGTGCTTCCCCGTGCTTGAGTAGATAAGTGTATATTTTCTTCTGGATTCAAGACTTTATACCTGTGTTGAAAAGCCAACCAGTTTTCATATTGATGAGATTTCAGGGTACCTATGATTGACCTGTGCATGTTATTCTCTACGGAAGGAATTGTAGTTAATGACGGCGACTTAGGTGTTATGTCAGCCATTTCAATTCCGGCGATCCATTTATCAATATTTTTTTTTATTTATTTTTTTTTTTTTTTTTTGCTATTTTCAGTTAAATTACTTTGAGTTTTTATGAAAAGACTGAAATTGTAAAATTAAAAATAATAATAATAATACTATAACTAATAATTAGGAATAGACTACTAGCAACTAGGCCTTCGAATCTAAAAAAATTGTAAAATATTGTATTAAGTTTATAAGGTGACAATTTTTTATATTGGATTTGAAAATTTGTATTATGGATAATGAGGGATTGAAGTTAGGGAAGATGGCGTTTTTGATACTTTGAAGATGGTGGCATTGGTCCAGAAGGTGCATGACTGCATAGGTGACAAGTTGGGCGTGATTAAAAAGAGCGCTTTTTCTTTAGAACAATTATGTCAATAGTGTGGTTTCTCCAGAAGTGGTTTAACAACTTGATATCTGTGAGGTTTTTTACAATATTTATAACTAATAGTTTATTCTCAAGTACAATATAAGAATATTGTGATTGCAATGAAAACTTAGGAAAAAAAACATAGCATAATTATAATAAAATTTTAATTAACTACGAAATACAACTAAAACTAAGTATAGAATTTGGTTAGGATGATGGTAATCGGATGTTTGGTATCTTTAGGTGGTTATTGTTGATACTCATTTATCTTTAGATGAGATGTAACGAGGTGTCGAACTCTATGTTGTTTAAAATTTTTGAGCACATAACTTTTTTGTTGCCTCTCCTTTCAATGAGGCATATAATCGGTATAACCTCTTTGTTTTGTATAAACCCTTCTCTATCGAGATAGGCTAATACCTCAGGATACCTGTGCGCTCTTGACAGTAAGAATCATTTTCATAAAACTATGCGAAAATGAAGCTGTTGTTTGTAAACCAAGGTTGCTCTAAATAAGTGTTTTCTTATGAAGTTGATTATGTGTATGTCTTACTATATATATTTTAGCCTCATTATATAGTTTTTAGTTTGAAAAGTTACACCTAGATGTTTTAAACAATGAGGTGCATGATGTTAGTATGTTTCTTTCCATTGTTCTAAGGCATCCCATGTAAGAAATATAAATGTTGAAACATATTGGTTAATCATAAGTTAATATTCGTTTAAGCAATGTTTATTACATTATAATCTTTAATTTGGTTGTAAATTGACATGAGGGTTAAAGTACAAAAATTTGTCAAGAAGAAAAATTAAATCTGAAATCCAGATTTTGTCAAATACTTAATATTAAAATGTTAAGCCGAACCCACTAGCTACGCGGCATAGTTGTATATTGGAAGCTTGAAATATATAAGCAGTTACCGGTAAATAAACCAGAATAAGGAAAATCCGATTCCGATTGCAATACGTCGGAATTGCTTAACGACACCGATGGATCATTTGACTTGCCGCTACTATTAGAGTCAATAAAATCATCATCATCATCATCAGAATTCATGTTTGTTTTCGAAATTAATCACTGAGTGAAACAATATCACAAATTTTTACAAAATCCAAAAAAGAAAATTGATATCCAACCCAACGTAACGCGAGCATTAACTTTGGACCAAAAGTATTAAATATTAAGTAAGAAGTTTTAATGAAGGAATAACTAATTAATAGTACGGTAACATTTGAACAAAAACAAGAAGAAAAATGGTTATCTAAGACACTTATAGTATCCAAATTTCAATTCGATAAAGCAAAACCCAAAAAAGTGTTCCCAATAAGATTATAAAGTTGAATTTCGATTTGTATGGGAGGGAGGTACAGCGTTTGGTGAATAGAATATTTAAGCTCTCCGAGGGACTAGTTTGCATACATACGAGTACATACGAGGAGGCGGAGAAGGCTAAATCAACTCCTCTGGCCGAGCTGATCAAAAATATATGTAATTATATAACTTTATGGGGCCTCCGATGTCTTTTTCTGTGTGTTACAAATTTTAAGACAACCGTATATGCATTACTATTCACTTTTGAATCGCTTTTTTTTTTACGAGATAATGATGATATATTAGGTTTAGCTTTCATATTTTTGGCCTATGCCAGTGTCAACTGGGGAGAGGTGACATTCTCTGTAGGCTTTTATTTTGGCTTGTTCAGAGATTCTTAAGGATTTACCATCTCCGTGTTTTATTGGAAGTTCTCAATATTTTATTTTTTTATTTTTGATTTTTACAGTGTTTAATTTCTTTTAACTGAACTTCGCAACTGATATGAATAGATTGACTACTACTTGAGTTATTGTTAAATACATTTTGTGATTAAGGAAAAAAGAATAAAAAACTTAGAACTAAACTATCATAAAATAATTTAAACTAACAACTAATTACAACTGAAAATATTGACACTTAACAGGTCTAATCAATAGATTCGAGGAGAAGTTGCCAATTATAAGCAATATTAAATCAGAATACTCTATATACCTAAGTGAATTGCGATTATTGAAATTTCTATTCTATTGATAGATCTTTTCGTGAACTCTGGGTTTTTCATGTAAAATATGCTTGAAATATACAATACAATATACAAATAGTTTTGTTAATTTAATATTCAGTGTTTTTCCGATGTGTACAATAAAAGTGAGTTGTTTATCTAAATGTAATCCAAGATACCATAAACTATTTGTCCAATGAATGTCAGCATTGTGGATATTTAAATATATATTTTTCCTCTTCCTTGTAAAGAATATTCCACTAGTCTTACTAATATTTACGTCAGACAAAAATGATTCGAGGGAATTGTGATGTCTGTATAAATGCTGTTTTAGATTTATGTATTGAAACACACAAATTAATCAATTAATAATTTTTGACTTTTCCATGCATGATGAGGAAATGAAACCATAATGAAACAAAATCATAGTAAATTTGGTTTGATTACAAACCAAAATAAGCGATTCTTTATTGAGATTTCCGTTGCCGGATGCTATGCATTATTAATATTGTCGTGGACCCGTCATATACTTATGTATGTACATATGTATAGTACAATAAAACACCTTTTAAATTTGCAACACATGGAATACTTTAATATATATTTCATAAAATATTTCACAATAAATACAATACAATAAACATTTATATGTTGATAATAATAAATTTGCCACTAAGCATCCATAAATGGTATGTGGGTTTGAAGAATATACTCACTCGTATGTAATAAGTATTATATGTATATTCGTATATGGTATGTACGAGTATATTATCTTATCCAATTTCAAAAATATATATTGGTTATTTTTTTTTTTTTTTGGGTTTATTTTAATAATTTCAATAATCAGAGGTAAACATTAACAAATCAATGGCTTTCATTTTTATTTGAGAGTTGAGTTTTTTCTTTGCCATTCAGTTTTCAAAATAACATTTTCTCTTTGTTTTTTGTTTTGTAATTTAAACTAATCGAATTGAATTGAATTGATATTAGTATTTGATTATCTTGTTCAGTACAATTTCTATAGACATATTATGTTATAGGTAAATAATTCAATAAGAGATCAGCATACCAATTTTAATTTTAAAACATATAATTTTTCCCACATAAATTTAAGTATTAATCAATAACACAATAACATAGTATTTTATATAAGTAGATAGATAGATTGGTAGATACAAGTTACAATTGAAAATAGTTGGATAAATTCTGATTTCCTTTTCCTTTGTTTCAATTTATTTAATAATTAATTAATTAATTAATGCATTTTGGTTTTAAGTTTCAGTTTTTCCATTTGCAGTTAAATTGCTAGTTATTGTCTTTAGAGTTTGCTTAACCCATAATTTTTATTTGTATAGATAGAATAATTTTAAATTTCCTTTTAATAAAATTGACTCATGTATTAGAGCGCTGTTTAATAATCAAAGTCGTTCGTCATCATCATCATCATACTCATTATCAATATCCTGGTGGAGGGCTTTCTATGCTTACGACGCATCTTTAAATTATTTTTATTATTAATATTATTATGATTTTTTCTTTAAAAGCAAAATATAGTCGTGTGCAAGTGCAGCATTTCTTTGTGTTTTAATAAAGCAATAAAATAAAGTATTATTCTTATTGTATAAATATATTTTCATCCTTTTAAAATGTTTATACTGATTGTGAGTGAAATAAACAAAAGAAAAAAAAAAAAAGAAAACGAAATTATAAATTGTTTGTTTAATGCATTTAATTTGCTTAAACTCCATTTGAAAGTCTTTTAAGAATAATAATATTTTTAATTTTAAATAAAAATTTTATAAACTAAAATCGCAAACTTAAAGCCAAAAGAATTACACGAAAAAATAATCACACATAATGTTTATAATTAGCGCGAAACAAGAACGGCATTTGGTAGGGGATACTATACAGATACTAAATAAACTGCTCCTCAATCAACATTTAAATGTTTCGTTTTTGTTTTGTTTTGCTTGATTAGACTACTATTTGCGTAGCATCGATGACGCCGCCTGGACCAGGCAATCCACTTGGACGTCCTATGAGATAAGCATCGACTTGACGTGCAGCTTGGCGGCCTTCAGTGATGGCCCAAACAACAAGTGATTGACCACGCCGACAATCTGAAAATAATGCATTTTTAATATAAAACAAAGACTTCATTGAATGGAAACCTACCGCCTGCTGCAAAGACTTTGGGATTTGAAGTGCCATATTGACCATTACAAGCTTTGATATTGCCACGTGGATCTAGTTCCAAGCCCAATTCAGTAGGTACAGTTTTCTCTGGGCCCAGGAAGCCCATTGCCAACAATATCAAATCAGCTGCAAAGTATTTTTCAGAGCCAGCGACTTCTTGCATGCGCCATGCCCCGGTTTCGGTCTTCGACCACTCCACTTCGACGGTATTTACGCCCGTAATGTGACCATTTTCTCCAATAAACTCTTTGGTTGTAGTGCAGTACTGACGTGGGTCCTTGCCAAACTTAAGGCGAACCTCTTCGTGTCCATAATCAACACTGAAAAGGCAAACCCAGAAAGAGAATCAAGAATATCGCTTATTAGGTAGAGATGTAATCAATACTAACCGGAAGACCTTTGGCCATTGTGGCCATGGGTTGTCGTCGGCACGCTTCTCTGGTGGCACCGGCAAAATTTCAAATGTTGTAATACTCTTAGCGCCCTGACGCAACGATGTTGCAATACAATCACATCCAGTATCGCCACCTCCAATGATAATGACATTCTTGCCTTCAGCTGAGATGATTTCATTTGTGCCGCCCAACTGTTTCTTTTGTTGAGCTTCGAGGAATTCCATGGCAAAGTGTATGCCCTTAAGATCGCGGTTGGCCAATGGCAAATCACGTGGCCATGTCGAACCAGTGGTGATCAAGAGTGCATCGTATTCATTCAAGAGATTCTCAGCCTTCAGATCCTTGCCGATATGCACATTTGTGCGGAACTCAATACCTTCTGCAGCCATAAGGTCTACACGACGTTTAACCACCTCCTTGGACAACTTCATTGTGGGAATGCCATATTGTAGCAGGCCACCAACACGGTCGTTACGTTCAAAGACGGTAACAAAGTGTCCAGCGCGATTTAGTTGCTGAGCAGCAGCCAAGCCCGAAGGTCCAGAGCCGACAATGGCAACTCTTGTGTTGGAGCGCACTTCTGGAATTTCGGGTTTTATCCAGCCTTGTTCGAAGGCATGATCGATAATTGCACACTCAATATTCTTAATAGTCACTGCTGGTTCGGAGATGCCAAGCACACAGGATCCCTCACATGGCGCTGGGCACACACGACCAGTGAATTCGGGGAAGTTGTTGGTTTGGAGCAATTGACGCAAAGCTTCTTTCCATTCGCCATGGAAGACCAAATCGTTCCACTTGGGTATAATGTTGCCCAAAGGACAACCGTGCGCATTCGATTGACAGAAGGGCACGCCGCATTCCATGCAACGTGCTGCTTGCATTTTTAGATTTTTACGCACATGTGGGAAGTTATAGACTTCGTCCCAATCAGCCTGACGTTCTTTGGCATCACGGTACGGTGCTGTCTCTCGCTTGTACTTGACGAAACCGCGAGTTTTGTCCAAAACACGGTCAGCGCGCTTCTGCTCCAGTACAACATCCTGTATGGCTTCCTCGATATCCTTGATGCGCGGCTCGTGGTTCTCATGTTTGCTATTCCCATTCTCAATAGCCTTTGTGCCATTCTTAACTAATGCATTCACTTTCTCCTCTTCCATATCCTTGAGCGCTTTTTGGTATTCATATGGGAAGACCTTTACGAATTTAGCTTGTTCAGTGGCCCAATTGTTGAGTATCTCCTTTGCTACCTTGGAACCGGTCTTTTCAATGAAATCGATCAACAACTCTTTAACATGCGTCACATCCTTCTCTTGCTCCAACGGCAATAACTCCACAGATTCGGGATTTACTTTTGGCTTGAATGAACCATCAATATCATAGACATAAGCAATACCACCAGACATGCCAGCAGCGAAGTTACGACCGGTAAGTCCCAAAATAACAACAAGACCGCCTGTCATGTACTCACAGCCATGATCACCGACGCCCTCAACAACAGCAGTGACACCAGAATTACGGACACAGAAACGTTCAGCAGCAATGCCACGGAAATAGGCGGTACCCTCGGTTGCACCATACAGACACACATTGCCCACAATGACGTTCAAGTGCGACTCAAATGGAGCAGTATCTGGAGGTGTAATGACAACATTACCACCACAGAGACCCTTGCCTACATAATCGTTAGCATCGCCCTTGAGCGTCACGTTGACACCACGCGCCAGGAAAGCGCAGAAGCTCTGGCCGGCAGAGCCTTCGAGAAAGATGTCCATGCTTTTGCCAATAGGCAAACCAGCCTCGCCATATTTGCTGCAAATGACAATGGCACATAAAAAAAAAGCAAATAGAAAGGGTTTTAGTTAGTCAATGCAGCAACTTACCAAGCGATATGGTAACTCAATGTTGAACCAAAGGCGCGTTGTTCATTATGTATGCGCATCTTGATGGTAACATTATCTTCGTTACCATTGAAAATTGCTTGCGCCTTTGCAATCAATTCATTATCGGAACGTTTTTCTAGTTGGAAGTCCTGCTTCACGGAACCACCGACAATATTTGTTCCCGGTCGCAACTCCAAAGCGTTCTTAAGCAACAAAGACAAATCCAAGCCATTGGCTTTGTTAGTGCGATGTTCGGCAACGCGTAAGAGGTCAGTGCGACCAATTAAATCCTGGAACTTGTGAATCCCCAAATTGGCCATGATTTTACGTATCTGCAAGAAGAAACAAACAACAACAAAGTATTGGACAAAGATCTTTGATTGGGTGGATATATTTAAAGACTTACATCCTCAGCCAACATGAAGAAGAAATTAATGACATGCTCTGGTTTGCCGGTGAATTTCTTACGTAAAACTGGATCTTGGGTGGCAATACCCACTGGACAAGTATTCAAGTGACACTTGCGCATCATAGTGCAGCCTAGAGATGAAAAGTGATTTATGTTTGAAAGAAATTGTTAAGTGTTTAATAAAAGATATATTCTTACCCATGACAATCAGTGGTGCTGTACTGAAACCAAACTCATCGGCACCTAAGAGCGCTGCTACAACCACATCGAAACCAGTACGTAACTGACCATCTGCTTGGACAACCACTCTAAAGGTCGTGATTGTCGTGAGTTGGCAAGTTAGGAAGAAGACAGGAGGACATAGAAAAAGTAAAAACATTAAGACAAACCCCGTAAATATATTCAAATTAATGAGTAGAAATTACTAATGGAGCACAGCACGGCGGCGAACATTCGAGTGCGAGCAAGTGAGCGAGCGGGAGCGATTGCATTTGAGTGAGTGGGTGACCGAGCGAATCAGTGAGTGATTGTTTGAGATATACATACAATATATAATTTCGATAACGGCGATAACGAGGAGTAAAATGAGAGAAGAAGCAGAAGAGCGAATGATTTGGTTATAATTTGATTTGATTTGAATTGCATCTATTTCAGATACAAGTTACACAACGAGACATAGTCACATACACATAGTTATCATCATCATCATCATCATCAGTGTCCTCAACGAACGAAACAGTTGTTGCACCTATTGATGCTTCCACAAGTCCAACTCCGCCACTGGTGATATTTGAGGGATAGATGGATTGACGTATGGAACGAGCTCTCAGGTGTATTTGGTTTTGTTTGCTTTCGGGTTTTTGATTTATTGTTTTGGTATTGGTTCTGTGTGAGAGACTCTGTGTGTTTAGTGAAACGTTGTCATTATTGTTTAATGACCAATAAAAGTCCCGAAAGGATCACCATGCCATGCCAGCGAAAGGCCTGGTAGGTAAAGGTCTGTTCGCTTTATTTGCTTCTCTCATTTTTTAAGCTTGAAACGAACTTTAACACAATTGATTTTATTTTATATTGTTAACTGTTTATCCGCGATATATCTCATAGACATCCAGCGACGTTATCTGGATAACCAGAGCACTTCAGTAATGTTTTGTTTATGATTAGTAACACGAAAGGGTGTCTCTGACGGAAGCTTACCTTGAACGGAGATTATTTAAAACAAGTACTTGATGCGTTTCCGCAACTCCCAATTCCCATGGTAGCCCAGCATTTTTAATGCCAGTCCAGGAACTAGCACCAGTGCCACCATCATGGCCAGAAATGACAATATGCTCAGCTTTGCCCTAAAATAAAAAAATAATGGTTTGTGAATTGTTTTAGCTTCACAATAAAAGCAGATTGTTGCAAGAACAACTCACCTTAGCCACTCCAGAAGCAACCACACCAACGCCGACCTCCGAGACAAGTTTCACACTGATACGTGCATTCGGATTGGAGCACTTAAGATCATAAATAAGTTCAGCCAAATCCTCAATTGAATAAATGTCGTGATGCGGAGGTGGTGAAATAAGACCAACGCCGGGCACAGAATGTCGAGTTTTAGCAATATCTTTGGTTACCTTATAACCAGGAAGCTCACCACCCTCACCGGGTTTGGCACCTTGAGCCATCTTGATCTGCAAATCATCAGCATTCGCCAAGTAAGAAGCAGTCACGCCAAATCGACCAGAAGCGACTTGTTTAATAGCTGAACGACGGCTATTTTGAGGATCTTGATCTATCAGAAGAAGGCAAAGAGTTAGCAATCTATTACAGCAATTAAAGGCAAGTATAACCTACTTAAGTAACGATCAGAATCTTCACCACCCTCGCCAGTATTACTTTTGCCTCCAATACGATTCATTGTAATAGCCAGAGTTTGATGAGCCTCCAATGAAATACTCCCAAAGCTCATGGCACCGGTAGCAAAACTGTAAAAATAAATAATGCAACTCAAAATGAAAATACCCAGTTAGCTAAAGATTAAGAATCACAAACACACCGTTTAACAATCTCACTAGCCGGTTCGACTTCTGATATATCAATTTTTTCGCGATTGGTAACCAACTCCAGTTGCCCGCGAAGCGTGCACTTCTTTACACTATCTAAAGTGGTCTTCTTAAAAGCTTCAAATGCATTCACATTCTTACTGACAGCTGCCTCCTGGAGACTAGCAAGCGATGCAGGCTCGTTAATGTGCGCCTCGCCGCCATTGCGCCAATGATATTGACCAGGATTGCGTAAGATACGCGTATCTGGCGAAATCTTACAGTAAGTATATTGATAACGTTCAAGACCCTCCTTGGCAAGCAATTCTAAAGAGACGCCATCGATGCGACTCTGAGTACCGCGGAAGCATTTATTGATTAAATCAATACCTAAACCGACAGCCTCGAAGATCTGAGCACTTTTATACGATTGCAGTGTGCTAATGCCCATCTTGGCCATTACCTTTGCAATACCAGTGTCAATTGCTTGCGCGTAGGCAGCATATATCTGTTTGTTGCTTACATCGGCGCTTATCACACCATCATCGCGGAGGCCTGAGCCAACTCAAAGGCAAGATATGGACAAATGGCATCTGCACCATAACCCAACAACACACAGACATGGTGGACTTCACGGGCTTCTGCTGTCTCTACAATAATACCGACTTTCATACGTTGGAGCGTCTCGATGAGATGATGGTGCAAAGCACCTAGTGCTAAAAGTGCGGAGACTGGAACGCGGCCAGGACCCACGTTACGATCCGAAACGATGAGTAATTGATAGCCTGAGCTCGCGGCTGCAGTACCTTCACGGCAAATACGATCGATACAATCAACGTAGCCCTGCACACCGTCGTTAAATCGGAATGTAATATCCAAAATTTTAGTTTTCCATCCACGATGCGTATTTCGCTTCAATAGATTGGTATCTGGAATGCTGAGAATCGGATTGGTGAGCCAAATGCGATGCACTTGCTGTGCCGATGGTTGTAGTAGGTTGCCCTCTGGCCCGAGGGGACATTGCATGGACATGACAACCTTCTCACGGAATGGATCAATGGGAGGATTAGTCACTTGAGCAAACAGCTGCTTAAAGTATTCATACGGTAAGGGCTGGAATGCAGAGAGACAAGCCAATGGCGCATCATTGCCCATGGAGCCAAGTGCCTCTTTCCTGAAAGAAATATTAGGGGATATTTGCTTGAAGAAAACGATTAGGCATATACTGTAGAATTACTAACTTGTTCTTAAACATGGGTAACAGCAACATGTTCACCGTCTCAGTGGTGTACCCAAACAAGGGAAGTCTCGGATCAAAGATCCCTTTTTGTTCGGGCAAATTACAATCCTCTTCTTCTTTTAAATTCAGAATATTGGCATTACGAACCTCATCCAGTGTTATCTGATTAAAGTGTTAAGGATTAGTAAATGTACTTTAAGGATTTTCCACAGGAAATTTCAAATCAAATCAAGGCATGCGCTCAGCTACAAACAAACAAATAATACTTAAAAGCAATAACGAAAAGCACACAAAATCTACTCAAAACGAACTCAATTTGGGGATTACACTTACCATCTGTTAGTCCAATTTTCATTTATTTTATTTTATGTTTTTTTTTTTTTGGAAGAAAGCGTGCGTGAAGAAATGGACAAAATTTAGACAAAAATTCTGACAAAACATTTTGACACAAATAACCAAATATTTAAATGATGATTTAGTGTTGTGAATGTAGTCCGAAGTTACGATTAATGCACACATACGACTGGGATGCAAGTATTGTATCACATGTGTGATCGATCCTAAACCACAATTAATTTATGTAAATAACAAACAACTTACCTTCTGCTGCAACCACTCCGAATGAGGACGTGACTTGGCAATGTGTGTTTTCAGCTCGATATCCTGGATGAATTTCTTCTCCTGTGTATCGACTAACAACATGCGACCAGGCTTCAAGCGACTCTTGAGTGTCACCTGAGAGGGATCAACATCGTAGACACCAACTTCGGAAGCCATAACCAAAATATTATCCTTGGTTACATAAAAACGCGAAGGACGCAAGCCGTTACGATCTAGGACCGCACCAATATAACGACCATCGGTGAATGAAATCAAAGCCGGGCCATCCCATGGTTCCATGACACAAGCGGCCCATTGATAGAAGTCACGTTTCTCCTGTGGCATAGTCTTATCGTTCTGCCAAGCCTCAGGCACCATTGTCATGACGGACTCTGGCAAAGAACGTTCACTTGCCATGGTGATGAACTCTAATACACAATCGAAAGAACCTGAATCGGAAAGATTTGGCTCCACAACAGGATACAATTTCTTCAACTGGTCGCCGAATTGGTCGCTATGCATAACGCCCTCACGCGCCTTCATTAGATTCACATTGCCACGCAAGGTGTTGATTTCACCGTTGTGTGCCAGCACACGTAACGGATGGGCGCGCTCCCACGAGGGAAAGGTATTCGTGGAGAAGCGTGTATGCACCAGAGCCAGATATGTTTCAAATTCTGGATTCTTTAGATCGGTATAATAATCCCACAATTGATCCGAGGTAAATAGACCCTTATAGACAATGGTCTTGTCGGATAACGAACAGATGTAGAAGCGACGACCTTCACGGAGTAACTCATGGCTGGCACGCTTACGCAGCACAAACACCTGACGTTCGAATGCCTTTTCATCGAGATTCGCTGGACGTGCGACAAATACTTGACGCGAAACTGGCTCAGACTTCCGTGCCACAACGCCTATAGCATTTTGATTAACTGGAACAGAGCGCCAAGCAATCACTTCTAAACCCAAACTCTTGGCCAATTCATTGAACTCAGACTCGGCTTGATTATGCGTCTGGGCATCCAAATAAAAGATACCAGTGGCATAATGACCGAGTTCCGGCAAGGTTTTACCTTGCGAGGACCTAAAATAATAATACAAAGTTGTTGTAGTGTAAAAGTTAATGGATTTCATATTCCAAATGCGTCATAAAGTACGAGTCTAGTATCTTAGCTGTATGACTATCATGAGTAAATCGTATTTGCGCGTCAGCTGATGATACAATTCCATTTCATTTTCATTTTAATCAAGTCAACCATTCATGTCGTCTATATCAAGATTACGTGTTGCACATCGCACCTTCTTCTTTGCCCTCACCCGTGTTTTAATACAATTCAATTACGCTCGATTGGTAAGGCGCTTGACTCATTCCCCGGCAACCTCTCTTTACATCGCATAACTCATTGTTATGACGAAACCTGACACAATATTATCAGCAACAACAGCAATAACAATAACAACACAAGTTGGTCTGTCACTCAATTGCAACTCAAGCTCTCTTAAGTGTCAAGTAGCTGCGTCGTATGTCTCGCGTGGTCCCAACTCAAGTCAACGGGTTATTTAATTATCAATCCTCATTATTCACTAAATGTATCACTAGCACTGCTAATGTGTTCCTTGAACTTGGCATTCAAAATCACTTGTCATCAGATCAGATCACATCACATCAGTTTATTAAAAAAATGTTTCGAATTGTTCGCTCGTTTGTTGATTCATCTGTCTGTTTTTTCCACTGGTCGATCGTTCGTTCAACATCAGTTTCTCATTGTCCAGTCAGACAAGTCCGTCACTCATTGCTCTGGACCCCCTATTGTTCGAATGCGATAAGCGCGTGTATTATGCAAAGTATTTCATTTGGTGTGAAATTCCAACATTCGAGCTCTGTCATCGGCTCGGCTCGCCTGATAATTTCATTTGTAGGTCATATTGTGCCTAAATTTAAACCCAACAAATTCCAAATATGACTAGTTTTGACAAAGTTTAATCTTCCACAAATGTAATGTTGTCTACTTGTTTTTGGCTATATCTTGAAATTTGTTGCTATTTTCATACAATTTACAATTTTAGTTGCTAATTTTTATTTCAGTGAAGGGTATCGGGACGAAACATGATAAATATATTGTATATAAAACAGTTTCTAAAGGCTACAAAAGTACACAGCTGACGTCACTGAATCAATTATTAGCAAATAATTTATTCAGTAGCGTCAAGGTACAAATTGAAATCGCTGTGAAAGTCATTTAATGGTTCCAAATATAGTTGTCATGATATTTAACTTTAGTTTTATCAATCGCACAAAAGTAATTGAAACACGCGATCTTATTTATTCTACAAATGATTGGGGCAAATATTGAACAAACATCGATTACGTGCTTTTGTAAATATGTACATACATCGATTACACATTCTATAGAAATTATGTATTTAAATTTTGTCGATAAGTATTCTTTTCAAAAAGGAAAATTATATGAATAAAATGAATCCTGTAAGACGTGTCTGTCATCTGTCAACTTGCTCATGAATGAAATCTGCGGACATCTTTGTGGTACCTTAAACTTATGATTCTTTAATTGTACATAACAGAGCCACTGATAATATACTACAAAAAGAAGGGAGATAATAAAGCAAATAATATATTTTATGAAAAGCATGAGATCCCTTCCGCTTGTACGGACTTGTTTTTGTTTACCTATTTTTCCATGAACAAAATTTAAACATTAGCACTTTTTGTTTTGATAAATTACTATAATTGTTTTCGAATTAAAATGATTTATTTTTTAAGATCTACAAAATTATTGAAACGTGTAAAAAAGTTATTACGGCGACTAGAAATGTTCATAAAGGAAAAGAAAAAAACCTATTATATTATTAGCAATTATTTCTTGACGTTCAGTGAACACACACACTTACTTATGTTGAATCATGCCGGCAAATAATTGAATTTGTACAAAATAGTATATACTTAGATAGTAGAGAGGGATCTGACGCCACCATGATTAATCAGACGACTATTCAACAAACTATCTATACTTGTATCTTTTTTAAGTTTTTTCGTTAGTCTGTCATTCAGTTAGTCAGCCAATTTATCTGACTGTTTGTCCAATAACCGTCTAACAGCTGCAAAGGCTATTTTTGATTTCGCGCACGAGATCGTTCAAAGATCTGCATACATACATGTGTACATACTATATAAAAAGTCAACCAGACATACCCATATGCCAACTAATGAATGTATAATATACCTATCTATGTCTCTTTCTCTCTATGTACGATTGGGATCGGGTGGTCGGTCGGTCTTCATTTAGAAAATAAAAAGTTTGAATCGGTGAACAAAAAATTTAATGAAAAGTAAAATTTTGAATTCCTGGCAAAATGCCATATTTACTTTGAATGGGTTAAACAAACTAGTGACAGGAAGAAAAAAGAAGCAAAAAATAAAAAAAATACTAAACCGTTTTGCATGCCTTACATGACAGACCCCACATAAGGGTCGTCTCAGTTCTACGTAGAGTCGATGATATTTTGTTATTTTACATATGTACCTATATAAAATCAATTGTCTATTTCTATTTAAAATCATTGTTGTACTTACAATGCTTTAGCATAGAGACCATGCGGTATAGAAGCCATGACACCAGCGCCATCGCCAGTATCATTGTCACAGGCGCATGCACCACGATGATTCATCCGTTCTGACAAGGTCTGGGCATCACGTAGAATCTAATAGATAATCAATGTACGTAGTTTAGTTTTCGTTTGGTAAATGATTTTCGGAAGGGAGTGCTACATATATACCTTGTGAGAGCGTTTTCCATCGATGGCAACAATGAAACCCACACCACATGCTTCATGTTCATTTTGGGGATCATAGAGACCTTGTGCGCCTGGCGCTTCCCAAGGCATTTGCTCTTTCTTCTTCTTTTGCTCGCATTTTTCTTCAGACTGAACACCATCGTGATAAACTTCTCTTGCGACTTTGTCGACTTCATCAACACTTGCACTTGTTGCACTCAATAAATCGAGGTCCACACATTCATTGAAAGCTACCTCGGCTGCCACAGATACTGAATTTAACAGATTGAAGTTGGTGGCGGTGGTGGTGGTGGTGCTGCTGCTATTATCAAAATTGTTACTTTCCTTGTTGTTCTCGTTGATGGTATCAACAGTTTCACATTCCAAATCGTAATTGTCAGTAATTATTGGTGCCATTATATGTAATTCGTTGCAGTTTTTAAAAATATTCTCTGTATTTCTTCACTTGTTTAATGTTTGTCTTTATTTTCTTTCTTTCTTTTCTCTTTTCTGTTTTCTGTTTTTCACTTTATAGTCTGTTTTTTTTTTGTTTTTTTTTTAGATTGTATTTCGTATTTGTTCACAAAACAGTCTACTAATAATTAGCACATGTAAACAAATTGTTTGCTGTAAAAATAATTAAAAAAAAAAAAATAATAACAAAAATATATAATAATAAATTCTCTTGTAATTGTGCTTGCGTTAGCAAAGAAGAAACATGTTTTCGAAATTACTTTGTATTTTTCCTATATAACTTATTTATTGAATTAATTTTTATTCTTTTTTCTTGGTTTATAAATTAATTATTTTCTTTCTTATTGAAAAACAAGTTGAGTTGATTTGCGCGTTTTTATTTTTTTTTTTATATAATTTATTTAGATATTTTTTATTTATTTTTCAGTTTGCAAATTTATTTACATTTGTAATTTCACAATATTTGTTACCGTTGTCGTTGCTTTTGTTAATACAATATTATTATTTTTGTATAAATTATAATTTTGTTTTTACTTTTCACATAAATTTTACCGTTCGCAGATTTTAAAGAATTTATGTATTAAAAAATTATTTTGTAGAATTTCTTTTCGTTTCGGAACAAACTCACGCGTCTCTGGCGGCAGCTCGCAATCGAATGAGCTGAAATTATGCCAATGGCAAGCACGGCAAGTATAGTTCAAATAAATTTAGTAAAGTCGATTACGTTCTTGGTAGAATCACAGCGAGCAAAGAGAGCAACGAAAGTGTTGGTTGGGGAATAAGAGAGTTTGGAGGCGCATACTCTGTCCGAGCCCCATCAATGATAGGTATATGGTAAATACATACATACGTGTTGATCAAAGGGGCGCGCGCATGATGAGGAATTTATATACATATGTATATGAGTGTTTTTAACAAGTAAATGAGAGTACGGCGGATATATTAACTTTGGTGAAATGTTTGTAAGTGATTGACAATCCAATAATATGCAATATGATTTTTGATCAGAAAAGAGAAAAAGAACCCTTTTTTTTTTGGTCATCCACAGGCATTCTATTGTATTAATTGAAATTTTATTATGGTAAAGTTGTAATTTTCTTTGGTAGTCAAACAAAAAATATTACGAAATTTTCTTAGCATTTTCATTAGCACGGATACCTGTAACTCTTAATGGTTTTCTTGATATTTATGTGTTGAAAGAAAAACGGAATTTCGATAATAAATCAAATTAATAAGTTGGTTGTTCTCTTCTTCTTCTTATAGACATGCTAGCATGACACTTGTATGTCATATGGAAATTTATTTGAAGTGTAAATATTGTATCTGAATATCTAAAGTGGTTAAGTAGAAGATCTAATAGTGTGATTTACAATAAATCAAAGGTATATAAGTTTCGTTCAAGATAAAGCTGATTTAATTTTTCATTAATTTATTAAACAATATTTTTCAGTATGCATTTTAGATGCCGCTTTTCGCATCTCTTTGCATCGCTCCTCCATTTATCTATCATTCATTAACAATTTCAAATTGATTTAAATTCTTATCAGTTTCTATTTATTTGTTTGTTTAGTTGTTTCTATAAATTAACACTTTATTTTATTTATTTTCTTTTTTTTTTTATAGATGAATTAAATCGCGTAGATTTTCTGTTCAGTTGTGTAAATTGAGTCAAGCATGAAATTAATATTGTATTAATTCTCAGTTGATTTTAATAGATCGGGTTGACTTTTGTTTAACAAAGTCTCCCCTCCATTTAAATTTCTTGAGTTTAAGTCGCAATTTTTTATTGAAATTTGATATGATTAATAATAAAAAAAAAAAAAAACAAAATGATATCGATATAATAACGTTACTTACATTATATCCATAAAAAACAAAAAAACAAAATACTTAAATCAACTTCTACGTTGAAAAGTTCTTAGCCTTGTATGGGGTGAATCTAATGGGCGAATATTGAACACAGCATTGAGAATGTAACAACAACAGAAGTATTCTGAAAAATATTCATGCCTTTTGAATTTTTAAGGATTTTTTTAACAAACCTCAGAGTTTGGGTTGCCTCTAACAATTATTTAGACATTATGCTTCTAAGAAAACATATAATAAAAATAAACCCCCTGGTTTTAAAAAATAATAATATGTAGAAAGTTAAGATTTTCACAGAATATGTAGTTCTATCGGGCTACAGGAACAAATAGTAAAACTAAAATATAATTACGAATTTTAAGGGTTCCCCATACAAGAAACATATGGGTTTGTATGGGAGCTATACGAACCAGTAACCCCACGATCCCGAAATTTACTTGGTTGGTGGATATGGATAAGAACGGATCACTATTGGTGGTTCCTCCCATACAAATCCATCATTGCAATGATAGTAAAAGTAATTCTTATTTGCCTTGTTAGCTGTAACGCTTTAATGAAGATATCGGAATCATCTACATATTGCTCATTTACTTCAAGATTATCGTACTATCAGAAAAAACATTATTTTTGAGTTAATGATGCAGAAATATTCGTTGAAGGTGATGATGATTTATATTGTGAAAAATTTCATCTAAACAACGTAAATACTCTTCGCGGGAGAAGAGAATATTTCATTTCAATTTATTTTTCAAATTGGTAACTTTAAACTTTTCTCGAAATTGGGGTTTTTTTTTTTTGAGTTATGACAGTCTTGCAGCAAATTTTTTTGTTGATATGTAATCTTCTGTTTAGTTTCTGGCATATAAAAATATTTATTTATTATATAACATATTACGGTTTTTTTTTGACAGGAATGTCCGATTAGTGGATAAAGTGTAGAAACATGTAAGGACTGAAACAGTTGATCAAAGAGTTGGCATATAAAACAATAGAAACGCTACAGTGTTACACCTCCACAATCTCAATTTGAGTTTTTAAACTTTATTTGATGTTATTATAAAAACCTTATCATATATTTTTTATTATTCTTCTTCTATAGCTCATAATTCATTTATGTAATATAATCACTTCGGTGAAACAAAGTTATTATTCTGTCTGGTTTATTTTGTCATTGTACAAACATAAAACCACGTATTTTTTTCTCCATTTACAATTTTTATTGAATTTATTAAATAAATGTTTATTTAATTTGTTTATATTTATTTGTTATTTATATCCAACAATTGATGATAATAGAATATACTTTATTGTAGACGTTATGTTTATGATCGCAAATCTTTTTTGAATGTGAAGCCAATTTAATAATTTAGTCATGAAAAATAAAAAAAAAAAATATAACAAAAACGTGACTCACATCAACAAAATGTTAACCTCATCTTTCGATTCAACAAAGAAAACACAAATTTCTTTCCCTACTTTTTGTTCGAAACAAAATTTTGGTAGTTCAGTTATTCAAATTTATACAATATTTGAGAACAAAATACATAAGTATAAGTATTCTCTTTTTCATAATTCATCGTTTTCATTTATGAATCTATTTTGGTACAAGAAATTGCTCTATTTTTTCTTATACAATATTGTATTGTGTTTGAGCTCCAAGAGAATTTCAAATGGACAAATGGCGTTTATTTTAGCATATAAAATAAAATGTGTGTGACTGAAATAAAAGGAAGAAAACGAAACAAGTAAAATCCCACAAAAATAATGAAAATGAGATCCAAATTCCAAATGCATTTAGTTACGTATTTCTTTTGGCATCGTAATTTTCGTATTTTTCGAATATTTTTTTTCTTTTTTTTTAAAAATTTATTGACGTTGGTAATTTTTCTTTTGTTTGTCATTTAATTTTTTGATTTTCGACTTGAATTTTTTATAAATTTTAATCCTTTTTTTTTTTTGGAATTAGCATTTTATACTACTTACAAAACGATGGAACTCTCACCATTGACGTCTGTGACATTGATGAAAACATTTCTCTTTCTCTTTTTTCTTTTTTTTTGCATTGAATTCAAGTGTTAAAAATATCAAAAATTTTCCATTAAATTGTGCAAATTTATAAAAATTTATCTATTGCTATTATTAATAATATAAACAATAAAATAACACAAACGAACCAGATAAATCAAATTCTCAATTCTGTTTTATGAACCTCAATTAATCAATTGAGCTGTTTTTTTAGTTGGTAGTTTTCTGTATTTTTATTTCGTTTGCGGTATATGCTGATAAGAGTCTGTCCCGATTTAAGTTTTTATATGGCGTAGGTCTACGACATTAATAGGAAAGTTTAGTATTTTGGTATTTATAAAAAAAACCCATCAAAAAATGCTTCCCGAATGCTATCAACTAAAAACTGAAATATACAATACAAGAGTTTTAAAATAAAATATGTACTATGTACTAAGTTCCCTGGCCCGTGGTCGTTTATTTTCATTATGACTACGTCATAGCATTGCTCATGACACATTGGCAACTCAGCATAAAAGATAAGCGTCTAAAACTTTATATACAATATTGTTTTCCTCTTTCTTTCATATGACATTTGATCATCATTAAGCGATTGGCGGCAAGTGCCTCCCCATGGGAGGGGAATTCTCAAAAAATGTTTAAAGTGTTAAATTAATAGTTTACTGATAAGAATGGTCGATCGCTTGTCGTTCCAAGAGATTACATTATGTTGGTATCAGTAACGTAAGAAATGCGAGTACAAGACAGAATATTAAATTCAATTCACCGAAGCTTAAATACCTTTCACATCCTAGCTATTAAATTTACTTATACATACGACGAGTATATTGTAAATTTTATACCATTTTATATTCAATAATAATTGGGATTCGATCCGTCTAATTTTGGAATATGTTAAGTAAATTTACGTTTTGTGAACACTTGTGTCTTGCTGAAAAGTGCAGTATGATAACGGAGAATGTTGTTTTGATTGTTGTTCCATTAAACGGGGAACTCTGGTATCTTCATCTTATCAAATTTCATCTTAATGAGTGAACAAACTGAGAGACATGTTTGCCTTCGAATCATCTGATTATTTTCATATAATACAATACTTCAATGCACGATTCAATGAGTTACAAACTTCACAAAAGTAATAATACCCTCTCAGATTAGTTTTAAGGGTATAAAATGAAATATTTGTGTGTTTATATTATAAATCAGTTGATAGGAGACTTTTACCAATACACACATTCGATTCAGGGCTAAATAATCAAAGGAATTTACTATTACGAACAAATGAACGATTACGTTAAAATTTGTATTTGTAGCTTTTGAAAGTGAACTGTAAACTTGAATTTGATTAGATCGGTTTTTTAAAGTTTTTTTTTCCTTAAAAAATTGTTAATTAATGCCATAATGATGGTGCAGATGGTATGATAAACTTGTTAACACACACGAATCTATTGCGTGTCAAATGGGTAACAAATATAGACTGAGTGCACCACGTCGTATGCTTAATGATTACTTATTATTCGTAGATAAGAGTTTGCATGAGTATGCCACATGTTTAGATTGGTCACAGTTGCATTATTATAACATAATTATATTTTCAACACAATCTAACAGTCTTAAAGGATTTGTGAAAATAAATATTTATTTTGAAGACAAGTATTCAAAGAATTTTACTCTGCATAAAATTGCAAAGATGTCTGTCTCCGTGTTTTTTTAGTTATTGTTTTTGAGAAAAACCTAAGACAACAAAAAAAATTATTCTGCCATGCTCAAGGTCAGTTCATCTATGAAATGTTCAAAATAATTTTTGACTGAGCCACACGTGCTCTCATTTTGTGTTTTATTTTTTGTATAGATTCATCTAAGAATATAAAAATTAAAATGGCTTGTTTGTTTGTTTGTTCGAGTCTCATGTGATTGCAATGATGATGGTTGGTTTCAGCACATAAGACAGTTTTAGATCTAATATTTGGTGCAGTTCTAGAGAAAATTGGTGAATCAATTTTTAAACCGAAGTACTTGCATCTTCTGATTTTTTCAAAAGTATTTCTCTATAATACAAGTACAATAATACTGAGGACAAGACCAGGGAGGTGTGCATTGCTATTCATTTGATAATACAAGTTCAAGGATTTCTGTTAGAACCGGGCCGGGTTCTCCAATTGTAAATAAAAATAAATTACTTATCTCTGAACTACATTAAACTACTCTACTAAAATTTGTTAGCTGAAGGCCCTGGCAGCCATGGCTATTTATTAACTCTGTTAACTTTTAGTTTTAACTTTGGGTTAGCATTATATAAATAAATAAATAAAATTTGTTATTTATTAAAGCCTCTTGAATTGATTTCTCTTTTCAACATAATCGAATTCCGCAAAAAATTGTGGGAAAGAGTCACAAACCAATTGGACTAACATCTTAGATACGAGACCAAGTACTTATTTATGTTGCAATGTTTATCTTTCCCTTCTCGTTAACAATGGAATATTGTTTATTTATTTTAGATGCGAAACTGAATACATAATCACTAATTTTGTTTACAATTTTTATTGCATCTTAAATCGAATTCGAAAATCATTTCCCATGAAACTTAAGATAAACAAAAATTTCGCATCATAAACGATTTCTTGTTTATTAAAATGAGGCAATTGCGAATAAAACTAAGGGTAACTATAAGCACAGGAAGAAGGTTCTTGAATTTATTTACTTTATTTTACATAAGAAACCGGCAAAGATGATTTGCTAGAATAAATAACTTTTGTTTTACATTCAGATACAAACATATGTATGTACGAGATACATATGTATGTACATATGAAAACACAATACAATATTACGAATGGTTTTCAAGTTCTTGAGCACTCAGAATAAGTTCTTTGGTCTTTTACTGAGCAAAGTCCAAAAGCGACATAAAGTCACGCAACGAAAGAGTGGTAGGAAGTGAGCAGGAGATCAAAGAAATTAGTGTCAAAGAGAATTTCATAGGCGTAGTTGGGGTATGGACTAGTTTTAGATACAATACAAGGCATGGAATATGAAATTCTAATGACTGAAGTTGTTCCATTATTGGAAGTAAGGAAACTCCTAAGTTTGTATCCCCTTCTACGCATATTGAATAAAATTCTGCTATAGAACCTTAATTTTTTTTTTTTTTGGAGAAGAATCAACAAGTTTTTTAAATAGAAACTTGTTGGTAATATTTGTTTATGATTAAAATGTTGTCTTCCTCATTGGCGATAAGAAATTTTGGCTTCATTAAGTGGGGGCGCTGAAGTTATTTTTATCTATTTATTGCTTATCTAAAAAAAGCCACTAAAAACGAATTCAGCTATGTCGATTAACTTTTCACCTTTCTACTTTGTATATTTTATTGACAGTAAAGTAATAAATCATTTCTTATTATGGGAAATATTAAATTTCTAATGGGTTGTTTTTATTGCAAACAAATAAGAATACAATATTATCGATATGATAATCTTAAACACTTTATTTTTCATATTTTTTAGAATGGACTTTAAGTGCATAAAAATGAATAATCAAGAGTAGATTTAGCCATTGGCTTCAGTGTATCCAAAATTTAGTAAATAGTCTTCTTATCGCATTGAATAAAGTATATAACGGAATGGTTTTAATCAAATAACCATAATATAGGCATATGAGGTGAGTTCAGAAAGTCACAGAGCGCCCAAGTCCGGTGATTTGCCTAAAAAACCCTCAACAATCAATGACGTGTGAGCTGGCGGATTATCGTGGTGTAACATCCAAGTCATATTGTTCCACAATTTCGGGCATTTTCTTTATATCGCTTCGCGGAAATTGACCCTGCTACCTTCTGGCAAGAATTTATGATGTACTAACCAACCATTGTAATCGAAGAAAACAGTGAGCAAAAACTTCTCATTTGACCGAATATGTACGTGCTTCTTTCGGTCACTGCTTCAACGTTTTCGTCGATTGTTCACGTTCAGGGGCGTCCAAAGCGGTCGTCGTCATTGACACCTTCTAGGCCTGTGAAGATCTCGTATCATTTGTAAAGGCATTTTCTCAAAGCAGACTCGCCGAATGTTACAATCAACATTTCAAGTGTTTTGACGCACTTAATTTTCTTTTTTACACAGAATTTAATACAAATTGCCAAATTCAAAAACCCGTGTCACCTTTACATCTATCAAAAATTAACTTAAAAAAGAAGATGGCTGACAATGTCAGCATACTCGTATGTTGAAGACATGTGCACCAACATTTAAAAAGAAAAAATCAATAACACGTGGACCGAAAATTTTTAAAAAGTCTTCTTACATTTTGAACACACCTCGTAAGTGCTAGACTCCTACAATATATTTATTAGGTTAGTCGTACCGATCGACCATGACTTGATTCTACTGTCGATAAAAATGTATGCATGTATGATATTTTCTACAAGAATCTGCCATGCACACAACTAAATGAATCTTTTCTCTTTTCTCTCTTCAAATCAAAGGCTATATGAAATGTGTTAAAATACTCGTACACTATATACTAAAGTCGGTGATACTTATAGGTATGTGTAAGAGTACTAAGTATATACATATGTATACTTTTCCAACTCGCTAAAAACTAATACTGTTATTTATCATATTGACTTGGTTGGCTTATCGTCAAGAATATTCAAACACGTGACCGTTGCGTGCACGGATTTTATATATTTTTCACCCTACAACATACAATTTTGCAAGTCAAACCCTAGAACATCTGTTTTCTACATACTCACGCGTATGTAGTAAACACATATTTAGATTTCATAAAATTATTTATTCGATTATCACATTCAGCGATTCACGTTTGTACTTATAAAAAATTCCATATTTTCGTTTAGTTCCTATTTATGTCAATACATTGTATCTATCTATCGCTGACGCATTGAATTATGATTAAAATCTAATCATAAATACTAGACACCTTTTCTTATTATAATAAAAGTTATCACTCCGGTATTTGTTTTGCTTCATCTCTTTACTAAAAGTTCTAATACTCGTAATACATACGAGTATGTATATGTAATTCTTATCAGTTTGTGGTTGCGTATTTCAAGTAGTTTTACCAACAATCTTTTTTAGATTGGGCTTCGCTTAAATTCTTTTATGAACTCGCATGAAAATTCTTCAGTTTATAAATAAATTAAAAATATTGTATTGTAGTTCTAGAGATATACGAGCGAGCCTTACACTGTTTATCTGAACTGTGCTAATTATCTTACTTTAAAACGTAGTTATATATAGATACAATTTATTATTATTATCGTCTATAAATCAAGTGCCAAGACAAATTTAAATTGTTTTTTTTTTTTGTTGTTGTTTCTTTTTATTTTAATTAGTGGGTTATCCCATTTCCCTCCCTCTCTCTCTCTCTGTATGGGGACAACTACGATTCATTTGTGGAAATATTTGCATATCGTGTAATATAAGCATATTGTGTTATGGAGCAAGGTGGGGGCTCTGTTGATGTTTGGAATATTCAAACATCTGCCTTTATTGTTTTATTGGATTACATTCAATATTGGAAAATGTTCACTACACTTTAAACAAATTATGATATGATAAGTATTTATAGATTACCTTGGAACTAAGTCATTCAAAAATTTTGATTTGCCGACATTAATAGATGTTTTGTTAATAAATATGTGTATCTAATAAATTATTATCATTTTTTTTTTTTTTTTTATCAAGATTTCAGGTAAGGTACTAACTAACTTGCTTTATAAAATTTCTTACAGTGTCTTCATGCACTTGAAGTAAACAAATTCTTAAAACGCCCACTTGAAGATCATATTACATAAATACTAATCAGAGGCACATTCATAGACATTTAGTTATAGGGTAGGGCTCTTGATTCGAGTGGATGCAATCAATAAACTTAAAACGTAGTTTACTTTTAAATAGAAAACAAAAAAAAAAAGAAAAAAAAAACAGTTGACCATATTTGTTTACAAAAAAGAAGAGTAAGCAATCAATGACTGTCGTTGCACTCTATGCCCCATAATATTCTCCCTCCATGCACGCTTCTCAAACCCTATGACTATGACTAAGAATCTGACTGACGGAATTATGCGAATGCGAAGACGATTGAAATTTTAGCTTTACATATGCTTATCACGTTTCAGTCTGACTTACATACGAGTATATAGAGGATTCGAACAACTTTTATTGTGTTACATTCGAGTCGATCAAGTTCAGATATTTATACACTCGTAGCTTGTGCTTCCACATTAAATTGATTTGAGAAAAGTCGCAATAGCTGCAGTAGTTTCCATTCGGATCTCTGCCTCTCTTCTATACTATTAGTTGTTAGATTAAACAAACAATCAGTTAGTATTGTAGTTCAGTCGATCGATAGGTTGGTTATATAACCCCTTTTCATTCATTTCCTCTGACAGCTGTCAATGGCGATTAGCACAATTCACGTGTTTACTTCTAATATCATTACGTTTCATTTTTATATACTCGTACACAGTACCTAAGCAGGCTATATTAAATTTGTGCGAAGGAAGGTAACAATGTAGACGATGTCAAAATTGATCAGAATTACTCTAAGTACCGTTTGGACTATAATTAATTGGCTTGTTTGGCAAATGTTTATTATTTTTTGCTTTAGGATATAGGGTACCTCAATAACTAGTCACCATGAAGACAACTGGTGTAGCCAGTATTGATCCGTTGCATCCTTACTTGTTCCATTTTTTACTTTTTGGACTTGGAATTCACTCATGATATGATGACGCCACCTGACAAGGAGGTGGAATTATCTTAAGAACATTAAAGCTTCTCTTATCGCCTCATGTGCAGCGCAACGCAGTGCAGAGTTGTGTATAAGTACAATTCATTTGGAAAGTAGACTACAGATATTCCAGATTTATGCTCTAGAAAAGTGTATAAGTATTCTGTTTACGTCAGAAATTCATTTTATTGAAACGAAAAAGCGAACTAAATTCATAAAAATAACAAAATATTTAAAGAAATTTCTTGTCATCACTACTTATTGTTATTGTTATTTTTAATTTTAATTTTATTTCATCTAAGTTGATTGTATTAAGTGAACTGTTTTTCATCATGCGTTTAAATTCCCAAGTCTAGTACTTTTACCATTGTGGTTGCACTTGTTGATTGATTACAATACACATAATTCTGAACTACTAACTAAAATTCTTTTAATTTTTTTTATTTATTTCTCCACAAACTTTGCATTACGACACAACTTACGACATTGAATCGTATTGGTCGTCGGTCGTTCTAATTGCAAATATAAAAATGCGAGTCAGACTCTTACGCAGAGGGTTCCGTACCATATTGGGGTTTGTATGGAAGTGGTCCGATTTGACTGATTCCATTTATAGTGTCTTAATTTCAGTTCAATAGTCCAACAAACAAAAAAGTTTTTCGTATAAGAACCAGAATTTTAATGGTGGTTTGTATGGGAGGTACCCCTTCTAGTTGGCCGATTTGATGATTCCAACAGATGTACAGAGCCTATATTAGAAATTTATAGTATTCGATATCAGAAAGTTTTTTTTTTAATAAGAACCTGAATTTTAATGGGGGTTTGTATGGGAGGTATCCTGAAAACTGAAAGTTCGACAATATAAGTTTCTAATGTATAGCCACCAACCAACTAAATTTTAAGATCGTGGGGTTACTATATCGTATAGCTGCCATACAAACCAAAATGTTTCTTGTATGGGGACCCCTTTAAGTTTTTGAAAATATTTTAGTTTTAGTATTTGTTGTTGATGCCCGGATAGAACTACAAATTGCCATTCCCTTTGGGTCCGGAACCCTAAATACGTGAAAATTGAAACGGACCCACAACGAAGTATTAATTCAACTGTGAATATTTATTAATAAGAGAGAAAATGCTCGTAATATGTATAAAATAATATAAAGCACTCGGCATCAAGTCAAGGCGATTGTTTTTTGACCGCAATAAAGCATCAAATTCCTATTGATTGCTAAGTATTCATCATAAATAGAATGGGGATATTATGTATGATTTATTATATATAATACAATTTCAATTGCATTTTTCCAATTCATTGAAAAAGTTACCTGCTTCGAATGCAATTACAGCTTCATGACTGCATTGTAAAACAGAATAAAGTATTTTCCAAGGAAGTGTAAACTTTTAAATGCAATAAATATCTCATAAATTCTGTTCAAATTCAATTAAAAATTTTTAATTGAAAGAAATCAACTCAAATCATTAACTTTATTTTTATGGAAGAATTAAGTAACTTTCACACAAAAAGAATTATTCAGGAAATGTCACAATTTTAATAAACTATGCCTTAAGACTGTAAAAACGTGTCAACGAAGGGATGCCAATTCTACGGTAATAAAAATAAACATATCCCCATAATAACCTCATTTTTGTACACTCTACAACACTCTTGAGTAAAGTTTTTTGTCAAATGTTTTTAACATATAAAAACTTATATATCTACCTACATTGAAGACTTTATAATGTAAGTTTATAGTATCGACTCAATACTACGAGTATACAATGGCCTGTTCAGGATAGCGGGGATAGTCGAATGGACTGAGTTTGGCTTCCTGTATCAGGTTTTGAAATTTTCAGATGATTTTATTGTACAAAACATATGTATATTTGTAGATAGTTTTGTTTTTCTGTACACAGATGGAGTTTTAAAGCTATTGTTATCTTAACACTAGATGGCATAGCCATCATATAAAACGATAATTTTAACACAAGATTGTTCTAGATGTTTAACAATTATTTTATTGTATAAAATGTGTGACTGGTCAACTGGGGATTTGGCTTTTCTGTATCTGTTTTTATCGATAAATTTAGTTCAAGTTTTGGGGGTTTTGCGCTTAAGTTTCAACCTACGCATACGCTTCTTAAGCCCCTTAGCTCTCATCTTACTTTCGTTACTTTTAGTTGAAGACAACTTGAGAAGACGACTGAATACGATACCTTAGTTAAGGAATACTATACTTCATTTCATGCTATTATTTTACATATTCGTATTATATTTTTAATTAAGAAATATTTATAATCTTCTCTTCTAATAAATATCAGTAATTATTATTATATTAAGATTAATTGAAAACTCGATCGATAATATGCCAATTTCGAGACTGAAGTCGAGTTTAGACAATTTTAATATATTTTCCAAATTTCTTTTTTAAACTATTCAAACAATTTTATAATTTCAGTTCAAACGTTACAATAAAAATGAATTGAATTGAGTTCTAAGCAACAACTGAAAATTATACTGTTTCCAAAGTGAACAGCTGATTTTTGTTTTGATCATACATACAAAAGAAACGTTGCGCGCTCGTTAATCTTCGTTCTCTTAGATTTTATTCCTGTTACGTTTTATTAAAATTATTCCAAAAAAAAAAAAAAAAATACAGCTGTGTGTGAGTTGTGCATTACCTTTGCGGAATGAGCAAAACATTGAAATCAGTCGAAAATCACCTATAACCAGGGTTGCATTTTGTACAGTGCAACGTTCCACTGAAATTGCAACAAGTTGACAGTGCTTATTACGTTCTGCTGCGTTCCTGGGCAACACACATCGAAATCTGTGTTTTTATTACAACAAATAACGTGGTGTTAGCTCAAGGTTCTTCACAACACAGAGTTAAGCTCACTGGCTAGTAGAGGACATCTCCTCTTAATACATGTCAATACAAATGTTGTAACAAAACAAACGACTCTTTAATTTACTCTTTAATTGATCACCATTCATTTCTAAATGGCTTTGTCCTATATCCTTTTAGATTCTAATTTAAGACTGACTTAATTTACTTAACTTGTTTGATTTGTTAGTATTAATACAATAAAGAAAATTTCTTTCAAAACAAAAGAAACAATAATAACTTAAGCCTTTTTGTTTAGCCCCAGCTACAATAGTTTTTATCTGGATAACAAACAACTAACATACTCAATTAGCCTCTTCAACATTGCACAAGAGCACAATGTACATAAGAAGTCCTTAAAAGGATACATAACGTGTATGTAAGTATCTGTATGTGTCTATGTAGGTTCGTTCTTTCAACTAAGTAAGAACTGTGCAAAGTACTTTTAATGGATGTGGGTGTCGAACGTAAGGAACTAAGCAAACAAACAAAACCTCGATGATGATGATGATGATGAGCGACAACGACTTTTTATCATTCACAAGTGGCATTCTAAATTAAAGAAAAGATACATATAGTAGCACTCGTAGTTAAAGAATAACAAAAGAGAAATAATAATTGTTATTATTGTAGTATATAATACTATTTGGAAAGAAAATGTGTAGCTATGGAAATGTTGCTCTGGTATTGCTGCTGCTGCTTCTGCAGGGAAGGTCTTATTGCGTCTTATTTTATAATAATTGGCTGCAGGAAATTAAAGGCAGCAGGATATGCGCGTGAGTTCTAAGTATATGCGCACACACACACACACACAATAAGTGTGTAAGCGTTATATAAGAGAGTCATGTACATATTATACATACTTGTATATAAGTGGATACATGCTTACATATCTATGATGGTATTATGTACTTACACAAAAATATCTACATATTTGTATAATCTATGAGGCAAACATGTGTTGTAGTATTGTATGTCTTGTACTTGTATATAAAAAGAGGGAAAATGTCAAAGTGCAATTTGTCGTATAATGGAAAATACCAAATGGGCAAAAGTCATTGCAAGTATCTATAGAAATTAATGTTCGTGTTTTACTGATACCCACGCTTAAAGGTACAACAGACAACCGACAGCGAATACTCAAAGGTTAAATGTAGAGAAAGAAATTGTAGAAAAAATCTCCCACACGAAGTTCGGATGCTTGATGTATTGCTGTTTTTTCATCATAGTTTTGCGGCAGCACATCAACCTACAGCATCCTTCGAAAAGGACATTGGTCCATCATGTGTGTGTGTGTGTGTGTGTGTATGTAAGGGTGGGTATGTAACGATAAGCTATCAAATTTGTTTGTGTGCAAGTGTTTTTGACAAGGGACTCTCAATCATACGAGAGATACGAGTATGAGTGAGTAAAAACGACTCCTGGTAAACATTTTGACGTTACGGTTATTTTTGTTGAGATTGGTCTTTTTATGGAACCATCATCATCTCATGGGAATAAGCAAACAGGAAAACATTTTCACTACTTAAATTTGGCTTGAATTGAAGCCTCAGCTGCCGCTACCGCACGTACAGTGGGCAACCTCGAGCTGACCTTGAAGCAGATTTCATAAACATGGCACCAGCAAGTCCATTGATTTATTTTTTATTGTGCTTTATGCTACTTTATGCTAAGTTTGGATTTTTATGCTATAAAATAAATACATATATATATATATATATATATATATATATATACATATATAAATACATATGCTGGAGGGAGCAGACATAAAAAGTAACGA
Organism: Amiota minor; assembly: GCA_037043295.1. NCBI lineage: Eukaryota > Metazoa > Arthropoda > Insecta > Diptera > Drosophilidae > Amiota > Amiota minor. Next base: position 47,079 of record JBAMAW010000052.1, read on the forward strand.
ATCGCTGCCAGAGACTGAAAAGAACATGAAGAAAAAGCAACAAATACAAAAAAGTAAGTCAACAAACACAGTATCAAAAGTATTGCACTACAAGTAAACATTTCTGATGCACACACACGTACGCACACTTGGCAGATTCATTTCGATATTAAAGTTTGCTACGCAAAAAAAGGGGCTCGAGTGAACAAGGGCAGGGCAAAGGGAAATGAGGCAGGCCCTTTCGCACACCAAACGTTTATCTGTTCGTTCATTCGTCGTTTTTGGTGTCGTTCGTTCGCTGGCTCGGTTGCCATTTCCTCCACACTTCGGAAAGTGAGTGGGCATGTGCCTGTATGTGTATGTGTGTGTGTGTAAGCTTGTATATAATATTTATCGATTTTTTCACTTATACAAATAATATATACTCGTACACACATGAAGCTTCTAAAAGGAATCGTGAGTAGCATAGTGCTGGCGCAGTGCGGTGCGTTGCCCCATAAAATTAACAATTTATGTACTTTATTACTATTAACAATATTAAATATCCAAATATAAATATTTTACTTAGAAAAACACGCAAATCAACTTTGAATTTCATTAATTACTTTATTGTTTGAAGTCACTTCTTCACTGCACTTCACACTTGTTTTCTTCCTATTCACACTTTTTCACTGCACAAAAAACTTCAATTTTCACCGTGTAAAAAAATTAGGTACTTTTCCGCTTGCTAATTAGCAGTTTTCAATTGCTGAAGTGATAAAAGATCTTTAGATACTTTTTTCTTTGCTTAGAGCATTTTTTTTTTCTTTCAGAAAAAGATTTTTATACTTCTGATGTTGTTGATGTCCACCGACTTTGTGCTTGCTCTATTGGGCTCTCACTTAGAATGCGACCGAACGAAACTGAGCACTCAGCTAGAAGCAGAGAGCTCATTTTCGGATATTAACAGGAGTGCTTTATGTGTAGATAAAAAGGGGCGCTAAAATAAATATTTCTTATTGTATGAATGGTAGACAATGATTGAATTTATGTTTAAAATTTATTCTTTTGTTATTTTTTGTGATGGGCACCTAATTTATAGATAAACATGAGCCTCTGTCATCAGTCGGGGCGCCTTCTAGGCATTTCTTTAATGATTCACACCAATGTAAGATGCTTGCGAGAGCTTTTTCGCTCTTAATCTCTCGTGGTTACTCGTTCTTTCTGTTTTTTTGTTTTTGTTTTCTGAGCTCTCTCGCACGTGCATTTTTTTCCTTTCGGGTTTATAATATTTTTGTTGTGAATGCGCTGCATGCGGTAAAATGTATTTTTAGTGTTGTTTGTCTGTCTGTCGGTCTGTCGGTCTGTCACTCTGTCGGGGTCTGTTGTGTTTTGATAAGAAGAGCCAGAGAGCCGGCATATTATGTGTTATGCTAAATTTTAAATGTATTTTAAATGTACAACGTTCATTTGATTTATTTCGCGCAAGTTGTTGATTTATGTGAAAAATTGATTGGCAATATATAAGTTTAGTTAGTTTTCCAAAAGATTAACTACATGTTAGATTTATTAATTCGTTAAAATTTTTTATTGTCAACAATTCATTTGTGTATTAGGCTAATCTGAGAATGTTTGTTAAGCTGCTGACACACGATTATTGAAAAATATGACATGTAATATGATATTGTGTGATACAATACTTGTATCATATCATATAGTGAAGTGTTAACACTCGTTTGGAGAACTATGACTAACAATATGACTTGAGTTTTGTGCTACATAGAAATATGACATAGTATGTACAGGACGTAATTTTACGCATATGCATATTATGTTTTTTATTTTTGAAAATTGGCTCGTTGGGACAAATAAGAAAGCCTCGAAAGGTTATTTAATTGAAATGAATCGTTACTTTTGGGATGCAACTGATGATTAAACAATAGAAAGAAGAAAGGAAACATTGTGGAGACCCACGAATTAGTGAAACAAATAAAATTTCTTCGGACATAAATGAACTATTTTATTTATAATAATCCACTTGCAAACAGAATCTAAGTTCATCCATTTAACGCCCTTTTATGCTTCAATATGCAAGCAGCTCAAAAGTGAACAACAACGAATCAAAAACAAATAAAAAGAAGGTTAACTTCGCCTGGGCCGCACCCCTAGAAAACGTTTTTCAGAAATATATGATTATTGCTTTCAATACACATACAGAATTTCAACACTTTACTATCCAGTAATCCTAGAGTCTTGAAAATTACGCGGTTAGTGAATATAGATATACTATGTCAATGTCTATGGGTGTGTGCAAAAGTCTTGTAGGTTTTTTTCATTTAATCAAAAATTTATTTATTATATGTAGATCAAACATTAATCGAATATGTATTGGTCGTTTTGTTGGTTCACTTTTTCCCATCTTTCGGGAAGTTTCATTATTTCTAATCCTTATGGACAAAAAACTGTGTTTAGTGGTTTTTGATAGCCTAATCAGAATCAAATATTTCACCACTCAAAAATTTTTGAAGAGATCAAAATAAATGAAATCTGATGGTGCAAGATCGGGGCTATACGGTGGATGTATCATCACTTTCCAATTCAGCTGTGTTAATTTTTGCCGAGTGACCAAAGAATCTTTTAATGTCGTCATTGCATCTTGGGTCTTAAAAATACAAACAACCACTGTTATTTCATTACCGAGGCACTCTGAGAATATGTTATATTTTCTTGTTGCTCATTTCACTTGTTGTCAAATACAGCAGACTTTTTTTTACATCATCCTTGCTTTAAAAGTAAATAAAATATTCGCATTTACTTCATTTTGCTGTGCAAGTTTCCGTCATGTTTTAACAGTTGATCAAAGATCACTGACGGTCTAAAAATAACCGTAATCATTGCAAAAATGCAGCAGGTCTATAGAGATGAGGAATTAAACAGGAGTGTGGTCTAACCTGCTTTTGCTGGCGGACTATTACTGCGATTGGTGATCCCGCCAGGATAGAAAAAAGAGCCAGGGAGATAGGTTTTAGTACGGAGGCACCACATGTTACTGCTTGTCCGGTGAACTGTGCATTTTAGTAGGTCGGGCTGCTAGGATCTCTAGAAGATTTACACATCAGAAAAATACACAGACATAATTTTGAATTTTTTCCCTTCAAAATGCCCGTGAGCAATATGTGTCAAAGAAACTGAAAAAAGTGTCGTTGTGGGACAACACTAAAAACAGAAAAGAATGTTTAGTGTTTTTCTCAACCTTTTCCATCGTATCTGCTTGTAACTGATTTTTTGAAAACAACATGAGACTTTGGACTGTTATTTGCGAACTCTGCTAAAAATTGAAAGAATTGGCAAACAGAATTTTACGTTTTAGTGAACAGATGTGTGGCGTTTATATACCTTTTTTTTTTAATTCTTTGCATGCTCAAATGAAGAAATGGGGGATTAATAACTGTAATATTATTTTTTGTTTTAAGTATATGTTAAATATTACCCATTATATTATTGTCATATAAATAATAGGGGAATTCACACTTAGTGGCACCTCGGCTAACATGACAAATTGATAAAATTTGTCGATGCGAATTGCGTGAACAAAAAATTGTTTTTGTACTTGGCAAATCAGCTGTTTCCGAAAATACAACTTATAATGTAAACAAACCAGAATGCAAACAAAGAATTAAATGCTGAGCAGAATCAAAACAAAGTGAAATTTTTAAATTAATTTCAGAATTGATAGGTTTTGTTTTTTTTTTTTTTTTTGGTAAATTTTCTTTTAATAATGCTATGGCAATTATAAATTGCATGAAACATGTATATGATTATACAGAATAATAACTTGGATATATCATATCAAGTTACTTCAACTTAGAAGGTCGTTAGAATGGAGCTCTTTGAACGGCGTTGGCTCACGCCATGATTGAGGATTGTCTCCAGGCGGTTTGGATGACTTTGTAGCCTTTGTTGAAGGCGATTCATTCATCACCTTTTCCATCTATTTACCAAAATAATCTCCTTTTTAATCAAAGTAAAACATTATTACTTTTTCAAATTTCAAACACAAATTTTTGTTATTAGTCACTTTATAACCTTTCAGCACTGGACATTTTGTATTGTTATCGATTGGCGACATAAATCGAATGTAAATCGTCGGAAATAAAACACATCCGGTTGGTATCACATGTGAAGTATGGTACTCGCTACTTTTCGAGTTACTCGTTCCGCTACTTTATTGAGTTACTCGCCAAGTTTTGACAAGCACACCACGCTTCAAAACTAGCAACAAATAAACCGGTAGAATTATCGAGAAATAATATTGAAAGTGCTGAACTCATTCCTTATTATTTAAAAAAAAAAAGCTCTGTATTACATTACATAGAGTAACGGAGAAAATGGAAGAAGAAAAATTCGATAATATTCTGCTTGCAATAGCTGAAAAGCATCGTGAAGGCGTTCCTGAGGTGAGTGCACAAAACCAGATGCTTGGAAATCTGGAAATCTTTCATTTCTTTGTTATTTGAACAAATTTAAATTCTTTGTGTTCTGAATGACTTTACAGTTTTTGCATACAATTGCAAGTTTTTTGCGTCGCAAAACTGATTTCTTCACTGGCGGCAAGAAAGGCGAATGGGAAAAAATGATGATTAAGATATTCAAGGAGCAATATGAAAAGGCTATGGAATCAGTTGATCATAAGCAGGAGGAACTTAAAAAGGAAACCGAGGCACTGAACAAGAAAAAGCAGGAAGAATTACATCGTGAGGCTCGTGAAGCACGTGAACGTAAAATAAATGATGATAAAATTTGCGACATCACCGATGAAGAAGCAGCTGCAATTATCAAAGAGGAAGAGGAGAAGTAAGTTTATGCCAATAAGTGCCCAGTAGAATATTTTATATCTTTGTATTTATATATCTATTTTTTTTTGTAAATAGAAAACGTCAAAAACTCTTAAGTGCAGCTGGTGATGGTTCTTCGTATGTTGCTCTTAATCCGGAGGAGGAAATCTCAAAACCAATTGAAAAGGCTGAAGATGATACAGAAAAGGGTGAAATTGGTAAACTTATACCAAATGCTGGCAATGGTTGCACTCTTGAAAAGTATTCATGGACACAAACATTACAGGAGGTGGAGGTGAGTGCTTGATTTCAGTTTGATGTTTGTATTGTGTGAATTCTTCTATTGTTTGTTACCATGACGTTTGTCTAATAGTGAGACATGTTGTATAGAGCTACAGTGGACATACGATAATAAGCACCCTATTTAGGTGTAACATAAAAAAAAAAAAAAAAAAGTAAAAAAAAAGAAGTGAGAATTGGTGTCTAGTTTTGCTGATATGCAGGACAAGACTATCATATGGTTATGGTTATGTGCATTTGTCTGAGCCGGTTTTTTCGCGGAAAGATGGATAAGCAGACTGGCTGTTAAGACTGTTTTGGAAGAAGATGTCATCATTAACGACATCCAGATTCAAGTCTCTGTGCAGAGTTGATGTTCTAACATATCAGAAATAACCTGCTATTAAGCGCAATGCCTTGTTTTGCAAGAATTGCAATTTTTTGTGCAGCATTTCCTCTAACTTTTGTTTTTTTATATCTCCATAATGAAGCAATAATTTGTGCGCTTCTTTCCTCTAATTTTTTTTTGTCATATCTCCATACTGAAGCAATTATGTAGGATTGAGGTGTGCGCTTATTCCTTCTAAGCGATACAATATGTGTTGCTTTTAATCCAGAAATATTCCTAGATATTTCAATTTCATAGACTGGGGGAGACTGTCACTTGGCACTTATTTTTGGTGTACACATCTATGAAATGTTTTCATTGGGTTTATCAAATCAATAAAAGTTCGTAAAGTATAGCTTTTAAAAATGCATTTCTGTAGCAACAAAAGTAGCTTCTGTCGTAAATCAATAAAATCATGTCCATTTAAGATATTTTGTCATAAAAATTTTGTTCTAAAGCGGTGGAAAATATTAACGTTGAAACTCAATTTTCGACATAAGCTACTCTGAGTTGTTGCCACAGATTTGATATTATAATGTGCCTAATATTGTTTAATGGAATTCAGAAAATCTTAATTCCATTATCAATTAGCTTTTAAAATTGTCAATCAAATTGAATAAAAAAAACTCTGTATTCTGTTTTTGTGTTTCAATGCAATTTAACTGTTATCGGTTTGACCTATCGGTTTAAAACAGCTGATACACAAAATGTTTTTTCAAACAGAGTTGCCATGTGGTATAATAATTTCGATTTAATTAGATTTTGTTTAATACTTTTGTTATATAAATATAAAACCATGTTAAAATTTATAAATATGTTTAATAAATTTAATTCATTCAATTCGAGTTTTGTCAATAACGTTTCCTTTCTGGAAAGAGCGGGGTTATGTTTACAATATATACCGATGGCAACTCTGTCACTGATTGCAATCCAAGCAACACATTATTCACAAAGATATTGCAAAAGTAGGTGGACGCGGAGTGGATTTTTATTTGCAAATGAACTTATGTATATTGAATATACAAAATTTAAAATGCGAACGGGTGTGTGGAAAGTGCGAGAAGTAATCGAGATGCTGTCCGTTATCAAAGGTGGATATATCTCAAAATTGCTTGATTGCAAAACAATATGCAACGTACCAATTTTTAAAGATATTGCAAAAGAATTGCAATCAAAAGGAATCAATAAAAGCCCGATGGAAATAAGAAGGAAATTCAAGGCAATGAGACTTGAATATTATAAAATGCGGAACAAAAGAGCGGGTGGTGGTGATGGTGATAGTTGCGGTGTTGATCCGGAAAGTTACCAATATTTTGATGTTTTGCGTGAAGTTTTGAGGGGTTGCCATGCGCTGAGATGTAAAGGCACGGTTTCGTCGCAATTCGCTAACGAAGACACGACATCTAGTGAATTATTGGTGAAAAATATTGTTGATGAGAATTCGTCGTCCCTTGCAAATCAAAGAAAGTGTGTTTGGAAACGAAGTGAAGTCATTCAGATGCTGGCAGTTTTGAAAGGATACATCTTAAAGTTAAAAGATACCAAGACAGTACGCAACAGAGCCATTTATAAAAAAATTGCAAAAGAATTGCAATCAAAAGGAGTTGTAAGAAATGCTTTTCAAATAAGAACGAAATTCAAGAAAATGAAACTTGAATATTATAAATCAAAGCGAAACAATACCACCGCAACTTGCCAATATTTCGATCGTTTAGATGATCTTATGAATAGTCGTCCATCGGTGGCCTCTGAAGGTTCAAATGAAATACCCCAATTTCCAACAGAAGACACGGCATTTAGTGAATCAGATTTTGATGAAGATTCGAATATAGCTAGAAGGTGTATTTGGACAGAAAGCGAAGTAATCGAGATGCTGTCAGTTATCCATAATGGATATATCTTAAAGCTATATCATAGCAAAACAAGACGCAACCGAAATATTTTTGAAGATATTGCAAAAGAATTGAAATCAAAAGGATTTGCAAGAAATGCCATTCAAATAAGAAACAAATTCAACACAATGAGACATGAATATTATAAAGCAAAGCGAAACAATACCACCGCAACTTGCCAATATTTCGATCTTTTAGATGATCTTATGAATACTACTCGTCCATCGGTGGCCTCTGAAGGTTCAAATGAAATACCCCACTTTCCAACAGAAGACACGGCATTTAGTGAATCAGATTTTGAGGAAGATGCGACTATTGCTAGAAGATGCATTTGGAGAGAAAGCGAAATAGTCGAGATGCTGTCCGTTATCAAAAGTGGATATATCTCAAAACTACATGATACCAAAACAAAACGCAGCATAAACATTTTTGAAGATATTGCAAAAGAATTGAAGTCAAAAGGATTTGCAAGAAATGCCATTCAAATAAGAAACAAATTCAAGACAATGAAACGTGAATATTATAAAGCAAAGCGAAACAAAACCACCGCAACTTGCCAATATTTCGAAATGTTAGATGACCTTATGAATAGTCGTCCAGCGGAGGAGTCAGAAGGTTCAAATGAAGTATCGCAATTCACCACAGAAGACACAATATTTAGTAATTTGTCTTTGGAGAGTGTTGTTATGGAGGAGGATGATGTTGAGGAAAAAGAGGAAGATGATGAGGGTGAGGAAGAGGAAGATGAGGGTGAAGAAAAGGAGGATAATGATGAGGAGGATTTGACTATTGAAGACATGGATACCTCAGATAACTTGAACAATTCTTCTCAAGCTTTCAAAACTCTCAAGACTTCGCAATTTCATACAGAAGACATAAAGTGTTGTGAATTAACATTGGGGAAAATTGTTGAAAATGACTCGAGGATTGCCAAAAGGGGTCATTGGAATGAAACAGAGGTCCTTCACATGCTGTCAATTCTCAAAGATTCATATATAGAAAAACTAAATGATAGCAATAGAAAACGCAAAAAATACGTTTTCCAAGATATTGAGAAGGAATTGAAATCAAGAGGATTTAATAAAAACTGGAATCAAATAAGAATGAAACTTAAGAAACTGAAATATAAATATCTTAAAGAAAAGCGAAACATAAACACGAGTGATAATCATCAATATTTTAAATATTTAAAGATTTTTGATGACGTTTTCAGTGTATGTCCTGTAGTGCCATCTGAAGAAGGCAAGGAATTAAGAGAATCACATTTGAAGAATATTCCTCAGGAGGAAGAGAATTCGACAAATGCTAATAAAACGTGTTTTTGGAGTGAAGTAGAAATTGTTGAGATGCTGTCGGTTATCAGAAATTCATTTACCGTAAAATTAAATGATTCCAAGATTAAACAAAACACAATTTATGAAGATATTGCTAAAGAATTGCGATCGAAAGGAATCAAGAAAAATGCATTTCAAATACAAGCGAAATTTGAAGCATTGAAAAATCATTATCTATGCAATAATTTAAGCGGTGATCTATTAAATTCTCAATATTCCGAGATTTTAAATCAAATTTTGAGTCCTAGTAGTCCTTTAGTGACTGCTGCTGATGAAGGTTTAGTTACTTCGCTAGCCGTTTCAGAAGGCACGCAATTTGCTGAACTAGTTTTAGAGAATATTGTCCAAGAGGAGGAAGAAGAAAGTGTTTCCACAGAAATTATGCAAATCTCAGAGACATCAAGCGACGCTTTTCAAGGTTTAAAAACGTTAAAGGCTTCAAGTAAATATTAATATCAAATATCGAGAGTTTTAAAGACGTTAACAAATGATTTCTAAAATTTTGCAGCAAAACAAACATATGAAGAGGTTTTGGAAAAATTTACCGAAGAATGGAAGCAAAACCAAATCAATTTGATGGATGTTATAGAGCAGAAAGAGCAAAAATGCATGGCCACAATAAATCAACTCATAGAAAGAAATCGTATGGAAACGATTAAACTTATTGAAGAAAACAAACTTGAAAGTGCTAAAATGTTTTCCCGTATGATGAGTTCAATTCGGAATCCATCACAGAATACTCAATCAACTTCGCGCACCGTACGCGGTGGTACATTTGCGTAGACACCACAAGTATCTCCAGAAAAGACTACAAAATACTTAGGTACCTTTACATACATACATATGTATGATACTTCTAGGTTTAGATCTACTTTACATTGATTTAAGAATGCACACCTTCATTTAACTTTTCCATTTCCATTTACATATTTTTAATATATTTATATAGTATGTACTTAATTTTTATTTAAAATAAACTAATAAGTTACAGTGGATTGGTTACGGGAAGCTACCGAGTTCCCCAAAACCATTTCGAAGCTTATTATTTTAATTGGCGTTTCCTTAACAAAAAGGAAACTGGAAAAGGAAAGTGGCGTTTATAAAATAATTGATCTAACCCGGACACTAAACTATTATTTACGTTGGAGATTACTTTCACTAATCGGTTTTTTAAAAAGTGAATCCCGAGGCTGTAAATATTCTTTTTCATATTAAGGCACAACGGGTCAAGCCAAATGTGACACTTGGATTAAATTACTTTTTTTTTATCTTTAAACCTTTCAATATGGGACTTTATTGGCCATGGAGGAGCTCAACAGTATAATACTGTGTCTGGAGAAATGTTAGAGGGATGTAGGATTATTTCATTAATGAAATTTTTGAGATGATGATTCATTTTCAATGTAAGCTAAACGATGGAATCTGCCCAAGTTATCACTAACACTTCGTTGTGTGACTGACCTTTTGTGAGCATAAGGGGAAACCGGAGGTTTGATTATTTAATGTAAATGGTTTGAAGGATACTTATAGGTCCGTACTCCATGTTTTACCTTATCTCCTGGTTTTGAGCAAGGGAAGCCCTAGTAGTTTTGTAAACAACTATTTAAAGTTTTCCAAGACAAACCGATTTCAGTTATACCGCTTGATTAAAATCACAAGATGTTGGTAAAATGTGTAAACTAAAATGTTAAATATGTAGACGCATTCAAGTTTAAATTCTTTATTAAACATACATGTATATCACAGGGCTTAATAACTTAATTTTCTTTTACATACAAAATCAATTAATCAAATATTCACTTAAATTTATATAGAAATAAATTTTTATGTACAAAACAAGTGAAAATGTAATATGATTCACAATACTTTCTTACCTCACCTCACCTCAGCAAACATCATCTAATTTCATCTTAAATGATGAAATACAAAGAGAAAGAGTTATGGGTTTAGATAGATAGAGAATAGAGTGGAGTTATCTACGCTAATATTGGCTAACTTTAACTTTTATTTCATCCAATTTTCACCTGCGCTCACATAATTGCAGTACATTTCATATTGAAGCATCTCTTTTTTTTTAACATTTCTTGCTTTAGATATAATTTTATCTATTCATATTTACTTTCTTTATCGGTTTTTGTTACTATAATTAAAAATGAATTAATTATTTAAATAAATAAACTAAAAACGGAAAACCTCTTAAAATGAGCTTATTCAAGTGATGATGACTCAACAATCAAATCAAAACAAATCGAATCGAATAAAATAATAAGAAAAGTAGTAGAAGAACAAATAAATAAACTTATAAATTTAGCACAATGATGAACATTTAACAATAATTGAAAAATAATAATAATTGAATAAAGAAAATAAATTACTAAAATACTACGAAGAAGATGATGACAACGTTAATACCAAAAACTATGTCATATATTTATTATACAATAAAAACATCGGATCATCGTCGATATCTGATGATGTGGTAGTGATGGTGCTGCTTAAATTGGTGTTAATGCCGATGATAATGATGATGACAAGACGCATTGTTAACTTTTGGGCATATCACGAGCTCGCACTGTTTAAAAAGACACAAACAACAAAAAAAAAAAAAGACTTAATGAGTTTCTTAAAGAAATTGGGTCAGTTTGTCACATTGATTGCACTTACTTTCCAGTGCATATACCATGCCCATAATGAGTAACATGAAAATTGTACTCATAACAACAATGAGGACTGTCACTTGTCTACCGCGATCGCAGAGGCCACGTTTCGGTTTCTTAGCAGAGCCACCTTCGCCATTGACCATTGTAAAGTGCATTGAGCTGGCAATGGAGACAGTGTCAAGATCTTTGGTTTTAACATACTGTAAATTTGGATCGATTGGTATAATCGCATCGCCTTGTTCATTATAGCATGGTGCCAAAGCATGCACAAGATTTGTGCTATAATTTGTTGTCCCTGTTACTTCTGTTGCTGTTGCAAGTTGCTCTTTTGGTTTACCATGAATATTGGGCATGTTATTACTATCATCATTGATTAACATTTTATTTTGACGTTCCTGTTTCTTGTGAATCTCAGCAAAACGTTCTAAATTTGCTGCAGTTAACAGAAGTGATCCAGAAGCGGCACTCTGTACATAGATATAATGTATTAATTCGTATCTCCATAGACTAGGATTGATAGGCAGATTAAATACTTACCCTGGTACTGTTGTTGCTATCACTACTGCCTTGGGATGAGCGTGAGCCACGTTTAGCGGCTGCGGCCAATACTGCTGCGGCAGCAGCTGCTGTTGCAGCTGCACTTGTTGTTGCTGCTGGTGTTGGTGATGCGCCGATTGCTGTTGCACTGGAATTTTTTGTATTGGCATTTTGTTGTGGCATTTTAGTATTAGGACTGTGTCTGCCACGCTTTGCTGATGCTGCAGATGATGCTGAAGAGGAGCCAATTGATGAAGCTGCTGATGAATTGCCAGCTGAGGCGAGTGAAGCTCGTGGTATATGCCAATAGTCATTCATCTGGAAATAAGCATACCATAGAGAAAGAAGAAATTGGTAAATGAGTTCAGTAATCTTTTGATCTTCATTCATTGCAGCATGCTTCACATTTATTTATTTATTTGCTTCTCTAGTTTTCTGTTTTGTTTTAGTTAAATCAAAGTCACCTCGATCTGAATTGAATTTTGGGTATATTTTTGTAAAAGGGGCGAAATGGGATGGAATGTGGTGAAAAAAAAGAAAGATAAAAAGAGGCAAATGACAGGCACCTTTTTTGTTTTATTTTTTTTTTTTTTTTTGCCTTTCAACTTTAAATTTAGCATAGTTTAGCAGTTAAACAACTCGTTTTAATTTAATGGCAACACATTTTTTTTTTGTTTGTTTGTTGGTTTGTTGCTGTTGATACTTTTATTTTATTTATTTTTTTTCTTGTTCAACATCATCCAACACAAAAGAAAGAGAAAAAAACCCATGAATTCGAACTTAAGATGTGCGACAATTTTGTATTTTTATTTTATTATTATTTTTTTTTCTTTCTATTTTGGCTCTCAAATGAAGCAAAATATTCAAAAATTTTATAAGAAGCCTTTCTCTTTTTGGTCTTCAGTGTTTATTTTGTATTTGTATCTTTTTAATTATTGTTTTTTTTTTATTATTATTTAATTTGAGAGGCGTTTTTTGTTATTTCCTTTTTTTTTTTTTAAATTAATAACAATATGTTATTTTAATTTTTAAATGCACATATGTATATATTTTTATTTTTTTTTAAAGGAAATATGATTTGTTATGGTGACACATTGTTCTGTCTGTTGAGTTCGCTGCTTGAGTCTTTTTTGATTTTTTTTGTGGATATTTAAATATACATTTTTGTTGGTGCTTCTGCTAATTTTTACATTTTTTGTATTTTATTTTATTATTTGTTAATTTGTGTAAAATTATTTAATATGCGGAAGTAAGTTTATATATTTTCTGTATTATTTTTTGTTAACAATTTTTTTTCACATTCTCATTCCTTTGATTAAATTTTTATCAAGTTGCTGTGCAAGTTTTACGTCTTTGCTGTCTGTGTTCGATTTATCGTGAATTTGATTTGATTGTTTTAAATACTTATTAAATTAATTTCATTTTTTTCCCCTTCAATTAAATTTTACTTACATTTTTTTTGTGTATTTTAAAAATTTTGTTTATTTTTGCTTAATTAATTAATATCACACAAATGAAAATCCAATTGGAATTTTCCTTTTTAAAATTTTAAAACAAATATTATTTCTTATGAATTCAGTCTCTCTTTTTTTTTATTGTTTATTGATTTGTATGATGTTTTGATAATTTTGTTTTGAGAAAAATCAAGTTCTTGACGCTTATAAACACGATTACGATTTCTTTAAAAAAATATAGAAAAAATTCTCCTTTAAAGTAGAAGGCAATTTTTTCGTATAGAATTCCGTTTTTTGATTTGTGGTCAAATCGATTTGATACTTTTAGTTTGATGTGTGTCCGCGCGCCAGAACCGATCTATCCAACATCAAGAATTAAACTGATTTGTTTGCCGTACGCAAACTTGCTCTAAAGTCAAATGAGTTAAGTTGAGCTTCACTTGGAGCTTGCGCCGTTTGTGACTATGAATACGAGATCAATCGATTGTCGTTTTAGTCGTCGTCGTTGTCATCGTCCGGGTTTTCGTTAGTGTTGTGTATATTGTTGTGGAGACGATTGTTAGCGATTGACGACGTTAGTATGACCACCGCTGGTAAAGTATGATTCTGCTGCTGCTGCTGCTGCTGCTGCTTAGTGATATTTAGGCAAAGGTAAGCTGCCTTGCTGTTGCTGTTGTTGTTGTTGGTATTGACAGGTTGGTTATTTTTTTGAACGCATTTCGTGTTTGACTCAGTCCGGCTTTGGAAACTGGCGACGACTTTCTGCCGGATTTTTATAGAATTTGCATTTTGTTGTTCTTTTGGCTTAAACGAATCCAGGTTTGTTTTTTGTATCTTGTTAAATATGTTTTAGTATTTCTTCTTTTTGCCACACTTGTTGTATTATTTATTATGTGTGTGATTGTTGTTGTTGATTGATAGCGTTGCTGATGTATAAAGTGCACACGATCGCACAGCTCCCGATCGATCAGATTAGCACAACACAGAACAGAACACACGCAGACATTATTCAGCTGTTTAATACTCTTTGTTTGCCGTTTTTCTTTGTCTGGAAAGAATCTATTCAATCTCTTTTGAGAAATACTTCTTTATCTTACACTTGTGTATCTTTTCACTCTACAAAATAGCATCAAATTTATGACAGACAGAAGAAATCGTTAGCCCGACGATTTCTAATAGTTGTCTTATTTTATTGTGTGTATTATCAAGTCGGGCATCATAATTTTCTGATTTTTTTTTTGTATGTTTTTATTCACCTTCTGTTGGTTGTTGCCTACCGCCAAAGGCCCCAACCAATTTTTATGTTGGCATAAATTTGATTTGCAAATTTGTGTAATTTGTTGCTTTAATTGTTGTATTTTGGTTATTTGTTTATCGGTTTATGTTATTCATTATTATTATTGTTTTCCTACGAAATTCGAAAATTTGATTGAAGGAAGGAAAAGATGTCTATAGAAAATCATTCATTTTTAATAAGAAAAATTTTAAATATTCTACGAAAAATCAAAATGCAATTTAATAATTTCTTCTGAATTTTGAATGATTGAAATGTATTGAAATTTTTTGTAAAATTAAACTTCTTGAAAGATATTAATCATGAAAATAATTAGAAATTTAACAAAATAAAATATCCCAAGGCGCATTGATTTTTCACAATTTTTTATGAACTTTTTCTAAATTCTAAAAGTTCGAAAATATTTTAAAATAATAAACGTAATAATTTTTAAATTTCTATGCAAAATAATAATTTCCAAATTTCACATATTTTGAATGTAAATGTTATTTTCGAAAGATGAAAACATTATGTTTTCCAACTTTCACACTTACTGATCGAATTTGTGTGTGTGTAAAGAAATATATTTATTGTTTTAATTTAAATTAGATAGGAGAAAGAGCGGGAACTTGTATACCCAGTCACTATAGCCGCAAATGGGCCTATTATGACAAACCCCCTAATTACAGTTCCTTCGAGATCCCGGGAATTCTTCCGAATCTTCCTTGAAGACAAGACTGCAATTCTGATCCAGATTTGGCCCTAACAGGTGCATAGCAAATGCTCCGCTGTCTCCTCTTCTTCATTGCAAAGTCTACACTGATGATTACGACTGATCCCCATGTGCCCGAAACTATGTGAATACATTTCGGTGTCAGTCTCAGTAGGTCTTGTGTTCTCTTGTGAAATCTAGTAGTGTAGTAGGCATGAACTTGGTATCTTCCTCTTCGTTCCCAATAAACCCACACTTTAATTTACATTGATGACTTTTCTCTTGTCAAATTATTACACGTGTTCTATCCATTCTAATCGAAAGATTCAAAAGTTCAGTTCCATTTTACTAAATATGTTATAATTTATTATAAAATAAAAATATATATTGTATAAAAAATTAATTCAACAATAAATGTTAAATTTTATGAAAATAATCAACAATTAATAAATTAATTACATTAAAAAAAAAAAAGTAATAACATTTCTAAATCGTTCGGTGGTCGATTGTCGTTCTATTTTTTTATTTTATATTTTTTTTTTGTTAAATGTGCGGCTCAATTCATTTCTACTTATTACAAATTAATGGGAGATTTTATTAATTTTTATTGTTTTTTGATTTGTGATAACAAGTTTGACTTGACTTCTCCTAAATAATTCTGGATTTGAATAATAAAGTTGAATGACTTTTTATATTGTAGTATAATAACATATTTCAATACATTTAGTAGATAAAACAATTAAGAAAGAACCTCACAATCGAAAAGTGTTAAACACTAAAAGATTTGTAAATCAACGCGCAATAATATGTTTATTAATATATTTTGTTATTCTTATTGATTGATTGTACCTCAAGTTGTCCAAGTCTCTTGTTGTAGTACACAAAATTGAATAGTTATTGATTCTATTTAGATAGGAATTCATTTATTCATTCTGATCGAGTTTTTCTATGTCATTATGTACGAGTTTAGTTTGTCAAGTATCTTGTTCTCTTAATACCAATTTCAGTTTATTGTTATAAACGATGATGATGATGATGATGCTGTGATAATGAGATGATGAGAATACATAATTTTGTATAAAGTGATTTTGCAAATGTTTGTTTTATTTATTGAATTGAAGTATTGTATATCACACGATCGAATCGGAACAATCAGCAGATTTTTTCTTTTTCATTTTCATTGTTATCTTTGGTTATTATTTGTTTAAGATCAACCCAACCTGACACTGCCAGTTACCAAAATAGACAAACAAAACAAAATCGAATCAAATCACTTAATACATACATGAAAAGAAACATTTGTTGCTTTTGTTCAACAAGAACCACTTGTTTTGTTCTTCTTTTTATAGAATCAATGGAATAAATAGAATAAAGTTTCGTTCAAAATCATAAGATTTAAAATTTAATCAATAACATTTCGTTTCTATGCAAAAAAAGAGAAAAAAAAAACCCCAACCAACAAAACAAAAGTCAAATTCTTTTTGCATAATTAAAAATGCAAAGTAGTTGAATTGAATTGATCATGATGATGATGATGAAGATTTTAACTATTGACGTTTGTTGAAGCCGAGTCTTCTAAACTTTTATATTCTCATTTACAAATAGTAGTAAAATCTTAAATAAATATTAAATCGAATCATAGTACAATCTCGATAATTCGTATAGGTTGCAATTTTTTCATTTGTCTAAGTTGAGTTACTGGGGTGTAACCAATACAGGAGGCAGATCATCATCTAAACCCCATTCTTTGTCATAAAGACATGAAATTATGGTGCGATTTAGCGAGTCTAAATCATAAGTTCCAAACTTATTTCGACTAACGCCCACTTTGAGCTGTAAAAAAACCTCTAGTATCTCCAAAAATTAAATTGGGCCGCACTGATACTTGACTTGGGTCTCAGACTGTCGTTGCCCCTTTTGATTGCCTTTTAACTCCTCCTCTTTTGCTCTGAGCCTTCTACCATCTCCCTGAAAGCTTCTAGTGCGCACAAGGGGACGTTCTCACCCGTCTAAATTATCACGATTAGACTGTTTTTTTTTTTTTTAATATTGCACGCAGATTTAAACTCACAAGTTGATTCGATCATGAAATGAAAGCAAATCTTTAATACACAATTCAATTCAAATTCAATTGAATTTGGTTTTTTTTTTTTTTTTGTTTTTTGTTTAAAATTTTGAATAAATTTTATTGTTTTAATATTTTTTGTGTTCATAATGGGAAATCATTAACCATAAACATCTCATCATCATGATCCCAATCTTCATTTCATTTTATTTTGTTTCATTTATCTATCTATCTTTCGAATGTATCTAATGCGTGTATATTTTTTCATAATGAGTATTAGTTTCGAGTTTCTTTTGGGTTTATACAGACTTTATGGCTACTCTTTCTTTATTCTATTCTTATTAATATGCTTAGCGTAGCCCTTTTGTAATTAATACTGAGATCTGAGTTAATTTTTACTTGTTTTATGCTAAAGCGATTTTTTTATTTCAAATTTGACAGATGCCACACGTCGTCATTTGCGGTTGTGTTTCTTTTGTGCCTGTGAGGCTATTGACAAAAATATTCTTAATGATAATGATTGCGATTAATTAAAAATTATGCATAAATAATTGTATTTTTTATATTTCTGTTGATTTGATTTTGCCGCTTCATTTTTGTTTGCTTATATTTATATATTTTGTTGTTTTGTTTTATTTTCAATTTTCTAATTAATTTTTCATATTTTAGAAATCTCTCCTCATCATACTAAGTTTTTAATTAATTTCTTGATCTCCCTCTCGCTGTATCTGAGTCACATGTCTTAAGGAATCATCGAATCAAATGTTTTCTAGTATGAATTTGTTGGTTGGTTGGCTGTCAAGCATTTGTTGTTGTTGCTAATCTCTTGATTAACAGTAAAAACTTCTTCATGACGTCAAATTGTTTTTTATTTTATATTTGATGGTGGGATTTTCTCAATTAATATAAAAATCTATTTTGCTTTTTCATCTAAACTTAGTTTTTGTGTTTACTATGACGCATCATCATCATCACCACCATGATCAACATCATGGTTTTTGAATGGCATCATTCATTTGTACAGTTCAAATTCCGCGGAGTAGAAATCAATTTAATAAATTTTAGAAAAGTTTCCATTAAAAAAAGGGGTTATGGAATTATGTTGGACGATAGAAGGCATAAGTTATGTTGGATTTAATTGCATATATAGATGAGAGACGACATTGATGGATATTTTCCAATTTGTAAAATTCAATTTGTTTACCAAACCAAAAGACTTTATATAAATTTAGATAGTACAATTTTAAAATTCAAATGAATATTCTTTCTGATAAGAACTTCATTATGATTCATGAGTAAAATTTTGTTGCTACTCATGAAAAGAAACCACTGAACTTCGTCAGTCAATTTAACAATCTTTGACATTAACTTGTCACTGGGTTAATCAATTTTTACAACTCTCTGGCTTTATTTTTTCACCATACTGTAGTAATTTCCTAGAAAATACTTATTATTGTATATGTGGTTATACGTGTGTTTATATTTATATATTTTATATATATGATTTCATTTCTATAAAAGACTTTCAAAGTTACTAAATGAGTGAGTGAGCGAGTGAGTTTAAAATTCCCTAAAGCTCTTAACTTGTTTTTAATTTTAATTATTAGAAAAATAAAATAATAAATAAATAATAATTTAGATCTTTGCACAAAGACCTTGAAGTTCATTAATTTGTGTTTGTAGTTAAAAGTTAGAAGAGATATGGCTTTATGATTAGTACAACTAACTAACTAACATACTTATTAGGAGTGTTGCTGATTTAGTATGACTTACAAAAATTGATTTGTTCCATGAAGCACTAAAAATCTGATGCGTTCGTTAATAAGTTAATAACATTAACCATGAAATTGGCTGGTTCCATTACAATATACCAGTTGAGAAAAAGTAACATTAATTTCAGTTCCACTTAACCGATAATTGTATTCCTTTGAATTCAAACTAGAAGATTAGTAAATAGTTTACTATTGGGTGTATGCATATGATTCCGCCCTTTCCGATAGTTTCGCTAGTATCGCCGCTTACACTTGCACACTAAAATACTAATACTTGCATTCGATAGTGCCTTCTATCAGCTGTTAAACACAGTGTATAACATTCGGTGGAAGCATAAACAACAAATATTTCTAATTCATTGAAAATGTCGAGTTTTATCCCAAGTAAACATCATTTGCGGGAGGTTTTATTGCACTATTTTGTTGCAAAGAAAAGTGCAGCGGAAACTTATCGTTTGCTTGCTGATGTTTACGGTGAGCATGCTCCATCGAATACAACTTGCAAAGAATGGTTTCGACGATTTAAAAATGATGATTTTGACATTGAGGACAGAGAACATGGAAAACCACCCAAAAAATTTGAAGATGCTGAATTGGAAGATTTATTGACCGAAGATTGTTGTCAAACACAATCAGAATTGGCAACAACATTAAATGTTGATCAATCAACTATTTCAAGACGTTTGCAAGCAATGGGAATGGTTCAAAAAGTCAATAACTGGGTGCCACATGAATTGAAAGACCGAGACATCGAACGTCGCAAAACCATTTGTGAAATGCTGCTTCAAAGACAAAAAAGAAAAGGTTTTTTGCATCGGATAATCACGGGAGATGAAAAATGGATATATTACGAGAATCCTAAACGCCAAAAATCTTGGCTGAAGCCAGGTGAGGCCGGCCCATCACAGCCAAAGAAAAATATTCATTGTACCAAGGTTATGCTCTGTATTTGGTGGGATCAGAAAGGTGTTGTGCACTATGAGTTGCTGAAACCGTCTGATACTATCACTGGCGATGTTTACAGACGACAACTAATGCGGTTGAAGGTAGCTATAGAAGAAAAACGACCGGAATGGGTGAATAGGCATGACAAATTAATTCTTCAACATGACAACGCCAGACCGCATACGGCAAATGTTGTGAAAACATATTTAAATGGACAAGACTGGGAAGTGCTACCCCACCCGCCATATTCACCAGATATAGCCCCTTCAGATTTTCATTTATTTCGAAGGATGCAGTCTGATCTTACGGGAGAGCGATTCACTTCTTATGAAGATATCAAAATTTGGCTTCATAATTGGATTGCCTCAAAAGACCAGGACTTCTTTATGCAAGGAATCCGTAAATTGCCTGAAAGATGGGCAAAGGTTGTAGCTGCAGATGGGGCATACTTTGAATAAATAAATTTTCCTTTTTCTAAACAAGCAAATTTGTTTTGTTTTCACAAAAAAGGGCGGAATCATATGCATACACCCAATATTTTATACAGGATCATTAGTTTTACAAATAAAGAAAGTCAATAATTATAATATGTTCGATAGCCTCTCGATAATTGTAAGAGGTCGATAACATAAAGTACAATATTAGAAGAATTGAGCTGAAACATATTAGGTGCGTAGAGTAAAAACAAAGAGGCTTTGTTAAAACGAATAGGTAACCGGATATTGACTCCAATAATTCCTAATTCCTGTAATCTATTACACACTTCACGGTATAACGGAACTACATACTAATTAGGCAATAATTAACAGCAAATATAACATCAAATGTAAATAAAAATTAGCCTTGGTATGTTACTTTAGAACAAGAATGTAGAAAAAGGCTCGACTAGAATTGGCCATAAAGTAAGCGTTTTTACTTGGCACCTTTAGAAGGCTTAGAGCATTTTAATCCACCACTGGACTTTTATTTTTTATTTGTTTGATTGTATAGAATCATAAATATGTGGATTAATTTGCCAATGAAAATGTCACAAGTAATATGAAATTACTGTCTGTGATAGTTTTTCAAAATGGTTTCAACACAAAGTTAAAGGAATTTTTTGGGAAAAATCAAACAAAATCGCAATAGTTTTTTATGTGATGAATCTTTAGGAAACATAATGTTGTGTATTTTTGTAGGTTTCTTTTTTGTTGTTGGCCAGTTGTTGGTGGTTGTTTGGTTGGTTTCTTGGTTCATTGGATCATTGGTTTGTAAACTTGTTAGGTTTAGTTTGAAGTGGCTTAACAAGTTTTCGGATCTTTTGTATAGAATATTGTTCTTATTATTATCACATGGCATAATCGTCTACTCAAGTATTACATTTAACTGGTCTGGTGTATTTACTTGAAGATTAGACAATTTTGATATGTGATACTTAGACAACCCTCAGAGAGAGAGAGAGAGAGAGAGAGAGATGGTTGTTAACTTATGATGTGTTACATCTATGCGAATGACGAGCAGAGAAGGAGGTTCGATTGACATTAAGTATTGTATATTTTCCATACTTGAAAACGTTCTAATATCTTTTAAGCGATTTTTAATGAGAGTCTTTTTTAAATTTTATATTTTGTTTTTGAAGTTAAAATTATTTATTTTTTCTTGTTGTGTTTCAATATATTTAAGCATAAATTTTTAAAGTGATATTTTTACTGTCGATTTTTGTTTCTAGGTATTTTCTTTCATTCGTTCGGTTATTTGTTTTTTTTTTTTTTTTTTGTGGTACCAGTCACCGATATTTGTTGTTATTTTTGGCATAAATTATTTATTCAATTTTTGTTCAAAGAATTAATCAAAATTGTCCAAAATCAACAGCAAAAGCTATAAAAGTGCGACAAAACAAATGCAAACTAGTTGAAGATTTCTTTCTCTTTTTTTTTTTTTTTTGTTTTTCAAATTTTATATTTTTTGACGAAACAAAACATTAAAATGTTAATAACATTTAAAACTGTATCTTTTTTGTGTATATGGCTTTTTTTTGTTTGTTTCTTTGGTCGATTATCTTGACCCGAACAAACTAAGAGTCAGCAGCCTCATACTTTTGAGGGTAGACCCTGATCACAATTGATGAACATTGGTCAGTAGCGCGGTGAACGAGCTTTGATATTAAATACAAGATAATATACAATATGCTGTATGTACTAGATAAGAAAGAAAGAAAGGAAGAGTGGGGAATGAGGTGTTAAGAAAGACAAGACACAAAGAGAATGTTCAGCGTGCTTCGGTCCATCGGCATTCTCAAGTTTCAGTTAAGCAGAGATTTAGTGAAAAAATATTATTTGTAATATAAACTTTTTGATTAATTGTTGTTTGATCGATTGATTATTATTTATTTGAGTAATTGTCTCTAACCAACGCCACACGATCATTATGATATGAGTATATAACATATCATATGGAAGATTTGATGGTGGTGGTGGTTATACTTACTTTGTGATAGCCTACGTGTATATTATTATTGATTCCGTTTTTAGTTGAAAATAACCATTTATTTATTGATTTCGATTGTTCAATGTTATTCCAAAGACAAAGCCAACGCCTGATGCATTGTCATTCTAAGATCCTCTTATCTACTATGCAGAATAATGGTGTTTATTGAACTTGATTTGCCATTGATTTTATGCACATAATCATCATCAATGGCAATGGTCTTATTAGTAGCAGCACCGAAAGTGTGCCATGTCGTAGCCTGGCACATTCATTCGTTCATTGAATCACTAAGTCACTAACTCACTCTCTAATTCAGCGGTTCGGAAACTGCGGTCCACGAACCCCATGGGGATTAACAATATTTATAGCATCAACTAAAAAATTATATAAATGAATTTAATATGAATACTCTGCCAGCTTAATAGTCTTCAAGTTTTTTACAAATATTTATTTTGAAATATAAATCCCGAAAAAATTAAAAAAAGTAAATTTAGGGAAAAACAACTAATATTGCACAGCTACGTGCGGACAAGTACTTCCCCTCCTAGTTTTCGACTAGCTTTGATGAAATACCAGCATTCCTTCCAGATAAGATGGACAGTAAGTCTAATCTCTGATTATCAATGTTAATATAAATGGCGAATAAAGCAAATTGTTAATCTTTAATCAATATGGGTTCGCCTTTGGTCTTATTGATTCAAAAATTAAGTTTTAAGAAAATGCTGCTTAGGCATCGGAAGAGATCACAAAATAAAAAAATGTTCAAGAGAAGATGCCCCGCAGACTACATAAGTTTAAGAATCGCTGCTCTAAGCCTAAGCTAAATAAATTGAATTGTCTCAATCTCTGTCCGATGATGATTTCAAAGTCAAGTCATCATTCTATTCATTAATTCAAATTTTATGAAACTTTTAGCAATATCATTTAGTCTAACTTCATTCGAATCACATTCAAAAAGATACTTAAAGACTTTCCTACTACCCTACCCCTTACCTCTATGGTAGTAAGATGTCTGTCTGTGTATCTTTGTTTTTCTTATGTTATTGATCTTTATTGTGTTGATTGTTGTGTCGTCATTTTATAAGTCTTTAACGATGTCTATGCATTTTATGATAAATTTTCTATTTATTTTTCTATTCAACACATTCTTATTTTCTTTAGATGTTTCTACTTGTAAGACAACTGCCGGTTTTTTTGTGTTGAATGATTTCCTTCTTGTATTCAAGTACATTATTTGATTTGTAAAGAATCTAGTATTCATTGTTTATGAATTTCATAAATTTTTATGTTTTCTTTCCATTCATTAAAACTAAGTAAGTACTTTTGTGTAGTGGGTTGTCATAACCTTCATTATTCATGCTCAACGAATGCTAAGTGTGAGTTGCAATTAGTTGAACAATAGTGAATTTTAATTAATAAATCTGAGTTGAAGGAATGTGGTTAACTAACACCAATATCCTAAAATTAATTTTTATTATATATACAATATTTATTTTTATAAATGTGAACATCATTATTATGTATTTAAAGTTCCCGAATATCTTTTCTGCTTTGGGTAATTTAATTTAAACTTTATCCAATTTATTAGATTTGTTTTAATTAGATCACGAATTCTGTAACCAACCAAGTTTTCCCTTCTATTTTAATAATCATCATCACCATAATATTATGACATCCGCATTTGAGTTACGAAATTCACCATTGTTTTGCCAACATTGACACGTTTTACGTGATGTCGCAAAATGTTGCCGTTTGCCTTTCAATTGTTTAATTCAATTTTTGACGTTCTAAATATTAATATTAAGTAGACTTCATTCAACATTATAAAATTCAATAAAACACCGACCGACACACAATAATAATAAGCAAAGTGCGCCCACTACATTGTTTGGAGTGATTTTTTCAAATCATTAAAAATTCTAGATTTATTGAAATGTGTGTATAAATAAAATCCGGAAATCAATTAGATCTTTTTTTTTTTGTTAAATTACTCAAAAATTGTTTATTTCAACATAGAAAAAAATTATTTAAGCTCTAAATCGAATTGAATTTGTTTATTTTTACTAAATTTATCGCATTTTGATATTCAAAACTCCTCCGCATTAAGTCTTACAAAATCATGATCATCATCAGTCATTTTATTGTATAAAATTATTGGTAAAATCCTTGAATTTAAATTTTTATTCGTTTTTTTTTTTTTAAATTGCACAAAAAATTGCGAAAGAATGTGGCATCATCGGTGACTTCTTATTATCTCAACTCGATTCTACTTCATTAATTGCATCTTTATGTATTCTATGTTGCCTACTTGCAGAACAATAAGAAACCTTACTCAACATATAGAAACTTATTGTAGTAATTAATATCTTTTATTGTACAATAAAAATTCAAGTCTTTTTACTCTTACCCTTCTCAGGTAATGATGTTTGTTTAAGAAAAATCTCGAAGATTCCATGAAGATTATAAGGAAGTGATTAATGTTGTCCGTTCTTTTTATTCTATGCAAGTACAAAGGTCTCTTTTTATTTAATTCAGTTGGAATGACACGGTTATTGACAGTGGTATTGATAATGTTTATAGTACTACTGTATATGAAAATCGTCTAAACACTCCTTACTGCTTTCTAATTAAACTGAAACTATGTATTGGACATAAGAACTTAAACAGGAGTGTGAAAATTGGTGTACATACACAGTATGTTCATTAAATAATCAAAGTTTTTATTTATAAAATAAAACACATTGGTATTATGTTTTAAAGGTAATATTTATTCAAAATAAGATCCATATAACTTAATACAACATTTGGAACGATCAACCAATTTATCCGAAGATTTTTTAAAGTCGGTTTTTGGGATGTTCTTGAGCACCTGTGTCATGGCTGGCTGCTTGAATGGGTGAAATGTCATCGTAAAAAGTTCCTTTCATTCAGTTTTGATAACAGAAATTAGTCACATAAATAAATCAGGTGAAGAAGGAAGGTGCTCGATGACACAAATCCGTTTTTTATCAAAAATTCGTTGAATTTTTTGGTCTTGTGATGTGATGCATTATCATGCAAGGCAAAGAGCTTCTTTCTTTCGGGATATTCGGGCCTAACACAAATATCTCTTGACCACAAATGATGTAACACTTGTAAATAGTATTCTCCAACGACAAACTCAAATTCTGGAACAAATTCTTTGTGAAACAATACCCTTGGAATCATAGAAAGTTCTCAACATTGCTTTGGCTGTTGGCTCTTTCGTTCAGCTGATGTGGAACAAAACGTGCACTCAGGAATTTCTTTTACACAAATCTCTAGTTCAAATAAATAATAGGTCCTATTAAAACGTGCATAACTTCGTCAACTGACGATGGATCAGCCTGGGTCTAGCTGCGATCGAAAGAATAAAATTGAACCTATCCACTACCAAACTTTAATAGTTGGCGCTATGTGTTATATGATTTAAATTTAAAGTTCGGTTATTTAACCAGTTAATTCGAGGACACACACACATTTTTTTTCTTTTAATGCGTATTAATCTTAAATTGCATGGGAAATTTAAATTTGGATTCTACGATTTAGATCATATGATGTCCCCTACAAAATAAATAATATGGATACTTATAGATCTTTTATGAACCTTCTTGTTATCCTTAACGATCCGATCTACAAACATCATAATTTTTCTCAATTTTTCCGAAAGTCGAACTTACTATCCTGACAATGAAAAGGAAATATTGTTACTGCTGCTTCATAAAATATTTGTTATTTTTCACACAAATTTTCTTGTATTAAACATAAATTTTCATTTATTAGTTTAGTATACGAAACTTTACCATAGTCTATTATTTTAGAAACTACTGTTGCTTGGTTGTGGTGAAGAACGAGTAAATAAAAGTGGCTTATTATTTTTTATTATCCTCTATTTTTTTTTTTTTTTGCTGTATAAATTTATGTAATGATTTTGAACTTGAAAATAACTCAAATTGACATAAATAATGTTATTGCAGAATATCATTATGGATGATCATAATGAGTATTATATTGATGTTAATAATTATGTTTGTTATTTTGTTTTGTTTTTTTTTTTCAATGCTGATTCTTCTTCAGCATCTTTTATAGAAGCCAATTATTTTTATTATTATTTTTTGTTTTGAACTCGCTTTAAATTGGTTGGTACTTTGTGTTTGGCCACAAGAGAATCGTCACGTATCTTGCGCGTTCTCAAGTGGCAGCTCATAAAATATCTTCACCAAGTGGTATCCGCTTTGTACTTTTTATTTGCCACACTACAACTCGAAGCATGATGATGATGATGAGATTTTTATATATGTATGTACAATATTGTAGTAGATATGTGCTGCAAAGGCCTAGAAACGTCTGCCAATTAGTCAAAGAATGCAAGTAGCTTGGTTCAGACAATGAAATTTATCGTTGGCTTGCTGCCTGACTGCTTAGTTAGTTGGTTGGTTGATGAAGTGATGAGGGGGCAATGGCAATGGTAGTGGCAGTGGCAATGATGATGGGTAACATGATTACGAAACCAGTGCAGCTGCATTCCTGCGTGTTGAGGATCATATCCAACATCAGATCGAACGGTGATTGAACCGGATTTTCGTATTTTGTTATTGTGGTTTTTGTTTGGCTTTTGTTTTAGTAGCGCAAAATACTACAATAAACCGCTTTTCGTCCTTGAACTGAACTCTCTCTTTCTCTCTGTTTCCTCTGTTTGATCCCTGCTCAAACCAATTAAACTCAATTTCACGTTGGCTTTTTCTATTTCTTGATCTTATTTCTTCGCATGTTCTGTTCTTTGTTATTGACTGCATTTAGAATGAAATCCTTGAACAAGGAAGTCAGTCAGTGAGACAAGAAATTGAGTTTAACTCGAGATTTCAATATGATTTCTTCGAGCGAATTCTTCAAAATTCGTAAGAATGGTCAATGTGAAAAAAATGAATGAGTGAGTAAGTGAAGGTCGTTTACCTTTCTATGGGAGATGCAGGTGTGTAGATACAAGTAGAAGGTTACTGATATTGATGTTGTTGTTTACCCATGTTGTTGTTTCCTTTTAGCTTTTTTATGCCTCTGTCATATGCCAAGTGAGCGTTACGAATCGAGAACAGCATCTTCTCAGGCCAAATTAGCCAACCATAAATTTGGGGGTAAGAAGAATTACCTAAATTTTTTTTATGATTATTTTTTGATTGCCTGGTGTAGTACACAATTATTTCGACTCGGTTTCCATAATTTGATTATTGCATACGATGGTCATTAACCAAGATTATCAGCAATAAAAGACGCGACACAAAAGAATCCAAAGTCACCTCTCAAGGTTGTGGATTGTCATTAAAAAAAAACAAAAACCAAAAAAACAATTGAGGGGCTTACGATTTCTCCTAAGAAAACGTACACCAGCCTAAACCTCAATAACACAAAAAAAAAAAAGAAGAAAATGTTGGCTAAAAATAGTTAAATTTGTTTATAGAAAATAAGAAACATGCGGCTGGGGCTGCTGATGTGTAGAAAATCAACCAAAAAAATAATAAAATTTAAAATGCCATTAATATCAAATTACATGATGATGATGATATATTGGCCTTCATCTTGTCAACATCATCAGAATCATTATCACCATGAAAATTAGCGGCGTGAGTGATGAAAACTCAATCAAATGCATATTATTTTTATGTCGGTTGACTCTTGTAGTTGCATACGAGTATATCAAATGTCTAAATTAATTTTTATATTTTTAAATGATTTTTATTATAGTTGAAAATCCCCTTCAATGTGTCATTTGCTTTACGTTCGCGTGATATTATCGTTGACATTGGAAGGAAGACACTTAAGTTGGTCTGAAGGGTCAACCACCCATCATTGATGGCGAATTATGTGCGGAAATAAAACAAGAGGAGTGCGTTTGGGTATTACAAGATAACAAGACCGTTGTCATAACATTTGAAAAGGTATGCATGCCTTTACTTTATCTATCTATCACAATTTCTTAGATTATCGCATTATTGTATAATACTTATACATTAAATTTTATTGTAGATTAATAAAATGAATTGGTGGAAACATTTGGTTACAACTGATCCAGAAATATCAACACGTAAAATAAACCCGGAACCATCAAAGCTCTCAGATTTGGATGGTGAGACACGTAGTATGGTTGAAAAGATGATGTTCGATCAGCGTCAAAAGGAAATGGGTTTGCCAACCAGTGAGGACCGTAAAAAACTAGATATTCTAGAAAAGTAAGTGCATATTTTTGCGTGCAGTGGGAAAGAGAATACGAAATTTATTGTCTTTTATTTCATATAAATTAAAGGTTTAAATCTCAACATCCTGAAATGGACTTTTCTAAATGCAAATTTAATTAAAGGAAGTAAAAGGAAGCGATGACGATGATGATGAAGAAGGTTGCTTACAGTTCTTTTCTATGCTGCCTAGCACAGGTGTGTTCCTTAGAAACGATAACAAGATGATGATGATGCTGAAGGACTAATTTTTGTAAATCAAATATTTTTTTTTTTAATTCCTTTTTCCAAAATTTTGAAAATGCTCTTCCCTTTTCAATTTCCATTTTACTATAAAAATTAAATCAATGAAAATCCAACAGCACAATATGAATGAATGTTTTATACAACAAAACAAAAAGTGTAAATTTAAACACAATAAAATAAACACCAAATTGGAAAAACTTTTTGTTAATGAATATGTTTTTTTTTTATCATGTGATACATGCAAAGCAACAAAAAAAAAAAAACTACTTACTTTCATGATACATAAAATTATTATATATGCGGCATTGATTTGATTAAGTGAAAATCATTTAAATTGGTAAATAGATAAAAATTCATTTCTTCTTTTTCTTGCAATTTTTCTTCCAAAATTCATAACCAATAACTTATCTTCGTGTCACTTGTCATATTCTTGTCAAAAGACAATTCATTTTGTTTTGAACTCAACTCAAATATCACAGAATAAAATCAAATAAATCAGAGTAGAAGATTAATAATAGAGGTCTCTCTTCTTAGGTTCTCATGAGCAGTGAGTTTACAAATTTGAGCATTTGGTAATAAAAGATACAAAACAAGACAATTATTTATTTAAAATACAATTTATTTTGTGCTAATTTGTTTTGCTTGTCTGGTCTTGGCTTGGCTTGAATCCACTCAGTCACTCAAATACTCGATCGATCAATTTCAACCTTAAAATGCGAATGACTCTAAATAATTTCGTGAATTCTATATATTTTTTTTTATTCTATACCTTAATACATGTAGCTAATTGGTATTAACATTTTGTTGTGATGCTTCTATTGCATAGAATTTTGTATGGGAGACCCAACAAAGTATTTTTAGAAGTAATAAGCGAGATAAAGATATATGAATACAAAATAGTTTCCTAGTTTTTAATAAGTAAATTTTGCAGATAGGCATGCCAAATAGTATACGATATTAGTCCGCTTCGACCAATGTTGAATAGTTTGATTTCCTCAGGTTGGGATGCGAAAGGTATGGCAAGCATCGTTGATTTATAAAAATTTGCCTCCTATCACTTCTGATTATATGTTACCCTTGCAAATGAAGATCAAATGAGCCGATAAATATGATTAAAAAAAAAGAATCGTATTAATGTTATGTTCTTAAAAAAAAAAAATACTAAAATTTTTACTTCTTCAATGTTGCTTCTATTCATTTCTTTAAGTAGTTTTTTATAAGTTCGCTCAGTAGTTCTGTAGGTCATTGTCCCACCAAATGGAAACAGTAAATCATAATTTCTTTTCTTTTATATATTTCTTGTCAACAAAAAAGTGAACTTTATAGAAATAAGCGTATAAAATAATGAAAATGATTGATTGATAGATGGCGTATGTATTGTAGTGTAGGGTAAATACTTTGTTATAGGGAATTCCCTTGTAAAGTTTAATTTGAAAATATTAATAGACCTTTTTGTTGTTTGTTAACTTGTAAAGGAAGCCTTAAGCCTTTTAATTGTTTTCGATTACAACTTTTTCTATTTCATATTCTTCAAAATCTATTTATACATGTATAATAATTTTTTTTTGCTTGTATGACTGCTCACTTGAAAAGCAGTTAAAAGTTTTAATGAGATTTGAAGACTTATCGTGTTATAGCCTTAGGGTTTTTAGTTTTTTTCCATACTATTGTAATCGTTTGTCGGCCTCGTCTTTAATACATTTTTATAGGACATTAATTATCATTTTTTATAGTACATAACTCGTTTAACGGATCTTATTTTTTTTGAATCTATTAATCAGTTGAACATAAAATCTGGTAACAAAATACATAAATAGAAAATGAACAGACAATTATCAAGCAATAATAAACAATCCGACATTGAATCACTTCACCTGAAGATGTCTTATCCTAAATAGTAGATTATATAAAGCAATGTCTAAATTTCTGTCCGACACGATACGCAGAACTTCTAAGCCGCGCAATGGATTTTGAACGATTTTGACTGTCATTTAGAAAGTTTCTTGAGGATGGATATATGTATCTAGATGGACAATTGATTTAATAATAAGTTTAATTCATTTTCATTCATATCTAATAAGAAGTTCATCGCTGGATGTAATTAGCCGCTAGAGTGCTCTGAATGTAACTAGCCGCTAGATTTAGTTGAATAATGATAAACAATATCCTTTGGGTATTTTATAATATTTGGTGGGAAATTTTTTATATCACCCCCACACTTTCGCAGCTGTGCCATTATTATGTTATATGTACATTTATTGATGGCAGTGCAAAACTTTGTTTAAGCGATATGAGAGACGTTTAGACGTAACTTAGATAAATGAAACAATTATGTTGAGAAGAAATCGTTTAAATATAGTTTATAGTATAAAAAATGGAAATAGAAAAATAAATAATAACGGTGAAACCGAAGAAGAAAGGGAAAATATAATGTCTCATAGAAGAGGAACTAATTTTTTGAGTAGAAATAGAGAAGCGTCTGTTGAACGTGAAGTTCATCTTAATCTTGACCAGGATAAACATAACTCACAGAGACAGACAGCCAGATTATGGTCAAATCAAGTGAATTCTGTTATGAATTACGGCTACTCTTTTATTGAATACGAGAATGAATCTGTCGTTTCCATTGATACAATGCCTAGTTTGTTCGTGCCCTCGAACCACTACACTCTCTTCAAATATAGCTGTGTGAAGCAGGGCTGGGTCGCTAGTTGATAATAAACTCGATTTTTCTAAGTACAGAGGAGGAGTACAATAGAATTGAATTGGATATTACAAATTGATTGATGTTTATATTCTAGTAATTTGTTTTATGAAAAGGTCTTTTTTTTGTAATGTTTTAGAAACAATTGTAGAGTTTCTTGTTATTTAGAACAATACATCGTGAGTAAGTTGAAATGACTGTATGACCATCAAACTATTTATAGACGTTTGTTCTTTATTTAATGTACTAAGTATATGTGGGTCATGGGTTAATTTATTTGGTGTAAAAGGCCTTCAATGCTGTGGTTTTGTAAGTGAATGTCTACTGATATACGTAAGTAATAAACAAACCCAATTTTCTATTTATTTGTTTTTGAATTTTTCATACAATAATTACTACTTATGTACAATGTTGCCTGGAGTGTACTTTTGACTTTAGTCTCAATTACTGAATTTTCCAAGTTGCAATAGAATTGTGTAAAAATTGACAGCAATTAATTCAGAAAAGGTATTACAAATCAGGTAGTCAGAATGTCATGTCTAAAAGTGAGAAGGTTAAGCATCTTTAGAATAACAGCTCTTTGCAGAAATCATTGTTCAGCCCAAATTGATCTATGCGACATTAAACATTCAACTTATTTTTATAAAAAACTGAGAATACTTCAATGGTTCGTCATAAAAGAATATTCTTGATTTTGGATATTATTTTATTGTTTATTCTTAAGTTCAGTTTTCTCCATATAAAATAAGTATTAGGGTGTTTTTCTTTTTTTTTTGTAATTTTAACTGAGATCATCGTTTTATTTACTTGACTACAATTGTATAATTCCAGAAAGAATTCGCATTAAGTCCTCATATAGGTATTTTCCCTTACAAATTTAGATTTATTAATGTCAGATTTATTTAACAATCTATTTATCAAAAAGAATCAGACGAGGAATAGGAGAATGTATTGTACTTTCACTTAGCATTTATTCATACTTGTAAAATATTTTGAATATCTTGTGATGTGTTGCCAATAAATCGCAAACTCGTACTCGTAGTTTTAGAATATGATAAACAAACAGATTAATTATCTTGTTAACATAATGGAAGAACATTATTAATTGGAATATCATAAAGTAGCCAAAAAGATGAACAACACTTAACCAAGTTTTAATAGGAAAACAAAAGACTCAAGCAACGAACTTGATGTCACACACGCGACGCTTATAAAGTTAATAAGAAAATTTAAAAAATATCAAAAAAACATAAAAAATTAATAAAAGATTAAAATGATTGCTGCCAATTGTTGGTTTTTGTTAATTATTAAATAATATAATTAATTATTTTAAGTCATTTCACTAATGTGGGTGTCATGATTGGGCGAAATATTTGAAAACAAAATTTAAAAAATAACCGAAAAACAAAAATAAAAATGGTTTAATAAATATGCAAATACAAATTAATTGAGAAGAACATTTAACCGGATACTAATTGGAAGTGAGTAAAAGAAAACAAAAATATGTTAGATGATGGAAAGTACAAAACTCATAAATTCAAAAAAAAAAAAAAAAAAAAAAAGAATATTATTGAATATGATTATATTCAAAGTTATAAAAAGCGGGTAAGGTGAGGAAAAGGAATTTCCAATCCAAAATTAGAACAATAAAATTATTGCTAATGAAATTATGACACTTTGAAGTTTGACTAAAAATAACAGCCACCAGCCACAAAACAATAAGTCATGATGCACCCTCTAACTTCAATGCCCTACGAAATGTGCCATGTTTCCATATGGGAATTATAATTTCTAGTTTCTAATGTGTATTGATTCTACGGGTCCAATCTTTATATATTTCATATAAAATCCAGCGACATAAGTCTTTCTAAAAAGTAAAAATTCTTACTCATTACATACATTGTTGTTTTACCATCTAAATATTTATTACAATAATTATTGTTTGGATAACACAAATTTTTGGATACATATATCTTGCTATATTGATGGTATTATTGTATCAAGGAATTGGTTATGCCAATAATGAGGAATTGATATAATATTATGTATAAGATCTTTGAATGGTAATAAGAAGTATATGAATCAATTATTAAGAGATAACAGAGGACAGAAAATGTCCATTCGAATCTCTCTTTCTGGTAGTTTTCATTTAAATTTACTTTATAGACTCGAAATATTTTTGATATTAAATTTTTCAATGCAGATCATTAAATTGGGAGTGTGCAAAAGTCATGTCCTTTTTTTGCATTAAATTCATAATTTATTTATTATACTGGTATGTATATCGAAAATGCTCCTTTCAGTGGTTAATCAGCTTCCAAATATTATCGAATATCGAACAATTTCTTATCGATAGTAGTTTAGACTCAAAGCTTTCAAATGACATCTACCTATATGTTAAAAATCTGTTCGGCCATCACTCGTTTCAAATTGAGAATAAAAAATCCATCTATTGGAAAAAACGGACATGATTTTTGCACACACCAAATACATATTTACTGTATAATCTTAAATAAAAGTAGAGCATTTCATGGACAACTGAGAAGTGTTTAAGAATTTATGCTGGCCTACGGTTCTATGCAATACAAATATCTTGACAAAGTCACACTCTAGTGTGAAACATTTAAAAAGATCAAAGTGTGAACTGAGAACTGAGAACAGAACATGTACTGTTATGACAACAATAACAGGTAAAATATCTTGTCATGCGGATTCGAATACTGAAATACTTTCTCATATGAATTTGTCATGCTTTAAATGTGGTTTTGCCCAACTTCTATTTGTGTCACATCCTCCATTCATTGCGGATATATTCGTACAATAGATACAAGTATTATAATAATGTATCTGCAAGTAAATGCGAATATGTGGGTCGAGATATAAAAGAAAAACAAAAACAATCATAATCGCGTGTTAAGATGACGCACGTGAGTTGATATACTCGTATATATATATATTTTTTTTATATTGTGATATTCAAATACATTTTTTATTGCCATTAAGTCAGTGGTTTAATGTTGTCCAATTTGATAATAAATACAAAAAAAAAAAGGAAGCAGTTCTTTAAGAGAAAGAAAGAAGGTGTGTTGTTTGTCAAAATAAAAAATAATAATAAAAATATATTAAATTAAGTTGTGAATGAATCTGGGTATACATTACCCATTTACATTTGTTCTTGTGTAAATGAAGTGTTCACCTATTCTTCTTTCTAATGAGTTTGTAGGAATATGAGGTGCCGTATACTTAATATCGCGTGGGTTAATATTTTTGTGATTGGTCATTGGTGTTATATTTGTTCCATTTGAGATTTAACAAATAAATTTTGTAGAAATTTTTCTATTTAAAAAGCACTTTAAATTATTATTATTATCCATCAATACTTTGAATAATCAAAACAAAAGACTTAAGCAAAGAACTTTTTTTGTAATTTGTTGCTAATGAGACAAATTGCTGTTTTATAACTTTTATTTGCCATTTATTTGGTTAATATTTATGGTACATTTTTTTCAGATTTATATTCTAAACACAAGTATAAAAATGAAAAGAACTTAATACATAATGCATACTTTGCTCACATTACATAGTGAAATAAATATAATTTAGTTAATATTTTTCCTAAATTAAGATAAGTGAGAATGTTTAGTTCTCAAGATGATGTAGGTGCTTAGGTCCTCTAAGAGATATCATATGCATCATATGTAAAATAATTTAAACATGTTGGATGGATTCAATGGTGATGAGAAGTCCTGCATCCACTGTGCTAAAATCCTAATACCCATTTACAGTAGTGTTAAAGGTATAAAAAGATTAATGCAATAAACTTTTTATTTGCAGTTTGCAGTCTTCATTCATTCATTCATTCAATCTTGAGCAGCGTGGAAAAAGCATATTAAATAAAAACCAAAAAGGCCAGCGAAGGTCAGTTTATCCATAGACCAGTAAAAAATACCAATTCCAATAACAATTAACTAAATGTTTACAACAAAAGTCATGATATGTACAAACTATTGAATTCAAATTGCCAGCCAAATTGTAGCCTTTTGAATTTTACGATATTTGGGAGAAGAGATTCAGAGATATCTGAATCATTTACAAGTTTAACGGTGAAGACTAGTTTATGCTGATGATGTGTTTGTTAGTGGAGGAGCGTCGTCGAAGCTTGATGTGGTGGGCTTGTCAGTTCAAATAAGACCGCCGTCAGAGATTGTAAATGTGACTATGGCTCATACATGCCCACAATATACAGACAATGATGATGATGATGATGATGATGATGATGATGATGGTGATGAGCAAACCCAAACCCACATTTTGTCATGACTTTTTTTTTTTGTTAGGTTCTACTGACTAACTTCTCCTAGTCCTACATATTTTGTAACGACGTTGGCATAAACGTGACGATTCTGTAGGCCATTTCTGTCTTCTATTTGGTTTCTTGTATTCTTTTCTATTTGTCTGTCAGTCTGCCTGGAATTTTGGTGAATCAATTTTGTTTTTAACTTTGTTATTGCATTTGTAAGTATGTGTAGTAAGTAAATGTTACGTGTCTGATTATTATGCAGTTTTGTATTTCATCAGCAAAATAGGCGGTTGCATGCTATTCTAACTGTCACTTTGAAGGCGCTTGATTTACATGTCAATATATCCGGCTCTCACACCTTAAAATGACTACAACAACAAATCCCGGATCTCTTGATTTACAAGTATTGTATTGTAGTTACTGTACTGAGACGAGTTCTTATATTTTTAACAGCGACATTCCCACTCTCGGGGGAGGAATTTATGGTACTTTTACTACAAATGGTAGTGAACAATTTGTTATTGTAGATTTGTTGCTTCGGTTTTGGTAAAAATGACGCCTCTGTTCCCGTCTTACCATTTACTCTGTAACGAGTTCATTTTAATGGGTTTTCTTTTATTTCTAGTTGTTTTTGTTTGAACTTTTTATTTTTGTATGTTTTCCTTCATTTCAAAATTGTAGCACAAATCAAGATTTTCGGATTTTTTTTTTATTTTTGTATTCGCGTCTAAACATTTTTGGTCAATAGTAAAATGTTGTCAGTTGGCATTTTGTTGAAGTTGTTTATTGTTTTTGTTTGTATCTAGTTATTGCTTCTAGTGGTTTATCGGTTTATTTCTTTTTGGTACATTTTTGGCCATTTGGAAATGTATTGTTTTGTATTAGTTTTGTTGAACTGAATTATGACTAATTTTGTTCGGAATTTAGAGTGTTGTGATTGTTTCTTGGTTGATTTGTTGATTGTATGCGGGTGATATTCTATTGTATTTATTTGTTTAGATTAATGGTTTCCATTTGAATGAAAAATGTACAAATTTAGCAAAGAAACTTTAGATAAAGATGAAGAATATGAGAATGAGAATGGGAATGAATGTAGATAGATATAAACTGGTCTATTGTAGGTGGTCAACAGTAGCAACAGCGTTGGTTGTTTTACATTAATAAAAGTCAAGCAAATTCCATTAAGTGGTTTTGTTTCAGATTTCTAGTTTGATTCCTTAATTAAAAGATCTTGTCTTTTTATGTAGCAATATAAATACTTACATAGCTAATAGGTTAGAGTACAAGAATGAGAAATGAATTGTTGATTTTTTTTTTTTGTATTACATAAATGATTAGAAAATGTATTGTTTGCCATTGTTATAAATTGTATTGATTGTTTACCATATGGTTGATAGATTGCCCTTTGAAGCAAGAAAATTACCAGGTGAATATGAAGTATGAAATATAAGAGAGCATACAATGATGCTTTATTTTTATGCAAGTTCCACTTAGGATTTTCTTATATAAGAATTACAAAGCACAGTGAATGTGATCTTTGATCCAATAAAGACAATTACCTTGATGTAAGTTGACTGTTGTCATCAATAGAGGACAGAAAAGTAAATGTCAAAATGGTTATTTTTACTCTAATTACATTATTTACATTTATTTATTTATTTGCGATTGCATTGTCATAGGATGTTTAATAGGATTGTAAAGATTGGCTAGGGGTAACACTGAGCAAAGTTCTTTAAATATGTAGAAGAAATAAATATATTCTAAATACAATAGTAGGAATGATAAAGAAGGATTGCCATTTGTGTTGTTTGGAGTGCGTTGATCAAGATTATTTAAGAGGAATAGTGGTGAATTCTTTTAATAAACGTCCGATTCTTACGGTAAAGTTACGGTAAAGAAGTAATTTTGTTGTGTTACATATGTAAAAAAGAGTCTTGAACCAGAAGAACAGACAACTGATCCTTTTGACGATTGATTGACAATGCTTAGTATAGAACTTTCGATTAAATTCAAAGCAAAGCTAGCAGCAACAGCTCAGCTTATAGCGGAACAAGCACAACGGTCAGCAGCAGCAGAATAGAAAAAATAATTCAGTTCGCAAGCAGGAGGCATTTATCTCAAGACAATAATAGCGGCGAAAACTCACTTTCTATCAGGAATTATGCTCTTGAACTCGATATTTCGTAGTTCTTATGAAACATGGGAATATATATAAGTTCTAAATGACGACAATATTTTTGCAAAATTATTACAAGATAGACACAGCACAACTTTCATACATGCCTTTCAGATTGCAATTACAATAATTTATTATCAATTCTTAATACTAACTAACTCTACATTACAATACCAAGCTAATGAGAAAGTCTTAAATTTAAGATCAATTATAACAACAACAATTCAAGAATATTGAAATGGAGAAAGAATAGAACAAAGAAAGACAATTTAAGAGAACTATTAATTAACCCTAATCACAATTGAATTGCATTGAAATTTTCAGAGATTTTTATAGAATTCGTAATACAATGTAACAATGCTAAAACTAATTAAATAAAAAGACTCAATGAGTGATCAGTCCAATCCTAGTACATATTTCCATTAAATCTTTTGTTAATGAGATCCTTTGAATTTTCTTGAATTGTTGTATTCTTGAGACATCAAGTGAAATACCAAGTAAGTTCTTTGATGAGTTTTAAGTAAATAACTTTTCTTCTTTCTCGCAAATGCTATGAACTTGAAATTCTTGCATTGGCATTTAATTTTACAAATCAGTGTTAACAATTTAACTGGATAACCAACAATTTAATATTAAATTAAACAAAAATGTTTTGTCAAATAAATATAATGGATTAACTTGACTAATGGATGAAATCTCAATTAATAAAACGTAGTAATATTACTTTTCAATTCATATTCACTTTAGGACAGTTAATAACAGAACAAACTGAGAGACAATACAAAGCAAGATTATTGACCCTAAACAAGGCCAAGGTTCCCTGAACAGATAAATTCTTTACATACAATACATTTACGAATGTATTTATAGTAAGTAGTTGGAATTGAATGTGGATCTTGTAATAAATAAAAAATTTGATTTACAACGAAAGATAATTAAATAAACAAATACGGGTTACGATAAACAATGGGATGGGGTAGGGTAAACATGTGAAAGGCGACAGTAACATTTTGTAAATATTTGTATTATTATGGAGATGTAAAATTAAATGGATAGCAAGACAATAAAAACAAACAAAATACAAAGCAAAAATGACATAATAATAATAGACTCAATGTAATGAAAATAAACACAAAATAATTAAAAGAATTCTTTTATAGAAAATCTTTACAAAATCTTCACTTCCTGGTTTGCTTTGAAGATAGTTAAATGTACAAAAATATACAAACAAAACTGTTGCCTAATCAATCTTCTCGTCATGCTACGACAATACGCAATTTCTATTTCTATTTAGATATGTAAGTATATTTACGAAACTCAAACAACTCCAATGTGAGAGATCAACAAATATTGGAAAATGAATTTTAGCGTCAGTTATTTTTAATAAGAAAAACGGGTGTAAAATAAAGCTAAATTGCACGTGTGCATTCTTTACTTTAAATAAACAAAAATATATTCACGTTTTTCTATTATTTTCTATTATTTTTGTATGATTTTATGCTAAAAATAAATAAGAAATGTTAAAAACATGTGATGAGGGTGAATTCACACAGAAAGTGTGAAAAGTCACGCACTTGAAAGATAAACAAGCAAACAAACAAAAAAGTAAACACATAATCAAATATTGAATGAGATAATAAGGAAACTTTCTAAGCATGAAAGTGTTAAATTTAAAAATAAAGATTTACATGTAAAGTTGTCGTCATCATTTGTATTGTAAATGATGTTGCCGTCGCTACCGTCCCCTGCAGCTGAAATCAAATAGATTCATTTACAATAATCGCAAGTCCACAGATCGCAGACAAATCTACTACTGATTGACAACTGATTGACTGAATGACTTACTGATGATGACTTTTTGTATAAATTGAATAGACTTGAATTAAGTTGAGTTGTCTCAGTTACTATAATTGTCGCGAAATGATATTGTAATATGTACTTACTTAATTTCTATTTATATTCAAACATATTTTTCTTTATTATATTTATTTATAATCATTTATGTTTATACTAACATGTATTGTAGTTAGTACCTCTTACCTTAATATTATATAAATGGGGTCTAGTCATTTGAAGGTTATGTTCGTAAGCCTTAAGTAGAAATATCACACAAGAAGAAATAAATGTAAAATTTTATTTAAAGCCAAATTTTTTCATTTCTAAATCCAAAATTATTTCATTTATATTACATTTTCATTAGTTACAAGACAAAAGTGTGACAAAATAAATCGAAATATCAACTTATAGTACAATATTTTGAAAATTTGAGTAGTAAAAAAATGCTAGTCTTCCCTATATTTTTTAACTTAATTTTTTTTTTTTGGTTTAGGGCAAGGGTGCCCAACTTGGTTCCTTGGGCTACATTAAAAGAACACGTAGTGATTTGGGCAAACAAACAGTAACATAAAAGAAAAGATCTTTAGTTTGCAAACATTAAAACAAGTCCTTGGTGTAACTTGGCGAGCAAAAAAGAAAAAAAGAGGGTCATCGTTGAGCCGCTAAGGGTAGCACTGATACTTGCCTTGGGCCTCACGTTGGACAGCCCTGCTTTGAAAGACAGAATTTGGCGTTCCCCTTTTGATTGCCTTAACGCCCCCTAATTTGATCTAAGACTTCTACTGCCCCCCTGCAAGCCAGCAGCAAATACTTTAGGAGCCTATGCAGTACAGTATGAGGCAATAAAATTTGAAATTTTATTAGTAACTTGTTTAGTTCAAGATCTTAGTACCTAGTACTCTTTTTGTATAGACATTTTTGTTATATATTTTATTTATTTACAACCCATTTGAGAATTGTAAATAAGATTTAAAACTATAAACTATTAGACTCCTTTTTTTTGCCTACATATGTCGATATTTTCGGGGTGAGATAAATTTATCGATTTCGTCATTTAACATAGAAATCTGAAGGTCCCCGGTATATGGTTATATTAATATAGTTTTGTAAGAAATTATATAAACACATACCAGTTCAATGTATCTTATATTCATATTTGTGGCTTCTTGACATATTTTTATTTTTTTTTTTTTAAATAATGAAATAATTTTTTTTCACAAATTTCAATATTTCTAAGATTGCTTGCAAGCTTAAATATTTTAATAGGTCAACAACACAACTTACTAAGGATCTGTAAATTTTATTTCATTTGTTGTGTTTGTTTCAAGTTAAATATGTATTTTGTTTACATAAATCATTTATGTTTCCATGTTGTTAACTTTTCTTTTAGTTATTCAAACATAAAACTTAAGACATGTTTTTGCAAATCAAACAAATAATCAGCAACAAAAGTTTAAACAGCTGAGTTGAAGTTGTTTTGTATGTAAAAGATACCGGCAAAGGTGTGAGTGAGGTGAGTTAAGTTCAAATTGAGTTAGTGGTGATGCTAAACCATGTGGTGGATGGTGATGGAGGTGATAATGGTGATAATGATGGCAGTGGTGACGACAACTGTGTGCTTAGCGTGTTCATGTAAATTTGACCTTGGCACAATTTTAAGTCACATAACAACAAAAGCAAATATACGAAAAACACATAACAAAACATAAAAAGGAAGAGAAAAAAAAAACTGAGAGAAAAAGCTACGACAAAAACAGCACGTACGAGTAAGTTGAAACATTGATTGTGTGATGTGATGGATGTACTTACGACGTACGATTTGCCGACAATACTTTACATGTGTACAATGTACAACTTCATAGCAAAACAATTCAATTTACTGCAAATGTGTCTGTCTCTGTGTGCGTGTGTTCTCAATAGATACATATGAGTTGAGTTGTCTCTGAAACGAATGAAGGCGGCAACAACATTTGGCTTTAATGAGGTTGAAGCAACGACAACGACACGCACGCAAAAAACAAACACAAAGTAAAAACAACATAAATAAAAATAGAGACAAAGCCGGTGAAAATATAATATAATTAAAAAAGTTTATAATATCTTAAGGCCAGTGGTTCTTAATCAAATGTAGTCTGCGGGCAAGTATTCTTTTCTTTTTAAATACTCTTTATTTTTAACAAGTTTTTTGTCTGTGACTTGGTTACCGGCGTTCTGGGTAGTCAAGTACATTTTAGGTGTTTTATTCTTGATTCACTCTTGCTTGTCTATTTTAGATAAATAGGCTTCAGTCAAAATCTCTTTTTATCTGTTAATCTACGCATAAAAAATTAACTAAGTTTATACAGAAATAAAATGGATTTTGGCAAACTTATTTCGTTTGACTCAAAAAACTCTTTGCAAACAAATCGACAAATGAACCCTTTATATTTCAGTTTCTTAGGTTCAGCGGTTTAGTATGGGCGTTGTCCAATACCTTGTTTTATTCGACAGGTTGTGAAATTTACTTATATAAAAAGAATTAAATAAAATTACACGAGATAAAATTAAGCATGAATATCATTTTTTCAAAATTTTTTTTTTGTGATACAACTTAACATTTTATCAAACAAAAAGTGCTATGATGCTATAAACACACTGTCACTTAAGAAGTAATAGCTCGGCTTTTAATTGTCCGTTGGTCATGAAATTTGGACAGAATGTCATTTAAGGATGTACCTTTCCAACTCGTACTCCCGTCAAAAGATAGTGTTTCTATAAATAGAGATTTTGAAAAAGTCTCGTGTACTTTACGACACACCTTGTATATCCTTTTTCTTTTAAAGGTAGATCGATTTGTGAAAATATTTGCAATTTACAAAAATTTTGAATATTAAAAAGTTGTGGACGTGATATCGTTTCCAAAATTGCTTCGTAGACCCCGATAATGTTTAAAAACCGCTGCTCTAGATGAAAAATAGTAACAAAAAATGAAACAATACACGATGACACGATTCTCGCGGCTCTGCCTACGTTTCTTGGTTCAACTCCGTGATGATGATGCAGAAAGTATATATGTATGTCACACACTATATTGATGCAAGTATATACATAAGAGATGTGTTCAAAAAGTATGTGATGATTTGCTGCAATCTGAAAAATGCATCAAAGGATTTTGCATTAAGTTTTGTATGAATTGCAACGTTGTACAAGATAGAAGTGAAGAATATGGCTTTGGCGAGTCGTTGAGAAGTTTCTGAGGAGGTCGGCATATCTCTTGGCTCATGCCATCAAAATTTTTCGGATGTTGTTAACTTTTGAACAAAAAACCGCCACGCGAGCATCGCCCAGGAGCTGATAAATGACGTCAACGACGCCCCTGATTTGCTCAATATTGTCATACCTGGTGACGAGACATGGCTATATGGCCATGACATCGAAACTAAAGCTCAATCATTCCAATGGAAGCGCCCAGAAGAGCCAAGACCGAAAAAAGCACACCAAGTTCGGTTAAATGTTAAGGTTTTTTTTCACTTTTTTAACAATTAGATTTGGATTCACATTACTTTTTAAACACACCTCGTATGTCTGCACATATGTACTTATAAATGTATTTGTCTCTCTATGAGTATATTTGCTGTAGCCATGTAATGCAATATTTCAACATCATTTTCTTTGCATCTTCATCAAGTTTTTCGTTTTACAAGATTATTCGCAAATTTCGTTACCGCTTGTGCTCTCTGAACTAATTCACAGCAAAAACCATAAAAAATAATATAAGAAAAAAAAAACTAATCACATAAAATTCTAATTATGAGAATTTTTTATTTTTTCGCATCGTAAATTAACATGAAACAACCTTAGCCATGTTTTTAATAATCAGAAGATACTTTGACTAAGTTTATCTAATCAAGTTACACGTTGCTTTCATCGGTTGATTGGATTGGATTTATGTGTGTGCGATCTCTCAGTTTGAGGGGGCGTTCATTGATAAAATATTATACTTGTATTATAAAAGACTTAAACAACAAACTTCGGTAGAAATCAAAAGGGATTATTTTTTTGATCATTTTTTTTTTCTT
The DNA here is from genome assembly GCA_037043295.1 of Amiota minor. NCBI lineage: Eukaryota > Metazoa > Arthropoda > Insecta > Diptera > Drosophilidae > Amiota > Amiota minor. The sequence goes on from JBAMAW010000052.1 coordinate 91,214, forward strand.
TTTGTTAAATTTTGAATTTCAATTAACATATTTCTGTTTTCTTTATTTTTTTTTGCTTATAAGAAATAAATAAACAAAAGTCACATGATTTCTCAAAATGTGGGGCGTATAAAGATGCAAATAGGCAATGTTTTTGTTTTATCTTATTAATTTAAAAATTTTGTATGATTTATTAATTTGGTAATAAATATTGTAGTAAATGGAATTCCCAACTTTGGCAATATTTCATTTTCATTACTTGATGTCATGTTAACACAATTACAAATAGAAATTCTCTTAAATTTGTGTTGTTACTGATCTTTAATCAAGATTTTTGTTGTTCCATGATAAATTAAAAGTTACATGTATTTGTTGGCAATATTTTGCAATATAGTAAAAGTAGAAGTAGAAGAAGAATTTAGTAAATTATTTCGAGCGGACATTCCTTTAGTCTTGTCTTTTGATGTTCTATGATGTAGCAGATCTTTGTTGTTCAGCCTTATTCCAGAAGATGAAATCGGGATTCGAGACTCTTGTAAATAATAAAATATTTCTTCTACTGGACTTTGGAATGTATTTTTGTTGTTTTATAGACAATAGAGATTTCTTATAAACTTTAATTTTTTAAAATATGTATATAATTCGATTGTTACTGACAATAATTCATTGTTCCTTTTATAGTATTGATGTATTCTTTAGTTTTAATTTTATTTTATATATAAATAAAGACTGTTTACGAATTGACGTTTTAAATTTGTATTTATTTGAAATGCTGTGCCCTTCACTTTTGTCAATGAGACAAGCTTTGGGGCTTAACTTTTATTATGCCAATGTAGTAAGTAAGGGTCTTTAGCACGGTCATATCAGTCGTTAGTTAAGTTTCAGTTTTTTCTACTTATTAAAAGTAAAAACTGAAACGAGAACTAAAACGGAAACTACGAAATTGATGGGATTGTCATTCCTTAAAAATTTCTTAGTGTAAACAACTGCCCAAGGATCTTAATTTAATTGACACTTTCATAGTGTAAAAATAATTCTTTTTTTGAACTGAAATGAAACGAGAGACTGAACTGACGGCTGAAATGATCGTGTTAAAGGCCCTTTAACAAACTTATTGACCAATAAATTCAATATATGACATTCTCAATGTTTTCTTATAATTTACTGAGAATAAATAAAAAAACAAAACCCAAAATCCAAAATATTTTCTCACACACAAATTTAACATTTTTGTGACCTTTGATTCACAATACTATTTATATGCAAGTGATTATTGTTTCAGGATTTGACAACAAAAACGAGAAATCTCAATTTCTATTGATATAATAATTTTTATTAAAATAAAATAATAAATACGTTTTATTTAAATCATTTAAGAATCTACACGTGTCGTGTCTATGTTTATGTTAATTGTTGTCGTCCCGTCATTATTTATCTTTCTATTGTCGTTGGTTTTATTGTTTTGATTGTTTATGCCAAATTTGAAGAATCATTAAAAAATTATGTTAAAATTTGATGAAATGAGGCAAGCGAAACCACTTTAATTTAAATCACCTACCGAATTTATGTCAACAAAATACTCATAGATACACAAAAACACCAACTCATCTATTGTATAGTTTTTTTTACATCTAAGAATTTAGAAAAGAATAGAATAGAAAGACGCACACGAGAATCAAATTGAAATAAATCTTAAAAAAAGAAATAAACAGAGAAATAAATATGGTATTGAGTACAAGACATGTGAATGGATCAATGAAAGAATTAAGATGAAAATCAAATTAAATAATTATAATTTTAATAAATTTTTAGTGCAATTAAGTAAGTAATTTTAATTGTTGGCACGTGTATTCGAATTAAACAGTGGGATACGACGATTGTTTTGATTAAAATGTAGAATTTACCATTTAGTATTAAATTGATTTAAACAAACAATATTTCTACAATAAAGTCATTAATATTCATTCAAAAACAACTCAAAAAGGTTCTTAGAGTTAAAAGTGACATGTTTAGCATTGGTTTTTGCTTTAAATAAATTTCTGTTTGATTGTCTAATTGCTTAATGCACCAGCCGAGAACAATAATTTCTGCATTTTCAGTACATTTTCACGTTATGTTCAACATGAAATGCGTGGTTTTAGCGTTCAATACACTGATATACTTGTGACGTCAAAATTGAGATTGAACAATTTTCGAGAGCGTAGTAGGCGAAATTGGCGCTACTTTGTATCATTGTACAATAGCAACAATTACAACTTAAAAACAATGGAAACTTTAAAAAGTGGTTCACAAAGAGACAATTGAAAGTAATTAGTGATATCTTTAAGCATCAAATGAGAGAAATTATGATCATCACATTGGAATACTCGTAATATGTTTTTGCATTTACTTTACAAAAGATTTTATCATGGAAACGAATAGTTTAGTGAATAGTTTTCGATGTCAAAAAGAAATCTTTTTAATCGAATTCTTCAGTTATTATAATAACGGAAAGTTTCGATATCTAAGGAATACTATAGGCAATGATAATTTGAAAAGACATAAAATAAAATATATGGACCCTTTATTTTCAGAACAATTGAATTATCTACATTTTCTAGAATAGAAATGGGGGAATGGGAGTTTAATCCGCTCATAAGACTACTTGTTGAAAAGAATGACAACTGAAGGAACAATGACACCAATAAATTGTAGTGTTCTGCACTACTTTTCTAATATGCTTCCTTAATATTCTCAACCTTATATCAGCGGTTACTGAACTGTGGTATGCGGACCCCCAGGTATGGTGATTTGTAAGCCCATTACTAAAAAAAGGAAGGCTACTTACTATAATTTTGTAATTTTTCGATGAAATACAATATTGGTAGCATCTAAGGAAATCAAATTAATACACAAAATAATTAAATGTTTTTTTTGAATATTTCAATTGATTGTAATTTTTTATTTTTTTATGTTATATCTTTGGATAAAAATAAATTTTCCAAAATGAATACAAGGCTAACGAAAATGAATGTAAGAAAAACAAAACAAAAAAAAAAATGGAAAATTAAAAATAATAATATAAACGAAAAACGATTTTTGTTAAATGTATCTTTATTTTATTTTTTAGTTAGTTTGTGCCTCTTGCGGCAATAATTGCATGCAATAATTAACTTGGGGCTAAAGACCAAAGTTAAATGTGCAATTTTTAGGCTTTTGTTTTTATTCAAACTATAAATTGTACAAAATTGGAGGCCACAATTTGGTATAGTAAAAATTGTTAGTCTAAAAGTTGTGAAGTTTTTACTTCATTATAATAATAAGGTTTGATTCTTGAATGTAGTCGCCATATAAGAATAACCTTTTATAAATAGACAAGACTTGGTCTCACTAAAATTTATTCCACGTGCCAATTGTTATTCTTTTATTCATAAGAAAACGGTCAAATTTCATTTACTTCTAATAAAATATTATGTAATAATTAAATCTATAAGGTAGAAAGAAAAATTGGAAGCGAAAATTGACAATAGTGAACTATTATAAGTGGCTCACAATTGAAGTTAGCAAGCAGAGTAAGTTGATGTTCATGAAAGTTGGCTATCAATAAGAAATCCTTTTATTGGAAATGGGCAGAGTCGTGAGTAAAACTTTATCGTGTATGAGGATGTGAAAACGCGAAAAAAGAGCAGTGAAAATATGGAACCAAAAAAAACTTACACAACTAGACATTGGGAAACATGGGGCAGTTAATAATAAATACATACAAGTATTGTAACTTATACACCAAAACACTGAAAATGTAAGGAATTACTTTGTTAATTCTCAAAAGTTCTCAAATGAAAGTACAATATTAATAATATGAATAAGAGCGAGTCAAGAGCTTGAAAGATGACCTCTAGCTTCGATAGTCAAAATGGACTCGAGCTAAGACGTGTATCCAAATGTACAAACCTTTCGATGAGAAAGAAAATCTTTTATACAAGGTTCTTGTATGAGTGTCAATGGAAGCATACGTAATAATTATCTTCATTGCCTAACTCAACTTGAATTGGCATTTTGCATCGAAAGTGATGAACCCTCATTTCATCTGTTATAAGGTTTTGGAATAACATACATTCTAAATAATAGCAAGACTTCTCTAGATCTCCTTCATTTTTTGAAGTAAACAGAGGTCATTACTTGATGATACAAGCAAGGCAGTTGATACACATAAAGTACTGAACAGCACAATCATTGTGCAATATGACATTTTCTTATGTTAAAATTTGTAGTTCTTGATTATGTTATTTTCTCTTCAATCCTTTGGATATTCATTTAAAGTGCAGCTTGGTTATTGAATAGTGAAATGAGATATTTATCATCATTTTTAATATCATATTTTGCCAAGTTTGTAGTTTGTTTTTGTGCATTTTTCACATATACCTCAAATTTCAGAACCGTACAAATTGATTTGTGTATCAAAAGCTCAGTTTTAGTCGATAGCAATGAAATTCAGAAAACGAATATTTCAATTTCCCTAGTCAAAGAATTTCCCAATATGCACATTGAAGCAAATATCATTTACCCATGCGATCTGTTCATTGTTTACTTAGTTCTAAGGAGTAGCTGGATAGGTGGCATACTTTATGCTTCCTTGTGAAGAATTTTCATTTTCCAGCGTTTAAAATATGCAGCAAGAGAATCCAATGATTTTTGCAGTGCTTTTGCAACTTGATCAAAGGTTGCTGCTAAGCTGCAGATTGTTGTGTCGTCAATCTTACTAACTCATCTTGTTTTAGTAAAACTGAAATCAAATTTTTTATTGTATCTTTCTTTGTTTTCCTTCCTTAAGTTCTAATTTTAGGTATTTCTTATTTGGTAAAGATTAATAAATATCTTTATATTATTGTAGTTTTACCTGCTTTGTTGAATCCATTTTATTTATTTTTTTTTTATAATTTTTCTTCTGGCTTTTTGTTATTGAAATTTAGCAAAAAACAACATAAAAAAAACCATAAAAATAGCACGAGTGAACTTTATCAATTGACAAAAGTACAACAAAAGCAAAATTTATAGATAGGTTTATGTTGTTGTCTTTGTAGTAGTGACTTTTATATTTCTATTTAATTTTGAAGGTCAAGAAATGCGGTTTTTGTTTTTTGTATTATTTTTTCGTTGGATTTTTCTTTTGTTTGAAAAAAGTTAAGTTTTCTTAATTAATTTTTAAGTATTTTTCTTTGCACTTATTCTGTAAATTTTTTCTTTATTTCAATTTTAGTTTAATGCTTTTGATTTCTGATAATTTGTTAAATATTTTTTCATGAAATGAATTGAATTATTGTATTAAATTTAATTTTATTTTATTTATTTTTTTTTTTGTTAAATTTTCTTGGTTTCTGTTTAAAATTTTTGATCGTTTCCTTCTTATCTTCATTTGACAATTAAATTTAATTTGTGTTCATCATCACCTTTTTGATTGCATTGATCATTTTTTATTTGACTTTAAGCAAGTTTGAGTTCCAAAATATTTTTTTTCTTGTATTTTTCCAATTTAAAATTTTGCAAAATTTTGTAATGTTTTCGCAACTTTTATTTTGCTTTTTGAAGTTTGTTTCTTGTTTCTGTTTTTTTGTTTTTCGAAATATGAAAAAATCCAAATTTATTTTTATTTTCTGATTTCATTCATTTTTTTGTTGTTTGGGTTTTTTCGCGGCAAAATTTTTGCTTTAAAAAATAAAAAAAAAACAAATCAAACAAACTAAAAAACACGAAGCTGCGAAAGTCAATGCGTACGAGTTACAATATTTTCGTTTGGTTTTTCATAAGGTAAGAAACATAAAGAAAAAGATGAATGGATGAATGAATTGAATTAGATTGGATTTCTTCTGTTTTTGGGCTACACTCAGCTTAGTGGGTTTCTGTTGTTTTGTTGTTTTTGATTTGCTTGGGCTGCTGTTGCCTACTTTTGTTGTTACTAGATTTGATTTGATCTCGGTTGCTTTTGGCTGTTGTTGCGATTGCGCGTGCACACTCCGTTGCGGCTGTGCTCAGACTAACTTCAAAAGCGACCACAAGTTGGTTGAAGTATTCACAAAAAAAAAAATAAAATAAAATTAAAAAAAAATAATACTATCGTTTATTTTCTGTGCATATTATAGTGTGGGTAATGCTGACATACAGATACATAAGTAGACATGCAGATACACTGTGCGAGGGACGGACGGAGAGACTTCAACAAACTTACTCACTTACTCAGTCGCATACATACTTACTTACTTATTACCGACATCAACTATACGCTATTTGGACGCGGCTTTACTCTTTATTTTTCCTTATTTTAAATTTTGTTTTTTGTCGTTTTTGAACTTTGTAGTTGTAGTTTTTTGTTATTGTATCTACAGAGCAATGCAAAATGAAATAAAAGTCAAGTCAAGCATCATGCTGCTGATGTTGCTTACAACTTCTTATTGCTGCTTCATGCATATAACAAGTTTCATTATCCAAGTCAACAGCAGCAGACACATTTAAGAATGAAGAAAAAAAAATAGAGATTGATTTTTCCTATATCAGAATAAGTGGTAACAACAACATCAACATCAACATACACATGAATATTGCTTAGTTTAATTTTTGCACTTGAGTAGATTTCTACGGCAAAGTTGCCATTAGTAAAAGCATCAGCAGCAACAACAACAACAACAACAACAGCAATTGCTCTTATTGCTGGTGTTGTTTTTGTTTTTGTTAATGTTATTGATTGTGGGTGTTTTGAGTGTTTTATGAGTAGTTGATTTTGTTTGAAAAAAGTCTGTGAGTTTGTGGATGCGTTTTCATCTCGTTACATTTTTTTCTTTTGTTTTTGAAAAATCAGAAAAAAGGGGATGGAGTGATGAAATATCCAAATATTTTGCATTTGCTGCTGTAAAGAATATTCAAAGTTTTTCATAAGTGAATAGATGAAATAAAACAAAATCAAAAGACTTAAGAAACGTACTTTATATTAGATTTTGTAAGCAACAGAAATGTTCATTGATGTTTAAGAGAAAACAAACCAAAATTAAATTGCAATAATCGTTCAGTGTATGAAAAAGAACCATCTAGATTCGATTATCTTGAATTTATAACAATAAAAACTAGTCAAAGTCAAAATAACACAGTAAGGTTTTGTCGTCAAATGACCTCATGTGACAAAAGTCATGCTATCTGACCTATGCGGCTTAAATATTCACCAAACTTGGTTTCTTCCGATGGTCTTTTCTTTTGGCCAAGCAATATTTTAATCATATGGCAGCCGTCGACTTGACTTGATTTGGAATTATGATCAAAAATCATAAATAACTGGTGACTAATTTTTTTTGTTTTTGATTAAAATTTGTTTGTCTGTTAAATTTAATCAAAAAATATTGGATCAAAATACTCAAAAAGAAAAAAAACCCAAAATATAAAATTGAATTTTTTTTAATTCAATTAAGAAATCAAATACTTAAAAAAAAAAAATTATTGTAATGCATTGCAAATAATGAAATAATCATCAAATGTAATTCCATTGAAAAGGTTAAAATAAAAAGAAACAAATAAAAATGAAAACGAAAATGAAAAAATAAAAAAGAAACTCATTACAATGAATTGTGGTGAAATCGCTTTCAACGTTCAAGTTGAACAAAATAAAACATAGTAAACATTATTTGACCTTGACACATTTCTTTTCACACAACATTTTTCATCACTTGTCTTTCTTCTTCGCTTCGTCGTTGTTGCTGTTTAAGTTGTAATAATGATGATAACAATAATAAACGTGGTAGAGATGATGATGATGATGTTGAGTGCGATGATGATGATGCATAAAAGCATGTCAAAGTCAAAAAAAATTGTAGAAATAAATAAAGAAAAAAAGAGTATCTGAGTAATTGTCAACGCTCCCCTAATTTCTGTCATCGAATTAAGTAAATAAACTGAGTAGGCAAATGCTAAATAAAATTTCCGAAACACAAAGGCAACTTTAATTGTAATTGTAGGGTGGAATGAACATAACAAAACTAAGTAAAAATTAGTTTAAATCCAGAGAAAACTTTAATTTCTGTTGACCGAAACTTGCATACCTTACATGCAATATGTAGTGTATTTACTTAAATGTCAATCCAATGATTTTCAATTTTTCGTAGTGAAAACTTCTTTGGGCGCGTTGACCGAGAGAAAAATATGAGTTCACCGACATGCTAGAGTTGTTCATTTAAAACTCTTATCGATATGATATATCAAACCTTTATATCTTTATATTGCGAAAAATCGAAAATAAATATCGGTAGTGGTAGTACTACCACAACACGCGTAAGGTGCGCCAGCATCTTGATTAGGAAAACTCTGTAAAATATTCCATAGTCACAATGCCCCGAAGTAGAATTTTCTTTGTCACTGATATCGGAGTTGTCTTTTAAATTCGTCTTTGCATCTTAAAAATACAAACAACAGCTGTTTGCCGTCAAAACGGAGAGAAAAGTTGAAAGTAGCTCAAGTTTTGACGGTAAGACATATGACGGTAGTCTGAAACACTTCTTATGAACCCACTGTTTTTTCACCGTTTTAAGTTTTTACTTTGGTCGCCAGTCCACATGAGTGCCTCATAAAATTTTGTTCAGGAATTTGAAATTTTCAATAGTCTATCAGCAGTTACAAGGTGTTGTTTTTTCTATTTTGTATCACTTCGGTTGTTTCAAAGCTGTCATACTTTTCATGCTATGCTTGAACATACAGCATTTGAACACTGAGGCGGACATATGGACATGGTACATTCTCGTCTCGCTGGGCTGATCACAAATATATATACATACCTATGCACTTTATGGGGCCCCCGAAGTCTTCTTCTGTGTGTTACAAACTTCATGACAAACTGCGTGAATAGAATAAAACATCTTTAATGAAATTGTTCTAGGAATGGCTACATTTAAACATGTTGACTTTTGATTTGTTTATAAGAATTATTATGTTACAAGTATATTAATCCAAAAAAAATAATAACTCTTCAAACTAATGTTAAAAGTAAGATAAATGATTTAAATTTTAAACTTGTAATTATCCTTTTAATTTTACATAAATATTTCTAAATTTTAACTGTTGATTTTCATATTCTCAACTTCTTGATTTTGAGATTAAGTGCAGCATGCAAATGTCTGTAGACGTGTAGAAGTTATATTGTAGTTAATATTAAAATTACAGTAACTAAACTCCCTCGAAGGTTGCCGTTGCTGACATTTATCAGCATAGCAACAAAAAACAGTACAAGTTACATAAATTTAATCATTAGGAAACCAACAATTGTCAACTAATAGATACCCTACAATTTCTTAATCTTCAGTCAAAAACTTAGAAATTTGTCTTATATCATGTGTACCTATTATCCAATGGGGTGACGTATACCATATACATTATGATAGGTTGTGACATTCCAAAGAATGGACATAAAACATGGGTGGATATTAAAGTTTTATAATATCTGTTTCAAAATTTTCAAATTATTTTGTAATATTTCCAAACATTTTTATGCTTTTGAATGAGAAGATGAAGATGAAAAATTGATTTTCCTTCAAGACCATTGCTAACCATCTACACTCCACTCTTTTTAATTTAAAGTTTGGAAATTGGGAGACACACAATTTCAGTGATGTCATCAGCTACAAGAATCCACTTTTACACAGTTTTATCAACTAGAAAGACAAATTACATATATCTTTTGGCTTTGTTACACAGATTAACATGAGTCATGAGTATAAGAATTGTACATTAAATAACTTAAACTCAATTGGCAGCATTGTTTCCATAATAATTTTCAATAAATTCTTGAAACTAAGTAATGATTAAAGTTAATCTAATGAGTATGCAGTATTAAACAGAAATATATACAAATCAATTTGGGTTTCATTTCGTGTCTTAATAAATATTGTATTTCTGACTGATATTTTAAGTCCACTAAAATATCACATATTTTACATCGTAAAGAAAAACTATTTATGTAGGTCACCTAGCAGATAAATAAACAAGAATGAATTCTGTCAAAAATTGCATTGTTCATAAGAGTGATTGACTTGGTGTGGTTAAATACTTGATTACAATAAACTACCAATTAACATTAATACCACCAAGACATTACGTTAGGCCACTGTAACGTAAACCCAAAAATTTACGTGTTTTTCATTACATTTGCCAAAATCAAACCCAAACTGAAAATCATAAAATTATTATTGGTAGTAGTTGTATACATAATAGTTGAATCAAGGTTTGTTTTTTGTATATATTTTTGTATTTCTGTGTAATTAAAGTATCTGTGTGAAAATGTGTGAAAAACACACGATAAAATATAAAAGAAAAATTGCATAATTTCATTGGATTTGTTCAAGTGTAAAGAAAAGCCCCACGAAAGAAAAACGAAAGAAATAGTTAAATTTGACCTTGAGGTTAATTCATTCGATCACCAGTTACCAGTTCAAGTCTTTCTTAATTGCAGTTTGCTCCAATTCCCTTCAAAATAAAAGAGTTTCATGGTGTTTGTTTTTTTCTTTTTCTATTTTTTTTTTTTTTGTAATTAGTAACAAAAGTTTACAGTTTATTTCATTTAAGCAGTTTTACATTAACCAATTTCTCACGCATTTAATATTATTCCGCGTAACGTTGATTTTCTTTTTGTACAACCACCAAATTCCCTATTACAGAAGCCATGTTTTAGAGGAAATGTACGTATGTGGGTAATTCTCATCAAATTACGAAATTTCTGTATGAATTTTATCCAAATATTTTGTATAAAGAAAATCATTTTTTTTGAAAGTAGCAATCTAAAGTGGAGAGTAATAGTCTTCTATATTTTTGTTATTTATCGATAAATTATTATATTACAATATTACAAGCAGGCACGGGGCGCTTTGCTACGCACTGCAGCTCTTGATGTTGATGTTGAGACGAATTCATTAAGAAATGCCCGACTGTTTTGTCTGTATGTATGCAAACTAGTCCACCAGTTTTTGAGCTACAGAGCTGAAACTTTGCACGAACCTCTATTTTTACTACACGCAGTACATTCGGAACCACCCGAATCGGAGGGGGTAAACAAACAACCCATTAAAATTTTGATTCTTATTAGAAAAACTTTTTTATTTCGTACTAACAAAGTGAAACTTGGACCAAAACAGGCGCAGTACTTTTGTTAGAACCACTTAAATTGGGCGACTAAGAAGGGTACCTCCCATTTTGTTTTCATCAATAGACCAATTGTAGTACCTAAGAAATTATCTTATTTCTGCGGTACTTCAAGTTTAAGCAACAGAATATTATTAACTAATGAAATATTGAAATATTCTTAAAATTTGTAAATTTATTCTCAGCACATTTTTGATTATGAAATGTGATTAATAAAATAATCTTTTTCGTTTTTTATATTTTCTTGTTGATTTCAGTGAAAATCCTGAACTTCATAGAATGATCTGACTGCTTGCAGTCAAGGTCACTTGTTGTTGCCTTCTACTATTGTTGTAGTATTCATCTTCCAATCATATTGTGATTCTAAAGCATTCAATATCGACAATTTATACAATTTCTATGAAAAATCTTAAATTTTTATTGAAGGTAATTATTATTACGAGTGTATTTATAAATATAATTGTGTTAATAATGAGGATAGTCGATACATCTGTCTATTTTTATTATGAAATTGAATTCAGTAACATTTATGGTGGAGCAAATCTATCAAGTTTCAGAAGATTTCAATGATTTATGTATATTTACTTATGGCTTAGCATTGTTGGCAAGTTGCTGCAAAGTGAGACAATTATGAAGTCCTCTTTATTATATATATACAAAAGTAGTAAAGTTTCTAGAAATATGGTGGTAAATTATGATATAATAGATTGCAATAGAATGATAGAAGAAAGTCTTCTACAAGACTTTAAATTCACTTAATTGAAAATTGCATGTTATGTCACAAAGTTGCCTATTTTAAGTACAAACAGAAACATTACGAGTCGCTCCGAAATATCCAAATAAAACAGCATTTATATTTTTCAGTTATCGATTTTCAAATATACTATTGAACCTATATAACATTTGAGTTACTCACATTGATTGACAGAATGACCTTCTTCGGCAGGCCACAGACTTGAGGAAATGAATTGAGGAATGATTATTTGAAAGTTGTGAAGGACAATGTTTGATTTTACAGCCTAGTAGGTTGAAAAAGGTTCTAAAGTCTAAAGGAAAACATACCAATAATATAATATATATAATATCAACAATTGGACAAATTTTACACTCGAAATCCTTTTAGTAGATCCTACTGACTATACAATCAAGGATTGCTGAAGCATAGAAAGAACGAACGAACTTTTTAATAGGAGCTTGTAAAACTCCATAGATGTAATTTTTATTCTAATGTCATATAAAAATCCTGTGATGAGGATATTAATGTTTAAAAAGTATACAGTTGTTTTGATGTTAAAAAATGATATAATACAAATCACAGAATATTTCCCTAATCTTTTTAAGTGATTGACATTGATATTGATCAAATGTGATCATTTTTCTTCATTTCAAATTTTTCTACATTTTTGTCTTTTCTTTGAAAATTGAATATAATCAAAAATGTATTTGTATAAAAATCATTGATGTAATTTTTATTGAAACATATAATTTATTGCATTTTGCGCAGTTAATCAATTTAATCAAAGTACATATTTATTATTTTTCCTATTTCATTCAATCAATCATTGAAAGAGTTTTGAGTCATTAAATGCTATTTTTTCTTTTGTTCTTCTATGAATATATTATAATATTTCATAAATGTTTGCTTAATCGAAACCAAATATGGCATAGGCATGCAGGAGTAGGAGCCATGATTGTGACCTTCGTAATGCGGACGGTAGTTCTGAATTTTTATTGCTTACCACTAAATCCGGAATCAAATGTGTAGCTAAGACGGAAGTTACTTGTAGATTTCGATTTCACTTCAAATTCAAACTGATTTATTACATGACGAATATACCACTAATTGTGGTTATTTCATTTGATGAGAATGAGTGCGCTTCCTAGTACTTTTAATTACAATAGATTCAATTCAATTTAATTGTGCATTTAATACAAAATTTTATTGTATTGTTATTAATTAATTCTTTATTGAGACTGGCAAGCGCATCTTCTACATAAGTACATATTTACATTTCTAATTACTTTGTTCAATTAAGTAGACTTTTTGTTATATAAAATAATAAATGATATCATTGCCATTAACTTCTTCATCAAAGCCATCAAAATTGTATTTCCCACGTTCGCCGATTTATTTATGGATTATGTTAAGTCACCCTTTTCCTTTTCTATTTTAATAGAACTACATTTTTTATGATTATAATTTTTTCCACTTTCCATTAGTTTTAGTTTTGTTACACAATAATTGATCTGAATGCACATTTGGTTTTCCATACTCATAAGTGGTGTTCTATAGATTTCGATGTACATATATTATATAGTATTCGATTAGAATTTTTCTTTTTTGTTTGCCAACCGACAAGTTCAAGTTTATAAAATACTTAATTATTAGTATTTTTTCTATATGAAATCAATTGAAATAGATGTGCAGCATCAGCAACAGCAGTCTCAATCTCAAAATCAATGACAATCAGCATTTGTCTGACTATAAGTCTGATTGTCTATATGTCTGATTGTCTGTCTGTTGTTCTGTACAGATGTTTTTTTTAAGTTAACGACATACAAAACGTTTTTAGTGTGAATAAAAAAGATAGAAAAAATATGAAATAATCATGCCAAGTTTAGTAATTAGAGTGCATATTCATTATTAGATGGGGTGTTACTAAAGTTAACACATTTTGTTAAGACTTATGCTGTATTCACGAATCCATCATGATTCGACCATTGATTCGAATCAGATTTGACCATAAGGAAAATGATCACATTCATAGGTTGTTGTTCCAGAATGTGATTCGAATCACAAACGGATGATAATTCAGGTTTTCAGAAATAGTCACTCTCCACGGGGTTTTTTGTTTTTGGCAACGTTTTTTGTAATTTTAGCAAATTTACACAAACACAAATTTACAAGTAGTTCAAAAACTCCGTTCTGAACGCCAAAGGGAATCATCGTGATTCAGTTCTTTGAGAATTATTGAAAATAGAATTATATTTCAATCACTAAGAAATATCATTAAAACTTTAGAATGATTACGCATATCAAACATTCAAGTGAATATTGTTAAAATTTGATCTTAAACTGATTAGTTACGACCAACCTTTAGAAGTTAAATTATATTTTCGTCAGGGCAATTCACAATCGGTTTAATTAATTTGTTCAGTTGAGGGATTTTCAATCAAAAAGAAACATCTATTTTAATATCTGAGAAATGTAAATACATTTTGTCTAATTTTGAAGGGTTATGAAAATTAAAATCATCATCAATGCTAGAACACAAGTGAAAAAAGTTACGTGTGTACAATAAACTCTAGTTTTTTCAACATCCATTCAGTTTAAGCTCAATTTAAAAAATATTTTGTCGATTCAAAGACATAGTTAAGGAATCTTCTTGAATAGAATTGAACCTCATTTGTTTATTAAAGTATTCAGAATTAGTTCCATTTTCAATAAAAAATCTTCAAATGTATTGTCAACTCAGTCATGTTTGGATAGTAGTTTCAATTTGGATTTTCATCCAATGTCACTACAGACATTGCTTCACTTCTTCATTGGCACTTGATAATTGACTTCATGAAACACGAAATAAAGAAGAATGTAAAATTTTTTTCAATAATTTTTCCAAGGAACTTCTTAATCAACCGTCAACTCTGTAAGAAATATCATTGTCAGGTGGCTAAGCCCCCGCCAAGTGCTAGGAGGAAATCAGCAAATCACGTACACAATTATGCCATCCATCCATAGATACAATATTTATAGTAGATGCTCATAAAACAACGTGTAATTCTAAGTAGAATATAATGAAGGGTAATCATTGATTGTGATGATGACGGTGGAGGTGGTGGATGGTTAAGAAAATGTGTCATTTGAAAATGAATGCAGTTTAAATTATTGATGCAACAAGAAAAAAAAAAGAACAGATGAAAAAAAAAACTTAGACACGTTTACAAAATTATTTAAGAAAAATTATTGTATAAAATATTCAGAGAACACGATTTCTGTTTAGCCAAACGAAGGAATGATAATTATTCTTGTTTTTTTTGAGCTCATTTCGAGTTGATGACTTTGCACTATTCAAAAATGCATTAATTAAATTGTGGTTTCTATTAAGTTTGATAATGATTCCATATGGTCATGCCCTTTTTTGTTTTTGTTTTTGTACTTGTATTTCGTTTCTCAATTGATTGGCTAAAGATTTTACAGTTGACACTGATATTGTGACACAAAGACCGATTGACTGGCAGGCACAGCTGGCCCTATTAAACTTTAGATCTATGGATAGATTAGTTCAAAGTAGGCGTCATTAAAGCCCATGTACAGCTGGGAAAGTGAATGTGGGCTACAAGTAAGTTAAATTGTTTGAGTAGTGAACAGGTGTTTTGGATTAAGAATTGAAGTCTTTATACTACAATACTTTGTTGTTAGGCAATATTTCCTAGGGTACTTAACCAATTAAGTAAATGAGTGTGAATGTTGTTTAGCCAAGTTATTGGCAATAGACAAAATTGCATATCAATCATGTCATTGATGACTTTGTATTTCGCTACCAACTTAACTACCATTGTCAATACAGATACGAGTATATTCGTTTCGCTGTCAATATTTTATTGACATATTGTACAATATTTATACAACAATTTGACATTTCTATTGCGGAATACTGAAAAATGGTAATGCACGTGTCTACTTACATCCCGAAAGAGATTATACGAGTACATCTCTGAGATATATGTAGATGTTTTCTAAAATATTGTAGTTATGTAACCTTGAATACAAAAACTTTTATTTAAGATGACATTCACTTACTCTGTCACTCAGTTACTCAGTCACTTACATATTTACTTATTAAATTTATGTAAATATTTCGAAAGTTGTAGCATTTTAATAATAAATTTAATTAAGTTTCTTTATTAAATATATAAATAAAAATTTGTAATATTTAAATTTTCTTTTGTTTATATCTTAACATGAGTAATTCTTTTGTTATGCTGACTAAGTGAAACCACAAAACTTAAAATCAAAGAATTCTTAAAAATCTTTTATGAAATTCTTTGGAATTTTATTAATCAGAGATATGAAGAGGAAACCATAAGACTGGTGGCGCCTATTTGAAATTCAATGAATATTTTATTTAAATTAAAATTAAACAAATTGATTATTAAATGTTATGAAATAAGAAATTGGAATTTAAATCAGAAATAAACTGTGTAAATAAAAATTCAGACAAAATCGAAACAAAATTATGACGAAATGTGGTCAATGAACGCGAGCAAATTAAAATGTACTTCAATGTTTTCATAAGTATCTTTAACATATATACATACTCGTATATCTTATTGTATCTTATTGTTGTACTAACATATGTAATTGTTAAGTGGTGTTTTGGTTTTGTTATTGTTATTATTGTTATTGTTATGGCTGAAATGAACGACCTTGACAGGGCAGGTGAAGACGTGTTACATGTCTTTTTCCATGTAAGATTCATCGTCTTCGTGTCTTTTATTTATTTAATAATTTGTATTTTGTATGTTTCAAGTTTTTCGTTTATGTATTTCAGTTGTTGTATTTACAATATTTTGATTTATTATTACATATTTCTTATTTTATTATTTCTTATTATTCGATTTGTTCGTGATTTTGTTCACGTCACATCGACAGACACTTGATTTCTCGATTCCTTTGACTTTGTTTGTTTTGTTTGAGTTTAAATTTTTACTTGACAAACATGTTTCTTGCTGTAGATAATACATTTATTTAAGTAAACACTTAGATACTTAGAAATGCAGGAAAACCAAAAGAAAAAAAATATATTAAATTCAATTAAAATTTTGGGAAAACATGTTTAGAATGTAATAAAAATTTAATGTGGTTAGAAAAAGTACGAGTATCTAATGTCAATTGTTATTTGTTTAATTAATTTCATTCCATTGATGTTTGATTAACAATAATTAGGAAGTTTAGTAATTAATTTTTTTTAGTTTGATTGGGTGGAGAAATTTGTTAAGTACTCACACATACAATACAATATGAACTCGTATATGTTTGTAACAAGGGAATGAATTGCAATTAGTTAGCCAGCAATTTGATGATAATTTTAGACTATAAAAATTGATACTAGTGATTTATTGATTATTTTTTTTGCGTTTTCGTTTAAAAATTACAAAGAATTGTATTGAAAGACAGCGCTACCGGCAAGTTGAGAATTGTATATGGAAAATTGATATTACCTAATGAACATACGACTTTGAATCTCTTTGTTTGTTAGGGAATTGTACACATCTGCTTCTTCAAGTGTGTGAGTTAAAAGAAAATGAAAAAATAAGTGGAACAAAACAGAGAATACGAATTTATTAGTTAATCCATGACTATCTCTGTTGTTGTTGCTATTAACAATTAAACGTAATTTATCTTCTAATCCTCCTACCCTAATATTATTTCTTCTTGTTACTTATTCAATAAAGCACTATATAACAAATCGGTTAGTATTTTTCCAGTCGGTTATCCTTCATACTTTACGACTTTTCTGTTATTAAAAGGATTCGAAATTAATTTAAAAGTCTTGCATCACTCACTTGGATATATTGCAACTTAAGCATCACATTGTATAGTCTTCCTCCTACCAATTTTAATGAGCTTTCCATCGCATTTCCTTTTTTGCTCTGCTTCCTCTTAATTACTAGACGATCCAACTCCTTCCCGTCTGCCGCTATATATTTCTTGAAATTAGTCAATTCTCTGTTGAAATTTTCGGTTTCTGTCTTTATTAATGCCATTTGTATTGGACCTAAGTTTTTAAGTTAGGTTCGGTTATGTTATGCAGGTCGCTTGCGAGTACCCGCGAATTCACCCAGATACCATGCGGCTCATTGTGGTGCCTGATCATTGTGAAGGGAGTGGGTGGGTGGAGTGTGGGAATAGGGGTAGTCAAGAAAAAAGGAAAGCAAGAAAGAGGGTGTGCTGTTCACAACTGATTTTAGAGTCTTCCTTTAAACCAACTTGAAGAGTCCACAAAAATAGTTGGGTCCTCAAGTGGAACCTTTGGCAGACTGCCCAGACTGCAATCATATAACGGTTTCCAGAGGAAACGGGATCGTGTACCAAGAAGGGCAGGGCAGTCACATAGGAGCCACTAGACACATGAAAGCAAGCGTTCCGCAAGGCAGCTTTCTCTCTCCGGTCCTACGCACTTTATACGTCGGACATGCCGATAATTAATGAAGATCAAGCAATCATTCCTACATATACCGACGATTCGGCTATAGTCTACAACTCCGAATCTCTTATTGAAGCGACGGAAAAAGTAAACAATTACTTAGTAAGATTTCACGCCTGAGCCAAGCGTTCGAATGTAATGATCAATTCCGTCAAGTTCAGTAACTGCACTTTCATCTTAAGAAAAGATCTCTGTCATGCTGTAATGCAACACAATGCAAGCATCATTCAACAGACTGAACAAATCCGTTATTAAGGTCTGATCGTAGATAAACGGCTCACATGGGGTGCACATATTAAAATTGTCATAGCGCGGTGCTTCTAAAAAATGAAGAAGTTAGACTGGCTCCTCTGTCCGTCAAACAAGGTGTCACTAGGTAGTTCTGAAGGCTCATCTACCTCCAAATAGTGGCACCAATATGCCGGTATGCAATACAAATCTGGGGCACAACGGCTACCTCCAACATCTCCAGACTGCAGCCATGTCACATCAAGAAGCATCACGGATGTTCCGTGATTTGTTATAAATACCACGTTGCACAATGATCTAAAAACACCAACAGTGTTAGAGACAGTACAGCTCTATAGCTGTGGGCGCTTAACAAAACTACAGACTCACCCTAACCAAGAACAAGTCTGAAGCCCAATTATAAGACGAAGGTTAAAAAGACTTCATTCAAATGATCTTCCACTAAAAAGAAGCTACTAATGATTACAATTAAGTAACACACAAATAGTAGGTCCTATAGTTTTACAAAATTTTCATGATCATCAACTAAGAAAAGTTTAAGAACTCAACCAGTTAAAAATGAACATTTTAAAAAAATTCTTAATAACTCAAATGATACTCACTTGTTGTTATATTTTACTCTTTAAAGTAATTATTGATTTCATTTTAAGTTATATGAATATTATTGTCCATTACTTTGTAATTTGATCCATTTTTTTTATCTGATTTACAAGTGAATCTCAAGTTAAGTTAAGTTTTTAAGCCAGTTAAAAATGAACATTTTAAAAAAATTCTTAATAACTCAAATGATACTCACTTGTTGTTATAATTTACTCTTTAAAGAAATTATTGATTTCATTTTAAGTTATATGAATATTATTGTCCATTACTTTGTAATTTGATCCATTTTTTTTATCTGATTTACAAGTGAATCTCAAGTTAAGTTAAGTTTTCTATTAGGATTTATACTTCATTTGCAAACACTTCTGATATCTTGACTACATACAAATCGATGTCTTAAGTGCGTAATGATAATACACTTATAGTATTCCGCATCCACTGCAAACATTTTTTTTGGTTGAGAATTATGTGATGGACGGATGATTGAAAAGTTTTATCAAATTTCTGTCAAGGTATTCTTTTGAGTTTTCTAATCAGATTAAAAAACTTTCGAATTATATTTCCCGATTACTAATTACAAGTCTTGTCATTTCCAATTTGCATTTATCCAATAATATAAAAAGTAAAAAAGGGATTTAAAAATTTATTTACTTACATTGATTATTAAATATTTAATTTCTTTTCTTTCTATGTTTTTTCTAAATGTTATTTATATTTCAATCAGCTCCAATTGCACACACACTGGAAAATAAATTTGTAATTTTTTCTGCATCTAAAATTTGTTTTTCAGTACTTTTTTTGATGCAATCCACTTTACTTCACACATCCTTTTCACTATGTTTTAATTTACATTATTTAATTTTTTTTTTTTTTAATATATTTAATTATCAGTATTTCTTTTTTATATCTTTTACACTATTTTTATAATTTTTCTTTTTTTGGGTAAATTGTATCGCGCACGCCAATGATGAGCCGTCGACTGAAGTGATACTCAACGCGTTTAATGTCCAAATAATCAACGTTCAACAATTTTTTTATTTTGTCGTAATCGGTCGGGGTCTCCTCCCAGTTGGAGTCGATGTCGGTGTCGATATTGTTGTCAATGTTGTTGGTATTGCTTACTGTTATTGTTGTGGTTGTATTTGTTGGTATTAACGTGCTTTTGCTCATCAATTTTTCATTTAATTCAAATTTACTTGACTTCACTGCATACTCAATCTCATACATAGATACAAATATAGTATATGTGTATGCATGTGTATGTACATTTTATAAGCTAGTGGGCGTCTAGACGACGTTCACAAAATTGTTTGTCTCCATTTATTATTCTGTATGATGATTTTGTTGTTGTCGATTTTAAATTTATTTTCGGTAACAAAGTTTAATGAATTCTTTTCAGTATACGCAGTGCATTTGTATGCGGGCACACAAACTAACAAAACTCACGCACTCAGAAACCAAAAGCAAACAGAAACAAAAAGAATGAGAAAAATCGTTTTTGAACAAGTGAATGGTGACAAAATATTGTATAAAGCAAAACTTGAACATCACGTACTGACCAAAATAAAAATTATATAAATAAAATAAAAATACAATAAATAATAATAATCGATCTGAAACATTCTTTATAACAAAAGTGGAATTCATTTAATTTGTATGCCCTTAACATCATATTTTTTTATATTGCATAACATTTGCATTGTATCAAAGGAGATAGAAAAATGAACATAAGAATGTACTTTTCTCAAAGAAAACCACTTAGAGTGTCAATCCACGTTTAAAATTTAAAAACTAGCTGATTTTGTAAAGAATCTTTCAAATTGTATGCTGAATCCGTTAAAATAATTTTACTCGAAGCTCTTCATTTAAATTTTAAAATCCATTAATATTTTAAAATGAATGCATATTTAAGACTTAAAAGAAATTTGCAGTGGCCCCACATCGTAAATAAACATATTCTATAATAATAAAACGTCTTTTAAATCTTAATTAGTCTAAGGCTTCATTAATTTTATTCGACCCACATCTCTTAAGGAAATAGTTGCAGGAAGCTAAATTTGGAAAATATGCTGAATGGGGTAGCAATTCGTAGCTTAATTTATGGATTTCATCTATGGCGGCTACACACGTGTATTGTCATTGTGGGAAAGGACTTCACCAAATGCGGTCGTTTTTGTTCACATCAATGTGGAATCTGTCCAACAGTTCTGAATAATATTTATCGGTGTTAGTTTTACCTATTGTAAGGTATTCGATGTGAATGATACCACGTGCATCCCAAAAAACTGTCCCCATAGTCTTGTTGGCCGATAGACCCATCTTGGCCTTCTTTGGTGCACTTTGGTTTGATCTGGAGAAGCCTACTGCTTTGACTTTTCCTTAGTCTTTAGTGTATTGCGATGAATCAATGTTTCGTTCATGGTGCAAAAACTTGTTCGGATTGCGGTTGAACATCGACGAATATTCTTGAAGTGGCCACATAGTGTGATTATGGTCGAGTGTGAGCTATCACGGCAGCCAACACGTGGATCGCATTTTAGCCCAAATATTTCTTTAAAATGTGAAATGTCTACAGTCTCAGCCACCTTGACCGTCTTTTTAAGGCAAACTGAATGTTCGGCGCCATGTGTGATAGTACGACCCACAAAGATTTCAGAAAACCTCTTCTTAACTATTGAAATTGATGGGTCACATTGTCCCCATAATATTTATCAAATCTTTCTTAGGAAAACAACAGATTAGTAATGGGATGCTACCAGTGTCATCTCTGTAACGACTTATTTATCAAACCATGTACATATATACAAAGTAAACATCAAATTTCAGAATGAACATGATCATGGAGTTATTTGCCAAACCTATTTTGAAGTTACAATAGTCGTACTCGTACACTCAAACATGCGTGAGCGACCTGTTTTGATTTTTAACTGTGTTAATCGTCTATTCAGTGTGAATCAGCTGTTTTCGTATTCGCAACTATCAATTGAATTTAAACAAACAATTAAAAAATGTCAAAAAATTTGACAAAAAAGTAAATGAATTGAAATAAATACAGAAATTGCAATAAATAATTTATTATTCGTATTTCTATTTGCCGTAAATCAATTTTTCTTTTTTGTACAACATTTCACTTTTGGGCAGACTTGCGAATTCATAATAAATTCACAAAGTCTGCAGTTCTCGGTATAAACGGTTTAACCTACACAATTGTCGATTAAATTTAAGGCATCGTTTGAGCTTTTTTTGTATGGTTCAACAGTCATTTAATTTAAGATGTGTAAAATACTAGTATAAGCGGTTCACACCATCTAATACATGCCAAATTCACGTTTATAAATATCTTGAATGTTGCTTATGTTAGTCATTGTCATTTCAAAAGTAGCATAAAAAGATAAATCTTCATTAATAAGCAATTCTTTACAGAAACAATAAGTTTAGCATCAAGTTAATGATGACATTTCTTTTCAAAACTATTCTGCAACCTCAATAATAGACGTCATTTGAATCAATATTTTACATTGAAGGGTGCACGTTCACCCTGTGACTTAGTACATGTTATAACATTCTTTCAGCTCGTCTACAAATCAATATTTAATATATTTATATTTATATATATATTTTAAGCTACCGGAATCCACAATGGATTATTTTTTTGTTTAAGTTAATTTATGTTAATTTTCAGATCAATAAAAAAATGAGCATTTTCAACATTTGCATTCTTTTTGCTTTTAATAATGATTTGTGTTGTGTATGGAGAGGATGCCATAGTTGAAAGAACCTCTGTGGAGCATGGGTTCCACATGCTTTAAGTGACAAAAGTCAACGGGCCACAATTTCCGATTGATTGCTCGTCACTGTACAACTCATGGATTATTTTACTGGTGACGAAAATTCGTTTCTGTTCATTAACATTTACATATGAAAGATCGCAAGAAATGGCTTAGTCCGGGAAAGGTAGGAACTTAATTGCCAACCCAATAGTAAATTACTGGTCGACTGATGGCTGGAAAATCTAGTAATGAAGAAATTGATTTCTCCATAGGATGGAATCATTGAAGACTAGAAGATCTTAAAGAGAATCGTTTAAAAATCAATTTTTTTATTTTCAAATTTAGTCTTTTGTTTTCCAACTAAAACTTTAAAATAGATTTGCTTTAAATTTTAATTTTAAGCTTTTTTTGTAATATATTATTCCAAACAGGCAACAGACAATCGATTTCATTATATAAATAAATCATTTGTTGCAATTATAATATTCATTAAATTATTATTTATTATAAGAAATCATTATAAAGTAGTTTGAGTTGAGAGTTCAGAAAATAAAATTTTCACATAAAAAAATTAAAAAAAAAATTGTAAAAATATAAATAAATTAAATATTAATTATCTGCCTTAAGCTGCTGTCGTTGCACACAAAACTTGAATTGTTCAGCATTAAGTTGCAGCTTAAGAAAAATGTTGATTTTAATGATGATGATGATGATGATGATGAATGTTGTACAATAAAGTTAATATTAAGTACAATACAACATCAATTGCAACTACAATACAAAACTTATATCACACTGTTTCAATATATATTTTGTAGATACTTGAATAATAATAATAATTAATTAACAATTTATGCGTTATAATTTCATGCTACCGTTCGTGCTACTGCATTACTTAATCACTTAGTCTTTGGCCTATGATGAAAAAATTGGAATATTTTAAGACACTGGGACAAATATATATTCAAAATTTCAATAGAAAAATGAATTCAAAAACTAAAATGTTCTCTCAATAAAATAATAAATAAAAAAAAATCATAATATTTACGCATCATTCATTCAATCAGTCAGTCAGTCACTCAGTTAATCAGTTCTTTGCTCAGCGAATATAAACAATTATACGAGGGGCGTCTAAAAGGTATTTATAAATTATATATTAAATCTAAAAAAGTATTTGTTTTTTTAATAACATTTTATGCTTTGCAATTTTATTTTTATCATGTTTTATTGGAGACATATGAAAATAATCAGCAAAGTGAAGAGATCCGAGGAGGATCCTCATTCTCTATTTCAAATGTTTGTAAGCAAACTATTACCTAGGCTTTTCAGCTATCGACCTAAAACTTGATTGTGGCACATTTTAAGGCTGGAACTGAATGGTGAAGCTGAAGCTAAGTCTGAAGCTGCAGCCCGAAAAAACTGAACAGAATGTGAGGTTCAACCTCAGTAGGGTTGGCAAATAAAAAAAAAACTTGATTAATGAACTAGAAATGCACATAGTTAAAATTTTTTTAATGCGTTGGAGAAAGAAAGATGAGTGAATTCAAACTACTTTGACTTCACGGCTTCAGCTTCAGACTCAACTTCACATTGTATTCGTTCATCTTGACCAGCTTCATACTAAGCTTCAGCTTTGTCATTCTGTTCCTGCCTTTACTGTCTAACATAGATAATATTTTGGAACTATAGTTTCCCAGATCATTAGAAGAGTAGTTTATGACACTTTTTTCAAATATAGGAAAAAAAAAAGTCTTGAATAAGGAAACGCTTAGCTCACATTTGTTGTAAGTGAATATTTTGTAATGTTGAAGATAATTTCTATTGAATTATAAGGGTTAAAGACGTTAATTGTTTAGCAAACACTTATTAAACACCCCCCTTTTATAAGTAGAGTTGGAAGTTGATGACAAATGTTAATGTAGTTTCTTTTTGTTTAATGATGTCGCTAACCAGGGACAACAAATAATTTGTTCATTATGAAATGTTAACTTGTATTTGTTGTGGCTTCCTTATGATGAAATATTGTGTTTGCTAGCATTAATTTGCTTTAATTTATTTTTGTTTTATTTTATTTTTGATGACATTGAACTTCCGGACAAATGACTACATTACGTGTACTAAGTATATGAAGAACAACAAATGTAGGTAAATGTAGGTAATTGTGTTTCTATGTGTAATTTGTTGTTGTATTTTTATGATTATTTTCAAGACAAAATAAATAAGTTAAGTTCTAAAAACATGTGAATTTTATTGTGTTGGATGTGAAGGTTTTGTTTTTTTTTTTTTTTTGTTTTTAAACTCATTAGAAATTCTAAGCATAAAAATGCGACGTTTGTTTTATGTTTCAAAACAATGACAATTTTGTGGGATTGGGGGAGAGGGAGGTTGACTAGATGGATGGATTGATGACTTAAAGTGTTGAAATAATAATGATGACCTTTTTATTTTGTTTATATTCAAATGTTTGAAAGCAAGTACTTAGTTTTGAAAACAAATACCCACTAAATACAATAAATGTGTTTTATTTTCGTATTTTATGATGCCATTTGACTTTATTTAGTGAATGAGAATATACGCGCTTCATTGAATAAATGAGTGAACCAACGAACAAATGACTAAGAAAGTGAGTAAATGAATGAATGAAAGACATTCCTGAATGATGACGTATACGACCGGTGACCTTTGATTTTTCTGAAGGTATTATGATGATTGATTTTATTCTTTTTCTTATTGTGTGAGAAAATTACTAAATGCGGAACTTGCATGTGACATTTTTATGTAAATATGCATAAAATAAATTGCATACTTTCACAGATTGTAAAAGATACTCAAATATTGTGCTTATAATTAATAAAAAATACATATCTCACTTGGCATGATATCATTGATAATTGCCAACAAAACTATGGAAGCGACCAAAAGATACAAAAAGAAACTGTAATGTAGAAAAGAAATGATTAAAAAACAATTAAGAATTTCAATTCCTGTTTGGCGAGTGCCAAAAATTCTTTAGCAAATAAAATAAATTCATTAATCAAAAAGATAAAAAAAATATATAAGTATAATAATAATAATGATGATGGTAGTGATGATGTTGATAATAATGACGGTAGTATTGATGATAATAACAAGCCCAGTGGCAATTCTTCAAAGGCGGCAGTAAATGCTTCGCACAACAATAAATTGTGAAGAGAATCAGCATCACCACTGAAGAAGAATCTTCAGAAATTCGTAGAATTTAAATGGAAATAAAAATTCAAAAAAATAAATAAATTAAACAAAATGTTGCTTAAAAAATAAAAGAATATAAAAATAAGATACGCACGAGGGCTTCCCCAATAAATTTCTTGTTTTTTTCTTTCAATCGTAATTCATTGATTTGCTATGTTTGCCTTCCATATGCTCGTATATATTGTACATATATGTATGTGTATGTATGTATGTATAATACAAAACTATCTGATGAAGTTGATCTTCATCTTGTTTAGTTATGATAGCAAACTAGTTGGGTCTACGTTTCATGAAATTGATGACGACAAGAAGAACCAGCAGGCGGTGCCGACTACTAAGTATTGTATATGGTAGAAGTTTTATTCGAGATAAAAACAATTCCAAAGAATTTATGAACATTAAAAAATAAAATATGAAAACAAACTCAGAACAGCATAAGATCCGGAAGTATACGAGTATATGAAATTCGTTGAGTGATGATAACAACCACTTTGGGCTGAGTCAAGTTGAGTTGTTTATGTATGTAGAAACATGAGTGATTGAATGAATGAATGACTTTGCTTTTAGCGCCGTTGAATTGAAATTGTCAAGAGGGCGCATTCCAAAATTTTATTCATCAGTGAAAATCATACTGTAATGTTATGTTAATAGCTAACAAGATGTGATGCGATGCGAATTCATACTTGTATAATAATCAGATAAATAGTAATTAAGATGAGATGATGTATAATGATCGTTGTAATACAATTATTTATATTGTCAGTTATCTATGATCTTCATGGAGATTTAGAACTTTCATTTGCATACTTCATACTTTTATTAATATTCATATTACGAAAATGATATGCATATAAATCTTTGATTGGATCGTTTCAAGTCTTCGATGAGATCTTAACTAACTTTGCGATGACGCAATGGTGCATTCACCATCAATTATAACCAAAGCCATTGGCATCAGCAAGGAATCATTACTATACACGTAATAGTATCTACCAGGTTAATTTGCATGTCAAATCACCATGTTTTTACAGGTGATGATAAGCAAGGGGACATGGTTTCTTTTGTAAGACCCTCTAAAACCAGCCACATTTTGTATTATAGTATTTCTGAAATAGGTAAAAAAAAAAAATCTTCAATTTATCTGTTAAATTGAAGAAAACTATTGACATTTAAACTTACTTTTGCTGATTTGAATCCCAACTTTCACATCATCGTCGATAGTCTGCTTGATATTCCTCATTTCCAAATGAGTTATGTAGTAAATCACCTTCACAGGTTGTTGACTTTAGTGTTGACTAAGTCTCTGTTTTGTCAAAATCCCATCCACTATCCCATCCTGAAGACCCTTTTCCATCATTCCTTATAAATTTTTTTGAGTCTTACGAATTATGGTTCTGTAATGACAAAATCTCTTCCTCGAACAAAATTTTAATTTACCGTATGTTTTGCTTACACAGATTGATTGGTCCGTTTTTAACAATTTTTCGGACATATTAGTTGCCTCTACATTCTTCTCCGATTTATTGAACTCTGACTTTGAAGGCACAAAAAGTGTAAGTATATAAACCAGCGTGGTTTACCCATGAGCTCTCCAAAGCTAAGAACAGAAAGTTTAGACTCTATAAAAAATTGTAAATATCTGGGTCTTCTCTTGATTGTGAATGATTCTTGTTGCATGCTCTACGTTTCCTTCCCTTTATAGTCGTTACGACGGAAATTATCTTACTCGTTGTAGTTTGCAATTTTCAAGTAATTTTATAAACATACCTCTTCAGCTAGCAATGCTTTTAATTTTTGAAATAATTCTACAAGTAGGTTAAACTGCATAGAAATTAAAATCGGAAATAAGATTTTGAAGATGGTCGATGGTTTACTGAAATTATAAATATTTTAAACATATTTGGATATTTGCACAAAAAATCCTATAAATGATCTCTAAACTACCACAGACTGGCGAAGGTTACAGAACAAAATGATTAAATGAGCTCTAGCTTTGCTAGCAATGTTTCCTACTACATCCAACTTAATAGTAATCAGTAATAAAAGATTCAGTTTATTCAGGTATTTGACCTAGGAAATCACTGTATTCAGAAAGTTACAACATTCTGGTAAAACCTAGCAGGAAATTGATTCGAGATGAGATTTATCCAAATCGTATGTGCAGTATTTTATTAATCAGTTGGCGTCACTGGATTTCTTTTGGGTCCAGTGCCATATTTTCTTCTAGTTTTATTTTATTATTTTGTTTAATTTTTTTAATTTATTATTTATTATTTTTTTATTTTACTTCTGTATTTTATTTATTACAATAACATTTAAATCATAAAAAGGTCACAAGTATAAATGATGTCAGTGATGGCTTCCTAGGGAAAATCTTAGAAAGTCTGCCAATAATTTTGAAATGTCTTTATTGATCAGAACCATGGTAAATAATATACTTTTAATTCAGACTTTGAATCAGAACGAGAAAGTCTTTCTTATGTTCGCTTGGTTGTTGCCGTTACATTTTGAATTGCTAGGTCCATTTATTGGGACTACGCATATTAATCTATTGGTATTTCGTTGTGTATTATAAGTACATATTGTACAAATCTACAAGAGATAAATGTTTCATTTGATCTGGAATATTTGGTGCCGCACTGTTTTAATTTTTGTACTTGTATTTAAATGGTGATGAAGATTATTCGGAAACTGCAGAAGCCATACGGAATTATAGAAATTGCCTAACAAAAATGGCAAATTTAACCAGACTCTTTATTGGTAAAATATTATTTTAAAGTGAAGCTTTGAGTTAATTGGAAATATTGCGGGAGATTATTAATTATAATACATTATTAGGCTTTGAACTCCGAAAAGAAAACAAAAAAATTGTAATAGACATATATTATATTAAATCTGAAAGGTGATAATTTTTTAGGAAGAAGTACATCTTTTCTACTGGTATATTGGATTTTAAAATAAAGATAAATAGGATTTTTTTTGATAAGGGATAATGAGGGATTGGAGTTAGGAAAGATGACTTCTACTTTGTAGATGGCGGCATTGGTCCAGAAAGTGTATCGTAGTTACCATTGCACTGAGTAAATAAATATGGGATGATTGCGTTGTGGTCAATTCGAAGACGACCAAAAATGGTATTTTTTTGTGTGTTTTGAATAAAGTAGAAATTAGAAAAACTCTACAAATTTACTAGTGGGTTTACAGTAGAATGAAATTTATAGTAACATGGTTCAAAGCTATCAATAGTTAAGGCAATCGTCAGGTTATGTTTTCAGTTCTGTGAAATATGAAATCCTCTCACGATTGCCAATTGTGATTGAGATACTTGCAGATTTGAAGTAATGATTAAATTATGTGCTGCGACTTGTTTGTGGCCCTTGCCAAAAATTACACGTTCTGCGTATCTATATATAATGGCCAGATAACTATACACGATGCTTATAATTTAGTTAAGATAGCGTAATTGAAAAAATTTTAACATATATTACCGCAATATGTAAACAATTTCAGAGCCTTACTTCAATACAAAGACTCGAATATTTGAAATTTTTTATTAATGCCGATGCCGACAATTATATACCATTTAATGTCACTAAGACTTTATCATTTTTAATAAGTAAATGTCTCTATTTAAGCACTTTCTATCTAAGATACTGTAGAGTTTTAACAATAGAATTCATTCCTGCTTTAAGGCTAATCTTAAGAGGAATGGAAAGGTTTTATGAAGGTCAACAAAGTGTTTTTACTTATGGCACTGATATTGATGAAAGCATTTTGCAGAATGATCAATATCAAGTTGTACAATATCTTATTTGAGTATCACTTATAAAACCCTCAAGTAAAGAACCTTTCATTAATGAACAATAATTTTTTTTTTTTTGAATATTTATTTAATTAAAAACCAAAAATGGGCTCAAATGAATAAACTTGGTGGCATATCAAAGATAACAACCCACGAATCCATGAATTTCGGTTTGAAACCTTTCTCGAAAATGATCAGACAGGATCGGAAAGCCATGAGTGATATAAACTACAAAAATTGGGTATAAAACTTTTAAAATATTGGTAGTTGTGAAAAATTATTGCTTTTTTGTTTCATTTGATTCTTATGCAAATGACAAAATTCAATTCGAATCCTTCATTCCTTCAATCTTCATCTATTCAGGCTAAAAAGTTTCTTAAACACATCCAGTGGTAAATCGTTTTTAAATATTAAATTAACAATTTTTGCCATTCTCTTAATTTAATTTATCAGTTGAAGACTGAGAGAGTTCCTTGTCTAATGATCATCTACTATACATCATTCTTCCCATGACTATTTATTATAGTAGTTTGCTTCCGAATAAACCTCTATTTTATTTATATTTTGAATTCTTTCCGCTTAATCATTCGACATCAACAATTGTGCGTCTGTCATCGACTTCTGATTGTGACACATTCCAAAATTTGAAAACAATCTAAAAAAGCCCAAACAAACAATAAATGATAATAAACTAAGATCTTAAGCCGCATCAAATTAAGTTGGATTAAAGTTGAAATCAATGGAATTCTAGTTGAGTTCAACAACTGAACAACAAAGATCTTCATCATCAAAACATCGTAGTAGTTTCCATAGTAAAGCTGACAAATGACAGAATCATTTCACATTTTATCGTTGTTTATGTTTTTTGAGTATTGTTAAAGATAATATTGTCTAGACCAGAGTTTCTTAAACATTTTCTGTCAGTGAGCGCTTCGAAAGAAAAACTTATTGAGTCTGATAAATTTATGAAATTTTCGCTTAGCTTTTTTTTTCCTGTATATTTTTATGACTTTGAATCTTTTCATTGAGTGCTAAAACTAATTCAAGGACAACTTCGATTAACATCCACTCATTTCTAGGCCTTCTAATATGTATAATTTATATTGATTGAAATGTCTCAATACTATTATAAGACTAGTGCATATTTCGTTTATAGCCCGGAATGTTATGACTATATTGTATTTGTGTTACATTTATTAGACCATTATATAAGTCATCAACAATTTAGATCATATGAGGATTCGATTATATAACTTAGACAGTCGAAGGGTATGGTACTATAATACACACGTCTACTGTTTACATATATATGTTCCAGAAAAAGAGGTCGTAAATTAAAAGGCTGTAAAACGAATATCTTCATTGTTAGGTTGGGTTACACAGGCCGCTCGAGGCGAGTTCATTAAAAACCTTTCCGCCCATTGTGATGCCTGTGGCTAGTTGGCCTCTCTATCTCTGTTTCATCCTCTGTTTCTGAAACCAACAATATCCCCAGTGAACATTTTGCTAAATTGCCCAAATCATTGAATAAAAGTTTCTCTAGAAGACGGGTCCACCTTCCAAGAAGAACTGAGTAGTCATATGAATACATTCAGATTCTTCATCATCTCCACAGCTGCGATAGAAGTCTTGATATGAATGCTGATAAAACTACTGTCATCAAGCGAATCCTATTCTTGTTAACAAGCCAATATTTTGATTAATCTTCTCATTACAAAAAAAAGGTCGCTCTAAACATTATTAATTAAGCTTAAAACATTATCAAAATGCGAAATAACACCAAGTTTTTGGAAGATCAATTATAATTGACAAAAATAAAGCTATTTTTTTTAGAAACACGTCGTCACTGTTCGAATGACAGCAATGGAATCCAAATTTTGCAAATTTTGTTAGTATTTCGATTCCAAAAATTCCATATTCTATAAAAACAGAACCCTTGAGTCTATTTGATTGATCGGGCATGTAAGTAACAGTGAGTATTGATTTGCTGAACAGCAAGTTCCCCGAGCATACAATTTAAGATTCGCTGGACTTGCTCTAGAGCGAGATCGACGTGTAAATTGATTTTGTAGTATTTTTCATAACATCAAAAGATGAAGACGAAGTTGGGGACACCAAAATACAGTTTGGGCGGTCCCACTTTGGCTTGAGTATCGAGTCGAGCGCCAAATAATTTAATTAAAAACCATTACAAGGTATATTTTTTTTACTGTAAGGCTTAAGCTAATGGATCCGATTGGATCGATCTACTTGTTTGCTAGCACACTTCCGCATGCTCTTGACTATTATTCATTTGAAATTCAGTTGGCCTCACTTCATGGCGCATTCTTTTTATTGTTTCGCAATTTTTAACACTTTTATTAATATTTTTGTTTTTTTTTTTTGTTTTTTCTTTTGATAGTTTTTGTGCGAAACTTATGTTTTTTTGTTTTTTAATTTTATTATTAAATTTCTATTAATAGATTAATTGCTTGCTGGGCGTATGATTGTCTGCGGTTGTGGGGGAATTATGAATTATGAATTTTTATTTTGTGTTGTTGGGCAGACAGCAGAAAACCATCAATCAAGAATTCGATTAAAGAGTGGGAACCATTTATTTAATAGATTTTAAATTTATAATTTTATAGACAGACAGTTTTTTTCACTTTTGGCACGATCCAGACATCAATAGGATGTGCGGAAATTTGAAATTTGACCGATTAGTCATACATCATTTGTTAAAATTTTGTTAAAGTCA
The DNA here is from genome assembly GCA_037043295.1 of Amiota minor. Classification (NCBI taxonomy): domain Eukaryota; kingdom Metazoa; phylum Arthropoda; class Insecta; order Diptera; family Drosophilidae; genus Amiota; species Amiota minor. Next base: position 123,932 of record JBAMAW010000052.1, read on the forward strand.
TGAAGTGTTCGATATATTGGGAAAGTACTTTGGGAAAGTCCGCTACAATGCTGAAACGGATTTACATAACACAAGTATTTAATCAGATACAAGTACATACATGCAATATATGGTACAATGTACAATATAAAGAGAGAGTTTGATGGTCATAGTGAATAAAAGGGCTTCTGGAAACGCTTTTTAAATGTTGAAATTTGTATGAACTTCTTATATTTGATGGAATGGTATATTGTAGTTACCAAAAAGATATAGAGATACATATATGGATGATTCTGCTCAGTGAGAAATTAGAATGTTAAGTCACGTACTACGAATTTCTTAATAATTAAAATATTTATGATTAATGATTATTTGACATGAACTAACAGTTTAACAAATTTCTCGAATTTATTTTAAGCATTAAAAAAAAATTTCCAATACAAAAGACATTTTTTAAATAGAATATTATGTGTTTTTTGATTTTATTCAATGAGAATTTAATGAATTACGATTGAAACAAAGTCACAGATATTTGAAAGCCTCTGAGACAAATTAGAATGAATTTAATGAAATAAATATTAATTGAATGAATAAACGAAATAATGAAATTAATGAATTGTAACTCAGCGTGATTGACTTAGTTTTCCAACTTCCGGAAACATTAATGAAGAAAGGAATTCAATTTGTCTATAGAACAATAGAAAAATTAGTGATAATTTTATAATTTGTGTATAGTTTTGCTGTTATAAAGTAGTAGGTAATCATTTTAAATAGTAACAAATGTTTATATTCAAAAATTTATATGGAAAAGGGTTAATGGGTCAAGGTAGTTAAATAATAAAGTTGCAATAAAAAAATAATGTAACATTTATTCGTAGAAAATATTGTGATAATTCTTTATAGAATCATTAAAATTTTTACTTTAATAATTATATTAATTATTATTATTTTTATAAGATTTTATTAGAGAGCAGGGCTGTGATCAAGCTAAACCAATTCTAAGTAAATAAAATTCAGAAACAAACAAAAGCGAGTCACCCTAAGATTAACATATTCAATTATCGTAAGTCAACTACACTTCTCTTGCAAAAAGATCGTCGAAAGGACAAGATTGGACGCAAGTTATTTGGACTATATTATGATTACATCATATCCTTCTGCTGTGTTCTCCTCACAACAAATATAATATCATTTTGTGTGTTAGATACCCCTAAAGGAGTTTTTTCCAATTATGAAGTTCAAGAGAGTCTACTAATACATTCGATAGTTCGCTTTGAGCCATGATTAACTTTTGCCATTTCTTGGAAACCAAATAAAGCAACTCTCTTAAAAGAATCCTCTACAATTTTGTATTTAATTTTTTCTGTCTTGGCTTTGTGCAATGGTTGCGCCACTTTAGATCCTTAAAAAATTTCGAAGAAGCTGTAGGCCAAAGTGAAAACTTAAAGCTATGAAATAACAGTGGCTTCATAAGAGGCCGTCGTACGCGTCTGCCGTTAAAACTTGAGCTACTTTCAACATTTTTCTCCGTTTTGACGGCAACAACTCTTGTTTGTATTTTTAAGGCCCAAGATGCAAAAGGCGAAATAAAAGATAACCTCCAACTCAGTGCCAAAAGGAATTACAGAGTTTTCATAATCAAAAACCTGACACACCTAACGGATGTTGTGGAACTTGTGCCGTTGAAATGCGTAGAAAGCATCTGGGAGTTTGGCCTTTACTCTTTGAATAAGTCTAAAAAGTCTAAAATGGATTGGCAATATTACCAAATACAAATTACTGACGTTATATAGATATTTTCGATATATCGTAACATAGCATATATTCTCAAATTCTAGGTGAAGATTTAATGGCAGATACGAGAGAATGTGAATACTTAGCATGTAGGAAACTTTTCCACTGGATGGAATATAGGGTCTCAGAAGAAAGTATATACTTATGTATATGAGAATGAGTGTTATAAAAATTATGAACAGAATGTGCATAAGTATATCGAACTGAAATTTTTACACTATAAGAATCAGCCAAATTGAACAACTAGGGATGATATCATACAAACCTACCATTAAAGTTCAGGTTCTTTTTCGAAAAACCGTTTGTTTTTTCTCACTATTGAATTTATACACTATAAGTTTTTTAATATAGGCGAGATACATATGTTGGAATCAGTCAAATCGGATCACTTGGGGAGAACCTCCAATACAAACCCCAATCTGGTGCTGAACCCTCCGTGTACGAGTCTGACTCGCACTTGGCCCATTTTTATTGTTTACTTATATTGGATTTAACTCTTCTTAGCATCGTACTTAATTCACTTTATTTCATAAGAAACTCAGTTTAGTTTTCTCTTGTTATACAGTTCTTTAATTTCTTTAGGCTTATAACAGTCTCCTTAATAGTATATTTAAGAAAGAACCCATACTAATGTTTAAGTTATTTTAATGTGTTAAAATCATTTAAAAACTTGATTTATTTAATGCATAATACGAGCATATATCATCTTCAAACTCAAAGAAATTCAATAAATATGTGAAGGAAAGCATGAAATTTTATTTAGCATAAAAAATGCGCATAATTTACACAGACGTCGACGACCGACAAACAAAAGTTAGGTCAAGTTTGACGTGACTTCAGAAACGTGACATAAAATTAGTTATTATCGCGTTGCGCTTATTACACATTTAATTATATTTAATTAAATTTATTGCTTAATTGCAACTTTGCACGAGCGAAAAGCATAAAATTTAATGCACAATTCATGTGTGAAACATATGCAATTTTTAATGAATGCAACAAAGCCACGAAGTCATTTCGACTCAACCGAATTCAGTATACCTTTTTTCACCTTCACATTATAAGAAAGATAAAGAAAATCTTGTATTTTACAAAAGTTATAAACTGAATTTTTCGTTATAATATGAAATAGTTCTAATATTACCACGCTTACAAAATAAATTTCAGTGAAATATACATTTATTTTACGAGATACATAAATTGCTTTGATTGGTTTTGGCTAGAAGATTACATAGCTTCATAAAATCTTTTTACCATAAATATACTGTTTTGATTATTCAAATTATTGATGTATAAACAGTGATAACCGAATTATGATTTTTTGATATTATAACATGTGAAAAATAATCAATTAATGAAACCTACAAAAAGCACAGAAATTGATTTCGTTTCCTCAATAGGTTTTATGATAACTTTGATCTAATTCAAGGTCGATAGCTCAAGAAGGAGTACTAGGCACAAAAAAAGACGAACTAAATGGCTAAATGGATTCTAATCGTCTCAGTGATCTGATCTTACTATATAAAATTATTTTAAGGGATCTCCAATGAATAATTATATACTTGTATGTTACAAAGACATTAAGAAAGCCTATATAGTATAATATATTATGTAGGAAGGGTATAAAATTGCAACTTGCATTGATGTTGAGAATGGAAACATTCTCACATTGTTCATACTTGTATGAAAAAAATTATTAATAACAAATTATTGCATTGATTTATTGAAACAATTTGTCATTTTATATCAAACAAAATTAATTACATTTTATACAAAATTTAGTTTGTTTTATTCACTTATTAATGATTAATTCTATTAAAAACACAATGCATAAATTTGTAATAAAACGTATGTATTACCATTCCAATTACCAATTTTGAGATCCACACATCAATCAAACATTTATTTCCATAAAGTTATTAAACCAATATGCTGCTTCATTTTAAAAAATATTGTTTAATTGTAATTGTAATTAATTGAATGCATATGAATGAATGAACTCGCACCCACATAGCATACAGTGCCGCAGTGTACTTAGTTATATCGTAACCTTTGACTTTTGTTCTGTTTAAGCAAAGAAATGTACAACAATTAACATAAAATTCTCCTTTATCTCGGTCAAAGTGATGTTGCCCTTAAATTAGATGAAATAAATATAGAAAAAAACGAAAACAAATTAGCCATTGTACGAGTATCTAAAGGTAGAAAGATAAATAGTTAGATTGATGAATGATGTACAATATCTTGGTCAATGGGTTATTATGATATTGAACTCTCAATTACCATTATTACTTGAAACGATAAAGAAGACTTGAAAATTGTATAAAGTGTGAAGTATAGTATTTATATAACCATGGATGAACTTTGTTATACACTCGCATGTTGTTTTTATAATCTACCATAAGTTGTGACCTTCATAGGCTTAGAATAAATTACCAACCATCAACCAAGAAGTTTTTACAAGATACAATGACGATGGTAATATGATGTGATGTGGATAACTAATTTATAATTATTGTAAACTACAATAGATAAACTTAATACTGAAATTATTGTGGAAAATCCTAATATTGTATAAAAATTTAGAATGAAAATCTAAACTTATTTCCTTATTTATTATTTCTTTATTTGTTTCTTATCAGTAATAATATTGTAATAATAAAATCACTTATAACAACTAATCAACATTTCAATGGCAATGACTTATTTAAGTACAATAATAATTTTTTAAATTATTAATTCTGTTTTTGTTATTTTGTGCTGAGGGTCAAAACTTGACCTTTTTTTCGATTTTTGTTTTTTCAATTATAAGTCGATGCTCCTTTTCATTTTTTGAAATTCTTCTTCATATAAATTTTTGTTAAACTTAAACACAATTTTAGAGTAGAAATTATGATAAAAATCTTCATTGCCACTCATTAAATCTTAATTTCATTTGGTGACTTCTGATGATGATGATGATGATGATGATCATGATGACTGACAACGTTCAACAAATATGACTGAGAAAGCACGTGAACTGTGAATTAAATTTATTACTTGGGTGCACACATGGCGTATGATGAACTTGAATATAATCATTTCACACGTGAGCTGGTTTTTCTGTGATTTATGTTTTGACACTAATTATTACAACAATAACAACAACTGAAACAAGAATAATAAAAAACTAATAAATAAATACGGAAAAATAATAATAAATAATAAATATAGCAAGTTTTTCATTTTAAATCAAAAGATTAAAAATAAACATTTGTCTGAACAAAGCTTACAGAAACTCATATCCGATGAAGTGGAGTCACCCTATGAATATGGATAGAGCTATGACAGACTGAGTAGAAAATTAAGTATGAAGAATAGTATCCAATACCAATATGATTGGGATGAGTCCCAATGTCAAGAATTACTTGTTTGTCGTTGAGTTTTAACAAGGACGTTTGGTCTTTTCAAAGTTAGATTAGCGATTTCCTTTCTATCTTTGACAGGAATTCAAGTCTTGTGAAGTATATCACTACCTATAACACACATGTAAAGTTCTGAATTTACGCCTAGGAGGGGAAAATTTTTCAAACGCCAAATTAAAAACTTTTAACTTTGTTTTTTCTCTGCAAACATTAAACGAAATAAAGTAAAAACGAATTGCTCGAAAAAGTAACACAAAGAAAAACGTCGCCTGAGAAATATATTTTTCCACCCTGAAAACTATTTATGAAGAAGTATGGACCAAGAAAGACTCAATGAAGCTAAATAAGTGCAAGAATTTGATTATGAAAAAAAAAAAAACTTTATTCATCTTTGAAATGTTGTATTTAAATTAATCATTTAATTTAGAGTTTTTTTATGGAAAATTATACATAAAAAATTAAAATGTTATAAATACAATACTTAAAAATTATATATTTCTTTTTGATAAATTCTTTCTGAAATAAAAAGGGCTGCATATCAAAAGGGACCTATGGCGGGTCTAAATCCTAAATTTCTATATTGAATATACAATACAATATATACAATTTAGTGATAAAAGTACAAAATTTCATCGCAAAATTTCAAAAACCGTCTAACTAAAAACCCAGTGCTATAGACCCATTAGATTTCTACTGTGATGTGTTCATGCTACTTAATATTTAGTATAAATTTAATGTGGCTGTTGATGCACGATGACACCGTAAAATAATGAAGTTTGTAAAAAATTCAATAAATCCGAAAATAAAACAAACAGTTTAAATAAATATTTATCATAAAAATATATTTTATTAACAATAATAATAAATTACAAAAGCCACTTAAATTTTATACATTTGTTTTTTTTTATTTTTGTATTTCCATTATAGTAGATAGAGTATTCACAAAAGTATATTCCTATATTATATACACGGTTGGTTCATTAAATAATCGAACTTTAAGGTTATAAAATAAAATAAGCTTGGTATTATGTTTCAAAAGTAATATTTATTCAAAAGAGATTTTATTTGACTGAATACTATATTTGGAACGAGCAAACAATTTACCCATAGACTTTTTAAAATCGGTTTCTGGGATGTTCTTTAGCACGTGTGTCATGGCTGCTTGAATGGCTGAAATGTTATTGTATTATAGTTTTCAGTTTTAGGAACAGAAAAAAGTCATATGGTGATATATTAGGCGAATACGGAGGGTGGTAGATGACAAAAATCTGCTTTTTCATCAAAAATTTCTGGACTATTTTGGTCTTGTGAGGTGGGATATTCGGGCCTAACACGAACAACTCTTGACCGTAAACGATGTAAAACTTTTAAATAATATTCTCTATTGACAGTTTCACCTTCTGGAACAAATTTTTTGCGAACAATGTCCTTGGAATCATAGAAAGTTATCAACTAGACTTCTAGGGGTGCGTGACGGATAACCAAAGTTAACCTTCTTATCGCTTGTTTTCTTATAATTCTTGTAACCGCTTGGATTACACTTTTTTCTTTTCTAATACTTTAATTTATAATAATCCTAAACATATTTTTATCTTAATGTTAATATAAGAATAATAGGAACGAACCAAAAGGATAAAAAAGGATGTCTAAAGAAAGTTTTGATAAGATTGAAAGCCAATAGAATTTGGATGCAAGTTGAGCGATACATGAAAACTGATTTTACGAGAGTATTATTACATGTACAGTAAAAGTTTCCATAAGTGTGTGATTACTCACCGTGGAGATATTATTGTCCGGTTATGCAAGCTGTCAAAAATTAAATATTTCAAATGCTTTGTTAAAGTTCAGTTAAAAAAAAAAAAAAATAAATAAATATTAAATGTAGTTAAAAATTCTGTTGTAATTTATTACTATTATTATTAATACAAAGTAATTTCATTTAAAAAACTGATGAAGCACTGGCTTCTAAAGCCTTCAGCTTTATTTGCCATAAAAGTTCAATTCAATTTGAGAAACTATTAGGTCACTTTTCTTGACTATGCTTTACCACTTTCATTTTTAAATTGCGTGTCAATATAGTAATTTTCAGTGCAGATATTATTATTGAGACAAGAAAAAATCATCAATGTTTTGCTTTTTACATTCTCCGAACGCTTTGTGCAAGTACATTTATTGTGAAAAAAAAGACAATGCATGAACTATCAGCATCAAAGTCAGGAAATCTAGAATCTATACTAGAAAATCCAGCCTTATGAAAGCAGCTTGTTATGTTGATTGACGAGTATGTCCTCTTAGAGAAGCTGCTCTATATAAAGTTTCTTACTATTTGCAGTTCGTAATCAGTTACTGGAGTGTTCACTTAAGAGAACGTATTTTAATTACTATACAGAAAATTAACACATTTCTAAATACAAGGGTTGGTATTTATATACCTTGCCTAATAATGAAAAAACAAATTTCTATAATCAAAATTAATTTTATCTTTTTTCATAATATTCTCAATGAAGATCAATAAAGTTCTGCATGTGTTTGAATCAATTTTCGATGCACTTCTACCATTTCGATAAAGGTAACTCCAAAACATGGTTGATCTTTGAAAACCCATACAATCGATTGCTGTTTCGTCAGATGTGTAGATATTACACACAGCCTTTGATGCACCTTGAACGTATTTTTTACCATTTTTTTTGTACTAATCGACACCAGCCTTCTTTTGAGAGTTTGTCAGATTAAGCGGGATCCAATGCACACCAATCTTTTTTACTCCCAAATTTTCATGTAATATCTTCTTGATGCTTGTCATACTAATCCCCAAAGATGCCTCAGTTATGAAGATCTTATATTATAAGTTCAAACACTGCATCGCTATTGCCTGCAAAACAAATGATTTTACAGGAACTTCACGTAATTTGTTCTGTAACGAACATCGACCATGATTGAATTCGTTATACAAGTTTTTTTTACAGTTTGCAAGATGGTGCTTTATCGCTGTAAAAAGGATTAAGTGCATCGAAGCACTTTTGTCTTGATAATCCACGTCGAAAGTTATGATAAATAATCCCACTAACATAAACAACATAAATCGCGGTAAAATTGCAAAATGTTCTCAAGAACATGGTTACATGATTACAAATATCAAATTATCGTTTGACAACGTCAGCGGTTGCCTAGCAACACAGTTGCTATGGACAGAAATATAAATAGCAATCTACATAAGAATGTTTTAATAAAACTACTGAAAATACAAAAAAACCTAAACTAATCTATAAATGAAACAATATAAATGTAAGTTTAATGATTGAATATTCATAAAAGAATGTAATAAAGCAATTAAAGTCAAATTAAATTAATCGAATAATTATGAGATGTAGTTATTCTAAAGATTTGCAAAGGATAACGCAAGAAAGATTTTTTAAAACCAGATATTGCTGATGTTTGAAGATTGGAAGGAGATAAGATGCGCAATGTCCAACAACGTCCAATTTGTTTATGTTTGTCAAGTAAAGTGGGTCATTTGAGTAGAAACTAGTTGCGCTTGCTATGGAAGCAAAATCCTACAACATCGAACATGTAAATTTGTTGGTAACGTAAAGTCACGGCCATGATATCGGTAATCAATTAATTTTCAGGTTGGAACACGGAGCAACTAGACCCCAAAATTATTCTTAAGCTTCATTGCCTCAATTTATTCAGTTTAGGCAAAAAATAGCGTAAAAAGTTACTTATAAATTTGATGAATGATGAATAAATTTATCTGTTATTATTTTATCATTTCTATCTTCATTTCATGACTATAAACTTTCTAAGAAGATACTCAATATTATAAAAGTTTATTCAAATCTTAGTCATCTTAACATATTGGCTTAAATACTTTAAAAATAAATATCATTTGAAAGTATATCATTATAAAGTATATATTTTGAAATTTTTTTACTATGTGACCTTTTCTAAAATTATTTTCTGTATTTAAGATTTTAACCTTTTCTTAACTCAATAATTTTTGTGTGATTATTTGTTTTTTTTACAGAAGCATCTAAATTTATTGATAAGCGAAGAAAAACAACAAGTATTTTATGGCAAATTATGCGGCTTAAAAGCTTAAAAAATAAAATAAATAGCAAAATGATGTCCGACCTTCATTGAATTGAATTTTTTTTTGTATTGTACTTAAAGTTTAAATTTAATTGACGGTTATAATTATTTTAATATTAGATCAAAGATACTATAAACACATAAAAAAAAAAAAATTGATATAAATCCATGAGAAATTCAAGCAAACAAAAATCATTAAAAGTAGCCACATAAATTAAATCAAAAAAGTAAAAATGCCTCGAAAAAGTCCAATGACATCTTTCAAGAGATTTTATTGCAAATCCAGACGCCAAGATAAAGAGATACTTTTGCATCTAATGAAAAAAATTATGTGAATAATGAAACAATTAATAGTAATAATTAAATTTGAAATTGAATTTAGTTTTGTGAAAATGAAACTTGATCTAATTTAATGGAGCACAAATTTTGGCTTAGCTGATGTGATCGTAATAATTGAGATCTTATAAGAGTATTATTTCATAATGATGTTCTTAATTAAGTTCACTCAATTAAAATAGGAAGGAAGTAGAAAATATTTCGGCTAATGGTTTCTTAATTTCTTATTTTTATTAAGTCATGTGCTAATGATATTTTTATTTACCATATACTAAGATATTCTATTTTAATTGAAAAATTTATGATTTCGTAAAAAAATTCAGTTGAGTAAATCATGTTTTTGTTGTTAATTGAGCATTTAATATTGTTGTTCTATTTGTTGTTTATTATGTATTTTATTTGCTGTTCAAGTTGCATTGAAAGAATTATGGTATTTTTGTTAAGTAAATTAAATTGAAATATAAAAGGATTGTGATGTGTTAAATGCTTCCTCATTGTTGTTAATTTTACTTTTGTTTTTAGCAATTTTCAATTGAATTAAATTACATTTTTTGGTTTTTATTTTATATATTTTTCTATATTATTTTTGTTTTTATGGTTTTTAGCAATTTATGTTTGAATATTAAATTAAAGTGAGCTTAATCTAAAACTCTTTAGAACAGAATTGATGAGCGACAATAGCACCAAATTGTTTGCGCTTGCTTGGTCATTCAACTTCTTCTTTGGTCTGACTTGGAAGTGCTGTTCACCACCTCAGCCTAGAGCATATTATCCGCCAAACCCACCACAGAAAGTATTGAGACATGTTTACTCTTGAATACCAGTAGAACCAGACAATTGCTCTAGTCATGGAATGTATCGATTTGTAGTCTGAAAAGTTTCCATTCATTCAATTATTACCAAAAGAATTAATATTATAGACAGAATTATTTTAGATATGGAAATACTTACTTTTTATATTTGAATTAAAATTTAGTTCTCTGTGGTTTTAAAAATAATCTTTGAGGGAAAAACTTTGTTGTAGATTATGAGAGCATAACAAATTAACAATGATTGTGTGAGCCTGTTTTGAGATTGTTTTTGTTTTCCTTAAGCTTGTCACTCATATTGAACTATTATTATTTAAATATATTTATTAACTCTAAGAAAATCTTGGCAATTTTTGATATAATTTTAATTATTTATTTATCCTAGAAACAAAAAATAAATAGGACATATATTGTTTAAAAGAAATATTTCGAATTTGGTCATGTTAGTCAGTCATGTTGTCGTATAGTTTCGAGACAATTTTTTATCGAAAATTTTTAAAGAAAAAATTTTCCAACAACAATATGAAATTTGTCGTAATACGTACCCCGTTTCTCCATTTTAATGACTTTTTTAAAATGACAAAAACTGACCAAAACGATAAAGGCGTAAAGACTAAGCAAACCCTTGTGACATAGAGCAAAATAGAATAGATTTGGATTGTTAAGAGAACATTGCATTCTTGTAGGCTGTATATAAATTTTTAATTTTTTTCAAAAAATATGTTGCATAATTTTAGGCTGAAAATGTTTAATTGAAATTTTTTAGGTTTATGTTTAAAATTAAATGTACTTTAAGTTAACAATTAATTTCGCTGTCAAAATTAGCTTTTTGTATAAAATTTTTGTTATTAAACTGATAATGGTTGCAATTTTTGATTTAAAGTACTATAATATATATCTAGGATGTGATGGGCTATATTCTGTACAGCAGCAGTAACAAGAAGATCTCTCCATATAGATTTAAGTGTAATATACCTATTTTAGTAATATTGTAAGTGTGATTTGCATATAAACAAATTTGCATAAAGTTATCTGGGGAAAGCTAACTTGATGGGATGAGGCGCTGAGTAAATATTGTAATCCAGAGAGCGTTGCCGAGGGTAGTGTAGCTACTGGTAGATCCATCTAAGCGTGTAAGGTTCATGACAAATATCGAAGCCAAAAGCAATACACAACATATCAGTGTCTGTTGATATAGATACAGCTGAAAATGGATGTCTTTACTTGGATTAAGCAGTTCGCTGTATGAACCTTTATAGATCAAAAGGCAACGGGAACTACTTAAGTACATTCCCAGTAATGTACAATTGTACTACTGCTTTAAATTATTTCCATGCAACGGCTTACAATGTTTTCAATACTTACGTCCTCTATAACGCTGATTCTAAAGTTTCATATATGACACCTTGGTTTACGAGAAGACATTCTTGCCTGAAAAACATTAATCGTAGCTTTATAAAAAATTCCAGAGTAATGACTCTTCTATTGCTTTGCAAACTTTTGTGTAGCCCCGCTTAGTTTTCTTTCATTAAATAGCCTCTCTTACAATAACGACCTCTCCCGATTTAGACTGTAATTTTCGCGGGACCCATAGCAGTTTTATAACTTTATGAATTCTATATGCAAATCTTCTTTCTTACCCTTAACGTTGTGTCTAGTTGACGAACAAGCCTGCGGTGATTTGGGTATTGCAGACCTGTTCGCATAATTCTTTCATTCTACTTATTCTTCTGAATCATATAAGTATTAACAACCGTTATCCATATCCCATTACCCAATGTACCCACATTGCTTCTGCTGTATTTGGGAAGGAGTGTTTTTTTATAAATGTGAAATCTTTGGAATCCAATGCTCACTCAGTATCTAGTTGTCTACTGAAGTACGGTGCTGAATCTTTATGTAAGCTACTTCTGAAACTACTCAGTTTGTCACTTCACATCGCATCCTTTGCCTTTTATCTGAAAAGAATCCTTTATTGAACCCCTACATAAAAAACACTTTATTAAAACACTAAATCTATTATTTCTCCGTGTCAACACGATTTTATGTAAAAGCGTTCACTTACTGCAAACTTGCTTGAGTTTACTTACATCTTTAGTAAATCTTGGTATTAGTGAAAAATGTCAAACCGATGTCATTTACCCAGACTTCAGCAAAGCGATTCCGTAAATAATGATCTCCTTTTACAATAAACTGGAACTTTTACGTTTCCCGCAACGTCTCTTTCGTTTTTTTTTTTACTTCTTATTTCAAAAATAGATTTCAACGAGTGTTATTTAATTCCACTCCTTCCAGTCCAGTCTGTGTCACTTCTGGTGCCATCTTCACATATTTGACTACATGATAATCTAACCTCACTCCATTTTTGGTGTTTACGTAATATTTTAAAGCTAAACTGCGCTAAATGCATGTTGAACGCATGTATGAAGGGACCAATGACCTTGGAATGTTTTTTGGCCCTAAACTGAGTTGCAACCATCATATTTCTTTAACTGTTAATAAGGCTAAGAGTATTTTTGGCTTTATTAAAAGATGGTCTAAAGAAATTAATGATCCCTTCACTACCAAGCTTTTTCCCATCTCTCTAGTCCGCCCAGTTCTTGAATACTATTTGTGCGTCTGGGGCCCCCAATATAAAAACATCAAAACCGCATTGATATCCATACAGAAGCAATTCTTTCTTATTGTTCTTCGTTTTGTAAATTGAGGCCACGTCGTACGTTAGCCATAATATTGTACTTTAGCAGGCTTCTTTTTGTAAATCTCCTAGCGATGAGAAATCGTATAACTCTGGCTATAAGCTTTTGTTACAAAAATATTGCCGGTATTGTTGATTCGCCAGTGCTTTTCAGTCAACTTAGATTCCCTAGTCGTATAACAAGAAATTTCGTTCCCTTAGCTATTGCTCCTATAGATCCGAATTTTATGCACTCTTTGTAATGGGTTCTATCACCTATTCTCGCCTGAGATTTTGCCTTAATTATTAATCATCTTTTCCTAACATAGGCATGTAAAAAAGGTTAGATCTGCTTCATCTATTACAGCCTAATAAGTTTTACTTTCCTTTAATTATGATGTAGAAAAGTAATTTAAATAGAGTTTAGAGTTTTTGTATGAAATGCATTATGATGAACAAAGTGCAATAAATAATAATTTCAGTTAATTGCATATTTAATCCAATCTTCAATGTGCAATGTGCAATGTGAAAAAAAAAAAAAAAAAATATGAATTAGAGTTTGTTGGGTAGTCTAAAATTATTTACATGAAATGAAGATGTCTATGTCTATGTCTAAGCATGTGGATAATATTTATGCAACAAATCGCATATTATTTGAAAATATCTAAAGCTTCTTAGTGTCCAAGTGTGGGGTAATTATATTTTTAATAATGTTTAATTGACACTTCAATGAAAAAAACCAGTTTTCCAAAATTAATTGAAAAGCATTAAAGGCATTTTTCTAATAAAACCAATAAATACAATAAATCTATCCGACTAGAATAGGCCCGATTATTGCATACTCTGTAGTCCCAAAATTATGAAAATATTATTAGGAGCCATAATAAAATTAGTAATTAATGGAAAAGAATGAAGCAAATGTTTCTAAGATAAATTTCCTTATTTAAAGGATAAACAACTTCTTATGAGTAACATATTCTAATAACTTTAATTTTTACTAAAGATGAGTGAGTAGAGTTTTCAGTGGAAAGTTCAAACATGAAAGGATTTATATTAAAATTTTCTTTCATTCATCTCTAAAATGCAATTTTTCCAAAGTAGCCTTGAAATATTTGAATCAATTTCGGTCCACTAACAACTAACACTCTCTACCAATGGAGGTTCGTTCTTTGTTTCCTATTTTATTTTTATATGTATATATTAATGACGAAGGCTCTGCTAATAAGGAATTATAAGAATATATGATAAATAATGTATTTATAACGACTCTAAAATATATCTTATGTTATTCTGTTTATTGAAAAATCATTGCTGTTCAAAGGCGAAATTGTGTAATCTGCCTTTTATTATGATGATTTTTGTACAATAATTTGTAGAGTTGCTTCTCCATATGACGATTGGGTTTTATACTCAATAAATTTAAAAACTTTTATTATCAATTTCCATATCTTAATATACTCTACAATCCATAATGAACATAGGGTATTCGAGAAATCATACAAAATGTATTGTATTACCCATGGAACAGGTGTCATCTTGATCAAACATACCAATAGGGTGCAGCACATTTAACGCATTTAAAAGAAAAATATATAATTAATAAATGCATTTAATAATAATTTTTTTAATTTATAATTATTTATTTATTTTTTTTTTTTCTTAAAACGTTTAATTGTTTCGAGTTAACAAAAAAGAGAAAAACATGCAATAAATTTTAATAATTTTATGTTTCAATGAAACGACAAACAATAATATTTCATAAAAGTTGTTGATGAGGATTTTCATTTTGCATTTTTTCGTCTCTAATAATTTATGTCAATTTAATTGTCAATAAAAATTGTTAAGAAATTTGTTAGGCATCACATTTGATTTTCGCACTAAGCAAAACTTCATTCATATCATCAGTCCATCAGTCTTTCTGTCAGTGTCAGTCAGTCATTTAATCAGGCGGTCACTTAATAAATTGCCATCAGATGTCAGTCAGTTGGAATCATAAACGAGGTTTATCTGTTAGACTTACTAGAATCATGAATCAAAGAGAAGAGGGCAGGCGCCCACATTGCAATTCAGTTAACAATTGTGGAATTTTTTTTTTTTCTTCTCATTGATTTTTCCAATTGAAATTTTAATGGTTTGTGTTTTAATTTTTGTTGTTAATTTATATTATTAAAACGCCCAGATACTGAAACATGATTGCAATTTGACGATTATTGGCGCTTGACAATTATATTTTATAATTATTTATTTTCCAACATGATGATGATTACTGACTTGACTATACAAAGTTGCTTTATGAAAAAAATTAATTTAAGTCACTTTTATGCACCCAATCATACAACCAAAAATGTGGTGTATCCATTTGAACTTTAACTTGTTGATTTTATACTCGCAGTTAATTGTTGTTCCTTTCTGATGAAAATCAATGAAAATTATCCCTTGCCCATCAAAGAAAATTGGCGCCACGCCCTTGCTGCAGATGTAACATAGCCGTAAAGATTTGCCTTTTTTGTTGTGGAACTTCGCCAAACACTCGATTGAAGTAACCACACGACGTTGTCTTTTTTCCATTAAGGGTAACCTCATCATGCACATGTCTTTCCTAATGTAAAGTACTTTTTGGATTACATACCATATTTGCTAGCTCGCGTGCTTTTAGTAAACGGTCATTCATGACTATTTCTAGCGTAGTCACCTCATTTGGTTTAGATTAGGTTCATAGAAGGTCGGGTTGTTTACAGTATAAAATAAGACAATACACTGCCTTGTGGCACACCAGTTCTGATCTATCTCTTTGATGAATGGATGTCCATAACTCTTATATGGAATAAATTCCTAAGAGATATATTTTAAGCAATAAGCATTGTTTCCCTGGGAGTATGTTTTTGATTATATGAAGCAGCTCGTCTGTCCAAACCCTGTCAAAGGCTTGTTTAACATCGAAGAAGGCAGCGGCGTAATGTTGTTTGTTCGCAAACACAGATAGAGTGTACTTGACAACACGATGTATAATAGTTCAAATTGATGATTCGGTATTTTTTTCTTAACGCATCCTACTCATACTTTCAGTAATATACTCAAAAATATTCTTTCAAATGGCAAAGTCGGAAGCAGACTTATTGGCCGGTAGGATCCGAAAAGGCTCTGTGACTTAACAAGCTTAGATATCATTATTATTGATGCACATTTCAATTGTATTTGGGAAGAAGGCAGATACATAACAGATAGCAGATACAATACCAAATTCGAGGGAAGAATTTGACATCAATTTAATCATGCTAACCAGGACATTTCTTTGATTACAGCTTTTCAATCTGTGCCTTTAAGTATCATCTACACGTCCTGCTGTGTCTGTTCTCATATTAAAAGGTCCTTCAATTTTCAAAATATTGTTACAAAGATGAATGTAGGATTCGTTAAAAGTGTGGAACTCAAGAATTTGTCAGAAGTGGAAGAACAAATACAATAATCAATCAAGTACAATAATCCACCATAATTTCATAGAATGTCTTATATTGAAAGGCGTAAGATCTCTATAAGTATTAATTATGATTCTTCTTACATAAAAATCTAACTTCAATGCAAAATAGCATATAAAACTTTAACATACATACATTTTTGAAAAGAATAATTTGTTTTTCAATTTTAATGCTTCACAGATTATATCTTCTTTCTAAAAATATGCTACAACACTAAACAAAATCAGTTTTAGAAATTTCAGAGATTTTAATCTAGGATTCTGCGTGGAATAGTTGATCCTCCGTGGTTTGTCAAAGCATTTTGTGCTTCTTCTTACTATCGACATTCTATTCTGACACACCCGCTACGGTTTTATATCAATGTTTAGTTTAATATAGTTTATTGAAAATCCTTGGAATTGTTTATAAAAAAATGTGCATTTGTGCAAGAAATTAGAGAATTATGACATTCCCCTTTTCGCTTAAGAAAAGCAATTTTTTAACGCAAATCAATAAAACTATAAGTTATTGTATTAAATATTAACATAAACCACAGAAATTTATATAAAAGAGTTTACTGTGATTCTTGAGTTGAGAAACTCGCTAAAGAAACTTAACACGTGCCGTTGATTTGCTTTGGTGTTCACTTTAATTGCACTTGTGCCTGAAGACGAGAAGAAGTAGAAAAACACTTTGCAGATAATAAATTATATAATTTGAATGGAATACAAATGCGAATACGAATGCGAATGCGAATGATGCCAGACATCGATAATTACGAGTACGAGTATAAGTAAGTATATGGTGCGAGTATATCGCGATGCCAACCAATTGAAATCAATTTTTTTGTACTCAAATGTGTGGTCTTCTATTTGAAAATACATACGTTATAAATTATAAAATAATAATGTGTCGATCAACTGATTGCACTTGGAATTAAATATTGTAATAAAAATAAAAATAAAAGTGGAAAAATGCCATTTAAGGTGACTTTGGCAAGTGAAAATGGTGATTTATTAACTTTGATTATAGAACAGAGCAAATTCAGCTCAAACGCCTTCGGCGATAACCTTGAACTGTTGATTATTGGAAGGTGAAGCCTGAGGACATTACAAACTAAACATGAAGCTTTTGACATAAAAATCAACTCACTTGAATACAACAGAAACAGTGGAAGCAATGGAAACAGCAGCTCGGTCACACCCAAAAACGTGGGAATCGGATAACATAGTAAAATGAAATGAACCACCACCCTCGCAATTCTAACATTTTGCATGTTTTTTTTTTTTTTTAAATAAAAATAATCAAAAAATGGTTGCAAAAAATTATTAAATAAAAACACTGACAGCTGTAAATTTTGATTGATTACTTCAATGAATTGACATCTGGACAAATATTCTAATTCTTTTTATGAACTAAACCGACACAACACAAGTGAGGGAGCAATTTATCTTTGTTTTGAAGTAAAAACTGCAATTGCAATTCTTGATTTCCAATAGTAAAAAGACGCAGCTATTGGCGTAGAGAGGGACGAAATAGGAATTTACAATTAGTTCATTGGCCTAGGCACAGGCTAGGTTTTGAGCTGACTTTCCCTAACCCCCCACTCGACACACCCATGAATAATATACGCCTACTTGAAGTGCACATAATGATTCTTGAAAACTGGGTCACTTACTCACCACTACTCACAATAGAATTGAGACCATAAATACAATAAAATAAATGAAAAAATCATCTATTCATATAAGATACTCATACAGAATAAAGTTTGTAGTTTCTTTTATTCATCATTAATCATAATTATAAATTATGAGATACAAAAAGAAAAGAAAAGAATTGAATTGAATAGAACAGAACAGAGCAGAACAGAAATTAATAGTTTAATTGCGTTTTGCAATTTGTCACAATTTGTCAGCTTTGGCCAATTATTAAAGCGAATTATAAATGTAAATAGATGAATGAATGAATAGATCGGTGGATGAATGAATGAATGAATGGATAGATAGATGTGAATGGATGCATATGTACGGCAGGGTGTTATGCTTAATTACCAATTTATTATTTCATTTAATTAAATAATCAATGACAACATGAATAACAAGCAAGCAATCATATTTATTTACATATTTACATGTAAACAACATCTCACTTTTTGAATAGTAAAATACTCGTAATATACTCGTACAATAAATTCAACTTTGATTTCAATTCTCGAAGTCCAAGATCTCAAATTAGAGCAAAACTAATTGAAATGCATCTGAATCAATGAAAATGCGTACGATCCAAACGCATAACAAGAACAAGTGGCAACTGCATGTCAAAGACAACAAAATGAAATTGAACATGCGTGAAATGTCAACAACAATTGTTACAGTAGCAACAACCTAATAGATCCAACCACCATATGCACAACTTCACAACATCACAGCTTAACAAGTGGCAACTAGCAACATGCCACAATGCCACTCAAACTTAAGCCAGCCTTCATTGCAATGCAACTCAATGCGTGTGGCACCATTTGACATTTGAAATGTTCATCTACGAGTGAGTAGATGCAGATACGATAGATACATATGAACATACAGTAGTTTGCAAAATTAAGTAAATTTTTATCACATTGAGAATAGACAATCGACTATTACTACTTATAATTGATCAAAAATTAAGATGAGAGAGATAATATAAAATCATATCACTTGTACACATTTTGTTGATTTTATAATATTTTATTAATTTGTGCCATTAATAATAATAATTAATAATAAATATTATTCTATTCGCGCAAAGTTCATCTTCTTCTTATGGATAAGTTTTTTTTCCCAAAAAATTTATTTATTTAGTATATTATTACTACATAGAAGCATCTTAACCTAAAGATAAAGCATTAATTAACAGGAGCTCAAATTGGACC
Organism: Amiota minor; assembly: GCA_037043295.1. NCBI lineage: Eukaryota > Metazoa > Arthropoda > Insecta > Diptera > Drosophilidae > Amiota > Amiota minor. Next base: position 143,392 of record JBAMAW010000052.1, read on the forward strand.
ATACATCTAGTTTGTAAAATATCTGAAGTAATTGCTTTTTAGTTAAATATGATACAAAATTTACAGGCTATTTTCATCTTTTTATAATATTAAGAGACAAGATAAAGATACAATTTAAAAATACCTAGTGTTAAATTTTTCTAGTATTTAAAACAGTAGGATGCGATCGTTTTAATAGTCTTCTTCTTTTGCCGGATAGAAACCTTCTGGACAAATAATTTGGATGAGTAGATATAATCGGTTGATAAGCCTGGATAAGATCTCTTATATTTTCATTGCCCAGATCTCTTTCAATATCACTGGTCCGTAGATACCAAGAAGCGTCAGAGATTCGTCTAAGTGTTTTAGCCTCAAAGACTCTTATCCTATCTAGATAGGAATTTGCCGGGATGCTATAAATCTGTATACCGCATCGCCAACAGGACGCTAAAATACATTTGTATATGAGCACCTTGTAACGTAGGGACAGCTTATTGTGAGTGTGCAAAAACCATCTCATTTCCACCTTAGACTTATGTGCGATCTAAAGGTGAGACGCTTGTCCAAGTATACTTATGACCGTGGTGTGATGGTTTGAAGGGTTGACCATTTAGGGTTAAGAAGTATCCACAAAGACGTTTTAAGAATGTGCAGAATTAAGAAACTGCAGGCATATTTTTGCTAAAGCGACTTTGGTGATCAGTTACTATTGAACTAAGGATCTATCTAGAATTTGTATTAATTTGTTTGTAATCAACCACAAATATATATATATACTAGGGTATCCTGCCCGACGTCGTACGGCCAATCGGATTCCTTAATTTCACTTTCAGTAGAACGCAAGTGGATTGGGCCATACCTACAGTTGCGGTTTCGCACCATCGCTATTAATAAGTTGAATTGCAATTCTGGTATTTCATTTTTGCTTCCCGCTGCACTTTAATTTGGCTAAATGGATAGTCAGTCACATTAATAATTCCAGTGACTTACCAAATCCACAACAATGCACAGCTCCCTGGTCTTGCCTTAAGTGTTATTGTATTATTGAGTCCTTTAATTTATTCAAAACTAACTGTAGTACATTGCGCAGAATCAGACAAATCAAATGCAGGTATTTGATCCACCAATTTCTCGACAACAGCGTCACATATCGAATCCAAAAGTACTCTGTTATATTCAAAGCTAACACCAACCATGCACACATTCACAAAATGTCATTGCAATCAGATGAACGAACGGTATAGCCGCGCATAAGCCTCAATATGAACACACATAAGAGAAGTTCAGTGACATACACACTCACAGAAGAATTATATATATAAAGATTGTGAATCTAAATCATTCTCAGATCCCCTTGAACACACACAAAAAATTTCATCAAAATCGGTCCAATCGTTTAAGAGAAGTTCAGTGACATACACACTCACAGAAGAATTATATATATAAAGATATATATATATAAATCTATATTTCTTTCTTTCCCTATTATAAATTTATAGTTTCTTGCAGGCTACTAATTAATTTACGATACAGACAAGCTTATAATTCAAGTTTTAATCATTAACTAAAACTTAAATATCTTTATTCTTACAACTATAAAAGTAAAAAAAACTTTCTGGAATATTGATCATTATTCACACATTGAAATGTGAAATGTACAATAGAAGTCAGGGTACTACTAAGTGAAGTTATATAGGGACCAATGTAATTATAATATTCTCTAAATCCAAAGTAAATCGGACATTGTAAAAGAAAATGTCCATTTGATTTCTCATGCACTTACCACTTTTTTTGTTTTAGTCTAAGGACAATTTTATAACATACTCATACATACAAAGTAAATGTACAATAAAACTGACGAACATTTGCTCAATTTGGCAAACTACTGTAGTTACAATTATATTTGTGCGTATAAAATAATACGATTTCAATGGAAATTAATAAAGTCCGAGTTCAAAGTTGGAATGAATCAATTAACTTTGCATCTTAGAAAATATATACAGAGCTACAAACACAGAAAGAGACAGGGAGAATGCGTACAGAGAGAGAGAGAGAGAGAGAGAGAGAGAGAGAGAGAGAGAGAGAGAGAGAGAGAAAGAGAATAAAAGAATATTTTTAATAAAAATACTTGCTTATAAAAACAAAACTCGTTTCTCAGCTCAATTGAAATGCATCAAATGAACAAAAATGACCAAAAACTCATTATTTATTATTTATGATTTTGTTTTGTAAATAAATAAATAAACAAATATATATTTTTCGTAGTATTAATGTTGTTGTTGTTGTTTTACAATAATTATGCATAATAAATAAATATGTCAGTTGACAGATAGATTGACAGAGAGACAGGCACAGAGACAGACGCTTGTCAAACACTGACAGTCAAACATTTAACAAAATACTTGTATTTATATAGAAATATGTTCATTTAAATAAGAACGTAAACATTTTGTTTAAAAGGAAGGGTAAAGACAACAACATGATATATGATGTTGACCTGATTTTGTTCATTATGCGTTTATTTAAGATGCCCTACACACACCCATGCTTAGTTTAAAGGGTATATCACATGGGTGGCAACATATGTAAGAGCACAAACAAACGAAAAAATGAGAATAGTAGCGGGAAAGTTAACAGCTTAGTTGTTGGGAACAATCAATGTTGATTCAGTTATAGAAGACCGATCTATGTAAACTGCATCCAAATGTAACGAAATTGTAGTGAAACCTACCCTGCTTTATGGTTGATATTGTCAAATTGTGCTTCGTTAAGTTATTAAATCTACACTAGAACGGGGCGAACCATAAATTATGTCACACGTTAAGAGGTGGGTAGCAGAGATCAAGGAAGTGTGATATTGTGTAACAAGAGGTGACAAAATCTTACGCAATAGTTAAAAACTCTATCTAGAATCCTAGGCGAACGAACATTAAAAGATAAGAGACATTTAGTTAACAGTATATTATCAATGTCCAAAAAAATTACAATAGATTTAATATTGAAATTTTAAGAAAACTATTTGTCGACCACGTTGTAGGAGAATGGAGCTGTTAATTAAGAGGTAATCAGCTCAGGGTATCCGTCGGCCCAGTTTAAGTCCAAGTGTACTCCAACAAAGCGGGGGTAGCTTTTCAACGGCAACCGTCGCCTTTAAAAGGATTTTCCGGCTGCTGGCACGCTTGAACATGTAGCAATTGAAGCCGGAACTCACCTAGTAGAATGGAGAGACAACCACAGGTGGTGTTAGCTCAGTACGGTGACTAGGAAAAAATTAAACAAAAAGGGAAAGCTACTACAACTGTCAATTTTAAATCCAAAACTGTTCTGGTGAATTACAGTTCTTCATCTAATTCTATTGATTAGAGTGCCGATTGATGTCAAATGCATTTACCACAAATGATATAGTTTATCAGAGTCTCTCATATATAATTTGAATTTTAAGTCTTATGTCCTCCCTTCTCAAGGTGCACTGAGTATTCTTCAAAATGTGAACTTACCTATAAATCTCTTTCTTTTATAAAATTAATCCATTTCTTCGATTAACATTATCTTTCCAAAAATAGAAGAAAAGCTGTCATGTTTTATAAGTATAAATGATTATTTTATGAGTAAAGAACTTTTATTATTTGAATTTGGATATTCTTTTCCCCTATTTTATTTTGTAATGTGATGTCATAAGGGAATTCAATAGTCGAGCATGCATGACAAACCATTGATATGTTTTTTTATTTCATTTTTTTTTTTTCATTTCAATAATTTTATTTAGTGTTAAGCAATTTATTTATTTCATTTTTAATTTGTTTTTATTGCTGTTGTTGTTTTTACTGGTTCTCTGGCAAACACACCTTCCGAGGTTGGACTGGTGTTAATTCTCATATTTTTGTTTTTTACGTATAGAATTCTTTTCTTTGCCTTTTGAAGTAGTGTGAATAAGTATTATCACTTTAAGTTAATATTTGTATCTTAAAAAACTCATAAATATGTTTTCATTTTGCTTCATTCCAATATTAATTATGTGCCTTATTAGCATTAAAAATGTCACTGCTCCAAATCAATTGTTGTCATATGTGTGTAATAAATATATAGATACTTCTCACACTTGTATTACTTACCATTTCTAACAATTAACTTAATCACGAGTCCGATGACTTGTTTAATGCTTTCAAAGCATATCGCCCAGAGCATGTAATAAATAAAAGAAAAGAAGAACTCTGATTAATATTGACTCTTTGTAGAGCAAAAGTTGTCGAATCTGGTAAACATAAAATCTTAATTAATGTAGGTGGTTGAAAAAGTGGCTGTGTGACCCTTTTAAAGCAAGTTTTTCAAACAAACACACAAAAGAGATAGTAGGTTCGAGGAGCAAAACATTAGCCAAAAATCATCTCAAGAATAATACGATACATTAAACCAAACAACTGAAAAGGAGTCTGGTCAACTATGGTTATCAGAGATCTGCAACAGAGTTATCATGAGAGAACTGAGATGAATATTAATTTCAAAAATGAATGAAGAAAAAAGGATTGTGAAATAAACTCGGACTCTAACTAGTACATTTGAAATTAAGTTTGAATAACTTAAACCTAAAGAATGACGATATATTTAAGGCAAGGAAACTGTTCAACTCTTTTCCTGATATTTTTTCTAATAATGCCAATTGTTTTGATTATTAGAAAAATGAACGCAAAAAGTACGTGCCAAATATTCCTAAATTTACCTATGTGGTCACAAAAATATAAGAATATTGCTATTATTAATGAACATTTTGAAGAAATTGTCAATGGATATTTTAATAATGCTAGAGCGAGTAAGGGTGCTTACCACTGCAACTTAATCAGAATTCATTACATGCTTTGGATTGATAGCCAAAAAATTGTAAATAATTGTTATTAAATTGATAAAATATGTAATATCTCTCATAATAGATGATCACGGAGAGCCAAAATATTTTTAACGTTTCTACCAGAACTGCAGCTGTATTTGGAAATGATTTACAAATCTCACGCATTGTATCTCGCCAACAACAGAAGTCCAATCACCTTGCTGAGTGTCCAAGCGATCGTTCTTCATCGCTTGTTTAGATTCTCTAAAATCCGCACTGGAGCAGCGATTTTTAAATGAAAATTTAAAAGTTTGAAGATTCACTTTAAAGAGAAATCAAAAAATTTCTGCCAATGCTACCATTTAGAATTTTTCGAAAATGAAGGCGAATTGTGGTTTCATTTATGGAAGGACAAGAGTATGACAAGAGAAAATCTTAGGGAACTGGACCTTACGGAAGTGTTAAAGGAAGCGGAAATATTGTTTCCTGCAATAAAAATGCAATGTTACAATAATTTCCTAGGTACAGTCTTGTACAACAAGTAACATACTTCTGTATACTGCGCCGTGAGGTCAACGATGATAGAGAATCGTTTAAATGGTCTATGTGTGCTTAGTTTTGTGAAGAACCTCGTATGTTACTAATAGTGTAATAAAATAAAAATTTTTTTTTGCCCATTAATAAACGTTTTTGTAGTATACATTTTAGTTTTCCTTACCTGATCTCCTCTCATGAACAAAATCCTAGTAACACTCATGGCCTTATGCAATTGATTCATTAAAATGAGATTTTTCCGGTACTGGAAGATGTATTTTCTATATAAAATACATTTAAAACTTTCGTTGGTGTACTGACGTTGGTTTATTTTTTCATATCCTAATTCAATAAATGAATAATTATATTTAAATGAAGTAAAATGTATGTCATTTATTAATAGAACTTTATCAAAAAAATGTTCTCAGTGTAATCAAGTAAAGTATTGTGTTATTTAGTGAATTGAAAGCGTGTGAAAAAAGCTTTCGAAAGCTTTCAATTGGTTTCTTCCATATGATGATTGGATTTTTTATAATCTCCCTTTTAATGAATTTAAAATTAAAAGAAATCATTTTAATATCTGATGTGTGTACTACTGTGTTAATGTTAATGTTAATGTTAATAGTCTGGAATAGCAATCTCTGCTAAGCCAATCATACTCAGTACTATTACTACAGTATAGTGTACGTAGTAGGATTCTCAATCAGCGTGAGGAAACTCTTCATTGTAACTACAATACGTATATCATCAGTCTGTCTATCGGTCGTGTATTTAGTATCTATTTATCGATAGTTAAAGAGTTAATAAACTAAAATAATCTCGGAAATTTCTATCAGATTTTCCCAATTTCCCACATTCCTACTCTCATTCATTTTCACATTCACCATTTACAACAAATTTCGGAAATATATCTGTCACATGCTGTTCGCACAGAATGATCTATTGCCAAAAGAAAAATTGTTTTTAGTTGCAACTGGATAGTAATGTTAACCATCAATGAAATTGCCCTTTCCATTCTCGCTACAAAAACAACATAAATTAAAGTCCCTTCATTAAGAATCATAATTACGTTTCATTTATATATTTTGTTTTGTGTTGACTGGCGCAGTAAATCTTTTGGTTACCCAGGGGAAAACTTAATGAGGTCTTCAATTGACTTGGTATTAATTAAAACCAATTTGTTTGAGGGCCTTCTATTTCCTTTGTTTTGGACTCCTGTGTCGATGCTCATTGAACATACTTATTTTGAACTTGTTTGGAACTTGGTTATGAGGAAGGACTTATCAATATAAGAAGGAGACCAGACAATTAATAAAATTAAATTAACATATTTTACAAATACATGCAGCAACATTCTTTCTTCTTTGTTTCTATATTTTTTCTTTTTTTTTTTATAAGCATATTGACAACTTTCATTGACTTCAATAAATCAAATAATAAATTTAATTGTTCATAAAAAACAAAGTTAAATGATATAGGAGTTTTTCCTTTAGAATTTGTTAGTTTTGAAATAAAACCTAATTATTTGCAATCAAAACTCAGTTTGGAAAGCAAAGTACCTACTGCTACATAAAATGATGTTGATCATCTGGCATGCAGTTAAGAACAACGGCAAGAAATTCCAGAGAATTTAATCGAAAGAATTTGAGAATGATACCATCACCATGTTTTTCTTTTTTGTACTTATAATTGCATCCATAGAGACCTCAATATATCCAAAACGAAAGTCGAAATTAAAACAGTTTGTACTAATAATTGATATTTAAAAAAATAAATAAAAATAAAAATAAAAATAGAAAACCATAGCAATTACCTGACCTTAAATCTGTTAGATAATAGTTTGGAAATATTATACTGTATATTAAAAAAGAACGCATGCTTTTGGTCTTCTATTTAGATCTACGTAGTATTGTATGTAATATTGTAGTTTATGTATATCCACTTATTCTAAGACTATTAAAAATTATAATACCTCATCTATTTAGTGTCTAAATAAAATAAAGAGGAAATTTATGAATATGACAAAAATATGCCAACTGATCTTAAGATACTTGTGAGTAGAACTCTGAGAAAAATCATAATGTCTTTACTGTGACACACTAAACGAAATGAACGAAAGATACCATAAAAGTCTGTAATACAATATTATTTATGTACTTAATCTTTTTTTAAATAACCCAAAACAATTTTTTGTTTTTTAGATGTCATTCATTATAAATTCATTTCATAGACATATAATTTATGGGATTCTATGCTGTTTTTTTTTTTAATAATATAATTTTTAAATATTTCCGTATAACCTTGATGTGATATCTTTTCTCTTTTAAAATTCTAATTCTCTATCATATTTCTTAATTTTATGATGATGGCCAAGTTCAACATCATCGAATTACAGTCTGATACGATGACAAATGACGTCTAGAATACAATTAAACTAAATGAACAACAAACACTATTAATAAAAAAAAAGAAATACAAATAACAACAAAAGCAAGTTCATTGCCAGTCAATACTCCCAAACTAATAATCATCACCATCATCATCATCATCATCATCATCAATATTTGTGCATTTGTTTTGTTTGTTTTTCTATGAAATAAACAAATAATAATTCCCTTTAAGCAATTAATCAATGTATCTCATTCACAAATTTAAGTTGTTCATTTCTTGTTTGTGTATTAGAACAACTTTTGTGACACTTTCAACCAAAAATGGCGCTTAAAAATTAACAGGTTCCATGTGAGCGCCTTATAGAGGCAAACATTTACGTCTTAAGCTATTGTGGATGGATCATCAAAGAACAAACAAAACAATTTAAATAATCAAGAAAAATGGGGGCGTATACGCAATGTCAAAAATCAAAAAATTAAATTAAAAAACAAAGAAATAAAATTTACATACAAATAAATATTGTATTTAAATAAATTATTGTATAAAAAATATATTTGCTTTTATTTTAATTTAAATTTCTTGTTGTTTTTGGAAAAGAAGCCTCGTTGCGCATGCTGCATAAATGCACGTGTGCGCAAATCAACAAAGTCAGCAGAAGCAGTACGAACAAGTGCATTTATTTAATGCATTAACTAAGAGCAGAATTATACTGAAAGAGATAGAGAGGCAGAGAGAGAGAGAGAGAGAATGAGAGCACGTTTATTAAGAAGAGCAAAGCGGTCCATAGACATACAAAATAATTGCGAAATTATATTGTACTACCCGGCGTGCATTGCTACACCCCCTATGCGTTAATTGGACGTTTGTTCAAAAAAGGTTTGTTGTAAAATGTGTAATTACACATTAATAATTTACGTGAATGAACAATATATTTTAATATTCTATTATAACCTAAGCAACTTTAAGATTCATTTGTTCTAAAAAAAAAAAAAATTATTAAAATTCAGTATATTTTGCGCCAAATGAAAAAATGTTAAAAAAAAAAATGACGTAAAACTATCTATATCCGGACAACTATACATACTATTTTTTGGGTTCATTTTTATATACATATACCTATAGATAAAAATGAAGATATTTAGGTTTGTTCAATTAGGTTGATATTTTTTAGATGACATTAAATGGTTTAATATTATTACAGAATTAATTCAATTTCTGGATTTTATTGACATGGCGAGCAAGTTGAGTGATACCAAACTTTGCTGGGTTCTCCGTGCAGATGATGTGTGCAAAAATTCTGTCTGAATATTTGTCCGAAAAAAAATGAATGATGTATTATTTCTTTAGTCTAAATGTCCCAGGCCAATAATATCCAAAATGAACCTTTTCTTATCTGCTTTTATAATTCCAATCGAATCCTTTTAATGTCCAAATACCAATTGGCTGTATATTTCAGAGTATCTGAAATCTTGACCAATCTTTCAATGTCGCAATGATTAAATTATTTGCAGAAACACAATTACATCGATCAACAAATTTGTCTAACAAGAAAAGTGACTAATATTAAAATATCAGGTAATGCTAACATTCTGAGATCGTATAAATTGTGTTTCGACCACGTCACAATTCTCGCAGTAAATAGCAAATAGTTTGGAACACACAGAATGAAACATTGGAGACCCCATAAAGTGTGTTGATTAAGCCATGTCCGCCTATCTGTCTGAATGTATACAAATGAGTCCCTTAGTTTTTGAGATAGAGGGAGTTGAAATTTTGCACAGAGATCTTTTCACAAGAGCCTGCACATTTATCGGAATTAGTAGAATCGAAAAACAAGGGGGTACATACCTCCCATATAAACCCAAAATCAAATTTGGTAAAAAGTGGAAATTCGTCAAAATTGGACATTTTCATAGTCAAATACAATTTAACGGTATTTGAAACAAACAAAACTGTATTTAATTTTTTCAATGCACGTCATATAATTATTGTTAAAAAAATAACATAAAACTTATTGGAAATATTTAAAAAATGTGGAGCACTCGGATTGTTGCTAGACGTTACAACGAAACATCCATGAAGTAAAATACAGAAATAATACCATATATAAAAAAATCAGCCAAGTGCGAGTCAGACTCATATACGTAGGGTTCGGCACCAGATTTGGTTTTGTATGGGAGGTACCCCTAGTTGATCGATTAGGCTGATTCCAGCAAATTTTACTTGAATAGTCCAAAAAATAAGAAAGTTTTTCGAATGACCTGAACCTGAATTTTAATGGTGGGTTTGTATGGGAGGTACGCTCCCTAGTTGTCTGATCAAACTGAAATTTGGAATATAAAGCGACCAATCACCTAAATTTCAAGATCGTGTGATTACTGGATCGTATAGCTGTAATACAAACCAAAATGTTTTTGAATGGGGACCCCTTTAAATTATTGAAAATTTTTTAGTTTTGGTATTTGTTGCTGATGGCCGGATAGAGCTTCACATTCTGTGAAAATTTCAAGTCTCTAGCTATTACCGTTGATGAGATATGACCCGAGGGTGGACGAAGTCCATGGATCCGAAACCATAAAAATATACATGTTTTAAACAAGAAAACTATTCTTATCTGTTTTAAATATAATTAATGAACAGTTTTCTTGTTACAAACAAAAACTGAAAATATGTTAATCAATGTTATTGCCCAATAATAATATCGAACGTCTATTGACCACTTAAGTAAGCTGGAGGAAGCTTCAAAACTCACGTGGGTGTGTGCACTTTTATTTTAAAGCTTCTTTCAATGTATCGCAAACATAAATAAGATAAACAAATTTTGCTTGTTCGGCAATTTATCGTTGTGCGGCATAGAGAAAAGGAAATTTCACAAACAAAATACTCAGAAAACTTAAAAGAGGCAACAGAAGGCATTAATACAATTCAATACAATACAAGAGAGTTGATTGAAACTGAGTTAAGTTTATTTGTTGAGTAGCAACAATCTCTCTGTGTGTGAGAGGTTTTATTGTTAAAACAAATTCATTTTAACTAAGAGAGGCACATGAGAGTTTGAGTGATGGAGAAGAAGAGATTGACTGAAATGCTTTAGTTGACTGTTGACTGCACTTCGTGCGCAGTAAACAATTATAAACGCTACGCGTCGGTTCGGTTAGCGGAAAACTTTCAACAAATGGACGACGATGACAACAAGAAACCTAAACGAAAGTGATACGAAAAAAGACGAACAACAATAATAGAAAACAGAATTGATCTTTTCATTTCATTTTTCTGTTAAATTTTTGTTTTGTTTTGTTTCGTTGAAAGCGTGAGAGAAAAATAATTGGAAAAATTTCCAAATCATTAAATTTATGTGAAATATTTCGAAAAGAAAAAATATTGAAACAAATGTTGTAACTAATTTTGGCAAAAAGAATAATAGAAAACAAAGTACATAATTAGAAAATAAAAATAATAACAGAGAAAATGTGTCTTTTGTGAACAGCGCGAATCTATTTTCAAACCCAAAAAAGAAACAAAAAATAGAAAATTGAAAGATAAAAGTTCAATGCGTTCGTTCCTTAAGAGCAAATTTATTACTTTTGTATAAAGTGAAGAAGGCTAAAGAAAAAGCTAAAACAAAACATATTAAATACAAAATGTGTGCATATGGTCGAATTCACTTGTGAATTGTGTTTCAATAACAACAAAAACAACAACAAGTAATACAAAGTAATACAAAATAATAAAAACAACAAGTTAACAGGGTGGGAGGGAGAGAGCGGGAGAGAGGAGCAAACATAAACTATACCAGAAGGAGCAGAAGCAGAAACAAACTACAAAGTAAGTAATTGTTTTATTTTATAAAGATTTCTTATTCATCATATTTTTATTCTTTTTTTTTTTTCTTTGATACCCTACCACACTAGTGCATTCTAATGCCACATCCCTGATGTTCGTAAAAAAAACTCAACACATTTTGTATAAAAAAAGTTATATATAAGAAAGCATAGCCCCAAGTTCATTTTAGTTTTTGAGATATCAGGACAAAATTTTGAATTTTCTATTAATTTCTTCTAATGAAAACACAGACAATTGTAATGTATTACTCAACTTAAAGGTGAATATATAGACAAATCTGATTGATTGGGTATATGCGCTAAGAGATTTAAATGTGCATTTTAATATGGAGAACTTTTTTCAATTGTTAATTTGTCTTCATTAAATGAAAAACTTTACTTTGCATGGACCCTTTGCCATATCGTTAGTGATAGTTTTAATTTAATATTATCCTTGCGATCGTATATTTTAATGATAAGTTGAGCTTTCACCCATGTCTTTACCCCAGAATTGTTTTGATTCCGGAGGAAAATTCTACATCGTGTCAAATGGGGTCTGAGATTTATTGTACAATTTTCTGAAAAGAAAATGTTAACAGAAGAGAAATGAATTAGAAATATTTGTGCATATTGTTGTTGAAGAATCCTTGGTAGTCCCTTCCAATCACATTCCATACTTTACCGAACTTTTTAAAAAGAAACCAGATTGAAGTCCTTGATCAACTTTTCTTATTAACAACCTTTCATTCTTGTCTACAACTTTCAAAAATGTTTGATGGTGGAAGTTGACATGACTAGCATGCTGGGGCGCTTGTTGATTGATCTTTGTGCCACAAAACTTATTTAGTATAAAATCTCAATAATCTTCTTAAAAGTAGTACAAATGCTTATGACGATATCATTTCGCAAATCTCTCCGGCTTTTGAAAATACCAATTTTAGTAAACATAACTTTGAATTTAATAACATTTCTAAATGTACATAGAGTACTTAACTTTCGATGAAACTAATATTAATAATTTCTCTTCTTTTTTTTTTATAAGTGACTTTGTTGTAAAGTTGTTTTTTTTTTGTGCCCTTTCTCTTCTTGGACTTTTCTTCATCATCCTCTTCCTGTTGCTTTATATGAAAACTTCAAACGGCTTCCGTTTGATGTTGCTTGGGCCTTTATCGTATTTCATGTTTGAACCATTTCTGTATCATTTTAATGCACCAAACAATTTCTTCAAACAAATAATTTTTTTTATAATGCGAATAAGAGTTCAGAAAGAAAAAAGATACGAAATTCAAATCAACCTAAGCTTAAGTAATAAAGTTTTGAGTACAATGGGTCTGGGTCTAATCTGAACAAGTTTTGCCAAAAAGTGAATTAATTACAAATGAATGAGAGATCGAACAAAGGAACGAAAGAACAAACTCATACGTCCAAAGAAAAGAAAACCAGAAACATAAAAATTTAAATTTTTTTTTCTTCTCTTTCCGAAATTTTATGTTCCCTGTTTCTTCTTTTTGCATAAAATAAAAATAAAGCAATTATACTTATAAATATAGGCATCTTCTAATGGAGAATCTACACATCAGATATGTTATGTTATGTATAAATATAAATGCTTTTTGATTTGATAGTAACAGATGCTTAAATGAATTCGATAACTTTTGATTATAAATTATAGAATTAATTGATTTTCGGTAACAACTTAAACTGTTCATTAGATTATTTATGGGAATTTTTATAGGAAACAAAATGTTTTAACATATTCGAAAACAACTTCGCCTATTTCAAAATCACTATTTTTACTCTAAAAAAAATTTTAAACACTTTTCAAACACAAATAAATCTTAAACATACGAGGGGATATCAATAAGTCCTCATTTATAATTTGTCATTTTTTTTTTTTTTTAATGTAATCTTTTTTTAGCTTGATATTGTACATTTAGTTTTTCGTATTTTTCCAATTTTTTTATCCTTTCTAAATAATAGGTTTTCTCAAGGTCCTCAAAATAGGCATTTGTTTCAGTGATGAACTCTTCATTCGATCCAAATCATTTAATGCCAAGCCATTTCTTCAGGGTTGAAAACAGGAATTAGTTGAAAAGGGCAAAATATGCTGAATAGAGTAGCAGTTCGTAGCTGAATTAATGGATTTTTTCCATGGTGACTAAACACATGTATTGTACTTTTTGCTTGAAGTCAATGTGGAATCTTTCCGAAAATTCTGAATAATATTCGTCGTTTATTGCTTTATCTTTTTTAAAGTACTGATTCCATTTGAATGACACCGCGTGCATTCCAAAAAACTGTCGCCATAGTATTGTTGACCGGCAGATCCATCTTGTCGCACGTTCACCCGGTGAAGTTAAACATCGCCAAATACTCCTTTGAAGTGGCCACCTCACACAATTTTAATTTCCGATCGTCCGATATCATTCCATGGATTTAATCGACGATTTCTGGCGTGACCACCTCTTGTCGGCATACTGAACGTTTGGCGTCACTTAAGTAAACCTCTTCTTTTCTTAACCGTTGAAATTGATAGTACACAGTTCCCATAGAATTTATGATGATTTTTTAAACAAGATAAATATTATTAATTTATTATTAGAAGTAGCTTAACAAAATTCTTAAACTACTTGGAAAAAAAAATAATTATCCCATGGGCTTTAACTAACGGAGGATATCGGCTTTTTCGAAGATGCTGACTGTCTGCAGTGGTTCACATGTCATTGATGTGTTTTAGTAGCAAAATGAACTGTTTGGAGGACAAGATAAATAAATACTTGAAGGGCACACGAAATCCAGATTTTATCATTTTTTTAAAAAACACAAAAGTTTGTTGCTAAAATTAACAATAAATATGAAACCATGTGGTCAATATTTTATTGAGACTTCAACAGCAGATAAGTGATGAACTAAACTTCAACTCTCGAATTTTCTAAGGACTCATTGAACGACCCTCGTATATTGGTATGTTGTCTATTCAATCTGTTTAATCCTCTTTTATAATAAAATATTGTGCTATTTCTCACATCAGAATAAATCTTTTGACATTTATTGGCATTAAATTGCCATTGAATTTTTATTTTATTTTGTGTTTTATTCTTAGTCAAAGTTCAAATTTCTTAAGTAAACAAATTTCGTATTCAAACGACCTTATTTTGCTGTTGTACATATGTGTCATTTCATCAAGTTTTCAATTTATCAAATCAATTCAACCTCCACAAAATCATTTGATGACTGACCGATCAACCGACTGACTGACAAACTGACCGACCAACCACCCACAGATTCACGTACCAATCAACCATAGCATTTTTTGCTTTTTTTTTTATTGTATTCAAATTTGTTAATGTTCAACATTGGAAAAGTTTTTACTATATAAAAATATAAACAAAAATTTGTTTTGTTTTTTTTTTTTTTTAAATCATAGAATTTTTTATTTTTCTTGTTGGTGGGGGAAGGGGTTTAATTAGTAAAATCAAAGTAATCAAAATCACATTATTTTATGTTTATTTAAATGAAAAATCCAGAAAATTTCTTTACAGTTTTTCTTATTTCTATAATTTATTTTTTTAAATGTTTTTCATAAATTTTTGTTTTAATAAAAAATCATTTGCATTGCAATTAATTTGTAAAAAATTAACAAAAAAAAGAAAAATTATTTGTCAGAAGTGGGATTCGAACCCACGCCTACAGAGTAGACTGCGACCTGAACGCAGCGCCTTAGACCACTCGGCCATCCTGACTTCTCAATTGTTCTTAGCTCAATAATAAATCACTTGCTACGTTGGAATCTTCTATGAAAGAATTTTAAATGATTTTATGATCGATTATCGATTCATTTGTTTCGTTGTATAATACATACATACATAAAGCTTCATATTTATACAATCTCATTCTTTTGATGAAACAATGTTACATGTTGACTTGGAATTCATTCTGGGGGATTATATTTAAAGCATAGATTTGAATCCTGACTGATCTCATCATATCAATTGTCATGTTCTTTTCATATGTTTTCCTTAAAATATTTGTATAAGTAATGTTTATTGGAGGACATGACATATGACATATGGTATGATATTCTTTTTCATTAATTAAATTAGCAAATCCGTTGACTCAAGCCATATCACCTCACCGTAAGATCTGACAATCAGGGTTGCTTAATCTTAGATCGCTATTCTGAAATGCTGTTAATAAAAAACAACCCTAACCATTATTAATTATTATTAATGCGTATCTCTGATGATTTTTTCACATATTCAATTATACAACTTTTTTTTTTAAATTTATGTAAAAGGATTTTTTTTTATAACATTTATTATCCCGTATTTTTTCCCACAATTTTTTGTGTTTAACAACTTAAAATTACGTTAAATAAAATATATGAAATATTTACCATTATCAGTTTCATCTGAGTATTGAAAAATTTAATTCTGGCAAAAATAATTTGGAAATTGCTTCGGAATTAAGATTATCAAAATCATCTGTGAAGTTCAATATTTTATTACAATTAAAAAATTAAAAAGAATTGTTCAAATGAAACTTATATGCTTAATCATGGTCGTAATTATATTAAAGATTATGAAGAATTGATTTGTTATTGATCTCCAACTTTGGTTTGGTGCACATATCCCCAATATATGTTGACATTGTCAGCCATGTTGCTTTTTAAGTTTGTTTTTGACAAACATAAAGATGACACCTGTTTTGAATTTTGGCAATTTGCTGCTATCTACAAAATTGGATCAAAGAACTTGCATTAAATGTTTTGAGAAAAACAAAATTAAGTGCTTCAAAGCACTTAAAATGTTGACTGTGTCATTTCGCGAGTCTGTTTTTAGTCAAAAAAAAGTATTTATAAGTGGTACAAGCTCTTCGCAGAAGGCCGAGAAGATGTCGATGACGAGGACCGCTCTGGATGCCTCAGAACTTCAACAAGCGACGAAAACGTTAAAGCTATGAAGGTTTTGAAGAATCGTCGAATCGTTTTAAGAGAAGTTGCTGACCACGTCGGCATATTGCTTAGTTCATGCCATACAAATTTTTGTCCCAGAATTGCTAAATTTTAAGCAACAGAACCGTCGCGTGAGCATCGCCCAGATGCTGTTAAATGACTCCAACGATGCTCCTGATTTGCTCAAAAGAGTCATAACTGGTGTCGAGATATGGGTCCGAAAAAAGGACTCCAATTTCGACCAAATGTGAAGGTTTTGCTCACGATTTTCTTCGATTACAATGGCATGGCGCAATAAGGAATACGAGTATTACCTTGAAGCTATGCGCCATTGGCGTGAAGCGTTACAAAAACAACGCCCGAAATTATGGAACAATCAGCTCACACGTCATTGTTTGTTCGTCATTTTTTTGGACAAACGCGAAAACGTAATCATGCCTCAGCCACCGGATATGGCTCCCTGTCACTATTTGCTGGTCCCAAAATTAAAAAGGACCTTGAAATGACGGAGATTTACGGACTGCATCGCTTGAACACCTGTAGGCCAAAGCAAAAAGCTCTTCGAGAAGTGGCAAAAACATTGTCATAAGGGTATTATATCTGAGGATAATTAAATCGAAGGGGACAAAATATAAATAAATTTATTTTTAAGAAAAATAAAAATTCACCTTAGTTTTTGAATAAACCTTGTATGAACTTTAATTGAATTTATTATTGTAAAATAACTAAAAAACGAAAATATTTTGTATAAAGTTAAATACGGAACTATTAACATTATCAGCTTTATAAAACAACTTGAACTTGCTACAAATTCCAAGATCCAACTTTATTCTATTCATCTCTAGTCTAAGGGTCTTAATCTTCTTAAACTTTTGCAAGCATTTATATAAATGCAATTAGTATTCAAGATTCATAGAATTTGTATCTAAATTTGTATCTACACGTTTAGCGAAAAAACAATAGTTAGTGTAATTCACTTGTGAACATTGTTAATTCATTCTGTTGATTTTTATGAGCAATTAACATTAGAACGCTATAAGTATAAAAAGTGGCGAAAAAACAGAAATCATTTTTATATGCGACAAGCATTTTAAAGAAACTATAAAATTTGGCAAATGTTTTGAGGTAGAACAAATCATTTTGACATTGACTCATGAAATTAAGTGCTACAATACTTTGTTCTAGATACCGATTTTCATTAAATTTAAATTAAGAAAACACGCTAACTTTAGTTCTCTTTCATTTAAAGAAACATGTGGATGCAAGGGTAAAACAGAGAGATTTCAATCTTCAATTTTTTGATTCATTTCAAATAATAAGACATGTCAAGGGTCTTCAAAATGGATCTCTGTTCAAAAAGTAATTAAATATGATTTAAAATGTGCAATAAGTTATTAAAATTCGACCATTTCCATTTAAGATTTAATCGAATAATCGGTCCAATAATAATTAATTTTTCTGAACTACTTGTATAAAATAAATAAATCGGAAGAATATCTAAGCATATTATGATGTAATTTCCTATACAAAAGCTTCGTAATATATTGATATGGATACATTAATTAAGAATTCACGTCTGAAATTTATTAATAGATTAAAAATTTTTGATACATGAAATTTTAGGTTTCAAACTTAATATTTTGAGATAGATGGGCATATGTTTGATTGGAACTAACTGGAACAAGTCTATATTATGCAATGAATACTGTTATGAGTTTGTCATGATGTTTGTAATAGACAGAAGGAGACATCGGAGATCCCATAAAATACTTATATATATTCTTGATCAGCTCGCCAAGATAAATTGATTAAGCCATGCCCGACGGTCTGTCTGTCTGTATGTATGTATGTATTCAAACTAGCCCCTCAGTTTTTGAGCTAAAAAGCTGAAATTATCCACAATGATTTTTACCCGATGCTGTAAATTTGTCGAAACCAGCAGAATCGGACCACTAGCCTCCCATACAAACGCAAATTCAAATTCTTATTAGAACTATAAGTCTGTGACCTGTGTCTACCATCTAGGTAAATTTTAAGACCCTAGGTTTACTGGATCATATATCTTCCTATACACATTTTAATTTAAATTCATGATCTCATTAGAAAAATTTTTTTGGTTTTCGCTTGACCAAACTACAATTTAGACACTATAAGTTTTTCACATTGTCCACCAACCATGTAAATTTCAAGATCATAGAATTACTGGAGCATGTAGCTCCCAAACATACACAGATTCAAATTTAAGTTCTTTTTAGAAAAACTCTTTTTTTTTTTGTATATAAGAAACCCAATTAGGGTTGTATAAGTAAGCTGTCCATTAACCATATAAATTTCAAAGCTTTAGGATTACTGGATCGTATAGCTTCTATACCAATATTTTAGTCTGTGGCAGCATCAGTCAAATCAGTCAACGAAATATTTCTGTATGCTAAAGCACAGGAGTAAACACGTTTCCTGGGTCGCGTGAAGAGTATGACAACTTGTTTTTATACACAATAATTATTCCATTAAACAAAGTAATATTTTCCAATCAATTGTTCTGCCAAGTCAGTTAAGATTTCCGGAGATTTTGATGTGAAAAACATCTGTCTTCTATACACATATTGTACTTAGTATGAATGAATTGGCAAGCCCCTTTTGGTAATATTTTATACTTAAGGCGTCCATAAATTTAATGTTCCAAAACTGTTGCTAAAACATTGATTATTGAAATTTGAAATGCCTTTAAATGTCTATAATACAATACAATGCTAGTATGGTATAGTATATTATAGATTAGTATAGTAATACTAGTGTGTTATAGTGTAGAAAAGAAAAAGAGGTTTGCTCGCACCCATATAATTATAAAGATTACAACTTAATAACGCAATGATTTCATCAACGCCGCCTGAAGACCCTACGGTCAGTGATTAACCATGAAATGCTAATTTCAAACGCTTATTTATTATTTCGCTCAAAGCAAATTGTGCCGACAAATGTGTATGTGTAATACAATACAATTAGTTAAGATATTTTATAATTTTTCTTTTTGTTTATTATAGAAAACCATGTAAATAGTAGTACATACGTAATTCCAAGCAAAGTTAATCGAACAGATAGAGAGCTCATAAAAGGAAATTTGAAAATTTATGTTATATTTCAAAAATTATAATAATCGCCAGTATTGATGAAAATATTAAGGAACGACAAAAATCTTCGGGATCAAAGATTTGCAAATTCGAATAAATGATATGCATGAAGTGATTTAAAGCCTCCATAGTGCAGAGAGAGAAACGCAAATCGGTTTTATTATGTTCGGATAATATACTAAAGCCCACTTTATAGAAATCTTGAACGTATTGCTTCAAATTCGAAGTTTCGGTCTTGTAGGCAAAACGTGTGATATACGGTTCGAATATATGTTGTATATTTGATTTGTCCAATTTCTTATAGAGTATATCATAGACAGCTGCCTGGACATATTTGTTGGAACCATATTCATATTTCAATTCATTTGGATCCGATATGAAAAGAAACCTTTCATAGATATCCCTTGAATTAATCGATTTCTGCATTATCGTCAAAGCTTGACTGCATATTGAATTACGGCGATACATAATGAATTTCAATGAAATCTGTTTCAAACGTGGCACATCAACAGTCAATAAATTTACCAGGATATCAGACATGAAAGTAGGCAGCTCATTGTTGACTTTACCAGATAAATCGATGACACAGTAGTACAGTACAAAAGTATAGCGTACGCAGATGCCATTCAAGAGAAACGCCAATATGGCAAATCTATTCGCAATGACAATCCGATCAAAGGATAGAAAGCAATCCCTATGATCGTGACCAAAATTAGCTGTCCTGAATTCAATTTCGTCTGTTAGTTTCAAATATTTCTGCTGCATACTCGGTTTTGGGTTCTTCAAAGACTTATGATAAAGCTGACGACAAATATTTTTATTTTCAGATCTCAAATCTTTATAGGCACGTAGTAATTCAATTTTTACCATATAATCAGGCATTTTCATAAAACATTTTATGCAAATTTTTCATATACAATAAATTTTTTTATATTTTTTGTAATTTTAAAAAATAAACCTAATAATTTCTTCTAAAGACAAAATATCAAAAGGAAATTTTTTCAGTTTTTATTTTTAATTTCTACATTTCATATAGATAAGATAGTAAGATACAAAATATCTACACACACACACACACACACCCTAAAAATTGCATTCATATTTCTTGTTTTCTTGCATGCAAACGATTTCACCCAATTAAAACGAAAAAAACAAAAAAACAAATAGATAAAACTCCATGATCCAAGCATAAAATATGAGTAATTCGAATTGGAAAAGCCCAAAGAAACAAAACAATGGGTTACTGCATGTGCTTAACAACCGATACCCCTTCCCGAAATTTACACTTTCATCTTACCCGCCTCACCTCAAGCCTTCTTCTGCTAATTGAAATCATTATTGTCAGTTTATGTATATGAAAATATGTTTCTTTGTCATGTCAAAGTTTATTTAGGTTTTATTTTACATATTTATTTATTTATTTACTTGTCAGCAGGGGGGGCCTGCTAGGCGGCGTCGTTAAGGGAAAATCAGTCGAACTGCTACTAGCATAAGTATGCCAGCCACATTATCAGTGAAGGTTTTTTTTTTTGTTTTTGTTTTTTTCATGGTGAGCGCGGCGACATTTTATCACATTAAATTTTATGTTTATTTATTTATTGTCAATGCGGGATTTTCGCTTTTGTCTTTTGCCTCCAAAAAAAAACTATTTTATTTATTTACTATTTTGTTTATATTTTTCTTTTCTTTTGTGTTAAATGTAAATTGAAATATATAATTAAAAAAAATATATATATATATATATCAACAAAATGTTTAATCAATTTCTGTGCTACGCATATTTAGGCGCCATAATTTCTGATTTGAAAATCATTTCTTTGTTAATGTTTTTCATTATTCATTTCACAAATTATTGGGTATATTAGTTTTATTCAAAAGTTTGTCATGTTTTGTGATGGAAATGGTCTGTACAAACACCTTTGCTCCGTTAGATATTGTGTGGAAAAATTCCATATATAATAAACTGTTTTTATTGGATTTCCCCGATTTCTAGATGATGAAAAGTGGCTTCTTATAAAAAAAAAAAAAATTTATCAAATTCAAAAGACAATAACACATTTTCTATTCTATTAATCCTACATACTGATAAGAGGGAAAGACATCTGTAATTTTTGAGTTATAGTGGTGAAATTACCCGCAGTTAATGTTTAATTATTGGATTTGCCCGATTATTGGAAAAGAAAAAGTAGATTCTTATAAGAAAACACGAATAATTTAAAACAAACCAAACCCATTTCAAAAAAATCTATTAATCTAACATACTGAAAGGACGGACATCTGTAGTTTTTGAGTTATAGTGATGAATATATCCACAGTTAATGTTTAATTATTGGATTCTCCTGAATATTGTAAAAGAAAAAGTTGATTCTTATAAGAAAAAGTGTCTAATTTTCAAAAAATGACGAAACTTTACAAATCACTTATTAATCTGTTATTAGAAAAGGAACAGGATCATTACAATCGCCCCATATAAAAATCTTAGGGAGAAAAAGAAGTTGTATTATAAAAATAATTTCATTTATACTTAATTATGCACCAGAGAATCAATCAAAATACTCGTTTTGTAATAATATTATCTGATATTAGAATTATACTTGTATTTATGGAAGGACATGATCTTATTCATTTCATCACTAAGGCCTCGAGTGAACATATTCTATTATAATATTTTTTTAGTTATCATTACATTTGATTCCTTCAGAGAGAATTTCTTATTTTAACAGACAACCTATGCAAATGATTTGGAATGATTTGAGTTGGGAAAAAGAAAGGTTTATAATCTTCGGTATAACTGAAAATTCATGTTTATTTTCATATTTCTCATTTTCATGCTACTTTTCATTTTCTATATTAATTTTGATGATTTTTTCTTTAGCTTAGCATGAAATTTTTTATGAGATTTTCTTTCTGCTTTTGTTTTTATTTTTATTATTATTGAGGTTTCTTTGGCCACACCAAAGTTTTTTTTTTTTTTTTTTTTGTAATTTATTCGTATTATACTTTCGATCTTCTCACATGGATTTTGGTTTGCGTCGCAATTTTTAATCAAGTATTTGGGACATGTTTATTATCATGAAAACCAAAAATTTGCTTTGAACGTAAATCGATTTGGATTTAAATGATTGCAAATTTGTGGTTGTCAGCAAAAGGCGGAAGTCTTTTGCTTAGAAGAACACAACATGTGAGTATTTGCTTTAATGGAGGCATGACTACATAGTAAGACCGACAATGAATGAGTTAATTTATTTTTAGTTTCACGTACTATTTCTTTAAAAGCAAAATAAAGATGAAAGCAATGAATGTTCTTTTGTATTTTCAAAAGAAAGCGAAATTTGACAAATTGAATTCGAATAGTATAAAGCAAAAATGTAAGGTAATTCACCTAGTGAACTCTCAATCGTCATATAACCTTGGGTTTTATGTACATACTATACTCTCAGTTTTGTTAAAAACAAAAAAAAACAAAAAACTGGATAATTAAACGAGATTGTTATGTTTGATTAGTGTTAAAATTCTTCACACAATTTAATGGCTTATAATTAATAATGTGGGGATTACTATAGAGTTTAAATCACCTCTGAAAAGATACAATTCTGAAAGTTTTATATGAATTTATTATTAATTAAATCATTGAGGCATCTCAGAAGAACAGAATAAAATCCGGTTTTAGAAAACATCTAAACATAAATATAAATCAATTACCTAAAATCAACAACGGAAAACAGTTACAGGAAACAGCTGCTTATAGTAAAGATATAAAAACACAATACAATATGAATTGCTAATGTTTTTGATAGTATGTATCTTTAAGAATTTCAAAGACCCAACACAATCAAATGTAATAGTAAATAAGAAAAATGTTAAATGTTTGCTCAAACCCTAACAAACATTTCGCATAAAATATTAAAGCAGTTTTATAATTTCCTAATGATATTTTTAGGGGCATGCATGAATTCTGAGAAAAAATTGGTACAATTCTCGTGTGTATTACAATATTAAAAATATTATCCATCTTTTTGGCAACATGGCAATACCTCGTCGAAAGAACGATGAGGGCGTGGCAGCGTTCCAATCATCAGTCCATTTTCTTAATTCCTCAGCATTTCGAAACCTTGCCATGCTACATGGATCTATACAAGTGGTAATCAGAAAACAGTTTATCTGGAGAGTCGCAGGCTACGGCACAACTTCCCATTTGGGGTCCAACAGTGTATCCTTCACAATTCCTGCAACGTGTGGCCGAGCTTTGTCATGCAAGAGTATGACTTTGGGTCTCTTGCTCGCTATTGCTTTCAACAATGCGTTATTCGTATGCTCCAATTGCTGCTTGTAGCGCTCAGCATTTGCAGTTTTGTCAAACACTACACCTCGCTGACCCAATGATCATAAATATTCGGCTTCGGCTTCGGGGTCGATACCCATAATTTTTTTGCGCGTGGCATTGTTATAAGTGGTCCACTTTTCTTCGCCGGTCACAATACGCCACAGAAAACTCTTTTTTTTTTTTTTATGGTAGCAAGCAAAGACACTGCAATGTTGAAGTGGTTTGAAATCGAATTTTCACTTAATTTATATGGTAACCATTTTCCCTCTTTTTGCATATTTCCCATCATGTAAACATCTGGAAACAGTTGATTGAAGCAGTCGATTCACCAACTGCTAAGGTGTCTGCAAGTTGTTTGAGAGTTTGAGTCGGGTCTCTGTCCAATAAGTCTTGCAATTCATTATCTTCCAACTTATTTGATTATTTGTCATTGACATCAAAATCACCACTTTTAAATCGTTGAAATCAAAAGCGACAATTGGAATATAATGGAGCATCATCGCCAAAAGTTTGTAAAAGTGTTTAATGTTTCGAATTCGGACCGTGACATGTCACTGACCAGAACTCATATATGCTCCAATGCAATAATATTAACAGAGGACTACGTATAAAAAATACGTAATAAAATAATATTTTGTAAGAAAATAGTCGATTTCGATAGTAGAATTAATAATACCGGTGATCGGGTTATGATGATTTGTACTTAAGTGAAGCTGATCTCGGTCCGGAGTCCAAATCTAAGGACTATGATAAATCGTAGCGATCATTACATGATGCCAAGGTGCTGATGGATGTGCAGTCCATCTATGAGTGAAGAGGAAGAGGAATGAAGATTAATGAAGAAGGAGGAATAAATTTCGCTGAGGATTGCTGAAGAAAAAGTTTTGCGGCAATGAATTGTGAAAAATAAACTTTCGTGACAGAAAATCGTGAATCTGTAAAAGAAAAGGAATTGCCATGCGGCTACGGAGACTAGCCATCTATTAAATGGAGATTCTATAGATCTTGATAACCGATAAAAAGAAATGAACCAGACCTTATAATAAGTAGTTCATTAATTGCACGTTATATTAAGCATTCTATTTGATATTCCTTTTATTTTGTTATAATTTCTTTAAATTTCATTTACTTTTCATTCTGAAATGAATCCAAATATTTTTGTAATTATTCAGATGTTTTTAAGTAAATTTCTAAAAGAAATTTTCTATCATAAACTAGATCTTTTTAAAATTAAAATACTTCCTCTTCATACAAAACATTATTTTAATAATGATAATTATTATTCTTCTTTCAAACCCCTCACTTTATTTGTCATAATCATCATAATCCAAAAAATAAGGCGCCATCAGATTCTTGGTAGCCTTGAACATAAGTACATATGTATGTACAAATGTCTGTGTTTTCTGTTTAATTTTTTTTTTTTTTTAATTTTTAATCCGGTATTAATTAAGAGACTTTTCGTATCTTAAGCTCAATAGCTTTCAGTGGTCAAAACATTTGCTTTCATTATCGAATACAATAAGTAGTAAGTTAATTTTATACAATGGAATACACAAATGAACTCACACGACGAAGAAACCTCAGAACTCTTAAGCTATTCTTTTGCTATTCGTATTAATTCTATATTCTACCCACCACCATATGGCAAAATTATGTACATTTGTATACTCATATGTACGAGTATGTATGTAGGTACATTAGCAACTTTTCTATTTATGTGTTGTACGAGTATTAGATACAAACACATGTGCGTAATTATTTCTTTATCATAAAAGAAGCATGTTAAATTGATTTGAAATTTGTTTATTTACAACAAATTAAGGAAATGAAATAACAAAGATTGATTTGTTTAGATACAAAGATCCAAATTAAAGAAAATAGACAACAATTACAATGCATCTGAGACTTTGAATTGAAAAAGAAATAAAACAAAAAATCATAACTTATTTATTTGTTTAACAATGTAATTTTGCGCACATGTGCATTGTAAATAAAGAAAATAACAAATATCATTAGATTGGGATTAGGGAAGGGCGGGAGGGTGGAAGGGCTGAAGGAAATTATTAACATCCATTAACCCATAACTGCAGGCTGCTCCAAAAGTCTTGAGTTCATAAAGAATTCCAAGAATTTCTTTGAAGATAAGTTTGTAAATTGCAGTTTGTTCTAAAAACTAATGACCCAGATATCAAATTCTGATCCCATCACATTGATAGTAAGATACAGATTTTGAAGATATTGATATGTTTTATGTAAGACTAAGACTACGACTATACAGATACCTTATAAAGTTAACCTCAGTATCTCTATAAGCTATAAGACATGAAGGGTTTTAGTACCCTTATGTTTTTTATTTCCTTGCAATATTATTGTGATTTTAAACAAAGAAAATAAAGAAAATTGGAACAAGAAAATTTTCTATAATTTTCATAAGCATTGAAATCGAAATTAAGCGTAATTAATTGGGTCAATATGAAGTCAGACTCTTATCCATAGTGTGTTGTAGTTGTCGGTTGTCATTTGTCGTCATTTGACATCAACTTTATGTTGTCTGTTACGCAATTTTAATTCATTAAAAACGCATCAAATGC
Organism: Amiota minor; assembly: GCA_037043295.1. Lineage (NCBI taxonomy): Eukaryota > Metazoa > Arthropoda > Insecta > Diptera > Drosophilidae > Amiota > Amiota minor. The sequence goes on from JBAMAW010000052.1 coordinate 169,936, forward strand.
GAATTAACTTGAATATTTAGATTAGATGAATTTTCCTTTTGAAAATTTGCTTGCAAAAATAATCAAAAAATGGAAAATATTTTACAATAAAATGCTCGCACATGTGTGCAATGTCAAGAAATAAATTGACAGCTGTGAGCGGGTTTTTAATACGCAAAATACAATAACATAAGTATAGATAGTATTGGGGTATACAACTGTACATTTGCGACTCATAAATAGACAACAGCAACAGCAATCTAATATTTAACACTTTAAGTTTGGTTTAACTTTAGTCTATTTTGATTTGATTTAAGTTTAGTTGAGTTGAGTTGAGTTGAGTTGAGTTGAGTTGAGTTAAGTTGCCTGGTTGATACAAGTTAATTCACACATTGCACATTGCACATTCAAATTTAATTTTATTTTTCATTTTTATTTTTGTGTTCATGAAAAATTTTCATTACATAAATCTCTTTTAATGTTTTTAGATTTTTTGTGAATTTTATGCAAACAATATGAATGTTGTTCCCTCAAGTACGGTGAACTTTATTTATAGCAAAAAAATGAGAGGGAGCACAGAAACTTTGATTAAAGCAAAACTTAAAACAAAATAGTGTATTTAAAAAAAGTCTTCCCATCAATTTCTTGTTGATTATTCATTATTGTTTTTCGATGTTGTCAAATGTGTTTTGTTTTGCATTTCGATTTGTTGCAAGCGAAAAAGATGTAACAAAGATTTTGTATAAAATTTTGTTTCAAAATTAAATTAAGTGCGTTTAAAATGTTGACTGTACTTTGGGCAAAAAGATATGTTTGTAAGTGATTCAAACTCTTTCCAGAAAGCCGAGAAGAAGAAGACTGATGCAAATACTGAAGCATTGAAGAGAATTGTTATGGAGAATAGTCGATTCATTATTAGAGAAGTTGCTGAGCAATTTTTGCAATTATTTTTAAACTAGCGTTACCCGGCGTGCGTTGCTACGTCCCCTGTGCGTGCTCAGTTATTAAAACAAAAATGGGCCAAGTGCGAGTCAGACTCGTACACGGAGGATTCCGTACCAAATTGGGTTTTGTATGGGAAGTACTCCCCTAGTGGTTCGATTTGACTGATTCCAAACAAATGTACCGCGCCTATAACATAACCTTATAGTGTCTAAATTTCAGTTCGATAGAACAAAAAACAGAAAAGTTTTTCTAATAAGAATCTGAATTTTAATGGTGAGTTTGTATGGGACGTACCCTCCCTAGTAATCCGATCAAGCTGAAATTTCGACAATATAAGTTTCTGATGTATAGCCACGAACCATCCAAATTTCAAGATAGTGGGATTACTGGATCGTATAGCTGCCATACAAACCAGCTATCGATCTAATAGGTTTAACTATCTGGTATGTTAAAATCAGATCTCTCTGATTACTGGAAGAGGTAGCGCCCATAAAAAAGTAGCATTAACTATTAACATAAAATTGCATTCAATTATGTATCTTTTAAAGTCGGGACGGCGCGTACGCCATTCCCGGCTACCAAAAATTACACGCACGAGTTATTCACATTAGGAATAATCGCAGGGGTCAACTCAACCGAAGTGCAATGGCCAAGCCTCACCCTGGGGAAACCGCCTTCGTGATCACGGTAGTCCCTACGCCAGGTAAGTATGCTTTCATCTGCTCTCAACCCACTACTTAAGCCAAATTGGTTAAAAATCGTTTGAGAATTATAAGACTTTAAACGAAAAATTAGCCACCACTATTCGTTAATTTAGTTTATATACTGCATACATTCATACTAACATACGGCATATTAAATTTGAAATCAACACATAGCAAGAATATCCAATAATAAAGTCTCTTATATACTGCTTTCTGCCTAGCAACATAAAGCATTAAGCAGATGTACTATTTATTACAAGCATCTCCAATATTGAAGTCTCTTATATACTGCTTTCTGCCTAGCAACATAAAGCATTAAGCAGATGTACTATTTATTACAAGCATCTCCAATATTGAAGTCTCTTATATACTGTTTTCTGCCTAGCAACATAAAGCAAAGGAATGAATGAACTTGATGGACGGACGAAAAAAAACCTATCCTATCCTATGTCCGTCTCCTGGTTCTAAGTTACCTCCCCACCAATTTTCAGCCAAATTGGTTCAGCCATTCTTGAGTTATAAGTGGCGTAACAAACACGACTTTCTTTTATATATATAGATGTTTTGGGCATAAAACATATGTTTAGAAATTTCTAAATTTTCACCATTGCTTGCTTGTGATTTTTTTGGACAAAAACAAAGCTATAAACATGCCTTAGGCACAGTGTACACCGGATTTAGCCCCCCTAAAACTCTTTCCTAATCCCAAAAGTAAAAAGAACCTTGAATGGACGGAGATTTTCTACAATTGAGGAAATAAAAACAGCTTCGGTGGAACGGCATATCACAAAAAGGCAAAACAGAAGTGCTTTGGATGGATAAATCGATGGCACAAGTGTTTTATTATATCTAGGGGATTACTTTGAAGATAATAATAGATAATAGATATTGAAGAATGAATAAAAATTTTTTGAGAAAAATTAAAAGTCACATTATTTTCCAATTTTACTTCATCTAAATGACAAACTCAAATGCAACAGAAATTACACGTACATATGTATGTAGAATAGTCAATAGATCTTTCCTGGAAATACTTATTCACCCGCATTGGTGAATCTTCTAAGAGAAACTTATAATATTGTAAGTACAAAACTAGAACCTTAATCTTTATAGGAAACCATGAAATAAATAATTAGTTAGAATACAAATATCTAATCTGAATCCATTAAACAAAGTACGAGTATGTGAAATATATTTAAGAATTTGTAAGACCAAAGTTATAGTTGTTTCTTGTTTCATCTTGGAGTTTCTATAGATGTTTTCAATAATCAAATATACTGAACGACTCACGTTTCAATTTGCATGCTCTGCGGCATACTTTAAACAATTGTAAAACAGGAAGTGCAAATCTTTACCGGCTTTCAGCCCCTTTCTGTCCGATAGAGAGATAACAAACATACTAAAAGAAACTTGTCTTTAATCAATAAATTTTCATTATGAATCGCCTTTATCGCCTGTTATATTTCATATTTTATATACAAAAATGGTAATGACAACAAATTAATTAAATAAAAAATTATAATATTAATTAAAAAAATTAAAAAGCAAATCAAAATGAACACAAAATGTTGACTACAAAGAATTTTTATATTTATTACAATAATACAGTATAAGCAAATCAACACCAAAAGTATAAAGGAAAAAAAAAAACGAAATAAATAAACAAACAAAGACGACACAATTATAATTTATGAATAAAATAAAAAAAGAAAAACTCATAAATCATGTAAGAGAGAAACGCAAAAACACAAATAGAGATATAAAGACTCAATTCAACGAATCTAGTTTATCAATTCGTCGGTCGGTCGATTGGTCGATTGGTCGGACGGTGTTGTCATGTAATCCGAGATCTGTTCCAATACAGAAATGTAGGTTGTGATTTAGGGCATTGGCTCAATGCCATAAAATGATGACAAAGAATACTATGACGACGATGATGAAGACGACTACGATGACAACTACTACAATAATTGATTTCTTGGCTGGAGACTCACTTTGCCTGGGTCAGTTATTATGTTCTTACATATTTATTGTATTAAATTATTGTATTTCGCTGACATATGAAAAAAAATTAGGTATATCACGTTCTAGAAATTATTGTATTAATTATTTTTTTTTTTTTTATTTTCCATAATAAACTACAAACTAAGTCAAAGTGGCAAACAAGAGATAAAAAAAAAACAAAAAAAAATTAATGCGTTTGTGCATTTTTTTTTTTTTGCTTTCACATGTTAACAGCTGCACAAGGCTAAAGGTTTGGCGGCTCGGCTTATTTATCTTCTCTTCTCATCTTTTCACTTCTCTTCTACCATTTATGTTGTTAATTTTATTATCTGCTTCATGTCGCGCGCTTTTTTTTGCTTTTATCTTACTTAACAAGTTGTCAACGAGAGATAAAAAATAGTGTAGATAAAACTAGAAAAAAATATTGTCTTCTGCTGTGCTGAAGTTGTTATACTCTTCACACACCCCTAGAAAACGTTATTGCCTATGCTCCAGAAATACTATTTCATTATTGAATTGCCTTCTGTTTAGGGTAGAGTTAGTGTACATATAGCATTTAAACATTGAGACGGAAATTATATTCAAATTTCACTTCGATAATACAAACACAATAAAATGTTTCTACTAAGGATGATACCCCACCTAGTGATCCGTTATTCTGACAAGAGTACAGCGTCCGGTGAAAAGAAAACTTCTAGTTCAAAAACTGAGAGATTTGTTTTCATACATATAGACGGACGGATATTTTACGGAATCTCCGATGTCTCATTTTGTGTGTTACAAACTTCATGACAAACTTATAATACTGACTGTGTGAAGAGTATAAAAAACTCGACAATATTATTATGTTTATTGTAACTTGTAAGTTGAATTTATCATTTTTATTCCTCTGTAATTCATTTATGTGTAAATGTTTTATTTCAATATCAAAAAGACAAATTACTTTTAATAGATTCTTGCTTTATTTAAGTAGTTTTCACTATTTAAAACTTGAAACCCAATCAAATAAGAAATTTATTTATTATTTTAACTTCAATAAAAACACATAAAATTAGTTGTTGAAATTGAATTTATTTTATTTAATAAAAACAGATTGTACAGTATATAATTTATTAACGATAAAAAAAAAAAATTAAATAAAAAAATAAAATATAAATAAAAAAAAAAAAAGTTGTCAGAAGTGGGATTCGAACCCACGCCTACAGAGTAGACTGCGACCTGAACGCAGCGCCTTAGACCACTCGGCCATCCTGACTTGTTTGCTTGCGTTGCCCAATTTCATATAACAACACAAAGCGATCATTGTGTATAGAAATAGAACAGTTAAGTTTTATATAACAGTTAATACATGTATATTATTGTGTATATGTGAATCATTTGGCAGAGTGTGGCATAAGGTCAGGATGGCCGAGTGGTCTAAGGCGCTGCGTTCAGGTCGCAGTCTACTCTGTAGGCGTGGGTTCGAATCCCACTTCTGACAAGAATTTTTTTTTTTTTTTTTATTTGAAATAAATTTCCAAATGTAAAAAATTTAATTGAATTTATATTTTTGTGATTTGAAATTTACTATTAATATGACGAGATTGTTGTTTTACAGAAGAACTACGACTGCACGAAAGTAGTGAGAATGACACTTATTTAGAGTATAAAGCTTTCTTTTCTGGATTCCGCCTCTTCAGCTTTTTTAGGGTTCCGGACCCAAAGGTTACCAAACGGAACACTGTTACTTAGGCTACGCTGCCCGTCCGTCCGTCCATTCGTCCGTTCGCTACAGTCTTAAAAATTACATGGTTAATGCAAATGGAAACTTATAGTGTCGAAATTTCAGTTTGATCGGACTTCTAAGGCGAATATACCCTATACAAATCACCATTAAAATGGTTGGACACTATACGTTTCCAAGATAGGCGCAGTACATTTGTCGGAACCAGCCGAATCGGACTACTAGAGGAGTACCTCCCATACAATCCACTCATTTAAATTCAGATTCCTGTTAGAAAAACTTTTTTGTTTCTTGTCCTGCTGAAGTTTCTAATCAATGTCCACAAAATGCGTAATTTTCAAGACCCTAGGTTTACTGGATCGTATAGCTCCCATACAAACCCAAATCCTAATTTAGGTTTTTATTAGAAAAACTTTTTTGTTTTTTGTGTTATCGAACTGAAACATGAACAATACAAGTATGTGACCCATATTCAACAACCGTGTAGATTTCAAGACCCTAGGATGACTGGATCGTAAAGCTCCCATACAAATATTTCGGTCTCAGCGTTGAAATGCTCTTTGTGTACCAACTATAACCGAAACATATATCAAATCAATAATTAAATAGAACTGAATGCTCTATCACAGAGTGTAGGCAAAAAAAACGGGTGCGTGAAGAGTATATCAACTTCAGCATAGGCGAAGTCAAACTTCTTTTTATTTGTTTTTACTTAAAAACGTTTCTAGTGAACCACCAAATATAATCTAAAATGTAAAAGGAAAGAAATGAAACTTATATTTTTTAGCAATATATTTCTATATACGGTTTCCGGTGAATACTAATAATGATATTACATTTATGTACTGTAAATGACTAGTTTTCTTATTTATTGAGATTTCCAATATAATCGCTGGATTATCCAAAACTTTTCTTTCATTTTCTTCTTCTCCTATAACGAATAGACAACGTGTATCCCGCTATTTTCAGAATATATAAATTACCTGTCGATGCGACTCTTAAGTAACAAGATATTTTAAATTATTTAGCGAAATCAAAAGCGCTTGGCGTTAAATTTTGACATGGCTATGGAACCCTTTTAAAAATGTTTTCACGTTAAAGCATACGAAATATTTTGTTCAGTAAAAAGCACCTTGGGCATCTTAGGCCACCGATGTGTTTACGCTGCATCTGCAATATATGGTTCCAACTTTCTATTATTACTAAAAACATATTTATCTCATAATATGTTATATTGCCATATTTACTGTACATACTGAAAAATTCGACTTTGGCTCATATAGCAGGGCGTTTTATCTTTTGCAAACATAGAAAACAATTGTAAATACAACTTGATTTAACCCTTTATTATACTCTTCACAGATGTGAATAGTATTATAAGGTTGTCATGAAGTCTGTAACAGGCAGAAGGAGACAAAAAAAAAACCACATAAAGTATATAAATTCTTGATCAGCACGATTAGACGAATTGATTAAGCCATGTCCGTCTGTCCATTGTATGTATGCAAAGTAGTCCCTAAGTTTTTGAGCTAGAGAGCTGAAATTGCACGAACCTTTCTTTTTACCATACGCAGTACATTTGTCGGAACCACCCGAATCGGACCACTAGAGGGATACCTCCCATACAAACCACCCAGTTGAATGCATGACCGAATTAGAAAAACTTTTTTGATTTATGTCCTATCGAACTGAAACTTGGACACTATCAGTTTCCAAGAAAGGTGCAACACATTTGTCGGAACCATCTCAATCGGACTACTAAGGGAGTACCTACCATACAAAACACCCATTTGAATACTGCAATGAATCATTCACTGCGTCCCGTGAAGAGTATTTCATCTTCGGCAACGTCGAAGATAACATTCTTTCTTGTTTTTATTTATGTATCAACTGTTTCTAATATCTGAAAATGACAAAATGCTTACTCATAACCTCACTTAATAATCGAAAATGGTAATAATCGCACGAATGTTTTCAAATGCGAAGAGACGCATTAATTTTCCGGGCCATGTCTTTATGCTATTGAAATGTAAATCCAGGATTCGCAGAAAGTCCTGTGTACGCTCGTAGGTGCAATTGGTAAACACAAGTTCCGAATTTGATGAAAGTAAATCATAGGCAATTATTTCAAATTCCGAAAGGAAATTGTGGAAATCTTCACCAATTAAATTGTGGAACATTTGCTTGTAGCCATCGAAGATATTTTTAATATTGTCCTTGGTAATCTTCGTGTGCATAATGTTGCCAATTGCATTATAAACATCTTTTTGGGTGCGCATGTATCGTTGCAGTTCGCATGGAGTATAAACAACCATCACTTTGGTTTGGAAGTTCATGTGTAACAATGTATCCAGTGCACGATCGGCCCACTTGGAATGCTTGACGAGCACAAACTTCACACAGAGATTCTCAAGTTTTGGTATGTCGCTTTCTAAAATATTCGCAAATATATCCACAATGAATGAGGTAATATGAGTTTCTATATTCTTGCTGCTCATGACATTGTAATAGAGAACGAAGCGATAATTGTCAAAGATGCCATTGAGCATGAAGACCAACACCAAAAAGCGGTGGCATATTTCCATTACATCAAATGTAAGGAAACAGTAGCAGCATTCCGGGCTGAAATTTTTTGTACGTTCCTTTATGTCCTTGGTACGTTTGAGATACTTATGCTGAAGACATCGATCGTTGGGCGAATGCTTAAATACCTGAAGGCATGTAATTTTGTCTGTTGCATCCAATTCCTTAAAAGCTGCAATACTCATTAAGATATTTTCCATCGATTATCGATTTATCCGCTTTCAACTTAGACATGGAAAACAAAACAATGTTTTGATTTTGGCTCCTCCTTTCTTCGATCACCACCAAAATAGTGTACAATATTATGAATGTGTAAAACCGGGGAAATTTAAATTATTTATTTTCTGGATTGTCTGAAAGATTTGGATTTGTTTTTCAACTGATTTTTATCGAACAACCTACGAAGTTACATTTTTATTCTATTTACATATTTACTTTGCTCGCCTCGCCTCCATTAAATCGTATGTCATTCAATGTCAAGTACGCATACTTGACCCAGCTACGATCGGACATTGACGATCGAACGATTATCTTAATGATTTTTACACGAACATAAAGATAATCCATCTTCAAACACACAAATTGTAATCTAAGCCTAATGACGAACACGCCTTCATATGATTAATTGATTATTAGAATTTTTATACTGTAAGGATTTTGCTGTATACTCGTACACTTCACAACACTGACATATTTTTACATCAATCAAATGTTTATAATTTTATAAGGAACCAGGCTTTACAAAGCATTTGAATATATAGTCATCTCCTTCTACCTATACGAGTATGACTGAATTTTGAAATTGTGTAATGAAATTTTGAAAACCATCTTCTTGTTTTCTCTTATACAAGTCACAGCTATCGCTATTCCTTATACCTAATGCTTTTCCTCTTATAATTTAAATCATTTTCATAGTAAAGTAAAGTGTATGTAAGATTCTGTTAGACCAAACTTATTTGAATTGACTAATTGAATGCAAATTAATTTTAAAATCACCACAAAATGTCAAGTCATTGGTTGTCACATATCGATTTGAATTAAATTGAGTCAAACTGAATCTTACCAATTGAGCATCTCATTTCATCTCATCTCATCTCTTCTATATAATTGGAAATTGTTGTTCAAATTGAAAAATGCCAAAAAATTTTACATGTTTGTTTTCTTTAAGGCAAACTGCATTTCACATAAAAATTGAAAAAATTGCAAAAGAAAAAAATAAGTAAAAATATTCAATTTATTTAAAAAAATATTGTATTTCAAAACCAATTAAATGCTGCATGATTTGCATTTATCATTAAATGTAGATAATTTGCATATTCATGAAAAACGCAATGACAATTTTCATTAATCAAAATGTTATGCATTTAATAAAATTTGCATTCATTTTTGCACATTTATGTGAATAACTGAATATCTTCTCATACTTAGTTGGTTAATTGATTATTAAGTATTATACAATATTATACGAGTATATTTACAAAAGGAAAAGAAAAGTAATAAGATTTATTTTTACTTAATTTTTTTTTTGTTTATTTTAAATTATAATAAAATAGATTAGTATTGATGTTTTGAGGAAGACACTGCTTTATGTTACCTTTTTAATGATAAAATGTTTCATATTAGTAAAATTCTAGTAATTTGTTTGTTTTATTTCATGTCATTTTGATGTTGTCATCTGTAGTATTGTATGATTACTTAACTTTATTTATAAACACTTATGTTACTAAAAGAGCTTAAGAACATACGTTTCGATCAAAAGAAAGACATTTTCAGATTCAGCAGCAATAATGGAGTTGCTATTAGAGTAAGGTCAATTGCCATGGTCTTTTCAAGTGCTCAGAATGACAGAAAATATTATAAAGAGCATAACAAGTGGACGGGGAAGGTGGTGACCTATGTACGTCCAACTTCATTGGCAGTCAATTCGCAAATGTTTAAAGTCAGGTTAACTTGTATCTGAACCCATCAGCATTTGATTTGCAAATGAAGTAACATGATTTTGATTTGTGGTCAGCGGAAGAGCAACATCACTAATTAAAATTGTTGTTACTGGGTTAATTGCTAATGATCATTCTGCCACTGTTACCGTCAATTGTCTTGCGTTCGCTTTGTGATTTTTAGTACTTTATGGATCGAAAATTAGAATTAACCAAGCTTGATTATAAACCTGCTAGGGAGCAAATATAAAATCAATTTTCTTTTATATAATCTTTATTTTTGCCACATTTTAAATTATACATCTGTTATTGTTTTTCATTCTACACACTTAGTTCAAAATAGTACTTTAAAATCTGTTTTTTGAAAACCATTCTGTATGGAGTACGAAAACACATGCTATTGTGACTTGGTAATATCACTTTGACGTGATGTTTTGTAAGCATAAAACCTAGCAAATTATTCTTTCAGTTTTGATTTAAAATTAATTGCATTCTGTTTTCGTATTGTCGTAAACAGGAATAAGTCAGAAACTGGGTTCCTCGATTAGTAGATGAGGTAACACATCACTTAATAAGTTCGTTGGATGAAATCCATGGTGTAAGGAATAGAAGGTGGTGACATTTTTATATAGTTAAGTATCGCTCTCACAAAAATGTTAATGTGACGTCACGAGAGAATTGCTTTTTGGTCCGATTTTGAACTTTTGACGATGCATAACACTATCATATGATTTTTAAATTCATAGTTTACATATTTGATAATCTGCATATATGACTGGCTAGAAATTGTATGAAGGGAATTGCTGTTTTCTTGTTTATTTTATTATTTTATTTTAGTTGTGGGATATTTTTTGTTGACTTCACAACACTAATTTCTGCATTTTCAGTGCATTTTCACGTTATGTTCAACACTAAATGCGTGCTTTTCAGCAATAATACACTGATCTTAATGTGACGTCATAATATAGAATGAGCAATTTTCGAGAGCTTAAAAGGTCAAATTGGCGCTACCTTGTATCATTCTACAGATATTTTACAATAGTGAAGCAAATTTTCTCCTTTTCAAAACATTGGAAAAATCTGAGTTTCGTGTGCTGATAATACATTTATTTTTAATGGAAAAAAAATACCGTTCAAGCAAAGCAATGGCTTGACAAGTGTTATTTGGACTGCACTCCTTTCAGACAGAAGGTAGAGAAGTGGTTTGCTGTTGTTAAGCGCGGCCGATGATGCTGAACGCTTTGGTTGCCCAAATTCGGCAGTTGTTCCAGAAAATATAAAAAAAGTTCACAAAACGGTTTTGGTTGATCGTAAATTTATGTTGCGTGAGATAGCTGACACTTTAAAGATATCAAAAGGCATGAACATTTGAGCATGAGAAAGCTCTGTTCGAAAAGGGTGCGTTTGCTCACTCGATCAAAAACAACAACACGTTGTCGATTCAGAGCGCTGTCCGGAGATGTTTCAGCATAATAAAAATAATTTTTTCATGCGGTATGTGAGAATGGATGACATGGATCCATCACTACAGTCCAGAGTCAAATCGGCAGTCAACTGTGTGGACAGCAAAGGATGTAAACCGTCCAAAGCGACCAAAAACGCAAATGTTAGCTGGTTTAGGTTTAGGCATCCGTATTTTGGGATGCGCACGGTGTTTTATTCATCGGTTAACTTGAAAAAGAAAGAACCATCAATACCGAACATTATTTGGCATTATTGGTGGGTATGAGGGAAGAAATTGCGAAAAAAAACAACCCCAAAAGGATAAAAAAATGCTCTTTCACTAAGACAATGCCCCGTGTCACAAGTCGAATTCAAAAAAGTATCACCGGTCACATCTTGAAATCAAAGGCTTCAGCTAAAGACTTATAAGCTTAGAACTATTTTATTCTAAGTGATTTTAGACAATTTAACAACTTCTTCAATGTGTTTTCAGGTTTTTTAAAGAAAAAACTGTAAGGTACTTGAATTCTTAATTTGAAATAACTGACATACTCATACTAGTACTTATCGGTAGGATTATTAATTTCAGGTTATTGATGTCATAATTGAACACAATTTGTTAAGATTTTGAGATAAAATGCAGATACGAATATCGGTTTATATGTTGCACAACCAAAAATCCAACATAATTTCATTTTGCTTTGTGTTAATAATTATATTGCTTTTATTATTTTATTTTTTAATTATTGTAAATTCTAATTTAAAATGTATCTATTTGCTATTGAAATAAAAGTGTGTATGTATATTGTGTAAATGCCTTATAAGTATGTAAGTATTATGTAAGTCATATAGATATACAATGACACAAGCATCTGTGAGTCTTTTTAGCTTGTGGTTTGACACTTACAAATGACACTTTCAATCGAATCAATCAATGCTTGACTGATGGATTGATGGCCTGACAGTTGGCTAATTAGTTGTCGAGCATCGCGAGCAAACTCACACTCACCTAAACATAAAAAAAAAAAAACTATGCGTATCAAATTTAGATTTATGTATGTGTGTATACAATATTTTAACACAATTTGGGTCAATATTTTCATCATTCATTTTTTTTTAAATTTAATATTATTAATGAACAACAAATTTTGTATGTGCGTTGTATTTTATTTTCTTGTGCTAATATTCTTTGTATATTTGATAATCGTAAATCAAAAGTAAATAAGTAATTCAATGCATTTTCTTAACTAATAGAAGAAGAGAAATAAAATATTCAATTGTGGTTTTCCTTAATTATTTATTTTGTGGTTAATTTATCTTGATGAGTTATTAAATTTCACTTAAACTGAGTTTAAAATTGCGCGGCTAATGACATGCTGATGCTGCTACTGTCAATGAAAAGTTTAGAATTTCATCCATGACATTTATTTATGTTCAGTTTTACAATATAAATTCATAAAATAGAATACAATATTAAAAAAAGATAACCTCAAATATTCTGAGTGAATGTGATATCAATTCAAATAATAAAAATTATTATAAATTTAAGTATTTACCTAGAAAAGAAAACATTTTATCAGAAGTTCATCAAAGTAAATTTTACTAGATTCTTTATTTATTGAAATTAATTATAAAACATTTTGTTAAGAAAATAATATTACAATTAATTATAATGAAAGAGGTTAAATATCAGCTCTGTAAATTTTAAAATCCACATTTAAAGGAAAGAAATTTGAAAATAATTGCATAACGGGGAGAAGCCTCAGTAAGAACAGGAAGGAAATTAGAAGCAGCAGCTGATTTGACGCAAGTTAAATGAGACTTAGGCATGGATTTATGAATGGTGATTCTTGCCGGAATTACTGAGAGAGATATAGTTAAGGACGTAAATAGGAGTTTAAAGGGATGTCATTGAAAGGCACAAGGACCAATGATTATTATTCCAATAATAAAATTAAAATTTTATCAATTTCAATTCATCAATTTTTTTTTTTTTAATCATCTTTGTTATAGTAAATCGCTTCTTATAGAGTATTGAAAGAAGACAATTAAAGTCACTTTGTAGAACTCTTTCGAAATTAATGCTGATAATGCTGACCAGATCGGATCCAAATTGAATAAAAAATGATCCTTCCTTCAATGTTCTCTCTACTTTCCTATTGACTCTACATGCTGACTTGACTTACAAAGAATTTCTGCCTTTTTGAACTATTATTCCGTTCTGACTTTCAAAATTACTGTTCCAAATTTTTTCCCTTTTGATTTTTATTTAAAACCATCGCCCATCTAAGCCATTTCAACAACCTTGCTTGGGTTACTTTGATCAAATCTTTGCAATCTTAAACTAAAATACATATTTGTACTTATCCAGATGGCTTTTTAATAAAGGGAGTTCAAATTTCAAACATTAATTGTGTGAATTCTTTACTTATTATTATCATAAAGTAAAGTACAATGGGACATTAATATCTTCCCATTGACTCTTCAAAAAGTTTCTTATCATCTCTCGATAATGAGCTCCATTCACAGAATTTCCATTGTCATTTTGATTCTCGAAAAAATGAATATCACACCACACCAAAATCATCACCTATAAGATAGTAACTTGGTTTCATTGGCTTTTCAAACAATTCTCTAGGATTTTCTTCAGATAGTTTGGATTATTGACATAGCCACCAATTTCAAAATGAGCATAATCGGTGAAGATAATTTCAATGAAAAAAATGTTCAAATTCATTCTCCTTTTGTCACATAGCAATCCATTTTAACTAAAAAGAAGAGTGTTTACTTCATTTATGGAAAAAGATTGGTATACCCTAGCACAAAAAGTGGAGGTACATAGGTATAAAAAGATACCAAAAATTTAAACACCTAATATATTTTTACAAAATTAAAGATATGAAATTGTTTTTTAATTCGTCATTTTTAAAGTAAAAGCATTTCTTCACCGCTCGATTATCATTTATTTCTATTATTGTCTCATACAGTCAAACTTCGATAAATCTTATCACTCAAATGCAAAAAAAAAAAAAAAAAGTTCAACTTAACGCGACTGAGTTATAGGATTTTTCGTTATAACTGTGAATTTAAAATGTAAAGAAATCTAAATAAAATAAATAAATTTATTTATTTCTGTTATTAATTAATTATGAGTATTTTTTATAAAGAATTTCTCTTATTTTTTATTTATATTTATTTTATTTATTTGCATTTAAATGAATTTATAAATTTTTGTTTCATTATTCTTTATTACAGATTCTGTGCTAAATGGAAAATCACCATATTGGGCATCAGCGTCACCCACACGAAATCACGACAAAATATTTGTTATTAAAGAATTTTTTGTATTATTTTATTGTTTTCTGGATTTAAATAAATCTCGTCTCAAGTTCAAGCCATAAATGTGAAATATCAGCAAAATAAATTACAATGAAATAAATTAACTTAAAAAGAAATACATACTTTTGTAAAAAATTACTGTGCCTGTAAAGTAAAAAAACACAAATTATATAAAAAAAAACTGAGAAAATAAAGTCGGTGTAAATTTAAAGTAACCAACCAACCAACAATAACAATAACAAGAAAAGTGTTAAGTGCCGACACCGACGCCACCGCCGCCATTGAATGCAATTTATACCAAGTAGGTCAAAACGCATGCAGACGAAAATCGACGGCAGTTTAACTCATTGAAGGCGTAGAGGCTCGTCACGTCTATCTGTCTATATGCAACAGCAACAACAAGCGATAATAAATAATATAAATAACAAAAAAACATAACAAAAAATACAATTTATATAGACGACGGTGCACAACATTAAAGGCGTTTAACAAATTGTTATTTTGCCATGTTTTCTTTCAATTTTCTGTTCAAATTTTTGTATAAAAATTACGTGAGATGAATACGAAATACGAAAAATATTATTAAAATCCGGCAAAATAAACAATTAAATTATGCAACATTTTCTGTTTGTGTCTCTTGGTTGAAATTAAAAGAAATTTTCATTCATAAAAATAAATAATAACAACAAATTCAACTAAACGTAAACGTTAAGTATTTTTGTCATTTACGTAAACGTATACGTAATATTAATTTAATTTTCTCTTTAATTAAAAAGCTTTCTTAAGGTTTTTGTTCTCTCTTAAGTTCGCTGCTCTCTTACTTTGTTAGATAGAAAGAGAGAAACAAAGAGATTAAGTGATTCAGAGTGTGAAAATAAAAGTTATATGTGGTGATCTTTTTGCTTAAACAAAATGAATTCACCACAATTTGCTCACATTGCGAATACGCATTCTCAACACAGCGGTGGACATTATGGTAAAACAGTTGATCCGCAACAACAAAAACAACAACAACCGGCTGACTTTACACCAACAATAACAGCCATGCCGGCGACATCAGCTGTTTTGGCTTTATCGTCACCACAAACAGAATTCACAACATCCACATCAGCAACGGCAACAGAAAATAAATTTGCGCCTGCACGTAGACTAGCAGCACGACAAACTTTACGCTTGGCCATACCGAAGCAACAGGGTGACTCATCTTACTTATTGAACCACCATCCTGCCAGTGGCACTGCCAGCGCCAGTGTCAGTTCCAGTGGAGCACCAACAACCAATTCAATTTATCGTCATTCACCATCACATTTGCCACCCAAGCGTAGTATTATACCGAAATCTACATCACCATTGGAATCACATAATTTGCCAAATGTCACAACATCACCATCACCATCACCATCATCATCATCTTCATCCTCGACTTATTACAATGCCACAGTAGCATCTGCAACACCATCTAGTGGCAGCGCCAGTAGTGGTAGCTCATTGCTAAGTGTACTAAAACCAACGTTGACCTTAAATTCTTCCGATATACGCAATAATAATGATTTATTCGCTTTCGCCCGGGACTTGTCACCAGCTGTGGATATAAATGGTGAGTGATGACAATGTGATGACAAGAGGCACCTCACTTATATTTTATATATTTATTTGTTCTTAATTACTCAGATATTTACAAATGTCACTTCAGCTGAGCTGAGAAGTTTCTTACTTAATTATTAATATTTATTTATTAATCTAAAATTAACTTTAACAAGGGTCCTCAATGGGACATTACTTATTACTTACTTTTAATCTTACAGATCATTCACCTATATTTTCTGATTTTGCTGCGTCTATTTCACCGAGCAGCAGTTCGGATTCACCTATACATCATCATCAACTTGGACGACTATTTAATCTGAGTCCTTCGTCTATGCGTAATTATGGCAATGTAAGTAGATAGATTTGTCCTTAAAAATCTTTGAATAATGTAAATGAATCATCATCTATGAAAATGTTATGGCTTTGTAAATGATTTTTTCTCTGGGATTGCAAATTCATGGGTCAATAATCATTCATTTAAAAAAAGATTAACCCGAAATTCGCACGAATGACGGTTTTTCAGTTAAATAAGGTTGCTCTTTTTTATGTGTACAGGTTTTAACACTTCAAAAAAAAAAAAAAACACGTCTCACATGCATATGTAACTAGACACACCCGACACCCGACGACTATGTATACGAGTATATGATATACAACTTTCTCATATACCCCTGTCAAAGTGGAAGCACCTAAGAAGATTTTACTACTTGTGCGCTGGCAAAAAGATTTTCATTAAGTACAGTGAACACTGCTGACGTCGTCCAAATACAATATATAATATTAAAACTATGAACAAGGTCGAGATTTTCAAATAAATAACAAATCTGTGAGTTCAATTTATGTTAAGTAAGATCGCAATTTCCAGCCGGGAATATATTGAATCGAATGAGGAGGCAATCTGAGCAAGAAATGACAATAATAAAAGAAAATCTAAAAATCTGTTAGTTCTACAATTTCTATTAACTTCATCATAATATTGCAATCCAAAAATAAGATTAAAGTATCCATTGTATTAAATGAAATATGAAACGTCAATTCCAACTGATCTTTTATCTAAATATACCAATATAAATGATATATCCAATTTTCATATTTAATATCAAGAGAAAAAAATTTAAATTATCAGTCTGTGATAAATTGATTAATTTCATAAATTCCTAATTAATTTAAATTAAAAACTAGAAAAAGTAACAATTGCTTAAGAAATTAGTCGCCTTTAATTGGTATTCACTGTTGTCGGGGGGAGGGTAAGAAGTTGTAGCGCCAAATTAATTAATAAATAACGTTTAGCACGTTTTTTTTTCTTTTTAATATTTATTTTTCCCCGTTCGCTCTTAAATACTCAACGGGTGAGGAATGAATATCGTTATAAGTTATTATTATAATTATGTACGATGTAGTTTTTATGAATACATAACATATGTATCTGTGTGTGTGTGTGTGTGTGTTTGAGTTTATATTGGGGGTGTGTGTGTGTGTGGCTTTTTGTTGGTATATGAAGTGATTATTCTGGTGTGGTTGTATTATTAGTATGAGCTTTGATTTTTATTTTGTTATTGACATTTGACTTGGCATAAGCTCAAGTCACACTACTTTTGAATTTCCTTTTACACTTTAAATAATAAAAAAAAAAATATACACAAACAGATTGCAGTACACAATAGAATTAAGATAGAAAACTTGTATACTAAGTACGAGACATGAAGATCTTTTATACAAATATTCACAGAAAAATCCAACCAAACAGAATGTTGCCTTACTACTCGTATGTTCCATTTTATATACTTAGTTGAATGATAATGGGATATTTTTATATAATACTAGCATTCTCAGTCAAGTTCTTCCAACGACTTTTTAAGGACTGTGACCATAACAGAATTTATCCCGATTTAGGATGTAGGTTTTTTGGTCTCTTTTAAATTTAACTGAAGCTTGAGTACTTAATGCGCTATGGAGTAGTGGTGAGGCACTTCCCGATGATGCAATCAAAATGAATACTTTCAACTGTGTAATCACATTAATCACAATGCATTATCAGCTGCACTTATTTCTGCAGTCAACAATTTTTTTTTTTTTGACAATTTCACCAGTCATCATCATATTTCAGCCAATTTACTCAAAACCTTAATGAATTATGTACATATAGCCTTTCTCATGAATCACTCTGTCCATTGACGAAAACCATATGAAAATATGTCCGATACTTTTTGAGTTAATCGCTTTTAAACAGACAGATGCGGCCGGGAGACTTTGTTTTATAACATATATAGAAGTCCTGATCATTCAAAACTAAAGGCTTTTATACAATATTTTATTAGAGATTCTTCAAATGTAGTAGACAATTTTGCTGAGTTGTTTTCATGAATTAATTACTGACATCTTATTAATCTTAATCAAAGATTCCTTCTACTTTTTTTTCTTAGAAATTTGTCAACATACTTATGGGGTCGATTGGTACAATTTATGAATATTTTTAGTTATTTATTTATTTTTTTTTTTTTCTATTTGACTTTATTTCCCTCTCTAACCGAAATAATGTACAAGTTCTTAGCATACGGAAACCTTGATATACTTGTTTGCTTTGGCTTTTCTATGGAGAATATTTCTTCCAGTTATTGCGGTGTTAATAGACATTTAAAATCATTTTACAATTCTACCTTAACAATGCGAATGTTTTAAACATATACAAATTCAAGAACACATCTTAATTTGTTTGGTTGTTTCGATTTTTGTATGGGAAATACGTTTTCCAGTAATCGGGGATCTCTGGTTTTATTTCATATTAGTTAAATTTTATATTTTCAATATTGTCCAAGAGACACTCTACTGATTTTCTTCCATACTTTTTGGAATCGCCGATGCATGATTCTAACATATTTATGTGTTACAGACATCATGGCAAAGTATTAGTACCCAATCACATTAGTGTTATCGCATTAACGAATAAAAAAACAAAAAACGTGAAGCGACAATGTTGTTTATATTGTTGTTGTTGTTGTTGTTGTGAAAACGCGCAAGAATATTAATTTTTGTTGTATTTTGAGAAATGACTTTTTGGCGATTGTTAACTTTTTCTTGTTGCTTTTTGCTTTTTGTGCTTCGTGTCTATTTAATTTTCTTATTTATTAAAACTATACAAAAACAAAAAGAAAAAAAATCGATTAGAAAACAAGGAATAAGGTTCGCTTATTCGTTCGCTCATTTCGTTCCGTTCCATTCTGTTCGCTTGTCTACCATCTCTTTGTTTGTTTGTAGTTTGCTTTTTTATACGAATACTTGCTTTGTTTTGTTTTGTTCGGTAAGAAGCACAGATACTCACTCACTCATACATAATTATTCACTCGGACAACTCACACATACACAGACAGACAGACTGATGGGCAAACAGACGGACAGAAAGTCAGGCATACGCAGAGAAATAAATACTTATACAAATATAATATTATAAAGTAAGAGACATGTAGACTTGATGCCGCTGCCGCCCGTTGTCATTTATCCATTTTGTGAGTTATTTTGTGGTTTTGAAAGAATTCCATTTTCAGTATTTGCTGAATTGAGTTTCACGCCGGTTCTGGAGACGTTTATGTTCTTAGTTTGGGGTAGTAAACATTTGCTTCCACACGATTGTGCCATAACAAATGATTATTTTCGATTTTATGCTGAGTGTTTCGTGTCAAAAATTTGTGATTTGTAAAAAATTTGTTTATTTTGCAGTTGAAACTGGAAAATTAATTTAGAAAATTTTCACAATAAAAAGAATAATCAATTAAAGAAAGAAAAACAAGGAAATTTCAACAAAAATGTAATAAATTGAGAAAAAACGAATTTAATAAAAATTGAAAATAATTTTAAAAAGATAATCAAAGAAAAACGGAAGCGTTTTTTTAAAAACTCTCAATAGCATGGGCAATCGTTTGAGTAGTTTGTGGTCTAAATCAACAACAGCAACAAATGCATTACAAATAAATGATAATCAACAGAACCCAATTAATTCCAATAACAACAACAACAATAATAATAATAAAAATAATAGAAATCACAGCAGACGTAGCTTTAAATTGGGGAACAGTTTTCGTTTTGGTAGCAGCGTGCGACGTTTATCATCATCATTTAATTGTGCGACGAGGCGAGATAAAAAGTCATCAAACCAACAACCAGCTGTTGATACTACAACACTACCAACAACAACAACAACAATAACAACAGAACCCCCGTCAAAAGAAATACAAACAAAAGATAATCCAACAAACGAAACAACGACAACAATAAGAAATACGAGTAATTTGTTAAATATTTCAACGATTGAACAAGAATTTCAAAAGCTCAGTCAAACGTGCCCAGCCACAGATACAAAAACACCAACGAATATAGTAATAGACAAAGATACACAAATAATAGCAAATTTTGATTTAACAAAAACACCAACAACTTCATCAACAACAACAACAAGAACAACAAGAACAACAAAAATAACACCAACTATATCAACAACAAGTGATTTGTTTAATCCAAAAAACGAAATCATGAAATATAATGCAAATTTTGTACCCACTGTCAAGGTAAATATACATTTGATTAATTATATAATTAAAATTTTGTTTCTCTTCACTTCTTTCTATTGAATGAATATGTTCATACATATTATTATGATGTTTGTAACGCATTAAAAATGATATCATTGACCCCATCATTTGATATATTGTACTTAGAAAGATGGACAGGTGTTTGATATTTTAAGCAAATGGGTGTCATTATTCCCAAATTTTCGCACTGAATTCGATTGAAGAATAGAGACGAGTTTAAATATATAATTCAAATTTATTAATTTCATTAATTTGGTAAAATGTTAAAGATTATCAATAGACAATAAAATTATATTCATTCATATATGCATACGAAAATTATTGGAACTAATATAATTTGATCATCTATAGTATAATAATTTTTGTTATCTCTTAATTTTTATAACTTTTTAAAAGATCATGAACTTCAAATGTTATCATACTTCTAATAAATCATCAGGCGAATCGAATTGAATACAACTTGGAACAATTTCCACATAAAACATAAAACTGTGTGGTGTGCAATGCATTTAATATTCGGTGATATTCAATTAATTAATGATGTTTCTTGTTTTTTTCATTGTTTTCAATATTTAGAGGGTGTGTGCATTCATTTAAAATAATGACAATTTAATTAACTAATCAAAGATTAATGTAGCCTGGGTTGAAATACTATGAAGATTTAGAAAAAATAAATAAAGACATTTGGGTTGTTTTTATTATGATATAGAGAAATACGCAGTAATGAACGAGTATTATTGGATTCAAATTTAAGTTTAGTTTGTAGAAACTTTAGGATTTGCATACAATTTTCATTAATAAGGAGTGGTTTTCTTTTGTATTGTACTTACTATTTTGGTAAAAGTGCGACAGTCTAACGAGCTAGCAGAGGAGATGACATGAATTGAATTCTTCATTATTAACCGAATTAATGGATTTAATTTCCAATAAATTTATATCATTTAATAAAAATTGAAAAGGTACCTTTAAACCTTGAGCATCCTTTATACTTGTATTCAAACTGCTCATGAAACTTTAAGCGCGTTTTTCTCAAAACTGTGTTTTAAAGTTGGCGTGCAAGATTTTTCTTAAACTGCTGAACCGATCATCCTTAAATTTCAATGCAAGGTTTTAAAGAAAGATTAATATTAAAATTTTCCATTTTATAAACAATTTAAAGCCTAAATTTATGTCTCAAAACGTTTTTTTCTTAAAGCCTTCATTTTATGAAACTCTATTTTAGTTTGCATACTCCTTTGATCAATTATAAGATATTGTATTACAATTTCTTAACGGAATATGTTTGGTTTTTTATTTTATATGACTAGTCCAGGAAAATCGAAACCTTTGTTTAGATCTGCTCAAGGAGATCAACTAAAACAGCTTGCACATAATTTTTTTTACAATTAAAAAATGATAAAATACTGTTAAAAGTTACCTCAACATGTGTAAAATTTATCACTTCAATAAATTAAAAGTTTTCCTCAAGAAAAGTTCTAGAAAAATCGTTTGTTTTTGGCTTCATAACTATCCATAACACAGTATTCACATTGGGTCTAATTCGAATCAATCATGATTCGACAATTGATTTAAATCAATCATGATTTAACTGTTCGACAACAACTATTTGGAAAATGGCATCATTCATAGTCGGATTGCGAATTGTTGACTATAAATTGGATTTTTAGAAATGGTCACTTCGATTAAAGGCAAATTTTTCATGAAAGTTGACAACTTCTTCTGAATTTCTCCTTTTTTTTTTTGTTAAAATTTTAATAAAACGAGTGGCAAGAATGGAAAAGGGAGTTGCAAGAATTATTTGCATACACTGCAAATTATTTTTAATCATGTATTTTCTACAATATTACGTTTCAAATTAGCACAATGTGCGCGCAACATTTCATTTGTGTGTATAACCAAAACAAAAAACACATGTTCATGATTAGAAAAACTGATCTGAACGGCAAAGTGAATCAACGTGATTCAGTCCAGTGAGAATTAAGTATAAAATAACAAAATATTAACTGAGACTGTAAGTGAACCTAAGTATATCAATCATTCATCGAGATAATAAACTGATTGTATGCCTCAAGATATTTAATTTTAGATTATTAACTTCTTATTATAAAGAAGATAATAAAATTTATTCATTTTAGTTTCCCAATTTCTTAATATAGAAATAATAGAATTAAAAATGCAATTTTTTTCTGACATCCAATTAATTATAAACGTTAATCAGCTTAAGATATTCGTAGAGAACAAGATGATGATGATGA
This sequence comes from Amiota minor, assembly GCA_037043295.1. Lineage (NCBI taxonomy): Eukaryota > Metazoa > Arthropoda > Insecta > Diptera > Drosophilidae > Amiota > Amiota minor. Next base: position 193,018 of record JBAMAW010000052.1, read on the forward strand.
CTTATCTACATAGAAGATCGCAAGGGAGAAGTTCGTCTTCATAATGCAAAAACTATTAGAAACAGAAATAAATTAAAATAAAAGTTATTAATGGTTTATATGTTTTTTATTGGAATTTCATAGTTGGAAATGCTGAGATTTATAAATGTCAAATTTTTATATTAATTATCCAATTAAGTAGAGAAATTATCATCATTTGAATAGTAGACCTAGTAGTCCTTATAGTGCTGCTACTGCATACTCGTACATTGATCGATTACTTTAAAAGAAGGTTACACAAATTTAATTTTTTTTACCTAAGACTTTGTGCAATTACGTTTTAATTTATCTGGTTTTACAATCACATTTTTCACATTTAACTGTGATTTTTTCAGCAATAATTGATAGACAAATATTGTATTTTGTATGTAAACAAAAAACCAGATTAAATATTAACTTCTCGGATCCATCAAATATTGTGTATACCTTTCTCACGAATTAACAAATGTTTTACCAAAACAAATGTAGGCAGTTTACAGAAAAAAAATTATACAATTTATTATTATTAAAATTTTAAAATGAGAGACAAATGTGCATAGAAACCGACACATATCTAAATAATTGTGCGTTATGATGTTGATCCTTTCCTATCTACATGTCTATCTTCTTATTTCTTTGGCATCTCCAACATAACGTTACAAACCTTGCGGGTTAATTGATAAAACCTATTGAAACTATGAATGTTAAGGGTATAAAAACTCATTTCAGGCATAAAGTGCGTAGCTAAAATGGCACGTGAAATAAATAAGTTGTTAACCAACACTGACTTTTGACATACTGTCGTAATTGTGTGTTTACCACCTTCCTATTTCTCTCATTAACTTTGCTATAATAAATCTCATTTTGAACAAGTTTAACAGCTGATAATAATAGACTCAAATGCTGTGTGAAATTATTCCATTGTGATTTATAGAATTCTTTATAGTTTTGGAGACATCAATTGGGGATTATTATAATTTTTTTTTTTTTGTGGGTTTATTCAAAGCGTTTATTGCATTCTAATGAGATGAAAATTATGTCATACCATTAAATACTTTTTGTATATTTCAAAATTAAATTCATGTTTTACCGGAATTAAAACACAAGTAGAAAGACAATAAGACGTCAAAAAAGTTATTCATGGTCACATCTAATTTAGAAAACAACTCCAACAACAACAAAAAATACAATGGTATTAGTTACAAACACCCAAACATTTTGCTGTTCTAATTTTTCTATTTTTGAAAATTTTTTACTTAGGCGAGCCACACAGTTCACGACTTTTGATTTAACATCTAATGAAGTTGACATTCCATGAAGCATTTGTCATAAATCAGAAGTTTAATAAATCAATTAAAAGCATACAAATGTACCGCAATCAATTTATGTATTCTATGTATGTATGTATCTTTTGTTGGGTTAAAGTTACCGTGGGGCGCGAGTACCTAAAGAGATGCGTATGCTGTTCAAATAGCCAATAGGCATAACAACATGACACATGATAGAACAACGTTCATTGTTTACAAGCATAAGATACATGAAGTGATAGATACTACATACTATTCAACAAGGGAAAAACACTCAGATACAGTGAGGCATTCAGACAATTACATACTGATAACTGAAGCGGAGCAAAGTCAGCATAAGAAAAATTCACTTCCGTTGATTGCCTCAAGGTTAAATTAAATTATATATTTTGTTTCTACGACTCACTCACTGTCTAGGTATACCATAATACGGATATGTCTCCTGCTTACATGTGGGAAATTCTAGACCCTAAAGCTAAGATATACATTTGTATCTGTTAGTTGCAATTCGACTGACTCATCATTGAAACACGCTTCAGCAATTCTTGTTGTTTCGCACGCTTTGCAATTGTTGCTTTTTGCGCTTATTAATCAACTGACAGCAGACTACACGATTTGTGACTTGATATCGCTGAACGAAGAAGACGTCGTCAGCACGATTTGTATCCGCAACGAAGATGTGTTAGTTGATGACGATGACTCAGGCAGGTTTTAGGCGAAAGTAAGCTCTTTCCCTCATACAGACAAGCCTAGTATTGTAGATACTTAGATACAGAGAATTACAGACCTGAAACTCGTGTCTGTTTGTACTCAAATCGCGCTTCATTGGCAATAAAGTGCCAAATTTTAATTCAATCAAAATTCATTTATTTCTTTCATATTTTTCCTTTCTTGAGATACATTTGAATCTGCTGGCTAAATTCCAACTAAACGATGCTGAGTCACACTTACTTACACTTATTCCACCGCTTCTCTACCATATTTGCTCACATATACAATAGTACAAAACCTACAAACACCCATTATATTATATCAATATATTATTGTATTTTAACATAACTTGAACATTTCACTTAAGAAAATTTTAAATTTAAAATTAAAATTTTATATATTTTATATCACATAAAATTTAAGTGTTGTTTATGTTAAATGTCTCTGTTTGTTTGTGACTAATTCGTGTTTGACCTTATTACATTTTTAAGATATTAAAATACTTTTTCTTTTCCTTTTTTTTTCGATTTGACAAAAGAATTGAAAATAAAAAAGAAATAAAAACAATCTTATGGCTTTGATGGATTATGTTGACCAATGAAATCCTACAAGTGTGACAATATTTGTTTTCTTTAGCCAAAATTTGTGGGTCGCATAATTAATGAATGTGTTGATATTTTGAAGGTTTCTTCTATTCATTACGATGATTAAATGAACTTTCAGTACAAAATAATGATTTCATAATTTTCAATTTGGCCTGAAAAATTATGAAAATTATTCTAAATATTTATGCAAACAAAATTACAATATAATCATACAGCCATGCTACGAATTCCGTTTTTTGAATTGATATTACAATACATAAGTTTATGTTTCCTTACAATCATCAGTTCTGCTGATGATAAAACAATTATTTTCGATTTTACTGATTAAATTTATGTATTGAATGTTAAACTTATCTTATTCTTCAACAAAAACTTATTGCTACTCAATGCTGAAGTATGAAAGTTTTTAGTTCGAAATTAAGAATATTAATTGTGGAAATGTTATGGAAATATCGTTAAATATCATCTAAGAACGAACGAACCTTTCTTTTATTAATAGGTTTTATTTTGTACATGATTTTTTCAAATCAAGTAATTGAAATTTTACTCCCTTCCTTTTAACCGATTGATCTGAAATTTGGTACACACCTCTAATTCTGATGCACAGTTTTATATTCAAATTTGTTTTCACCTTTTTTTTTTTTTTTTGGTACAATAAACCGAATTTATAAATAAGAAAATTTGCGTATTGAATTTTTACCATACTTTCACAAGTTTAGAGTAAGTAAGCTGCTCAGTGGTCATACAAACACTTTAATTAAAAGTGGTGGTCTCATTCCCAGTCTAAGGCGAGCTACCGAAATACTTAATTCAAAATATGGTAATATGATCGATCATACAGCTAACAGGCAGCCTAATATCATATAATATTACACTATACAAATTGAATAACACACATAAAATTCATGATTAAAAATATACTCGTACTTCCTTTACTCTCGGTATTTCAGAATGAAGTTAATAGATCAAAACTATCATTGAATTAAATTGTATTTATGAAGTCATAGGTAGAAAAATCGACTTACAAATTTATACTCAGTACATAAATAGAGATGGATTTTTTAAGCGTGTTGCTTTTAATTTAAAAAACCACAAATACATTTGCACAAATTTATAAAATTTATTTGGGTTGACAAATCAATGCTTGCCATTTAATTTTTAAAGAGTATTTTATGTAAATGTTGTCCTAGCTCACAGGTCTAGTCCAATTTTGCATCACTTTGTGAGTTTATTGGCTGGAATTTTGTTAATGACACATGTAATCTTGTCTTCCAAAGCTGCAATGGACTCTGGCTTATCGGCATAGACGAGTAATTTCATGTATCGCCATAAAAAATAGTCTAAGGGCGTCAATACAAATCACTTTTCTCGTTAACACTGGCGGTTACAGCAGCAATATTTTCCTTTTTACGCATTTTATGCATGCAGATAGGTGGTTTGCGTGAAATTGGTGCGAATTTTGGTCTCTATGGCTTGAATTGCTCGCTCAGAAGGTGCTCGTAGAACATTTTTGTATAATAATAATTTGTAAGCATTGTTCGCGTGTAAGTCTTTCTAAGATGAAATGGAATGGCAATGTTAACTGAGTATGTTTGACTTTGATACATGCCACGAATCATGCGTGAGCTATCAAAAATATTGAAAAATCATACAGTAAATTAAAGACCCTTCATATAAAGATATTGGACGCCAGTTGCTTTATTAACTTTGTCTACTATTTTGGCTATACATGATTATTTCAAGACAATGTATTTTAGATAGCTTGCCAATGCATTGGAAGGCTCTTTGTCAACTACGAAGCTGCGTTTTGGTAGAAAAGAAGCCTTGAGTTTCCTAGTAGAAGTAAGTTACTTGGATTTAATTTGATTTCCCAATTAGTGAAGTAGATTAATAAATTATTAAAAGCGATTTATAGATTATTCTTAATACATTACATTATTAGTTCTATACTTACTTGCTATACTTATTCCTACACTTCCTACTACAATATTGAGGTAAACACAATTCTCATAAATTGGTAAATCGGGAAAGTAGATATTGTAAGAATAGAGCTAAACATAGAACCCTAAGGCAGCTTGATTTTGTCCCGTCCACGAAAACAGAAAAATTTCTCTCAAATATAAAACTTTTATTAAAATTCAGGAGGAAATGGTCGTTTTTCGTTTTATTAACCAAGTTCCTGTGCCACCATAAAGTTAGCAGGATCAATGAAATTATTTAATAATTATGAAAATAAATATCTGAAATGTTGACTTTAAAATCTCAATCTATTGATTTTGTTTTATTTTTATTTTAATTATAATATTAAATTAAGTTTACTTTTATTTATACAAGTACTTTTTATATCAGATGAGTTCAAGAAATCATAAGATAGTTTATCTTATTAATTGAAATTTGAAATAATTTGTATAATTTGTATAATTTGCTTCAAATTTGAATGCATCTCCCCCTAAAATAACCACCTGCTCACCTAAGAATAACAACTAACCAATCAACTCCAACGAATCTTTAATTGAAACGCATTTCTATTTCTGTATTTTTGACCTTCTCTAACGTCAGTTGCCTCCACCAACAACCATGGTTCATGTGCGTTCAACAAAGTTGCGAATCAACAATAATATTACTAATAACAACAACAACATTTTGTGATTTTTCGTTTTTTTGTTAAGCATCTCTGAATTATAGTGAAGACAATCCAAAGTATTTTTGTTTTTCTTTATATGCGGCAGTTCAAGGCAGTTTTTCTTGTAAAAAAAAAAACAAATAAATTAAACTATTTATTGTGTTACTTTTTATTTATTAGAACTGGTAGTAAAAAATGAAAAATATTGTATTTGTTTTGAAAGAAATTCCATGAAGTTCGTTTTCAAAGAAAACAAAATCAGTCTGAATAATCGAGTGTACAATTCCCACTTCAAGAAATCCAGTTAGCTAGGATTAATTCATGTTTATTTAACAACAAAGTTTGGAAGTAATAGTTATGCTTTATAACATATACAGTTTGTTAATTGGAATACTGCAAGTAATTATTTGTCTAGGCAGGGTTGTCAGTCGATCCCGAAATCAGCGTTACTGCCATCTCTTGGGTGGACTTCTTTTCTAGGTTGTTGTCTAATTAACTGCGAACCTAATCTTTCTTACCTTTTTACGTTGTACAAAAGTCCATTTTGTTACATTCTCAGCGTTGCAGGGGTCTCTCTCTTCATTGGATCGTCTGTCAAAGCGTGTAAAGTCGGCTTATAGTGTGTTCATCTCGACGCCGTTGGTGAATTGTTGCGTTGTGGTGGTGTCTGCACGGCTCTCAAATGCTTATGTTAGAATGGGTGTTATGCAGGTGTTGTATATTCTTGCTCCACATTGTGTGTCTCAGGCATCCTGATATTGTTGCTGCCTTGTTATTATGTTTCTACTGCTGATTATGCAAGAACCTTGGTATTTGAATTCTGGAACTTTTTCGATTGCTGTGTTGTTGACTGCCAGCTTGCATTCTCTCAGTGCCTGCAAGTTATCTACGTTTTCAGCGATGAGGATTGCATCACATGCATAGCATATGATTCGGCTCGGCCTATCGCCTTGACGTATCCTTTCTGCCTGCTCAGATTATCGTTTTGTTGATGGTATTGAGCTCTTTAATTACAGATAGTAGTTTCGAATGAATGCCTTTCTGCTTTAACAGCGTGATGACGTCTTGGAGTCTTTCTCTGTTGAAAGCCTTTGTTTTGTCTATGAAGCACAGAAAAGCTGGTTTATTGTATGTAATGGATTTGTTTAACCGTCAGCCGTAGGGCATACAAGTGGATCAACATGTAACACTCAGTGCACGTGCTACAACTGTGTGCACTGGTGCTAGAAACAAACCTCCACAAGATACACGAAGCCTATGGAGGTGCTGGCGAATTGAATTCGGGCGGAAAGAATAAACATTCTTTCTTTTCAAATCTTTGGATCTTATGTTTGTATCAAAAATTAAATTCTATATCTCAATTAGAAACTATAGTATAGATGAATAATTAAATACACCTGTTCTATTCTCAAATAATTCAATTTTGACCTTGCTGTGAACCCTATGTAAGTAAAGAAGAAGTATTTACAAAATTTCAATCAGATATCTCAAAAACTGAGGAGTCTAAATCCGTAAACATGTGTACATAAACAAAATGGCTGGCGAAGAAAGATAGACACAGATAGTTTAATCAATTTCTAGTAGAGTTTTCAAGCAAGTTGCAAACTTTCAGGCAAATTAAGCATTCCCCATACAGTGATTGTGATTAAGATTATGAAGGTACTAAATATAATAATATTTTAATAATATAGTATGTACTTAATCTACTTGTATTACATCCAATTGTAAATTGTATTGCATGTTCTGTTCTGTTCTGTTTAGACGATTAACTACCATGAAAATTTAATCAAAATAAATATTAAGCGATTTGGCACGATCTTTAACCAATGTGAAAATAAATTGATCGTGGTATTTACACATTGAAGTATTGTAAAAGTTCAATAAAATAATTCTAGGAATACATAAAAATAAAATATGTGGTTGTTTTCCTTTTCCATTTATTTTTTTTTTTTTTTTTGGAATTTCTAGTCAATAAAAATTTGAAATAAATAAATAATTGTTATGCGAAAAAGTAAAGATATCAAAAAATAAAAGGAAAATCCTCACATAGCACGTGTCATGTGTATACTTTTCTTATAAATTTGTGTTTATTTTTTTATTATTTCATACTGAATAATTTTTAGGGAACAGAAGAGGAAACATGCTTTTCTCCATTGTTTATTTTAAAAACGGAAATAGTTTTCATTCCCATTGAAGTATTATTGAGAATGGGTTTTGAGTGGAATTTTTTAGAAAAACAAAATGGGATTTCTCTTAATAGAAAGAGAGAGAAAGAGAATAGATAGATATTGTAAAGATATCTGAATTTCCTTTACTTTTTAAAACTTAACACATGTATTTTGGTTACAACGGAGTGACTAAGTTTGAATTTTAAAGCAAAAATATAAAAAATATGATTATTGGAGGGGTTCATCCTCATTATTGTCATTACAGTAACAAGACTACAGTTCCTGGGGAAACCATGTATTTAATATGGATCATTGTTAAATTTTTGTTGAAACCTTTAGATGCACATAGATTCTATTTAAAAAAAAAAGCAGATTTGTAATATTTGGCTGATGCAGTCTTTTCAGGACATGAAGCCTATTTCCACTTGAAGATGTTTGATATACCCTGCACTAGTCAACAGTACTGTAGTGGTAACAGTCGGCAATCACACTGTGCACGCTATGAAAACGAGTCATATGTGCTTTTGAAACGAGTCAATCAACTAATTTTCTTTTATTTGCTTTGCTGACTCATTAACTCGAATCTATACAGTCGTGCGACTCGTGTCTTATGGAATGACTCGGTATCACACTATCATAAAATATACAGTCTGGTGACTCGTGTCATCGGGGATGACTGGGTGTGACTTGGTGTGACTCGGTGTGACTCGTTTCTTCGGGCATGACTCGGTATCACACTGTTATAAAAATACAATAACAAAGCAATTGTGAATGCGAGCGAGTGGAAATGAGAGAGCAGGCATGTGATAGTAATAGTATGCACAGTATCAAAAACACTGTGGACACTATGAAAAAGATTCAAGTATGTTTCTGATTCGAATCATTCAACTCATTTAGTCTAAACTGTCTTGTCTACTCGTGTTTTCTCCTATGATTCAGTAGCAAACTGCCGTTGTTAACGAATTCTACTAGATCGTTGACTTCTATTACTTTTGCATGGTACCTTTTTCTAGCCCCGTTCACATTGGAAATCAATAAATATACTTTTAAAAAAGTTTAGCGTATGCAAGGAAATATAAATAATAAAAGTCCTTATCTTTTTCTTTCTTATCTTAAACATATACTGAAATTGTTATCATCATCAATTAAAGGATATAATAAATTTCCTCATAGCCACTTGAAATATGCAATGCAACGACAATCAATCACCATGAAATAGCTCAGATATGTAGCATAATCATATACTTTTATATCTGAGTTGAGGGAGATTCCTTAGACAAGCAGCACAGATCACTTAATCCAATCCAACATACCACATACACACATCAAAATCATTCCAAAAACAAATAGACAAATGACAGATGAACTAAAGAGTGGAAACAACAAAACCTAAGAAATAACAAATGCTCATAAGAACAACAAAATAAAAATTCAGAATAAATTAAAGACAAAATAAGAATAGTAATAAAACAAGTTTTGCATTGTCTCAGATACAAATGGGATGAATGAAGAAGATGTAAAAACAAGAGCAAACCAAAGCAAATCTAAACGCATGAATCAAATACAATATATACGAGTACAAGAAGAGCGAGCACACGACGATCAACTGATCAATTGAGCAACTCACCAGTTGATCCAACTGAGCGAGTATCTGAGTGAGTAAGTTGTATATCTGAGCATATGCCAGAACCAAAAAATATACTCAATTTGAAGTAGTTTAGTGTTGGTTGGTAGTGGCAAGAGTCAGTCAGTATATCAGTCAGTTAGTACAATAAGTTTTGGACTTTGGTAGATACACAAAAAATACTCTGCTCTGAATGCTCTTTAAGCGCTTTCAACAAAATCAGTCTTGTGTCGAACTCTTAACGCTCGAGTCGCAGCGATCGAAAACAACGGCAAAAGAAATAAAAATATCTAACAGATCAAAAAAAAAAAGTATAAAAAAATTTAAAATTATAACGAATGCGTCGCGTGCAGTGAGGCGTAGCGTTTAATTTTTATGTAATATTTCTTTTGAATTTAATTACTTAACAGCAAAAAAAAAAAATAAACATTTTATTGAATGAAAAAATATAGAAAAATAGAAAATATATTTTAAAAGTTAAATAAATATTACAATAAAATTGAAAAATGATGTGGCCATTTTAAAGAATTATGAGGTGAATGATTGTGCGTAAAATGTTGATGAGATACACGACACACATAAAATAAAATAACGAAGAATATTTTCTAAAACAAAAAAATTAACGGTGGAATCAGAATGGATTTATAGTCATCGGTCATAGTAAAATCTTTAATGTACGCAGAATGTGTGATCTAAAAAAAGAAACACAAATTATTCTTGGCGACTCATAAAAAAAAATAAAAAAAAAAAACAAAAATCTATATAAAGAAAGTTCACCATGTGTGTGGGGCTATGCTGCTATAGTGGTTCATAAAAATATTATAATATAATATAAAGAATAAAGTTTGATTGTCTTTATTGTGCTATAGAAATAAAAAAAAAAAATGATAAACGAAAAAATTATAATTAATGCAAAAATTAAATCATGAAATAAAATTGAAAAAGTGTTTCACTCTAAATGAAAATATACGAGTATTTATTCTTTTTGTTAATATTGATGTTTTTATCAATAAAAATTATCAGATCTTTTTGTTTTTTATTCATTATTTCGACAAAATGGGGAACAAAGTTTACTAGCTTAAGCAGACTAAAAGATACAAGTTATGTTGTGCGTTTAGGAACAATGAATATGAAATGATCTGATCATTATAATGTTTTAATCAAGTTGCACTTCCTTTCTTAGTCTCTTAAAACCAAGAAAATATTGTAGCAGTATATTACTCAATAAGTCCCGAGACTTTCTGGTCGTCCAAGATGATTTTATGATGCACTATGAAGCTTTCTAAAATATTGTATTTTAAAAATTTATACATCATCATTGATAGCCATCATGGAACTCAGTAACCTTTAACATAATAATAATACAATACATTTTGTTGTCAATTGTTTTTATGAATAAAAACTCGGTTTGTCGTAGAATGAAATAAAATTTCTTACTTAGTATTGTTGGAACAATACTTTCCAAAAACCATATGCATATTTTATCTATGATTTAGTCTCGATACCAAAATAAACTAAAATATCAATAAGAATATTTCGGGATTTTTAGTTTATTTAAAAAAATTGAAATTTTTCTTTTTGTAGTTGAAGAATGGCAATGTCTGCCGCAGATCCAAAATTAAGATTCTTTATTTCAAAAGAAAATCCTTGATTTGCCTAATATATACAATATTATCCCTTATCTCTGTTAACTTTGAATAATATAGAATGAGTAAATCCAATATGAATGATTGATAAGATTTCAGTTAATTTTTGATATGATTTCAAATATAAGTATTATTACCTTTAAAACTTTTAGAAGAAATACTCTACTCTATCCATCATACAAAAATAAATATTGTATTCAACAAAAAAAAAAAAAAAAACTACAAACTCTTGAATTTTTTTTCATTTGATTTTCTATTATTATTGAATGACATAGTGCTATTATCCTTACTCAAGCAATAATCGGCCAGCAGATGCGCATTCCAGCGACCCTGGAATCGTTCCTACATAGTCCGAATATTTTGGTGAAATCGTTCACTCATGTCTCCGAGATTTTCCGGAAAATTATCTAAATGGCTGTAAAGGAAGTATACTTTGATGCTCATGTTGCATCCAAGTTGATGGAAGTGAGACAATATTTTTTCAACGCGCTCAACGTAATCATCACTCATTTTATTACCTACATTGAACCGCGGAATTTACGAATTTGTGGGCCGTCAAATATGCCTCTTGATCTTTCCTGAACTCAAGGTTGGGCACTTCCTTCCGCTCACTTAAATAAAGACTAGTTTCATGCTTTTTGTTGACTATTATCGGCCCTTTCTCATTTTATCTTTGAAGTACAGTTCATTAAGCTTTGCCGAAGTTGTCATACTCTTTACTCATCCCAAGAAATCGTTTTTTTCTACGCTCCTGTATTTTTTAGATTACAGAAATATTTCAACATTGATTTGACTTATGCATAGGGTGGAGTTAAAATATTTGTATGGGAGCTATATGATCCAATAAGGCTAGGGTCTTAAAATTTACATGGTTGGTGGATATGATTCAAACACTTTTACTTCTCAAATTTCAGTTTGATAACACAAAAAACAAAAAAGTTTTTCTAATAAAAACATGAATTTAAATCGAGGTTTGTATGGGAGTTATATGATCCAGTAATCCTAGGGTCTTGAAATGTACATGGTTGGTGGACATGGATTAGAAACTTATAGTGTCCAAATTTCAAGAAAGGATGTCTGATAACGTGAATTTTAGTTTGAATGAGAGGTGCCATACCTCATGGTCCGGTTGGTCTGGTTCCGATAAATGTACAGTTGCTACAAAGAAAAGTTCATGCATATTATTAGTTCTCTAGCTCAAAAACTGAGGGACTAGTGTCCATACATACAGACGGAGAGATGGACAGACGTACATAGCTCTAACGACTTGTCTCGTCGAGGTGATCAAGAGTAGATGTATAAGAATATATATACTATATGGGCTTTCTCATATCTCCTTGCTGTCAGTTACAAACTTTATGACAAAGTTATAGTACTATTTACTGCATGAAGAATATAATGAAGGTAAGAACGAGCAAGGAAGCTGCTGTATCTAAGAAACAAGAAAAGTAAGGGTAGATTCGAAATCGTTGACCTCGAATAAGTAAACAATCATTGAATTCAAATTTCATGCCACAAAAATAAAGATTCATTTTGTTGTGCTGTGTTATCAAAAATTACATTTGGACTTTAGTAACCTAAATATGTACGAGTATTTAGTTTTATCGAATCATCTAGAAATGAAGTAGCTTTTTTCTTACGAAACTAATCGAAATCAGTCAACCATTTTGTCATCACATGCCCAAATATGATATTATTAATTTTAATATATTTTTAATGTAATTTTTACAAACTAAAAGTCTCAAAACTAGTTAAAACTATTAAAAAATATATAAGAACATATAAAATAAAAATTTCCTTAGAAAGAATCTATAGATTTTGAAAACATATTTAAACTTGATTTCACAATAAATTAAATTCTTTTCATAATCAACAACAAAAAAAAAACAAAAATGCATTCAATTGTATTATACATATATCCAATAGAATTCTAAAGAAAATCCCCCACAATAATAACAATCGAATGCCTTATATGTGAAACTACTACTAAATATTGCTAATGAAGCGGAGCTATCGCACATTTAAGATACTTCGAGAGAAGCGATATGGAAAAAGAAAAAAAGCAGAAAACCAAATTCAGAACAGACGCCAAGTCGAACCGCAAAATCATGCTTGACGCCAGCTCAGATACATTTGAAATTATTATTAAAGATAAAAAAAAAAAAAAAACAGAATTGAAAATAGAGGTTTATTGTACATATGTGTGGACTACTTGTATTTTGTGTGGGTTGAGAAACCACAACAACAATGTCTATATCTCTGACTTGACTTGACTTGACTTGACTTGGTTACTTTGAGCTTGAAATTTCGCAATTCTTTGAAAAAATCAAGACGATGTATAGTATAAATTTTGTATATTATAGTAACATAACATAAAGATCAATCAAACGCCTCTGTGCGAATGCAACAAGTCAATAAACTCGTTTGTAACTGAAAACCCAAAACAAGTTAAATAATAGAATAGACGAATGAATAGTAAAACTCAATTCAATTCACCATAATTCAGACACAAAGTTTGACTAACCCAAAAACATACAAAACTACAATAATAAACACCAACTGCAACCAGTTAATATTTACAATGTAAATCGCAACTCGTTCATTATAGTACATACATAGATGATGACGATCATCGTCTGTCCGTCAGTCAGTGGGTCTGTGTATCTGTCTATCTTTTGGAACGGAAATTCATTAACAAGTTTACAAGGAAATCGTAAAAAAAAAAAAAAAGAAATCATTTTTGCATAACATGGCTAATGGCTTCACTGGCCTTTTAACTTAGCAAGAGGGCGATGGCTTTTTATCCAGCAAAACTTATTGCATTTGTTGTGTCACCCCACTCTTTACTCCATCAAACCAAGTTAATGCAATTAAACGGAAGTTGTATAGAAATATTTCTCTTTGTTATGCAAATATCAACGTAGGTTGATTAACCACGTGGGCTACGGGCGACAAAATGTGACCAAGATATCAAAAAGACATGAACTTGTATCTCTTGGTCATAGTAGTAGTAGTAGTAGTAGTAGTACCACATTACATTGAGAGATATTGGGCGTCATTGAGGTAACTCAAATGAAGTGTAGTTTGTTATATGTGTGGCCAAAGTCAGTCAAAAAGTCAAGGTTTCTTCTTTCTTGCTTGTAATCAACATGTGTGAGGCCTCAGAAGAATTAATCAATCAATGTTTTGCTGTTGTTAAGGTGGAAAGCATAAGAAATTCCTTAAAATTTAATGGATTGGAATGGAATTTTCTATTGTATTAATTTGGTTAAGACGACATTCCTGAGTTCCCTCAGTTTAAGCTTAACCAAAAAACAAATTTACAAAACAACTCAGTCAGGCAGGCATCATCACCGCCGGCCCGTCGGTCGAACGCACTTTATTAATGTCACCTTTAAGCTGAAAACCAGTTTTTATTCTTTATTTTTCTGAACTAAGATACTTTGTATGTTCATCTTCATCTTCTTTCTTTAAGTAAACTAACAAAATGAAAGAATAATAATAAAGAAAGAACGATAAAGGGAGAGAGAGGCAAACACACAAGTAAAGAGTTCAAAGATTTTTATATTTTCCTTATTTATTTTTTTAAATTTTTTGCACTTCCTTTTTTTATTTATTCATTTATTTCTCTTTCTTGTAAACATTGTTTATTTACCATTTATTTATTCACCATTCACCATGTGTTTGTATCTACATTTTTCTCTATGCTTTCGTATTCCTCTTTGTCGTCATCTACAATACAATACTTCTGCTAAGCCCCTATAATTGTTTATATCAATAAAAGAATATTTTTGCCAAAACAAAAAAAACAACAAAAAATAAGAGTAAACGAAACTTAAATGAGGAAAGAATAAATTTCAAATCAAATTTCTTGGAAACACAAGCAAAATAATTTTGTTTATACTCGTATAAACAGACACACAAGCACATGCAAAAGAACGCAGAGATAAACAGATAGATAGATAAATAGATAAAAGATACATCTAGAAGTTGACAAAACTCGACGAAGATTAATTTTGAAAAATCTTGAATCATTTTTTATTGATTGATTTCAATATTGACAACCATGAAAAATTAAAAAATTCAAATTAATGAGATACAATATTTTTCCATTTGAAAAATTTTAAGTTTTCTTACTTTTGATAATGTAACAAATCAAAAAAGCAAACACACCAAAAAATTTTAAATAAAAAAAGGAAAATTTAAAGTAGACAACAACAACAATAATTTATTTAAAAAATAAAAAGAAAAAAGATTAAAAAGAAAAAGTGCCAATATGGTTGTAACCTCGACGCGTAGCCCTTTGGTTACGCAACATCAACATCAGCATCAGCATCAACAATCAACAAATCCCACAACATCAACAACACACACAGGATTAAGATCACGTTTGATCTTTCCACGAAATCATTATCAGGTAAATTAATATTATATTTGTACATATATGATGCAACCAACGATTCAGTCAGTATTATGTTAAATGATAAATAAAAGTATATTTGGCACAAAATTTATGAATAAAAAAGTTAAAAATTCTTTACAAATTCAATTATCGTCATCTTAACATCAACTTGATATATTAAAGAAAAGGAAAAAATATACTTAAGTATGAGTATGTACAAAATGGAAAAGGGTAACAAGTCCATTAACCTTTAACAACCATTGCATGCACTCAATTACAATATTGTAAATGCAACGCCATGTAACACAAGTGTCCATTTCGGACCCAGACAATTTTATGATATTTATAGAAGAAGAACGCTACTAACTACTTATGAACACAAAAACATTGAGATACTTATGTCTACATAATTACAAGACTAATCAAGAAACAGTGTTTAGTAAATGAAAAATGAGAGACATACAACTGACCTAACATATAAAGTGACGCTTATACAATAATTGAGATATTAAACAACTGAAACTTGTACTCTTACTCGTAATTATATCATCTGCCTTGCATCATAATTATATTTCTTTATTATTATTATGATTATTATTCTCAAGTGGCGAAATAGCAAAGAATTGATAAAACAACAACAACAATAAAAGTCTCTTTAGCAAAAGTTGTTAAATCGATTGATCGTTGTGAGTGAAATTGGGAATCCCAACAAAAATTTTTGTTTTTTGTTTGTATGCTTATTATCTTATGATAGATAAAATTATCACTTCAGATGATGATGGTGGAAAAGACATTTTCTATTCAATGCCTCTCTTCCAGAATGTGGAAGCCTACGAGGGATTCTGCTGCATGATAGCTTCAAAATTAAAGACTTGCTGAAATTGAGAGGAATAACATTTTATAATGTAGGATCCTTTTCACTAACAAAGTTGATAATGTACATATTTTTCAGTCTTTCTCTATAGCTTAGAAAGCTGAGAACTCTATCCAAGCTATTAAAATGGATTCTTTATGTAAATATGCTGCATGTTTCTTTAAAATTATAGGGACTTCTTTGTATAAAATATAATTTGTTCATATAAATCTAATGTTTGATTAAATTACCTCCTATTTTTACACTAACCAGATTTTTCTCATTCAACGGACAAAATGTAATAGAGATTTTCTTCGCATTTTCATATTTTTCAGCCTATCTATACTTATTTGTTGCAAATTTTCAGTGGGGTAGCTCAAACATTATTGAAATTTATTTTAAATTAAAAGAAAGGATGATAGAAGGTAAAGATTTTCCTGGCAAAACTATGTATTTCCAAAGTAAATTTTTCCTTGGATTCCTCTGTAAATACTTTTATGCATAATAGTCAAGTTATAATCCCTTTTATTAGAGTAAGGAATCCTATGGTAAAAACAAAAAATCTCTTAGCCAATAAAATTCCTTTCACTAAGAAAATTACCCATCCCAAAAAAAATATAATCTTAATTCCCACATGAAAACCGAAATAAAAACTACTAATCAGACCTCAAAAACAAAAACAACAAAAAACAATAAGCAATAAAAAAAAAATTCTCATGAATTTTGTTATACATAATTTATCAATTAATTGATTTGGTTTGATTACACAAAGAAAATGCGATAAATATTTTATTTTTAATTGTTGTTATTTCACTTGCCGATATTCATTGTTATGATCTGAAAAGAAGTCTGTTTGTATGTTTTGTATTTTAGTTGAGGAAAAAAAAAAATAAAGAAAGAAAGAAATTATTATTAAAATGAAGAAAAGATTGAATGAAGAATTGAATAAACAAAAAATAAATTAATGAATGAATGGAAAAATTCTATATTTTTACACCTGCTAATGATTATTTCTTTAGTTTTATTTGCTAACATTATTTGTTGAAATAAACAACAAATTAAAACCAGAATGCATTGTTGACGGAATTTAAAACGGAAGTACAGTGAAATCTCATTAAAGGCGATTGTTTTGCATTCAAAAATGAAAAGCCATCATGGTGATATGAATGAATGTTGATGACTGTTGACTCTTTGAATTGAGATCAATAACATTCTAACAAAATTAAGAGTCTCTTAAGCTTAATTTCGACTTGATCGAATCGTAAAACTTGTTTGTTTGTTTTTTTTTTTTATTTACTAGGCGTTAAATCGTAGGTCCAAATATTCATACGACATCTGATATCTAATTAAGTGATCTCCAGTTTTAGCATCTCAAAAAGTTTTCTTAATTTTATTTTTATTATTTATTTGCTACGTAATACTAAGAGATAAGGAGTCCGAAGTGTCTTCGCTTCAGCCTTCTTATAGGAACTGTATTAGCCAGAGATTTGGCTAATCTGGTTTTGTGTGCCTTCAAACGATCATTGCTGCTCGAAAAAAGCCAATGTGTTCTTCAACAGTAGTCAGGTTGAGATCATGTTGTTGCGTAGTGTTGCGAACTTACCATTCGCAATCAGTAAGAAGGCGCAAGGATTTATTTTCTATGGCCTAGACCCGTTTGCGGCTTGTCTTTGCAACTATACTACAGACTTGTATGCCAGTAGGCAGCGATTCTCTGTTCGCTTCTTCCGCAGCGTTAGCTTGCTTTTCTGTTGAGAAGCCAGTAGAACTTTCTCAGTCTAGCTCTACATCTACCGAGATCATATGCTCCTGAAGAAGAATCGCAAAATCAAAGTCAGTTTATGATATTCTCACTCGTCTAAAAAGTTATATTGATTTGAAATTGTGTGAAATCTCTGAAGAAATACGTTACGTGATGCTGTTTTACTATTAAAAATTCAAAACCGCTGCAAAAGCATGACAAAAAAGTTGTGCGAGTTGCTCAATTCTGCTCCAGAAATTTCAATGGCAAATATGCTACTGCTCTGTTTACTAGTCACTGAAAAATCCGATAAAATTTTGAATCTGGTGAAGCAAAACTAACACGCAAGCTGTCACGAGATTGCCGAAACACTAAATATCAACCACATGACATTTTGGAAACATCTAAAAAGACCAGGCTACGCAAAGACGCTCAATGAATCAACGCAAAAAAATTTGATTGACCGAATATCGCTGGTGAAAACCAAAGAAAGCGATCCATTTGTGAAGCGAATCATTACGCGCGATGAAAAATGGATCATGGATCATGGTCAAAGGCCGGTGACTCTCCACTAACGACTTCAAAGCCTGGATTGACGGCAAACAAAGCTATGTTGAGCTGGAAGTAAATTGCCCAACAGAAAAGGAGATGTGTTCTATCATCACTGTCTCACTACCATTTGTTTCGATCTCTAGTAAAATATTCGCCGGATTATGTACTAAAACCGAGGAAGCTTTTTATATCACCCATTATTATGGCAATACATATTACAGAGTGGTAAATTAGTGTAAAGAGTTGTTCGTCTGTTTATTGTCTGATTATTGAACTGCGTGTGCTGCTACTTACTTGCATAGGTACGTCAGTATATTAAATGTAATTTTTCATATTATAGAAGTGGTGTATATTCTTCTAGAATTCCTGACCTATCGCATTATAAATATTTTATATTCTACACCTTACGCAAGTCCCCCAAAGAAATGCAATGAAAGAAATTCTCAATTTAATGCACAACCAACATGCATACGTCAATGGTTTCATCGTCACATACTCCTAGGTATGTAGATACACTCACTTATACATTCTTACGGACTGTACGTACGTATTATTTGTTGCTATTGTAGTTCTGCTTATAAAGAAAACTATAAAAATTTCATTTGTATATTTAGAAAGATTCCTTTTTTCACTTGAGCAAAATCGTACAATGAAATGTTGATTAAACTTGGTGCGTTTTCATGAAGGAAGCAGAGGCAAGTAGTCGTGCAGTCAGTCAGGGAGGCACTCAGTCAGCCAAAGAGCATTTACGCATTTTCTTTTCTATTTTAATGTTTTCCATTTTGTATTTTTTTTTTTTTTTTATTTATTTTTATTTTTATGTTTTTATTTATTTTCTTTTGTGAGAAGCAGAAACTTTAATTTCTCAAACGAACGCCATAATGACGCGCCAAGACTCTTGACGTCAGTCACAATGTAAACTAGAATTAATTAACACTAAGCAAATTTTTTGTACTTTTTTCCTCTTTTCTTTTGTGTGTATTTTGCAACACCTTTTACGGTTTAATGTTTTCTAGTTTTTTCTGTTTTTAGGTATTTTTTAATAAATATTGTGTGCAAAAATTGTGGTTCTTTGATTTTGAATGAGGGACATTTCCAAAAGATCGTTAGATTTATTTAATTAAATTTAAACTTCCATTCATTTTAGTATTTGAAAAGACTAAATAAGACCTAATTCCTCTCAGAAATGATTGTTCTTTTGAAAAGTACAACTGTGCAACATGTTTTAAGGATTGGTATGCAAAGTTAAAGAAGCCCGAACATATCTTAGTTTCGTTTGAAATTGCATCATAATTGACTCCTCATCTTCAATGATCAGACGACACTCACAGTGTCAGGTAATCAATTTTCGAGAAAGTACATATAAATGGGGCAGCTCATGCAATCGAAGTGTTTCCAGCCTTGCTTTTATAACTTTTATCCATTGTTTTCTTGTCCCAAGATGCGCTGCTACTTCATGCAACCCTACTCAAAATACTGAAACTTGGTTGGATTTTATTTTATGAATAAGAGCCCACTTAAGTTTTCCTTTAAGCACCAAGTCAAACAAACCAATCCAATCATCTATATCAAGGGCGCACGCGTCACTAACGTCGCCATGTTTACGAATGCGTTTTAAACAGACCTCTTATTGTTTATATTTGACACAAATATAATGGCATTTAACTGTTGCTTTATAAAGCACCACTTCCATCACCAACCCATCAACAGTTGAAACCACAAAAAGATAAAACGATAAAACGACTTGTGATTAAATAATAAAAAATAAAATACCCGACCACGCCACAAGTTTATGCAACTCACTTGCAATAATCTGAAACAGACATACAAGCCATTGGGGACTTTCCCATTGAAAACGCATGTGGCAAGTCGCTGATCAACACCCAACGATGGCATTCCACCGATTTCTCCAATATTTATAGATACAAACTTAAATGATGAAATACATACTTCACTCTCCATTAACAAATACCATGAATTTCATGAGTGTGAGTCTTTGCGCATACAAGAAAAAGAGAAGCAACAACTTGTAGCAGTAAGAGAAGACTGAGTGTGGGAGCGATGCTCTCTTAAAATAAATCGAAGAGCTTTAAATGCTTTGACAGTGTTGCTTAGCGACTAACAGCAAAGCATATGAACGCGCCAAAATCTATGAAACGCTTTTCTCTCAGTGTTTGTCAATGTTGAAGAAAAATGTGTTTAAAAAGGCGACGAATATCAGCATGAAAGCAACAACAAAACAAGTTTATTATTATTATTTTGTTTAAGCTTTTGTTTTCTTCGCTCATTCGTTTCTTCGTTCGCTCATTTGCTGCTATTCATTTTGCACTTCGCATTTGCCATTTTTTGTTTGTTTGTTACAGTTCCGTTTCGGGCTTCGCCGCGTACAAAACAGTTTTCTCTGTTGACTATAAAAATAAAAAGAAAATCAAAACGCAATCGGAAGCAGCTTGCAAACGAAAGTTTTTACAAAAAAAAAAAAAAACAATATAAAAAGTTTTTGGTCATTTAAGAAGTTTAACTAAGGCCAAATAGTTTGAAATAAATAATATTTGTGAACATTTAACAAGAATTTTATGTTTCAAAGTGAAATTTTTAATAGAAAAGCAAAAGCTACAAACAACAAGAGAAGATACAAATTATAAAGGAAAAATATAATGCATTTTATTCACAAAATAATTTAAAAATAAAGGTAACAATTGTACAAAAAAAAAAAAAACATAATTTTATTTCATTGGCACTAAATTTAGAGTTCACGTACCCAATTCTCAATTTAATTCTTTTAATCAAATCACATCACTTTATGTTTAGTAAATATTGTATATCGTTCATATTTTAAACAATATTGTTATTGATATGGATAATTAATTTATTATTAAGCTTAACATGAAAAAAAAAACAAAAATTTCTTCTTCATTCTCTTTTTTTTCCTTCTTCTTCCTCCATCATCACGTTCCAAGGACAAGCATCATAGCGATCACCACCTTAGCAGCAATTGCTGATCCTTGCCATGTTTTGAATTATCTTAACAATGCAATAATATTCAATTAACGTTTTTATCACAAAATAATTTTCAATTCAAGCAGATAATTCCATTAATACTGAAGAAATGCAAGAAAGCTAAATACAATAAACACTTATATGCTTTTTATTGACTGGGTGGCCCAAATATTAATGAATTTTAAACCTTTAACCTTTGTCATGAATCACTCTATCTAATGGTGAAAACCGTATGAGAATACGTTCGATACTTTTTGAGTTTATCGCTTTCAAACAAACAGACGCGGCCGGGAGACTTTTTTATAATATTGATATATAGATTATAAACCAACTTTGATTTCTTGAGCCAAAGAAAACTTAAAAATTCATTCAAATTTTCAACAAGATTTTAAACAACTTAAAAATTCCTTTATTGCCATACTTTTCATACAATTTATAAGCTACACAGAGTCCCGTAATCAGAAGACGCAAACAAAAATCTAATACATATATTGTTTACAATTTGAGAAAAACTGAAACGCAGAATGGAAGAACACAGTAGTATACTGCGTAGAATAAAGTCTCTTTATCAATTCAAACCTTTGTACTGAAGAAGTTGATACTTCTTTTTGCTAAGATACAATCGTATCGGATATATACGATATTTTATTTTTTTTTTTTTTTTTGATTTGCAACGTAATCAAACAAAACCTAAATTATTAAATGGTATTCGATGGAACCCCCTTTGACCTATCCAAGTTCAAAAATCCTCTTACTCATTGAGTTAAACCAATTATTTTGGATATTTCGCTGACAGAAGCTTGAACAAAAACTAATGGTAATCTATCAATGCAAAGATTCTAACTGATAACAGTATCTAATTTTACGCAGTATATTGTGTTCTTTAATCTGAGTTTCAGTGATTTTTTGCACTACAAGGAACAGTAAAAAAAAAAAAAATTTTTTTTCGTGTCTCATGATTATGGAACGCTGTGTATGTT
Source organism: Amiota minor (assembly GCA_037043295.1). NCBI lineage: Eukaryota > Metazoa > Arthropoda > Insecta > Diptera > Drosophilidae > Amiota > Amiota minor. Next base: position 215,248 of record JBAMAW010000052.1, read on the forward strand.
AAGTAGAATATAAACTTAATGAAGAAGCTATAGCTACGGGGTCTTAAGCTAATATTATTATAGTTATTTTAGATCTGCGGATAAGGGTCCCTGTGGACGCTGGAGGGTTTTAGGGCCGCAGGTGAAGGTTCAGCGATAATTAGGCCAATAAGTTATATTTTCTAAAAAAATTTAATTTGAAAACTTTGAAGTCTAGAATTTGTTTTTAAATCTTTAAGATTTAAGTTTGAGAACCCATGTTTTGGATCGAATGTTAAAATTTGATTGTGTATACATATATGAAATAACTTTTAATGCTACAATGAATGATATGTTTTTATGAAGGATTGTTGACGGACACCTCGCTATTTTTTGTAAAATTTTCCTGTTAGTATTTGTATTCTTTTATTATATTGTATATATTATTTGTTTATATTTAAAACTAAGTACTTAGATGCTTATTATTATCCCTTTTTGTTGGTCTGCTTTCAATTGGACACTTAAAATTAAATTCTAAATTTGTTTTTGAGTGTGAAATGTATTGTCTTTGAAAGATACGCCTAATAAGCAATGCATGCTCAATTGATTTAATTGTATTCATGTTTGTTTTATGAAAATAAATATTCATTTGTATTTTAATGTAAATAATTTCTCTTTAGCCATTAAGTTTACATTGTTATTTTACCATAAATTTGGCAAAAAGGTAGCAAAATGACAAATGACAAACCAAACAAAAAAAAAAAAAAGAATGAAATTTAAAAAACAAATACAATACACAATTAAGATAAAAGATAAATACAAATAAAAAGCAACGAAAGGACAGCTTTCATCTTTTCTTAACGACCCTCAAAAGATGAACAAAATTACTAGTTTTTTATTGTATGTAAATCTTGTTATTTTCCAATAATTACATATCTTGACACCCTTTGCTAGGCGCTTGTAGCAAGGTCAATTCATTTGTCTGAATGATGGAAACGGTTTACAAATTGTTCAAGTGTCCATGGCGCAAGCAACAACCTACAGTTGAAATACTTTTGCAAATATCGAATATCTATAAAATGTATCGCAATTAAAAGCGCCCACATGCTACAAAACTTACTCACATTCGAAGTATAAGAAAAACTTCGGACACACCTCATTTGATGGATAAACTTATTTAAGATTAAAGACACAGCACACAACTTAAAGTCAGACTGAATTCTATGTCTGTGAATTCTTTCTTTGCCACTTCTCAGTGACCTAATTTGTCAGATTCATTGAAACTACAATAAATGTGCATGTGTCCTTTATTGGCGCCAAAAATATTGCACGATGTCTCATTGAAAATTGAGAACGTAAATGCGTCGCCTTTCAAGGATCAATGTTTTTTGTGCAAGTCAACTCAATTTCAATCTCAATTGTAACATTTTATGCAAATCAGCAATCAGCAAATCACAACACAAACATCAACATCAAGGGTTGATTTTAAAGAAAAAATAAATCTCATAAACAAAGTTTTAGGGGTAGTTTCTGATATTAAAGTTAACCTTGAGAACTTCATAATTACAATAATAGGAATAAGTAAAGGGAACAATTGTTTGTTAAAAAATCATTAAAGAGAATTGAACAAACCAAAGAAAAATATTTCAAGTTTGTAAAAGAAATAAAGAGAATAGTTTCACTTATTTGTATTTCAAAGTTCGTAAGAAAGTAGATTTGACAAATGAGGGAAATTCTCAATGTAATTTTTTAAAATTATCTAAAAGTAAGTAGTACAATATGTGATGCTTCCGCTTGCTTTTTCAAGGAAAAAGAAATGTCATCATCATTATCATTATCACCATGAAAACTAACATCAACATTTTTGTTCGCTTCGTTTGGTTTATTTGTTGTACTAAAGCATTAAAGCATTTAAATTAATTGACAAATTTAAATGAAATCAAATTCATTTTACCTGTGATTAGACACGTTATTCTTTGTCTGTGTTTCGCTGAATAAAATAAATAAAATGCGAGATGCAAAAAATAGTTGGCAACGATCAAAAAACAAAAAAAAACTATAGAATCGCAAACAAAAGATTAACTTCGGTTCTATCGAAAATTACATACTTTTCACATACTAAAAAGAAATAGAAATATTAAGATAAAATTACAAAATAAACAAATTTTAAGTCTAAAAAATAGAAGTTCGAATGAAGAACTCCGCATGAAAAATATCTTCTTATTGTTTAAGAAAAAGATGTCTCTGCAAGCTCAAAAACTGAGCAATTGTTGTAAGTAGTTTGCATGGTCCAATCTCGTTCTCGTTCGTTACCCTGGTCATTGCCATATGTAAATTATAGGATCTCTGATATAGTACGATGTTCTAGTATACAAACATCACAATAAAATATTAATACCCAATTAAACTACACATGAGTGAAAAGTATAAAACGATCAGCGACGAGCATAACTAACAAAATCATGGCGGCGGCTAATTGGGGACCACACAAAAAAGCGTTGAAAAAGATCACGAAACAGCTGCGATCGACAACAAATAAAGAAATAAAAGCACAACAACAACAACAACAACAGCACAAATAAAAATAATAATAAATTTTAAATAAAAATAGACATTTTGTTTGTTGTTGCCATTGTTGTTGAGATTCATTTGCATCTGGGCAAATTATGCAAAAGAATTGACCTTGAACTTGACTTAATGGCAATAAAAAACAATCAAATGTAAAATGCAAAAACCAAAGAAAAAATATGTTAATTTACAAAAAATAAAAACAATAATATTATAATAATAATGTATTTTTCTACTTCAATTGTAACTCAAAAGCAGTAAATATCAATTAGAAAAGCATTTTCAAAATCGGAAATACCAATAGAGTTACCTCATAAACACACTCTATGTACTACTACGAGTATTCTAGCTAAGTAAAATCGAATCTGAATATGAACTGCAGTGAGAGACAATGAAAGGTAAAGGGTAGAAAGTGTCAATCGCCTTCTAGTAAATTTATGTTGTATTTTCTTTATGATTTTTTTTGTTTGCTGTAAATTTTTCTCATAAACAATTGATTGCATTCATAAATGAAAAGAAAAGAAATGACATAAATAAAATGAAATAAAAAACGCCCAGCCATTTAACATGATGCCCTCCTCTCTCCAGCACTTGGTCTTTTCTGACCAAAGTTAATAGCAAGTCAAGCCTCTTTAGCCTCATATCAGTATCAAGAATGATGATAACAACAAATACGAGAACAAACTTAGCGGCATTTGCTTTTGACTTAACTTTGCCGCCTTCAAAAAGTGCTTCTTTCTCTTCTCTTCATCTATCATCTTTTCATTCATTGCTAATTGGAAACAGCAACAAAACAAAACCAAAAAAAAAAAATCTATTCTTTTTAAAAAAATTTAAAAATGCAAATAAATTTTATAATAAACTGTGAATTTCAAACAAGCGAATAAATAAAACAAATAACAAATGTTTTAACATAATCGTAAAAATATTTAAACTTTAAATTCTCCCAAGCAACACTCATACAAATAAACAAATATTATATATGTATAAGTATGTATCTACATATAATTTATAAATTTTATTTTAATTAAATTAATTTATTTTATGTAAATAGAATAATATTTAAAATTTTATATCAATAAAACTCATCAATAAGATGACATGATTTTTACATACTAAATACTTAGAAACAAGCAAGAAGAACAAGTTTTGTCATATGAAATCCCAATTCCAAATGCTCTGTTTAATTATTAATTTATAATCCAATCGGATTCGAATTATAACAAATATTCATTTTACATTGAGTGTCATGTCATTTTTCAATAAATTATAACATCTTTGGTTGATGAATAAAGAAGTCGCCATACAAAAATTGTAGTATTTCTTGGGCTCCATCATCATCATCATTTGTTTGTGCTTATTTTAAATTGTATGGATAAATAAAATGTTTCATAATTTAACTCCATGATGCGATGTCTTCAGATAATTTTCTGTGGAAATAATGGTCATTGAACTCCTTGATTACAGATTCTTTATTTATTGTGGTAGAATGTAGCACATTAAACTCTTAAGCAATTTTTCAATTTAATTGACTGTGGCACCTGTTTTTTTCAACTGTAAAACCTTTAGTTACTGATTCTATTTGTATATTCTTTGTAAATGAAGATTCGCTATATTCAAACTCTTCAAGCATTTTGTATTTGCCTTCGAATAAAACATATTATCAATATAAAACATAGAAATGGAGTGATATCTTCTCCTCATCAATCAGATCATTCTGTGATATCTTCAAAATCACAATAGTTCAATGCAACCTACTTATTCATATTAAAACATATGTAAAATGTATGAAAACATGAACTTTTTCTTTTCCCCAAGAATTTATTACAATAATAATAATATATTAATTTAATATTCTTTGCTGGAAAAATATAGAAATCACTAATAGGAGAATTGAAATTTGAATAATTAAGTGGGTTTTTATGGTAGCATACTTTATAGTTGTTCAATTGTCTGACCTTGTGCAAAAATTCAACTTTAGACCGATAATTTTTACATTTATCACGTCAGTTTCTTCTCCTTTTTAATCTTAAAATATGAGTTCACACCAAAATATTGAAACACACTGCTACCGTCTGCTACCACCATTGAAACCTAAAAAGTCTCCAAAAACAAAAGATTTCTGACATGGATAAATAATGTTTAAGTTGAATAAGAATACAAAATATCAAATATATAAGAGGGCAGGTTTCTGTTTCATGATGTGACATACTTTTGCACTAACGTAATATGCCCTATTATATTAATGTGGCCAATGACTATATATACAGAATAGACAGTATAAAATCGTAACAAACTTTGGACGTTATCGGTACACGTTGCCTTCGTCGTCGCAGTTAAAGCGTTTTGTGATCACGTTTTCTATGTGAATTGATAATTTTTTTTTTTTTTGTATAAGTTTTCAATAAAAAAAAACACACAATAAATTAATATTGTAGCATTAAAATGGCTCTGACACCACATTTACCTTGAAATGGTTCTTATTTCATTTTAACTAAAGTTTCATACGTGTATACTATTTTTTTCCTCTATATCTTTATCTCCTTGTTCTTGTGTATTCTACTTAGTTTTATTTTAGGTTCTTAAATGATTTTATTGGCATTAAATACTTTTAGATAAATTCCTGAGAAAATAACTCGTAAATTCAAAATACAACTTGTAAACATTAAAAATTTTCAATTATAATACAAGATTTACAGCAAATATTACAATCAATGAAAAGAAACTATAAAATCCAATGGAAACATTATATAAGTTTATCATATTTAATGTTAAAATTCTTTAATTTTATGGTTAGGCATACGATACAGTGTTTCCGATATTCAACATAAACAGATAATTTTTTTTTTTTGAGTTTATATCGAATTTATAATTCTAAATCTATTTCTGTCTCGTACTCTACGCAAAAAGACGTAAGACACACATTTTAACTTTTTGATCAATCGCGACAACAACGACTTCTTGTTAAAGAAACGTACTGTCAAGAAACCTTTCAGTACTGAAGCCAGCAATCAATTGATTAATGTCACCTCGTACCTCTACTGTGGTCTCGTACACAAGAAGACCATCGGCATTGGATCAATGCCATTTTGACTATTCCTTGTATATATAAACGTTTTTGACTATCTTACTGCTTATTGAAGAAATCTAAATATCCCTACAGCTTAAATTCTTTAAAAGTGTATATTATAAAAGTTTTGAATCGTAAAGTAAATGAAGTATGATAAAAATAATAATATACCTATAGAATTTTAAAGACATTTTCATGTGTTTGAATAGATCTACTTGTATTAGACTTCCATTCTGTATAGATCTCTCAAAGAACTGAAGAGTTATGAATGCTCGGAAAAGTATCCGTATAGTCTCAGGACATTGTAGAGTTATGAAACACTAACTGGTCATGGTCTAATTTGGACTCAGATATCTAGACAACCAAGCAATCGATGAAAATCTAGAAATTCGTTAAGAATACTAGACTTAAAATAATTTTTAAAAAAACCCAACTTTTTAAAACGGAAAATACCTATATGTCTCTTCTAACCACAGAAAAAAATATTAAATGAAAATCTCTTTATTGGCTTTAATACATAGTTTCTTTAATATTTCATTGTTTTTTGTCTTACAATACGTTTGCCCCCCTCATCAGTAATGTCCAATACACCGGAAGAAGTCGTGGTGACCTGGAACGAAAGTTAATTGGCGTGCAAAACAGTTTAAGTTGGCGAGCATCAAAAAAAAACTCGAATTAAGTTCGCGAGCAAAACTTTTGTTCTCTTTTCTTTATCACTTGGGCTGCATTTGTATAGAAAACAAAATCGATTTACAAATATAATTATGAAAAATAGAGCTGTTTTTTAATGTAACATAAAACTCTGTAAAACTGAGTCTCGTCCATCTAAAGATCCAGGGACTGTGTATTGAAGGCTATTTCACGAAACGAGATGTTATAATCCAGATATTTCCTTTTAATAATATTTTATCTTACCAGTACTGATGCTTAACTGTCGCACTGTGCATAACGTAATACTTATTATGAGAACCAATGCTTAAGTAAAAGTCGTAAAAGTAAACACAATATCACATATCATCAAATGGTTTAACTTTCGTGCTTCAATAGAACTTGACGAACTGGAAGCTAAGACAATGCTATGCATGAGGTCTGCATCGATAGTTTAACAATCAATAATTAAAATAGTGTTGATTAAATTTACTTTAAATTTGTTGGGGATTCAATCAAAATGATCTACTCGACTGTTCCAGTATATTAATTGCATTAATTGATTAATTACTCGAATTTCCTTTATTTATGCATATATTTTAAATGTGATTTACTACGGTAATTTGCTCTCTGATTCTGTGAACGGTAACATCAAATTATTGCATTAATTGTGAATAAAAGTAACAAAATAAAAATCTAACCATAAATTTGAATTTCGTTAATCTAATCATCAGTTTCATCAAAATTTTGGTTTAATTTATGTATATTTTATTAATCTCATTTTTATCACTGTGATGTCTCACAACAGGTAAGAATAAAAATAGCAAAAAAATAAATCAGTAGCCAAAATCGAAGCCATTAAATTATTAATAGTAATTTGACCAACTGTTGACTGTCAATAATAATTTATAATGATTAAAATTGTTTTTTTTTTTGTTTTTGTGTTTGCTGATAATTTAATACAATAAATATTGGTTTTTAAAGATGTGAAGAGTATCAAGCAAACGAAAAAAAAAAAGAAAAGAGAATGTCGTTTAGAGAAGAGAGAACTCACAAGAAATTCAAAATTTTATTGTGTTTATAAAATGTTTACTTTCATATGAATTCTTGGAAAAAGTTTTTAACATCAAGTGTTTAAACGTCTGCGATGGTTTATGAGCATAAAATTTTGATAAAGTAAAAAAGTTTAGACACGCAATGTCACGTGCCACACATGTAACATGGAGCTTGTAGAACAAAGAAGAGTTCATGAACCTTTAAGAATCACATTAGAAATTTTAATAAAAATTTGTTGTGTTTTTTTTTTGACCATAAGTGTGTTGAGTGTAATAATTTTACTTTCATTTGTGGTTAGACTTCACCAAAAACAAAGTAAAAGAAGCAAATCGCGTGCCAACAAGAAGAACAACAAACCATAAAATAAAGGTGAAAAATACACTAAAATGTAAAGAGAACGAACCACTCCTAAGAACAACAACCAGCAACCAACAAAAACTCATGGCACCCAAAAAATGCCACATGACAAATGGCAAAAGCGTGTCCAACAAAATAGACAAAATAGGCATATAGACAGTAAGACTGACTGACAAACTGACAACATTACCAACAAACATTATAAGAATTATAATTTAAATCTGAGAGTATTGATATGATGGAGAGACCGAGAGTGGAGGAGGGCAAAGAACAAAAATCCGTCTAAAATCAATAAAAAGCCTAACCAAATTTGGTCAAAATACTCAAAAAACCATCGCATGGTGGTGATTCACACGCGATGTCCATTTTTTATTACAAGTTTCAGTTTATTCTGGTTTCTGCTTAGTTTCTGATGTTCTTGATTTTTGCTTTTTTGATGTTTTTATTCCAGAGTTTTTTTTTCTTTTTTGGTGCTTACTTGTGTATTTCATTTTTTTTGGCAATTAAATGTTTTATTGTACTTACTTTCGGTTAACAAGAATTAAACAAATAATAATCACAATTTCATTTAAATGTTATTCCCATTTTACTGGAAATTTGCTTATTTGACTTGATTGAATGATTTTTGAAAACACTTTTTCAAACTCAGAAAATACTTGAGTTTTGACTTTGAAGTGTTTGCACATTTGAAATAAAACTTGAACTGATTTCTTATTTGTTTCATCATGACAAGAAGCAAACACACTTCTCCATTGTATGTATGTCAGTCAATATTTGTTTAATCAACTAAATGATGATAAGCGATAAAAACAAAGATAAAAACAGCATTCGTAATTTATATCAAATATTTATATTTTTAATAAACCTTTTGGATCAATTTATCTCCTATTAAATGACCCAAAACTTAATTGTAAAGGTTTTTCCATCTGCTCGAATGTTTCTAATTAGTTTTTTAATTATCCTATGACTTATTTGTTTTAACACTTTTAAATTAAAACTGCTTTAGTTCTTTTATAGAAATATTTTAAATTGTTGGATTCTCAGTCTCTTAACTCTACTCAATGGTCTTAGTGAATTTTCTTCCATGTCATGGACTATATCGTCGCTTATAAGCGAACAAACTGTTGCATTCGGAACGGACTACTCTAGAGTTTTGTCACTCCTAACATTCACAACTTTGTTTTGTTTTGTTATGGAATAACTTAGATGTGTGTGTGTTTGTTGATAATTTCCATTCTTTGGTTCAATGCTTTCAATTATCTGAAATTATCTAATTCCATTATTTATAATCTTGTGATTCCAAACTAAAATATATGGCAAAATTTATTGATAGAAAGATCGATATACTTTTAACTCCACTATAATTTGTTAAACGAAATAAAGAATTTATATTTTGTATGTATAATCCATAAACAATATTAAATATTAATTTCAATAGGCATCTAATTATTAAATAGGCATAATCTTTAGAACAATAATAAATCAACAAATGATAATTTTATTGTGAATATTTTCAAACCCTCAAACTCATAAATATGCAAATGTTGATTCTCTATCAAATGTAGAAACAATCTTAATGGATGAAAACCGTTTAGAATCATCAATAAATAAAGCGACATAAAACTTGTTTGTTGTACTTAGCAACCCACACTTATTAACAGGAAAAAAAAAAATATATAAAATGATCTTACTAACCTAACAACAATAAAAAAAATAATTAAAAATATTGCAAATTTCAAAATTGCAAAACCCAACAAATCAACAACAACTAAATGGAATTATAACAAAAACAATATTAAAAAACCTACGCTAAATTTATCTTTTGAAAAAAGAAAATAATAACAAATGAAATTATCATGGAAACAATAAAAACGACAGACACAAATTCAGGGGCCAAGTGGGGAATTGATGGAAAATATAAAATAAAGAAAAATTGTCGTAGAACAACAAAAACCGCAGGGTGGCGAATATTTTAGATAAATCAATAAGTGACAACAACAACAATGTTATTGTTACAGGTAGAAAAGTAACAACAAAATAATGAACATAAATTAAAAAATTGAAACAACAAAAATGACAATAAAAAGAGAGAAACAAAGAATATCCATAACAATGAATATAGATAGAGGTTAAGAGAAATGAGTGAATCATTTATTTAATGCTGGCAATACTGTTTTTTCGCAAAACAGTTTTGAAAGCACAAATAATCAAATCATATTTAGAAGCACTGAGGCATCATTCATTTTTTGGAGAAGGTCAGTTGGGTGCAGGTTCTTTAGTCGACGGCGTGACGCATTTTCAGTGAGTACTGTCGCAAGAAAATTATGATGCCTTTGAAGCCGTAGATTGTAACAGCATTTATTTCATCAAAAACTGTACGTAACTTGAGATCTCTATGTAGACTAGTGGTGCAGACAAGCTATGGGGCTCTCGTGACTTATCCTAAAGCACTTCTTTGGAAAGCCTGCACTTTTCTTAAGGTGCTCGCGATAGGGATGCCCTTCATTTGTATAGTGAAAAGCTAATTCGGGGCTACAATTTGCCTATAAGTGGTTGGTCATAGCAGCCAGTTTAATTTCCTCGACTTTGAGTAGCAACATGCCATGATTCTACATAGGCACGTTTGACCATGATTCAGCCGAGATACTGGAATGACGTCTGAGCAGAATGCGATATCTAGACAAATACCGCGGGTCAGTGTGAAATCCCAATGGGATGATTTGCTTGAATTGTTGTTGATATGTCGACGCTTGGCCCAAGCAACGAATCACTGCATGTAACTGTTGACCATATCTCCTGCCTCTTCAGTGTTGCAAGCAAGGCGTTAGAATCATGCATGTCTGCATTAAATATTTAGTTTGTACAATACTGGTGCTAGTACACTGACTTGTGGCATACCAGCCCTCACTTGTCTCTTTGATGAATAGACATTCATAATTCTTACGTGGAAAAAGTGGCCTAACTGTAACTTCAACTGTTCCTAGGAGTGGTCGATTGTGATTCCCGGAAAATTTTAGCAAACGCATTAGTTCTTGCAGACAGTGAAAGTTGACTTGATTAAAATAAAAGATCGATGCAGAATTTTCGGAATTTATGAAGATATTTCAGTTTTCCACCTATTATTCGTCGACGTTTACAGCAAGCCAGGCTTCCAGAGCGCATCACTAGATATGTTCCTCTGGCACAGTTATGTATAATAATCAGCTGTGTGTATTAACACAACATAATACCAAATGAATAAGATAAATAAATGCTTTAATTACTATAATTATTTTATAACACTTTTTTTTAGACCATTTTTGTCTGAACTGAAGAATTTTATGGACTAAATGCTTAGAATAACCAAATTCCGTAGACGATCAATTTTGGTTCCTTATTGTTCTTTATTAGATAATATATAATAACATTATTTAGCCGATGTTTGACAATTGTGCTTTATTAATTTATATTTCTTTTATATTTCTTTAATTCTCAGCAATTTCATTGAAGTAGCAAGTACGTGCGTCGTAATAAAGTAACCACAGTTTGAACATCACAATGAAAAATACATTTTTATTAATTTATGAATTTGTTTTGTATATTTTCAATTTTTTAATTAGTAGTAAATGGTATCTATTTTTTCAAAATATTCAAAAAGATTACAATATTTTTACTACATTAAAACCAATAGATGCCATGGCTTTCAGATTGTTCAGTCCAAAATTTGGATAACGACTTGAATCTCACCTCCAAAGATTTCCATATAGATTTTAATTTGTATACACGCCGTTTCAATGGGAGTCACCCTCTAGGCCCAACATTCATATTCCCTGATTACAGAAGACAATGGAAAGTGCATTTCTGGAGTGAATTGTATCCAAAAAATCAGGCTTTCTAATGATTCATACGAGTATTTTAATTTCCAAATACAATACTTTGTTGCTAGAATGAATTACATGTTTCCTATTTGAGCTATCTGAAATAAGTTTACCAACCTCTGTTATAAAGCAATCAGTTATTACTAAAATTAGAATTTCAAACTACACACATCTAATTTACAGTGTTCGTTATGCCGTTTAATCAAATAACCATAAAGTGAATTTATTTTTTATTTTCTTATTTACTTTATATCGTCACAAAATACGCCTTCTCAAAATGCTTCAGTCGTCACCATTAGAAGAGATTAATTGACATTAACATATCATGAACTCACTCAACTATCGCCCCCGACAATCGACATCACCACAGGCCACCAACTGGTTTTTAAACGTATATATTTTGTGCAATTCTCAATTCAATTCTCGTTGTATTTTGTATTTTATGGGTGTAATTTCATGTGTTGTCTTGACTGGTTGTTGTTAGATTCAATTCAAATTGTTTTAATTACTCTGCCAATGGACATCAGGAACTAACTGCATACTGCATTTATTGTAATTTATTAAAGACCAGTTTTTGTTTTTTTTTTTTGTTTTCATTTCTTATAAAGATTATTATTTTTCGTTTTAATGACGTTTATTGTGTAAGTTTTGTCTGATGAATTTTAAAATTTAATTGAGTTAAATGCTCAGGTTCACTATCTATGTACCATGATGATGAAGATAATAATAATGTTCATGATAACGATGATGATGATGAGAATATATGCCCTTAAATAGAAATATTGTTGTCATTTTTAACTGATGACAATTTGCATGTGATTAGGAAATGAATCAGCAGCGTCAGTTCTACACTGTAGTGCAATCACGTCATAAGTTGAGATGAGTCAAAGGCACGCGTGCTTATTTGCACACAAAGTACATCAAACAATTATCTAAGATGTATTTTGATAAGATACTATTCAGTTATACTTATGTGTACTCGTACAATTACGTTTTCAATGAATGAATTCTAAGAATTTTTCTCATTCTTCTCTTTTTAGATGTCAGATTTCTCGGATAGTTCACAAAATGGTGTCATAAGTCCAGCTTCATCGTTAATTGAAAATTTCCATAAGAAAAATGCAAATGGAAGTGGTGGTGGAATTGGAGGAGGAGGAGGAGGGCTCACTAATAACAGCAATATCAACAACAACAGCAATAGTATTATGGGTATTGGCTCGACAGCAACAGGTTCCAGCTTATCACCACCAACAGCAACAGGAACAGGAACAATCACAACCCTCAATGGAGGAAGTCGCCACATGAATGCAACATCGAGTAGCAGTAGTCTTAAGGAATCCACATCAACAACATCCTCAACATCACAACAGGTAAAGCCTAAAAGTATGCTTTGAAATAGTTTAAATGAAACCATGAAAATAAAATTCATAAAAAAATTAAATTTCCATAGAAAAATCAATTCATTTTTATTGGACATAACTAAACAGAAAACTATATCAGAGTCGCTTATTAATTATGTATTTATATTTACATTTCCATTTCCATTTCCATTTGTTTATACAATTTTTGTTTTCTTGCGTTTGGTTTTTCGCTTACAATTTTGTATATAAGGTAGATTATTAAGTATACGGCGTGTTGTATACACTATTTTATGTTCGTTTCTCGCTTCTTTATTGGTTATCTTTGCTTGGTAAAATTAATTTAAGGAAATTTTATGAATTATTTCTTTGTTTATAATTTAAAAAAAAAAAAAAAACAAAATTTTGGTTAATAAAGGCAAAATATAATTAATTACGCATACGCCATGTGAAACATAAACATCATAAAAATTAATTTAAATGAAATCAAAACTTTTTACATAAAATAACAGAATAATTTACAATATTAAAATTTATTAATTAATCAAAAGATCAAAAATCTACTAGAAATATCTGTCATTAGTGTCAAATGTCTCTATTTCTTTAAGTGAATGAATTGAAAATCAAATGATGATGATGAAGATGATGATTATACATAAAACAACCCAACACAAGTCAAGTGACTGATTATGTTGATTATACTTCAGCACCATTTGTGCTTTTATATCTTTCAATGAATAATAGTTTTATTTTAAAAAAAATTACTTAATATTAAAGTGAAAGAAAAAGAAAATTAAAAAAAAAATATTTCTTATCAGTTTATAAAAGTAAAGCGAACAAACAACGAACTCATCAAAGTAAAGAAAACATTTTTATATTTGTTAGCACAGAAACCTTCAATTTTTTGTTGATAACCAAATAGACTTACACACACAAAACGATTCCGATTATTTAAATGGCAATTTTAATTGCTCTAATCGTCAAACGATAAATATAATTCACATGAATCATGGTTATGATAAAGTAGCATATTTTTTATAGAACATAAAAAAATTTAAATTTCATTTCCTTAATTTATGAATGTGCATTTTTGATTATTCATTTTCCCCTAAAACAATCCATCCCAGTTGAGAGTGACAGGAAGACTCCATTTATTACTTTACTATTTGCCAACTAAACCATATAACACCAACTGGCTCAGTTAATTTGTTCAATCCTTCCGATGAATGTTGAACCTTTTTCTATTTTACATATTCAATGTAACTTGCCTTTGCTTTAAAGGAAATAAAACGTCTTGATGTAGCCAAAGAATTGTTTGCTTCATTTATTGAATCAAATCAAATCAAATCAAAAAAAAAAAAAAATTAGCACTCAAATAAACTAAATTCTTTAATTGAAAATGCCTCTTTATTATCTAAGTATGAGTATGTGAACTGTTTTCAATGTTGAATTTCTAAAAATTACATTTGTGACTCATTTACCGGCAGCAAATATTTGCACTGACGACAACAAAAATATATAACAACAAATACGCAAAACAAAGCATGACACTCGACAATTGACAAAAGTTTCTAAAATTAATTTATAAAATTATAAATAAATACAAACACACAATCTCCAATTCAATGCGACGACAATCGTCATATATTCGCCAACTCTGCCCTACGAATTCTATTGAATTCTTCAATCTAAAAGTTCTGAGAAAGTGATATGACAGAGAGATAAATGGAAGGGAGAGCAATAATAAAAATGCTAAACTCAAATGAACTCCTGAAAATGTTTGAATTTATTTTTTTTTTTAATTTCATTTCATTTCGGTTGCTTAAAATTTGAGATTTTTATTTGTCTCAATAAATTTTTTATCTTAAAAACTCCCTTAAAAATAACAAATTCATGAAATACAAAATATGATTTATGGTAAAATTTCTTAATCATTTTCTCACTCATTTAGACTTTTATTTAATTATTAATTCATTCATTTATTGAATCAATAAATGTATTGCCTTTTTTCTTAAGAATTCTTTTGTTGACAAAGAACTGAAATAAAATTCAGAATAATAAAATGTCAATATCAACCAAAAAATGATTCTCATGAAAATGTTTTTCATTAAATGAACAAATAAGAATTTTTAAAAAAACCAAAGAAATTTATAAAAATGAATTTTATTCAACTGAATAAACAAAAATTGATAAAATAATTGAAGAGTCTCATCTCTTCTTCGAAAGAGATAATTAATTTATTTATTGTTTGCAGAAATGATGAAGAACATGTATTTTTTTTTTTAATAATTTAGTCTTATGATGATGACATGTAAGATTATCGAACTAATCACAATCGATCAACATTTGTTCAACTATTGAAAATATCAAAAGACTTTTCTATCAATCTACAATATTATTCTTACAAGGATAAAATTCTTTATAATATGAAATATATCAGAATGTTATGCTATTTGTCTATTCAAACTTAATGCATTAGTTTCTGAGATAGAAAACTTAATTTCAACAGATTTTTAATTTATGTTTTTATAAATCATGGCGTATGAACTTCAATCATTAAGGAAGATCAGTTGTTATAAGTCTGTCTGAGAAGGTTGACTATTGTAAAATAAGATATCAAGACATCTTAATTATATTTTTTAATATCTATAACATAAAGTTTATTGTGGTTTGTTGACTGTTGATTATTGTAACCTTTAGATCTGTTATCCTTGCCAACTAAGCAATCCAGAATGATTCTGGAATGTAGACATGATCACCATGGAAATTCAATCAATGTCTAGTGGGTTTTGCTATTGTTATTTTTAATGAAAATTTATGAGTAATTTGTTTTGAAATTTTTTTTATGTTTCTATGCAAAACTGAAATATCATAAAAATTGTTGTATCATAAAAATAAATTACTGTCAATATATGCAAATATAAAGAAACAATAAAAAGCAATAATAATCACAATCAAAAATAATAACAACCAAAATAAAATAATAATTCAATGAATTGCATAGAAAAATAAAAACTAAAAATATTCAAATATAAACAAAACACCTCAGCAGGAGATCGCAAGCATACTCAACTTTGAATAACAAGAACATTCACGTTTCAATGGAGAAATAAAGACTGAAAGAATCTGGGAGATTCAAAGAGATTCGATGATGTAGTGTCATTAATTTTTAGATTTACTAAAGAAACCAAAACAAAAATTGAGATAGATTGGCAACAGTAAATGAAAATAAAACAAAACCAAATACAACAAACATAAAAACAGAGAACACAAATCATATTGAATAAAAATACTGAGCAAAAAGCGCGCGTCTCATATTTTTAGCACGCGTAGTCATTGATTATTAACAAAAAATACATAAAAATAATAAAAATTATTAAAGTGAATATACAATATTCAAGTGGCTGAGAGACTGAGAGAACATACATACAATACAATACATATGTAAGTACAAGTATATTCTGGCGTGCTTACATATTTCCAACGGAAAACAAATAAATAAATTCATTAGTTAAGAATTCTTAGAAAATCGAGTAAAAAAAGCATTCACTCATTTGCTGAGCTCATTAAGTCAGACACGACTATTGTCATCATTTATTGAATGAATGAATGAATTATAAAACAGTGGTTCTTAAACTGTGGTTCACGGCAGAAGTTCATAAAACAATTTTAACAATAAATTTACTAACAATATTTGTTATTTATTTTACCTATGCAGTGAAGAGATGCCTCAATAGACATTTTGCACAAATGTCCTCAGTTTCAGAGTAGCAAAAATACCCTCCTTCCTTATTCCAAATCTCATCATCTTTTATAACAGTTTCAAAAGTCAATATTATTATAAAAAACTAGGGTATCCTGCCCGACGTCGTACGGCCAATCGGATTCCTTAAACTTCACTTTCAGTAGAACGCAAGTGGATTGGGCCATACCATGGTTTCGCACCATCGCTATTAATAAGTTGAATTGCAATTCTGGTATTTCATTTTTGCTTCCCGCTGCACTTTAATTTGGCTAAATGGATAGTCAGTCACATTAATAATTCCAGTGACTTACCAAATCCACAACAATGCACAGCTCCCTGGTCTTGCCTTAAGTGTTATTGTATTATTGAGTCCTTTAATTTATTCAAAACTAACTGTAGTACATTGCGCAGAATCAGACAAATCAAATGCAGTATTTGATCCACCAATTTCTCGACAACAGCGTCACATATCGAATCCAAAAGTACTCTGTTATGTTCAAGGCTAAAACCAACCATGCACGCATTCACAAAATGTCATTGCAATCAGATGAACGAACGGTATAGCCGCGCATAAGACTCAATATGAACACACATAAGAGAAGTTCAGTGACATACACACTCACAGAAGAATTATATATATAAAGATTGTGAATCTAAATCATTCTCAGATCCCCTTGAACACACAAAAAATTTCATCAAAATCGGTCCAGTCGTTTAAGAGAAGTTCAGTGACATACACACTCACAGAAGAATTATATATATAAAGATTTGTAACCTCAAAAATTTATTCTAATTATAAACATAATAAAAATTACTTCTAGTAACATTAAATAAAAATATTAAAAAAAAAAATATTATTATTACTATTATTTAAGAAATATTGTGGGCCTTATGAAGAAAATTTCTTAAAGTTCTTTCAAGCATTCAACAGAAAATAAAATGTGAATTTTTTGTACCTCAATAAACATATTTCTTGATCTCATAGATTAAATTGAATTCACAATCTTGGGATGACAATAAATTATGTTTTTAGAATGAAAAAAACCTTGATAATAGTTTTGTTTAAGGATGGGGATTTCCGTAGGTTACAAAAACTTAAGAACCCCTGGTTTCTTTAATGAATTCTTAAGCCCACTTTCCGTTACCTTCACAACTATTAAGAACAAAAGCAAACCCACGAGTTAACTTTATGATCGCTTAAGTAAGAAACCAGACAGCGAGAAACATTGTAGAAAGAGAGGCGAATGACTAAAAGAGAGAGGGAGAGAGAGAGAGAGAGAGAGAGAGAGAGAGTGAGACACAACATTGTTTCCGAAGTGAGTGTTAATTAGTAATAAGGAAGAAAAAATCTCAAACCAGCGTTGACAAATGATAATCTTACCATATAAAAAAAGCTCTCTCAATCTCTCACAACACCTACTATGCATGCTCTCTTCTCTCCATACCTATAATTGTGACTTTGTTGTCGCTACTTTGGGTTCTGTGAATATGTATTTTTAAATTTTTACGCTATTTTAGAAAACGAAACGAACGAGCGAACGTCGTGCAAAAATCCACCGGAAGACAAAAAGTTCCAACAAACAAAAATAGAAAAAAGTAAACTTTTGTCAAAGCAAACACGCGCAGAATAAAAATTGTATTTTTCAAAAAAACGAAATAATAAAATTGAATATTCGAAAAATAAATAAAAAAATAATAAATTAAAGTGTTTGCTGGAGATTTTTTAATTTTGTTAACGACTTCGTCTAAATAAATCATAATAAAAAAAAAGTTATAATTTATGAAATAATATTTCAAACGAAACAAAATAATATACAAAATAAAAATTAAATAAGAACGACGATAAAACGAAAAAGAAAAAAAAAACCAAAAAAAAAAAAAACGAAAAGAAAAAAGTGATTTATTGAACTTTTTGCACCAATAAAATTATCAATCGAAAAAATCTACCACAAAATAAAACAAAAACAAACAAAACGAAACTCTTATCAGTATTTAACAATAATAAAAAAATAAAATAAAATACAAAAACTGAATAAAAAATATACAATATACTATATTTCTTAAGCAATTTTTCTATCGCATATATGAAGTTGTTAGAGAAGTAAAAAGAATAACAACAACGAAATAAAGTCAGACGAGAGACCGATAACTCAAAGAACGACAAAACGAACGAACGAATTCTTAACTTTAGTCGCATTGGAACTTTGAAACGAGATTCTTGCGTTAACAAATCCAATACGTTTAACTACTCAATAAGAATCCAAAACATAACGAGAAGACTAATAATACAATAAAAACAACAAGAAAATATCTATCAAAGTAAGTGATTGTTTAAGTGTAAAAAAAAACAAGAATTTAACTCCAATAATACAAAAATAACATAAAAATATAATTAGAAAACGAAGAAAAAAAAATCAAAATAATAATCTTAGATTCTCGTACATTCATTATAGTATCTCTTCTGTCTGTCCAAAGCCAAAAGATACTTAATTACGTATGTATACTTGTATAAGTTATATTTTTGCAATTGTATGAGTTTCTTTTGATAAGAACAATAAACAAGGTAAAAACGAATTGTGTATTATTAACTTTAGTTCACCGAATCTTACATGCCTTTCACATCTCAAACTGAAGAAAATGGTTATTTCAGTTAGGACAATTTATATGGCATACGATCTGATGGATATTTGGTGTAAATTGTGATTCCAAATCGACTTGCAAGAGTTTTCCATGCAAAACTTCATTTTAATCAAATACATATATTATATGTGGCAACTAATTCAAATATTTGAACGAGCGATACAATATTCAATGTACATAATCATTTTTAATCATTGAAGTATAGTTTGATTGCTCATATCATCATAAAGAACTTTGGTTCCAACAGGTGGATTACTCTTTCTGATATCAATCAAACAATTATTGATTAAAAGTTTCTCTTTTTTATCCTGATTATATGGTTTACCATATAATTTATGTGTTACAAACATTATGTCAAAGTAGTAAAACTTATTGAGACACAAAATATGATTTCCTTTTTTTTTTTTGTTTATTTTCTTTTTCTTTACACATTCAACCAATGAGAAAAGTGGCAAAATAAAATGAATAAAGTATCTGAAAGAGTGGAAGAAAACACAAACATAACTCACGTAAATTGAATAATTGAAAAAATTTTAAACTGTTAAAATGTTAAGTGTTAATTACAATAAAAGCAATAACAATAAATACAAGTTTTTCTAAATCATAAATTAAAATTATAAATAAATCAAAATGTATTAATATTGATGGCTGTGAGGCATTTGTTTGGTTTTTTAAATAACAATTAATAAATTAATATCAACAATGATAGTAAAAATCATCAATAAATTAATATTTGTCAGTGTAAAGAAGTGATTCTTTTGATTTTGTTTCTTTTCTTAGGTTAATTTTATAGTAAAGAAAAATGAGAACTACAAATTTTTATAGCCCCAATATAATAAAGAACAAAATTTCATATTATAAAAATATTAACAATGGCAATAACATATTTTTACTTTCAATATAATAATAATAATAATAATTATATTATAAAATCATATGGATGATTTAAGTATTATTATTTCACTATGTCATGACATAGGTGGACGACATCTAAGAGATCATATTGACATAATCAACATGGAAATTCTTCTTATTACCGTAATAAGTTTATTAAAAAGTTTCTATTAAAGTCTATTATATTCTATTACAACTACAATATATATTTTCAAGGTAACAACAGTCTATTCGTTATTATGGAATTTATTGCCCATATAAATCAAGGGCAGAAAATTGAGACTTTCCAAAATTTTTATCTTAGTTTGTATAGATAGAGATTTCATACGAAACTACAAAGAAACTTATCTAAACTTATCAAATCAACACAATTTGTGTCAACCAAACCAATGGGTCATTTTTTATTTCATGTTATTGACATTAAAAGTATCTTGTTATAAGTATATTATCTTTTTCATAATGTTTTTATGTTTGTCAAAGAAATGTAATCTTATTGTAAATGGAACCAAAGGTAATGCGGCCCTTTTATGATCTAACATACAATATACAATATAATAATATATATAAATAAACATTTGTATGTAAGATGACGCGGTGTTTGAAAAACATTGATAACTTATCACACTTATTGTATTTTTATTATTACTTGATCACAACACTTTATAGAACAAGTACACTTCGGAACAATAACAAATATACTTATTGTAAATGTATTTTTGTCTTTGTATCTCAATGTTCTTTCAGTATATTGACCCATGTGGCATATTTTCTATGATTTTTACACTAGTGTAAATAAGCATAGAAATAAGCATCAGAAATGTAATTAAAATGGTGATGATGAGAATATTTAATAACTTGTTAATGGCATATTTTATTTTTACTATGATCAGCATAATCAGCATAAGGCAATAAGACTCCTTTGAAGATCTCAAAATAAGAAGAGAGAGAGAGACTCTTTATAAAATTCAGTGTTTCTTCAAGAATCTTCTATACACTTAGTGAGATTTTAGTGTATTTATGTTACACATATCACAAACAACAGAAGGCTAATAACATAGGTAAGAAACACTATCTAACGATGAGTGGGACAAATGACAATTACGAAAACAATTATGGAGCAGATCAGTCAAAATAACATACATTACAAATCAATATTTGATGAAACATATTCGAACATACAAAAAATGCAAAAATGAATAATTGCAAATCCAAGCCCCAAAAGCACATAGGAACCATGATTCCATTTTAGTTATATTGTGTTTATTTTACAGAATGTTCCTCAAATATATTCAACAACATTTCAACCTGAAAAATCATACGTCTTTATTTGGCATTTTCGATTCAGACAAATGGAGAAAAGAAACCTAAAAAATCGACTTATGATATCAGTCATCATTCATAATCATAATAACAATCAATTTGACTTTGTCCCAGTATAAATGTATCTCTTGATCATAGGGTTCTTCTGTCCTTTCTTACCCAGAAAAAAGTAAAAATAATCAATAATTTATTTAAAATAAACCAAAATCATTTCAAATTTCTAGAAAAATGTATGAAACATTAGCCAAAACTAATGAGACAATTTCTATCTGTGAAGAAGTAAATCGAGTACAAATAGAAGGAAGAATATTTTAACAAACAAAATATTACTCATACGTAATGAATATAAAAATAACTGAATGCAAAGATTGGCGCCAAATTTTAACACAGTTGAATTTCACAATAATTTTTTTGCAAATCTTCACAAGAGAACAAAAAAAAAAAAAAAAAAAAAACTAAATGAATGAATAAAAAGAATTAATTTTTTATACGAGTAATAATAAAATAATAAGAATTATTAATTTGCTTGTATTTCCATTTACGTAAAACTAATGAAATTAAGAAAATAAGTCAAAAATCGACAATCTTTTGTTGTTCATCATAATGATGATAATATTGATCATGGTGATAATGATGATGATGATGATGATGATGATGCTTCTGTCATAAAAGAATTAAAAGGCGAAGACAACCCACACCTTCTACAATTTGAATTTTATCTTGTAGACAAGAGATTTTTGCCAAATCCGTTCAAGAAAACATTGCCAAAATTAGCTGTGATTACTAAGAAATCTCTAGAACACTCACCTCTGTCATTTTGACACATAGGAAGCGCATTTTGTGACAACTTTTCAAACAAATACAAGAACTCGTAAAAATCAAAGAAATTCAACAAAATCTTTATTGCCATTTTAGAAGAAATCATTCATGGTTAAATTGTCAATAGTTTTTGTAAACAAGACATCAAGTCACCTGTTCAATACAATTGAATTAAGTATTATTGTATGTACAATATAAAGAATTCTTTGCAAATGAATAAGATATCGTGATAGCAGTGGAATGGGTGAGCTGTTATGGGGAAACAAGCTGATGTAATATTGTACTTAGTATAATTTGCACTTAAGTTAACTTAATTATTATTATTATTATCATATTCAACATTCCTTTGATAATGAAATACTATTTATAATGTAATCTTTGTACTTTTTTTGTAGGTCGTGAATAGCGGCAGCAGCAGCAGTAGCACAACAACACGCGTTGAAAAGAAATCCCAACGTATGCACCATATAACCTCATCATCGTCATTGTCTTCAACGTCATCATCATCAGCAGAAATGAAAGCAGCAGCCGTTAAACGCGATCTCAGTGGGATCAAGAGTTCTATGTCGGAAATCAATGATTTAGCCTTGGACCGTAACAACACGACAACGCTGTCACAACAACCTTCCATCAACGATCTCAACAAGGCGTTGAACAGTGCAGATGCCATTAATCAACTTAAGAAAAAGTTAGTTATCTCCCTCTCTCTCTCTCTCTCTCTTAATTCTTTGCTGGACAATGGAGCAGTTGTAATGCAATGTAAATAATTTATTTTATAGAATCCGCTCATCAATAGAAAACCTTGTCGATGGCAGTGATGAACCGATTGTCACAATGCCAGATGATGATGATCATCACCATCATCACCTTAATCACAATCATTTGGGTCTTGGCATGGATCTAGTAAGTGCCTCTGATAAGCTTAGTGCTGGCGGTTTAAGCGGATCAAGTAAAACCATCGCCTTCGAAGAGAAACGCACACAAACCCAACACAAAACGAAAGTCGTTGCTGATGGTTTCAGTTCGGAAAAGGCAACCAGTAATTCAGCAGAAATGAAACGTTTACAAACGGGCGATATCGACTATAAAGAAGCAAAAGCGGCAGCCGCCACCCGTAATCGTCTAGAAGTTGATGGTGTCAAGACCGAAGAGAATGCCGCTGTCATACAGGTAAATACTTAATATTGTATATACTGACAAAAATTGAAGTTGGATGTTATCATGCTGAAAATGTTAGTATGTATTCTATTATATGTGGTTGTGAATTGATATCATTATTCATAATTCATAATTCATATTCCCTTAGCTTTAATATCTAAAACTCCCTTGAAAGCTTTACTTATCAACATGCAAAACTAAAGCTTTTTCCAAACCCAAATTCTAGTCAAATACAATAACTAACCAACTAACTAGCAAAGTTTGTAGGGTCTGAAGATGTGTTAGCACACCCAGTTAGTCAGTTAGTCATCAACTTTAACCCAAAAAGGACACACACAATACAGAAATCAGTTTGTTTACCCTGACAACCGCAAAATATTGTATACCTCGAACAAATGTGGCATTTAGTGAAGAATTTCAGGAGCGGCACTGACACGCAAAGTGGCATTTGAATTATGTGATACGAAAGAAAAATTATTCAAAAAAAAAAAGGAAAAACAGAACAGGACAAAAGAAGTTTACTATTACTTTTCTCAGCAAAAAGTCTCTGAGGATTTGTTTTGTGAAAGTGTAAACTGAGTCTCTAATGGCGCCAACGTGACGCCTTAAAAATCGATTTTAGTAACCTAGTGCAAAAATCTTTTGTGATGACGGAGCAACCACAGGCAAATGTCAAAAGAAATGTATTAGTTGCGTTTAGTTAGTCGTGGTAAGAACATCAAAACTTCACTTGTTCTGTATTATGTCTATTCAATATGCTACTCACCCGCTGCCTGCTCTCAAAAAGCAAATGTAGTTTATGGTTGCTGCCGGTCTCCTGTGACCATGCGAAATTGCGTCATTTTTCCAAAAAGAAATCACCACTAACTAAATTGAAGGTAATTAAACGCATTGCTATACTATAATTTTTCAATAGAAGTAAATAATCTCTGGCCATATTACAATAATTGAATTGAAGAACAACCACAACTCTATGCTTATCTAATCGTGTTGTTCAGTCTTCTACCTTTCGAGTTTTTGAATATCTTTTACAATTTGAGTGGCCTATGAAGTTTGTTCATGGCTAAAAGTAATCATTTGGTTGTTGAGTTATCTAAGTGATTTTTACCCTTTTATTGATTAGCAAGGTCAAGATCAGAGCACACATTTGATCAATTTTTATTTAATTGAAATGCATTTAAATATTTGAAATTATTGGTTCAATACGAGTACAAACAATTGCTCCATATAAAGAAATTCTTATGATGTATAAGGTATAAATTCTTCGGTGAAACTGATAGCAAAACTATTACTATATTTGCTTTTACCATAGTGAATGTGTATTGTTTTATTACCCAATCGTAATAGTGTAATAAAATAAAATTGGCATATAATTTTGCATATCAATATTATTATCTGTTCTCATCTGATAAGAAGAAATAGTCGGACGAGCATCCAATGATACTAAAAAATAATTTTTGCCATAAAATTACCATATAGGAAATTTATCTAAGCAGATTAAGTAATAATTAGAAAAAATCTTAGAGATTTAAATTTTCTCGAAACTTCTAATGACTGAAATAGTTTTATGAATAGAAAAATTTAATGTTCTAGAAATGAACTAAGAACAAATGATAAAAATATACTCAATGAATCAATGTTTTTTTGTTTTTTTTTTTTTTTTTTCTGTACTTCAATAGATTTATGTCAGACATCATAGCTAATTTAACAAAATATTTATAAGCAAAATTATTTTTTTTAGTTTGATTTGTATGAACTACTATTTGTATAGAACGTGACATCTTAATAAATTACATTTAAAAGTTCATCACTATTTCGTCACAAATATTATGTGTACATCTAGTACTGTTGTATATGCATGTGATCCAGAGATATTGGTGGCATATACTCGTATAAGTATAATATTATTGATGGACATTCTCATTAGGGAATCTCTTACACAGAATTTTAAAGCATTGAATCGAGAAAATATTTGATAAATTGCCAAAAGTCAACAAAATCTTAATACAACAAAAGAAAAGATTCAAAATCCAAGAAATAGCATTAGATTCGGCTTCACTAAAAAACGAATACTCTTCACACAATCGTCAGAAGGGAGGATAGTGAGAGTTAAAACTTGTACAAATTATTATATTTTCTATTAAGATTTCAACAGAGGTATTTCATATAAAAAAAACACATTTTCCACCCTTCTAAGTACTAGGGGTAACATTTTTCATTAAATCAAAAGTGGCGACCATCTGAAACATATCGTAAAATAGATCAAAAAATCATTTAAACTGACATGCCTTTCAAACATCAAGACAAATTAAGAAGATCATTCACATTCTGTCTGAATGTTTGGTTTAATGAAAATAACAGAAAATAATTTTAGTTTGTTTATAATTATGTGAGGGATCGCAATGAAAATCGATTTTATTAAGAAGAAATGTTTTATTATGAAAATACCTTCCTCATTCTTCTTTTGTTCATGCCCGTGAACTTGTTCCACTTACTCAAACTGACTGCCACATGCACGCACATTTAAAAGAAATGCGTCAATGGAATGAAACTGTGAACTGCCAAAGTCCCCACAAGTAATCATATCAAACTCATAAGTATATTGTTTTTGCATTTATTATGTATGTTCCAAAGAGTTCTACCCGTCATCCTATTGAATCCTAAAAGATAAATGAACTTAAATTTAAAGACAAATTTTGCACAATACTCGTATCTATTCATCTCTCAAGAGCAGATCGAATGAGTTCGGGATCTATTCGTATCATTCCGAATCGGATCGGAACGGTCAATGAGTATTTTACAAGGCATTTGTTTTATTGTATGTAGGGAAATTGAGAGATTCAAGACTTTGAAAACGATGATGAATACTAAAAGCGAACGATGATTGAATGAGCGAACAAAAACACGAATGAATAAATAGTAAATGTTCTGAGAAATTTTAGTCTTTTGAGGCAATCGTTGTGGAACAGACGCTTTTGTTTCAGTGGTTTTTTTTTGTGTCTCGATTTTTAAAATTTCCTATTTAAATATTTGACGGTGGTTCAACAAACGTTTATACAATATAAAATTTTATTTTCGCTTATACGTGAATTTTCGAACCAATATAGTACACATTGTATATACAAATGTAGCCAAAATGATATACATATTTATATATAAAAAAAAAAGCAAATTGTATTCTAAGAAAACAGAAAAGAAAAGTTGTTGTCTTTACACTTGCTTCCTCATTACAAGAAGAACGAAACGCCTTCCAAATGAATTGACGAATTAACGAACAATTGAAATTGAATGACATCGAAACGCGGTCGCTGATATATTTGTCCAAAGAAATTATATCAAAATATTATATTATTATATATTTTGAATACTAAAAATACGTGTGTAGCTATATATTATTGACCTTCTACACACGACGTCGGAACTAAATATATAAAACGCATCGTTGTTGTTTTCTTTTTTATAATAAAGAAAACAAAAAAGAAACAATAAAATCAAAAATAAAAATAAATAAAATAATTTTTTTAAAAATTTAATTGAAATCAAATATGTAAATATTAACGAAGATATATACCAAAGTTGAGTTGTTCAAGATTTAAAAATCAAATTTTTCAAAATCTAACGAAAGTGTAAAATATAATAAATATAAAGTAAAAATTCGAACAAAAAAAATTGTAGCCTGCAAAACTTTTCAAATAAAGTAAAGATTGTTAAAAGTCAAAAAGAATTCTGAACAAATAAACCCCATATTGAATATTCCGGGGATAAGTTGTGACCCTCAAAAGAATAGAATCTCAAAAAAAGAATTGAAATTGAATTCAAAGGAATCATTTAAATCAGAAGAACTTAACGAAGAGTAAACTTAAACTTAGCGATGGCCTATCGTTTCAGACGCTATGTGAG
The DNA here is from genome assembly GCA_037043295.1 of Amiota minor. Lineage (NCBI taxonomy): Eukaryota > Metazoa > Arthropoda > Insecta > Diptera > Drosophilidae > Amiota > Amiota minor. The sequence goes on from JBAMAW010000052.1 coordinate 242,596, forward strand.
CTAATCAAAAATATCTTAAACTATCTATGTTAAATGTATCTTTTGTATCTTTCTGTGCATTTTAGAATTGTCTACGTTTTCCATTAAATTTCTGTTTATATCTTCACTTGTAAAAATTGCATAATACTTACGATAGTAAAAACAATATTTCAGTGTGAATAATTTACATCTTTTCATAAACTTGAAATAAAACGTATCTATCTATCTACTTATTAAAAAGTAATAAAAAAAAAAACAAAACCAACAAAATTTACACATAACAAATAAAGAGAACAACAATCAATGGCAACAAAGTAAAGTAAAAGTGCCAACCAGCTGTGATATTTTTTCTGGTCACGGAGTTCCATCGCGCGTCTCCCTTGCCTAAATAAACAAAGATAAATTAAATTTCGCGCATATAAATTAATAACAAAAACAAAAAAAAAAACAAAACAACAACAACTTAACGAAAAGGAAATTTCATTTTGTGTTCCCAATTCCCTTTTTCATTCGATACCTTTTTGTGCTTTTGACTGACAGACTTCAAGTAGAAATGTCCCAACAAGCACCTTGGCCCGTACGTAAGGGCATCTATCGCACAAGCGGACAATCAGATTTTGTGCCCACCCGCTCACCGAGTCCCATAGTCGAGATGCCACTTTCGCCGCCTCCAGTGCAGACACCAGTTAGTCGTTTTGCGCAGAGCTCACCTTTTTCGCCACCACCTCAGCCTATACAAGTTGTTGGTGGAACACCAGGACCATTATTCACTGGTACATCGACAACATCAACTGCAGCGGCCACCAATAGTTCAGCTAGTTCAGCTTCGATGTCACATCGTTCGGCAAGATCAAGTGGAAGTGGCAACAGTAGTAGTAGTACCAGTAGTAGTAGTAATAGTAGTAGTAGTGCTAGTAGTTCAGCCAGAAGAATGTCAGCTAGTGCGGCTTCATCGTCCGCCTCCTCCTCCTCCTCTTCATCATCATCATCTCGTAGTGTACGTAAGACTTCTAATCCCATTTTTAGCACCTATAGCAGCAATTGTCCACCATTGCCACCGCCACCAACCTCACACCAACAAACTCCTCCACCAGCTCAATTAATGTCGCCACCTGTCATAATCACCACCACCACCACTAATGAAGTCGACACTCCCACCAATGAAAATCCTCCCAGCATTAGCAACAACAACATCAATAAAACAACACGTCAAAAGTCACCACCAAATGCTGTAGCCAACAAATCCATACGCGAAATACCCATTGAGGTTGAGCAGAGTAAGGTACATACCCATTAAGGTGTCTCCACATAACACACAATCACTTTTAAATTTTTATTATTTAAGGAAAAAGCATGATAACAATTCAATCAACCAATGAATCAATCAAACAATTATTTGTAGGTGACTATATAAACTTAATATTAATTTTGTTTTTCTACTGACCACTAGGAAGCACTTTCGCTGCGCACCGGAGATATCACGCAGCAAGCAAGCAACAATGTAGCCGCCGCCAGTATTAAAGTTCAGAGCGATAATTTCTCCGCCGATAAAAAAGCGATTTCACAATCGCAACAATCACAGACAATGACTTCGAATGGCATCATTAGCCAGGAGAAGCACATGTCGTCGGCATCGCAATCGAACTACACAATGACACACAAAGGTGTCTCCAGTTCGGGCAGCAGTATGATCTCGTCCTCAGCCATGTCATCGGCTTCGGCAGCTGGTGCAAACGGTCACATTTACAAGCTAAACGACCTAAAATTGGATGACTTGAAATCACTCACAGCGGGCAGTGGTCAGCGCGACATTGAACAGGCAATTACCAAGTATTCGAATATGCTTACCTCCGTAGTAAGTTCCTTGCAGGACGATGGCAAAGCTTTGTCAGCACCCGGTGAAAAGACCTTATATTTGGAAAGGATCAATGAGGTGATTCGACGAGCCTGGGAAGTGCCCACACATGGTCACGAATTGGGCTATTCCCTATGCAATTCACTTCGCCAGAGTGGTGGCCTCGATTTACTGATGAAGAATTGTGTACAGAGCGACATGACAATGCAGTTCTCTTCAGCAAAGTTACTCGAACAGTGTCTGACTACTGAGAATCGTACACACGTTGTGGACAATGGTCTTGACAAGGTGGTGAATGTAGCCTGTGTTTGCACAAAGAATTCGAATACGGAACACTCACGTGTCGGCACTGGCATACTGGAGCATCTCTTCAAACACTCGGAAGGCACTTGCTCCGATGTTATTAAGCTCGGCGGCCTGGATGCTGTTCTCTTCGAGTGCCGTACAAGTGATGTCGAAACATTACGTCATTGTGCCAGCGCCTTGGCCAATTTGTCATTATATGGCGGTGCTGAGAATCAAGAGGCAATGATTTATCGTAAGGTACCAATGTGGCTGTTTCCACTTGCCTTCCATGACGACGATAACATTAAGTACTATGCCTGCCTCGCTATCGCTGTACTCGTTGCCAACAAGGAAATCGAGGCTGAGGTACTCAAGTCCGGTTGTCTGGATCTAGTCGAACCATTCGTCACAACACATGATCCCTATGAATTTGCGAGATCGAATCTGGCTCATGCACATGGCCAAAGCAAACATTGGCTGCAACGCCTGGTGCCTGTCTTGAGTTCAAATCGTGAAGAGGCACGTAATTTGGCAGCCTTCCACTTTTGCATGGAAGCTGGCATTAAGCGTGAACAGGGAAATACTGAAATCTTTAAGGAAATTGGTGCTATTGAAGCACTCAAAACTGTGGCCAGTTGTCCAAATGCCATTGCATCCAAGTTTGCCGCGCAAGCATTGCGTCTCATTGGTGAAACTGTGCCACACAAATTATCGCAACAGGTGCCCCTATGGTCTGTGGAAGATGTTCAGGAATGGGTAAAGCAAATCGGTTTCGGTAATTATGTGAAACAATTTGAGGAGTCACAAGTCGATGGTGATCTATTGCTGAAGCTGAATCAAGAGAACCTGCGCGATGACATTGGCATATCGAATGGCATACTGCTGAAGCGCTTCGAACGCGAATTGCAGTGTCTTAAACGCATGGCGGATTATTCTTCAAAGGATACTGCTAAAATGCATAATTTTCTCGCTGAGATTGGACCGGAATATTGCACTTACACATATGCAATGCTCAACGCAGGCATTGATAAATCCAGTTTGCCACATCTCAATGAGGATATGCTGATGACAGAATGCGGCATTAAGAATTCAATACATCGCCTACGCATACTAAATGAAGTCAAACACTTGGAAAACTCATTGCCCAGCTCATCTGAAGAGAACATGGCCAAAACATTGGATGTATTTGTCAGTTATAGAAGATCTAATGGCTCACAATTGGCCAGTTTACTAAAAGTGAGTATTGAAGATGATAAAAAGGATGTTTGCTTATATGGAATCCATTCTTCTTGATTTCAGGTGCATCTTCAATTGCGTGGCTTTTCGGTCTTTATTGATGTGGAGCGCCTGGAGGCAGGCAAATTCGACAATGGTCTATTAAACAGTATTCGTCAAGCGAAGAACTTCGTCTTAGTTTTGACGGAAAATTCACTACATCGTTGTATTGCTGATGAAGAGTGCAAAGATTGGGTGCATCGCGTAAGTAATTTTATCTTAATTGTCTAAACATAATTTTAGTGATGACTTTGATGATGTTTCATTGTAGGAAATTGTTGCTGCTCTCAATTCCAATTGTAATATTATACCCATTTTGGACCAGCAGTTCGATTGGCCTGAAACTGAACGGTTGCCGGAGGATATGCGGAGTGTTGCACATTTTAATGGTGTCCAGTGGATCCATGACTATCAGGATGCATGCATCGATAAGTTAGAAAGGTATATAAAGCGGCGGTTGGTTACATAATAATACATTGTTAATACATTGCGGACATCGCGACTAATTCACCACTACTCTCTATATGGTCTGCGCTTCAGATTTTTACGCGGTGAAAAGATTATCGATCGTATTACGGCGATGACTCCCGGTACACCCGGCTCCGTGACATACCAAAGAATGACCAGCAGCGATTCCGATTATCAGGCAGGCAACGTCGTTGGTGTCGTCGGTGGCAGCAGCAATATGTTGGACAGTTGTTGCAATGGCAATGGACAAGGTGGGACACAACAAAATAATAATACTAGTAACATACATAATAATAATAATAACAATAATAATAATAATAATAATAATTATACAACAACAACAGCTGCTTCAGTTCCATCAACAGCAAGTCCAAATTCAAGTCCAAATTCAAATTCCGGACGATCCAGTGTCGATTGAATTAACTTGACTGGTTTGCTTAAATCTCATTCTTTTGATTTAAAGACAAAATGAACAAAAGAAGCAAAATCAAAAAACAAAAAAGATAACTTAATCCTCATCTGTTACTATCATCATAGAATATAATGATAGAATAAACATTACCAGAACTACTACTACTACTACTACTACTTATTACTTACTATACTACACATACTACTTTCCTACCTAAAACAACAACAACAACAATTACTTTTACTACTCCTACTACTTTTACTTCTATTGTACTTCTACCATTAAGCTTCGAATATTATTATTCTAGTAATAATATTGTAACACACTACACCACCTACGAATCCTTCAACAATGACATTTATCGACCTAAAACCAAACAATCACTCATACTACTTACTACTACATATATACTACTCGTACATACAACAAAAGAAAGATTTGAATTTGAAATGTCTGCTAGAGGATTATGTATAAATATAGTAGATTTGGATACTTTGAATAAGTTAAAACAAAATTTTAAACTATGAAAAAACAAAAAACATCCAAATTCAATTCAAGAATCATTTTCATAATGAAAAAAAAAAAAAAACAAATACACAAAAATATAATTAATATTAATTAAACAATGATAATGATAATTTAATAATTAAATTAATACTAATCGCAAACTAGCAGCTAATCACCAGGCTAATAGATTCCGGCAATCACCATCACCAGCTCGGCAACGTGTCTTTAGCGGTGGCGGCGGCACCGGCAACGGACCGAAACGTAATATCTTACCCCCCTATCGGACCCAACAGCCCAATTCCACAGCAACAATGGCTTTGGTCAAACGTAATGCACCCTCGCAACTGATTGGCGGTTCTATGCAGAATGTTGCACCCCTGACTTATTTGCCACCGCGACGTAGCTCAGCTGCTGGCATAACCAATCCGAGTAAATCCATTCCGGGAAGTTATCGTTCGCATAGTGTTGATGGTTTGCTAGAAGGCAACAGCAATGACGATAGCGAAAATAGCCTTAGTACACCCGATCAGCGTATTGCTGCCGCAGCTGCTTATGTTGCTGCAGGTAGTTCAGCCCTGACAAATGCAAGCTCCTCGAGTTCAACACTACAACCTGGCTCTGGCATTGGTTCCGATTGCGGTCAGTATTCGCTCCTTTCGCTCAATGAGCAAATTGATCCCAAACCACCTACAGTTGTTGCCCGACGTGAGAAAAATGCACTCTTGGCGCCCCCAAATGTTCAGCATCGTAAATCTCGTAGTTTAGATCATATAAAGGCCTTGGAGGCGGTTATGACGTACAGTCCTAATCAAAGCGAACCCACCGATGAGACACAAAGTATGCAGAATTTGGCAATGCCAATGACGCCCGTTTTAAATCGTGTCGTCGCACCAACAATGGTAAATGGTCGCTCATCAAAATCTTCAACGCCAGAATCGAGTATTGTACGTTCCGGGCCCCCTGTAATGATTCGTCGCAGTCCCGAGGGTATCAGTTCTACAGAGGATGAACGTGAGGATACAAAGTCATTGAAATCGAGTAATACAACAACAAGTATTGGTGGTGGGCGTAGTCGTTCGGAACGCTCGAACCAGACACGCGCCACTGCCCATGTACATCGCGGTGGCAGTCAGCAGCAACAAAGCAACAAAACTTCCACATCATCGTTGGGTTCTGCTTCGACGAATAGTGCGAATAATAAAACGATTTTCAATCGAACTATGAAAAAAGTTCGATCGCTCATCAAAAAGTAAGCAACATACACAAAAACACATACTACACACCGTTATTAACACTACATATCTACCTCTCTGTCTGTCTCCCTATCTGTAAACATACATACACACACACACACACACTATTTTGCTCTGTCGCTCTCACATCCTGTTGCCGTCACACTTTGTCTTCTGTCCAATTAATTCACAACATCTCAATCAATATAGACGAAAAAGTGTCTTTGTCTCTCTCTCTCTCTGCGCCTTACAAAATACATAATAATTTACCGTTATTAGTTAACGCATATAATATAGAATTTTAATTTTAAAATGCCTCTCCATATAACTAAAAGTGCCTTTCTTAATATCATAACTTAATTTCGCTCAAGAGAGAACTAAGTATTGTACATTCAGTAAGAAAATTATCCAGAAAATGTAAAAAGACTCCATCTGATTCTTTAAAACAGTTTTCCAACATTCTCAATGATTCCTCTAGTTTGTAACAACCCATTTGAAAATTTCAATTGAATTGCTGTAGAAAAGACCTGATTCAAGCAGCCAATAGATCACTCAAATCAAAACATTTAGCAAATAATGCAAGATGGCGATAAACAAAACCGTCGTCAGACCAGTCTTATATCATGGATCTAAAGACAAAGATGCAAATCTTTTAATGGAAAATATTCAGAAATTTTTTGGAGCAGTTAAAGATACCCTTCGTGATTATATGGAGGTCCTATGTGCTGACTGGATGATTATGATGCTTATCCCAAATTTGGCCCATAACAAGAGTCCACAACTGCTGATCTTCTATAACATATTGTAAAAACTTGAAAACACATAAGATCAGTTTAAATTAAATTTTCTAGACCACTTTTCTTACTGAATCCTTACCTATACTTTGCGTATATTGTATCCACTTAACATTCTTGATTAAACAATTAGTTTTATTCATCATATTCCATAAATTACCGTAAACTTAGAAGAATCTCAAAATACAAAACTTAAACAAACACAGTAAACAGTAAAGGATACAAAACACAACAGACATTTTTTTTTAAATAATTTTATATATTTTAATTGAATGGAAACTTGAAAGTATTTGTAGCGTTCAAAGACTCTGAATAATTTATAGACTGGAAAAATTTTCGTTTCACCCGATTAACTTTGCCACACGAAATCTTTGAAATTGTTGTCCAGTTTATAGATTATTTGGTAGCGATAAATATCCTTTTTCGATATTTCGCTCTCTCTGGTATAAACCAACCAATCAATCAATCAATCAACCAACCAACCATATTAACCTCACTTTAGAAATTTTCGCTGTCTTCGCTTGCCTTTTTGCTCAACTCCTAATAACTTTTTACTTTACTCTAACTGTCGTTAAATACAAATTCCATTATGCGTTCGCTCCGTTCCGTTCTGTTCCGTTTGTTGCTCATGCCGTTTATGCCGTACATTTAATGAAATGGGGTTCCTACATTCGTTTGAATCCCAGAATGGAAAAATTTCTATCTGTTATCAATTTAGTATCTATTTGCATATCTACATAGTATCTATCTAATGAGTACGAGAACGCGTATTTGCCTTGTGATTAGTTTGCCGAGTTATTTATTATTCTTGTTAATATTTGACTGCAATAAAAAATCTACAATAATTTTAAATTTTTATTTATAAAACAAATAAAAAAATATTATATATAACTGTAATATTATGTTTATAAATGTTAAAATTGTAAAAAAAAAGGTTTGCCCATTTACGTTTCAACTTCTCTTCTCTTTAATGTAACCGTCCGAATTTTTTCCCCTTTTTTTTCATTATTTTCTTTTTATTTTTTGTGAAAAAAAACCATGTTTAGTGATATTTTTATGGATGAAAAATTATTTTTTTCGTGCAAAAATTAATACATAAAACAAATACTGTAAATTATTTAATTGTAAATTTATTTGAAACGTAAAAAGGATACAAAATTAATAAATAAAAAATAAATTATTTATAAATATTTTAAAACAAAAAAACAGAAAACAAATTATTGGCGTCTATCTATTTTCTTGTTTTTTTTTTTTTTATACAAAAATGGAATATTTTTTAGACTGAAGTCGTCGACGTCGTTGTCATTTAATCCAAAAATGTCCTTGTTTTTTAATCCTTTTCTGTTCAATTCTGTTTTGTTTTCGTTTTGTGTGCTTTTTGCTTTTATTGTTTACTCATTTTTTGCATGTTCCATCCTTTTTTTTTCTTTTTAAATAATTTTTCTCTATTAATTTTAAAAATAAATATTCCACTCTACAGTGGTGGTCATAAATATTAATCAATTTACAAATATATCAAAGTTTTGTGTTCAAGCATACATTTTCTTATATTTTTAAAGTAATTTATTATACTATTTATAAAGAAAAATATTTGTTTATGATTTCATTGATTTTTCTATAGACTTGAATCAAAGAATTTCTCTCATTAGACATTCCTGATAAAAAAAAAATATTATTACGTTAAAAATCTTTTATAACTAAGAAAGAATCAATTTCTATCTTATTTCAGTCCTTTTTTGATTAATTGTTAATATTTTTTAACCTGTAAGTGTATACATTTTTTTGACCACTAGTGTAGAGTGTACAGTGTATGCTAAAAATGCATATGAAAAATTTGTTTACGAAGCAATTTCTTCACTCTACCACTCTCGCGTTTCTCTTGATATCTTTCTCGTAGACCATAGAAGCGCATCAACGCCACAACCACCACATTCTACTTGTAATTGTTCTTCTTGTCGTGCTCGTTACCAAATTTACACCGATATCAATGCCACCAACAACAACACGATCACGCCCATCAGGTGATTAGGCCACAAACAACCATAAAACTACTCGTACTCTTACCACTCGTACATCAGTCAGCAAGCATGGGGTGCGACTACATTCATTTGTTATTTATTTGTATTCGACAAAAAAAAAAGGAAAATTGCCATTCAATATTCACTTGAATAAAAACAATATTGTATATATACAAAAAACATGGTAAACATTTCTGTTTAAATTACTTGTTATTCTTCCCCTACAAACAAAACTATAGCAACGAACTCGTGGATGAGGAACTATCTAGTGTGATACTCTCAAAAGCCACAGCGCCATCAGCAGGACGCATGATCTTCTGATGAAGATGGCAGATTAATAAAGACAACAGTAACAACAAACCAAAACGAAAAGATTTTGTAAATAAAGTAATAAATTATTTTACTAAATTTAACATTGATTGTTGTTTTCTTTTTTTAACTTAAGGTTCAGATTTTAATATTGAAAAAGAAAAGCTTTGTAAAAAAAACTGTTCTCACAAACAGTTGAATTGGGGTTTGGGGAAATGATACTTAAACTTAAGAAGTATATGTAATTTACACAAAGCTACTAAACAATAGTGCAATCCCTTAGCAATACAATACAATTACATCTCACTCGACCGATTGATTGCTCGCTATCTTTGGAATGGCAAGGCTTCTTTCTTCTTTACGTTATATCGCTGTTTATTGCTCAGACTACATTTGCTGGCCGCGTTGTGGCTGGTTGCGCGTTTGGTTTTGTCATTATATCAACGGCGTTCTTAAAAAGTTGAGTTTTTACGAAATCCGTTGCAGCTTCATTCAAATCCTTGTTAGAACCATAATTGCACTTTACATAGCCATACAGATTAGCACCAGTTAAAGCTATGGCAATCATGACGAGAAGCAGCCATTTGAATTTGAGACCAAATAACGCAATTAGAAAGAAAAGTCCCCAGAAAAACGGACACAACACCAATCCTAGCCAAAATACTCGCGCTTCATGTTTATTGATGCGGCTCTGTAAGACAGAGAAAATTACAAAAAAACACATTTTTGCAGTTTGTAGTTGATGGGTGCTTATGGTGGTTTTACTTACATTCTTTGATTCAAACACCCAATGTGAGACGCCATCATCATCCACATAGTTCCACCAACGCAGTCCCACAAGCAAGCGGCCTGTTATGTTCTTCACAGTCCAGAAATCCGCAGATAAAAATAATACCACAAAGACAAAAGTTGTTATGAAGGATTCACTAAACCAACCGCAGAATATATAAATGACAATGGCAGCTCCGCGAAAGAATAAATGGAAGAAAGTGACATAGGGATGTCTGTAAAATAACAAATGGAATTTCTGAAATTCTGGAATTTCTATTTCAATCAAACATAATATTCAGAGGGGGCTTACGTGTATTTTAATTTAACGATGCTTGGATCTTGCATCTCATCCTCCTCACCAAATGGTATCGTATCATCGTCAAGTAATGGCACCTAGGTACACAAACAATAGATGCACATTAATGAAACTAGTAAAACTCTAGAACCACACACTCAGCAATCTTATAACTGGTGGCGGTCGGTCGATTTCATTTTAGTGCTACACACATCCAATCCAGCGATGCCCTTCAGGAGCATAACTCCAATTAACCCTTAAAATTTGGCATACATACGTTTCTTACCGTTGCTGCAGACATGCTTTAGCTTCTGTTGATGATTTCCTTTTATTTATCTGAAAACTAATTATGGCTAAGTTAATAAATAAATAATAAACGAACGACGAATCCCTCTCCGTCTATTTATTTTGCTGCTACTCTATTGACGTTGACTAAGCGAGAACTAGTGTTGGTAAGTGTTAAAAATTAAAAAGACCTTAAACGCGTTTCTTCAAATTGCAATGCATTGTTTGGTTGGTTTACCAGCACTTGCAACTGATAAGAAGCGAACATGGTGCATAGACGAGAGAGAGAGCAAAATGGTGAAGATTGATAAGAGCAGCCAGTTTAGAGAGTCCGCCGTCTTACTCAAAAGTCTAAATCTTATAGAAAACATTACACACACCATCATTTAGTAGCTAGCAAAACTCTGAACTGTAATCAAGCACAAATAGTCGTCGTGGTCGCAACAGCTAAGTCAACAGCTGTGAGCAGGAATTATACAGAGAACGCGAAGTGTGCAAAAAGTGAGCAACCCAACCAAAGACGAAATAAGTCCGTTGATTTGATGAGCAGTTGAAACAAGTTACAAACTGCAAAGACCCAACGCTTTGCTGCGGTCAGTGATCTTGGATCTTACTTATATCAACACCAGCTAACATCAACAATAGCTGACGCCAGTTTAGCGTCATCACCATCATCAACAACCAAATACCACCAATTTCAAGGGTAAGTTGACCTGTTTCGACGATGAACCTGTTGACTGACTATTGACAACGTGTTTTGATCAAGTGAATCATTTCGCTTAAGTTTCCCTTAGTAGCAGCAACCAAAAGAAGCTTTCAATCATTTGTAATAACCTTTTTTTAATGTGTGTGTGTTTGACTTGTACATAGTATGAAACAGTGATTGATTATAGATCTGCTGCTGCTGACTAGAACGTTTTGATGACGTCAAAACAAGAGGAACTTAACTTTGAAAAATATTGTTTTAAATTGGTTGACCTAATTTTCACTTTCTTTCTTTTCTGTTTTAGACTCGATCGATTGATCGTCGTTTGGTTTGTGTATTGAGGAAGTAAATTAAACACATAAAGATGGCACCACCCACTTGCCTAGTCACAGGCGGTGCTGGCTACATTGGGTCGCATACTGTGCTTGAAATGCTGAATGCAGGTTACAATGTCGTTTGCGTGGATAACTTGTGCAATGCCTATAGCAGCGGAGCTTCAAAGTTGCCAGAAGCGTTGAGTCGTGTACAGGAAATAACTGGCAAGAAGGTGCACTTCTATCGTGTGGACATCACGGACCGTGAGCAAGTGCGCGCTGTTTTTCAAGAGGTAAGAATAAGTAAATACTCTATCGTGTTGGCAATTTCGTGAAATGCTGACGACTACAATAAAGACTGCGAAAACATTTTCGGTTATTCCATGTTTGCAGTACATTATTTAATTTATCAGTATGTTTCCCTATCAAAGAGGGTGCGGCGCGGCATATCTTAGAAATTGTAGCGCTATTGTTCCGCTTTTAAGTGATTCGTTGCTTATCAATAACAACAAAATAACAGAGCAGATCTCACGTCCGCCGAGATTGCTCTTGTCACCTCAGCTTTTACGCACAGTTATTGTTTACACAACTGCGCCAGCTAGCGCTCTCATTAATTTGTTTGATTGCTTACTTTTGTAGCTTGTTTTTCTATATTCAAATGGCCTTGGCTAGTGCATCGTAGAGGTCACAATGAATTTACGTTGTAATCGCTGCCTTTGCTTTGGCACTGAAAACGCACGTCTGTCTGTGATAAGCAGCCACATCAATTGATGATATGTGCACTCGAGGAGTTTCAATCAAATGCTATGTGTAATTTTTTACAGTACCCCATTTAATCACTCACAAATATAATGATTACTATATACTTATCTCATTTAATTTTATAGCATAAAATTGATATGGTGGCACATTTTGCCGCACTTAAAGCTGTTGGTGAATCCTGTCGCATTCCTCTTTCCTACTATCACAATAACATGACAGGCACCAATGTGTTGCTTGAAGCAATGGCAGAACATAATGTCTTCAAGTTTGTCTACAGTTCAAGCGCAACAGTGTATGGAGAACCAAAAGCTTTGCCTGTCACAGAAGCGCATCCTACGGGCAATTGCACTTCGCCATATGGCAAAACAAAGTACTTTACGGAAGAGATTCTAAAGGATTTATGCCAGTCGGATAAGGTGAGCTTTTCATTTAAGTATAAATTGCAAACAAATTTTATTGAATCAAGTTTCTGAAAATTCACAGCGCTGGGCTGTTGTCTCGCTACGCTACTTCAATCCAGTTGGCGCACACATTAGCGGACGCATTGGTGAGGACCCTAATGGTGAACCCAATAATCTTATGCCATACATTGCGCAAGTTGCTGTTGGTCGCCGTGCAAAGTTAAGCGTCTACGGTAGCGATTTCCCTACTCACGATGGCACTGGTGTACGTGATTACATTCATATTGTGGACTTGGCGGAAGGCCATGTTAAGGCTTTAGATAAGCTCCGCAATATAGCGGAAACTGGATTCTTCGCTTACAATCTGGGAACTGGTGTTGGCTACTCAGTGCTCGATATGGTACATGCCTTCGAAAAGGCTTCAGGCAAGAAAATCAACTATGAGCTTGTAGAACGTCGTTCGGGTGACGTGTCAGTTTGCTATGCTGATGCCTCGCTGGCAGCAACAGCTCTTGGCTGGAAAGCGACGCGTGGCATTGATAAAATGTGTGAAGATAAATGGCGCTGGCAGAGCAACAATCCGAATGGTTATGCTGCCAAATAAGTAACACATCAAATCATGTATTGTAGATAACAATTAGTTGATGGCAACGCGAAGCGAACCGATGAGGATTGTAGTCCTTCTGCCATATCAACAGATACAGTACATACCACTATGTACATGTGTATTTTTGTCTCGTGATCGTCGTTGTTTTTGTTTATGGTAGTCATTGACTCATGTTTATCTATTTTCGTTCTTATCAATTTCATTTGAATATTTTTCAATGAATTGTTCCTGTTTCCAAATAGTTTCTTATTTTCTTTTCTTTTGTTTTGTTTTTTCTTCCTTGAGATTAGTCAATCTTTAAACTGAAATTTATTAGTGTCGTGTACTTGTTTTATGTGTATAGTAGTCAGTCAGTTGTCTAAAGTGCAAATATTATTTTAAGCTGAAATCTATAATTGTAATTTATGCTTGTTGTATTGTATATTTGTAATTATATTTGACTATATACATCAATATCAAAGTTCAATTATTTCTATTTTCCTAAAATTCATATATGTACTTGTACAAACCTAATTCGTAAGCGGTTTCTATAAGAGATCTATGTAAGTCGTTATAATGTATGATGGATGTACCATGTATGTTTTGTAATAAAGAAAAAAACTGAAGTACAAAAAATGCTCTCCAATTCCCTTGGACAGAGAATGTCATTTATAGATGGGATGTGATGGAGACATATACTCAAATCCACTTCAGAGATTGATTCATTCGTGGCCTTCCATAGTAAAAATTCATAAGATTTCAAGGATTTTACTTTTGAAAATTTAATATAAACATAAATTGTAACTATCATCTATTTGAATAGAAAACATTTTATATTTTGTTCTAGAAAACTAAGTAAATTAGTTTGCATTTTCATATTCCATGCCTGTGAATTCTCCAAGAATCGCTTTATGATGACTGAAACAAAAGATTTATGTTAACCTTAGAGATTTCAAAAGTTTTCTTTTTGATTGCTTTTTAGGGAGACATAAGAAAACAATCTCGAAGAAATGGAACCTTAAATCAACGTTTTCTTTTTTTTTTTTTTTTATTTATTTATTATAAATTTAAACACATTTATTCGAGTAATATTCGCTTAAATACAAAACAATCACAACGACTGCGACTGCAATTAAACATTTTTTGTGTAAACTAACAAAAATACAAATACAAAACTTAATAAGACAAACATCATAAATCAATCAATCATAAAAATACATTACAATAAAAAAAAAATCAAATACAAAAGATCAGATCTGTTTACAAAAAAGTCTTTATCACAAGTATTCACTGCAAAATATTTCTCAACATGATTTATACAATAAAAAATGTATTTATGTATTTGGAATGGTGATTAGCAAATGATGATATAGTGATTTCTGTGTGCCTCAAAAAGAATGAATGAATGATTTCATTTACATATCTAATCTACACACGTACATATGTATTACATTTTTATTTTTGTTGTTGCTGTGGTTGGTGTTGTTCTAGTTGTTATTGATTTTTGTTATATAAAAGTACAAAAGCTGATTTATTGATTTGTATCTAACAAGTGTTTTAAAAGGTATTTCGTTCATATAAATTTGGCAGTTTAGTTTTGTTCAGTTAGTTAGCATTATTTGGATTGAATTGGCAATTTACAAATTTTGTAAAGTATCTTTTATGTACTTCTTATACTTAAGCTACTAACACAAACAATCGAAACTTATAGAAAAGATCTTACATGAAGCTGCCTACATTTGTATTTAAGTAATAACTATAAATATATATATATATATATATATGAGATATGCATATGTTTTATTTTGTTTTCATAGTGAATATGAGTTTTTTTTTTTTTTTTACTTAAGATAGTTTAGTTGAGTTTATAGTTTATATGTATTTGATATAGATATTTCGACAAAGAAGAAGGAGATCGTTCCTATAGCAAAAAGAGGCAGATAGTATGAAAAATACAATAGTTAATACCAACCAGTAGTTTATAGTTCGCTTGCGTTCTAGTAGCCCTCTTAGATTTGTTTTGTTCTGGACATTTGAGTTAATACTTATATTTTGTTGTTGTTCCTTACGTTGAAGTGACACCTTTGCGTGCGACAAGCATGTTTAGTATTGGATTTTTCCGTATGTAGCTGACAGCTTTTTTATGAGTAACCATAGTGAAATCATAGCCATTGCATTGAAGAATTTTATCGTGTATACGAAGACCAGCTCGAGCTGCAGGACTCCCCTCATGCACTTCCGTTACATAGATGCCCTAAAAGAAAAAAAAATCATTTAAGTTATTATTCAAGAACATAAGCAAATACAGTCGAATCCACTCTACAGTAAACAATTTGAATAGAATGATAAAAAATTCAAGTTATTTCTTTCTCCATCACCTCCATAGCTCGTGAGACATCACTATCACCTACTATTTAATTTCTATAGCTGAAGGCTGCACAAATTTCACCGCAAGAAGTTTGAAATTTTTTGAGGTTTTGCCTCTTTCGAAAGCATCAACCTGAATTTATAACTTGGTGATATTTCCTCTTATATGCCGCAGTAATCTTAATCTATTCTAATTGCACATCTATGTTATGCTAAGTTTTATCTTAGATATGTGACATTCATCATTCTCCACAAAGAGTATCTGTACCTCCAATCGTTTACAATGCTTAACAATTACCCTGTTTACGTGATGCTTAAATCCGAGTTTACAGGGCTTTGAATGTAGCAAGTGAATTATCTCGTGCTCTACTTACACCCGTTTCAGTATTATGTCTATTTGAATCACATGCAGTGGATTTAACTGTGGAATATATTTATTTACTCACATAGTCCGTATAACCCTGCGGACTCTTTTTGTAATCCTGATCAATGCCACCACCAATTTTGAAGCCACATTTAAGTATTTCACGTCCCTCCTGATCGTAATCCTTCTCCTTGTGCAGCGTTATGGGTATCTATAAAAAAAAAACACACTCATATTAGTCATGCATAGCATAGCAATAATTAATGACAAGCGGACACCACCCAAAATAGAGAGTTGTTTAGATTCTATTAACATGAAAGTTGACCTAGTTTTTCTGTTTTGTTGTAAACAGCAAATACTCACGCTTAGACACTCCATAGCCGTGCCGGCTTGGTGTTGAAATGCCATTTTCGCCATGTTACAATATTTTTTTGTTTATTTCCGTTTGTTATAATCAATTTTAAACTAAATATTTCTATGTGATACAAAGTATTGTGGTTCGTCTGTTTCTTCTTCTTCCACTAAGCAGGTAGACACAACAAAATTGTTTGAACTTCAAAGTAGTGTGTAGACGATAAGTCCTAATGAAAGCGATGTACACAAATTCATTCTCTTATTATCAGATTATTTTTAATTATAACATTGAAGTATAAAATATGTTAATACTTTAGTTTTATTTATATTCATTTCAATTTACTATTTTTAAGTACATTCATGTTCAAACTAGGTAGGCTACAAACCATACAATCATTTAATATATTCAAATTGTTAGACAGGTTGGCAGCACCATTGCAAAAACATCTGTTTATTAGCTGTCATCAATTTAGTTCCTTTAACAGTTTACAACAGTTTCGATTGATAATGATTGTGTTGCCACAAACGGGAGGCCCAAGGCTCTAACAAAATCAATTTAATGCGAAATTGGTTAGTAATTGTGTAAACACATACACATACGTATATTAAATAAGAGCAATGTACTCTTCGGGGCGCGTTGTTCCTCAGCTGCGTATTGATCAGCGAGACCTGAAGTGTCGTCAGGGCTGTGGCTTTTACGGGAATGCTCAGTTCGATGGACTCTGCTCAAAGTGTTTCAGAGAACGCAACGATAAGCGCAAGAGACGTAAATAGTCCATTTTATCTTTCGAAATTCCAATTGTAATTGCATTCATTTCTGATTTCTATCCGTAGAACAAGCAAATGAAGCTATCTTTCTTGGTGCTAGCACCAGTGGTGCGAGCAGCAGCAGTAGCAATGTTATGGAACGCATATCACCACAACATCTCTTTGGAAGTTCGCCATTGCGGAAACAACAACAACAGCAAAATGCAGCTACACTGCCGAGTCAAAAGAAAAAATCTATTATGCCGGCTGTGTTTCAGAAGACTCTACAAGCGCATACACAGAAGGGTGAGTCATTTAGACATGATTTGATGGAAATTCATATTAATTGAATCACATTAAAGCTACTCAACAAAAAGCTTATGTGCCCGATCCTACTGAGAATGAATTTATACTGCAACTTCGTCAATTGGGCATACCGGACGATGGCAAACGAAAATTAAAAAGTGAAATTCAGAGGCTGGACAATGCCATACGTAGCTTTATTAATAACAATTCAGTTAAAAATATCGATGAACTTTCGGAATTGGTACAGAATGCATATACGAAGGTCAGTGATATCGTCCACAATGATCCACGTTTCCAAATAGCAACAGATGAGGATCGAGAAAGTGCCATTGATTTCTTTGAAAAGGTCGTAATGACACAGAATCACAAGTGAGTAATTAAGTTGGAGACAAAGAAATCTGTTCTTAATGTTCTGTTGTTGTTTCTGTAGATTCCTCTTCTGTCCTTACTTTACAGCTGATGAAGAGAACGATGTGAAAGTTCAAAGACGAATACGTCAGCTTAGTTGGATAACAGCACAGCACTTGGCTTGCAGCATCGATGAAGTCAATGCGGAGTCGCGCGATTTAATGTACAACGCTATAACTGAACTTGTGGGCATCGACTCGTATTACTCGCCTCAGGAGAAGTTGGAATGCACGGTACGCTGTTGCCGGCACATTTTCGAGTTACTCAAACATTCTGTAGGTGGTCCTGCAAGCGCAGATGAATTCTTGCCTGCTCTGATTTTCGTAGTTCTTAAAGCGAATCCCGTACGCCTGCATAGCAACATAAATTTCGTAAACCGCTTTACGAATGCAACTCGTGTGATGAGCGGCGAAGGTGGTTACTACTTTACCAATTTGGTAAGTTTCCTAAGATTAAATTAATGTGCTCTTTTGTTCATGTATTTTGTTTCTTTTGGTATTTTTGCAGTGCTGTGCCATATCTTTTATAGAAAACTTGAAAGGCGAAAGTCTTGGCATAAGCGAGGAAGAATTTAATATGCTCATGTCTGGGGATAACCCCAGTAGTACACCCTGGGAATGCGCCCTATTAGCATGTGAGAGTATGCATCTTCATTCGGAAAACATGAAGCGCATTGCCTCTCTAAAGAAACGAAGTGAAATTATTACTCAAGGCTATTTAAAGTTCGAGCAGGATCTGTTAGATTTTCAACGTGAAGTTACTGAAAAAGTAGACACTTGTATTGCCAAGACGTCAGTGACATTGTTACCCATTCAAACGCCACCGTTTTTAATTAGTAAATCGCGTGCTCATCTTGGCTATGATTCTGAAGCAACCGGCTTTGACGTTGGTCTTGAAACGAATTTAATAAGTGCAAGTGATACAAATTCTTCAACGATTGAGATTAAATCTAATAGCCAGATGGAAACAGAGCAGCTAGTAACTTCTGAATCACCCTTAGACGATCCAACACATACGTTAGCCTTAAAAGATAATACAACTACTTCTATAGGACGCTTGTCCCCCTTGCTTATGACAGTACAAAATCCAGATCAACTTTTTGCTTCACCTATATTCAACTATACGCCTTTTGACACAGTTTCCTTTCTGGAAGAGTCAACGGAGAACACAGACGATTTAGTGCTCAGTACAGACTTCCGTGGTGGCCTAACTAATATTAATTATGACTTTGATCTGTCCGATCAGAGTGGAGAGAATAGCGTAGCTGAAGAGCATAAAGTCAATCTGGATGAATTCGATCCGTTGACAAGTAAAGCAAATCAAACGTCGACGACGCTTACACAAACTAACTTGCAACAAGCGATTCCATTAACACCGGAAAACATTAACGAGACTTCACAGAGTTTAATCGATAGCGATTTGCCGCCAAATGGCGTACAATTGCCATCACCATTGAAGCCTGTCCAAACCGATTACCGAGGATTCTCCAGCTTCGAAATTCCAACAATTTCTTGCAATACAGGTGACTTCAGTTCGCTAAATCATTCAATCAACGATGAGAGCAACGCGACGCAACAGCAAATCCAACAAAATTTTGCAACCAATTCTACATTAGAATCGAAATAATAGTCTCATTTTGGTATTCTAAGTCTACTATATTTTGTATATATGTATGTACATGTGTATGTCACTTTTTGTTCATGTCTAAGAACGTGATTTGTGTACTGTTATAAAACGGAATTCAATGAATCTTCTAATGTTTCTTTTTGTTAATCTACGTTCAAACTAGGCAAATATGGATAATTCTCAGTTTACACTATCGTCACTGAAATTTCTATTACTTTCTTAACACACATTTGACACAGTATGAACAATAATTGAAATTTTAGTGACGACAGTTTAAAGTGAGCAAATAATTGCCTAGTGTGAACGTAGCTTTAGTTTATAATACGAAAGAACTACAAATTTACATTGCCGGTAAGAAGTCTAGATTTTGATTGAGTAGTGAAGAATCAATTGAGACTCAAGGTTAACTTTAAATTTTTCACCTTTTTCTTGCGTTTAATGCAGAGTTCCCAGTTTCGGGATTTGACTCCTTAACTTAGTCCAGAAACGTTTCGGTATGTGTAAAATCTCTAATACTTGATTTAAGGAAGCTTTACTTAGTTTCTTCTGCTTTTGGAGAATGTATTGAAGTACAGTAGAAGCTTTCAAATTAGAACAACTTTGTAATTGATGTAGTATAAATTTCCGAATTGTTTGAATTTAAACAGCATAAAATTTATCTTCAGTCGGTTTATTTTTAAACTATTCACACAGCGAATAGCAATATGAGTTTGTGAATATGAAGGCACAGACAGAAGAAAACATTAAAAAACCCCATAAAGTATGTACACAAATTCTTGATCATGATTGCTTAATTCATGTTCTTATTAAGAAAACTTTTTTGGTTTTGTACTATCGAACTGAAATTTGGACACTGTAAGGGCTGACCCATATTCACCATGTAAATGTCAAGACCCTAGGATTATTGGATCGTGTAGCTCCCATACAAATCTCAGTGTTGAAATGCTGTATGCGTACCGACTCTGTATGGTCAATCGCTTTAGCTGATGTTCACATTCTCTTTTCTTGATTTTTTTTTCCAAATTCTTTCGAATAAAGTTTTTTTTTCTGCTTATGAGATGATCAATCTCTTATTGAAGACAAATAAGTTTAAACATTAAAATTATCGCAATTCTCATGATTGTTCACACTTGTCAAACAAATCTTTCTCCATTTTAGCGTAAATATTTGTCTAGTGTAAACGTGACTTTAGGGTCAATTGGTTATTTTTTCCATACATGGTTCGTAAATTAAGTTGGCATGTCTAATTTCAATAGTCTTGTATTGGTTGCCAGCCCTCGAATGTCATTAAGTATAAGCCGAAAAAAATAAATAACAGCATAAATAACAGGGAAATCAATGTTTTGAGGCAACCACACAGCCATGGTCAACAAATACGACGACAGGTAAATGACCAAATCAAATTGGGTTACAACGAAGTCATTTAGCATCATCTAATGAATGCTCCAAGTGCTTTATGATGAAAGAAGTTGTAGATGTTATGCAATTGCGGTGTGTTCAATTGGCAAAGTTGAAACGAAAGGTGATGAGCATTTGTCATGCTTTATGTGATGTTGCTTGAAAACAGCAAAAACAATTGGCAGTGGTGCATCGACTGCATACACTTTGTGTTTATGTTTAGCTTTTATTTATTGTTTATTTACAATCGCAAATGTTAACTGCAACGACGACGGTCTAACAGCTGCGAAGCATACGACGATGTAGTTTCATTGCCCCCACCGATTTTGAACACAAACGTAGCGTAATCGTAAGCGTTATTACGCAGCAGCCGAGTTGGTTTGAACTTAACCTTGAACTTCGCATTGTTGTGTTGTCTAGCAAATGCAAATCGTTTGAAATGAAATTTTTGTTTTTCACTTTCTTTCCTCAGCTCAACGAAAGTTCCGACTTTTCACATTATCCGCGAGGTCTACGATAGCTCAAATGCACACGAACGCTTCGAGGCAGAACTCGATAAAGCTTTGGAAGCAAAAGTTGACTATATAATTATTGAGCCACCACGCCTGGGCGATGAAACCGGACGTTGGATTAAGGTTGGTAACTGTCTGCACAAAACAGCGGTCGTCTCGGGCTTCGCTTCACTGATTTCCAGTCTGCTATGGCATAATCGACCTTTCATAGCGGCGCCTATGTGTGCAGTTTCACTTTTCTGCACGGGATTATACACTGTTTCGTGGAATTATGATCCCTGCTGCCAGTATCAGGTATTAGTAAGTATTGAATGACGTCAGCCATAATTTGGTATTCATGATTCATTAAAATTATATCGTTTTGCAGGTTGACAATGACGAGGCAGTGCTGAACAAATTACCATTGGCTGATGTTTCTTCGCCTGTGATTTTGGGCTATAATCCAAATACAAAAACCAAATACTTGCATCGTGGTGTCACACTGCTCTCCGCTACATTTTGCGCTTGGCAGATCTGGCGCACATACAAGTAGTGCGTCGACACTAAACCCTCAAAGCAAACAAAGTCAATCTCTGCAAGTCAAATATTGTACAAACGCTCATATTTATACTTACGTATGATGCTGCGACTTGTGGAGGCAGTAGGTTCGAGTGTATAGAGCGAACGTATTAACGCAGTATGGTCGACTGGTTTGCCGATAGAACTTTCAATCAGTGTTGGCTGTGTGTTGTTTGTTGTATTAAAGATCTGAAAGGAATCATGATCTGTCGTCGAGTTGAAGTGGTTGTGTGTCATTGTCGTTGTTAGTAAATCAGTTAATTATGTCTGTCCGCGTCCAAATTAGCTCGATAATCCCGACAAGTAAAGCTAAGGTTTCAATTTTAATGATCGATCATTCATGGCAGCCAATGAAACACAATGCATTTTTAAATATTTTTGATGTTCTGTTTTATCAAAATTTTATATAAAAATGGATACTGTTAAATCTTTCGTATATTTCATTTTTGACCCTCTCGTTTTAGTTAAATACGCCTGCGTGCTTTGTACTTTGTTATGTATATCCCAATGCCGATTATATAAGTCTGATGAAAGGCAATTTGGCTGAATTCATTTCCTAATAATTTTTATAAATTTATTTAATTAGTTTAAACAAAATCTGTACTAGTTTTGTAATTAAAGGAGTAAATAAAGTTGGATGTTTGATAAAGTAATGGCCATTGATAGCGTTTAATAAGAGATTGCAATGAGAAGAAGACAATGTTTATTAATTAATTATTATTATTAATTATACGTTTTATTAATCAAAAACTAATGCAACATATACTCCTCCTCCTCTTGCTCGACTCTAGACAAAAATATGAAAAGAAATTATAATAAAAATTGTTTGAAAATAAATTGTAATGTTGAAATTATTTAAAAAAAAAAAAAAATGTAATCTCTTCTATATACTTGGTTTTTTGATTCATTTAGAAAGAAATATTATTGTAAATATATATAATGTTTAAAGAAAATTACCCTCTCAGACACTGGTTATAGCCGATTTTCTGAACTTGATGATAAAATGCATTCGTTGTAGGGCCAGCTATGACTCCATAAGCAACACCCTTTCTACAATGACCAGAAGCTTTCAGATAGCCAATATTGGCCATCTCGGTTAGCACGCATAATATGTTTCTTTCTAAGCAGTATCACCTGGCCATATCACATATGGGTGCATACCCCACCTACAGCACTATTGCGGACGCCGTTCTCCCTAGACATATCCTAGACCATTCTACAACTGTCGATGAGAGCAAAATGAGACTTCATTGTAATACTCCAACCACTTTAGTCTCTCTGAGAACAATCGCTGGCCGCTGAATATTGGTTCTCCGTACAATACTGTTCACCTTTTCAACTGTCCAAATAAATCGATTCAATTTACTCCCACATGGATGTATGGAAGATATGGAATAAAACACCTGACAGAGTGCCTAAATTCATAAAAATCCTGAATTTCTAAGATTACCATGGTCTCAGTATAATTACACATCTATTGATTGTAATATTGTACATAATAATGTTACAAACAAAGCAACATCATAAAATGCTTCCTAGTTGATACACAAAAGGTTGGTAAAATCATCAAATAGATTAAGGTTTTTTATAGAACACAGAATTTTTGAAATCGAAATACTCACAAAATTCGCGAAAATATATTTATTTATTGTATTATTTAGTATTCAACTCTTAGATAAACCAAACAAACATCAGCATTCTAAATAAAAAGGTCACTTTTAAATATTTTTTTGGTGGGCGAACCTTTTTGTTTTGATCAATCAAATAGACTCAAGGTCTTAAAAATTAATATAAATATGTATAAAATAAATCGTCCAAAAATTTAGTGTTAATTCATAATTTTATAATCTTTTTGATCTTAGTTAAAAATCTGTATAGCCACTTTTATTTGAAATTACTTCGAAAATTCGGTCAGGCATTGAGTTGTTGGGGGACCTTAGAAGATTCAATAACAGTAGTAGTTCGCTCCAGACGCAATATTATGTTGAAAAGTGTTGAAAAGCTTTTTGGAGCAGCTCTCTGTAGCGTGTGGCATTCATCTTAGATTAAACGAATTGAAGTTCAAATGAACCATTAGAAGAGATTGCACCCCGCACCACTATGCTCCATACTGGCTATGATGATGGATCAAATAGTGTTTTTCCTTTCCCATGCCATGGAAGTGGCAAATAAAACCATTGGACCATCCAAATTGAAGCGTTTTCCGTCAAAAAAAAAAAAACAACGATCCGATACGCCTCGTTATTCTATGTAATGTGGTTCCGGATAAAAAGAGAGTTGGTGATTTTTTTATTGTAATCTCTTTAGATATTTTGATTTCCTTATCACTTGCTGTACCGAAGCTACACCTGAATATATTTTTGTTTTAATATTCATTGCTGTTGCCCGGATAGAACTACATATTTTGAAAATTCAACTCTCTAGCTATTACAGTTCATGAGATATGACCCGAGGACGGACGGACAGCGAAGTTTTAGTAATAAGGTTTCCCTTTGGGTCCGGAGCCCTAAAAATAACCTTTTTACTTTGAATGTTAATTTTTATTTGGTTTTTCTGAGAATTGAATACTGAATAATAAAAAATTATATTTTAGCAAATTTTGTTAGTATTTTGATTTCGAAAAATTGGAAAAATGCTGGACTATATGTAAAGAGTCAAAAGAAAAATTAAGAATACAAAAAATAGAAAATCTTTTTCTAAGGTCTTAGTATTAAACGACTTATGTATAAAGCAAATGTTAACATGTCCCGACATATAAAATAGGTATGTCAACCTCAAAATAACATTTGCTAAAATTTCATTGATCGGAAAAATTAAGCAGATAATATTTTTTGAAATTATTTAAAAATTCATAATTTATTTATTTCGAAATTGGTTAGAAGTAATTATAGTTGCATTAGATCAAACTGTACATAATATTTAGAACGAAGATAAGATCGAACGGAAGATTATTGTACAATTGTCCTAAGAACTGTTCAAAACGATTCATGCATGATCTTGAAGAGTGATATTTTATCCAAAAATATTAGAGATAAAACTAACTAACATTAAACTTTGAAACTGTACTTCTTGTTGTTATCATTTGTGTATATTTTGAATATTTTGAAGAAAACTGGTATCTATTTTTATGAGCCTGTTTGAAATTATGCAGGTAACTCGGGCACATGTATGTATGTACTTTATTATCAACAATTGATTCGTCACCGAAACTCAATGGTTTATCAGCATTTGACAAAGAGTAAGAGAGATATGCGATTTCGACGGACAACCCGTAGCCTTTAGAATTATGTATACAATGTATAAAATTATATTTTACTTTATGAGTAGGTACTTAATTATTTTTCGGAAATAAAACCCAAAAATGCCATCCATATTCCTTGTCTAAGACATTCGTTGATTAAAGATGAGAAACACTTTGCCTAAGAGGGAGGAATATGTACTTAGGTACCATAAAAGATTGATAAGCACTTCAATGAATTGAATATTGCTGTAGTATTTGTTAGTTCAGCATCGACGAGTCTGAAACGGGGCACGTCATTAATTTGATGTCAGAGCGCGACAGAGGAGTGAGTCCGGCTTGTAAATAATAAATGAAGTACACAATAGAGTCTATAAAGTCTGTGTACAAATCTTGTATTATTTTCATTATTACAATACAATATATATATGTACATACATAAGTACATATGTAATTAGTTTGTATTGTATGCGGGTTTTTCGAGATGCATAAACACTTACACACTTTGTATGTCCAATATTTAATCTAGAAATAAGTTTACGTATTGAATGGATCAGTCAGTCAATTCAGTTTCATCAACAAACTTAAGCAGAGCGCATCGACACTCTGTGAATAAAGAAATCAGAATAACACTCATTGCCAAGAATATGTTAAACGCTCATTCCCAGAAGAATTCGGTACGATCCGGTTTTGGTGATCGAAAAGTAATCTGAAACTCTGTCCTTGTTTTAAGGAAAGTTTACACCATAGTATTTCTTTTCGAGTAACGTTTGATTTGATTTCATTGTGATCGTGTGTGTGTGTGAAATGTAAGAAGGATCTCTTTGATATTAAAGAAAGATCTCTTTGATATTAAAGAAAGATCATTGAGAGCGCTTTGGGATAACATTAAAAGGTTTAAAATTATGGCAGGTAAGTTCCCTTAGAAGTGATGGTGGTGGGGAAATGCAACGAATGCAGATAAAAATTTAGATACACAAATGTGTGATAAGATAAATCCCAACGATTTGCAATTTGAGTCGACAGCTGCATTTATACGTGTCTCTAAATACATTCGAGATGCCACATTTTGTCAGCAGCCACAGCGTCCAGTTTGCAGTCGAGTATTATGAGCAACATAGCGATAGCTTGGAGTGGCTCTCTTATCAGCGGCGATGCCTTTATTTTGTTTTAAAACTTTTTATTATTCATTTATCGCTTTTGTATACACACATATTTCAAACGATAAAATATTTATACTATTTTTCAACATTTAAAGCCTCCGACGAAGACTCCAAATTCAATAACAGCTCCAGCAGCACCGGCAGCACCAGCACCAGCAGCACCATCACCATCGCCAGTACAGCAACTTCATATGGTACAATTAATTCTGTTAAAACAGGAAACATTGAGAGTACATCCGATGATGTCCACATAGCGATCGAAGTTAGCGAGAGTACTCCCCTGCTAGGAAAACAATATGATGCCTATAACTATGAAGCGAAGGCAGGAAGCCTAAAGCAAAAGCCAAAATTGTGCGATTTCTTGACAATTGCTTTTTTGGCATTAATTGCAACTGGACTAACTGTGGCATCATATCTTTTGTGGAAGCAATGTGAGTCTTTCTGCCTGTTGCGTTAAAGATGAAGATACTTTTGTAAAATATATAGGGTTACGTTAATAAAATAGATAAAATTAAATGAGTTCTACTCAATAACTTTTTGTAAATACAATACAATAGAAAAAAAAAA
The DNA here is from genome assembly GCA_037043295.1 of Amiota minor. NCBI lineage: Eukaryota > Metazoa > Arthropoda > Insecta > Diptera > Drosophilidae > Amiota > Amiota minor. The sequence continues at coordinate 269,458 of JBAMAW010000052.1, forward strand.
ATAATAATAAAATCAATAATAATAAATGTGAGAATCATACTTATCTCTTAATGGCATAAGATTCCTCATGGGGAATTATATTTTATGAGAAATAGTAAAGCTTGGATTCGGGTCATACATACAGATAGATGTTAACTTAATCCTTCTGGGAGTTTATATCACATATCATAACAAAAATGGTTCTTAACTAACTGCCTTCAATTGCAGCAAAAGATCCTGTCATTGGATTCGCTTTAAATCTCGTGCATCACGATATCTGGAGCACCTTGACATTGCCAACAGAAGGTTTATTGGATCACAACAAAGTGCATAATGTACTTATAACACACACTGGCGGAGAGTCTTGTACTTTGCCACATTCTTGTCATAATGTGCTGAAAAAAATGCAGGTAAGAATATTGTCGGAGAGATTACTTACCATTAGAGTTAAGGACTGTTTAAATTTTTCAGAAACAGCACAATTCTGTAGGAGAATTACATTATAATTTTCTTATTGGTGGCGATGGACAAACATACGAGGCACGTGGTTGGGATTACGAATGTGGCTACAAGGAGTTACCACAGGCGACTGCTCTAGTAGTTGCACTCCTAGGTAATTAACATTTACTTCTTATTATTTACTTTATGCTAAACATAATGGTCCATGGTCCATCTTCTTTAAGGAAACTACACACACACATCGCCTGGTATAACTCAATTGAGATCGATCTATTCACTCATTTGGGAGTCCATAAAACGTAAGAGACTCTTGCCCACTTACCAACTTTATGCTCTACGCAATGCATCCCAGTCGATGAGCGATGGAGATGGACTCTTCAAAGAAATCATTCACTGGCCAAATTATATGGGGATGCTGCAGATTACATAATTTTAGAAGTATTGCCCATATTGGGAGTAAAATAAATTAATTTAAATAATACAAGTATTTCAATTTATTACTTTTTATTTTTATACTCGTATTAATGCAAACAAGAAGCAGTAGGAATGATATTGCAGGATTAACAAATTATTTAAGAAAGCGTAAAGTACTACACCATCAACTCCAAGGAACATGGGTCATCGGAGTTAAATATGGCGCATAGATGAGTGAATGTTTTAGCGTCCCAACTAAATTGCTTAATACTATGCAGCCGACAATACATGCAATGAACTACAATCTAAAAATGAATCTATGCGAATTGTGAATCGTAATCAGTTCGAGGAGGCCTAATCGAATTCCAATTTCCGAAAACTGCCCTCAATTGACTCGATTTGTGAGACAAAATTTGTGCCATTACTGTTCTTCTCCGAGTTGTAGCTGCTCTTGCGTTGTATGCCGCGGTCACTTAGTAATTTGCTGTTGTCCAAAGATAGCACCAGATCTCGCTTGGCCACCAGTTCGGCTTTCCACAGTTCGATCATGTCACGCATGGGGATACTGCCGCCCATCTCTTGTGGAAGACACTCGGCGTCAACGCCTTTGACGAGATCCCTTTCGTTTGTGTAAATGATGAGGCGATTCTTGATCTTAGAGCTTACGCGGTTCTTTACAAAATCAATGAGCCATTTGAGTGTCGATGGCACATTGATCAGATGGATCTCTTTGTGGCGCAGCGGAAGCGATTGCTCACCCCACTTGAAGACGCGTGCGAATTCAGTAGGATTCCAGTTGGTGACATGCGTCGTTGAGACACCTTGAAAATCACCGACATGCGTTAGACCCATTATCTGAGTTTCTTGATCCTCCATAAGACATTCGTATGTAAGAAAATGTGCTTTCGCCTGATCACTGGCCGAGTATAACTTTGGATTGAAGCCTTTGGCATTGATAACGACCACACGGCGGCCATGTTTGTCGCGCTTTGGCGTCGCAAAGATGTAGCCATTGCTCATAATATCGTTTAACTTCGGTTCGAGGAAGTCTAATTTTGTACTCATGTGCGGAAACGTGCGTCTGATATTCAAATACTTGAGCAGCGTTTGTTCGGCCATTGGTACGCTAAATTTCTTGGCGCGCAGGAATCTTAATAGAAACGTATCGTCCGATCGAACATTGAGCAAATCTTCGTTCTTCGTGACCCAGTTACGCAACTGCTCCAGACTCTGTTCCCGCGTACATTTGTCCTCGCGCAGTTCCCGCTTAGCTATCTTCAGTAGAGACTCAGGCAAATCCATACCGAATTTTTCGTCTTGTGTTGTCTGCTTCATTTCTGCCAATTGGTGGACACCTACCAATGAAATCTTTCTCTATATGCTCTAACGATTTGGGGCAGACGACTTCAACTTGAAGGGATAATGCTGCAAATAAACATAAAAACAAAGTTAATTAATACGATTGTCATATGATATTAATATGTATGCATGTTTCCCTTGCTCTATATTAAATCATAGCCAAGCCCAAAACAAAACCAAGGTCGATTGTTAAAAAAAAAAAAAAAAAGATTTACAATTCGCAAAAAATCGCTAATGAAAACAAACAGATTAAAAAATAAAAGCTTATACAATGGAATATTATGATTAGAGATTCAGATTCAAAAACAACACGCATTTTTTCCCAATCGAAGAATAAACATTTAAAAAAAATTTACGACTTGTTGATGGGGCCACTGATCCACAATGGACCGGTCTCACTCTCACTCTCACTAATGTCGACTGCAAATCAGTTCAAGTTCAAAACTGTTTTATTTTTAACCAGGTCAGAGCATCGGTGCCGTCTATGCAAATATACTAGGGCACGGTTAAAATTTGGCCAAACATTTTATGAACTCATTCAACCATCCATTCAACGTACATACCATCGAATTAATAACCACTCAGCCTCTACAATATATACCTACCTACCTACCTCCATAAATACTACTTTTTGTACTAACAACGAATTCGCGCATAATTAGTTGGAAGTAAAGAAATCAACAACAGAAAATGTATTGTTTGTTTAAATTAATATTGCGCAATTACTAAAACTGAAATATCCCGAGTTAAACCCCAGCGACTACGTCACTTGTCTTAATGTATTGTAGATAGATTGTAGACAGTAGACTACATACATATTGTAGTTTGGTAGCTAGATATATAAAATCGGTAGATTTGTACATATGATTATCTCATGTGTATACATATGTGTATCTAGTGGAGGGCACAGTTAAGCTTAGGCCTTCATTTTTGTTGCCATACGAAAGCAAGGGAATGAAAGGGTTAGGTTAACTTTGGCCCAACAACGATGACTTTGGTAATTAACACACAAAAATAAAAGATAATAAACAAAGAGAAAACATATTCATATTCATATGTCTTTTTGTTTAAAATACCATAATAGTACAAAATAATAATAAAAGAAATATGATTTTTAATTAAATAAATAAATATTTAATATTTTTCATGATCATAAATTATTTAAATTTGTTGATTGTCGGATTTTTGCATTTTTATTTTTGTTTTTATTTAAATATTGTATCTCCGTTTTAACTAAAAGATTCTCTTGAACCAATTTCAAAAGTATTAAGAGACTCTACGTAGAAGCTTCTTTCAATATCCAGTTATAATTTTATCTTTGCAAAATTTGAAAATCTTTACAAGAAATTGAAAAATCCTAATTATTTATTATTTATCTGTTAGATAATTTAATAATATTTTGAATACATCATTTAAATAAATAGCTTAGAGTAGAATTATGTATCGGAAATTTTTCCGTCTACCACGGCTTAAAATTAAGGAACTCAATCTTTAAAATGAACTTGTTACACTGTTTCAACAACTTTTTAGGAAAGGATCCAAAATTTAATTGAAAATCAAAATCTTTTGAACTAATAAATAAGATTCATTGATAAACTTGTCTTGTTATGATAATACAATAATAACTTTTGATTCTGATTTTGGCTGGCACTTTTTTGATATACCACAAGCTTTCGTTCGATTCTGGTCTCAATGTTGCACAGTCTTTTTTCTCAAACCGATATTTTTATGTCAAATATAGAGATGAAAGGTCGTCACTCAGATCTATTTAGTCTCGCAACGTATTAGCTCCTATGCTAGTCACTATCTACACAGCAGATATTCCTTAACCTATCTTAGCCTCGTATGCGAATGATACTGCAGCCCTCTGATCCAACAATTCTGGTTTACAAGGTGGAACATCAAGGTAAACTCAGGTAAATCGCAGCTGTGTTCTTTCACCCTAAGAAATAAAGATACCCTGCCAATTATACTGTGGGCGATACCACAGTCTACAGTTGTGAAATACCTTGGCAAACGCCTAGGATGGAAAAACCATTTAACAACCATCGCTCGGTCCTGTTGCTTTAAAAGGAAAAAATAAACTGAACTGGTTTCTAAATAATATGAGCAAACTCAGTTTGGAAATAGTGTTGAAGGAGCAACCTTCTTGGAAATACATATAGTATCCGCCTATCAAATCGCTGGAAAATTCAGGTCATTCAGAATAAGGCCCTCAGAACAATCACCAATGTCCCCTGGTTCGTCAGGAACTCAATGCTCCACAACGACCTTAATATTCCTACAATTCTCCAGGAAACAAACTTTCACAATAGTAGCACATACAATGACAGACTTCACTCTCACCCAAACCCAAAGGCGCCTAAAAAAGCTGCACCCAAATGAATTACACACATTTTAGTTAATTAAATTACACCCTCCTGTCTCCTGTCTGAGTTTACTTGTATATCAATCTCTGTAAATGTCACTAGTCGTCACACTAGTAGAAAAGATTTAATTTTTTTTTAACTATGTTAAAAGATTTTAGTATTTTTTGTCGAATATTTCAAAATCACACGAATTTAATTAGCGGAAGTCAATTTTCGAAAAAATAAAGACAATTTGTAGAAACCAAAACAATCAAAACAAAAAGCTGATGAATGAACTAGTGAGATAAAGAAAAACCAGAAACTAGATTTAAAATTATTGCATTTAAAATACAATTTCAAAACTTGAGTAGGAACAAATTTTGTGTTTATATTAGACCCACCGTTTTTTTTTTTTTTTTATTTTTTTTTTTAGTGACACGAGTAGTCCATAAGGGAAGTATTTTTTAAATTTCTTAGGTTTACAAAACAAAATACTAAACAAAAAAAAAAACATCCATAAATAGAAACACACCAACGCCTCAATAGTTTTGGCCACGCGCGTCCAATCATCATCTTCTTTTAAACGTCATTGGGGAGACTCTCATTCGATTTTTTGTTTTGTTTTTTTTTTTTTTTTACTTAAAAAATGCAACTTTAAAATGCAAATCCATCCAGAGATGATTGGGTAATTCCCATAAACATGAACACAAACACACACACACGCACACTTGAATGCACTATTTCGAAATACGTTTATTAACCAGCAATGTAACAGTCAATGGACAAATGAATGGATGAGGGATGAGGATGAATGGATGGATATGTTTTAACCAAATAAGGTTATATGCTGCTATTTAATTTTTAATTTTTTTTTTTTGTCATCACTTTGTTTCAGTTTTTCTTTGTATGTCTTATAACTACAAATTTCTTTAAATATTGTAAATAAATCAGTCAATTAAACTTACTTAAATTTTATTTATATAATTTTTTTAATTCTATTAAATTTTTGAACGCTGATTTTTCGATTTTGAAAACCCGATTAACACGGCGGCATATGATTAATTAAATTAAATGCTTTATCTAGACGATTGTTTTTTAATTAAATAATTATTAGTTAATTTTGTTAATGTATCTCGTACTAAGTTTGTTCATTTGACGCACATATCAACCCATCGACGTCTGAACATCGAATGAGTTTTTGAATTTTTGCGTTTGCATTTACGAAAAAATAAGAAAAAAAAACTTTTTTTTTATTTAAGAAATTAACTGGATTATACAACAACCCGCAAGACACACACAGTCACACAGATCCAGATACATTCACACACAGATACATGAACATGTAGAGTGGTAGTGGTAGTGGTAGACAAAATGCAACAAAACGCGCTTCGTTAATTCGTTAGACAATTGTTTGAGGCAACAGCTGCCTCCGATAGATACACCGTCAGAGCTTTGGAACAAGTTTTCTTTTAGTTTTTTTTCTGTATTTATTTTTATTTTATTTTTTTGGTATCGAAAGTTTTTGAAAAATGTGCAGCGCTGCCACAAATCTACTAAATACCAGTAAACCTTTTGCGCAGGCACAGCTTTATGCTCTCCAGCCACCGGAGTCAAGACTCAGTCAGTGTGTCAGTCAGTCACTCGGTGTTTCTATCTATTTATTTATCTGTTAGTCTGTCTGTCTAACTGCCCACCTTCCATCAAAGGTTTGTTGTTTATTTCTTGAAAAAAAAAAAAAAAAAAAAGAAAAACGTAAAAAATATAGTTAAAACCATTAAAACTTCGTTGAGTTCAGTTGAGTTGAGCTGAGTACGTCTCTCTGTCAGTCAGTCAGTCAGACAATATGGATGATTGAGCAACAACATTGGCTTGATCAGGCGTTTGCGTTTGTTAGTTTCGCTCAGTCATTTACTCAGTTAGTCATTCAAACACTCACTCACTCACTCACTCTCCATTCGAATAATATTCATTCATTCACTTTTCCATTCATTCAAGTCAATGAGAGTCACTCTGTCAGTTGGTCACTTAGTCAATCATTTGTGTTTTGAATGGTTCGTTGGTAGCTCAGTTGTTGGTTGTTAGCCAGGTTGTTAAACGCATTGTGTTCCACCTTCTGATTTTTTTGTTTTTTTTTTCTAATTGTATCTTAAAATTAACAATTAGACTTGGATTAAGACAACACCACATCACCACATCACCATCAACAACAAACTTAATGGGGGATTTTGCATTTTCACAACGGAAAGGCTGAGTTTATGTATATTTTTTTCTTGTCGATTAACTTTATATGTTGCATATTCATTTGGACCTTGAAAAATGCTTGCAACTTGACTTAATAATGGCGATAATGATGATCCTAATGATGCCGACAATGACGTGGTATAATTATAATACATATGTTGAAAACCATATGATGACCATTTGATCATATATGAAATAAGTTTGCATATTAGGATTTAATATTCATACGTAAGCACATACTTATGTACGTAAAAATGTGTACGAATACATAACAAACATAATTGGATTTGATAGGCCCAGCAATATAATGTTAATCCAAGGCGTTTATGACTCGACAAACTTTTATTGTTTCCAAATTGCAAAGGTTTATTGTGGGTATATTGAAACCCTTCATGTTTCATTTCAATGCTTATACTATGCACGAGTACATTGATGTGAGATATTTGTAACAATCATCAAGGGAAAAGATACCACCGAAATAAGGTAATCAATCTTCACCAATATGCTACTAAGTACAATATAATAGATGCCAGGCTATGTTAGTTTTGACAAATAGTTTTTGGAAAATATATCTCTTTCCACAATGGACTTAGTATTATTTAACTAGATTTCATATTATACTTAATAGTATAGTTTCGAACATACATAGATAAAACTCATTTCAACCATCGCTCACTGTGACTGTAAAAAAAATTCTGGTTTTCCCCAAATTTTTAATTTTGAGTCATAAATTGGCAAGCTAAAATAAATACCTTCGAATTGAGTTGGTAAGCCGCATTGGACCATGAGTTTCGAAGATAGAATTTGTCTTCCCTTGACCTTTTTGATTGCCTTAATGACCCGTAAATTGCTCTTAGCCTTCCACTTATAGCTCACATTGTGAACTTATGGTTTAGTAAGTAAACTTAAAATTCATTTATAAATTAACATCCTTGCGTAGCGTATTCAATTTTCAATAAAACTTAACAAACTCAACTGAAGTTAAGGTTTTCAAGTTTTTCTCTTTCTTGTTTTTCAATTTTAAGAAAATATTGCAAAAATAATCATACTTGTATGTATGTCAATTATGAGGTTTAATGCTTTATAAAGTTTATTTATGTAGATATTGAAGTAATTTAATCATAAGTTTGTATATTTTCATATATAATAACTAAACATCTGTCAATATATCCAAGAATATTTAACGAAATTACGGTTTACTACATTGAATTGGTTATCAATTTCCTCCTTAGTGAAACCCTTTCAACACTCGAGGTATGTGTATCATGGTTTGTATGGGAAAATGAGATATCTCTTCCGAATAGACTTAATGGTTTGAGTTTAAATATTAGATATGTGTAATGTTGTGTGTACATACAATAGTTTCTTTCTTTATTGTTAAAATAATAATTTCAGTTGTTCCATTCATTATTGCCTTTAATGAAATCCCATTCATTTAGTAAATCTTTGCAAAACGTTTATACTTGTATTATACTACAATAGTATTGTAATATATATAACCTTTGCAACTCACACACCCCACTCTCTAACATACATCACACTTTGTTGACTCATGACCTTCAAGGTCCCTTGACCATTCAAATGCTATATGTAGTGCACAAAGCAAGAGAATGAAACGTTTTGTGTAATTCCCGAAAAAGAAACTTTACCCACTCATTTTACATGACATAATTTGAATATTCGTTTGGCTGCAAATACTCGTTTTATGTTACACACAGCCATCGTCATCATCATCATCATCTTCATCATCATCATCATCATACAGTTGATGATAGACGACGAATGAACGACCTGACAATAAATAGCCTATGATGAACAGCAGCAACAGAAACAACTTCGGCATCATCAAAAAATGCTCCAAATATGTATGGACACGAGCAAACTATTAAAAGTCTTTATTGAAAGTTAATTTTCATACCCTTTATACAAATAGGGTATGTTACAATAGATTTATATCGATAGCGAAAACAGAAAGTACACGTGCCGTGTTATGGCACAAAATTTGGGCACGATTTGTCAACTGGTTTGTTTGACTGTATGTAGTACGAGTATATGGTCGCATATTCTTGATCACTTCAAGGAAATTGATATCCAGGACGATTCCATTATTTTTCTCTATTTTAAGCGGCAACAAGGGCACATTATGCTCATTTTTTGAAATGATCAAATGTGACAATATAGTGATTCAAGGCTTGGGGAGAGCGGTCAGCCGCCTGGATGGTTCATATCTCTTTTTGGGGTAGAGTCCCTAGTATACCATGAGAATCCTGTCATTAAGCGTAATGTCTTGTTCTGCAAGAGTTGTATTATCTTCTGTTGGGATTAAGCAGCAATACAAAGGCAATGGATTGGGCGTAGATTGTACGCTTGTTTCCGAGAGAGAATAAGATTCTCTCCTTGAGCAGCCAGTGAAGCCTGTTTAATTTGTTTCGGCAGGTAAGCACACCTTGGCACATTTGGTGCTTACTTCATACAAACAGCCGAACAAATTTCCTAGTCTGAAGTTTTTCATTATTCTTTTAGAACAAAATACATTCCGAAAGGCGGACGCTCTCTTCTGCAAACAAGGACCATACATTTATTTTCTTTTGAACAACTGCATTTTTCGTAGGCGGACAAAACCAATTCAACCCATTTTTATTAAGTTTACAATATATTGAGATGTCTTTATCATAAAAGTATAGAATGAACATTAAACACATTTAACTCCAAATTGAATTAAATTTCTATGTAATTCTTAGGTTTCCAAACTTATTTCGATTCGATTCGATTTTTAAGATGTATTCCCAAAAATTTTTAGTTTCAAATCATCGGCTTAATTTGTCGAGGATGTCATCGGTTTAAGTTTGTCACTTGCCTAGGGTCGCAGGTTGGTCAGCCCTGGTTTCGAAGATAAAATGTATTTATCGTTGCCTCTTGACGCTTCATAATTTGCACTAAGTCTTCTACTTTGCTTACTATACCATTTAGTATTATACATACCAGTTTGTATGAAATGAATGTGGCTAAATAGAGGGTATCCGATAGTTGGACCTACTCCACTAAAAAGTTTTCACTTGTTTTATGTTAACTTCATTATCAAGTTGTACTTACAGATGATAATATTATATTCATATGACAAGAAAATAAAACAAATATTCGCGACTACTTACAACAGTAAAAAATGAAAAAAAAAAAATATGCGTTTATACACTCAAACAACAATAATAACAACAAAAACAGCAGTGGCAGTAGTAGCTAGTGAACCATTGTAATAAAATGACTTGCTGACTAACAGATCTTACGTCTATTCCAAACTCATAGAGTGTCTCTCTGCCTACTTGTCTGTCTGTTTATCTGTCAGTCTTATTGCCTCGAGGGCTATTGCATTACACATTTTGCTTTCATAGTTTACAATTTTGTTGTTAATTTTTTTCTTCTTTCTTTCAACGACAATTTTTGTAGCGTTTTAACAAAACAATTAACAGTCAAAATGAACGAGATACTGAAAAAAAAAAACCCAAAACTCATCAAACAAAAATTAAGTATGTATTTCGTAAAGGGAAACTCTAAAAAAGAGGGGGGTTCGAAAGCCCCAGCTTTGACTCCTTGACAAGAGCTCAGGGAATAGTTTTAATTAGACTTGATATGACATTCTTTGTAAAGAATTAAGGAAAAGTTACGATTGAGTGATTTATTTTTTATGATTTGTACTCATTTTTAATCAATCCGAAGGACTTTTAGTATCTTCCTACTCAGGCTGATTATGATTAAATTAGTCCAAATGCTTAATGCAAAGAACTTCCTGTATTAATTTGAAGGTTTTACCTTCAAAAATGTAAAACAAAACATTGGGTGTTCAATGTTTCTGAGTATTCGAGTTATTGTAAAATATACATTACAGAAAAATACTATTTTCTGTTCTACACAGATATAGAATTACACCCATACCAAATCAACTTCAAAAGCTGAAATTTTAATCATTTATTTTCATAGCACATCATTTATTTTTAAAACTATCTAATGAATGTTTTTTTTTCTTTTTCTTGACAATTTACACATCCAAAACTGGACTAACTTTGTTTGTATAATTTATACATTTTCAAATGACGATGATTAAAATACTTATATATAAATAATACCCAAAAATTGGGCATAAAGTGTATTTAAGTGTCGGTGAACTGCAGTTATTTTTCTGTCTTCGTTTTATTTGTAAAACTATTAATTTGGAATTGGCAAATAATTAAAGATCATTACAGCCCCCCTAAGACAACACAATTCATTTCTAAAGCAATTAATTTTTTTTTGTATTTATTTATAATATTTTTATTTATTCATATTTTGCAATTCTTGTGTAATTAAAGCAACTTTACAATTGAATTGGTTCTTTGTTTGGTTTTCTATTGTTTTGTTAGTGCAGATTTCGTTGTTATTGGATATGAAAATATACATATGTAAATACATATGCGTATGTATATATTTTTTACTCCAAATACCAAAGTATAGTCTGACCTACCTCATTAACAAATTTATGTTGTTAATATACTTCTGCCAAGTGTTCACTGCTTTACTTCCGTTGGAAATTAAAAAAAAAAAAAAAGAAATGAAACATTCAATTGATTTTGAAACTACGAGTATTTTTCAGACAACCATAAAATTAAACTCTTGATAGTTTGTAACGTCTTAGGAGCGCGACGGTTATACGCTAAATCGAATCAAAACGTTTGCGCATAGCGTCTAAATACTTGTGCTGACCAGTTTTGCAGCTCATAACTTTACACTAAGTAGGCAACTGATGATCACAAGTCTCGTATAAGAGAAATTAAGCTAGCGAGAGTGTCTTATACATCTGTACATCTCATACATATCATATACTTACATATGTAGTATATTCTTATCATATCCATTTAATACACGTACATTTTACTTCAAATACAATAAGTTGTATAGAGATTCTAAGCTTATTCTATTATTGCAGAAGTTTTTTAATAAATAAATAAAAATATAGGTATTTTAATTCAATGAGAATTATTTTTCAAATCATATACTACTAGTGTATAGTGTTTCTTATTTTATATAAACTTAACTAACAAGTCACATTCACCAAGAATAATAATAATTCTAAAATCCAGATGTGACATATCTTTGGAAAGACCAAGTCAGAAGTCTCATTTCGCAGAGATAACATATCTTCAATCACAAAGTCTCCATTTGCTAATTAACTCGACATCAAATGTTAGTCTCGAATTTACAATTTGAATGGTTCCCAATAGTGAAACAGCACTAGCGTCATTTCCAAGGAATCGATAGTCCACTCCGTTTACTAAGTTTTTATTATTATTACTGTGCATATACAGCGGTCAGCTTAAATATTCTGACATGTCAGAAACTCCATTTTTATTCGTTTAAAAAAACAAATTTAATTTATATTTTTAATGTTATTTCATATTTTTTCAAATTAAAGAGAAAAATTATTGAATGGCATATTTGTTTTTTTATATTTATTTAGTTGATAATTTGGCGTGACAAATTATATTCCTTAGCGTTGGGAACTTCATTTGCCAGCACATCTGATGAATCCATTTTTGAATAAATTTTGTAAAATTTTATTGAAATCGTTTTCAACAATCGAACTTAATGTAAATAGAAATTAAAGTACAAGAATACAGTTTAAATATATACATTAAGAAGTTGCATAAAAACAGTATTGGTGTGAGGCATCTAAGAGTTACGTGTCTTGGATCTTCCACGTAAGTTCATGACATTTGAAAATTAAATGCTATAAAAGAAATTTTTAATTACAAATACATACAATTATAAAGTTAATTTGTATCTAATTTAATACTTAGGATGATTTCAAATTGTCAAACATAAAATTTGTAATCTTTGAATATCTTTTACATATGTAAAGTTATCAGTATGCCTCAACTGCATACACATTTTGTGTATAAATAATGAGATATTCTAATTTAATATTATAATTTTTAGTTAAGAATATTTGGATTGATTTATACAATTAATATAAATGTATTATAATTCCTTGAATTTGTTGATCTTTAGTTTTAGTCTAAAGTTTTATCTTCTTCAATAATATCCATTAGTTGTATGAACTCTTTGCTTTCAACTTGATCGTAGCCGTCGCCTTCATTGTAATTATCCTCTTTATCGTCCATCTGAAGAGTTCGAATGTAACAGTAAATATATATAGTTATTTATTGATACAACAAGACTTACCTCGAATCCGAAGCAATTGTCTGCACTGATTTTTGAGTATGAGTTTTTTGACGTTGAACTTTTTGCATCTTGACGAGTTTTTGGAATATGTAGTTTTTCCTCCAATTCGTCATCATCTTCAACTTCGTTAACCACTTCAAGAACCATATACTGATCCTCACCTTCAATATCGACAGTAATGAGTTCATCGCTATGCCCTTCTTTTTTAATTCTGAAAGTGACTACATCTTTGTCGTCGCTTTTCGCGGACGATTCTTTAAAGCTATTTTTATTTTGAATTTTGAAACTTGTAGTATTCTTTGAATTTGTCGGCTCTTCTTCAGTATATTCGATGACACCCACATCGTCATCTTCATCTTCATCATATAATTCGATGACATCATTTCCTTCACTATGAATGTCACTATCTTCTTCAATATTCGAACTAATGCGTATATTACGTCCCCTTTTCAAGTCAAGTTTAGTTTCAATTACTTTCGATGCAGGGTCATGCACCTCCATGTGTCGCATAAGGTTGCCTTTGTGCGTAAAGGTACGCTTGCAGTCCGGACAATCATGTACCTTTTCACGTGGTTGAGGCGGCACGTAACTTTTGTTGTGATAAACATTTATGTGTCGCGTAAGTAATTGTCGTTGTCGAAAATCCAAGTCACAATACTCACATTTAAATGGTTTTTCGCCAGTATGAACCAGCATATGCGAATCCAAGTGACGTTGTGAAATCGATGCGTATGGACAAATGGAGCAGCGATAGCATTTCTCTCCATCATGCGACTTTATATGCAACTTGTATGAGTAACGATCCGGCAATTCCATGCCACACCTCTTACAGGGTATTGGCTTATCCGACTGATGTAAATTCAGCATGTGCAGGCGTAGATCAGCCTTGCGACCACATGTCGTAGGACACAAAGTGCATTGGAAAACTGGTTTATCGACGACACTATGTATCAGTCGGTGTGATTTCAGAGAGTTGGATTGGGTAAAGCGTGCTTCGCATATATCGCACACGTAAGGCTTTTCGCCGGTATGTGTACGGAGATGCCTCTTAAGCTTAAACGAATCTGGCGAAGCATAGGTGCAATGTGGACACTGATAAGGACGCTCGCCTGTATGACACCGAATATGCCGACGCAGTTTGCTCATCTCAACGCTTGCGTATCCGCATTCAGTACATTTATGTGGCTTCTCGCCTGTATGTTTGTAACGTACGTGACGTAAAAGTTCTCCACTGGTCGTGAAAGCACTGTCGCATTCTTTGCAACCATGTGGTCTTTTTCCCAAATGTACATTGACATGATTAACCAAAGTAGCATTCGTTTTAAAGCCTCTTTCACAAACTGAGCACGTGAACGGCTTTTCGTTAGAGTGGATCTTTTGATGACGTAGGAGAAGAAACTTTCTGCTAGTTTTGTATTCACATATGTCGCAATCAAATGTTGTACCAAAAAATTGGGATGTCGGTTTTAGACGGATCACTTCAGTTCCTTCTTTGCAATTATCATCAGTTTTAATAACATCCCCATCGTCAATGTTTTCATCGAAATTATAAACGTTGCTTGTGTTATTAAGTGAGTCGTCGTTACATTCCACAACAAGATTATTCGCATTGTTTTCCTCCTCTTCATTGGTGGTATCACTGGCCACAATTTCAGATTTAATTCTTCTTAGTGTTCCTCCTGTGACCTTTGACTGTTTAGCTGCATAAACCAATTTTAGAACAACCATAATTCGTCAGTAAACTAATTAAATGCACACCTTTATTACTTGATATACCTGCTGGCGGACGTCCCCTTCTACGCTGTATTTGTGCTTGGGTTTTTTTCGGATTGTTTTTTTTAGCTTTGTAGCAATTTCCAGCATCATCCAGATAATAGGTTACATCTTCACCTGGCCCACCATCAACATCATCTTCGTCAGAGTTGTCTAATAGAATTTTTTGTACAACTCTGTCGCCACCAACTAACGACGCCACATTTCGCGAAGTCAGCGTCACCGCCGTACTATTTCCCTCTTCGATTTCCTTTTGAAAGTTATCAAGAAACTCTCTCAAATCGTCGTTATCGTCCGACATCTAAGGAGTATAAAAAAACACATCACATAACGTTTCACTCTTCCTATGTTTTAAGCATACAATAGTGTTAAACGACACGTCAACTCTTCGACAACGAAGTTGAATTACTTTATTATAGAGGAGTCTTCGTTATAGGGAAGCTACAGCCTTACTTTACGGCACAATTATATAAAAGCGGCTTTGATTTCATCCTTGTGAAGGAAGTCTCCACCAACATGTTAACTGACTCAAACATTTCTTCGGGAAACTCACTAAGCAATTCTTCAAAAGAACAACTCCAAAACGATGCTGCCAATTTATATGAATGAATATCAAATTAAGAAATTTGTGTTTGAAGTTTCAAGCGTTTGTTTTAACATTCGATATTTCTTGGAAACATACATACGTTGCTTGTGTTATAGGGGGTGCGAGAAAAACTCTGTTATAAAGACGAAATTCTCTAAGAGGTTCAAATATATGGGAATATCGAAAAAAAAAAACAAAAAAAAACACGGCGTCCTTGCAAAATGACTTTGTTAAAAGAAGAGCTGAACTGTATTTCCCGTGGCACTCTCCCTCTCACTCCCTTCTACCCATTGTTCACATGTCTAACAACACCAATCTGCATTATCAAAAATGCCATAAATTCGCGTACGCAAGAATCTTAAAACTCAAAGAATGGCGCGGATTCTTACAACAATTTTACTTAATAAACAGATTTTATGCATTTTGGATTCCTTGAGAAAGCGACGCTCATCGGCTGCAAGTCGCAAACCGAACACAGACATCGCAGAAATAAGATGGCGCTATAAACCATCTCATTTTCTATTAAACCGATATGGCGGTTCTAATTTTTTTTTTTTACTTATTCCACTTTTCAATTAATTTTAGAAGGCTTTAATTTTGTTCTTACTTTGTTGATGTTTACAATAATTTCACAAACTGATTTGTTAGCTAAAACAACTAATTCCGTTGCGGATATTTCCCGTCAGAGTATAGAGACTCACTCAGATAATTGCAACGTTGCCAGACTGCAAACAGGGGTAGGTCAATTTCCGACACATAACACATGCTTTTTCGTTGTTGTTTCGCACATACGTAAATACTTCATGCAAAAATCGAAAATGCGTTTTTCATTGAATTTGCTTTGATAACAACTTATTTAGGAATCAAACCTTTTCTGATATAAAAGTCTATTATACATTATGCGATTGTCTTCATTTGTTTGCATTACATGGAAAGCCTTTAATTATTCCAAAAATTTTGGATTGAGCTCTTTGTAAAGGTTTAATGCTACCCGCGCCCAATAATAATAGGGCCATAAAGATCAACTCAGACTTGTAAATGATTATCCAGATGAGACTTTCTGGTCTTAGTTTCATATGAGTTCTTTTAAGCTTCATTCCTCTATTCTCTAATTTATTCATTACAAATTATATCATCAAAGTGATATAGATAAATATTTCCACAAGAAGAGCAAAAGACTCAGATTCATATGTAGCACATGAATTTTATTTGTAAAATATCAGAAATAGTTTGATTTTTATTTGACTATTGAAATTGTAATAATATTAATCTCTGGCAATAGTTTTCGATTACGATATTTTTTTCGATATCAACTGAAGAATGTTGCCATACCGTTGCAATGGAATGAAGGGTTGTATTGGGACTATGCATTAATTTTAAAGGTTGCACACATATGGTGTTATTTACAACAGTATCGCATCTGGCAATACTGTAACTATATTCATGTCAAAGCCTCATCATTAGGCTTTGTTTACCAGTATCTGTCATTTCGCTGAAGTGTACACAACATAGTTTTTTTGTGCTCCGAGTATGTCAACTTTCGTGCCGTCAAAACTCAATTTGCGGGAAGCCTTGCTTTTTTGCTACAATTTGAATAAAAATACCACCCAAGCCCGTCAATTGCTGTTGGATGCCTACCCGAACCATACTCCATCGATTTCAACCTGTGAGTACTGGTTTCGACGCTTCAAAAGTGGTGTTTTTGATACCGAGGACAAGGAGCGACCTGGCCAGCCCAAAAGGTTCGAAGACGCAGAATTGGAGGCATTGCTGGACCAAGACCCGTGCCCAACGCAAGAAGAGCTCGCCGAAACGTTGGACGTTGACCAAGCAACCATTTCCAGACGTCTCAAAGCGATAGGAATGATCCAAAAGCAAGGTAATTGGGTGCCATACGAGTTGAAGCCGAGAGACGTCGAACGCCACATAATTCTTGCAGCTTCCCTTTTCATTCTTGCTACGTGTTTTAATAAAATACTAGCTGTGCCCGCGCCTTCGTACGCGTGCTTTTCGATATATGTTTGTAATACCTAAATTCGCTTTGGGTCCAGAACCCTAACAAAAGATAGTCGAAAGTCACCTAAAAAGTTGGCAACAATGGCAATAAAATTTTCATCACTACGCAGAGGGACTACTGCACAATTTGCATATTTTGCAGAGAAGACCATTGCTGAGCTCCAAGTTGTGGCCGGACTCGAACTGAACTTCGAGTTCAATACAATAACAATTTTCGTTCATTTTCTCTGTTGTTGTTGTCGATATGAACTCGAGTTCAGTTCGAGATCATTGGGATTTCGCCAGAACTCAGAGTTCAGCTCACTGTAAATAGGCTATAACAAAGATTATGTATGTGTGTGTGTTCCATTCTTGGTTTTGAAGTTTGGGGTGAGAAGGCAGCACCTTGATTTCACATCTGCCGAGCATTTTCTCTTATTGCCGGCATTTCCCGCGCATTTGTGTGAAAGTAGTGAAGGTATAAGGATTTTGTTTCGTGTCAACTGAGGTTATTTCCAAGTAAGCCAGCATTTGTACATCATTGGAAATCTCGGTGGCACGGTAAGTGTCATAAGAAATTTATTAAAATTGTTTATGACTACTTTTCTCGTTTATAACCTAAAATTACTATATTTCTCGTTTGATTGATGTTTTTTGTTGGTGATTTTAGGCAAACACAATTTTAGTCTAATAACTCACTCAAAACAGACATCACACACTTCACTAAAAGAGAAGATGCCACGAAGAAAAGCACTTACGAATAACAACAATGCTGGAGAGGTTGAAGAGGTGCAGCGAAAAAAACGCAAATTTGATTTACCAAATCGACGGCAAATAATTGGAGAGGTGCTAGTCTGTGGTAATGGTGAAACAGGTCAATTGGGTCTGGGAGACGACGTTATAGAGCGGAAGCGTTTGACCATAGTGAAGGATATACCAAATGCTGTCGACGTGTGTGCTGGCGGTATGCATTGTTTGGTGTTAACAAATGAAGGTGACGTCTACTCCTTCGGCTGCAACGATGAGGGAGCTTTAGGGCGAGATACAAGTGCAGATGGTTCAGAATCGACACCAGCGCGCATTAATCTGCCCAAAAAAGTAATTTCTATATCGGCGGGAGACTCTCACTCGGCGTGTTTATTAGAAGATGGCCGCGTTTATGCGTGGGGCTCATTCAGAGACTCGCATGGCAACATGGGTCTCACTATTGACGGCAACAAATGTCAGCCCATAGACATAATGGAAGGAATCGAGTGCAGTAGCATTGCTTCTGGTGCCGATCACTTGGTGATTCTAACAAACACTGGGAAAGTGTATACAGTAGGATGTGCCGAACAGGGGCAATTAGGGCGTATTTCGGAGCGTTCCGTAGGAGGTGAAGGTAAGTCTAAAACACACTAGACTGTTAAGAATAAAGTTTTTAATAAATGTATGTATGTACATATTTCGTAATTGAAGGTCGTCGTGGCAAACGTGATTTACTGCGACCCGACCAAGTTATGTTGCGACGTGCAAAACCAATTGAAGCTATTTGGGCAACGAATTACTGCACTTTCATGCGTGAATCACAAACTGAGACTATTTGGGCAGTTGGCCTCAATAATTATAAGCAATTGGCTTTCGAGAAGGAACAAGACAGAATTCTGATACCGATAAAGACGCAGCTTAAAGATGTAAAGCAAATTGCTGGTGGTCAACATCACACTCTTGTACTAAAGAGTGACAATAAATGTTTCGCTGTTGGCCGCCCCGAATATGGACGCCTTGGTTTGGGTGCCTTGAAGGATGTTGTTGGCGTCTTAACTTCGGTTAAGGGTCTTGCTGCTGAAAACATCGATCTAGTGGCATGTGGCGAAGCTTGTTCGTATGCAGTCACAGTTGATGGTAAACTGTACACTTGGGGTATGGGCTCAAATTTGCAATTAGGCGTTGGGGATGGTGATGACGAATTGGAACCGGTCCTTGTGAAGAGCAAGAACACTGAAAACAAAAAAATAATACTCGCGTCCGGTGGTGGTCAACATAGTATTTTTCTAGCTGCGACAGATGCCCCACAAACAAGTACACAACCACAAAAAGAGGAAAAGAAACAAAAACCTTTAAATAACAAGGAATCAAAGGATCAAAAGGAAAATGATGACACTGGCCCACAAAAATCTAAGGAATCTGAAGAGAAGAACGACATATTGGTTCCACCCCCAACTAAACGCGTCAAAAAGAAAATCAACGAGTGATGCCACATACGTAATTCATTTCCCCTCAACTTGCTGGTCCTGATCACACTGATCAATACTTTAGAATATAATTATTGATATATAGGACATTTTTTTTTTATAATTTTGTTGTAGTTTGACCGAAGCATTGAGTTTAAGTTTTGTTTAAGGCCGTTTGCTGTTAACAATATCTAGCTTAACTTATCATTTACATGTAAGATATCTTAATATCTTAGTACATTTGCAAATTATAAATAAACAAATAATAAAAAGAATGAAGACTAGCAATACAATATGAGGTACAAAATTTTCAAAGATATTCAAGTTAAGTCGATCAGGCGCGACTATCAAATGTCCCCACATCAAACTTTAATGAAAGCAAATGTGTACCAATGCAATATTGATCTTAAGATTCATTATTTCTACAATACCATGCACAATGTGTGAACAGATCAATTCTGTGAAAATTAAAATTGACAACACAAATGCTACTTACAGCATCGATGGAGGATATATATTAACACCACATTGTGTCGGATCGAGAAGAAACATTTAATGTTATTTTTGATAAATCCGTTCAGTATGTACATAGATATTTGATGGATATACATATATACTAATTATAAGAAAAATATTAAAGCTTCAGAACAACGTCGACTGTATCTTCTGATATCGTCATTGCTCGATTTATGACAGTTCCAATAAACCAACAACAATTTCTGACAAAAAGTCACAAGTCTCGCTTCATTTCAATATTATGTGGAAAATTACCAGGAGCGAACATGTTCTCATAATTGAAATAGCAATAGATAGAAACTTCAACAAATACGATTATCGTTGTTGATGTTGATTTGCTCATACTACTGACTGCACGAACTCTAATTGATAAAATTACATATTTGCTAAAACATGGTAAAATTGTAGCTGGAAAAAATTCGAATTATTGGGCGTACAAATAGAAAATCGCCGTTTTTTTTTTCATAATTTGAGGCTTTATTATAAAAAAACTCGTTACATACTCAATCTCCAAAATAATTTCCATTACTAGCCACAACTTTTTCCCATTTTTCTGGCAGCTTTTGAATTCCTCGTCGGAAAAATTGTTCGTCTTTTGACGCGATCCACGAATCAATCCAGTTTTTGGCTTCTTCGAAAGAACGAAAGTGGTGTCCTGCCAGTTCATGCGTCATCAATCTGAATAAATAAAAATCAGAAGGGGCGATATCTGGAGAGTACGGCGGGTGGAGTAGGATGTCCCATTTCAAAGTTTCCAGGTATGTTTTCACTACCTTGGAAACATGTGGCCGAGCGTTGTCATGTAGAAGTATCACCTTGTCGTGTCTTTCCGAGTATTGCGGGCGTTTGTCCTTCAACGCTCGATGGTTTCCCCTGGTTTCAAGAGTTCATAGTACACTACACCGAGCTGGTCCCACCAGATACACAGCATCAGCTTCGAGCCATGAATGTTCGGTTTTGCGGTCGAACTTGATGTATGGCCGGGAAGCCCCCACGATATTTTCCGCTTCGGGTTGTCATAGTGTATCCACTTTTCATCGCCGGTCACGATGCGATACAAAAAACCCTTTCTGTTTTGCCGTTGGAGGAGTTGTTCGCACATGCAAAGGCGCCGTTCGATGTCCCTCAGATTCAACTCGTACGGCACCCAATGTCCCAGTTTCTGGATCATTCCTAAGCTCTTTAGGCGATGAGAAACGGCTTGCTGAGTCACGCCCAATAAACTTGCAAGTTCTTGTTGCGTTCTACACGAATCTTCATCCAGCAAAGTCTCTAATTTTGCATCCTCGAACTTTTTAACGGGACCGGGACGTTCCTTGTCTTCCACGCCATATTCACCATTTTTAAACTTTTAAAACCATTCCCGACACGTTCTTTCACTAATATAGCTTTCACCATAAGTTTCTACAATCATTCGATGCGCCTGAGTAGCATTTTTTTTGAATGATATGCAAAAAGCAACACTTCCCGCAAATGGCCCTTTGTAGGCTCGAATTTTGCCATTTTCGCTAACGAACAGGACAAAGCACAGTTAAAATACACAAGCGAGATTATTTAGAGTTGTTGACCGATACCTCAGCTGGCTATGTAATGTTTCTGATCGTACTTATCGACCGATTAGCGGCGCTGGCGCCATCTATTGGAAAACGGCGATTTTCTATTTGTACGCCCAATATTTTGTTCACCAGTATGCACCCGATGAGTTTTCTAGTACCATTTTTTAAAGAAATAGAATATTGTCTAACAAAACTTAACTGGGGAAACCACGTTAATAATATGTAAAATACGAAATCTTCAACTTTTAAAGTCACGATATCACGGAAATAGTGATTCGTAGGAGAATAAGTATATTGTTAATTTTTGTACAGAATTTACATATTTTTACGATCGGTGGGGACTTTTCACTTTTTATTTATAACACTGTCTATGTCAATTTTTAGCTATATGCGAATTTTTGCAAAGTTAAGGCTATTTTTTGTCAGGACGATTGTCTGGGCTATTACGTATATTATCAAACCTATTTATTGAAAATCTGTATGTGAAGCTTTCATTAAATTTAATAAGAGATTATATAGTATTATTGCGTTATATGGTGCATTGCGGTACTATTAATTATTATATGTACTCTAATATCGTTTGAGTTCTCTCATATCGCTGTTGTAGTCTATTATAAATCATTTATAGCTAGCATATTATTATTTCTCTTTACCTCGCGAAGAGATCTTCGTTTTTCTGGCTCAAAGCCATCATTATACAGCATTGCGGCTATACTCAGCGCTTTCGATATCAAATCGGTACAATTTCGGGACTGGTTCAGTACACACAATTAAAAAGCCTTGGAAATCCAAAAAAATAAAACTCATTGCATGGTTCGCAACTAGGTAAAGCATTCATGCTTCAAACCT
Source organism: Amiota minor (assembly GCA_037043295.1). Lineage (NCBI taxonomy): Eukaryota > Metazoa > Arthropoda > Insecta > Diptera > Drosophilidae > Amiota > Amiota minor. The sequence continues at coordinate 291,959 of JBAMAW010000052.1, forward strand.
CGTAAAGACCTCATGCAATTATGCGAATAAATGTAACGGGCAATGTAAGAATAGCAATTGCTATGAAATCTAAGCAATCATTACCTAGAACCCACAGAAATTGTAGGCTTATAGCTGAAGATTATCTAGGTATTCTTGAGATGACTAACACCTGCTGCTCCGTATTTACTTTATTATATGTACTCTAATATCGTTTGAGTTCTCTCATATCGCTGTTGTAGTCTATTATAAATCATTTATAGCTAGCAAGAAAGGCTCAAATGTAATATACTTATAAAAATTAATATTTATTTGCTTGTTTGAGTCTTTGCGTGGTTATACCGTTTATCTGTTTGCAATGAAATTTTGGGTATGTGTATCATACACAGTGTATGGTTGGTTCCAGCCTTGAGCATGTACTACAATTTGTTTTGAATAAAAAAATAGAACTTTATAGTCAAGTGAAACGCAGTGTATATACTATACACATTATAATTATTTATTTATATATATATATATATATATATGTATGCATGTATAACAGACAACTTATTATAGTCACTGTCCTATGTTCAAAATAAGAATACAAATCATTGATCTATATAGTATAAATATATATATTCATATTAATATATCGGCTGCATAATATACATTGTAAAATAACTTTACATCATGCACAACTATGAATCAAACTGTAGAACTTACAATAACATGCACAATAACTTCAATTATCATATAAGTATAAAGCACCGAAAGAAACTGAGACTATTAAGAACACAAGAAACATAAGTATAGGTACATCTAGTATAGATTACTATAGACTATAGCGATTTTAGATAGATTATAGTTATGTACATTTTTGCTTTACTGTTAAGTATAGCAGTAGAGAGTTAAATCTACATAAGATACATAACATTGGGCTTTGTGACTTTGTAAACAGTTTAATTTTGTTCTTAAGTTTGGTACATTTGATTTATTATACATTAAGTTTCTGAAATAATCATATAATTATAAGCATAGACAAGTCGATCAGATCACATATGCAAATTTGTATGTAAGTAAATGGGATCTTATGTGTTTAATTGACGGATTTTATTTTTGTTTTTGTGCTTGGCAAATGTTTCAAATCAAAAGTATTGCAGCACTCGAGTTTAGAGTATTGCATATGTTGGTGGTTAATCGTTTGTGTCTGTAGTGTAGGTTGGATGGTTGCTGGTGCTGGCGCCACTGGTAGGGTAAACAGGAGGGGATAATGTTAAGGAAAGACCAACAGAGGGACCAACGGAAAATGATGTCGTCGTTAATGAATCCATTGTGGATGGAATTCTTGGTGCAGCACTAAAATAATAGCTTAAGAATATGATACAAGATAGCAATGATATCGACATTATAACACGTGCGAATTTACGTGCGAATGCGATCAGACCAAGCAAATAGCCACCGCCAGCAACACCACCATGATGATTATGACTGTGATGGCTTTCGTGCGACGACTTTAATCTTGACAAGAGCAACAAAGCTTCGATGCAATCACATTCGTCAAAGTCCTCAATAGCGTCGTCGGCATTCCCTGGGCTGATATTATCGCCGTTATTTGTTATTTTACTAGTCTCATCAACAACATTATCATGATGGCCTACGTCCATAGTTCGTTTCAATACTGTGCCGGCGTTGGTGATGTCGGCCTGCTCCAGCAGCTGCCTGGTCAGATTGCATTTTGACAGTAAATATTATTTTTTACTGCAACCTTGAACCTTGCCTTTAAAGGGGCAAGCATCGGGTGAAGGTGTTTGTTGGATAACCAAATAAATGAATCCGATAGCCAAGAGAGTGACAATAACAAGGGTCAGGTATAGTAAAGTGTGAGCAAACTTAACGTCCTTTTGCAGATCTGATAAAGTCAACTGCAAACAAAAAAAAAAAAAATGAAAATTAGTGTCAAATGTTTAATAATTATTTATTGAACCTACATTTCCAAGTCCAGGAGCACTCTTAGCAGGTAATACTTTTACTTCTGCTGATTTACCACCACATGTTCCACCCATGCCGCCATCTTTGTATTTACAAACAAGGCGATGCTGTTCGACATCGTAGCTATTGGTTGGTTTGTTCTTCCATAACTCTGCGATTTCGCTCGCATTGCAGTCTGTTGTTCCCGCCGGCATGCACATAACAAGAAACTTGTCTTTTGCTCCATCCGAAAGTTTGTGCTCCGCTTTGAGCAAAATGCCAATGTTCATAGATTCATTTGCCGCCAATACACCGCAACGTGGACGAACACGAAACTTCTCCGGGGACGTTGTCTGAATCTGTAAATCGTCATCACATCCATTAAAAGAATTTTTCAAAAATCTCTATTATACTTTACTTACTTTGAATGTAATTGGAATTTTCGAAATGCTGGTCAATTTGAAGCCACTCTCGTTGGAGTCTCCTTGTGTGAAATAAATTGTGTCTACTGGTTCAACGCGCAGCATATCTGCTTCAATTTACGTTAATAAAAATATACAGAAAATATAAATTTTGAGTTTTTTTTTGACTAAGGTAAATTTTGAGAATACAAATTTATTTTGATAAGATTTCAAATGCTATGTGTTCTGATGAAATTTTCGAAGTATGAATGTCGTCTCTATTTATATGTTTTACATTTTTAAATAATAAATAAACCTACGTTCCAAGGGTGTATGAAGTTCTTTGTATTCCACGGTGGCATCAGATGTTCGAGTCATAACGTTATTTGCAAAATGAACCTGAAAAACAAATAAAAATTAGTTGCACAATTCTGTTCTATAAATGATGAATGATATTAATAAATTATTTGCATCTTTTGTTGTCACATATTGGTTTCCTTTGATTGCATTAGCAACTGTTGTATTTTCACTTTCGAGTTGCTCAAGATGAAACCCGGCAACTGAATGATTCACCAATTGTAAGTCCATATCTTTGCTTTACGCTTTGCAAAGACTTCTAAATCCCCTAACTAATAATACAATATATTCATTACAAAACATGAAACTAAATCTTAAAATTGAATCATTTGCATTTGTTTGTATTTATAGTAAATAAAACTTGCTATGTTTATCAGTCTGATTGACCCGATTTTTACATACACGTGGGGCTGCTTAAACATCGTCTCAACAAATTTTCTATTCCTTCTGCGCAGAGTACCATTAGAACTCAAAAATTGCGAAAGTTATCAACAAGAATCCCAATTTTTCAATAATCGGTTTCTATGGCATAATTTCAATTATAATTTAAAAACTGAGGGTCTAGGGCAGGGATCCGGAAACTTAAGCTCAATGGGAATAAAAAATGGGCCAAGTGCTATTCAGACTCGTACACGGAGGGTTCCGTACCAGATTGGGGTTTGATTTGACCGATAGTGTTTAAATTTCAGTTCAATAGTCCAAAAAACAAAAAAGTTTTTCTAATAAGAACCTGAATTTTAATGGGGGTTTGTATGGGAAGTAGCAATCCGATCAAACTGAAATTTCGACAATATAAATCTTCCAAACTTCAAGATCGTGGGATTACTGGATCGTATAGCTGCCATACAAACCAAAATGTTTCTTGTTGGGGCCCCATTAAGTTTTCGAAAATATTTTAGTTTTAGTCTCTGCAATAGGGTTCCTTTTGGTACCCTTTGGGTCAGGAACCCTAAAAAAGGTCCCACAGAACAATTATTTCTTGGAGCCTAGAAGAGATCTTCCATTCTTCTCTCTGAACTTCAGGGTCTTTTATCAATAAAATACAAATTTTATTCGTTTCATGTTTACTACTTTGCTCTCACAGCCTCAACATGTACATCTACATTCTTGCCCTTTAATAACAAAGTTTGATGACCCATGATGTGTGGTCATGACTAGATCGATTTGCCTTGTCGCATTTGCGTTACCTATTCCAAACTTGTGCACAAACTTAATATACCAGTTAAAAATGATACCAATAAGATTATGACGTCTACTGCATTTGTTATGTACATACATATGTATGTGATTGTGGTTTCTTTATATAGAAGTGTTCATAAAACTACGTGTACTACATATGTACATACATATGTTTGTACTTAATAAAAATCATATGGTCTCGAAAATATGTATAGCAATGAACTCGTTTTGTCTTACCAAGTGACAAACGGAACCTTCTTACAAATATTTGAGGGTTCTTCATTATTTGCTTTCTAAGCGTTTTCCGATCATACTTTTTGCTATCTACATGCATATGAATGTATGCGCATCTACAAGTTCTACAAACATACATACATACATATGTAAATACAAATGTATCTTGTTGCTGTCATTAAATGCTTAGGTTGTGTTGTTTACGAGGTGGTGAGGTAGTTATGGGTGATCCAAAGAAGTGGGTTAATTTGGACTAAAGTGTAATCTAAATGCAAATGAATCAATAATTATGTATTGTATTTACAATGTGAAGCAACGAGGGTTGTTTAAAAGATTGAATTTAAAAGAAACTAAGCAAATCCGTAATGTGATTTTTCCAGTAATATGGTCTCAACAAACATAAATGGATCAATAGCCATTGAGTTTATTTTTAAATGCATTTATCTCATATCAACAAAAATCCCCAATAGATTATTCATTCATACATTGCCATAGAATCGCATGGATGAATGAATGTTAAATATTCCTTACTTTGTCAATTGATTTGTTGAATTAAATGTAAAATGTATGTACATAAATTTGATTGTCATTCAATCAAAAAAAATCAAACCTTAATGTTGTTGCACTTAGTCACTTCGTTTTTAATGATTGCTGATTTTGTTTTATTAAATACAATTTAATTCACTTTCTTAAGCTCACACAAAAAATAACCCAACCACTTGCAAGCAGAAAACCGTATAAACAATCATCCCTATTCTTCATATTTCTATCTATCTGACGTTGACGTCTTCGTTTTCATTTACACTTCATGTGGTCATGGCATGTGTGACTTTATTGTTATGTTTGTAGCACTAACAACAGGGCACCGAATTTGGCTCAATTTTTTTTTATACAATTAAACATAAATTAAAAAAAAACAAAAATAATAAAAATCGTTGCACATAAAATTATTGAACTTAATTAAAAATGTATTTAAGTGTTTTATATCACAAGATTGTTACGGTTCTAGTATGTTGGATCAACATAAACTTTGCTATACATTACTATGTATATATATCTTAAAATCTGTGTGTGTACTATTGCCTAATGAATATTGATATGATTATGTACTTTTATGTTATGTATATCTAATTACATTTGCAGGTCTTTGTAAATTTCCAAACCGCTCACATACTAATGAGTATTTGCTGTACTATATAAAGAGAGAATCTAGAATCTGAAAACCCATTGCAAAAATTTACAGCGCATTGAAATGTATTTAGCGATCGGTGAAATCGAGGTTTTTTCCCGCTTTTCAGTTTACAATGACATCTTATATGTTGTTAATCGGTATTGTCGATATGACGTCATTCTATCGTTATCGAAAATTCACAGAAAGAGTTGGCAGCTCCTTAAATTGCCACCTGTTGTTTTCAATATACAAAATATACATATACAAAATACAGTAAAAGATTAAAATACATAATTTTGTTTTCTCAAAAACATTTTAACGTGCCTATTTGCGTGTTTCATATTCATAAATATATTTTCTGATTTTAGTTGAAAGTATCACTATAATTTAAAGCTTCACTATGATTACAAAATCAAAAGAAATTACAGTATATTATTTGATAGTAGTTAATATTCATATTTTGTTCGTTCGTTTGCACGCAATTCTTAAACACTCTTCTTGACCTTTTTGAAAACATTAGAATTTCTAAGTTTACTTAAGTTTACTATAAACACATTTAGATAAAACTGTAGAGTTTTATATTCCAGATCCATTTATATAAATATACATAAGTAGAAACAAATTGTATACTTGTATTTGTATGTCTCATCTATGGTTGGAATTGTTTTAGTTAATACAATAATAAACATAAACATAAGTATAATGAAAAGACAGTTGTGCAGTTTTTTTGTATATAAAATTGATAAAAAAAAAATAAATGTTGCCTCATAATAATTTCCAATAACAAAAGAAAGTTGAAAAAAATCTTTCATAATTGTACTATGTATCAGAGCTGCATTCTTATTCTCCGATCGGATTACTAAAATATTTATTAAGAGTGTCCCATTTCTGCATAATACAACAATTTTAATTGAACATAACAAATCTAAAATTTTTAATTGATTGACATTCCAATGAATCTTGTAATTATTTATTAATAATTTGTCATTGGTTCTTGAAAATGTTTAACATCTTTCAAATTAACAAAACAAAAAAAAAAATCTTTAATATCAAATAAATTTTCACTTCAAATTTACTGTGAAGTTTAGAACTTTAATCCGATGAAATGAATGTTCTATAAATTATAATTTTTGCTTAATAAACGTGACCAGAACCTAATTTTTTCTTCTTGGCTCTTAAATTTGAAACAAATTATCTATTTAGCACAAAATGAAGACTATAAGATTTCAGCTCCACCATTTATTTCAAAAATCAAAATAGAGAATAGACAAGTAAAGGTAAAGACATGATTTCCATATAAAAAGAAATAGATCACTGTCATTTGAAATGTAATATGTTATCTGATGTTCTTAAAGTGATATGATATAGAAGAGTCATCAGTCGTGTCCCCCTTGCTTTTCGAAGTAAAGCATGGTGTTCTTTTACTTATAAACACCAGAAGTTATCATCCGACCACCAGTACTTTACATACAGATGTATATGATTAGGAATTGTTTATATTAAATATTTTATTTGTATTTCGGCTGCAATATAAACCCATGAAACCAATGAACTTTTTATATTTCTTTAGTAAAACAAACTAACACGGTTTATACCATATGTACAATATAAATACAGTGAAATCCCTAGTCGCGGACATCTCTTATAGGCCTAGAACTTTTGTGGTAGAACAAATTTCCTATGTGGACATCTTCCGTCGCTGGAGATTTTACTGTATTAATACAGTAGAACTTTGCATCAATCAAAACTGGCACAATCTAGATAACCAAAGGACTTAACGGCTATACTAAATTGATGTAAATTGGCAGATGACTAAAAGTCTACATAATTTACTGGTAAATGCTTGATTTTATTAGAAACGGAACCAACGTCCTCAATGCCTTCCGTTTATCGAAAGATCATCAGGGTGTAGGCATTTAATCCTCCGCCTGGAGGTGTTTATGGCCAGCGCGGATACTAATTTGTTGACTACTAATAAACTAGTTTTAGAATATGACAGTTGATGATTCTCATTATTCATTTTCTGCACCAAAACTTCGATTTGTGTGAATTCTTCGAGATTTGTATGATCTGAAATTCATTTATCTTTGTGAACAGGATACTCTGAATACCAAAATAAATTTTTCCCAAATATTTGCTATTGCATTGTCCCATGAATTCGCAAACAAGAAAACAGCATCCTTAAGAATCAGATTACAATTCCTTTGGAAAGTAACTTTGGAAATATATTCGGGAATTCCAATTGCTGGTGTAAACGAATATCATACAAAGTTTGTAATCGAATCTATCATAGCAGACCTAAACATTATACAACATGCTATCCGGATTAGTGAATTTGTCGGAAGTCTCTATTATAAAATAATCCGGATTAGCAAAGTCCTTTTGTATGTATATCTATTTATTGGATCGATCAGATCCGAGCTGCTATAAAGTGTATAATTTTCTTCTTGATACATTTTTCATTTCTTCAGTTTTTGAATTTAATTATATTTTTATGGTTTTAAATGTTGCATCAGAATTGAAAGTGAGAGAGAGAAAAAGAGTTTATATTACATCAGATTTCGGTTAACTAAAAATTTTAAATAAAAATAAAGTCCATATGAAATTTTTCTTGCGGAAATAATGATTTTCTTTTGTTCATAATTGTGCAATCAATTTGGAAATCCATTTCGCTTATGCTTGAATCTTGAAAGTTTATAATCATCTTGCAAAACGCTATTAAAAAAAAAAAAGAAGAGATATTTGTTTATGAGTAAAATGACAAAGTTAATGATGATTAAAGATAAATTGTAAATTTATTATAAAAAGAAAGACATCAGTTTGTTCTCATTTTGTTCAATTCCTGAAACTGTATTGATTCTCCAGAAATTGCATGGGTAAGAGTTCAGTGAAAACTGATCTCATTCTCATATGAAATTAAAGAAGTTTCTGGAACTAGCCTATTCGCTATTAGAGTTACCGATCTCATTGTGAACTTTGTTTAGATACTTTATAATTAAGTACAATATTATTTTAGAAACATAAACACACTCATGAGTACACATCACCTACCCTGGGCATTTTGACGTTAAAAAATAAAAGATTTAAGATTTGAATGTTGTTCGACTTCCGTCTTTCTTCTATGAAATATTTTATGTATTGTACAATATTTAAATTGCGTTTAATGTTGAACGAGAAGATTTTATTATGTTTGCTTTGTATTTTATTTTATTTTATTTTATTTTTTTTTTTTGATATTTCTTTGTTTTATGTACAATAACAAAACATTTCAATTGAACAATAATAAACTATACTTTGTGTATCTAAACGCGATAAATTTTATACAAGAAAACAAAACAAAAAAAATGAATTTCTTTCGATGAAAGCACAACAATAAAAACAACGACGACAACGACAATAACAACAATATTATAAAATGAAGAATTAAATAAAACACAATAAATGAACGAAACAACGAAAGAGCGACCGACAAGAAAGACAACTTTTAAACAAATGATGACGACTTCGCGGCGACAAACAAAATTAACTGAAAGCAAAATATTTCAAATTCAGAAAGAGGCGCAGAAATGCATACAAATACATATGTACATAAATACTCAATCGCACACGCACACACGATGTTATAGTCGTCGGTCGAGGGCGGCAAGTTCTCGGACAGACAGTGAAAAGCGGCCATTAGACGCACAATATTATTGGACAGAAATATGAAAGGCACTTCTTACAATGTTGAAAAAGTTGCTTGCTTTAGGTAGTACTTAGTTTATTCATATTGCTTTCATATTGCTGTTTTGCTTACTGCTAATAACTGTTTTTGTGTTGGTTATATATATACCTTCGCGCACTTTGTGCTAATTTCAATTCAAAATACATGCTTTAAAACAATTTTCAGTATTAGTTCTTGCAACTCCCTTTCTCATTCCTGCTACGTATTTTTTTTTTTTAATTTTAACAAAAAGTTTAAAATTTGAAATTGACTAAAATCAACATCAGCTGCTTTGTGTTTACACGCAACAAAAAGAAAACAAAAGAAAGTAGTCGAAGATTACCCAAAAATATGCGACTAATGCAAAAGTGACAGCACTTCTAACAGATCGCATGGTCAGTCATTTTTGGACATGTTTTGGTTAAGGCATAGTAAATTTATTAACATGGAGATAATGGGCACGTATTACAACAAATATCATAAAGCTGTTGCAAAATTTTTCCTGTTAACATTTTCTTAAATTTTTTTGTCACGAAACTATTGTATATGACACCATGACCAACAAACATAACCAAATTCGAAATGTTTGCTCTAATTAAACAGAAATTTTTACAATTTTTATATTTTTAATTTATTACTTCTCCTGAGTAAGCAGCTTAAAAGTCATTTCTGTTACTATTAAAAGAGCCTAATTGGATGAGATTGAATGGCTATACAATAATATGTGCAATGCGCGTATTAATTTTGTGCAATTATTTCAGATGAGGGATATTTGTGAAATTATGTGACACTGTAAAAGCAAAAGAAAACAATAGTTGAGCATCAAGCAAAAATGTTCTATCAAGGCAAGTAAGTAGATATAGGATCTTTATAGATAATGAAGAATTTCAGGTATAACTACCTATAAAGGGAGGTGGTAGAAAACACCTGCTTAGAATAGAGACCGAGGCTAAGAATATTGTAGTTATAAACTAAACAAATCGCTCATAAAATTTCCATGAACTTGTTGTGAACGACAGACCTTGAGAGCAAAATGGTCTATACATACTCATAGACATCGGTAGAGAAACTTATTGCCACTATTATAACAATGAAGATTTGGATTATGTTGCTGAAATTAGTTTTCATCTTTATTTCACTATATGTAGCTCTAATGTCAACTCAACTTTACACGGCTTCTCTTCTCTATTCGTCATTTCATTGATTTTCTCTATTAACCGCGATTTGTCATGAAGCATATGGACAAATGTACGGTTGCTAATGTTCAAAATAAGAGCCTTGTTACCTACTATCGCTATTTCGATAGACTTATTTCAGTGTCTGAACAAAGAGTATTCTTTGGAAATCGTATAAAATATTTCCATCGAACACATGCATAGAGTAAAAAGCAACTATGTACCATTATTTCATTCTACAAATTCATAGTCTGTTCTAAGAAAGCGGTTCTTACGCTGTTGTGTGTGGACATCAAGGTGCCCATTGTCCTTTATGCTTTCTTTTCTTAAGCGAAATGTCCACTATTATTAGTTTCTTTACAAAACAACCAATTTTATTGCATGAACCCAACAATTGAGCAATAATATTGTTCGTCTATGGGGTGCTTAACAGGACAGACAAAGTTAGCTCTATAAAGCGAAACAGAAGCATAAACAAGAGTAAAAAGAAATACTCATTCATTCAAAAGCAAATGTAGTGGACATGCTAAGCTAAAACGTGAAATGAAAATAGACACTGATAATAAATAACAAATGAGAGATAAAAGCAAAATGATCAAGACAGAAGAGAATAAATAAATATCAAGACACCAAAAGAGCATGTTAAATAAAATCTGTGATCATCAAAGCAGCTGTTAAAATTAACTTGTTTTGCTTGTCTCAGCTGTTTGTCTAAATTGACTTCTATATTTAGTTAGATAATAATGATTTTGTATAAACATTTGTGCAATAAAAAACAAAATTGTACCAAACACAACAGAAGTTTGTTTAGATCTTATCAATGGAAAATACGGGTGTCGTGGGGTCATGGGTATATTTTGTTAGAAGAAATTATTTATTATCATCTGAATTTTTAGGTTCATTGTACTCTTAGCCAATTAAATTATCAACATTTCTATTCATAGATTGTGTTGTGCGCGGATGTCTGGATGTCCATTATCCAGTAAACATAAAGAAAAATGGTGCCTTCTTCTCGTTAGCTTAAGATCAGTCACCCTACAGATCTAAAATTCTCAAAGTTCTTTTAAGTCAAATTGAAACGAGACAATTGTTTTGGGGGAAAGAAATGTGATCCGCAGAATAATGTAGTTACTTCATCAATGGCCCATAAGATTGGTCCAAAAATTGAGAATGTCGGATAATGTTTGAACTGGGAAAGGTTTAGAGGACTTATGTATATACAATATGTAAGTTTGGGAACCTCTATCCAAAACGAATCAACATGAATTAAATGCATTATCATTTGAAGCTAAAGATTTTTATAATAAAAAACAGAAGAGTATAAAAATGTTACTTTTGTCCAATGGAACATAACAACATAACTAATAGTAAAAGTAAGAGTTTGAAAGTAAACCGCGTTAAAATGGTCAACATTACAAATGCAAGCATGTACATACATGGGTAAATAGAATTTCAGTTCCGATGTTTGTTTTAGGTAAATCTACTTTATTATTTATGAACTTTATTATTTGTCTCGGGCGCGGAATGAGAACAGGCACATGTTTAGGAACTTGTGGTAAGAAAACCACACGCAATTAAAAGTTGGACAAGGAAAAATGTAGGACATAGAGTTTGTGGGTGGTTGATGGTCTTGGTCTTAAACCCAAATCGATATCGCTGTAAAATGCAAATCAATTAGAAAATTCAGTAGACAATGATTGCGTGCTACAGAAATCAATTAATGAACACACTTCCTCAAAATACACAGGTCAACAAACACACCTAAAAAGTCGACTCATTCATTGGGACAATTAGAGTAGATAGACAAGTTGTATGACGTCGGTCTGGTCAATGTCCTTTGCTGCCTTTCAATAGTTTGAGTATTTAGGGTGCAGCTGTTGTCAATAAATTAGGCACTCTGGACGTCACATTGTCAGTATTGCTTACCTTCTTATCGACATTGTCTTCTACCTCCACAGCAGTTTTTGACAGCTCAGTGGTTCGATTCAACGCGGCCTTAGCCAAAGGTTTTATTTGCTCTGGCACAAAATGGAACTTATAATCGTCGATACCGCCCCAACCAGTAAGACAATTGGTTTTGTCCACATACGTGTTTATGTCCTTTTTGGATGTCATCTTTAGTATTTGAGCAGCTTTTGGCGGTAGTAGTGCTTTGATTACTTTGAATGCGGCTAAAGTGGAAGCCCGATAATGTCAAAAATCAACAGTCATTTACAGTTCACACATACCGTTTAAAACCCAGGCCAACTCAAATACAATAATGTAATTCAAGGCATTTGGGTAATACAGTTTAAACGTTTCAATAATTCGCTTTACAAAGTCCGTATCCAAATTGGACAGACCTGTCCCAGACATGTCAAAGAAAATGGACATTTGCGTTAAATATTTTTCGCGTTGTGTTCGCTCAATCCAGTAGATAACAATACGCATGATGTCCTCTATGTTTCTTGACTTATTGTGTAATCGTGTCTTGAAAATAAGTAGAGGGTAGCCATCGATGTCGCGATTACGCACAAATATTCCACCTTCCATTAAATAGTCCTGCCGTACGTCGTCCTCGGAGATATCATTGGCGCCGTATTGCTGGCGCCAAGTGCACGTGCTCCATAAATTTTGGAGAGCGAGATCTATATTAACGTCGTACATTTCTAGAAAACGTTGGCACCACAGGCTGTCATTTTTAATTCGATCCAGATCCACCGGGTGAAAAGGTTCTGTGAAACAAGTCATAAATTTAGAAAAATTTATAAGGGAAATTACATTTCTTTTTTAAGTTTTTTCTTTTATTATGTTACTAGCGTTACCCGGCGTGCTTTGCCACGTCCCCTGTGTGTGCTCAGTTATTAAAAAAAAAAATGCGCCAAGTGCGAGTCAGATTCGTAGCAAATTGGGGTTTGTATGGGAGGTACTCCCCCTAGTTCGCCGATTTGGTTGATTCCGACAGAAGTACCGCGCCTATATCAGAAACTTATAGTTTCTTACTTTCAGTTTGATAGAACGAATAACAAAAAAGTTTTGCTAATAAGAACCTGAATTTTAATGGGGTTTTGTATGTGAGGTACCCTCCCTAGTAATCCTACCAAACTGAAATTTCGACAATATAAGTTCCCGATGTAAAGCCACTAACCTTCCAAATTTCAAGATCGTGGGATTACTGGATTATATAGCTGGCATACAAAACAAAATGTTTCTTGTATGGGGACCACGTTAAGTTTTAGAAAATAGTTTAGTTTTAGTATTTGTTGCTGATGCCCGGATAGAACTACACATTCTGTTTCATTTTCAACTCTCTTGTTATTGCGGCTTATGAGATATGACAAAAGTATCCTCTGTCCGTCTCCTGGTTCTAAGCTACCTCTCCACCAATTTTCAGCCAAATCGGTTCAGCCGTTCTTGAGTTATAAATAGTATAACTAACACGACTTTCTTTTATATATATATAGCTTTTGATTTGGAATATTTTGTTGTTTATCATGGAAATGGCTGATACATTACAGTTGTTGCCTTTGTATCAAATGTGCAGGGAGTAATCTGATTTTATTCTTAAACGAACTATTTTTAAACTAATTCAATGAAGAACTTTTATTATGCAATTGTATCGGAGTGGTTTTACAAGTTTCATGCTTTAAGGAACTTTGGTCCCATTAGAACAAATTATTTTAACGATCCATTTCGTATTTGATAAATAATTAGAACATTATGATCTGCTGATAAACATTTTAAGTTTTATTGAGTTAATATACTCGTATTTATTTTCTTATCACCTAACTAAATTTATGAAGAAATCAGTAGATTAAATTTATTTTAAGTTATTTTATAAGTTAATCCATGAAATACTTGTATATTTTGGAAGCGATTAACTACTAAAATGTTTATGGCTGTATATCATATATGAAGTACATACTATACATAATATCTGCAATTGTCAAAAATCATTGTAAAAATATCAGTTCTCTGAATCCAATGAAATTTTAAAATACTATTAAAACTTTAGTAACTCTCTCATTTTATGTCACTTAAACAGAATTCCTAACAGCACCTCGAACTACTACCTACATGTAAATAAATGTTGTAAAATCATTTACACAATATTTTAAATAAATAGTAACTAAGAAAATGAGTTGTTACTTTAAGATTTGTCATGTTGCACTTTGGTTTTTACTGTCAATAAACCTAGAGATTACTTTGTGTTGTACTTTGACCGCACACGGATATAGGCACAATCAAAATATTATTTCTAATAATTCTCAGGTACTTGCATGTTTTCTCACCTTCTGGAGGACTTTGTTCATAGCGTTGAACAAATAATTTCCGCAATTCATCGATTTGGGTCTGGGTGGGCGTTTCTACTACTTCTGGCATGGTTGTGTTCTTTGTTTCCGATTTTCGGCAAGAGCTCTTTATCGAAGGAGCTAAAATAGAAGACTAAAATTTGAACTCTGATCGAACCAAATTGGCCAAAAGTGACCCTCAAGCTCTCGCGTTATCGCAAACGATTTGATAATTTTACTCGACACTTGTTGACTTTCACTTCAGAACTAAACAAAATTTATATTTACAATATAAAATAAAACACGTTCAGATTTTAATTTCATTTCGAAATAAAATAAATTAAACAAATAAATTCTCTTGCCTACGTTCAGACGATAACTAACGGCATTCGATGGATCGTTCGTACTACAAATGTATGTAGATCAGAATTGTCGTTGGACTTGACAATGACGCGGTTGAGTGTGAATGCGCACATTGAATAATAATAAGTATTGGAGAGAGTTTATCTATAGAAACGGGCCCTCAATTGAGTTAAGTTGGTAAAAGCTTTTAATATTTAACTCAATTGCATTGAGTTAACTTTGACTTAGTGAGCTTGTAAAATACTTAGAATAACTCAATCAATCAATTGAAATTTCAAATCCTTTATTCTTTTTTCATATTAGAATATTACATATCTATGTATAATCTACTGCAAATGAATTTGTAAGTTTGACTTAAATGTATTTGTATTCAAAATCATCATTACCACCCCAGATCTTTAGGCAGTTGTCCTTATCGATATATGTATTTATGTCCTTCTTTGAGGTGACCTTGAGAATCTCAAGAGCCTCAGCTGGCAAGAATGTTTTGACAATCTTAAAGGCGGCTGCAAGCACAAGTATGAAAATTAATTTGGTATTTTTCGATTTCAACAGATTTTTTCTTACCGTTAAGCAAGAAAGGCAATTCGTGGACTAGGATGTAATTCGGTGTAGCAGGGTATTTTGTTTCGAACAGCTCGATAATGCGCTTGATAAAGTCCAAATTCATATTGCTCAAGCCAGTGCCAGTCATGTCTAAGAAAAGGGTCAATTTATCCAAGTAAGATTCACGCTGTATACGTTCCACCCAATAGACAATAATGCGAATCAGCTCATCAAGGCTCTGACTTTTTGTATGCTTCTTCATTGTTAATATAAGCAACGATTTGCCATCTTTATCCTTATTATGAACAAAGATTTGGCCCTCTCTGAGGTAGTCCTGATTTAGATTGGCTTCAGTAAGATCATTAACGCCGAAGCTCTTGCGCCACGCACAGTTTTCAAATAGCCGACAAATGGTTTTCTCAATATCAAGATCATAACTCTCTAACAGTTGTGCGACCCAGATATCGTTGTCCTTGATACGTGCCAAATCATTTGGATGAAAGGCATCTATTGATGATTCAGTGCATAAATATTTACAATACACATTCCATATAAAAACAGCAATACAATTCAATCTAGTTGATCATTATTTACTCACCTTGGGGTGGTTCAGCTTCATACTTTTCTAGAAATCGTGTTTTCACTTCATTAATTTGATCCTGAGTGGGTGTTTTACCGATAATAGGCATTATGGTTCGGACGATCAAAAATTCGAACTTGTATCTATTGTGCAAGCAAATACAAATTAACTGCTTCTACTTGAGATGTTTGTTTTTTAATTAATGTTTATTCTTTTTAATGGAATAGGAGAACTTATTCGATTTGAACTAGTACAGAGTCTTATCAAGTTCTGATAATAAATGCACTACAGGAAACTTGAATGGATTTGACTTAAATTGAATTAAATAGAATTAAAGAATCATAAGTAAACCGTAACATTCAAATTAAAGCAAATAAACAAAGCGAAGACTTTCTAACACCAGATCCAATCAAGCACTGACAACTCGCTTGGTTCTCGTGTGCATTGAGTGCTTCTGATCATGTATAATATTTCAATGAATGGTTTAGTTTCGGGAGCGGCGTCAGGGAAGCCATTAACAATAACAAAAACATTCTATAGATAGAAACCACATGCCATGAGAGATACGTACAAATGAATTGTTTATATGCTGGCGCATCGGGAGAGAGTCGCCGACGTCTAGCACATATTATTTTCAATAGCTGAGTGATTAATTGAATCTCTCAGAGTTGGAGAACAAGGGAGCTTGTTTTCAATTGCAACAGTCAGTTTTGTTTTCATCACGTCTCAAATAGAAAAATAGAGAAAAAAAAAAAAAAATATAATAGAGGAAAAAAGAAAAAAAAAATGTTTTGAGTGAATAACAGTAGTACCCAGTTGGGAAAGCATATCCATCACACATTGGATAATAGTCTTATATTGTATTAATGAACAAAAATAATTATATTTTTATGAAATTCATATAAAATATGTATGGTATATAAACTTTGCTCTGATGTTTGTGACAAATATTGGTCGGAATTCCACTCACTAGGAAAAACCAATATTTCACAAAACCCATCGCAAAACCAAAAATTTCAAACAATTCGATTAGAAAATTAAGAATTTGTATAGTTAAGTAATCCATAACCATTCCTCATTTCCATATTATATGTATCCAATAATTGGAAATCTCAGACATAAGTGTACATAATCGTATAAAACATAAGTATGTACTTAAGTCGTTTAAAAGTTCTTCATTTACTCCATGTTATTATGTAATTATGTCTTCAAACCATTTTGAAAGTTTTTGTTTGTTTGGGTGGAAAGTATATAATCTTCATGAAACCGGATATTCATAGTGATGAATCCACCATTTGTTAATCATGTGAATTTGTTTTAGTGTCTTTCTTGGAAAGAACTAAATAGAAATCCATATATGCTACTTAAGTATATATGATACCTAAAAACCTATTTATTTGGAATATTTTTACTTGCAAATGTCACATTTTGAAAAATATATGTAGCAATACTTTGTTAAAATTATTATTATACTTGTATATTTAGTTTAGTATATATTTTATTCCTATAGATCACTACAATTGTGTAGAAGACCCCCTGTACTAATTATAATGATCCTAAGTGATTATCAGTTAAGTTTTATATTATCTTCTGAGGCTTCTTATCACGAATAAACATACTCTGAGTGCATCATTTAGAGCATCTTTGAAACATTTTTATTTTAAAAATTGTGCTAGTCGGGTCACTATAAAAGTACTATTATGTCTGAATTATTTGTTTCGGTTATTTTTCTACTCCTCTCTGTACTGTTTGTGGCAATTCTCGCCTGTTACTATTTAACCTATTACTTCAGCCACTGGAGAAGACGTGGTGTAGTGGGTCCACGTCCACAATTACTCGTGGGCACATTTCCCAAGACAAATTCTGGACAACTGAATCTTATTGAAGAGTTACATGATATCTACATTCAGTATAGAGAAAAATATCCTTTTGTTGGTGTCTTTACCTCACGCAAACCTAAATTATTTATTCTGGATCCGAAGTTAGCCAATGAAGTGCTTTCAACACATTTTAAACATTTTCATGATAACGAATCTTCTCTTTGGACCACGCCTCGAGTTGAAACTTTGCGGCTTTGTAGTCCTTTTGTTGCGACCGGTGACCTATGGCGCCAACAACGTACAGAATTAACACCAGCTTTAACTCTTAACAAGGTGAGTTCCATTGCAGGCGAATGTTTATCAACTGATAGACTTTTACCTTGTTCATTTGTAGCTTCGTTTGCATTATTTTACGCTGCAGCAGTCAAGAAAAAAGCTTCTGAAATATCTTTCGGTGAAATCAAACGATGGAACTTCATTGGATGCTAAAGAGGTGAGTATGAAAGTTAAGTTTAAGTTATCATAATTATAAGACCTTCGCATGGTAATTTATAGCTTGCCAATCGCTTTACCGCTAACTTTATGGGACAATTTATTTGGAATACTGAAGTAGACTCATTAAATGTAGAGAAGAGTCATCGTGAACTCTCACCAATTCATGGCATGGCTGAAGAAATGACTTCCCAGGCATTACGCTGCGTGGAGTATTATGCGCGCACAGCTGCCTGGCCGTGGATACGTTTTTTTCAGCCTGTGCGTTTTTTTACCGCTGCAAGTGAACGGTTTTTTCGCCAACTGGCTAGAGATGCCTTTAAGCTACGTGAAGTTGCAATACCTTCCACAGGTGCCGATGTAATCAGTCATCTGTTTCAGTTAAGTACAAAGAAGCCCTTAAATGATGTTCAAATTACGGGGCATACAACAACCGTGTTAATTGATGGGTATGAAACGGTCGCTATGCTTATAGCAAATACTTTGCTTATGGTAAGTAGTATTATATTTTGAAGTAGTACCGATGCATAATAGAACTTTCTCAATTTGTTGACTGCAGTTGGCCCGACACATGTCTGTACAGGAAAAACTTCGTGAAGAACTTAATTCAGCAGGTTGGGCTTTGGATCTTGATGGTGATGTTCTCAGTGAATTGCCATACTTGGAGCAGTGTTTGCAAGGTAATCCTGCCTCTTACATAATCCTCACTTTTGAAATCTAAATATAAATATTTTTCTTTCTTTAGAGACACTGCGTCTGCTCCCCCCTTTGCCTACACTCTTTAAACTCTGCACCGAAGACATAGTATTACCGTTTGGCGATGCCTGTTCCACACAGCATCTTCAGCTGCATGCCGGTGATTCTGTCTATATATCATCGTACTCATTTCATCATGATGATAGATACTTTGAACAACCGGAAGAGTTTCGTCCAGAACGCTTTGACTCCAATTTAGGTGGTGTGCGACAATATCGTGATTCAGGTGTCTTTTTGCCATTCGGTGCTGGCCCCAGAATGTGTCCAGGTTTCTTTAAAATCTCTTGACTCGATGGTTTCAATAGTACGAATATTTTTGTTTACAGGAATGAAATTGGCCTTGACAGAGGCCAAATATGCAGTATCTGCTATTGTAAGCCATTTCTATATATCTTTAGGTTCGATGACACGGTTGGACAACAAACTAGCTCCCAAATCATTTTTATTAGCTATCGATGGTGGCATTCAATTGATGTTTGAAGAGATTTCGACAGAAACTATTACTGCGAATTAAGATATCACAGTGTTAAAGGAGATTCTCTTTTTCAACCGGTTTGAGTGTTAATTCTAATATTGATTGAAGTATTGTATATACATAGTTAGATAAAGGAAAAACTGATTTAATGGATCGTGAAAGCATTGCAAACAAAAATAATTTCAAAACTTGTTTTCTGTTTATGTAATTTTGTAGTAAATTGTGATTCTGAATTCAATATAAAAACTGTGACGATGCACAATAATCAGGTGGGTTCGACTATCGGCTACACTTTATTTCAATTCACAATTGGAGTTCGAAATTATACAAGGACAACAAATAATTCACAGAGATTTTAAAGGTTACAACTCTAGCATTGTGGAGGTTCGGATGAGGCAGATGGTCGTGTATACATTATTTTTTAATCTAAAAAAATCACCTTAGCTATAAATGAGTTTTTCAGTGCTAGAAACATGCACGAAAAGGGGGAAGGCCCGACAGGCAATAGGAATAATTGTCGCTTTTTTTTTATCATACTGATTAAGAATATATTGCATACGAATACTTTCTGATTGTTACATTCAATTGCACAAAACTAGGGGTGTACCCTATACCGGTGAAAGGTATATGAGAGAAATAAAGCATCATTAAATATTTTCCCGCACTTAGATAAACACTTAATTACTAGTAACATACTACATAGTTGTAAATTTTTATGCAAATTTTTGCTGTCGGGTGCTAGGTTAATTTGCTTAATTCAATATCATCATGGGTTTCATTGTAAATCTGTACGAAATGCAGCTTATCAATCAGTGGCAACGATTCCAACAATTTACACACTTCTATTGCACAATGTACTCGTATTGTGAAAATAAGATAAGTAAGAAACATTTTAAGTCATGAATATGTAGGGTATACGATCTCAAAGAAATCCTCATTATTTTCTATTGCATAGTTTGATTCATAAGATCAAAAGATTGAATGAATGCAAAAGCAATTTTTTTTTGGAAAACCCCTAGGTTTTTATACGTGAATATATTTAACAGAAATAAATAAATCAAGTTGCAATATCTATATATTGTGGATTCTCTATGAAAAAATGTTAGTCTGATTTTTGTTATCAATTGGAAATGAAGCTTCTACTTGCCTTCATATTTAGCGCTTGGTTAAGCTCAGGGTTTAGCGCCACTTTAGTAAAATCTAATAAAATTCATACAGCAAAACGAAAGGAATTTCCTTATCAAGTTGGCTATACAGTTTATTATAACAAACCTGGGACTGTGTGGTGCGGGGGAGCTATTATTAGCGACCGTTGGATACTTACATCTGCGTCTTGCTTAAATTATACCACAGTGTAAGGATTAAATTTTATTCAAATAAAAGTCATATTATTTTTAAATTTATTTCTCAGTGTTGGAGTAAATCTCTACTTTGGCATGTTGGATTATAATGATGACACTGAAATTGGACGTCAGAAACTCTATATTGAGTCAAAGTATTTGATTGTACACGAAGACTTTCAACGCAAACCTTTAATTAATGATATCGCTTTAATACGTTTGCCAGTAAGTCTACAGTTCGACGAATATATTAATAGCATTCAACTACCTACACATAATAATTCAAATCCTGACATTTATGTGGGACAAAAGGCAACTACTTCCGGTTGGGGTGATGATTGTGAGTCTCTAACATTAAAATTTAAAAAATTTTTATATTCAATCACTAATCCATCTACTTATAGGCGATGATAAAGAAGATTTGAATAACCTGAACTACGTTTCCGCTCCTATTTTATCCAATGAAGAATGCAAAGAAAAATGGCACAAGGATAAGGAAGATCGTCAGACTTTCTTTTCATCCGCATATATATGCGCTGACAATTCCAATAAAAATATCGGCTGTTATACGGACTACGGTAGTCCTTTGGTTGTTAAAGATAAGAAGAAGCAAACAACTTTACTTGGTTTAGTCTCATATGGCCAAGGTTGGACTGATTCAGTACCTGAACTGTATACTCGCGTATCAATGTATCTAAATTGGATTGATAAAAAAATGAAGCAATTCCCTTAAGAGCATTTTGTTATCAATTTAACAATTTAGATCTAAGTTATGAACATTTGTGATAAAAATACAATTAATATTTATGAAATGAACAGTTTTGACTTACCTTACATGAAAGTTATATATATGAATGAATGTATCCAAAATGGCAAAACCCACCTAATTGCCGTGATTACCATATATCTGTAGAAAAAACCAATTGCTAAGAATTTGAGTGATTAGTATTGTCATTTTGATTCATTCCCATTTTATAGATACCAATTTTTATTGCAAACTGAACATTCAGATTTGGAGAAAACATATTAAGATTTCGCCTAAGGCTGCTTAATGTTAAAGTTTTACTTGTCTTTAAAAATCTTCCGATTTTATTTATTGATATATCAAATTCTTTTATCCTGACATACAAACTTTTTGTTTCTTAAACTTTTCTGTTCAAGCGAGTTGCTTGTGACCTGTAATACTCTTTTATTCGTTCCATTATTATACTCTTCACGCAAATGTTATGCTAGAGCCGTTCAACTTCATAAGAAAGTCCAAAAGATAACTGACATTATAATAACATCAACAAACATTGCCCCCTCATGTCCTCTCCGGCATTCTGGGTCTTGCTCTTTCTTATGTTTGTGAGGCATCTCTTCGAAATATGAACAAAAGAACTATGATGAGTGAAGTTCTTTATAAAATCAATACTAAACCTTGCCAAATATGTACTGAAAATTGATTTGGAAACGACAAGTGTTTATGTTTACAACCGTCTGATTCAAGCTTGAATGCCAATGGTTTGGGCATAGATTGGTACAATTCCTTCTGTGTACAAAGAAGTCCAAAAATCGAAATCATCAAGGCAGAAAGAGAAATAAAGATTCACCACTTCAACTCTAGCCCTGTGAAAGGAAAACTCTTTCCTAAATGGTCAGAAACCAGGAAACACCAGCGAGTTCCAAATATTTATACAGCTTCTTTCAGTGAAACAGTTATATCCATAGAACAGAGAGAAGGCGACTCATCTTGTGGAAGACTAAAATATGATGATTGCCTCGCTCGTTGGCCCAAAAGCTAATGCGCTGGGCTGACATCCCAAGAGTCGCGGGTTCGATTCCCGCTCAAGGCAAGTCTGGTCCTGCACTTTTCTAATTTCCTCCTTTCCTTCTTAACTTTCCCCTGAGCTGAAGGCATTTGTCGCTATTGCTCATATTAAATATTGTACTAGGTTATAATTGTAATTATAATCTTAGTTCTAATAAATAAATAAAATAAAATAAAATAAAATACAATGAACGAATCTACTTTTTAGGAAAAAAAACGGGTAGGCAATTATCTGTGTGACAAGCAAAAATAAAAGTCGTAAAATAAGTTTCAGCGCAGTTTAAAGTAAATCTACACATTCGCTATATTAGAAATTTTGAGCGAGATGCAGAATGTACAGGACTTTCTGCACTCTGAACAGCTGGTTTTTGTTTTGGTTATACACACAAATGTAAAATTTGCTTTGGAAAAACTATCACTTTATGCAAATAGTTCACGCAACTCCCTTTTTCATTCCTGCAATATGTTTTATAAAAATTTTAATACAAATTTTACAAAAATTGTTATAAGTTGTTTAATACTCGTAATGATGGCGCGCAACAAGAAAAGAGGATATCAGTGATATATGACCACAGAAATAACCAAAAACTTGGCAATAATGGGAAAAAAGTTGTCAGCAATGGCAAACATTTTTCAGCATTACGCAAACTGACCATTCTAAATTTCCATGGATGCTAGCACCTCCCATGCATGTCTAAACCAACAATCCCTCAAATTATTCATTTTCCCTTTTGTTGTTGTGGAATTGGATGCTCGTCAATGAAGCATCTCAGGTGGATGCCGCATCAGGTCTGTGTAAATAACATAGGCTATTAGAAACCATAATTAAGCAAACGAAGAAGTTCCTCATATATTCGAATATGTGAACTGTTTGTATGTTTGCTACATATGACTTGCATATGATGAACTGATTGTTGGTTTTTGTTTTAGATTGATTAAATATATTTTTATAAAAGAGCTCATTGCAATATCAATATTAAACAAATTCGAAATATCTGAGCAACACTTGGTTTTCCTTTATTATATATGAATATATTGTAATACAAAAATTATTAGGCTTAAGTAAAGGCAGTGTTCTAACTGGAACATATCGATTCCATTGCGAGCGTTTTTTCTACCGCTGGCAATGTGAACAATATAATTAAATATGTATTAACTCTGTAACTGTAGTGATTATCGCTATAAACATTTTATCAAGTAATTTGCATCAAAAGGTTAATTTACTTAGATCAATTCGGGCAAGGGGGTAAATACTATTCCCGTAGCACACAAAGGTGTCACTCCTAGTGGCATTGAAACAGAACAATTGTCTGACAACGGAAATTAGATTTCTGATGGTAATATGAGTATAATGAAACATGTACATATACATATTTATTAGTAAAATAACAATATGTTATAGTATTTATTTTTAAGTTGTTTTATTACTTTCATTATTCACAAATACAATATATGCAGTTACTATTTTAGAAACTTCGTTAACTTGTTGCATTTACGCGTAATCCCTTTGATATTTTTTTCCGCTCTAAATGTTCCATTGACTTGACATAAAATATTACGGTGCCAAGTTTCTTGTATGGCCAACCATCTAGAAAATTGAGAACAGCCTTGTACTCTTGAATTGGCATTGAGACAGGCATAAATTTTTCGTTTAAATATAGATTTCTAGCCATTAGGTGGCCCTAAGTGTATAAATATGGTTATCACTATTAGAATAAGCATCATTGATTGATTGTATTTTGAAGTGTTTGAATTTACCACATATGGACATGAGTGATTTATATTGGACACCTCACGCAATATACGTATTATGATTGTTGCATATGCTGGAAACTTCCGTTTACTCAAGATATCACAAATGTTTGTAGTTACATTCACAAGAAATGGTTTGTATTGATTAGTATAGTCTTTTGCAAAGATTTGCATATGAAGCTTTAGCGTATGTAAAAGATTAAATATAAAAATATGTAAGTATATAGTAGTAAATTGACAGTCATAAGATATAAAATGAGAACTAACCGAAGCATTGGTAATTTCCTTAACAATATCGCAATCCATATCACTAACACCCTTTTGCCAACTGATAGCTCTTAAATGACAGCTGACATTTTGTATATAAGTTGGATTTGGTAGACATTCCATTTTAATAGTCTTATATACGATCAAAGCAGATGTCTATTTACAAATTAGTATAGGAAAGACGATAATTAGGATATTAGAATAATTTTATTTTTACGTACTTGCTTTATTATTAGGCACATAAGAAATATGAACTGGAAAGTAAACATTTTGATTCAAACTAATCCGATTCTCCGAAGGTCCATATGACAATATAGTAGAAATAATTTGCAGAGAAAATTAATATGAATAATAATTTTTGCAATGCCCTACAACTCAAACATGAATAATTTTTTTTTTCCACATCCATTTAGAAAAGAAATTCGAGCACTGTATAAAAGTTATAGTGCCAACTGCAATATAAAATAGAAACATTTGTTTTGCGTCACCCATTTGAAAAATAAATACCTTACTGATCTAAAGTGTCTTGTATAAAGAAATAATAATTTCAATTGTCTTGTCTAAATAAATTCTACAATAAATTTATGTGAAAGGCATTAATTGGTCGGTGAAAACAAGGCAGTCGTTATGTTTTTGATGTGAATACTTTACATATAATGATTAAATGTTATTTTAAATGTTTCATTATTAAGTGAATTAATAGCATATTAATGACTAATATGCATAAAGTATTACCATATATCGTATAGAATGTTGCACACATTAGAATAATTTGTTCAATAATTATTCATTTGTTTATGATAAACAGTTTGTCCCAAAAGTGCCTACAAGGGCACCATCAAAAACTACCTTGAAGAATATTTTGTTATGCCAGTACACCTACACCTTGTATAACGCAGTGTTAACGCGTTCCTGGAGAATATCGCTTTATCCAAAACCGCATAGTACGAGGTTCAATTGCTATACAAATCGACTTCATTTTATTAAGATTTTGAAACCATATTACTCTGCGTGTGCCCAAAGGCACATCATATACAAGATTTGGGAGTTAAAACAAAATAAATTAAATCAGTTTGAGTCAAAACTATAATACAACCTAGTTATATAAAATTTATCCGCAATTGTTCAACTGAGTTAAACCAAAACCGCGTTTTCCAAATACCGCACTATACGAAGTTCGACTGCCGTTTTTTTTTTTGGTTTACCGCTCTCGGTGGTTGTGCCTAGAAACACAAAATCTATTGCCTTAAACAAATGCACTTTTCGATAGTATTTTCCAAAGAGTTAGCAGCATAGAAGCTAAATCTTCAAATTTAAACAGGTTCCAAAGTTTTAGACTTAGAAAAATACTATTTTCGAAAGATTGAATATATGTTATTCTTTGATATTTTTGGTAAAATTTTTTGTTCTAGTCATGCCTTGAAGACTGAAAGAATGTGCTGCTGCCATAATGATAAAGTACAAATCTTTTTTTTTTTTTGCAGTTAAAAATGGGTTTGATCGAAACTCCATGAGCCTATGCACAAACAATAGAACTTTATATGATACAAAGAAACGATTGCTTCTTGTTTATTTATCTATTATAATTTTATAAATAAGTATAAACATATTGACCTATATTTTTCATGACTAATAAAATGCAACAAATTTGTATATGTAATTGCCTTAACGATTTGAGCGACACACATATTAAGTACTTTGTGACAAATAACATATAATAAGGTTCCACATTAGACGTGATTATATGAACTGGTTACAATTAATTATGCGCACAAATCTTCAACAGATTCGCCTTGTAGTAGAAGACGTTGCTCTTTGCTTTTCTTTGATGTAACCTTGGTCTTGCTGCGGCGATTAACTACGCCATCCTCTTCGTCCATCATGCGCAATATGGTTGTCTGTATAATAAAATACACAATACACGAATTTGTATTGTAGAAGTATAATCTATTGGTCATAAAAACGAACCTGATCGGAGCAATCCAATGGAGCCACCGAAATATCTCGAACCGCTCTAAATTTACCCACATTATTGAGATGTTCATTCTCCAGGCGAAAATAATTCCAAATAAAGCGACGAAATACTTCCAAGGGACTGAGAATAGTGACCATTACATCACTACCAATATAACCAGCTTCAATGAGACTCATTGAAACAGTCCAGCCAAAGCGCAATATTAAATCTTCAACTATGCCAAAGTAATAAAACCACTACAGCAGCCACAACCAAAAATTTGATAAAAACGATATGGTGAATAAATAAAATATTGTAAATGGTATTGATTGATTGAGGAACTCACCGTTGAGTTATAAACAATTTCCTCACGTAAAAACCGATTATCACCTGCTTTCGAATCGAAGAGACCCCAATCCATTTTGATGTCCCACGTATAAGCATAACACGAACTAACTATAGCAGCCACAATCCAACAGTAAAACCAAGGGTTATCTTTAGATTGATCATAATCAACTAAAAAATGTTGAAATGCTCTGAAAGCGGAATCGCCACTAAACAAGTTGAATACTTACTGTTTGTAGTTTGATACTTGTAAGAGAATATAACCACGAAGAAAGATGTTGCATACTTAGCGGCATTGACCAGATGTGGAAAAGCCTCCTTCGTGTCACGGTATCGACGTATACACTGGGCGAACCGGAAGTAAGCTGGCATTATTGCAACCATAGGTCGCACAATAGAGACATCCTCGATGCAAAATGTTCCACCTTTAACGAAAACAACAATATCATATTACAATATTATGGATAACTTGGAAATTGCTTTGATACAACTGACCTCTACCTGATTTGTGCCATGTTGGATTGCGTCCAAAGAAGCAAATTACAAATGGTATATCGAGGAAAGCTGGCACAATACTGTTTAATTGATCTGCTAGCCAGAAATCCGCAAAGTTCACGAAAAAGAATGGCGCCATAACGACGCGAGAAAGGACGCGAATGGCCCAAAATCGTGCTTCGTGGTGAAATGTTCTGGTTGGATTAAGTAAAAAAGCGGCCATCAAAATGTAGAGGAAAATAGGAGCGGAATACTGCGGAAGGCCCAGTGGATCACTAAAGATGTAACAGAGTACACAGATTGCCCAAATTACACCAAACACCGATGCTATTTCCATAATGTTCTGCTCGGACAAATGATTCCGGGGATCCAACTCGAAAATCAGCACGTGGTTAACGCCAGATGAACGCCAGCCATAAACATTAACGCCCCATAAAAATAAGCACTCGGTTATTAAGAATGGCCCCCGGAACATTCTCAAGCCAATGCGCCAATCATCACCAAAGCCATAAAATAAAGCCGAGATCACTACCGTGATAAAGAGCACTACGAAAGCGCCTGAAAATAAACCCACCTTAAAAGTGGTCCACGGACTTTGTTGCTCGCCGAGCGGTGGCACACGCAAACGTTTCATAGCACGTTGCCGATCACCACCCTCAATCTCATTGGTCACAGCTGCTTCGGTTTCTTGGATTAAACGATCGATGTCCTTGTTTACATAGAAATGCGCTACCTCTACATGGTCAATGCGCCATTTAGCGCCGTAGTCAACACACAGCAATTTATCGTGTTTCTTAAGAATCTTACGGAAACCCGTAAAATTTAAGTTTTGATAATTTTGCAATAGTATTAAACCTAAATAAAATTCACTGAATGCCAATTTAAGGTCCTGTAATTTGCGCGCAGGAACATTCTTTTTGCCTAGTGGAGTACGAGCCTTCCAAGCAGGTTGCTTCTTAACATGCCCCATTTCCAGTGCCTCAGTCAACTCACTGCGTAGATTGCCAAATTTACGTGTTGCCTCTGCCATTTTCTCCGAGTAGAATGTGTTGATTTTGGCCAATTCCTTATCACAATAATGCAAAAATTCTTCATCAAATTTAGCGAAATAACGTGTCAAGACTTCACGATCAACCAATTCCGCCGAAGGTGCTTGTTCAATAGCGGCATACAGCATGGCTTTCATTTCCTGCAAACATTTTTTAAAGAGAAATAATTTAGTGAGAGGTAAAAGTATTGAGCATACGCATCATTTCTGACACACTGTAGCTATACTATTGTTGAACTTTCCCGGATTGATGCTTTATTTTGTTTTTCCTTTCTCAAAACATTTTCATCCATCATCTGACTTTGTTTACGTTTGATATTAGCAAAACAAATACTATGAAAGTGGTAAAACGCAAAAGTAAAGCGCATGCGCCAAAATTGGCGCCTAATAAAGCTTTTCTAGTTTGACATTTGGCAGCGTCTTTCCATGTGACGTCAGAGCACCAGTTGACAGCCAATGTCAGATAGAGAGAAACATACGATATATTTTTACATATGTAGGTGTGTATGCATGTGATACACATTTTCTTATGCTTCTCACTTGCACAATTGTTTTCCAAAACAATTTTTTTTCTGATTTACCTCATAGTTGATATATTGTTTCCTCCATTCCGGGGTTATGTGTGCCGTTAAATGTTCGGCGAATTTCATATTTGCATCAGCAATTGCACGCAAAAGTCCGTCGAAAATATTCTCCGATTTGTATATGTTCCGATGTCGATAGAGTCGAGCGACTGCAAAACTCTCACGTTTTCTATTAGTAAACAATATACGTGTTTCATTTTCAGAGCTTTCAGAGGAACAAGAAGAAATGGCAATTTGGTATGTGGCACACAGATGTGTACAGAGATTCGAATGCGCTTCTAAGCGTATACACAAACCGTATCATTTTTATGTTGTCCGGCAGCGGGTTCGTACAATTTAATTTACATATTTCACTTTGCATTTCGATTTGCTTACAGTTCTGTAAGTTTGAAGATGATCAATTTTGATAGACCACACACATCGCTCAATTCAACAACACTCCACCAGTCATGTCTTGCCTTGTACTCAAAAATTAACTTAAGAGATGAGATGTTTTTCCTTAAAAGGACGTCTTATGTATAATATTTTATTGTCCATATATGAGACATACAAGTATATCGAGAACATGACCTAAACTCTAAATAACATATTTAATACGCAAGTCTCAAAAGATCGTCTTAGGTATGTTTTCCTTGACTACTGGACCAAAAATAGGATAACCATATAAACTGATCTTTCAGACGGAAGTTTTTGTTGATATTTTTAAAACAAAAACCTTCATATTAAATACTTCACAATGAACATACTTATTCAACAATTCAGATTGTTCCCAAATACTCTCAATCGTTAATCACGTTTCATTTCTGCCCCTAGATTTTGAGGAATCCTAGCCTCGAATTTTGCAACAAGTTGATCGTTTTCAAGTTCTACATAAAGATTAAATCAAATTCAATTGATGTTTCAATAACATTTGTTCTAAACTAATCCATGCTTACCTTTTAATTCCAGTTTTTCCTGCTCGCTATATGCATTAGTACCTTACCCGATTGAGTTTAACATATAGTCAAGACTTTGGTCTACCAAAATCAATCGAATAATTATCAGAGAATTATCAATTGCATAATTTCTAAAAATTGTTCATTATATTACGGGCATCTGTATTCTGGTTTTATTCTGAATTTTTTTTTATTTACCTCGTTAGGATTTCCAACGTAACCACTCATGATGATGATCATCTGAGAAAACAACACATAATCACATTTGTTTGTATTTTTTCCAACGCCTCTATAATTCCTTTTTTTTTACAGGTTAGAAGATAGAGTCTTAGTATATATGATGTGACTTACAAATCAACTGAACTTATATGGAAAATACTCATATTAGCTTATTAGTTGTTATAGTTCTCAAAGTACAGCAGAACCAAAGACTATGAAAAAGTATAGACTAGACAAATCGCTCTCGCAACATTTAGCTCTGCTAGCATTCAATGTTTCGGGATAGTGAGTCGAAATTTACAACAACAATTCTGTACAGAAAGTAACTACTATATGCCGGAACTAAAGTGGAAGAATATTTTCAGTATTAGATTCCCGGAGAGAAATGATCGGAAGCACGGTAACGCCATTAGGCAAGACGGGCTTTCAATCTATATGGACGGCTGCAAGACGGAAGAAGGTACGGGCGCGGGCATCGTTTCGGAGGAGTTAACAGCCCAATTTTCCTTTCGTCTACCTAATTGGAGCCATGTGTTTCAGTCGGAGGTCTATGCTTTCCGTAGCACGGTTGATGCTCTTAATTTAGATAGACGGCACTCAATAGAGATAATCTGGGTCCTGGACATTCTGGTTTCTTAGGAAATGAGGTGGCGGATGAGTGTGCCAGAAGGGGATCTGCTCTGCCTTCTCCCGGGCAGTTAAGGACGTAAGATATTTTATTGAAATAGGTAGCAGACACTAAGGAGGTAGAAGGGACGAAGAGGACGAACGAGCCAGGTTGCTCTATCGCTAAAAAGCTCTGGCATTCCTATCACTCAAAAAAGACATCCTTCTACATTAAAAGTTTTCAATAGAGGCTTTGTACATTTGTTCAAATCAGCCAAATCGGACTATTTGCAATACATCGAAATTGTTTTTCAAACATACCAAAAATTTTTATTTGTGATATCTTTTTGTGCAGTTTATTTTTTTGAGTTTAATTATTAAATTCGGTTATACTTATATCCATATAAATAGAAATGCTGCCACCATTTTGATTTGACAGATAATATTTATCGATTGAGCTTTGATACCAGAAACAGAAACCAAATTCTGGATCTGTATCTGTTTTTTGTGTGTTGCTACATAAGTAGAACAGGATCTGAACAGTTGATTTGTTATTTTTAATTTAAGAAGCAAGGGGTGAAGTGAAAATCAGTTGGAATTAATATTAAAGAATAAAAAAAAAAAAAAAATAAAAAATTTAACGAAAACAAGTTATTTCAAAAATCACCATCAAAAGTAAATCGTGAAGATATTATTGTTATTTATTTATTTCGACTAAAAATTATATTTATGTTCACATTAATCCTTTTTTTTTTTTTTTTGGTTTTTTGTTTGTAGTTCATAGCTCGTTCGTTTGCGAGTTCGAGTTTTTTTTGAACAGCTGATTTTCTTTTGGTTATACATTCAAATGGAAGTAGGAAAGTTCAATTGTAAAATTCTTGGAAAATATGTACATAATTTCGAACAATGTGCAATGTATGCAAATAATTTTTGCAGTTACCGCGCAACAAAAAAACAAATAAAATATATACGTATACACATATACATAATTCGCTGAGTGACCATCGCAAAACTCCGAGTTTCTTGGAGTTCTGCTCTATCTGAACGGGCTATTAGGTTTACTAACAATTAAAATTGAACGTTATTTCGAAGAAGCGCGGCATGACAGATATAAAAATTGTTTTGATGAAGATTTCAAAACAATTGGTCTGTATTGTTTTGATAGCCGACGAAAAGAGGATGAAACGTGTCAAATCATATAGGAACCAGTCGATGTCATCACTCGGTTTTCCAGCGGCATGAAATCCGATGATTCTGGTTGCTTGGTGAAGAAATTTTCAGGAGTTCTTTCGTCTCCGTTTTACTTATGCTAGAAATACTTCTTTTATTTGGCAATGAAGATCACGATATAGAACTTGCTGGGAAGGAATCCTTAACGGTAGGGAAATCCTTATTTTTCCTTAATAATTAAATATTGTTTTCCCATTAATAACT
Organism: Amiota minor; assembly: GCA_037043295.1. Taxonomy (NCBI): domain Eukaryota; kingdom Metazoa; phylum Arthropoda; class Insecta; order Diptera; family Drosophilidae; genus Amiota; species Amiota minor. The sequence goes on from JBAMAW010000052.1 coordinate 324,200, forward strand.
TTATCTATAATATAATATAATATTTCATATATTGAACTATTCATAATTATTGTTTGCAGCAATAAAGGAAGCGATTCAGCTGTTTTTGACAGTGCCAGGCAGTGCTACTGAGTCGGTTGTTTTCTTTTTCTTTGATCGAACGAAATAATCTCGCATAGTTTGCCATCTTTTTTTTCACCACTTCGACTAGAAAAATGAAAGAAACCATCATATCATTCACAATACGAAATAAACAATGCGAAAATGAAAAAATTAAAGTGAAAATACAAACCATCGCTTCCGATTTGTTTCTTAAACGATTTCTGGTTTGTTCATATTAACGTAATTTATTACTTTGTCCTTGTGCACTGAATGTAATTTCTTGTTTTTTAACTTTTTTTCTCATTTTTATCCACACAATGAACATAGAATATAATACGCGCAATGACACCAAACAAATTACCACTCTTTTTATGAAATAAACAGAATTGAAGAACTGGCATCCTTTTTGTCCTGAATTAGTTCCTCATCCAAACTGGCAACATTGTTTTCTGTTTCTGTTCTGTGCAAATGTACTAGAATCAGGTTTTGTTTCTGTTTCTGGTTTATGTGGCATCAAAAAATAATAAATAAAGAGTGAGTGGAGATAACAAAACAGCTGATGAGAAATAACGAAATTCAAATTGTGGATTGTGAGCAGTTGCTATGCTTTTGCTCTCATTGGCCAAAGAAATTGATTATTTATCTCAAGTTTTAGCTAATCGTAATACTGTTTACATATTTAATGTGTCAATAGCCGTGGTTATTATAAGAACAATCTAGACGACTACTATAAGAGTTTTTCTGTGAATTTATTTTGTGTGTCTTTTGTTAATAAATGAAATGTATTCTGAAATGAAAACCACCAACAAATTGGCAATATTAGTGCTCAGACTATTGCCATACTCTTTCTCATTGATTTTGTGCATATGGCAACACTGTTTTGCCGTACCTCGAAAATTTGTTGAAAGTAATCGTACCCTTGAAAATTTCTTGAAGTACTGAGAGATCAACAATTGTTACAAAAAAGTGCATTTGTAATTCATAAAGTGTAAGGGATTTAAAAGAAAAACAAATATAATTCGATTACACATTTTGCCGATTAATTGTTTTAATTAATGAAAACTGTGTACCACAATATCAAAACTTCAAAACTTAATGCATCGATATGTAAAAGAAGTTTGCGTGTGTATGCGTGTTTGAAGATAAATTGCGTTCATAAACTACCCAAGTTCATATCAGTTGTTTGTTTACAATGAAAAGAAGAATCTCCGTATCCGACATTCAACAGATTTGATAAGATGAACGATGCCGCCCTCTCAAAATACTACTATGGCAGTGCTTATCAGGTGAGTAGAAAATACTTTTGGGACTTCAAATGTTGTAATTATTTCACAAAACAATAATTTTAAATATCGAATAGCATGCAGAGCTTTCCACGCCCATACACTCATGGGAGCATGATACACCTGTCATGGGAGGTAGTTACGTGAACAGCAGCTGCACGGGTGGTAGTTTTTTAGAGGAGGAGCACACATTCTTTCACAACAACTTGGTTCAGGTGCAACCATCGCAAAATGATCTTCTGGGTCAAGATCAGTTTTTGGCACCGGAGATTTTCAAAGAATCAACAACATGCAGTGAAATTTCAATACCTTCTTCCAACACTCTAGTCGACATTCCATTCGTACAGATACACACAACGAATTTAGAACCTCCAGACAAAAGCTACCATAATGTTTTCCGACGCAAAGCTGAACCCATTAAGGCTGAACCCATTAAATCGGAAACTACAGAAACAGGCAAAGAACGCGTCAATTCAACACCTACGCCGCCGGCACGTAATTCCAGCTATGCAAGCATAGAAACCACAGCCAATAATAAAGTGGACAGCAGTAGCCATGCGGCAACTCCTCAATTAATGCCGGCGAAAGTGCACAAGTGCTCTGCGTGTCCCTATATAAGCCTCTCTCAGGATTGTTTAGCGACTCATGTAGCAACAGTACATGCAGCGGGTGCCGTAGACAATTTTCGTCCAAGAATCTTTTGTCCAGGCAAGTAATAACATAATACATATGTAAATAGATAAATAATCAAATATCTATCTTAATAAATTCTTTGGTTTTAGGATGTGAAAATATATTTTATAGCTTAAATTCTTTTGATTTACACTTACGTGAAGACCACTTGATGGCGCCGGATGAAGCGACTTCCATATTTTATGAGTTCCAAAAGGAACAAAATCTTGCTGAAGTTCTTGTTGAATCAAATACTTCTGCCCAACCAGGTGCAGATGCGGAAACAAAGACCAAGACCAGAATTTTTATCAAAAATGTCAATTGCCTCAGAGCACCGCAGGAAGGAGTAGAAGGAGGAACTGGAGATGAAGGGACTACTGATCAACAAACTCAAATGAATTTAGAAGAGTTTGTCGAGGAGTCAAACAACAATAATAATGTTTTTAACTTTAATGATCCAATCGCGGTAAGTGATTCACCATCGTTGAATCTAAAACAAACAATTTCCATCAAAAGTGTTGATGTCCTACGCGAACCGGGTCTCGGTCAAAGGGTAACATATGCCAATTATTCAGAAACAGACTCTTCCAATATCAACGGCAGTAATATTAACAACAATAATAATATTTGTGGAGAAAGTAATATCAACAAAAATTGCACTGATGAGACAGCAAATGAAACTCTGGAACTGGAAAATATCGAAAGACCAAGACGTCCGAAAATCTACATAAAAAATGTTGATATTCTAAAAGAGCCAATGCTGTTTCCTCGTAATCTGAATGTGGTTAACATACAGAATATGACCTTTAATTTCAGTGATCAGAATATTGTCTCTGGGCCTTTTCAAAATGATTCCTGCGTCGAGATGCTAAAACCAACGACAAGTAATGGATTCGAAAACAACTTACCAACTTTGGCCAATTTGGGTTCCGAGCCTTATCTATTTGATAATACCATGGTAACCAGTCGCAGTGGAGCTAATACAAATACAACCGCCGGAGATTTTATTGATACTTATGTGAATGCATCACCGAACACAATAATCGCTAATCACAATTTTACCCTAGACAATACTCGATTTGTCGATGACTTGGATATTGGTTTTAACTACACAAATACAGCAACAGCTGTTACAGAACCCACGCCATCTCCTTTGCCAATGCCATTGCCGTTGCCGACAGTAACAGCAACAGTTTCATTGTCCTCAACTCCAGATGCCGATCAAACACAAATGCCGCAGGATCAATCACTTCTGCCAGAATTAACTATACCAAAGCAAAAGATTTTTATAAAAAACGTTGATATATTAAAAGCACCTCAATTCCAACTCGGACAGCAGCACCAAAAAGGCACCCTACATCTGCGTACAGTAGATGAACTAAATTTAATGAATCGTAATGAAGTTGAAAATCTAATGGCACCAAATCAACAATTTAGTCAAGAGCAGATTAATGGAAACGCTGCTACTGATCTTGAAGCAACTTGTGACGACTTAAGTGTATCTGAACTGAGTGACTTTGTTCCGGATTTCCCCAATAGCTGGTCAAATGAGGATTATGATTTGGGCGATGATTTGGACTGCATAATAACGGATACCATTGAACCATTAATGAATATAACCAAATCGTTTGTGACGACACCTGACTTGAATCAGTCACACAAAGCCGGTATAGATACTAGCTGCCCGCAACAAGGATGCAATACTTCACTAACAACGATATCCGAAATCGATTCATTAACGCAAATAGCAGAAGATTTACTTAATGAGGACTTTGTCACTCTATACAATCTGCCAGCGGAACAAATGACGCAAAGTAATACAAAGCAGGAAATCAATTTTAGCAACGCAACGACTACAACAATTCCAACGAACAATGTGGCTGTCACAACGAACGTGCTTAGTAAACCCGAGGTCCCACCACTTGCGCCAGTCACAGCAACAAGCAGTTGTATCAAGACTGATACGCCAACGTTGAGTACAACCCCAAATTTTGCCAATATTGTAGTGCCACCATTAGTGCCGCTAAATAATAAAAAAGAGGAAAAAGCAAAGGTTAACAATCAATCCTCAAACAAAGAGGAGAGTTCCATTGTAGAAGAGAAGTCGGAGTTGCAGGGTGAGGCTAGCGATAAGCCTGCGAGAATATACGTTGCCAATAATCTCCACGATAACTTAGAAAGTGGCGCATCCGTGCGGGGGCGGCCATACGGAGCAAAGACCAGAGGCATTACCAAACGGCGAAAGAAGAGTGGTGCTGCTGCAGAGCCTCCAGAGGGTGAAAAGTGTACCATAAAGAGCTGTGCATACCGGTTTAAGAAGTCCGAGACCCTTGAATACCACAAACGTTGCCACAATATTGAATCGAATCCGACGCATTCGATGATTTGCCCAGAATGCAAATCCACCAATTTCAGTAATTGGAATTCATTGCACACACATCTTTGGCGCAGTCATCAAATCGACATGGAGCTCTATAGATGCCCGCAGTGTGATTTCAGGACCCCAATTTATTCACGCTTGCTAAACACACATTCGAAAATCCACTCCGAGGAGCGCAACTACAAATGCGATCATTGTGGTAAGGCATTCAAGAACACTAAACAACTGAAGAACCACCGCCGATGGCATCGTAACAAAGAAGGAACGGAGTCTGTCAAGAGCACATTACCCAAACTGTTCCCCTGCAAAGATTGTGGTGCGGCGTTCTCCTATATACATTCTTTGCGTGAGCACTTGTGCAAAAATCGGAACGAACAAATTGAATGCGAAGTCTGCCAAAAGCATTTGTCTTCAAAGTCCTCGCTGAAATTACACATGTTGACTCATAAAAGCGAGAAGCGTTTCAAGTGTGGCGAATGCGATTACGAAGCCAGCGATCACAACGCGTTTCGACGACACCGCATGGTGCATCTTGATCAGTCGGTGTATTCATGTCCACACTGCGATGCCAAATTTATACAAAGTTGCCCCTTTCAGGTTCATTTAACAATCATTTCCTTGCCCAATTCAATTGCAACTTATTGTTATATTTTTATTGCAGAGGCATATTCGTCAAAAGCATCCAGAGCAGGCGGCTGACATAGTCCACAAGTGTACACTTTGCAGTTACACCACCATCAATCGAACATTGCTCACTGTGCACCAGGCTAAGCACGAGTGTGCGTCGGTAGCAAAGAAGGTCAAAAAGTCATTCCAACAAGTAAAGACGTAAATAGTCGGTCAAAGACCATTCATACCAGTGGCGAGGCTTCTGTCGCTGCCTTGCCGCTACAGCAACAACAACAGCAACAGGTGTTAGTTCCTGAATCTGCACAAACTCCACAGAATCTAAACGAATGCTCAGGATATATAAAAACCGAAAATCATAGTAAACAACAATTTAATACTGATGCATTCCAAAGTTGTGAATCCATAGAACAATGTCAGGGACAATCTGTTGAACAGTTTTCTCAAATTTGGGGATTACAATTAACAGAGAACTTGATCATGCATGTACAAATGTATATAAGTTATTTAGCAAGTAAGATTTTGGTTTTACCATACGTCAATATCGCAACAGTCGTCAACTGATGCCGGGATAGAAACATCGAAAAGACAAGACATACATAATTGATTGATATGGTAAAAATCATGATAGGAGACGTGATGTTTTTTTTTTTTTTTTTTTTTTTTTTGAGACAAATAACTGAATTTACAAACAGATCATTTCATCATTCAACCGAAGTTCTGATCTGAGACATATCCACGCATAAAAGTTCGAGTTTCTTTTCCATTTTATAAGTAAGGAAATGAGCTTATTTTATAAAAACTTTCTTTCATATCATATCAATGGTGTAGTATGAGTTTAAAATTTGAAATTTTGTTTAAGGTATGAATAATTTATGTGATATTTATTTAAAACTAAGGACCAATAGATCAAAGTCAATGTACGTCTAACCTTAGTACGCGGTGGTGAGGATACAATGTACTTATAAAGCAATAACTTGGCTTCTAATTATCCGTTGGTCATGAAATTTTGACAGAGCGTCAATGAAGGATGTACCTTTCCAACTCAAAAGATAGCTTCACTATAAATAGAGATTTTGAAAAAGTCTTGTTTACCCTGACCCTGTATTTTTATTTGAGTTAAAAACTTGAATATCAGTTCGAGTGTGAGAAACTCTGGTGGCATAGGTTTGGCGCTATCAAAATCAAATATTGCAGAATTATATTGAAAGTTGAATTCTTTCCGTTATTTTGTCACTATGTTAATTTTTTTTTGAGCAATATCATAATTTTTTTAAACCAGAAGCAATCGGATGAAATTGCATATAAGACACATACATCGATTCTATATGGGAATTAATTTGATTTTAATTAAAATTTGTATGTTTTAAGAAAGGTATAAAGTCCTTGGTAAAACCAAAGTTGTTTTTTCTTATTTTGTTGTTTTTATTCTTTTAATTTAAGTTTAAGATTGTTAATTTTATAAACCACTAAGAAAATGATATGCGTGTTTTGTTATTGTTGTAATTAGATAATTACTTTTAAATTCTAAATGTGTCATTATAATGTTATATTAACAGACATAATCGTTTTAATACTTACTAAAGAAATTGAAATTCTACAGTTATTCAACTTTCAACTTGGTAATATGTGTTGTAGGATAATTTCGGAGATATCGTTTTCAACGAGGTTAACATTATATGATGTCTGAAAACACTAACCAGTCTTGTTTTTCTCACCGGATTTTTCAGTTGCTGTAGCAGATGCTAGTACCATTTGAATAAGCTGTGTATTTTCATTGTAGATTCTGCATCGGAGGTGATAAAGTCTCTCTTCAGTTGATAACAGAATTTATATAAATTTCTTTGCCATGCAAGTCTCACAGAGGACCAATAGTTATTTGGATCCTCGGCCATTTCAAGGATGACACACAATAGAAATTTTCGCTTTCTATAGCAATCGAGTATATTACATCATTTCCGGTGGTTTGCACTGCACCTTAGAAGGTATTAATACTGATGACAGTATTTATTTATTTATTTAATTAATTATGGCAAAATACTGTCAACTTAAAAGTAAATGATTATTAACATAATACAGGAGAATAAAGCAAAAAAGAAAACTTAATTAATAGTAATAAAAAATGATTAAAGTTAGGCTTAAACCTAATTTATTTAAATAATGAATAACTTGCAAGAATTAGACGTGATAGAACTTATTATAAATAGTGCATAAAACTCGGAAAGGATCATGTTGGGGGACCAGACCCACGAACAGTGTTCAAGTACTGGGCGGCCTAGATTTCTGAAAAGAAGCCTTATTAATAGTTGGAGAAAGAAATATGGCGGTTGAAACTCAATTTAGGGTTAGAAATCACTCTAAATTTTGAATTTTGAACAATAATGGGCCAAAATGACTTCCTTGAGGAACACCAGAATTGACAACAACTGGACTGGAAAGAGTGGAATTAAATAACACTCGTTGAATTCTATTTTTAAATAAGAAGAAATGCAATAAAGAAGATGTTGCGGGAAACTTAAAAGGCCCAGCTTATGTAATAGCAGATCATGATTAACGCTTTGCTGAAATCTGTGTAAATAATATTTCTCACTGAAACCAAGATTTACTAAAGATGTAAACTCAAGCAAATTTGTAGTAGGTGAACGCTTTTTCATAAAACCGTGTTGACATGGAATAATAATCGATCTACAGTGGTGATAAGGGATTGAAGTAATCTTTTTGGAATTGCCGAAAGTTTTGCAATACCTCTGTAATTGGATATGTCAGCTTTGTTACCTTTGTTATGTAGGGGAACTATAAAGTATTCTCTCCAAATAGAAGGAAAAATGCACTCAGTGCAGTGCAGTGATAAATTGAAAAGTTTCAGGAGCGGCTTACATGTGATGTAGTAAAATTTTGTTGTTTTTCGTAAAATAGACATTTCGTTCGTTCGTCAGATACAAATTTATTTCTTTTTTTTTTTTCTACTTCTTTCACCTTTAATTGTAACGAGGCATTCAAGATTTTGCTCTCATTCATTACGTTTCTTTTCTCTTTTCAAAATATATCTTGGGTCTTCATCTTACGTGTGCTTGTCATAAATTGGTAAAGATACTGAAGATTTGCTTAGGCTCAAATTATATGTTCATATGATGAAAAATGGGTAAATAACTTTATGCAAGCAAGTAAAGTCAACTATTTTAAATTTATTGTTAAAAGATTCATCATAATCAATAGAGCCGAATTTTGAATTTTTAGAGAAACCCTGCCAATTGTACAGAGATCAAGAGTAGTGTATCCTACTCACAAGTATTAATAAACCCGTCTAGCTATTGAAAGAAACATGAGTTTCATGAAATTAGGGCTCAATTAGATCTTAATATATCTGGAAGATCAGTTCAGGAAAACTTAGTATGCCGTAATCAATGCTTTTCCGCCCGTACATCTCATGTCTTTTGTAAAAATGAGCTTTGGCAGTTTTTTTGGTAAAAAAAAAAGGGTTAAATATAAGTAGATTACACAGACGGCTGCCATAAGTATTGTCATAATTTAGGGCATCCATGATAGCCCCGACTAAAGTAAAATCATGGTGGCCGCTTTTGAAGATGCAGGAAAATCTTCGCTCTGTTTTAAACCAACCAGAATGAATTCTCAGATATGCTATGTCGAATTGTTTGCCACCACATTAATTGAGTTTATGGGAAAACTCGAGATTTTAACATCTTAACGCCACAATACCAGTTTTTGTGGCTAGCTAGACTAAATGTCTTTCTTGAAAAATAAAAGAAACACAAATAAATAAATGAAATTACGAGTCTTTTAACATTTCTATCCAATATTTGAAATTTTCTCAGTGCAAATATACTTGTTTCCTTGAGGTAGTTTCATATCTATTTTATTTCATCCATTGAATAGATTTTGCCGTTTATTTGCCATCAGTTTAGAATTCTTTCTATTAAGATAAGTCTATTTGCAAGGAAATAATCTACGTAGAATATGATTAATTGTTATTAGGACTTTGTTGTAGCATATCTTCTTTCTCTAAAAACGTATTTTTGTTCCCATTGACCTTGGTGGTTGTGCAAGAAAGTAAGGATATACATAGTAGTAAATACATGTATCCGTCCCCATTTTGAAAAAAAGAAATGCTTAAAAAGTCATCATCAAAATGTGACACTCATGGTCAAATACAGAGGAAGGCATCAAATACATGACAAGAAAACATCAACTAGGGCAAATATATGGATAAGGATGCAGATTTATGACGAATTGTATACAATATAAAAAATGACATTGGATTGACCGCAACAAATGTGGCAAATTGGGTTTTTATGTGATTTTTATGTTAATGAAAAGGACAAAGAACAAACAAAAAACAAGGATAGTACCACACAAACGACTTTAATGCAGCTGGCGCTGAGAAACGATGGGTGGAAGATTTATATACTTTTATTATTTGATTCAAAACAAAATTCGCATTAATTCATATTACATAATCGATATAGTTTAGGTAAGAGTATAATGACGATTACAAAATTTTGTATAAATAGCGTTTTAGTTGTACGTTGTGTATCACAAGTCCTCATTATTAAATGGGTTGCGTTTAATTTTCCAGAGCTCATACCAGTGAAACCATGTTTCCGCAGTGATAGCCAAGCTAAAAATCTCCAGTACAATTACAGAAAATATTTTGATACAGAACCGTTCCTCAGAGTACCATTCAATGACAAAATTACAGAGTAGTACTACATTCATAACTAATCGCCAAATGTATGTCCCTACCCAGGGTCCAACGAATAAAGCAAATAGCTTGTTCTCCAACCTTCTTAGCGCATCATTGTATGGACAAGGCATAATTTTGCTGAGTAACGAGCTTAGGAGATGATTTGTTCCAATCATGGCAACAAGCGAGAGAATTATCGCAAGTTTTGCATACTTTTCCGATCTTTCATAAGACAGAGTTAAAGTTCGCTGAACAGGTTGCTTGAACCATAAAAAAGAGAACCAACCCATGGAGTATTCAACTTGTGCAACTAGCGGTGCAGTGCCGAAGTAGAACATTCCGGTAATATAGGCACATTTCCAAAGTAGTGTTTTAATCGTTTGAACGTAAGGAGATCTGTACATTACGGCGTCCATTGTGTATTGTTTTGTTTTACTATTAGTAATTTTATTTCTTTAAGATTTATTTCAACACAATGCTACGAATTTCGATTAAATATTAAAAATGATGCTAGCGAAATAGAATATTTATAATAAATTTTTTGTTTTTGATAGGCAAGTGACACAAAACAAAAAGATAAAAGAAAATAATTTTGAAATTTTTTGATGTTTGTAGTATTTCCTTGAAACTTGTTTGGATGAAACGTTGCGATTACCTATTTATTATTACCTACATGCTCCTGAATATGTTGCAAATTATAGCCAGTTATATTCCGGATCTTGGGCTCTAGATTGTTGGCGTAAACATCAGTAACTAAATGCTGAGATCCGAGCTCAGGTTCGCTTCGAGCTAAAACGGTTGCCCTGTCTATTTCTTTTTTTACCTCCGATTTAATAACCTCGAATTCCTCGTTGGATAACAGGCCCAAATTTCCGCATACTTGCTTAAAATAGGCTATAGGATCATGTTTCCGACGCACATCGTCTACTTCACCTAATGGCCGATAACTTGTTCCTGGGTCAGACATTGAATGACCTGCATATCGATATGTACTCAACTCGACTACTAATGGACCCTTTCGTCGTACATAGTCAATAGCGAACTCCATGGCGCTGCGCACGGCTAGCACGTCCATCCCATCGACCCAAACGCCAGGCAGTATGTCACCACGTTTATAATATTTCTGATTAGAAGCGGCACGTTCTTCACTTGTGCCCATGGCGTAATGGTTGTTCTCACAGACAAAAACCACTGGCAGTTTTAGAAGATGTGACATATTGTAAGATTCAAAAACTTGGCCTTGATTAGCGGCACCATCGCCATAAACTGTCAGACAAACACCGTCCTCTCCTTTGTATTTACTTGCTAAAGAAATGCCTGTTCCAAGTGGTACCTGTGAGCCAACAATACCATTGCCGCCATAGAAATTCGGTGCATACATATGCATTGATCCTCCTTTGCCCCGAGCACAACCACTTTGACGTCCCGTTAGCTCTGATAGTACGCCTACAGTGGAAACGCCCATCAGGTAGGCCAATCCATGTATTCTATACGAAGAGATTATACTGTCTTGGGTACGCATAGCTGCTCTCATGCCGACTGCGCAAGCTTCTTGGCCAGAGTAGAGATGACAAAAACCTCGAATTACTCGCTCCTGGTAAAGTTTGGTGGCAGCAGCCTCCAAGCGACGTATTGCCATCATTTGTGTAAAGTACTTGATAGCATCATCCTTTTGCAAGTCTATTTCCTCCTTTGGTCCTTGAATTAAGCGATGCAATTCGAAAGGTGTACGAACTTTAACTCTGGCCACACCAGCAATAGCTTGTTTTAATACCCCGTACATAATTCTCAGCCAGAAGTCTTTGAGTCAATAGAAATACTAGAAAATACAAAATAATTTGTTTTTTTTTTTAAAGAAATTTAAAATCATCAATATAAGTAGACTTCTCAGGCTTCTTCAATTGTAGCATTAAAGTTCTTTTTCATACAAAAACTAGAATACCGGTCGAAAATAGCTGATCAAAGAAAACTTATAGAATATAGTTTTTATATCCAGTAATAGTAATATTTTAATCGGATAATTAGTCATGAGTTGATCATCCAAAGTACAAAAAAACAAAGACTTTGTCTAATCTTGCAGTCACTGTGAACACACTTTTCATAATCCCCGCTGACTGATGGTTTCCGCATCATAGTCTCTTTATTCTTATTCTTCTTTCTACTGTAAATATACTCGCTATCAGCTGTTAGCTTCACTCACTAGCTTGAAATTCATTACATACCTATCTCTATCAAATATTGTACATAATTATACCCTATAACAATAACTGCAAGGATTTTGCCTATTATTGAAAGGATTCGCCTTTCTTAGAGCACGGGTATAATATCAAAATAATCAATATCTTGGAGAGAATTAATCTGTCTGTATGTACGCTTGTAAATTTGATAACACTTTTCTATGCAAACAAGTACCAGTTTTAGACAATGGTCTGCGATATATGTATCATATTCACACGAGTAAGATCTTAACCCATAAACAGAATTCTCAAAGCAAGGGTAGTCATAAAAGTATCCGACTTAATAAAGAAAATGTAAAACATTTTCTGAAAATGTATCTCTATTTCTCTACATAGTAGTCTATTAGCTTGGTACATTTTTCTCCAGAGTTGTTCAATAGCTTCGATACCATTTTTATCATTTTTGTAGTCAGAATTGACGAAATGACTACAATGTCTCCCAACTCGCATACTTTCAATCGACGGTCTTCCCATACCATTTTATGAACTTTCTTCATCATTTCTAGTATGGACAGCTCATTTAATCGACCACTGCGATTATAGTATCGGCAACGCGTACAGCTTCATTTGAACTCTGCAGGAGCAGGAGCTTCGCTTTTATTTACTTATATTGAATCGATCGAGACTTTTCAAATGAAGTTATAGTGCTTTCGGAATAACATATGTAAAGTAATTATATCAAGGAAAACAATCTTTATATATATAATTCTTCTGTGAGTGTGTATGTCACTGAAGTTCTCTTAAACGACTGGACCGATTTTGATGAAATTTTTTGTGTGTGTTCAAGGGGATCTGAGAATGATTTAGATTCACAATTTTGTCCGCTGGACAATGTTTTTTTAATTAATTTTTAATTTATTAGTAGTTGTTGATTTTGAAATGTTTTACATTGGATCCGACAGACGGCGCTACCATCGCAGTGTCAAATTTTAAATAATATTTAATAAAGATCGAGCTACTTAGCATTACAAACCTGACTGTATAGTATTAAATTTCTTATCAACCTTGCTTTACAATCTTTACAACCGATATTCTTTATATGTGTGTTCATATTGAGTCTTATGCGCGGCTATACCGTTCGTTCATCTGATTGCAATGACATTTTGTGAATGCGTGCATGGTTGGTTTTAGCCTTGAACATAACAGAGTACTTTTGGATTCGATATGTGACGCTGTTGTCGAGAAATTGGTGGATCAAATACTGCATTTGATTTGTCTGATTCTGCGCAATGTACTACAGTTTGTTTTGAATAAATTAAAGGACTCAATAATACAATAACACTTAAGGCAAGACCAGGGAGCTGTGCATTGTTGTGGATTTGGTAAGTCACTGGAATTATTAATGTGACTAACTATCCATTTAGCCAAATTAAAGTGCAGCGGGAAGCAAAAATGAAATACCAGAATTGCAATTCAACTTATTAATAGCGATGGTGCGAAACCGCAACTGTAGGTATGGCCCAATCCACTTGCGTTCTACTGAAAGTGAAGTTTAAGGAATTCGATTGGCCGTACGACGTCGGGCAGGATACCCTAGCATATAAATAAAAATGAGCCAAGCGCGAGTCAGACTCGTACATGAAGGGTTCCGTACCAGATTGGGGTTTGTATGGGATCTACTCCCAACAAATGTACCGCCCCTATATCAGAAACTTATAGTGTCTGAATTTCTGTTCAATAGTCCAAAAAACAAAAAAGTTTTTCGAATAAGGGAGGTACCCTCCCTAGCAATCCGATCAAACTGAAATTTTGGTTTCTGATCTATTGCCACCAACCTTCTAAATTTCAAGATCTTGGGATTACTGGATCGTATAACTACCATAAAAACCATAATGTTTCTTGTATGTGGATTCCTTTAAGTTTTTGAAAATATTCTAGTTTTAGTATATGTTGCTGATGCCCGAATAGAACTCCACTTTCATTGAAAATTTCAACGGACGGACAACGAAGTCTCTGCAATAGAGTTCCCTTTGGTACCCTTTGGGTCCGAAACCCTAAAAAATATCTTTTGAATGATCTTTTCTAACAAAATAAAAACAAATATTCATTTAACTCTTCTTTATTTAACTTCATCGTTTATTAGTGATTAAAAGAAGTCTCTAATAAATAATGTATATGTAAATTTACACATTCGACAGACAAGTTTTTCTGTCAAGAGTTGCCGGACATTTCTTCAATTTTTGCTTTAAATTTGCATTTAAATGGCTCTACTAACTGAGATGGTGAAGAAAGCTAACTTATAAACACCTTTAGTCATGCAGGACTAGCATTAAAAACAGCATCTGCTTAGCCATTTTTTTGCCTAAACTGAAGAAGTTCTGCACTTATTTAACTTTTATCTTGTTGCGCTTTGTAATCGATAGGCAGCGTCCTACATAGGATAGAAAAACTTTGAAACCATGTTGTGTCTTGCGGACAAAACATCGAAGTGATTGAATTGATCACTTTCTACTTGGAATACCGGCAATAATGGTCTCATGACAAATGGACTTACTTATGAGAAAATGCGCATCGTAATCGGATGCTAATTTCTTGTTTTTTTCTACTTACGAATTAACAACTTACGAAAATCGGATTGTACTTTTCCACTTTCCTACTTGAGAATTAGCTAATCACGCAAATGATCATCGCAAATCTTTGGTTTTTGAAGAATTTTGCTTGCGTAATCCTTTGCAAATATTTAAAACATATTTTTCTATTTTCCATTTTCATGAACCAATGCAAAATTTCTCCATTTTTTGCAACTCTGACGATCTTAATCTTTTACGCTTAATATTTACGCTTTTTCTTTGGTAAAACTTTGGGATTATTAACTTCTATTTATACCAACAAAAACTACAAGTATGTTAAATCAACTGATGAATACGAGACCAATGTAGCAAAGCAATGTCTCAGTTTTGGAAATGGAAAAGAGTCTGAGAGTATTCAACCCCTCTGTGGGGACGGCTCTATTCTTCTTGGAAGGCGGACGCATCTTCTAAGGGAAACTTTTTCCAGTGATCGGGCAGTTTGGCAAATTTGGTACTGGGGAACCTGGCTTTATTCATTAATTCTTCAGGTTGGATACCAACAAGGATTACCTTACCATCAACTTCCTTAAACCCCTCTTCTTCTTTTCTAAATTCAGCGTTCTCTCGGTGAGCGGCCTGCTTAACCAAACTTAACTGCTCTTCCATATAATGAAGGGGCCCCGAAATCGTGTGGTGATGTTTACGTTTTTAGAAGTTCACGTCTTTACCCCGACTACTCAGTATTGCATTACTGTAGAGATGCTGCTAACATCAGTCGAGAAAGTAAATAAAATATGTCATTTGCAATATTTAGAATTATATTTATTTGTGTATAATTAATTAACTGTGGTGCTACAATTAAATCGTATTTTTCCTCATTGGGTAAGTAGTTACACATATGTACCTATATGTATTCGAGAGCATTTTATTGTATTACAATAACTACAATATTATTAACTTAAATATTAATATTTTCTATTTATATTTATATTTATTTTATATTATAGTTTTTAGCAATTTCATTGGGATTTGTGTTTTTATGTATTTTACAAGAAATTATTATTAATGGAAAGACTTCAGTAGTTCGCAATATAAAATGTGGTAATAAGAACGAATAATATTCTAAGTAGTATAAAAATTAAACGGATGAAAGCATAAAAAAGCAATTAATTTTTGTTTTTGTTAATGAGTCTATAAGTATTGCATTTTGGATTATAAGTACAATCATATAAGAAGAACAATAATAATAAAAATAATTTTTAACTATTTTAATTATTTTTCGTTAAGGATATTTTTTTATAATTATTTATTATAATTAAGAGGAAGCATTTGATATGTAGTAAAAAATTTACATTAAGTTCTCATATATGTATGTACTAATATTTTACATTAAACATTACATAATTAACAACAAATTAGCGAATAAGTTTATTTTTTATTTTCTTTTTTTTTATATTTTTTCATTTTTTATGTTGTTTAAATTATATAAAAAAAATATTTTCTTATTGGCACAATATCGAAGTCTTCTGCAAATTGAGCTTCTTCTTTTATATTTTACTTAGGAATTTTTATTTTTAATAATTTTTATTTTTATGATTAAGTTTTTCTTTTATAAATTTAATTTACAAGCTTAAAGAATATTTAACAACATTGAATGTTTTAACATTATTTTTCTGTTCTTTTTTTGTTGCACATAATTTTTTAATTTAAAAACTAATTTAATGGAAAAATGCTATTTACAATTGCAACCTATAATATTGTATTGTATATAGTAGAAAATCTCTATTAAATTCTAAACATTTTGGGTACACGAATATCTTTCCTGTCTTTTGGTGACATTTTTCTAATAAAGTCATGTCAGAAGTCATCAATTCACTGCAAGCCTCAAACAATAATTACAACAATTAACTGTCTATAAATGGGATTAAGTGTGTCGGATGTCACTCCCATAATGACAACCCCTCACATGTTGGTACTTCCCCGACCGAATTGTCTCATAACCACAGAGACCGGGTGTTATTAATCGCATTTGATTTGTGTTGTCGCTTTGTCTTCACAGTAGTTCATTTCTTAGTAAATGACAATGGAACGTCTTCATTCGCAAATAAAATTCGCAAGTTATATTCATTCGTATTCTAGTACTGTCGCGACTTCCTCTGGTGTCTACTCTCTTTCGATGTCGATGCCAGTTGTCTTAATGTACTCGCATAATCCTTGGCAAACGTTTTTGGCACTTTTCCTGTCTAGTCATTAACATTTAATAGCATATTCTGTGTTTTCAAGTCAAGTCGCCATCCCACGTACATTCACATTGGAGTTTCTTTGGCACTTTTGCCCCCAACCTCATTAGTTAGCAATGTGACGGGCGTGAGGGCTGGGGTCATGTTAATGTAATGATGTGCGTTAATAACGAGATTAGTGAGTGGAAACGTCTTTCAGTTTGAGTGAACTCCTGTGTGCGCGTGGGTGTATTTCGTACAATTTTATGATGATTTTATTGTAATGTGGTGTGGTTTGTGGGTCATCGTGGTTGTTCAGAGATTTTGAATTTGTTTAGTTGCCTTTTCGTACATTGAAGAACATACGAGCTACCTTGCCGAGTGCGCCAACAAAGTCCCAGCTTTCCTTAGTGCTCAGCTGTGGTGCCATGGTTGTTGATTGCCTTGGCTCTGTTTGCTGACAGTCTGCAAGCTGCCGCTGTTGCAGATCGACCTATGATGGTGTAGAGTACCAACCACCGCTAGGGGCACCCTTGGCATGGTAAAGATGAAAGCTTGAGTGAGGAGCAAAGTACTGCGGTTGATCAAGATTGCTGTAGGTGACGCCACCCTCTGTTGTGGTTGTGGAATGGCTGTGCGAATGCATGGTTGCTGCCGAATATGGCTGTGGTTTCAGAGGGAGCGTTGCTGATGTAAGGCCACCATCGGTAGTGCCAGTGGGCGTGCCATACTGAGTTCGAAGTGTATCGACGTACTCGTAGCCAACGGGACCAGCACCACTACCTCCACCATTGCTACTATGAGTAGGTCCTTTACTGACAGTATTTAGGGAGTTGTTAGAGTCACGGGGCGAAACAGAGCTTGGCGGGGTCATGGCATTATGGTAGTCAATGGAGCTATGATAGCCGCCATATGTCGAAACAAGGTTGGTAAAGGCGTCTGCTGAAGGTTTCTGTGCTGAGTGTAGTTGCAGGTATTGATTCTCATAGGACGACTCACTTCCAGGAGGCGTGGGCAATGGGCCGCTCTGTTGGTCACCATAGAACACGCCAGTTGGCGTTTGACGTGCCGTTGCACGTATCACACTTTCCCGGTTTGCATAAAGCTGACGCAGTAATGCCGTTGCGGGCATGGGAGCCGGCTGTTGATAGTGAGGTGCACCAATCCATTGAATTGTACTGCTCTTTTCGTTTGGATCCTGCGATTGTTGTTGTTGTTGTTGTTGCTGCTGCTGCTGATGCTGTTGTTGCTGAAGGTGTTGCTGCTGATGTTGGTGTTGTTGTTGCTGCTGCTGCTTCAGCAATGCATCAGCACTGAAGTCAGTGTTAGATGTGGGAACATTGTTGTTATTGTTGCTGCCCGGCGACGGCAAATGCTTTGACATGGCATGTTCAAGATCTTTCACAGAGCTTTCCGGCTGTTGCTGCTGTTGTTGTTGTTGATGTGAAGACGCTGCGCTAGCTAGCTGCTCATCCACCAAAGAAGGCAATCGACTTCGAGGTGTTGTCACGCGTTCTAAAGCCGGAAGTTTAGCCATCGGCTGTTGATCTATGGACACTGTAGCAGCGGTGACCTCCGTTTGTTCTTCTGCTTGCTGAGCGACTTTACTTTTGCGTTTTCGCTTTGTTGTTGTTGTAGTTGTAGTTGGTGTTGCAGATGGAGCAGCGGCTGTCGTTGGCAGAGGGGTTGTAGTTCCCGGGGAAGATAAGATGCCTCCAGAGCTGCTATCAACTTCGATACCCAACGGTGTTGGACTATCCTTGATTAAAGTCAAGTTGTGTACGTTGACACTAGCACTTGAATTCGCGCCGCGGCCTCTACCACGTGAGTGTTGGCTATCGGTTTCTGATTTTGAGACACTACACTTGGCATCACTCCCAATATGAGGTTGGCCATCGCCAGCAGCATCACCGCCGGGGGAGCCAGAGCTCTTATCACTGCTCCCCAATTCCTCGTGCTTGATACTATCCACACTGGGTTCAAGCTGACAGCAATCCAAAATTAAGTTTTCGTTTTCACGATTACTGCGCAGAGTAAAGTAAAGTTAAAATAATGATCCACAATCTAATGACCGTTCAATAGAACTTACCTTATGACATAGTTGACGCAGATAATGTTCTGTTCGTCTGCGTTCTTGGTGCTGCACACCACTGTAGCACACGTCTGGAGCCAAGTGTAGCCGCCGTTCTTGTTCATCAGGCGATAATAACCTGTCAGCACTTGACCTTTTTCGATAACTACAAACAGATGATTTAATTTTAATGATAACCTTCAATATCGGTCATTTGTTTGGACTTACGATCCGAGTGACTCTTGCGAAGTCGGTTGGCATCTTCTGCATGGCACAATGCATATAAACTTTTATTTACTAAATCCTCGGGGCTGTAGTCAAGTAAGTCGGAGACCCTATAAATTTTATTATGATTATAGCACCTTTGGTATTATTGAAATATGAACTCTTGTGTACTTACTTTGGCTCGCAATGAGCCACGCGTAGATCAAAGTTTACTCGTGTCACGAACATATCGCACTCCAATCGAATTTCATGCACCGACGGTGGTGGCAATGCAATTGCCAGCGCTACCATCCCCAATAACGGTGGCTGTGATTTGCGGGTGTGTGAGAACGTATACTGAGGGCGTAGCTTGCAGAGCAGTAGTACGACCTAAAATGGGTGAAGAGTGTTGGGTTTCTGGTTAGGTCTCGTCGAATTCACACGGTGTGGTAGGTGAATAAGCAAAGCTGGTGCATTATACTTGTATGTACATTTATTGACTTAACAGAGCGATTATGAATGGTTTCATGAGATGATTTGTTTCGAGAACGAGAACAGTTTCTCGATACTAACAATTATTTTATAATAAAAAATCGCCGTATTCGATACTGATCAATCAAATCAGTTTCACATATTGATCCCATAATAATTCGAATTAGTAGAAAATCCCAATCAAAACCCTTTACTTTCTAAAATATTTACATAATAACAATTTACAAAAGCCCAGCTTAGACCATCTCAAGTACTCATCCAAATGAATGAACGCTTAATGAATTTTATAATGATTTTCTCAATATTAAAACCGAGGCAGTGAGTGAGCTTTTGATAATCTGAACTGGACTCGTGACTAAGAAGAAGCTAAATAATTTTGTTGAAAATTTTGTTTTATTTGTTGGACGACTGATTTTATGATTGATACGTACCGAATAGTTTGTGCCCGGGTTTTTACCATTTTTACCACAATTGACCGACGCATCGTTTGCCTGTAGATAAGCAGTGGATGGGATGGTAATACATAATACTCAAGTTAAAAATCAATTCGAGTAACGTTTTTCAGTGAATTTTCAATTGTGCAAAAATTTTGACAAAAGTAACAAGCCAAAAATAACCACAAACCAAATCGACTAACTAAACTACAACTAATGATCTATTGTATCTATATAGGTATTATAAATAAGTACGATTAGGTATACAGTATAAAGTTATGAGCGAGCATAAACTACATTTTACATCATTCACTAGAAATATTGTATTTAATATAATAGAATGGAAACACTTACCCGATAACCGGAAGATTTAAAGTGACAGCCTCTTTTAGTTAATGTGGACTTCATGCGAATGCAAAAGGAACGATCATAGCCTTTATAGCCACTTGTCGAAGCCGTTGTCATTTGGGCGGCAACTAAACAAATGAAAATAAAGAAGCAAATACAAAATTCAGTAATTGAAATTTACAAATTCTTTAGGACAAGTAACAGATATTCATTTATGGTCGTTTATCACCCAACCTAACGAATGGGGGCCCACACCAAGTTAGACTAAACTCACCATCGGGATTGTTCGTACCGTGTGTGCCGGTGCCATCATCAGAAGCACCTGAAGTTGGTGAGGCAAGACCTGCAGGTCCGCTGCCGCCGCTCGAACCTCCAGCTCCGCTAGTCAGACTCAGGCCAAGTGTGTTCAGCAATTTCCGCATGGTCCGCTTGGTGTATGTAATCGAAAATGCTACTGCCTGTCATCTCGACCTGTGATAGACCAAGATAAATGGATACCGTTTCCGATATGTACAGGAAGCGTCCATCTGCAGCAACGGCCAAAGCAAAACCGTCCAATGACTACAATATTAACAATGGTAGCGACAATGATAAAAATGGCGTGGCGAAGGAAAAAGAGAAAGTCGAGAATGCAATAAAATGAAAATATTTAAAGAAATTAACATAAAGTGACTTGAAATGACTCTTCTTTCTTTATTATTGTTGTGTATTTTTTTTTTTTTTTTTTTTTTTGTATTTTAAGGTGCGCATTTGGATTTGAAGAGTTACGCAGTAAAAATGGTCGACTGTCAACTGTCGACATGGGTGCGTCACTCTACGAGTATCTTTAGTATGGTATACGTATGTGCTTACCTGCAGTATGTGGGTGCCCTGATGTTGTTCGAACAAATCAACGGCGGGACTGCGTCGAATGGCTGCACCTGCAAAAGACAATAAAACAATGGAAGAATGGTTAAAATTTTGATAAATACAATAAATAAAAATTCAATGGCCACAAGCACCAAAATCAATGATAATCCATTTATGAGCTCATATGTTTATTCCTTTTCTTTATTTATTTATTCATCATTCATTCGTCTCTTGTTTATTTTCTTAAGGAAAAAATAATAGCCGCAAAGAACCCCCAAAAAAAATAGCCAACACTCAAAGTGGTTTTGCAATCGAGTGGAATGGCCTCATTCTCATATTTTCTCAGCTGATACTTAGTGCCCTTATGCTTATTTTTGCCATATTTATTTAATTCAATTATAGAATTTTATGATTATTGCACAAAGGACAGGACCAAAATACATAGCGAAAAAAAAAAAAAACCCAGAAAAAATATTATTGCTTTAGAGACAACCAACCCCTCCATTACTGAGTCTTATATTTCGGCACTTGACATCATTGTACTTCACATTTGTGTGAATGCGAATGACTGACCAACTCTTGTTATTCTCATTTTTCCTCGGGCTTTCCTAAATCCCAAGTGACTTTCTTCTTGGCACCGAATTCGAATTCATGTGGTCAAAATAAGCGTTAAGTTGGTAAACAGTTTCCGTTTCCTGTTTTTTTTTTCATCCAACATTCATTTGGACTTGCTTGCCTTAGCTTTGTTTTTTGGATCACTGTGAACATTAATGACCTTCGAACGCCCACTTTCATGTCAATTCAATAATAAATATTTTTCGGTTTTCTTCTATGGGTCTTCACTGAGTTAAGGGTGTGCAAATCGAAGTACTTTTTATTGCTCAAGTCGAAGGTTGCTGCTCTTCACAATTTAGGATGTAGATACTCATACTTTTTAAGCACATTCAATGCTGATACTTATTTTGAAGCTTAGTTGCGCATAATAATCCAATTCTGCTCCGACTTACTTCCATGTGTGTGTGTCCTTTTATGGAGAACAACAACAACAACAACAACAACAACAAGAGATTAAGTGCGCCAAATAATACATTCCACCCCATTGACTTCTGGATTATTCTTTAGTGTTTTTTACTCATAGAGTGTGTTTTTTAAGATGCTTAGTTACCTTTGCTGACCTGGGGGCTTTTTGCGCTGGGAATTTCTTTATTACCCGTACGTTTGTCTGTTCGTCCGATTGCCTTACTGTCTGTCTGACTGTAAGCAATTGTTATTGCATAAGTGTGAATTCAAATTCTTGCTGGAAGATTACCACCAAGTTGTAGTTCACGTTTTCCAAGTTCGTTTGTTCGTCATTTCAACGTGACAATAATGTGACATTGAGTTCGTGTTTGTCCAACCATGACTTTGTCAAAAAAAAAAAAAGAAGAAGAAGAAGAAAACCGGAAAAGTGATTTGGATGAGGAAAGTGCGATGAAATTTTGTATTGTAATTCATTGTTAACGAAAATTGTATTTATTATACATTTTTTCAATGTCATGATTGGGACATTAAATTCAATTTAGCATTGGAGTCGCTTTTTAAATTTAAAGAAATTAAATTGTAGTTAAATATTTTGTGAAATCAAAACAAATGTGTTCTCGAAACCCTAAAACTTTAAGGAAAATACAATATTAAATGTGTAGTATTTATATTCAGTTTTTTATGATTCTTTCTCCTTAAATGTAAATTGTCAATTCTCTTTATCCATAAAAGTTTTCGTTTATTAGATTTTATTTACGCCACAAAATTAACCTTCTGAAAATTTCATTGAATTTCAATAACAAGTATCTACAATAACTTTGTACTATGTATTCATTCATGTACTATGTAGTCTCACATTATATAGAAATTTGTTAAAATGATCGAATGACGCGTATCAACATCATCATTAGGGGAGACAGACAAGTAACAAAATGGCTGCGCATGCGCAACAAATAACATAAATTTTCAGTTTAATTGTTTTTTATGCAAATTGGGCATTCAAATAAAAAGCAAGTAATGACAAAATAAAAAAAAGTAACTACGAGTAAATAAAAATTTATAATTTTGTTTATTTATTTAAGGTTCTTCTTTCTACTAAGCAACAACATTTCTCAAACTTTGGTTTCATAAAAATCACATAATTTAAATTGCAGGAAGCTGATTATGAAGAAATAGATGCAAATGTAATTCAAAATAATATAATTTTACTTTAGTACTATGTTTCTTCTCCGATTGATCTGGATCTAAGAACTAAAGAATTTACTTGCGCACGTTTTGATGAAAATACAAAATATTTGGTTGAATTTTGAGAAAATTGTATTTCATGTAAAATTTAAATATAAAATTATTGTGTCTTCCAGTCGTCAGTTTAAGGTTGCTTCAGTATGCTATCTGTTTATAGACTAAAGAAGACCATGCAGAAAATTTGAGTCACTTGGGAAAAAGCGAAGATCTTTTAAATCTAAATTATCGTAATGTAATAGTAAAAGTTCCTTCCAACTTCCAACATACATAAATGTATCTATCTAGTCATTGTCTATGGAGTTGGAGACGGAAGATGGTTGTACATTCTGGCAAAAAAAAAAAAAATATTACTTACATTTACTAATTGATGCTCATTTGAAACTCTAATTATACTTTTCACGCAGTGAATAGTACGATAAGTTTGTCATGACTTTGTAACAGGCAGACGTTGTCTCCTTCAGGCACCACATAAAGTATATATATTTTTGATAAGCTCGATGAGGCGAGTTGATTACACCATATCCGTCTCTCCGTCTGTCCGTCTGTATGTAGCCAACTAGTCCCTCAGTTTTCAAGCTAGAGATTGTAGACAAAAACTTTTTCTAGGGGTGCGTGAAGAGTATAAACTTCGGCAAAGGCGGAGTAAATCTTCTTTTTACTTGTTTTAACTACTTTTCACACATGTTTTCCTACAAACACTTTAATGAAAGTAAATTCAAAAGTGTCATTGTGTATCTTTGCATTTATATGTGCTTCAGTCGACTTGTACTGTCTTTTCCTTGCTATTCTTTGTTTACACCCTATCCCTCTCTCTCTCTTGCTCCAATACACTCAAATTACGTCACTACACAACAATAAGAAATACCTTTCTGCATTCCAGTTACTTCGTTCTGGTCTAACAGTAACCATTATTTTTTAACAGCTCGACCAAACGGTCTTTTTAAAATGTTATTCTTACACAGATTGTGATTGTATATATATATGCACAGCACAATTATGTAAGTGTTCCGCTCAGAGCGAAACCGATCCTGTCTCAATTTTTCCAGTTTTTCACGGAGCAGATCCCAATGAAACTGTGTTGAGGGTTTTGTGCGACCTCTGGTTACAATACCTTGTTATTTTTACATTTGAATATTAACATTCAAGAGTTGAAGTTATTAAGAATAACTCACTTAAAAAACGAAATACAAAAAATTCCTTGAAGAACATAACTGTCTTTTATGTAGTGGCTTTTTGTCTCGTTCTATGTAAATTATCCTTTTTAATCGTTTTCTTAAAAAATGCTAAAGTCTTCTATACAAAATTTAAAAACAATCGACAATTTTTTAAAGTTATGTGGTAGGTTTTTAAAATATTGGGGCATAAGTTTCAATCACGTAAAAAATATAAAAATAAAAATCTTTAAATGATGTACGTCATTACATATGTGCAATAATAGAATAAATGAAAAAGAAAAACACAATAATGAATTATTTCCGGCTTTTAGTGTCTACATAAGTCTTACTACAATAAGTAGAATATTTACTTTGAAGTAACATTTCCATTCTTTCTTATCACTTATTTTTCTTTTTCTTTTTTCGTATGCATTAAACCCAAGATGGCTGCCAGTAAATGCAAATGAATTCATTTTTATCGAACTTTAACACTTAGAACTACCCACTATTCAATGAATGTTAGAAAAAAAAATGGTTGAAAAATATTTACTTACTTTTTAATTTACTGCTACTTGAGGCTTCGCGGGTCCATGGCGGATCGCCGTGTCCGGAGAAGTCTCTTAGTTTCAGATAGCTTATTGTCAGTCTTATGATGGAGGCCTTATCCAATTGGCTAGTGATCGCTGCAGGTAAAGGCAGCATTTTTGCTAGTTCATAGAACTCGTAGTTCTCTTTACCGCGTCTCGAACGCGCTGCATCGCGAGATTTCTCCTTTCGTAGTTCCAAAATCCTGCAAACGGGAAACGGTTGCACATTAATCACAATCACAAATGAACAGACACAAACATTTTTCAATAATTGAAACAGTAATGTCAACAATAATAATAATAATAATAATATGTTTATATTGTTGTTATATAAGTAGACAGTGAATAATATTCCTATTGATCTTTGGATCCCTTGACATCACCTGTCGTTGCCCTTTGTTGACAAAATACAACGAAGACGACGACTTAAAATGAAACTACAAATAATATTTCGATAGTAAATGTGTAGCTCAAAACCAAGTTGAAAGTTGGCCATAACTCACGGCATTCACAATGGGCCAACATTCGATGACGGAAAGCTGTCAGGCTGTTTTTCTTGCCTTTATTGTCTGCAGGGAAACTAATTGCAAGCAATTTATCTACAGTTCGGTCCGGATCAGCACAGCTCAACTCAACCTAAAGATACGCGTACTCAATGCATATCGTTCATATCTACCACGCGTGAAATGCATGAGAAGAAAATTGTTTCAGCCTGTGATGCAGCAAGTGTTCTCACACAAAGATGCATCAAAGAAAAGGCGAAGAAGATACGAGGAACGATGCAAGGGATCAAGGCGAAAAGAAAAGCTAGAAAAATTGCCTCATTTTGTAAGCGTTACAAATGTCTGTGTGTTGTATCTTTGTATCTTTTTGCTGTCTTTCTTTTGTTTGTCATTCATTTGATATTTTTATTTGTTTGCAGAAGTCAAGATCGGCTTCGTTTGACTACAACGGCGAGAGAACGAGAGATGTGAAGACAAGTCAAGTTAAGTTGTTGAAATTCATCGTTTGTATCTACATTTGTAGTTGGTTCGTCTGTCTGTCCATCTGTCAGTTCGTCCATTTGTATGTACTATGTTTGTCTTTATGTTCAACTAGTTGCCACCGAGTTGATGCCGCTTTGTCGTGCGCATTGATGTTGATCTCAGCGGCTCATCCGATCCGATGCGATCCGATCTTAGCCCAAAAACATTTCATTCACAAAATCGTCTCATCTTCCCAAAAGCTGCCGTCCGTTGAACGAACTGAGCTTCGTTCGTTTTTTGCTTCAGTTGGTCGGCCTTTTTGTAGCTTGTGATTATCTCGACTATCCAAGTTAATCTAAGTTAAGCCGAGCCGAGTTGAGTCGAGTCGAGTCGAGTCGTACAAGTATTTTGTATCTTCTTTGGAAAACCTCATTTTAAGCGCTCATAATTTTTAATTTCTGCCTTTCTGGTTTTTTTTTCGTTTTCCTTATGGTTAAATTTATTTAAATGTTTTTGGAATCTGTAAATACTCTCATCACAAGTTTTGTCTTTGTCGCTTCATAATTTACTCATATTTTTTGTTTATTTTCGTACAGTTTTTGTTTCTCTGAAACTTTGCTCAATTGATGTTTATCTGTTAGTTGTAGTTATTTTTGTTAAATCTTCTGGCTCATAAAAATATTTTTTTTGATAATTAAAATGAAACTACAATAAAAGCAACTAAAGAAACTTGCGTTTGCCACGGGCCAATCTGGTTTTTGTGTTTTCTTTACGTTCTCTACATCCAACACAGATACTTAGATACATTCACATTTGTTGGTAATTTTTGATATTCTTTGTCTTTATTGGATTTAACATAAATATAAAAAGTTGTTTGGCAAAATAATTGGATTACGAATGAAATTTATGTTAATCAAGTTAATAATTGTAATTGTGAAGAAATAACTTTGAATTTTGTAATTATTTTGATGTATGTTTTCTACTTAAAGACGAGTTATAATGTCTTCATGTACAGTTAAAACCGTCGTCGGGGTCAACCGAGCGGAAAATATTATTACTACAAAATGAATACATATAAACCTATAACTTGTCTTAAATGCTTTACTTCTTCTGATTCAATTTCAATAATTAAATTTAAGTTGAAACTGATTCATTCCAACAAAAATTTATATTGTAGACAAGATCTCATCAATAACTAACCATAGCAATTGGTCAAATAAGATAATAATTTAACAATAATAAAATATACATATTTGATTTGAAATTTCTGTTTATTTCTCGTATTCTCATATAAGCTAAATGTATTTTTTATAATTCATTTTTTTAATATAATTATGTAAGGATAGATGAGCAAACAAGTTGTAATAAAACATATTATAAGAGATATCGAGATCTTAATATAAATGTGGTTTTCTCACACAATAGCAATTTATCTTAGAAAGTAATAAATGAGTTAACGGAAGCATAAGGAATATGCTAGGGAAGAACTTATATCTATATACATATTTTCTATAAATGTGTCCCAAACAAAGTTCGCTTAAGATATCTATTATTCGTAACGCAACATTTTGATTGTTTAAACTTGAAGTCCTCATTGAATAACACATACTTGGCATAAGATAAGCGAGAGAGATTAAATTGCAGCCGTGGTTGAATGCATAGAGCGGTGCCTCGTAATGCGTACAACGCGGGTTCGATTTCAGCACAATGCTGTTCACATTTTTTTCACTTTTTTGTCTTTAGGTTTTCGCTTATCGTATTTAGCTTTGGTTTCAAATATAGACACTCCTTTCAGTATCCGAAATAAACTGGAGCAAAATTCATGCAACGGGTTCTTGATTTATTGATATTGAATAGTCTAGCTTCATGGCTTAACTATGTTACCAAACTAATTAGTTCCAATTGTTCCCTCCATTCACTAACTCTTATATCAAATACGATAACTGATAAAAAGTTCAGAGTATTGATCAACAATTCATGTTCTTGGAAAAGGACAGTAAATGCGCCGTTGCTTTTTAACTTACTTATATTTGCTAGGCAACTTAAACAAAATGGAAATATTACAGCATTCGCGGATGATATTGTCATTCACCACTCTGACGAGATAATCTTTAATATTCACAGTCACTTGCAATGCAAATTGGGTATAGTCGAAAAGTTCACAACAAATTGGCTTTCGACAATAAATGCACCAAAATGCAAATGCATTCTTTTTTGGCCACCCGTGGTCAAATGTAATAACAACATCAAGAATAAATTGGACATAAAAATTATAATGTATCAAACGATTCTCAGACCGATTTTATCGTTGTCTGGATGAGGACTTTCATAACTTGATTAGAGCATCGTACTATGAAAACGAGTCATACGTTGAAAATGCACTATCTAATGGACTTAGTCCTTCTGAAATATTTTTATATCTTGATATAAATGGTAATGTACAATAAGAAGAAGACTATGTTCCGATTTTATTTCACATACTCGTATATATTTACTATAGCAGAGCTAAATCAAGAAAAGTGGTGGATAAAGTTTTATCCACGTCTAATCTCAAAACAATATATGAAACAATCAGCTAATATAGCTAAAAAATGTTTGTGGCTTTAATTCCACTGGCTATATATGTGTTTCCAATTCCTTTCCTTCCACTTTACTATAACCCTCTTATTTCCTGGTTACCCTTAACCCAGCCTTTTATCTTTTGCATTCTTAGGCCAATGTTTTTTTTTGTTTTTCACTTTTCGTTGCACCCCCATCTTCATAACAACCTTTCCTATTTATTAGCAATTTTATAGCATATGTGGAGACAGCCTAGCCTAGAGACAGTGTACATATTTAGTAATTTTAATTACTTTTGTTTATTTTAGTATGTAAGTTTATTATTTTATTTGTTTTTAAAATTATTATCAATGATCATTGCACGTATTGCTCTTTAATACTTAAAAAATGCTGGCTACTATAAACTCACACAGTTACTACAATTTTTTACATAATCTACTTTGCCCGTCAGACTTCTTCTAGGCAACTTCAATAGCAAGAAGGCAGAACTTTGGTATGTAGAATCGATTAATTCCTATGGGAGATGGTATATTCATTGTGACCGACTGCAAGTGCAATTTTTCGGAAAATAGAAAAACAAGAAATTTGATATTTGGTATTACTTTGAATAGATCTTTTAGATCTAGTAGGTGTTGGTTTTATATTTCAGCAATAATCTAACAAAATCTTGGTGGTAAATATTTCACCTTGAGTTATTAGTCCAAATTTGTGATCAATTAGTTCAGCTTCATTTGTTGCCTAACGAACAAAGTAGAATTCAAGCAAATTTGCCAAGTCAAAATTACATATATCAATCTCGATCCGTTGAAATCATCATCATCTAGCATAGCATTTAAATTACTTTCAATAAAAACAGGAGCAAAAGAATATACGGATATTGTATTTGACATCGATGAAAAGCGACAAAAAAAAAAAAAGAAAGAAGAAAAATGGTAAAAAATTAAATGATGTCACGATGGTGGAAACAATAATAAGTAGACTTGTTTACATCATGTTATATGTTCAAACGGAAGTTGTCAAGACATTTGTCACAGGACACGATGAATTACAAGTATACAATACTAGAATAATATTGGGCTGAAGTGATAAATGATTTTCTCCACTTTCTTGCAGAAATTCAATTTTGCAATGAAAAAACTAGAAAAATTCACATTAAGCGAACTGAAAAGGAAACGATGGCAAATGTAAATGCGTGAATGTCAGCTTTTCTCATTCCATCAACAATAAGGACAATTACAATTTAACGCCTGCCATTTGTATTAATAAGTGAGTTAGAAAAAATACTATTAATAATTAATGTAATTGTTCTAATTTGATCGTTGGATTGGAAAACCTCACAAGTTCAATTTGTCTTAATAAGAATAACATTCTATTCGATTCGATTTCGTACCCTTTTACATTAATTCTGACTACCTGAACTAATCGCATTTAACACTGCAGTCCTGCATTTTTCAGTGGCATTTCATTTTTATCAAGAATTTTGCAAGTTGCAAGAATATTTTGCCTAGTTCTTGGCAAAGGATGCAATGCTGAATCAAAATGCTATCAAAATGGTTAACATGGATTGCATTAAACTCGTTCAAGCGCAAAAGCCGCTTACATCTAATGCAAGAGTTTCCACTGATTTTAAAGAGATTAAAATTAAAAGAAGAAAAAAAAAAATCAGATCTCGATACAAAATTAGTCCTTATGATAAATTCTTTTATCTTTTTTGATTTCATATTATTTTTACTTGTATTTTCGTAAACATGTTTTATCAATTCCGTTGTTATTTTCTTTTCTCACTTTCGAAACAATCATAATGATGAGTTTATGTCCTACACCGTTATCCCTATTCTTTTAATCAACACACACAGGCACGGCAGGACATCTTATTTGATTTGGTTTCTTTTATTATTTCCCAGAAGTGCGAAATTTTTATGAGCTGCGTTCCTTTCTCTAGTTTATCTGATTTGTTGATCTCATAAAGATATTTTTATGATGTTGATATTTTCGAAATTTTGAGTATCTACGAGTATCTATGTTGAGTTTGAGGTTTAAAAGTTGAAATTTTTTATTGTTTGTAGTTTGATAAAGAGGTGTTTCTTAACTTAATATTGATTTAGTTAGCGTTTACATAAATGATTTTTACCTTCTTTTAAGTTAAGACAAACATTTAAATCGTGGTGTTATGTTAAGAAAAAATTTCTTAATGATTAAGAAAATTTTATAAATAATTTCAGATTATTGGATTGTTAAATAAGAATGAAGAAAATGAATCTATTTTTGTATAATAAATAAAAGTTTCTTTTACTATTCCAATGAAAATTTAAAAACTTCTGAATCATATTTTCTTGTTTGTTTTGAAATTTTACAATTTTAAATCCTTGGGGCTCTGCCTGAGACTTCTTTGTATGAACAATAATGGGGAGTCATCTATTGGTCCGACTTTTGTTTGGTCATTAAATAAATAAATTATTATTGTTTTTAATGAAATTACACTTTATTTGATTGAGTATGGAAAATGATTTTCGAAAAAGAAAGGGACAATGACGCCACCACTCCAAAATCCGGACCATACTCTGACTCCAGCTGGGTGCATTGGCTTCTGAATGACTCCATGTGGATTTTAAATTCCCACAATTCTGTAATGTTTTGTTGTTTACATAGTCGCCGATATGAAAATATGCTTTGTCAGAAAAGATGATGCAAGACCCACATTCAAAGTTTTCAGCATATCAGAGAATTGTTCCAGAGAGAAGCGATCCATATTCGTTTAGCGGAGCTCTAAAATAAGCATAAGTAGATCAAAATCGCACCAATAGATGGCTCTCCCTATTCTATGTAGGAACTAGAGATCCCATTATATGATTAGAATAACGAAATAAATTGAAAGTTTATTTGCTTCAGATTTCTTTGCTAAGTCAGACACGCCGCTCTCAGTTGTTGAGATTTTGAGATGAAATTTAGTCTTATACAAGTATTTTCATCACTATAAAGCACAATTTCCATAAAACACAATCCTTCAAATCTGCACTAATCTTTTAGTTTTGAAAGGACATTATATTAATATTTGCATTTAACTTACTAATGTTCAACGAAGATTATTTGAATGATGTGTAAGGAGACAGTTATTGCGTAACAATCAGAACAACTGCCACATACAATTCAAGGAACCTGAATGGTAGTTGTAAAGGATTTTCCCTTTGAAGGAGATTCCTTCACACGAGATCTGTACCCTGGGTTTTTGGATCTCTTGTATACAAAAACATATTAATTAACATTTTTGTAGGTGACTAAATCCACAAAATATCTGAATAACTAACTACTTATAGCAGCCAAAATTGAAAATATTTTCTTTCTATAAGATATTAAAATTCTCTTTAATTTGTACACTAACCCGGGTTCGATAGGTTGCTGCTGGGCATGCATTCCAGGCCCACCCGGCTGATTATGATTTGGCATTTTATTATATGGCGACATGGCACAAAGATCCTGTGTGGGCACGAGCCATGAATGTGTAAATGGCGCGGTGGACATGCCTAGCGAGCCCATGGTGGTCATGTGGCTACCAGGATGACCGGGTGTTGGTGGCTGCCGTTGGTAGCCGGCATAATCCATGGCAACAGCTTGATAAGGTAACATTTCTGATTTTGATTTTGTTTTATTTATTAATTAATCTTTTTTCTTATTGTAAATATTTTTGTGTTATTTTATTCTTTATTTCTCACTAACACATTTTGTTGTTGCTGTTGC
Source organism: Amiota minor (assembly GCA_037043295.1). Taxonomy (NCBI): domain Eukaryota; kingdom Metazoa; phylum Arthropoda; class Insecta; order Diptera; family Drosophilidae; genus Amiota; species Amiota minor. The sequence continues at coordinate 356,574 of JBAMAW010000052.1, forward strand.
TGTTGTTGTTGTTGTTTGTTTGTTTCTTTTAATTGCACATTTGTTTGGTTTTGTTTATTTGTTGTTTGTTGTTATTGCAAAAATTTCTCTTTCACTTTCGGAATTCTTTTATTATTTGAAATATTGAGGTCAACGTATTCTTTCTTCTACGGATTATGTAGAAATATATCTGTGTGTGTGTATGTTTGTGTGTGGGCAATTTAAACGCGTACGTGTTTTTGTCTACTCAATTATCCTTGACGTACAACTCAACACTTTTCAATACCAATGACGATGATGATGATGATGCACTCACGCACGTAACCACACACTCAACCAGGCAAATATACTATATAGAGGGAAGGACACACGCTCTGTTTTAAAGATTCGGGTGAACAACATATGAACACGGCACGCGTATATTTTTGTCGAAGGATTCGTTCGATTTCTACTAAAAACTACTCATCACGTCGTCATCGACATCGACATGATTGGGGCCGCGCTCGATATGGTTGTGGTTCCTCGGCGCATTCAAATTAGCGATTCCATTCGAATCCGATTCGAATGAATCCTGTTCTGTGTGCTGATCACGAGATGGGCGTCTGAGACTAATTCTCGTATGCTAGCTGTTTGTTTCGCTGACTATTCGTTCGGTCTGAATTGGTCGAGCCGGACTGAGCCTGACTTGGTTAGTGGCACGTTAAACGCGTTTGGCACGTAAGTAACAAAATTACACTTGGCAGATTACGTTATGGTCCAGCTTACGTCGAGTGTAAGCTTGTGGGTGGATGGTGGACACGTAGCTGAGCTGAGAACGAATACGGTACGCGAGGAAATGGGCGCCAATTACAAAAACACGCACACGGCACTTTTACAGTCAGTAGTATAAAGACACGTAGCGTAGAACTATAACCGCGTACGCTCGAGTTTTTCACGTTTATTCGTCGGAGTCGTCTTAGTACGTCCGTAGCTGGCGACGAATACGTGCAGAATAAATTCAGAGTCACGTTCGCGTCACGAACAAAACCAAAGTAAGTAAGGCAAAAAAAGAGAAGAGTCAACCAACCAAATAACAAAAAACAACAGTCTCAGTCTTGGGAAGTAGCCGCTGTCGCAGTCAAAAGAGTCAAAGACTTGTACACTCAGACACACTCTCAGATGTACTTACTCTCAAGTAGACAATTTTTGGGGGTGACATCTTGACTCGGCATGTCTGCACTGGTAGTTGTCATTCTGTTGTTATTGCTGCTTTTGCTGTTGATGCTTTCGTAGTTTTTGTTGTAAACACAGTCGTTCGGCCGCTCGCTTACTATTACAATAGAACAAAGACGCGAAGAGCGGACTTGCGAGCGATTGAGTGTATAGTATTACAAGACACGAAGGCGAAGTACTCGCACACAAAATGAACGACCAACGAACGTGCGCGGCGCTAACGACAGACAACCAAAGCAACTAACTTCATTGAGAGACTCAGAGGGTTGCTATTGTTGTTGTTGTTTTTGTTGCTGCACCTGACACGCCGCTCGGTCATGTACACGAAGCACCAGTAGCATTTTAAGCAGCCTCACGCTCCAATTCGTGGCAGTTGCACGAAGTCTACCCGTAGACGTGCTCACGCACACAATCAACTCTCAACATAGCTTGCATTCGCTTTTCATCTTTTTCTCTCTCTCTCTTTCTCTCTGTTACGCTAACTCCTACGCTGGTGCAGGTTCTTGCATCTTACTCTGGTATTCATTCACTCATTCAGTCAGTCAAGTAAGTATCTACATACGGATGTGTATGTGTTGTGTGTTTGGATATGTATGCGCAAATGGGCGGGACGTGACTGCCGTTGGGTTTTGGATGGTTTCTTGCTTGAATTGTGTGTGTGTGTGTTTGTGTATGAGAGTGCGTCTCATCGAATCGGATTCGACATAGCACGCATACATAATGAGCGAAGCGTCTTGTTTTCTAAGTGTGAGTGTGAATATCATAAATACAGAGAGAGAGAGAGAAAGGGTGAGAGAGAGAGAGAGACAGAGAGAGTAAGCGAGATAAACTTCCTCATTCCTGTTTGTTTACGGTTGTTGTTTCTGTACGTGCAAACGATGTCAAGCAACATAAATACACTATAAACTGGTTTTATTGTTGTTGCTCTTCCCGCTTATTGTTGTGATTCCTTCTCTTTTCTACTCATTCATTTGCATTTCGCTTTTTCTTTCGCATTCACACACTTTGCTTCTAACTTCTCCATTTCAATTTTCTTTATATACTACAACTTTACTGAATTTGTTGCTCTGTCGCGCTACTTTGTTGCTTTGTAGCGTCGCATTTTATCCCGTCCCGACTATAGAAGCATTTAGCAATTTTTTTTTGCTCTCATTCAAATTCCGTTTCGCTGCTCCTCTCTCTCTCTCTCGGATGGTCACGCGCGGCAATTAGTTTTTGCTTTTTTACACATTTGGGAATTCTGTTGGGGCTTTGATGTTTGCTGTCTTTGTTCCACGTATGCATATAAATAGACACGTATAACAGTTTTGTTTATCACTTTTGTTGGTTGTTGTTGTGGGTTAGTGGGAGTTGTTGCTTTTGTTGTTGTTTTCTATATGTGTATGTGACCAAAATACGAAATTGCCAATGATATTCCTGATGTCGTCTGTCTGCCCTTCTGGGTACCTTCTCATGTTGGTTCTACTCAAATGGATGGATAATCCATGAAACAGGTACCAACAACTAAGAGAGAAACAAGTTCACGTCCAAAGCCAAAAATGAAAAGTTTTGGCCTTAGAGTGGGCGTTTATTATTTTGTTATTGTTGTCCAGTTGTCTTCACTAGATTTTCTTCTTATGCGTGTTTATGACAGTCTAACAAAAGTAAAATAACAAAAAAGCAAAAACAGAAAAAAAAAAAAGAAATGGGCAATTGTCAAAATTTGTTGGAAATTAATATGCGTCAAAACGTTTCTAAATGATTTTCACTTTATTGATAATTTCGGTCATTATTAGATTTCATTGCAAAAGAGAAAGTTTGGCAATGAATGAAAACAATAAATACTATTTAACATTCATTCTGAGGAGTTCACATTAAAATTACAAATAATTTATATATAATATTAATGATTATTGTGTATCGATTTACAAATCATTCATTATTTTATTCATCATTCTTAGTGCAGCTCAGAAAGTCGATTTTATGTGAATTAAAACTGAATTTAGTTTCTATTTTTCAACAAACAATAAAGAATGGACAGAAAATGTTGAACCTTCCACACAGAAAAATTATAAAATACTTATATTTCAAGTAAAAAAATAATTCAAATAAAGCTAATACTCATCAATCAGGGGTTTGTTGGTTAGGTACAATTCCGCAAGTATCAAGCATTCAGTGCTTTACAATTGGTCATAGAACTATCTCAGTCTAGTGATTAAACATGATAATCTTTCATATTGGAGACCATTAGAAGACCAAAAGATTGTAAAGAAGAGGGCTAAATTTTATCAACCAAATTACTGTAGGAATTGGTAATTAACTTGGATTCATCGAACCACTATAAGCTTGCTCAGGAAGGATTTTATTCTTATTATTACATAAAAGGACATGACGGAAAACAAAGGACATTCATTATAGACAATTATGAAAGGTTGTTTTTTTAAGCCCAATAGAACTTGAAACTATATAAAATGATAGAAAAATATGTGCACCTTATCTGTGTGATGTGCATGTATGCTTTATTGTTGTTTCAATAAAAGTAAATTGAAAATTATGTTTCAGTTTTTATGCATTCAATAAACTTTGAAAAATTCTTGTATTCTTTAATATTTTATTGATTTGCCAGGAACCAAAATGCTTTAGCAAAAAAAAAAAAAAAAAAAACTTTCCACTTTCTGATAGAATTGATCCATTAACCCCACTTTATCCTTCTCAATATATCTCCTTTGTTATTGTTAAAACAGATCAACTGCCTAACTCTGAGAATAGTGTGCGGTGCGTGAGTATTGGAAGAGTTACACAACTTTGGGCATGGGTAAAAGTCAAAACGTGATCGATTTCTTAACAAAATACAAAAATCATTTCAAGAAAAACAAGTTGCCTCGTCACTATGGTTGTGGTTACCACCAGTTCCCATATTACGTAGCACCAATTGTGAATTTTAAAAAGGAAACGTGCCAAAAGAGCACCATCAAAATGGTCGGACATTTTAGGAAGCAAGAGACGCCGGTTGAGCTGCCAATAAAAAATCGAACGTGGCCGGCCAGCAAAACTGTTTCCGGTGGCATCAGCAGCAACAACAGCAAATTGAAGACGTCATCATCATTATCATCATTAACAACAACAACAATGAGAATGGTGGTAAAGATGCCTTATCGACTTCGCGTAGACAGCGACCAGACATTTAGTAAGAAGATGATTCTTGATTCTTTGAAATGCTTTCTGTAGGTCGGTAATCGAATGCTTTCATGCGTGTGGACCAGCAACAGAGTCGAGTCAACCACTGCCACGCCTGAGAACGCGATGAGGACACTGGCTACGAACGTGTGCAACTGCCCCCACGACATACACCAAACAGCATCATCATCATCATCGTCACCGCTCACCCTCAATTGTTATTGTTCCACTTGCAACCACATAAAGGTGCTCCTATAACTGCTCCTACGACAGCGTGATGCGAGTGTCAATAGCGTTTACATCAAGTGAGGTGAAAACATGAATTTTCATTTCAGTTTTCAAAAAAAAAAAAAAAAAGAAAAAGAAAAAAACAACAACAACAATAATAACAAAAAACAACGAAACGTGAAATAAAAACGTATTCCAGTCAGGATTGAAATCCGATTGATGTGGTGCGTGAGTGAGTCTGCGATTCAGTTTGTCTATGTAAGTGAGTGAACGAATTTATGAATGGCCAAAGTTGATGTCCGTCCGCGTTTTTCACGTTTGCACGTTCATTCGACCGACGTTCAGCTTCAGCGTCTCTAATCAAGTGGCGCCTCCGCAACGCGGACGTGTGTCCGACCGTCATTCATTTGCCATTTGTGAATTTTACGCAAAACAATTCAGACAAAAATATCACGTCGGCGTTCTTGAACTACACACATATTCACATGCAAGTAAAGTTGGAAAAAATGCTCATCATAACAACAACAATAGCACGTCATTAGGGCTTAAATCATATTGACCAAAGACAACTTAACAGCGCTTGCTCTTTAGTCTCTGTGCCTTTAAGATGCGTCACATCTAACTAAGTGACAGACAGTCAGACAGCCAGACAAACTGACAGACTGACTAACTGCCACTCAGACATGGAGACAGACAACTGGACAGTTGTTAACGATAGAAACAAGTTGCGCCACAATTTTCAATGTTCATGTCCATCACGTTTTCTCGGACATACGAGGCGTCCATTTTAACTAATGCATCATCATCATTATTGAACTCCTTCGCATGCGAGAGTGTAAAGACTCTAAAAGAAGCTTACATGTGCATTCCATCTAGTAAGAAAGAGAAAGGGATGCGCTGAGATGAGATGAAGAGGGTGTTGTGTCCCATAGAACTCTAAGATTTTAGTCTTCCTTAACATGGTGGATGAGAGTACGAGTAAGACAAGCGTTCAAAAATTTCAATGAAGGCAGAGAGCAACAGAAGTAGAGGAAGCAATAAAACACGATCAACCGATCTGATCTGATCTGTCATACAATGCCAGCCATAAGATTTGGAGACAGGAGACAGCAGCCAAAAGAAAGTAATAAAACTGCTTTGAAAGGTGATAAAATAACACAACAAGACTATTATTTGGCAGTTTGCTTTTGGGTCTTTTTGTTTTTGGTTTTGAGTTTGAGTTCTTTTTTTGGAAATTTAACCAAAGATTTTGGGCAATGAGTAGCAGAGAAATGCATCCTATCATCGTGTCAGATCTTAAAGTATTTAGTTTTCAGCATGTGTAACTGTTGTAGTTGTTACACAGCCCCAAAATGAAACAGTTCATAATTCAAAATCAAGCAACTAAGAGACCAACCAACCATTCGGAATGACTCTTTCTTTGACTAACTAACCAAGAGACCAACAATTAAGCAATAAAAATCATACAGAATATAAAGAATAACAAGAAGAAAGAAATGGTAAACCAGAGGAAGACAGAATGGAGGGAGAAAGATCACAGAAGTTTCTTAAAAACAAAATATCGATCTTTATCGCTATCGTACTCAGACTACCACAATGTGTCTGCTTCTGGTGAATAAACCAAGCGAGCAGCCATCCCAACCAACATTATGGTACTCGTAGTTTGTATCTTTCAATATGAAGAGACAACTCAGAACGTATCAAGTTGAGGTTAGTTGATGCTTCTGCTTACTGCTTCTTTTCTGGTAATGGGCTATAATTTTTAGCGATGATGAAGTAGATGACATTTTTCCGTTTCAAATGGCCACTGACTGAATGAAAGAACAGAAATAAAAACAAAAACAGAAAACAGAAAACAAAATTAAAAACTACAATAAGAAATAAAAAAAAGTCAGAAATAAGGCGAGGATCGTAAATTTTATTTATTTCTTTAGTATTTGATTTTTTTCGGTGGTGCTGAACAAAGTGGAATAGTGTTAAATGAGAGGACCACATAATGCATTTTGATTGTGGTCAAAATATTTGTAATATTTACTCTCTCCAACTTGAATTGTTTATGCGGTCAAAGGTATGCAGGCACATATGGTTTTTCACAAACACTTGAATAATGATGAATCCAAATTTGAGGTTTGCATATATGACACCAGTTCACGAGTCATACAAAAAGAAAGATGAAGCCACCTACAGGGATTGTCTAAGGCGCAGGGTAAAATTTCGATTAAGTGTTATGGTTTGAGGATGCGTGTCCATAAAGAATGTAAGTGGTGTTTGTCAATAAATGGGACATTAAAGTCACAAAACTGCATCCATTTACTGGAGACTAGTTTGACCTCGACCGTGCAAATGCTTCTCATGAATACATCTTTTTTTCATCTTTCAGCAAGGCGGTGCCCCGCTTCCTTCAGCCAGTATAAGTAAAAATTGGTTTAATGATAACAACATTTCAGGTTTGACTGGCCCTTTCTGTAGCCTATGAAATCATAAGTCATTATGGGCTCTAACTCCGAAAGAGAGCGAAGACTTATTTTTCAAAGAAGAACCGTTGCAAGAAAGTAACATCTGCTAACAAAAAAAAAAAAAAAAAAAAAAAATTTGTTTAGAACTAGAATCCTTAATCTAGTTCTAAATCATACATAGAAGTAATATGAATATTTTAGATATTAAATCGGAAAATATAAAATATAATCACTTAACTGAAGTATACTGCTTATCGCTCTTAATCCAAGTGACGAAAGCAATGAACGAGAAAAATAAAACCAAAACTTCAAAAGGCATTTTTGCTTTTTTCATTTAAATCGTGTTGTCTAATTATTTTATATAATTTCCTTTTGACCAGAATTATTGGAAATACATTGGAACATATAATCGCACATCCTTTCACCTTCATATTCCACTGTTCAATTTGAACCAATTGTCATTTTTGAAACTGGAATAAAAAAATTGGATGGCCGAATCTTTATTAAGTCCTGAAAAAACATTCTCTGACATTTACTTTTTGAAAACAATTTTATTCAAATGTTGGTCGCGACTACGCCTTAGGTGGTCCATTCGGGAGGTCCAAATTTGGATCACTCTTTCCAGCATTGCAACTGTTATCTGCCCAATTACGCGAGTGATGTTGACTTCAAAGTCCTGGATCATAGCTGGCTTATCGGCGAAGACTTTTTACTTCACATAACCACAGAGGAAAGTGTCCAAAGATGTGATATCACATGATTTAGGTGGCCAATTGTAAGGTCCGAAACGCCAAATTAACTGCTCGCCGAAACGATTTCTCCATAAAGCCATTGTGTCACGCGATTTTTGTGCCGTGCTCCCATCCTGTTGGAACCAAATATCGCCGTCACTTTGGGCTTCAACTTCAGGTTATCCGTTATCATGGTCCGGTAGCGGGCGCCATTGACGGTAATGTTCTGTCTGGCCTAATTTTCGAAGAAATACGGACCAATGATTCCAGCAACACATAAACCACAACAAACAGTGCATTTCTGAGGATGTAACGGTAGTTCGAGAGTCTCTTCAGATTGCTTCTCAGCTTAAATGCGGCAATTCTGTTTATTGACGTAGCCACTGAGCCAGTTGTTTTTTCATGATGATTTGTCAAACATTACTGAATAAAAATATCATGATAGCATGACACTAGTCACACGTGATCTCTAAAATAAACCCAATTGATAAAAAAAACCACTTATTGAATCATCTGTTACTAATAATCCAATATGTCTTTGGCAAATGACATGGATAGCAGCAAGCGATAAATCATTGTTTGGTATTTGTATGGTGTCTATGAATATAATGTCTAAACGTCAGTTTCAGAATACAAAAAACAAAAAAGTTTTTCTAATAAGTCCTTTTTTTTATTATGCTTAGCGATAATTTTACAAATATACTCTAATTCCTAGAGTTTTTATGGGTATATTAAGTATAAAAAAATTGATCACTGTATCTCTACGGTTTATTCTTTGATTCTTTCATTTTAAGATTTTAATTTTGTAGAAAACAATTAATACGATAAATAGAAGCTAAATGTGATTGTTTCAAAGGACTTAAAAACAAAAAACAGTTTTCTAGACTAGAAAATTAACTAGTCATAACACGATTTTAGTTTCCTTTTTGTGTTTTTCAGCATTTTATCCATAATTTCTTAATTTTTCTTTTTGCATCATTTAAAGTTTTGATAAATTTAAAAGGTTTAGGTCTGTTTTTTCTGGCATATGTTTTTTAAATATGATTAAATTTGTTGTTATATCAATCGAATTAAAATGTATATTAAAGTAAAGATTATTAAATACTTTAAGTGGACTTTACGGGTATGTTGCTCAGTATGGACGAAATAGGTGTTGGTTGCTTGTCTACAAGCATCACAGTGAAAAGCTTTAATGTGAGAAATGTCACAAAGACTTCCTATAAGGTCATGTCGCAAAAAGATCAATCATATGCTCTTTTTCTCTGCCCGTTTGTTCGTCTGTCTGCCTTGTCTGACAATCGATCAATACTTATAATAAGTAGTAAGTTAGGTAGGCCTATCTGTCTCTTCGTCGATCGATTTGTTTGTTTGTTTGTCTATTTTTCTGTCTATCTGTCCATACTGTTAGCTCTTCTGGTATTTAGCAAATAATTCGCATGCCAAACCGTAGCCGCTAACAGCGCCGACACAGAGTGAGGAGTTGTGATCGGAATTATTAATTAATAATGTTGCACCTTTCAAAAACGAAATCGCGAAGAGGGTATTTAACAAGCATGAGGGGGCGCAGTTACGGGAAAACTAGTTCAGACGCGCCGTGTTGAGTTCACTTTAGTTTGATTCCTTAAGTTAGGCCGCAGTCAGCCATGACCGTGACAGCTTTGGCAACAAGCAAGAGCTTGTACGTACTACAACTAGAAGAACAAAAGAAGGGAACTCACAACAAATACTAAATTGTATATATCGAATAAGAATCCAACAACAATAAGAACAAATCCAATTTGTTTTGGATTCTCAGTTGGTAGTCTGTTGCAGTTGACTTTGGCATCGACTCTAGTTGAAGGCGTCTTTGTCCCGTCGCTTCACTTCGCATCATGTTGCGTTGTGTTTTGTTTTCTTTTGTTTTGTTGCGGTTTGTTCTTCTGATTGCGACATATGTCGCTGATGTCGCCGATGTCGCCGATGTTGCCAATGTCGCCATTGATGTTGCTGTCGTTGTTCAAGTTGGAACAACTCAAAAGTGAGCGCGAAGCGTGTTCTTTGTACCAGGAGCAAAGTGCATTCCTTGGATTACTTGAAAGGAGTTTATAGTCTTCATTTCTTTTTCGTCTTATTTGTCTTTTTTGTTTATTTTTTTTTTTGTTTGTTTTTGTTTTGTTTTTATGCAATTAATTACAGAAATCAATTTAAGAAATGCAATTCGTCTTCATTTCTGTTTATCGTTTGTTCTTCTGCCTGTTTACATTGAACAAATCGATCGATTCAATGGAAATTCATAAGTACCATTATCTTCAATGTTTACACACATATTGCGTTTGCAAGTGTCATATTATAAAATGAATAAAAATTAAAATGTTTTAAAGGATGAAATAAAATGTTAAAATGCAATTCAGTTCAAATTTTATTATCTGAAAGTGTGTTACCACTTCAGTTTGTAACGCTTAGAATCTTGCAAAAGAGACCCAATAGTTTACAATATTAAATACGCGAGTCGCTCAATAAGTAAGTCCTTAGCAAATCAGAGAGGTGGAGCTCATAGTAGCGATTACTATTTTTTTTTTTTTAAGATTAGTTAATCACCAATTTGCAGTTGAAGAGTCAATAATATTGACCACATGGTTTCATTTAATTAAAATAACACACTTTTGTGTATTAAAAAAAAATGGAGAAATGTAAATTTCGTGTGCTGATCAAGCATTATATTTTGCGTAAAAAACCATCGCCGAAACCAAGTCTTTAATGGTTAAGAAGAGGTTTACTGAATTCGTTGTGGTATTCCAGCACAAGTGACGCCGAAGTTCAGTTCGCTGACAAAAAAGTGGTCACTCAAGAAATTGTCGATTAAATCCATGAATTATACTGATCAACTGGAAATTGAAGCTGAGCAAGTATATTACGTTTTACAGGAATATTTGGACACGAAAAAGCTATCCGAGCCATGAATTCCGCGATTGCTCACACTTGACTTGTGTTCACTTTTTTTTTTTGGATGCACACGGTCTCATTCACATTGAATACGAATAGAACTGAGCTGTTGGCCAGAATCGACGTTGATTTGAAGCAAAAACGACCTCATTTGGTGAAGAAAAAAGTGATTTTCCACCATGACAGTATACGTGTGTAGTCACCCAGCAAAAGCACAAATTAAGCTACGAACTGATACCCCACCCACCATATTCTCCAAATGTAACCCTCTGCAATTATTTCCTGTCCAAAACAATGCGAATTGTCTTGTGCGGGCTCGTCTGCAGCATAAAGGATGAATGCTTCTGCATGGGTAAGAGAGAAATAAAAAATACTACACTGATTGTGTTTACTTTATGAAAGAACGTACGAACAAGTGGCCAAATGACCGAAAAATAAAATAAATCTTTTGTATTGAAACAATATAACACTACAATATTCTGTACTATTGCTACAATATAATAATGACATTGTCGAATTTTGATTTTCGTCACATTTCATTTTCATATTTTTTGCATTTACTTCCCTTTGCTAAAGAAGTTTCACTTATATTCCTAGTGCAGGACTCGAACCCCACGCCCTCGGTTTGCAAGTCCTGATCTCTAACCACTACGCTACTGACACATTTCATTTGTATTTGCCTAAATAGCTCCAATATAATAATAACATCAGATGTTCGTCACTTATCACTTTCAAATTTTTTTTTGGATTTACTCCCCTTAGCTAAAGAAGTTTCACTTCAAAAATTGGAAAAATGCTACACTAAATGTATCGAGTTAAAAAGTTAAAGAATATATTGAAAAATAAAAATAAAATTACGAAAATTTTGTTTTTCTATCCTTTTCTAAGGACTTATTGATGGACTGAAATAAGTTACAACATATGCATGTATTGCCTTGATTAGCAATAGAATTATCCTTTTTCTAGCGTCTATTATGTCGAGTTTCACAATATTTGAAATCGCAAGATAAAATTTTCTATACGATGATCTTTTATCTTGATACATTTGTCACGGACATCGTAGTCCGAAGATAAGAACACTTTGAGTTCAGAAAAATCTAAACTTTATTCATAACTTTACAGCTCTAGATTTTAAATGAAATGCATCTTATGTAAAGTTCTTGTATGCACAGATATGCACCTAGGCTGACCATACCACGGGTTTATTTATTGTCCTTACAATCAAGAGTAGAATTTTGAAATTAAAGCTTTCTTTGAAAATAAATTATTGCATTATTCTTTAAAACAAAAAGTTAGATCATCCATTGGAATTGTAAAGAAGAAAAAGTTTCATTTGGATCGATGAAACGCCCTTGAATGAATATTTTCGTATTGGCTAACTTTGCAAACTAACTTTGCACATGGTCAATATATTGAATTTAGTTATCGAATATTTGTCTAATCAATTCAAGGATCTAAAACATCAAATATGATCTGGTGTTAAATGTTATGAATGCCTAAGTCACAATTTTTTGTTTTTTTGTAATGAAAACAAAAATTAACTAAATGATGATCATCATCATTCGTAAATGGTAGGAATTGAAGGGTCAACAAACAAACAACTATAGTACTTAATTAATAACGCAATATGAGACCAAATATGTAGTATTCTTATTTATCTTTTTCATTTTTCTTAAGCAAAGTCTCAACATATTGGACTTATGTAAATTTGTACATGATTCTACTATAGGTAGATATAACAGAAATAAACATAATTTGTTAAATAAGTATCTTATACAAAGAATTAATATTTAATACTAATATTTATCTTATGATGTAGATATACATTCCTCTTAGTTTGTTCCTGAGATGGTTTGTAATTTAAAAAAAAAAAAAACAAAAAATTAAAATCAAGAATCTTTTTATTTATTATACAAATCCTGCTTTCAACAAGAAGTAAGTACATAACATCTTAGAATGTTTAATATAAACTTTAAACATTTCATTCGACATTTTCCGGCAGCAAAAAGAGTGACAACGAACGACACATGCGAATCGTGGCGCTTTAAGTCTGAAGATCCATAGATCGAAAGATAGTTAGATGGATGGATAGATGGATGGATCGATGTATGTATGTATGTATGTATGGAAAGATGAACAGATGGAAGGGACAGACAACAGAAACAACAACAACAACAACAACAATAACGAGATAAATCCAATTAGTCCGATATTTGTACTGTTTATGTGAGAATTCGCATTAAAAATTGAAACAATCCCGGTAGCAGCAAAACAATATGACATTAAGAAAAGCAACAAGATAAACATAGACATTGTTACTGTTGTCATTGTCAGAGCGAGTGATAGAAGTAACAACAACAAACAACGAACATCAAATAGAAAAATGAATGCAGCGACAACAGTTAACATAGGATAGGAAATGTATCTCATAGATACAAGCAAGTTGCAGTGATCGATTGAACAAACAAACAACTTTAAAGAGACATCAATAATTTTATGATAACAAATTCAATTTAATGCAACGCAACGAAACATTAAAACCATCACACACATGCAGTCTGTGGATTTTGGGCTGCCGAGAGGGGCAACACTGATCGGTGCGGGATGCCAAAGACATTTATGGCAACATTAACACTTACCGCGCATTCACCGATGACTGAGCGGCTCCAATCTCCTCCATGGATTTTCTGGAAAAGCAAAATAAACAAACATCATCAGAAGACTGAGTGAGTGTTGAATAAATTATCAGAAGGAAAATGCACAGAGAAAAAGCTTAAATTAATGGAATTTTTTAAATAAATTAAATTAACCGATAAATGTGTCGCGCTTTTGGATAATGTGATGATAGAAGACAACGCGTCATTGTCTGCCATCAAAGGAGTGAGTGTGTGAACTCAGGTTTAGGTGCGTTGCAAAAAAGTGGCAAAAGACTCACCTGTCACCCCAGCAAAGTGCATCCTCACGATATCTGAAATGAAGCAAAAACAATATGGAAGATTAGTTGAAATTGAGAATAAAGATTTAGGAAAGGATTTTTACAAGGTCAACAGGAAATCCGCAACGAATGCGGTTAATAAACAACAATCTGCGAAAATTACAAATGTTGCCCAAAACTAAAAATTATGAACCGCAAATCATAATGACGATCAACGATCGCCGATCATCGAAATTTATTGATTTGTTCAATCGATTCGTACAGAAACATAATCGAACTAAGCGTACGAGTGAGTAGAGAAGAGTCAACCAGCAATAAGAAATAAATAATTTCGTCTGGGACTCAAAGTAACAGCGCCTGCTAGGTAATTTTCATCATATAGCAGACAGACTGACAGACTAACAGACAGACAGACAGACAGACAGACAGACAGATACTATGATAAATCATTGCCACAAACAGCAACAAGAATAATTTCACAATACATAGTGTATAGTTGTTCCTGTTGTTGTTGGTGTTGTTGTTTTGTTGATTCTCGTTATTAGTTTACCGATTCTTTATACACAAGTTATTGGCTTTCTATCAGACAGTCAGTCAGTTAGTCAGAGTGTCTGACTTCTTTTTAACCACCATGTGTGCCCTAAAATTCGCGAAAAATAAAAGATTCGAAGAGTCCAAGTAAATTTGTCTACGCGGTTTCATGTCTCGTTGATTACGGGGCGAGAAGGTGATCGACACAGTCACCCCAAAGCAATTATCAAAATTATATTTTCCCTTAACCCTCTTGTGGTTGGTTAGTTGGTTAGATAATTCTGTTTAAGCGGCTTTTGTTTATATAAATCGTCTGTTATTATTTGGTTTCATGGTTTAGGATAAAGACGAATTATGTAGTCAATAAAACCAATAAATTTGAAAAGAAAAGTAAAAGTTGTTTTTGCATCTGATGATTGTATATTTTTAAATTTTTTTATATTTTTTTTTTTAAATAGCCATGACCTTTTAGATCACTTAGGAGTTGTAGGTTGTCAAATATACAAAGACATAAGGTATATGTTAGGTACATTAAAGTTTTTCTTATGTTTCTTCTGTAACATAGAGGCAAATTGAAGCTTTGACAAGAATCTCATGAATTTTTTTTAGATTTAAATAGAAAAGAATAGAATGGAGTACAATGATAATCTTAGGATAATTTATTGGATATTTTCAACTTATGCTTCTCCAGAAAAATCCTTGTGACTGATCCGTCAATGCCAAGATAATTCAGTCGATAAAAAGAGGAAATTTGAAGTTTTGAAACGTGGTAAGTCATTATCAAATTACATGGAATAGAATAGAGTAATAATCTGAAGACAATTGCTTCATTTGACAAGGAAGACAATACATGCATTCCCCTGAATTTAAAGATCCTTGTATTTAAAGAATTGTGTAGTTAATTTAGTCGATTCCTTTTTTTGTTCTTCTTCTTGGCGGCCTAAAATGTTGGAAGGTTTCTAAATAGAATCGGTAAAATTCGCCAGGTTCCTAGTAGGGAAGTTTTAAGACTTTACAAATTGATTTCCAGTTTTCTATGTCGTAATTTTAGAATTGTAAGCCCAGGTTAATCATTCGATAATTTCCCGAGCAAACTGGTCCATCTTTTAAGAATTTTATGGTAATTGAAGAGTAGGTTTCGAATGTGTTTTGTCTCTGAAGTATTGTTTTGCGCAGTTGCAACTAAAGTCTTGGTGAGAAACATATATCGTTTGTGCCATTCGCTTTAGGGCTTAGTGCCCTTAGTCATGTTTTTGCTAAAATAGAGGAACTTATTTCTCCATTTTGTATTACTTTCTTTATTCAAAATCAATTATTGTATTAGAAGTAGTACTAAGAAGTAAAGCCTGGCATTTTTAACATATTTTATAATTTTGATAAAAAAAATATTGTATTGTATAATGAAACCGTCCATAAGAATGCATCTACAAAATGTGAAACAATAATGTCAGTTTAATGTTCCGGTGAATCGATAAAAAAAAAACAAAGAAAAGAAAAATATTGTAAGTTGTTTTGCGAGTAGATCGATCTGTCTGTTTGCAATTATGGATTTCGAAGAAAGACACGTGTTTGCAATTCGATGGGACGTCATCATCGTTAGCCAACTGTAGTGAACTTTAGTGTCATCTATTTTTAAGTGCTGGCATAAAAGGACATGCTGAAAAAATGTGCCGACTACTCAGTGGCCAAAGGGAGCATTATGACTTCGAGTCGAGCTACTACTACATACATAGTACGAGCTACATCATAAGCACATAAGACATGTAAGCGAAAAATGAACAGAGAATTACACAAACGCAATGAAAACGATGATAATAACAGATAATTGTGTAGAACATTGCACAACTATTTGAACGCGGACATTCAGAGCTACTGAAGAACTGGAACTGAATTGAAGTTCATCGATATGAAGAAGTTCGCATTCGATAAGACAGAATGTATCGATTCGATGTGACTTTGTTTTATGTTTTGTTTTTGATCAACTAAATGCTCGTCCGCCCTCGCGCCTACCCGTACAAATAAGTTTTTTCAGAGTCAGTATAAAGTAAGTAAGCCCCTTTATCAGGAGTTTGGGGAGTTGCGGTCGCGGTCACTCCGATGTCGTTTTCGATGTCGTCGTCACTTTGATTGCGTTTCGTGCCCAATTAGTCTCAGAGCACTTGAGTGCGTAAAAACTTGTACCGCACCATAAATAAATTGGCATGAGGAAGACGGGAGTCACTGCACGTCAAGTCGAGTCGCAACGCATCGCTTTTTTACTCCTTTCTCCTCATCATCATCGTCAACATCAACATCATCAGCATCAGAATCATCAGCATCAAGTTTAGATCAGCATTGGTTTTACTGCAGTATTGGGCTCATCATGACGACATGACAACGTCGCCAAGTCAAGTCAACTTGAGTTGAGTTGAGTCAAGTCAAGTCATCGTCAGTCAACTCTACTCGATCGAGTGAACGCTGTCAATATTACGCGTAAGTGAGGATCTGTGTTTAGGCCAAAGTCGAACGAGAAACGAGTGATCGATTGTAGCAGGCAGATTGGCATTTGGCTACCTCAGGTGGTGATGCGTGGAGGTGGGTGGAAGAAGGCGAGCAGTTTAAATGAACCCTGGAAAACGTCAAGTCAAAGGGAGTATCCCAAGTTACACTTAGATATGACAATTAATATGAAATCTTGAATTTGAAAAGTGTCTCACTATTAATAATAATAAATAAAACAACAATAAAAACAATGACAACATCATGTAAACAACTTTTCGAAACACTCTGAAAACTCTGCAAGTATTCCCATAGATACATAACATGCGAGTATGTACTTCATGCATTTGTAGATACATCATACATACGCATTGCGTCCGGCTGATGCATTCACCACAATTGTGCAACACGAAGCATTGCCGTTTGTCTTTGGAGTGCCGTCATTCGATCTACCTCAACAACAATAACAACAAATACTATCTGAATGATGCTGTCAAAGACCCGAAGCAGCTTGTGGCCAGACACTGATCGCGCTCCCGTGTTGACAGGCAACTTATCTACCATTATTGATTATGCCCAAAAGAGTTGATTCACTGTTCCCCTCCTTTGCGCCGCCGTTGAATGCAACTCTTAAAGCCTTAAGATATTATTATTTTTATTAAAAGTATATTATTCATTGCATCTTGTACACCTCATTGGAATGAGCTACCAATCTTGATTGGCAGTAGCTAATCTAAAAGCAGACATTTGCAACACCTGCAAATGTGAATGAGTGAGTGAGTATCTAAATCAGTAGCCAAATTCGATTTCAAATAAACCTGATCATAACTTATTCCATGATCAAGGGGTCATTTTTATGTCTGCAAATTAATATATCCATACTATGCTTTAATAATTTAAGCTTTCAAGTAGAAAGGATGCTAGCGTATTGTTCCATTATACTTGGTATAAATCCTGTACAGCTGAATCAATCAGCAAAAGATGAAAAGGAGAGAGGCACTATATACCTATATACTATATTCACTTAAATTCATTAAAATTGTTGTTTAATTTATTTTAACCTACTTAAATGCAAAATAAGAAAGGATTTTCAGAACAACTAATCTATTACGTGAACTACTTTTGACATTTAGTAATTGAGTGCCAGAAATTGGTTGGTTTTCGATATAAGATTATAGAACCTTCTCAAGGAATAGAGTTCCCTTTATTCGTCGGTTTAGTGAAAATACAATTTGTCTTGAGTTCTTTTGTTTTAATTAGACAGGTCCAGTTGATTGACTTCACTGTATAGATAGATTGACTTTGAGAATTTTTTTTGGGGCGTTTATTTTTGGGTAATATATCGATTTTCTTATTGCTTTCGTTTTTTTCTTCTTTCAAATTCCGTTGATCAATGATTACTTTTTATTTTGTTGCTCTTCCCTTGATGTCGATGTTGTTGTTGCAGCAAGGATTGACTTTGTTATTGCTGTTCCTGCTGGGATTGAACAGAAACAAAAAAATATTGATGTTTCTTGCCAAAGAGTGATGAGTGACGAACTCTACAGAACTGGTTCATGTTTGATGCTCGAGATATATTTCGTGGTCAGTCTTTGAGAGTTCTTTTTACGCACCGGCCTTGTTTTTTTTTTTTTACCTTTTTCTCCATTTATTTTTCTTGACTCTAATACACTTCACATTGATGTGATAATATATTATCACATTCATATGATGTTTGTACAATAGTAAATGGAAATGTGCATCGGTGATAAAGTTAAGGTTTGTATATCTTGGTATGTCAAGTCTATAAACTTTGAAGGTGATTAGATGATTTTTATTCATGGATTTCTAATTCTATAAATAGATAATGGGTTTCAGGGTGAAGGAAGGACATAGCCATCATATGTGAATAATTTCTTTAGTTCTTAATTTTTTGTTTAAACGATCATTAGACTGTTGAAAGATATAGCTACCAGTAGCTAGAACATTACAATATTTGAATACAAAGAAAGCTAAGTAATTTCGAAGGCAATGAGAGAAAGGATAGATTTATTATGAACGTTAATCAGAAATTGGTACACTAAGTTTATTACAATACAATTTTGGATCGATGAAACCATCATAGTTTTCTTATATAATAAGGAGGAGGAATTAATGCTAGTAAAATAAAGATAAATTTTGCGAAGGGTACCCAAATTTTGATGAGACCAAAGTTAATCTGTTTTCTTCTTATTTTTCTTGATTTTTTTTCAATTTCGCTACAGTTGATTTTGTTGTTCGTATAAAAAGTTCTTTTCTTCTTTTTTGTTCCTCTTGTTGATTTTTACTGGCGACGAACGTCAGGGATTCCAACAATTTTGAAATTCATACATATTTATAAGTTTCTGTTTACGAAATGCGTAAAGTTCTTCATCCTTCATTTTCTTCCTTGATTTCGATTTTGTTAAAACTTTTTGAGCTTTTTCTTTTTTAAAAACTTCAACTTTTTATTGCTTTATCTCAATTATTTGATCGATTAACGCAGAAAAATAACAAGCGAAAGGAAAAACCAAGAAGGTTAAAATTAATTGGTGAGCTTAAAGAGATCTACGTCGTTCTAGTCTGGTTTTACGTGGAAATTAAAAGGTATGCACTCGTATGTGTTTAGGACTATTTGTCCAAGAAGTAACCAACGAAGTTGACCCATAGACTAACGGCCTTTAAACAAAACACTTTATTAACGTCGCTCCTGAATGAATACTCCAGCAGCTGTCCACCACTTCAATCAGTGGTAATCAATGAAATTATGTATTCCATGCAGGGATTTGTACTTTTGCACTTTCTGTATGAGCCCAGCCCAGCCCAGGCCAAGCCGTCCTGCAACTGGCTGACGTTGCTGTCGCCACTGCCAACCCCGCCACCGCCACCATTAGGGTGTGTTCCCTGCACTATTCTTTGAATGAATCAAATTGAGTTTAGGCGAAGTGAATCAAAGTGAGGTGCGGTGAAAATGTACTGAGACGCTTGAAGCAACTGGTCATGCGGTGGGAGTGGAGGAAAAATGGAAGCCACGACGTCACATGTATGATGATGTTGAATCATTGTTATTGCTGCACGGCATGAATTTCAATTAATTTTCACGCTACCGCAACAAACAAACTTCACTTCATGCAACTTCATCCATGATCATGTCGCGGCTCCTTTCGGCTTTTGGCTGGCATTGATGAAATTGTTGCTTGCTTTGAGTTTGCCGGCAGCAAGGACATTTGTTTCGCTCTTTACACTCCTGCACCATGTGTGTGCTTATGCTGTAATAGGTTTATAGCTTGGGGCTGTGTGAACATTATACTCATCGCCAGCATAATCAGTGGCAACACCAGCAAATGCAGCAAGCAACTCCAGCACCAGCACCAGCAGCAGCAACTACATACAATGAAAGTATGTTGTAATTTAGTCAGAAGGACAGACAAACAACATGTTCCATTTGCTCCTTACTTCATGTGCCACATAAGGATGCACACAACTGCCAAATGGAGTGGGTGGAGTACGCGATTTGTCGGCTCGCTTTATGCTGAATATCAGTGGAAAAAAGTTAATTTCGCATTAGATACTCCCGGATTTCGCAGCTCAGATGAAGCATTCAATTTACATAATTTAATTGAATTTCAAGTGCGAGGCAAATCAACTTTCGATTTTGTTATACTTTGTAAGATGCTAGATACTGATGATGACATTCTGTTACTTAGAAGTGAGAATCTCAACTTGATGTAAATTTTGCATTAGTTTGGTAAATTTGAACTCTCCATTGAGTCCAGTTTGAATATGGATAACCAAAGTTTATAAGTTGATATATTGTTTTAGCTACTGAATTTGAAACAAATTCGATTCGATTGCATATTTAAGCATTCAACATGAAGTCACTCACATTGAACATGTTTTTGCCGCATCATTCAGCAAATTCATCCATCCATCCATCCATCCATCATATCCATCATAAACATAATTTTTTGCATTTTATTTCATTTTCTTGTGTTTCATTTTCCATTTCAATTTTGTTTTACAGCAATTTCTTAATGGCTGCGATCTCTTGGTCAGAATCTCACCAATCACGTTCGAAAAATAAATTGTGGAAATGATGGTTTTTCGCTACGTTGCCGTTTTATGTTTTTTGTGGTCGAGCGGTGCACTTCAACGATGTGGTCAGCATCATCACTACTATCAGCAGCCATGGCAGAGAAGACCTATCTACTTCTTCTCTTGCTTCTACTTCTGCGTCTACTTACTTTAACTCTTGTACAATTCTCAATCCAAATCAAAAGCGAGCATATCAATCCGCATAGCAGTCAGTAACTTCCCATGATGCTGTGTGGGTTTAATCTACCGAATGAAAACGTCGTTCGTGAGCTCTTCAAATATTTTTGTGGCTGCTGCTGTACTGAAACGAATTCGGATCCTATTGTACATACATAGGTAGAATCTCTGCTGCTGCTGATGATGATTTACAAAGTGACTTACGGTTTGAAGTGTTGGCGGTTCTTGTCTAATGAAAAAGTCAAACTTTTACCAAGACTGACACCACTGAAAAAACTCCTTTCAGTCAGTGGCGGACTAAGCAGTTTGATGGGTTGGGGCGATAATAGTTACGCAATCAATATGTTCGCCCAAAAAAAACAAAAAAATTAAAAATAAAATGCTAAATGCTAATTAACAAGATTGATTAGTAGTACATGGTAATGACTTGTATTAGCTGTCGTGATGAGCAGAATTAGACATTTAAAGGACTTCTATTACAGATTACTTCAGATTTGACTTTCGCAACAGAGAATCAGAATTAATTCTTATAGCTTACCAAGAACTATGCGGTATAGGGAGAAAGGTTTGGTGGTATCAGAACAGGCCTAGTTCTGACCTTAGTGTGTTAAGTCTGACAATTTCTAAGTCCAATCTAACAAGGAATGAATTGTGGGAATTTAGGGAACTTTTAAGATTGGTGGAGCCTGCAGGTGAGGTGAAAAGTTTTGAACGTATTATTGTCATTGTTTGCGTTTTAATTACAAAAGACTTTCCGACTTTCGCTTGACTGGGGACCAAGACGCACCATTGGATCCACCATCCATACCCCCCTTAATCCGCCAATGCTTTTAGTTGAATGTTTTTCTAAGTGCATCTTTTTGTTTAATACGAAACTTTAACGAATTGAGTGAAGTTTGCAATAAAGATGAAAATGAAGAAAACTGAACATAAAAAGAAAATACATAATGGGAAAAAGACTTAAACAACAAAATATTAAATTGAGCCTCTCTCTCTCTCTCTATCTCTACTTGCTTACTTACTTACTTTGTATCATTCTCCCTGTTAAAGGAGATGAGTAAGGGGTAACAACTACAACAATAACAGCAGCAATAAAGATATTTTTTGCAATAATAATAACAACAACTTCCAGATGCAGACTACTTGTTGTTTTTGTTGTTGTTGCTGTTCATGTATCTGAAGTTTTTGTTGTTGTTGTTTTTATTATTGCTTTTAATATAATTTTCTTCTTCTTTTTATTATTGTATTTTTCAATGTTTTGGGTTTTTTTTTTTTTTTATGTTTTTTTCTTTTTGTGTCTGTTTTGTTATGTCTTCGCCAATATTCGCTAAGGTAATAACTCAGGTGATTATAGTAATTATGCGTTCTGACGCGATCCAGCCACGGATAACGCTATTTCGATATAATTGAAAAATGCTGATAGACACTGATTATGTGAGTCAAGTCGAGTTGAGTTGAGTTGAGTTGAGTTGGACTGAGTTAATGTAGCGGCTTTAGATTGACTAACCGATTTCAAAATCTCTGAGCCATTCTGATTTTACTGGTAAAGAAAAATGACGTCGTCGTCGTCGGGTGCGACCCACTGAAGAATATAGCATTGTAACATGGTAACTAAAGTTGAAGTTCATGCTTGGTCAGTGGCAAAAGCTGATCAAGCTGCTGCCGCCATGACTGACCAACATTACCTGCCTTACTCCATGGCTTCCTTAATTTGGACCCTGTTCGTCTTGGTCTTGTTAATGCTCCCTGTTCCCTGGCTGGCAGTTGCAGATCATAACTGATTTCAACACTCATTTCACATTGAGCCATACATACACAGACCAATCAGAGTTCATCAATTCGGTTTTCTCTCGCCATATTGTTGTGGGAATTTTGTGTTAAGTTATTGGACGGACCTTCATCTTGGGCTTCGTAATTCTTCAATTCTCTCCGTTGGGTCGGCAAATGCTTCTTTGATGCTGATTTCGTTTTTTGATATTGAAAATAACCACGCATTACTGAATGGTTAATGCTTGTTCCAGAGGTTGAAGTTGAAACCATAAAATTGAAAGCTTTCATGGTTCTGCTCACAGGCGCACATCCTAGGACCACGTTGTAATTTCTGCTTAGTTCTGTGCCAAAATTATCGTGACAATCACTAGATGCAGGGCCAAGTGTTGTTGTCACGTAACTTCAATTATTATAATTATGCCATTCGTTTATGGTGACACCTTTTCTTAATTGGCGTAAAATTAATGCAATACTTTTGAATGACATTTTCTCAGACATTCTTCCATTGTATCTATTACAAATTATGTAGTGTAGTGTAATATAGTGTCCCTTTGATGTACTCAACTGAGAATGTGGTAATATTAAGTAAATTTTGTAATCATTTGAATTTAACTATAGTCGTTTCGATTTAAGTGTATAAAATTTGTTTGTGATGACTTTCTTTCCATTTTGAAGCGTAATAAGTCTTTTATTAAGTGTAATTACAATAATAAATTGTTATGCAGAAGAACAACCTGTAGCCATTAGAGTATGTGTGGTAGCTCTCGCCCCCCAAAAATACGAAACTTGTTACATACGAGTAGTTCATTTCTGACTCTTATGCTTGGTATTCTGTTCAGAATCACCCAGAGATATTTGACAGTAAGCTTCGAAGGGATAATCACATTCTTTAGAGAGATTTTAAAGAAGCACAAATGATTTTGAAAGAAGGTGTATAGTATAGCTTCTGTCTAGGCCACATCAGAGTTAGCTGGCAATTTAGAGATTTCGTTGGTTTTTTTTTTAATTATTGTATATTTGCTCCTTCTATAGCTGAACTTACTACTTTATCATTTTAATAAATGTATGGAAATAGTGTAGTATGAACAAACTTAAAAAAAAAATCACCTGTCTTCAAAAACCACAAAAATTCACTGCACTAAAAGCGAAAAATAACAAAATAGAGATTTAATTCAAAGGTCAACAATGCACGTAATACTTTTATTTATTTTTGTCTTCTTACTCTTCGGGGTTTGCATGGGAGCTATACGATTACTTCATAAGATTCTGACAATGAAACTACCGCGAGAGTATACACTTTCAAATAAAAAAAGAATTTTCTAAATCGGTCCACAATTGACGAAGAAGTAAGTGAACACACATAAAGAATACAATACATATGGTCGCATATAGGATCTCCTCCTTTTTTGAAGTCAGTTAAGTTTGTATTTATTATAATTTATTTTTATCCTACTACTTTAAATAAATAAATAAATAATAAATAACTTATTTTATATATTTTTTTTCTTAGAAATAATACCCTCCTTGTAGTTAATGAAAATGCATATTAGAAATCATATCCATATATGCCATATTTTGTTTAACTACTTCGAGATACAATGGATAAGTATAACAACAAACTCAACAAAATTTTTGGCGAAGAAATAATCAGCAAAATCAAATTGAAAAGATGAATGTAAGGAGGGAGAAGTTTAATTTGGTGACTGGTAACCGTGGAAGGTGACAAAAATTTCGGAAAAATAATATTAGATAAATTAAACGTGGACCATTCGATCATTATTTAAAGTTAGCTTGGAAAAATTTAGAAACAACTGTCCAATAATAACAAAGCAGAATTTGTTCAAATTTTTATCAATATGTTATATCAGGATATTTTTCTTGTTTTTTTTTTAAATCCATGATTTCAAAACGCAGTATACTTCGTAGAACATTTCTCGATCTAAATGTAATAGTTTTCTTCCAACAATAACATGGTAAATAAGCAAAATTTGTTGTTGTTGTTGTTGTAGAATTGAACCTCAGTTCAATGCGAGATCTACCAGAATTCGAAGTTCAGTGTTGGGAGACTTTAAAATTAAATTAAATTAAATTTTAGTGGCCACTCTGCAGTAGTGGTGTCATGTTTTAAGTCATTCTCTCGTCATTTTTGACTGTCTTCGTAACCGTAATCGTAGGGTTACTGCATCGTATAACTATCATAAAAGCCTTTTTAAATTTATAATTTTATTTTACTTTTAGTATTTGTTGCTGTAGCACCGATAGAACTACATATTCTGTGAAAATTTCAACTTACTACTTGTTACGTTTCGTGAGAGAGAGCCCAAGGGCGGACCGTTCCGTTCCGTTTGGTACCCTTAAGGTACGGAACCCTAACACAAGGAGCTGCAAGAACTAAGTATGTGCATACACAGCAAATTATTCTAAATCAAATATTTTTCATAAATTTTCAAAACAAAAAACAGATGTTCAGAACTCGTAAACGGCACTCTGAACACCCGACCAGAAGTCGCAACTTAGCTTGCACTGTGAATAGGCCATTATATGGGGCTATTGTCTGATGACAAAACAAGTACAAAAAATTTATAAAAAATCAGTGTATCAATATCATCTGGAATCTCGATAATGTCACCTTCCAAATATTTTGTTTCATATTCTGCCATTGAAGCGATTTCGGGAAGTAATTCTGGTTACTTTTTGGCATATTCATGAAATTCTAAACATGAACAACCAATTCAAAATGCTGTAGAGAATCGAAAACGGCAGTGTAAACACCAAATCGCATCTAGTTCAAAATGAGGTTTTTAACTTCAATATTAAGAGGCGATAAGAAAGAGATAGAAAACAGAGACAATTACATCATCGTTTCGTGTCATGAAAGCTGTTAAATACTATGACTTCGCCGCATAGTGGTATTATTCGTCGCTAATAAAATTCTGAGAGGAAACATTGAAAATTGACTAAAACGAATGCACTATTTAATTTTTTGTTTTGAATATGCTGAGAATTAAAAAAATTGCAGTGTGAACACAGTACAAATGCATTCATTATGTGCATTGGCAAAAAACGTAGTACGCAGTTTCTGGATCTTAAACGCAAATCTGCGAAAAGCTTTACGGATTAAATATATCGTACACCAATATGAAATTCTTTTAATTTCCTTCTGAAAAGGAAGTCGCTTTTGTTCCCTTTGGTAAGTGTAATGCATGGGATATTAATTACCATCTTCTAAATGTAAGAGATGCACATGTCCCTGTTCGCATAATTAGGTGTAAAAGTACCTAACCTGCACCTTGAATGTGGACTTGACTTGTAAATATTATACAATGTGTAAATTGATTAGTTAAAGTTAAGTTAAAGTTAAAAATTTCTGGTAAACTTCGCTTGCAAAAGTATTTTCAATCTTTAATCTGTTACTCTGTGATTTGGGTATACAATTTTCTGTCAAAATAGTTTTATTTCAACTACCAAAAACTTAGGCATGGAATGGACATTCAAAATCCTTTTATTAAAGTTCTAATTGCCTGATTTTTATTTGACAAAGCAAACATTTATGATTTGCATAAATCACATCTATTAAGAAGCTTAAATGACATTTCCTCTTGTGCGATAATTTCACGCATAACCGACGGTTATTTTGCATCATGTTTGTCATTGGCAGGATATTTTAATGGCAACGCCCACGTTGCAAAAACAAAAGGTTCAATCAAACACACACATTCACACAGATACTTTTGCATACACACAGATACTTTTGCAAAACAAAAAAAAAAACATTCGTCACATATTTGCATACAAAGCTAAGAATAGTCAGGAGCAACACCTGATGGGCAGTGGACAACAGTCCAAACTGAGTTAAAGTAACCTACCTATAATAAGGAAATCCCTGTGGCACATGCAAATCCATTGGCATTCCGGTTGGCGTCAAGTGGTGCGAGTGCGCGTGATGTGCATGATGGTGCGGATGATGATGATGGGCCGCGATCTGATGGTGGGAGTGATGATGTTGCGCGGCCACGTTCTGGACATGCGCCGCTGCAGCGGCTGCCGCGAAACCCGCATCTGCGCCTGCTGATGCCATCGCATGATGACCAAGTACGGCGGCCCAAGGAGAGGCAACAAAACCGCTACCGTGATGATCCATTGCGTTACTGGATAATTCCTCTATTTGTTTGTTGTTATAATATTGTTGTTTCCCTCTAGGGTTTTCGTTATTTTCACTTGCAATAATTTTTACTTTGTTCCGCGTTCTTCTCTTTCTCTCTCTCTTTCGCTCTCTCTATCTCTCTCTCTTTCTGGAGGCAATTATAAAATTTACTATTTAGATTTGGTGGTTTCCCCACTCTTTTGATTCTCACACTTAAGCACGCTTATATAACTTTTACATATGAATAAAGAAAGACACTCACACAATCACAAACATTTCACTCACATTACGGTACATTGGTGTTGCTGTTGCTGTTGTTGTTGTTGTACATATATGCACCCTGCCAATATGGCGGCCATTATTTACCGTTAACGCGCACAATTGCCGCGCATCATTGGTTAATTTTTTTTTTTTGCTCCGATTTTTCGCTTTCGTCCGTCGTGATTTCCGGTAACGACGACGATGAATTCGAAACCGAAAATAAACGAACGAATTGAACGATCCGAGGTTCTACGTTCTGAGTTAAAGGGTCTCGAATTCTCCTACTAAATACAATAGAATTGACATGCTCACACTTTGCCGTCGGAATATTCAGCAAGGATTTTTCTTCTTTACGATGCGCGGTTTTTCGTGTTTTTCGCTTTTAGTTATTTCTCAGTTGCCGCTTTGTGTATTTCGCTTTGGGCTGGTGGCTCGTTTTTTGGTCCGCGTTCACCTCTGCACGGCACGAAAATTGGCGATAAACTATCGCCTCGCATCAGGAAACATGGTCGTCGGTCGGTCGTCGCCTCACCATCACCAACATCATCATCATCATCAACATCAAAACAACAACATGAATATCATCTCATCTCAGCTCAACTCAGCTCTGTTGAGTTCAGTTCACTTTAGTTGTGTTGTGCTGCGTTGTGTAGTGTTGAGTTAAGTTCAGTTCAGTTCAACGAAGCTCGAGAGGCTGCTTTCAGTTGGCTTTACTAATAATATTGTTGTTGTCTGCATCTCGAGGGTTGTCTGTAGTTGTGATTACTAACTAATGTTGTTGTTACTGTTGTTGCTACTAGTGTAGCCTTCCTTCGTTTGTGTTGGTCGTGAAATGTGTGTGGAGCGCATTGCAAAGACTGCAAATGGTGGTGTAGCTGGTTTTCTGTTGTTGCCCCAAGTGAGCAACTCTGAGAGTTTGAGTTCGCTTGCCGTTTGTTCGTTCAATAACAACACACACAACATTTGTTGTTGTTGTTCTGGCATGAAATGTTGCACAAATCTTGGGACACTCTCAGATGTCGAAACGAGCCCCAACACATTTGGCACATGTTTATAGCAACCACAACACAACAACAACAACAACAACACGACCAAGAATGGGAATGAGAACAAAAAACAGAAAATAAAGAAACACTTGCTTAAGCATCTTAATCGACCGACCTCAGAACAAAGCTCAATTCAACTTAACTCAACTCAACTCGAAGTCCCACCTGTGCCTCTCTCAAACAAGTTTCTCTCACTTTAATCATCATCATCATCATCATCATCATCATAATCGCCATCACCAGCATCATGGAAATCATCATCAACATTCTCATATGAAGTTCTGATTGCTCATCCAACCAACCCTTTGTTTTGATGTTGTTCGAAATCAAACTTCATAGAACCTACTAAACATAACTTCAACAATATGCTGAGTGGTCCTGGCCTCCGTTGTATGCTAAATGTCTGTACTCCCACCTCGTCGAGGCGCCACTTGTCACTGCATTTACAATATAATAAATTCGTGATTACATGACAAAATCATCGAAAATCGAATCGAATAAACGAGGAACAAAATAAAACAAAACAATAACAAATCTCCCACGAGGATTGTGATCCAATGACTACTACCAGTGATTCTCTAAGTCTAAGCGAGTTGTATTTCATTTCGTTTCACCTCCGTGGGTGCAACAGAAACTAACCAACCAACAACATATGGTATTGTGGTACGATGATTCCGTTCTCGGTTCTCGACTTCTGTATGGGAATCGTGCTGGGTCAAGCAAATGTACTCGTATCTCTTCATTCATTTCTAGTACCTTGGTTTGTTTACTTGTTTGTTGCCTTTCGTTTTAGGTTTCTTTATAATGTGCAAAAATCATTTAGACTCCGTTGATGGGCCAAGTTGACAAAATGTTGTTTGGGACGTGAGTAACGTGACTTCGGGCTTTACTTTTTGTTCTTCTTGCCTTGTTGTTATTATTATATTTCTATCTACAATACTTGTATATGCATGCTATAGTATAGTAGTAGCAAAGGCCCCTCTCTTTTTTTTGTTTTTTTTTTTTAACCCAACTGTGAGCTACTAATGGAACAAACAGCATAAATACAGTTCACATATTATAGAAAAATCTTAAGATAAAGCGTGACCTTTCAATGTAGTAAAAATAATTTTAATGTAATTCCTTCGTTTCTCATGATTTATTGACATTTCGTTTGGTATATGATATACTAAGTAGAATCAATCTTATGTCTTGTTGAGTACGAGTATAGGTAGTTTTCTAATAACTAGCCCTATGTACTATTACATTGGTTATATATATACTATTATTTACTATGTGTGCATGGTATATAATGTGGTGTGTGTTCATGTCTTGTTATAAAAGAAAAACTGTAAATGAAGTTTCCTACTTGGATGTGCAATGGATGTGAGTTCTACAGTCAACGTCACTGGCGTTGTGGCACGTGATGAGCATATTTAATATTCCTCTTCAGGATTAGTTATTACTATGAGAAATATAAGCTTATGTGTTTTTACATGTATCTATATACAACAAATACATACACACATATATTGCATATTGTACATACATATATTGTTTTCCCTTATTCTTTGCTCTATCGATTTTTCTTATAGACAAAGTTTGAATGAACTTTCTTTAAGTTTAATTTAAAAGTTTTATTATTTTCTATGGTCAAAGTCCAGAGATTGAATTAAAAACTGTAATTGTCTCTAAATTCCATCTTACACTATGCATTACAAGTTAGTTGTTGCAAACACAATATTTGAGCAAAAGTTTTTTTTTTTTAAAGAATCTTACTTATTGTCCGTATGGAAAATATTGTATGAAAGTCAATATAAAACTTACAATATAAAAAAAACTTTAACAAAATAAGAAAAATCATTAACTTTGATTTCCGATTAAAGAATAACCATCAATTTTTAATACATCTATGTGAGAACCATTGTAGAAACCAACGTCAATTGGTTCTCGGGCTGACTTAAATATTTAACAACATCATTTTTCAATTTCATATAAAGGCAAAAGCCTCGAAATTTAAATTTTGTTGATAGAGAATCATCTTCAATTTTCACGCTTTTTGAGACATTGATTCCGAATGGTTCGGCTACCTTTTACCCAACTAACTGGTCATTGTTTGTTCGATTTCGTATAGGACACACTAAATTGACATATGAACAGCACTGTTTCTGTGGCGACAACCTCTCTATCGACCTCGTGCGGGACCACTGTCCAAACTTGGCGAGGATTGCAGCATATTATTTCAGCAAAATTAAAACAATCAGATCTCCTCCAACAACATACAAATGAGAATATTAATCTTGTTTTTAGTTTTATGGATAACTGTAACTTTGCCAATAAAATATGATTGGTTGCAACCATAGAGTCGTAGGCCTTAGTAGCTAGTACTCTGTTGGCATTAGGTACTTTATTTCATAATATACCTAATTTAATAAATAGTAAAAAGATTCCTTAAATTTTGACAATATTAAATTAATGCAATTTCTATTACCAAACAAACAAAAAACTGTCGGAGTATCAAGCTACCCCCTAGCTATGCTGAATGCTGTCCTATACCCTTTTGGATTTTCTCTTCATCTATTTATAAATATCACAACAAATCGGTTTAATAATAATTAATCATATAACTAAGAATATAATAGTTAAATTTAAATATTAATCTACATAAAATGCCTATCCGTTTTTAAAAGCTAAAGATAAATCAGCAAATTTTCAATTGAAACAATGAATTGTCAGCTAATGAAAATGGGTGGCTCAATAAGTTTCTAAGTGACTCTGACTGATTGATTGATTGATTGATGGAACTTTTAACTGAAAACCACAACAGATAAAATAAAAATGTAAATAAAAATTACAAATATGCAAACAATTCTCGAGGCTTATCTATTGACGAATCATCAAATGACGGTGACGACAACGACAACGACGACTATCGAAAGTCGAAGCAACCTTCTGAGAAGTCCACAATTGATTCAATTGAAACCAATGAAAAATAAAAAAAGTCAGAAAAATAAAAAATAAACATTTAAACAAATAACTTGGCTTTAACGATTTAACCGTTCAAGAGCCAAGCAGGCGCAGACGTGCTCGCAATAATAAATAATTATTTATTTAAAATATTTACGTATTGGAAACGTCAATTATTCAGCAACCCCAGTCCCAGTCACAGGCACAGAAACACTTGAAGCCGTAATGAATATTCGGGCTTGGTTAGGCTGAGAGTTGGTCGTTGCTGCCTCAGACTCAGGCCAAGACCTAGAGACAGAGACTGAGACTGAGACTAAGACTGAGACTGAGCCAAGCCTGAATTGGATTGGTGCGTAGATCGGCGTTATTATGAGTTGACTTTTGGACTCAATTGGTGGTTGAGACGTTGAGCGGGGTTTATAGGGTCTTTTATTATTTTTGGTAGTTGCGGTTTTGAATATTAACAGATTTGTTAAGCCATTTTGAATGCGACTAGTGTACACCTGTCTTCGATTTGATTCGATTCGATTCCATTCAGGCAATAAATACAATACTTTGTCAACAAACATACTCGCAGTTCCAAGAAATGATTTTTCGTTTTTACTTTGGGATTTTGGCTGACTTCAGTGGAACAAAATTTACATATCTGGGTCTGGACGCTTTGTACATCTTAATTGCTTGAACATAAGTAGTAGGTACAATAATAACAATAATAATAATAATAACTTCTTCTTGTGTGTGTTGTTGACAAAAAATTTCTCTGTTTCGAAGAAACAAAAGTTTCTTTCTCATCATTTATAAGTAAATTAAATTTCCTTGCAATCGAATTTGGATTCCATAAAATAAATTTCATTCCATGAATATGACAAATGCCTTTAGACGAACGATGAAGAGATTACAATAAAGGCAACTCTAAATTATCACAAATAAACTTTGTAATCCTCGACGGAACAAGATTATTTAGAAAATGCAAATGTAAAGTACTAAGAGCCAAGAGCAAGCGAGTGAGTATCTTAAAGATAACCCGCTGAACCAGAAGACTATGAATAATAAAAAAGGGTTAAATTAGCATTTTCACATTTGTCTGAGTGATGACATTGCGAGTTTCTCTTCAAAATACTTATAGGCTGGTGGAAGGATTATTAGCGAGCGGAAAAGACGCGTGTCAGGACAATCGACTAGCTACTTAGGCACAAGGAGTGCGAAGACAATTTCCGGCGTCTAACTACAATCTCGGGGGCATTGGCAAAGTGTTGGGTGAAAGGATAACTATGTTCCGCAAGAACTAATATGAATTAAACTTTACAGGAATAAACACACAAACATACCCACACACACACACACACACACACACATACAACAAAAAAGGTCTGGAGGAATCCTACAAAGAATAACAGAAGGAAACAATCATAACTCATACGAACAGTTGAAGGTCATTTATCATACACCAAAAGTGAAATACTACATGGGTGAATGGAAGAAAAAAAAAAAAAAAATGATGTGTGACGAAAGCGTCTCATATTTGACCCATAGTGACATCATAAAGAAAAATTAAGGGAAAGATCTATGAAAAATTGTATTAAGTATGTGAGCTCGTATGTGAGAGAAACAAGTGTAGAGGGTTGAAGAGATGTAATTTTTAAGATTTCTAAGAAAATTACTTACATTTATTTCAGAGTTGATCGGATTAAGTGGCTAAGAATTATTGTCAACTTCTGAAAATAATCCAAAAATCACTTCCTGCGTCTCTCTTCTACCACCTTGATGTCACTAAGAATCACTTTTATCAAGTTCTTTTACTTCACTAGTATGTAGTTAAATTTTTATAAAGTTTAAATTTAAGAATCAATGGCTTTCATTAAATTCAACTCAGCTGCAAGTTGTACATTGCAGGATTAAACTCACCGGAAGTCATTGACGTCAAACTGAGAGAAGACATCGACATCGAACGAAAAAATTCTTTCCTTTTATGCGCTTTTACCGAAAAAGTGTTGATTGCTTTTCCGTATTGATTTTTCCGAGTCGCTGATGAAAACGTGACTGAAATACACAATTGTGTGGGCACTTAATCGAACACAAGGAGTGGCGGAAGGTGGAAGTGGATAACGCAATGGTCAAATTCTACGACGATTTAAAGGCATTGAAACGAATGTCGGCAAATGTAAAGAAAATATCCTCAGATTATTAATAGGCGACGAATGGATATTTATTGCGCTTTCAGATTCATATTAATTGATGACGGTACACGGCATCATCGATCGAACAATATTTTGCAATTAACAGACAACAGATTCGGGTACACTACGCTGGCTATGGAGTAAGACCAGAAGTTGGGAGTAGTCCTTGTCAAGTTTAACACGAATCTCAATTCACAGACTGTTGACCATCTGTAGATGACGGCACGCGACGCCGTCGCAGCCTCACTGGAAGTCGCGCTCACAGTTGGATTTACACTATGAGGCGTCAAGCAGTCTGAGATCTTTTAGCTATTGCAATTGCTAAGTTAAAGTTGGAGGCTTCGTATGCAGAAACAAGTTTCGAACATTTCTCCTAATTGGCGTTTAATTTCGAGAGCAACGAAAAGGAATTCTTCGTTC
This sequence comes from Amiota minor, assembly GCA_037043295.1. NCBI lineage: Eukaryota > Metazoa > Arthropoda > Insecta > Diptera > Drosophilidae > Amiota > Amiota minor. The sequence goes on from JBAMAW010000052.1 coordinate 390,235, forward strand.
AGTATTCAATTTGCATACATGCCTCAATGGTTACCACAGGTGCCCCCGAACCCGTGTTGATTTCAGCCGGCGGCGTGTTTCTGGTTTTGGTTTCTTAAAGTTGGTTTTGTTTGTTTGGTTGTTTGTTTGGTCTGCGACTTAGACACGTTCCCAAATTGAAAATCGCGTTCTGTTGTATTGTGGTGTGTTGCAAGTGCAGAAGTTCGTTGTTTGTTCAACTAATTAACATTTTTAATGCAGAATCCTTGTCGACTCAGCATTCAGCGACAAGTATCGATGTCAGCATTCCGCAAGGATGTCGATGAAGTCAAGGTGTGAAAGAAATTAAATTGAAAAGATTTTGTTTTGTTCTTCTATGGATTAGTTTGATTAAAGTAGTGCATGTTTAAGTCAGACAGTCAGACAGACAGGCAGGCAGACAAACAGAGAGACAAAAAGATGGTAACATAAGACAGAGAGTTTTGTATGGACAAACTTGGAGATTGATGTGTGTTTATGTTTTTGTTTCATTAAGATTAGTCGGCATGATAATTTATTCTTTGAGCTTCTGCTGCTTAAGCATAGCAGATCCTTTGTTTTGTTGTTGTTGTTGTCATTGTCGTCATCGTCATAGTTGTCAAAAGTGCCGGCGGCGGCTTCCTTCTGACAACAAATTTGTCATATTCGCATTAAGCGAAATGAAATTGTGCCGCTTTTATAGATAAAATCTCGAATTGTGACTAAGATTGAGACTAAGATGTCAGCGGAAGTTTCACAGTTTGTAACTATTACGTATATTGTATTACTTACTTAAAACAAAAGACTGAGTGAATGCATTGTGTAATGAAGTGATCTCAAATCTTATTGAAATGTGATTCTCAGAGAGAAACATCCTGATTGGGGTCTGTGGAACCCTGCAAAATAAAACGGAAAAGAAAACTTTGTTATGGACTATTGAAAATATTCTTTCAACTGTCATTGAGTAGCAGTATCTTTTCAACTTACCTCAAAGAAATATGTAACAATAAATTGTCATGTTGTGTGTGTCCTTGCCCAATTCGCAATTACATTGAATTGAGTTCCATTGAATCCTATTAACCGAAGAGTCAGTCAGTAGAAGAAAAGAATGTCATAAATTCCATAAAGTGTCAAAAAGAGCACTTGCTTGCCTCCGGCACAAAGGACACGTGGTCGTGGTATCTCTGTTGGTATTATATAGACAAATGAAGAAAGTGAAGGTGTCCTTCGCATAGCGATACGATGAACCAAAATAAGAGCAAATTTCATATGCAGCAGATGGAAACACAACAATTTCGTATTATGTCATTATGACTACATTCCAGTTACTACGATAATTTTCCTGAATAAGGTTAAATAATTTAAACAAAACCTTTATTTTTTCCGCTCATGTTTTTCTTCTTTTAAAAAGACCTAAGGAAACTTCGCAAATCGATCCACCTTCTTTACATTGAGAAAAGAGGCAAAGAAAAGGACCAACCATTAAATGTAAATGCATTGTAATTTACATAATTTTATATTCATTATACAATTTTGTCAATTTTCAATACATTATAATTTCTTAAAGGCAAAAAAGCCGCCGAAGACTAGATCCGAAAGAAAGGAGAGACAGAGTATGAGTGGAATCTATGTTACTTATGCAGTTGTAGTCACCCTCTTTCGATATTCAAGTCGATGTTCAATGATAATTTTTTCTACTTCTACTTTAATGTTTAATGTTGTTAAAAAAAAAAAAAACAAAATCCAAATGTGAATAGGAAAAATCCAAGGCGAAGATGGGTGGAGATTGTTTCTGGTTGTTTTGTAATTTGTTTAAGGCTTAGCAAGATTATTTAGTGATAAAAACACCCCAAATTCGTTGGTTTTTTCTTTTTTACTTTTCATTTTCTTGTATTTTTGAATTCCCTGGAAAATGCGTGAAAATTAAAATTTATTATTTACCTTTTATGCACAATATGCTCACAAAATTAGCCAAATTCAGATAATGTGTTCTCTTGAAATTAGTAGCAAATAAATTTTCAAAAGATATGCTTCAAAAAGCATCGTAAAACAATTAAAATTGAGTGAATCTTATGCGTTATGGACAATAGATTGAAGGGATTTATAGTTACAACTTGAGGAATACTAAATATGAATTTTATTTTATTCATGAATATTTCTATATACAGAAAGAATAAAAGAAATAAAGAACGATTTATGCAATTTCTATTAAGTAGTTTAACCTCAAAAGGAATAAGATGAACTTCGGATACATAGCTAGATTTCCCACATTTCAAATTACCAGATGTTCATCAATAGAGTCTACTGAATTGAAGAAATTACGAATTTGGTTACTTTGGAAGTAAATAGATGTTAACCTAATACTGTAGATTTTATTATATTGCATATTTATGAATTTGTAACTTTTGGAAAAGATAAGAGTCCATAATTGAAGAAATAAACTGGTTAGACAATAACTATACACACTGATGTTAATTATTTCCTAAAAATTTTAATAAATAATCGGATTGTAGAATTAAAAGAGTTGAGCTTATAACAAACTTTATTTTAAGTACACTTCAGCAGTCCTGAGAAGGGCAAAGTGTATATGGAAATCCCATTTTTCCCGGGGTTTGTATGGTAGTTCCATCGACACCATTTTGAAATTGTTTTTAAGACCGCGGCTTTATTAAAAAATAAAAGAAAATTTATATACAATATGTATAAAAACAGCCTTGGGATTGTATAGTGGCCACATCCACTAAAAAAAAAAAGAAAACAGATACTCAGAGCAAAATTTTAGGTCTACTAAATAATCAGAGAGCCAGATAGAGATGATGTTAGTCATGCTGTTATATACACGTTTATATTCTTTGACTTCCAAACATCAAGGCAAAGTGAAAATACGATAAACATTAGTGTGAAGTAGATTGAACACTCACATAATGAGTGCCTACTCCTTACACAGTATAACGACGAAAGTTTAAATAAAAAATTGTTTCGTTTCACATAACGAGTTACACAAAAGGGGATATACCTTCGTATAAGCCTTGTCAATCTTAGCTTTCGTTGTAATGATATCATTGGGCTAGTTAAGTAGAAGCCAGCTAGCCGCTGACTGATTTGTCTTTTCTGAACGAAGCGTTAAAAATTTAAAGGGGTCCCCATACACGAAACATTTTGGTTTGTATGGGAGCTATACGATCCAGTAACTGCACGATCTTGAAATTTAGATGGTTGGTGTAAATGGATTTGAAACTTATAGTGTCGGATTTTCAGTTTGATCGGACCACTAGGGAGGGTACCTCCCATACCAACTACCCATTAATATTCAAGTATTTATTAGAAAAACTTTTTTGTTTTTTGAACTATTGAACAGAAATTTAGACACTATATATTTTTAATAAAGACGCTGTATACTTGTTGGAATCAGTCAAATCGGAGCACTAGGGGAGTACCTCCCAAACAAACTCCAATCTAGTACGTGTACGTGTCTGACTCGCACGTGGCCGATTTTTTCTATTCATGATCGTACTGATCACACAAGTTCAAGGAATTCTCTAGTACATAATAAAATATTTAAATATGTTCTTTTTTCAACTTGAACGCCTTAATCTATTTTAACAGCAATTTACATATATGAAGGAAGTGGTTTCGCTTAATTAGCGTTTCGCATAACAAGTATGTATGTATGTATCTGCATCGAACTATGCTCGTTATGCGGGGGTATGGGTCCAGTGTATATGTATAAGTACACACAATCACAGTTTTATTTTTGCAATATTTCACAAAAATGTTAACAGATTTATTTGCAACAAGCAAAAAAGCAACAACACAAAAAAAAAAAAAACGCAAAATCGCAACAAATAAAAAAAAACCTAAAAAAGAAATGCGTAAACAAAAGAAAATGTTTGGTAAAAATCAATTCTAATCCCAAATGTCAACAAATAAACATTTCAAAATCATTTCAACGACGAATTCTGATTAGAATTCGAATAGAGTATGTGATGGAAAAATATTAAGAGTGGAGGGAGAGGAGAAAGTGTATCGAAGTGAGCATTTGTAGTATAAGAAAACTAAATAAGCTCATTTGACAGGATTTGCGGTACGGCAAATGATTCTATGTATATGATAATCGAATTCTGAAATGAAGACACGCACGCTATGCTGATTGTCACCAAAGATACTTAGGGTAGAGGAGAGTGAAGTAGAGAAAGGTGTCCTGGAGGTGGGGAGTCGACAGCGTGTATGGCATACATTTGGTTTTCTATTAAATATTTAGCATGAAACAAATGACAACAGAGAGACATTCCCGTAATTGGAATAAACAAGATAACTAAAACATCAAAATTGTCGACTGTAGTCTATTGAAGATATTATGAGGTGAGGTAAGCCAAAATACTTACCATGGCGCCAATTTCAATGATAATGGAAAGATAAATGTACAATACTTCGAAATATCTAAATAAAACTTGTCATTGACCTTTAATTCATTTTGATAATCATTTCCATAATTTATGATGAAGTAAACATAAATTTGTGCCTTTTTTTTGCACCGCAACAGTTCACAGTTCACTCACCTCAAGTCAAGGATTTTAGTATGTACATAATCAGTAAAAGTATTTTAGGGGTTACAATTCGATTTGTATCTCTGTGTGTACAAAATTTAAGTTGCATTTTCCATTTCATTTTTATGATCAATGGAATTCCCAATTCGAAGCTTTTTATGTTTTGGTCATCAGTGTTGCTTTTTTTATTTATATTGTAAATGTCCATAAAAGTCAATAGTTATAGCCACCGGCCGCCTGACCAACAATCGACTTTATCATCATCATCTTATAACCTTTAAGATACACTCTTCATTATCAGCATCAGTATCATCATCAGCATCCATAGATTTATCCTTGGAAATAGGAGATAATGTACTAAGAAGAGTTTCGTTAAACTTAAAAATTATCTTTCTCTCAAGATGAATAAAATTCATTGTTACGAATTATTAGCATCAACTGGGGACCAATAATCTGGAAACTTTTGCCTTCTCAGCATATCTTAGTATCCTTCTATCTTATCCTGTTTTGCATTCGTGTAAATGGAGAACACTTTTTTCGCTATAATTAATCATTTCTGCTGAGTAGCAAAATGCTTTCCCCAAAGAAAATGTCAACAAAGTTAAATGTTTTCTTCTTTTCCGTACATATTTCAGAATATTATTTTATGTTTATTTTACCTAAGGAATCATTGGAACTGAAGGTTATTTACTCTGTGTCTCTGCAAGAACGTATAAATACAAGTATATTTTATGATAAATCGAATTCACATCTAATGAAGAAGGGACATACAAACATTCGAAGGGCTATAAATGAAGGGAAAGTGGAAAATGTTGACTTTGGCTATTGGTGGTGAAGTGAGTGAGTGAGTGAGCGAGTGAGTGAGTGAGGGAATGAATAAATGAGTGAATGAATGAAGAAAGGTAAAATGCAATACAAAGTGTGCTGAAGGCTAACAAGACTTTAATATAAACAACCATAACACGTTTCTATGCTCGATGCCAGCATAAATTATTTACCATTTAATGAATGACCCACGCCCTCATTCTTCGCTCGATTTGGGGGAAAGTGCGATATAAAACTTTCGTATACGTAGTTCTACTTATGCTGTGGTCAGTTTAATCATGAAGTTTAATGAAAGGATTAAGCTGGAAGCGTTTCTGAGATTAACTGATGGTTGAAAGTGTGGCTTGCTTCCTAAGTCGCACTTGTCCGAATAGGAATTTCGTGCATCTCGACTTAAGCCAAATTGAAATAATTTTGCGATGAACTCCAACTCCAAATTGTATCCTCGTATTTCTGGACGTACGTTGAGCGTTCGACAAAAATACCAAACCAGAAATGTTGAAAGTTGAACATTGAAAAGGTTTTTTGCATCGTTCAATGACAAACAAAAACGGAAAACATTTTTTAATTTGACGAATACTCGAAGAAGCTACAGAAGCAACAGAACCATCGTATGGACAGGAGCAAAAAGTGCGGTCCTCATCGGTAGCAGGAGACGTTGAAAAACTCTTGCAATGCAAGTCAAACAAATTCCTGGCATATTCCAAGGTTTTGTTGGCCTTTTGGCGCGTCTAAATCAGTGCAACAAAAAGTGGATCAGCAATCGATCGAATATTCGTTCGTTCGATCGATCAAAACGAACAGTTTGTTTAAAAACCCTTAGTGGCGAAGGTAAACAACATCATGTATTTGTAGTAGCAAAGGCCTTGATAATAACAAAACTCAAATCGAATTACTAAATTGCAAAAAAAAAAAAGAAGGGTTTAACACAGAAGGAAGGAACCATTCAAAAACTTATCTAATTGGATTTTTATTTAAATTAATTTAATATTTTTAAATATTTTCTAATACTAATAATTGATTTAGACATTTTGGATCAAACGAAACAAGTTACACTCGGCTGGAGTTAATTTAGTTATTTAGATTGAATGTACTTGTATTTCATGTTTATCACATCGAATTGAGTGGCGACGATTAATTAAAATTCAATTAGTGTTAGGCATACAAATGACAGAAATTCTAATGATTCAATTCGATTATGTTGGGGTTTTTTGAAACAATAAAATGTTGTTTTTTGTATTAGAATTAATGCATTGTGATTTTATTGTAGATGAACAATACTTTAACATTGCTTATTTATATGTAACTTTAATTGGATATACGAATAATTCTTTGTAGTAAAATATACTGCTCTGATTTTATACTAAAATACATTTGCATAATCAAATGTATATGTGTACATCAGTCATTTGTGCCTTGAAGCAAACCCATCAATGTGCCACAAATACTTGGGAAATACACAAGAACTCTTAGGATCTCATTCCATCTGTGATGTTTCTGATGTAAATGAAAGTAGCATTCAGTGTACCATATGAAATTATGGTAATTTGATTTTGAGTAATTCTCTTGAAGGCGGCGACACGCGACTATTAAATACTGTGAGGCTTTTCACGCTCCTTGAGTTGGGCGGCATAAATTTAAGTACCCATATTATTATTGTTATTATACAATAATAATAATAATAATTTCTTTAGCTGCTGATTTTGTTATTGTTCTTGATAACTTTGTTTTACCTTTTTAAGTTTTTTTTTTTTTGTAATATCATAAACAGATCTCTCTCAGTTTTCAATGTGTCATGGACACAAGTTACTGAACCCAAGTCAGTCAGTCACTCAGTCAGCCACTCAGTCAGTCAGTCATTTAGTTAGTCAACTGAACACAAAGTTCACATAAATAAAGTCATGATAGCCAACTAACTAAATAAGTTGTCATGAAAAATATTATGAAATCATGACTTTTCATAAAAAAAAGAAAAACAAAAATCTGAAATGCAAGAAATTGTATAAATTGTAAACTTCCAATCATTTTTTATACACTTCATGCAAATGTGAATGCATTATGATTTCAGTCTGTGCTAGGAAATTCCACCTTGGTGTACTTGTATATTGGAACCTAAGTTTTGAAGATTTTGCAATGTATATTTTTGTTTTTAAAGTTTCTTCTTTGCAATTCATTCAACTGCAATTTTATTCTACAATAGATAATTCGAATTTGTAGTTATTTATTTAGTTTATTGCATAACAAATAATTGTATTGCTAAGAGGGTTAAATACTCTAGAAACACCTTGCGTATACACGTAGGATAATCGATTTTTATTATAGGAAAATATGAAAAAATATGATGAAAAGAATCTGAACTTTGGTGCAACCAAAAAATAATGTTTTTTTCTTTTACTATGCACTTCTACTTACTAAAGTTTTAAGTATATAGTATATTTCCACTTTGGTATGATATTAATGACTTCTTGAACCATACATCGGAGACTCCACGAAGTATAAGACACATACTTGTATTTATATGAGCAGCATCAGTCATCATCATTTCTTCTGGATTTCTTGGACATACTTATTATCATATGTCCATAAGTTCTTTTGGATATCGTAGACATATTATATTGCTTCCCTTTAGATTTTTCATTTATTTGTAAACAGATGAATTATTGAATCCTTTGTAATCCCATCTCTTTATAAATCAACAATGAATCCAAAATTTTTAATATTTTCCCTAGCCTTCTTTAGTTTAAATCATATTTTATTTATTCATTGAGTTTGTATCACTTTAAATATACAGTGTATTAAATTCCAAAAGAAGTTATCATGCCGTTCAAAACGAGAGCTTATCTTGTTTTATAATAATGGTTTGAACTAGTTTTTCCATAACCTTCAATACTTAAAATCTTGTGCATTCAAAATGAAATTATAATTATGAAGTGTATTTAAACTTTGGTGAGACCCAAATATGTTTTTTGAGTAACCTGACCCTTAATAAGTTCCTGGCAGTCTCATATTTTTCTCCTCTTCACCTCGAATATATATATATATATATATATATTTTGTGTTAAATCGAAAAACAAAAATATTTATTTCTTTATAAATTTTTTTATTGTTGTTTTTGATGTTGTTGTTGTTGTTGTTATTGTAACTGTCGTGACTTCAGTCGTGTCCCAAACTCAGAATCCGCAACTGTCACGCGAACGCAAAACCAGTAGAAGAGTGGAAGGAGAAACTACAATACAACAAACGAAGCAAAAGTTTCTCTCAGAACTTACAATAACTCAAAGAAAGATATCTTACATGAGACTACCTAAAGAGTGACTGTCTGTCCACTTGTCTGGTATTTTGTCATGTTTTCGGTAGTTTTATGACTTTATTAGTTGACATTTTAATTTGAGTGTCTTTTTAGGTTTTATCTGTGGCATATAGAATTTCTTAATGAAAGATAAACAAATTTTATTTGCTGCAGTTCAAAAGATACGCTAAAGATATTCCGCTTTTGTTTTGGGGTTGCAATGCATTGACCCATTGAGTAAAGACTTGAGAGATGTCTCAGCTCATTTTCCTGTTCGACCTGTCAGTCGTTCATCGTTCTTCTTTGCTTGCCCTTCATTCAATTACAATTTTGTGCACACTCAGCACCTTAGGGACGTCATAAAGCGTCAAAATTTCGACAAATGTGCCGTAAGCCGCTGACCTCATGTGATGAGTTTACACATGTGTAAATGCCTTTCTATGTACATACATTCATACATACATATGTAAGTCTATCTGATGTTGTATGAAGGAAGGTTGTCCTTCATTAGCAACAGCTCCCGGGGGCATTGCATTGCATGGTATGACGAAGAAGTTTCCCAACCAAATATCATTTCTACGTCATTTTTTCTTTAGATGATTTCTTCTCCTTAGCTTAAAGTTCTATTCTTTAGCACAATCTTCTTATCTAAGGCATTTTAACATTTCTTAAGCAAATTTTATAGCAAAATGAAAATACTTCCAAATCCAATTTATCGCCTTTACAGATAGAGATGCACAATTCCGTTCAAAGGATATTTTATTTGTGCCTCCAGTATCCTTTAGAGGTGAATTATGTTTAGTTTTTCCAAAACAAATCACTTTATTATGCGGCATAATTGTCCCTTGGATTGTTGCCCTATAAATAATTAATTTAAATGGCGACTTTATCTTATATTGCTATACTGCTGTTTCTTTCGGTGGATGAGGAGGGGCTTATTTATTGCCTCTGTACTCTACTTTTGCCATATGAACTGTTGCTTCTGTGTAGAGATTTGTTGTCGAATCGCTTAAAATACTCGTACAACCACAACAGTCATTTCGATTGTGGCCGAGACCATCCATTTAGATGCCAGATTAGCTTTTATTGCTTGAGTTTGTGCAAATTGTTTGAATTATATGCAAATCGCAAACGGAAAGGTTATTCCCAACACAGTCTGCCGGACCGGCTCAAGTTAAAAAGCCACAAAATTATTGGACGCAATACTATAACAATATTATTCCTAATATCACAAGTGAAATTTATGACACCAGCAGCTCCTGTCCTCCTTCCTTTTGTTCGATGTGGGACAATAAAATATGAAAGAAAGTACAATAAATAAATTTGTTTTATAGGAGTCTCTCAATTCATGCGTAAACAATTTTAAAATATTTCTTCAAGGAGTTTATATTGAAGAAAATATTCATCACTATTTAAAAAGGATTAACGGAAATAAAACTAATCCACCAGGAAAATATTGCAATCTATTTTATGAAAGGTATAATAAATTAATCCAATACTTTATATTTTAATATAAGTTTGTTAGTTTTTCAAAAATATGAGAGTAGAGGAATTAAATGGGCAGGAACAATACACGAAATTATTCAAAATATCAAAAGAAACAGTGACTCACTCATACTCACTCATCTGTTTCAACTTATATTGTTTTTTTTTTTTTTTAAACTACAAAATAGAGCAGTTCTTCTATTTTAATAAAGATTAATTGAATATTATGAAACAAGTTAAAAAAAAAAATTAAGATTGTTATACTCTTCACGAAAGATTTCATTATTAGTTTGACTTATCCATAGGTAGAGTTAGTATACGGTACACACAGCATTTCAATAATGAGATCGAAATATTTTTATAGAAGCTATACGATCCAGTAATCGTAGGGTCTTGAAACTTGCATGGTTAGTGAATATGGATCAGACACTTATATTATCGATAATACAAAAAACAAAAAGGTTTTTTTTATTAAGAACATGAATTACAATCTAGTTTTGTATGGAAGCTATACGATCCAGTAATTCTAGGGTCTTGAACTTTATATGGTTGGTGAATATGTGGCTGGTAATTACATAAATGTCAGTTCGATACTACAAAACGCAAAAAACTTTTTCAAATAAGAACCTGAATCCGATCCAGTAAGACATCTTGAAATATATTGTAGATCGCTGGTGGAGATAGATTAGAAACTTATAGTGTCCTAATTTCAATTCGAACATACAAAAACAAAAATTTACTCTAAGAACATGAGTGGTGGTTTATATAGGAGGTACCCTTTTTAGTAGTCCGATTTGGCTGGTTCCGTCAAAAATCCAGCGCCTGGTAAAAAAAAACAACCTTGTGCAAAACTTCAGCTTTCTAGCTCAAAAACAAAGCGACTAGTTTCCATATATACTACAAACGGACAGACGAACATGCCTTAATCAACTCGTCTCATCGAGCTGATCAAAAAGGTAACGCAGTCTCATCCTGTGTGTTACTGCGTGAAGAGTATAAAAACCAGAATCATCTCAATTTACACCATTATAAGCTCGGTTTTTTTAATTCAGTACATATTCTCAAGACTCTTATCTAACAGTTTCTGAGAATGGGTTTAATATTCTATTTATGCTTTAACAAACTTTGAAAGTTTTGGGCCACCCACTCCGTGAAATGATATTGTGGCTCTCGACCAATTAATGAATTTTCTCTTCTCTTCTCTTCTCTTCTCTCTCTTCTCTTCTCTTCTCTTCTCTTCTCTTCTCTTCTCTTCTCTTCTCTTCTCTTCTCTTCTCTTCTCTTCTCTTCTCTTCTCTTCTCTTCTCTTCTCTTCTCTTCTCTTCTCTTCTCTTCTCTTCTCTTCTCTTCTCTTCTCTTCTCTTCTCTTCTCTTCTCTTCTCTTCTCTTCTCTTCTCTTCTCTTCTCTTCTCTTCTCTTCTCTTCTCTTCTCTTCTCTTCTCTTCTCTTCTCTTCTCTTCTCTTCTCTTCTCTTCTCTTCTCTTCTCTTCTCTTCTCTTCTCTTCTCTTCTCTTCTCTTCTCTTCTCTTCTCTTCTCTTCTCTTCTCTTCTCTTCTCTTCTCTTCTCTTCTCTTCTCTTCTCTTCTCTTCTCTTCTCTTCTCTTCTCTTCTCTTCTCTTCTCTTCTCTTCTCTTCTCTTCTCTTCTCTTCTCTTCTCTTCTCTTCTCTTCTCTTCTCTTTCTCTTCTCTTCTCTTCTCTTCTCTTCTCTTCTCTTCTCTTCCCTTACTTCCATAAATCGATTCTGTTTTCATCATTTTCATTGATATGCAAATACTCTTCGAAAAGGGAAATATACAACATAGATATGAAAAAATAAGGAAAACCTTTGACTTTCAAAAGGGAGGACAAAAATCATAAAAGACATCATACTGTATAATTAAAGTTATGTAAAGGAAGGAAAAGCTCATGGCTCATGGAGAGTAGTTTAGTAAGGTGTAGTTGGAAATATTTTCTGCATAACAAGATTCCATCTCACAAGACTGAAACTTTTTTGCATATCACTATAATACTTACTTCGAGATCACGTTTAATCAGATTTAAATAGAAATAGACGAAATAAGACTATTGACTATTGGCTCATTCCAATGATCTCGTCATATGCTTGTGCTTAGTCTAGTGAATATGCCCAATGACAATGCAGATTTGTAGGTAGTCCTGGCTTTAAAAAGCAATACTTATAATGCACACATTGCAAATTTAAAATAAATTGTACAAAAATTGTAATATGTGATGGAAAATTAAAACGTTTAAATGCCACAGAGTGCAGTTATTTTTCATCTTTGATTAGACTAAAGTTATCAAATCATCCTGTTCTCTCAATACCATTAACATTTTTTATGGTATATGATTTAAAAAAAGTGATAAATTAGCTTAATGAAATTTGTTGAAAATTGATTGAACATTGTAAAAAAAAACCGATTTGCACAAAACTGAATTCATGTCAAGTGAAGCAAAAATTTCAGTCGAATCAAGTTTCTCTCTTGCGGCTCTCAAGCGAAACGGAATGAAGATACTTTGTCGTCACTTAAAAATGAAAAGTTTTGTAATTACTCGAGAAACACAATTTGTTGATGTTGTTGAAATGGCGTGAAATGTTGTTAAAAATGTTTTTAACAAAAAAAAAAACTTGCGCCATAAAATGAAGATTACAAATCTTTGGAACAATAAAAAAATGTGGTAATGATTTCCCATTTGAGATAAGGTGCTTCACGAACAGCTTCTGTGTGTTGTAGTACTTGTAGTATGTGGAACTGACCACGATGAGACTGACGAGTTTCGTTTCATTTGCGATAGATAAGACCGATTTCGGTTAACTCGAATAAAATTAAACATTTTTACTACTCGCATTAAAATTGTGTTAATTTTTGTTATTTTGTTATTTCTACTTTTATTAACAATGTTTTTTTTTTCGAGTTTTATTTTGTTTTTGTTTTCGTTTATTTTCATTAAGAAGGAGGTCATGATTTTAATGTTTATTGGTAATGTACCAGTTTGAATTTGAGTACATAATTTGAAATAATGTGAGATACTTTACCTATTTGATCATACTGATGCTGAATTGAGGAGTTTGTATTTGGATTACCTTTGTTATTTCTAATTTAAATTTCTATATTTCATCAAAGAGAAAGAAGAAAACGTCAAGTGACGTTTCACATTAAAAAGACAAAAAAAAAAAGGTATTTTGGCTGCAAAATAGTTGAAAGTACAGATGAAGTGAAGCCATCATCAACTCCAACGTCGTCAGCATCATCATCATCATCATCATGATAGAATATAATGCTGATCATCATCATAAGTTTAATCGGTAATGCGAGTCACGTGCTCGGGTCGTTAGTCTTCACTGAGAAGCTGCTGCTTTTGCTGCTGCTGCTTCTGCCCTCCACATAACATAAATATTGTAGATACTAGAATATTTCCATATGTGAAGCGTGTTTAATACGGAAAAATCTTGAGGAATATTCATCATGCTTCCACCAGTTTCTATGCGATTTTTAACCAAAAAGAAAAAGCAACCATTTTTTTTATGCAAAACATGGTTTTGTCCTTTGTTTTATTATTTATTTTTTTAAATATTTATTTGAACGACCCAAAACAATGATAAATGCATAAAAATATTAAATATTTCTATGGAAAACTTTAAGTCTCTCACATGCCATAAATAATGAAGCTTATGGTATGTGGTTTATGGGCCGAAGGAGGCGAGTACATAAAATCTAATTTTGTGAATTGTTGTCGGAGTTACTTAGTTGATTACAGTGAAACTCCACATTAGTTGCACACTAGCAACATATTTCAATGCCAGTGTCAAGTACAAAGTGTAGCTAAACATGATGTACATACTTCTTTAAATAGAATTAAATAGAGGAGAATAGAGAAGAATAGAATGGCATATAATGGAGCGGAGCAGAATGAAGTGGAGTGGAGTTTGTTTCTTATTCTTTGTATCGACATAATTAAAATTTAAATTGCCACATATGATGCTGTGAGGCACGTGTCCATCACTGGCTTGACCATCTTTGGTTGGGGCGACTCCAAGCCCAACTAGGGCAGATGGCGTGCTGCTTATAAGGTCGAAACAATCATACCTGGAATTTTATTTTAATTTATGACAAACTATCTGCACCAATTTGGTCACTGAGATAGTCTCTATTTAGAATTGATGGCGGCGGCGCGACGCTCAATTGGAGCCAATTCATGCCAAGTCCATGTTTAACCCATCATCACCATTATCACCATTATCACCGACATCATCAGATGAACGACGAACTACGACAGTGAAACTTAAACGTTAAATGTCGTTTCAAATCCTTCTTTCATGATTATCCACTACTATGTCTCTCATATTAACTCGTTCTAGGTATACCACTTTCTAAGGTAGTCAAGGCGGGTGTGCATGCATACTTATAGTATGAAAGTATATGTAAGCATCCAGGTAGTGAGTGAGGCTTTTTGTACATAAAATTCAAATATGGAGGCAATCCCCAATTCATCACATGTGATAAATGCTTCATGTGTCTCGGCTTTATACATAAAATTTGCATATTTTGTCGAGAAAACGACAATGACGGCAACGCCAACAAATGTTGTTACTCGTAAGTTGTTCCAACATAAAAATGGCTTCGTTCCAGACTCAGGCCAGAGTCTTGTTCAATGGCGTCGACGCTTTTGATGTTTGCATTTTACCGCTGCTGCTGTTTCTGCTGATTTTGCTGCTGATGAAAAGACAACAACAACAACAACAACAAAATGTCAAGTCGCTGAAGGTTCACCAGTCGGGGGAGCGAGTCTACCCACATAGTCGGTGTGTGATTGATCCCTTGAAAAATTATCATCAACATAAAGTAACAAATGAACATTGGTTGAAAAATACTAAGTACATAATAAGAGAAACAGAAAAAACGCATCGACTCACGAAAAGGAAAAATAAACAAAAATTACATTTGAATGAAAACATGGCTTCCATATTAAGTGGCCATATAACAATAAGGCTCGATTTACTTGATTTTGGAAAAATGTAGTCGTCTGTCAATACTCTCATACTCTAATGTTTACTGCATTCCAAAATGAACCAGGAACATTCATGTTAGACTTACAATATAAATTTTAAATAAAATTCCATTTTAAGAACTCGATTTTGGGGACATGTATTTCCTGACTATATTCATTCTTTAAAATCCAAAATGAACAAGGAACTTTCTTTTTAACATTTATGTTCAATTCAGGACTGAAACGAGTTGAAGTTAATTAAATTTGAAATGATATTCATCGCAATAATAAAAATATTTGGGGACACTTTCTCATTTGTAACTGTAGTGCTAACAAATTATGATTTTAAGCTAAGTACGAGCGAATCTACAAAAGTTTTGCAATGGGAAGTAAATACGCATTGTTTGGATTCAAAAAATAGTTTTATTGTTTATAAAAATCAATAAACTTTTGAACACGCTTGAGTTGAAGTGTGAGAACTCGTATTGTCTTAATAACGAATGATTCGACGTTGACCGTTTGTTTTCCTCATTTCACCTAAAACTACTGGCAAACAGATGATCGTGTGCGACTCAGAATTAACTGTTTTACGTTCCACTAGTGCCGCTTTTGCGATATGTCTGGTTATTTCAAAGAAATAGGCCACCATTTGCATCCAAGTGCTTCGTGCGCGATCAACTTTCATTGGATTGCTATCCTCTTGGAACACCCATACGGTCGATTGCTGTTTACTTTCCGGTTCATACACATAGATCCATGATTCGTCACCTGTTAGAATCTTAAATACGTCTTTTGAAGCACGACGATCGTATTTTTGAAGCATTTCTTTGGTCCAATCGAGGCGAGCCTTTTTTGAGCGATGTCAAATTATGCGGAATCCAACGCGAAACAAGCCTTCTCACAGCCAATTGTATGTATTGCAGTGGAATGAATGCCCACAGTTGCCTCAATCTCACGGTATGTCAAATACCCGTCTTCCATTAGTAGTTTACGCACAGCATTGATGTTTTCGGGCGTAATAGATGTTTTTGGTCGACCACGTCACGAAATTTGTCCTGTAGCTTAGAGCGTCTATGATTGAAATCCATAAACCAGCGATATACGGTAGTCTTCTGAGTTGCTTCATCACCAAAAGTCGAATAAAGTCTTTTCCACTTTCTTACCAAGTTAATCTAACTCGCACTCGTAGAAAATATTCACAATTTAAATCCATTTTTTCTCGCGAGATGAAATTTTCAAGTTAACAAAAAGTAAACAAAAAGCGTCGATACGACAAAACGTTCTAAGTACGAATATGCTAAAAAAATACCAAACTTCAAGTTGGAAATAATCTGATCGTGAAATCTCAGAATAGTGTTGCAGATTGCAAAACTTTTGTAGTGCCCCTCGTAGGATATAAGACGTAAGTTGTTCCCTTTTCAAAGAAAAACTTAATGCATTCAGTGCCACTAAGGCAAGAAAGTTTTCTAAAAACTGCTGTGATATTTTACCAAAGCATTTCACATCAATTGGTTTCGATTTGCTTTCTTATTTTCTGCAGGGGTTACTTTGTGGTGCGGAGAGATAAACTACTTGAAACACTTCTGCGGCATAGTGTACAGTGATGAGATTATCTACCGTTCTACCGTTATGGGGTAGAATTATTATATTGACCTAGAATTTTTTTTAGTGATCTAAGTAGTTTTTAGATCATTAAGGTGTAGTCTTTCGAGGCTTCGGCTTAAAATGGATTGATACAAAGAGAGGCTAACAATGGATTAGGAAGATGATAAAGTCTAAATATCTGCAGCTGTGGAAGATTACTTCTTCTAACAGGTTTCAGTGAAGTATTGTATGTATTGTTCACATACCACAGTTTTTCTTTTCCCCCAAAATAAGAACAACATTATATAGTATTTTTAAATATTTCGGAAGATTTGCGACATTAAGAAACCAAATTGACCAAAGAAATGAACAAAGGAGATTATCAGAGGAGCTTTAAAGTCATTTTAATATTCTAGTTTTCTGAAAAATATTTCGTTAAGAAATCAACTTTAATTACCGCAAAAATATTCTATAAACATTGAGAATCTCATTAACCGAATGGAATGTGCGTGTGTGTTGTATGTAATTACATATTATCTTTGTTAATTATGGGAAGCAAAGTGAAGGTAAGTTGTAACCCTAATAAAGTACAAATGGGACCAATTCGAATTCATTAGACGCCTCTGAGAGTGCGAGAGTTTGCTCCAAATGCAGAAAAGCAAAATGCAAATTTCAACTTCTAGACAACAAAGATAAAAGTTCTTTGAGCAATAAAATATGTCATATTTTAACAAAATTACAATAAACCCATTTAACACGGCAACCCAAAAACGTAAAGATACATGTGAGCTTGTATCTTTGTAGACAGTGGATGTGGATGCTCATATGGGATACTTTGCTGTTTCAACGAAACCACGAATTCAAAGCATGACAAGTTTTAATTACACTCCTCATTGTATAAGATACTTTTGAATTTGTTGGGGTTGCAACTCGTTCGCTCATTTTGTAACAAAAAACCAAATTATGTTTCAATTTTCTATGCAAATGAATTCTGTTTTTGTTTTTGGTTTTATCTTTTTAGTTGATTTCAAATGTGTGACAACCTCAATTTTATTAGTCTTCTCTTTAGTAGTAAGTTTGGTCTAAAGAGAAGCATAAAAAATCATGGAGCAACAATCAAGAAATTAACTTTCGATATAGCGGCCATCGCTCTATAATCTAAGGTAGTTCATCTTCCCAGGCTAAAAGTAACTCTATTAAATTTAGTCTGTTTGCCCGGTCAATCAATCAAGTTGACTTACCATGCGAATGGGCGGGACGTGACTGAATACTCCGCGAAGCATTCGCCATAAACTCCTACACCTACACTCAAACTCTACACCAACTACTCAAATACAGAGATACTCAGATACTCTCTCGTGTATTGTAGTTTTGTAGCTGCCGCTGTTGTTCGTATAACAGTTTTGTCAATACTCGCACTCATCCTTTGGATCTCTTTGGTTTATTGTCTTGCATTTTTTCTTTATTTTTTTGTGTTTACCCTGAAATGTGTCTGAAATTTTAATAAGTAAAATGCGGAATTTGTTTACTCATACCCACAGTTCATGGCAGGCGGCCCATCTAGGAACTGCCGATATACTCGTACAATACCAAATGTAACGCCGCAGTTCATGAATGTATGAAAGTCAACACTGAACACACTGAGTCAGTTTTTTCAATCTGTTGCCTGAATTTATTGAAAAATGACACATGAAATAACTTTGCAATTATTAATCACAATTTCAATTGATTTCATATTACACAAGAAAGAGTGAAGTTCGATTGTCACGTCTCCTATTATATTGTATGTACAAGTATGTTTACGAGTATTAACGTACTATGAGTAATTCATGTGTCATTCAGTTTTAGATTACTGGAACAATTACAATTATGGAATAAGAGATTGCAAATACTAAATAGAATTGGTATCGTTTAGTTACTGAATGAAAAAGAACTCTATAGAGATGAAAAAGATTTCTTGTCATACAATAAAATTCACTCTCGACATTAAAATATAAAACTGTGCCTGCTGATATACAAATGTTAACCTCCCCGCTTTGCCTAAAACATTTAAATAGAAGAAACTAAAATATATTGCACATATAAGCCTTCCACAATAAATTCTCTAAATGCCTGTGAAAACTTTATCAAAATCCGTTAAGTGCTTTAGAAGTTCTGCGTATCAATGCGGACATATATTTTAACTTTGCTTTATATCAAATATACATGGTTGGCCACATTATGTGGACCCATCTGGGAAGACTAGAACTTCTTGTCAAGAAATGTCAGATAGGTTAATGACAGCAAGTATTTGAAGCGTCAATCTTACTATTGTAAACTTTTGCTATGGAGCAGTAAACCCCAATCGAACATACTGGAATTGTTCAGCTCTACATTCATAATAAAAAAAAATGAAGAAAGTAAAAAAAAAAGATCACAATTAGACTTTTATCGCTAGTCCCAGGCATCAAATACAAAGCGACCGAGACAAATTGATGAAAATAATTTGCAAGGAAGTGTTGAAAGGTCTCCGCGATCATCTGACTCATGTCGTTCTGCGCAATTAGGCATTGCTCGGGCAAGTCTGAAATTCAAATGACTCAACGACTGTTACCAACCGATAAGTCTCGTCGCGTATGCGAATTTCATCGTAAAAATGACCGAAACCCATGAGGATTTTTGACAAATAATCATCATGAGTGATGAGTCGCATTTCTTGTTAAACGGAACCGTGGGGACACAAAACTGTCGATTATACGCCACCGAAAACCCTGAAATTTTAGAAGAGGTACCTCTTTATGACACAAAGGTGACAGTGCGGTGCAGAATTTGTGCGGATATGATTGTCGGACCGTTCTTTTTCGAAGATGACAGTGGAAACACAATAATTGTTAATGACTACTGGTTTCAGCAAGGTCTCTTCTTGCTTTTTGAAGTCAAAAGTTTACATCATCGAGTCTAGGCTTCTTGAGAAACTTAACACCAACATTTGCCAGGAAATAGTCGCCATCTCTTCCGAAACATTGGCAAATGATATGGAAAATGCCGAGAAACGAGTACATTACGCCATTCGAGCAAAAAAGTGATGAAAACAAATCTCCTTAAACCAAATTAAATGATCTCTAACTTGTAGAGCTCAAAAAGGGTTTTCTTTCATGTCTTTTTTTTTTTTTTAAATAAATGGGACCGCCTAATATGACCGACACTCTATGTGTGCTGGTGTTTAGTTCTTAGAAACGTGAAGAGCTAGGAAGCTGCAATTCGGTATGTGGTATCATTGTTAGAATGTAAAATTGTATTTATCAGATTATTAAGCATAGAAAGTTTCATCAGAAGCAATTTTGCTCTCTCCCGTGGAATACGTGTAGCTCATTATTTTCTTGGTTTGAGCTAAACTTCATAAAATAAATGATGAGAAATTCCATTCGAATGTAAATCATGATTATCCGCTTATTGCTGACATATTCCAAGTTTATTAATTCATTATTCCAATGCGACAAGTAAACGAATAAGTACCAAGGGAAGGGAAGTGCTGTCATTTATTGACTGTGGAATTTGAGGGTCAATTGGATGAAGTGACGTAAATCATTATGTTATTGAGGAAGGGAAAGTAATATAGAGTTAACAAACTCGTAAATCATTAAATCATCTAAAATTTTGATTTCGGAAATAAATTTCTAAAATTCCACAATGTTAAGGAAAATTATTCGATGGAATTAATCCAAGAGCATTTATTCTTTTAAATTTCTTAAATAAAATTCTTGCAGATTTGCATAGAAAACGCGTTAAAAAATCTAATTAAAGCTAAGAATGGTTAACAGCTTGTGCAAGGGTTGACATTTGACTTTCTAATTGCAAAATTTACATTAATTGGTCATTTAAGGATCAAAGGAGTGAGTGGGGTGAAGTGGAGTGGAGTGGTGAACTGAATTCGAGAAACTATAAAAATTTGTGAGCCAAGGAGCCACTTGATTGTGGACTTTACTATAAAAAGTTATTTTATAAAATAACAATAAATTTTACGGACTCACTCATCCCAACAAAAGATTCACTCAATTTCCAGCCCTTTCATTCCTTTGACAAAATGAAAAATCGAAGGAGAAGGGGAAGAGAAATTTAAACGTAAGTAGAGCATAATTTGACAAGTCAAAATATTGATTGCCTTGTTCAAGATTTATGAGCGATTCGATCATTTGTTATACTGTTTGTACTATATGTTATATTTTATTTGTTGTTGCCAGTTGGCATTTGCTATTATTATTATTGTTGTTGTTGTTGTTGTTGTTATTGTTCAATCTGATTATGTCCTGTAATCGAACAAATCGACAATTTCGCTCATAAATCTCTTTCATTCGAATATAAAATATAAGATTTATGTTCTATGTTAAAGTGGTTTCCACCACCACCAACACCAACGCCATCACCATCACCATCACTAGACCAGAATTGGCTCAATGGTTATTGCTTTTGTTCGAGGTGCTTGTGACAAGACCCAAACATGTGGATTTGTGACATATGTGAAAGCAACAAAAGGGTTAACACCGCCAATCTCTTTCCGTTTTTGGCTTTACAAATAAAATGAAGAGGAGGCGGGATTGAAGTGCCTCTCACTTTAAAATGTAATAAAAATGCGAAAATATTTATGTTTTTTTGCCATTAGGTGTTTTTTTCCTTCTTTTTAATTTTTTCTTTTGTATTTCCCATAGAAATTCCCAATTAATTTCTTACACTTCTTTCAGTTTTAATTTGTTTTAGGCTATTTTTTATTTTCTTTGCAATTCCTTCGTTTTTCTTTTGTTAATTTCAAACGTTCTCATTTAATTTGTTCAAGGAAACACATTGGAATCTGTTCAAAGGACAAGGGACCGACCCCGCAATATGGCAAACGTTGAAGAAAAGACGACAAAATATGCAAATTTCCGTGAAAACGTAAAATTTGAGGGCAAACAAATTTTAGGAAAAAATAAAAGAAATTAACAACCATAAAAATAATGTTTTCACCTAACAAAGTCGAGCAAACAAATTTCAGTTGTGTAATCCCAACCCCAAAAAGTCAATGGCGTGAAGAGAGGCTAACACGTGTTTTCTTTTTCTTTGCTTTTTATGACTAAGAAATACACGTATTTTATGTTATGTTGACTATAAGAATGCAAAGAACAAAAACTTTGAGAATTTATCACAGCTCAATAAAAATATTTCTAGCTTCGAATATTCATGCAATGTTCATGAACTTCTAATATGGATTGAGTTTTCTGTAGGTACGTCACAGGCATCTTTAGAATTCATTTGGTAAATATTTTCAATTACAAAAGTAATCAGAAATTGTAAACCATATTAACCATACCAATGATTGTTAGAATATTTAATCTTCCACATGGATATGACTAGAAAAGTTAGTTTGTTTCTTATGGGGTTACCAAAGTCTCTAATATGTATAATTATTTGATGACATACTCGTCCAATACAATCCAATTAGACTCTAAATGGAATTCATGATTTTTCTTTTAGTATTTTCTTTTTTTCTATTATTGAGTGGGAAGCTCATTGAAATTAACAAAAACGAAAAAAATAAAATTCATTATTAAATTTGGGATTTTTTCTTTAGAAAATAAGAAGAAATTAAGAGAAAAATAAAAGCGTACGAGTAAACAACAAAGATAAACGGGGATAAGCGATGAATAATGCATGAATTGTTTTATCATTAAACTGCTGAAAATGGAGACGAAATTGATGAAGACCCAGGCGGGGGCGGAGGTAAATGTTTATCTGAGTATGCGAGTGTGAGTGTGTGTATTTGTGTTTGGAATGTATCCACCGCACTTACCCACATACAATTTACAAATAAATGAACAATTGCTGAGTCCTTGCCGGTAGTTCATTCATGACATATAGAGAACTAAACTGATGCGAAGTGAAGTGTAATGAAGTGAAGGGAGCATGCCATCGCATGGGCTTAATTATCCAAGTCAAAATAAGATGACCTTAACTTTCATCTAAACGAAACTTTGTATTGTATAATCTTACGAAAAATCCAAAATTTAAAGAATTCTTATTTGAAGAAAATTGAAGAAAAATTGAGGAAATTGATACAACCAACAAACAATTGCCACCCAAACAAATGACAAGAGAAATTATTTAAGCAAATTAATAGAACCGGAATATATTCACAGCACTTCTGTGCTTGTTCACGAGGATACGGTAGACAGTTGTGAACAAACTGTGTCCATGTGTGTAAGAGGACACTCAACAAACATTTCGCATAAGTAATCCAATAAAACGAATGCTTTATTAGCTCCTCATGTTGCATCAACTTTTAGGTTGGAGGCATTAATAGAACTTCACAAAGTGTTGACTTAAAGTGACAATAGCAAATCGAGGACGAATGTGTTGTAATGTTAATTTATTGCTTTTGACTTCCTTTCTGTCCTTCTTCTTAGTTTGATTGGAATGGGTAATAAAATGAAAAAGGACAATTTAATTTAATTTGACATAGAAAGGACAAAAAGTACATTGAAATTGCACGATCGAAATCGAGAAGAGAAGAGACCAAGGCAATAGTTCACACTTGTGACCAAAGGAATGCGACCATCATATGAAGGACTATACTTACAATATACACAATCTGAATACAAAGAATATTGAACATTTTTAACTCAAAGTTTATTATTGTAAAATTAAATAAAATGAATGATTGATTCAATGCTGTGTTAGTTTTTTAAACATAATAAATTAGACCACTAATACTACAAATTAGAGTAAATGAAATTATTGTTTAAAATTTACATACAAAGTTATGCAAAATCTATACACAATACTATGTACGAGTGAGTATAAACTTGTAATCACATTAGAACATTGACAGGGAAAGGCCTCAACAAAGGCTTCGTTGAAGGCGCGAGTTGAACCCTTTGTATTTCTCATTGTAATACAATTTTAAAATACTATTGAGGTTAATTTTGAATGAGTTTGTAAGGGTTGTTCAGACACACAACAGTGAGTTTATGAATTCACAAGGATACGTGTAATTTTCTTGGATCTGGTCAAATGAGGACAATTTACTTTTGTTGTTCTGTTGTTCTCACAAGAAGATAAAAGTGAATAAAAGTTAATCCAGTGAATTAATCGGATTTACATTTTAATGATACAATCAGAGACTTAAGATGGCTTCATCTTCTCTGATTTGAGTTCAACTAAACAAAACAAATAAAAATTGGAACAAAGAATAAAGTTTTGTATTTTCCATAAACCTTTAGTTAAGACTTTTCTTCCACCATTCGAATTTCTTGCAAGTGCAATAAATTTTTGCTAAAATCGGAAAAAGAAAAAAAAAAATGTTTTAAGAAAAGAACATAAAGAGTAGTAAATCTTTTTGGAATATTTTGTTTGCACTTTTGAATTTACTGCAGTTTTGCGAATTTCAAATCAGATAAGGAAAATTGTTAAAGAACAGAATCGACATGGCATATGGTCGTTCGTTTGTTAGTACGTAAGGTGCCAGATGAACAAATGAATGAATAAATAAAGGAAGGAATGTAGATTATTGGGTGGCATGCGAGCATAGAAATGTTCAACCCTGCCTAGTCCTTTCCCCATCGTTAACCATAC
The DNA here is from genome assembly GCA_037043295.1 of Amiota minor. Lineage (NCBI taxonomy): Eukaryota > Metazoa > Arthropoda > Insecta > Diptera > Drosophilidae > Amiota > Amiota minor. Next base: position 414,533 of record JBAMAW010000052.1, read on the forward strand.
ATAGAACAACTTGAACTGTTTGCCATTTTAAAGCCGATTTATTTTTTAAAATGCCGCAGGGATCGATTATTACCGTTCAAATTCGAATAAAACGTGCGACGCTCTGGCACAGGACAAAGTTGAAATGGAATGGCAAATTCAGGAGTAAAGAGAGTAAGTACACCACATTTCTCCATCCCCTACACATGTGTGTGGGTGGTAATAATTTAAAGAATTTGAAGTCAATTCAATGTCGCCTTTAGAGTTGATTCCTTTGTGCGTAGTAGCATTTCTTGTCTTGCGTCTCGATATGAATCTCAATAAAAATGCATTTAAAATGTTGACAAAAGGCTTTTCTTTCCATTTTTTTCTTTTTTCTTTTGAAATTCAAACTCTATAAAAATCGCATCTGATAAAAGGAGACTTCATCTCATCCCACTCTGTTTCTATTTTGAATTGTACACAAAAGCGATAAATTCTTTGACTGTGAAAGTGAGACACGTAATTTTGCAGCAATTCAAATGTTGCAGCTGTGAATCGGAATGAGTCTCAACATTCTTAAATATTCGGAAAATATATAAATACTTTTTGTAATTTTTTTTCGTTTTTGGCAAATTTGAACATATTGAAATGACATTAATGGAAGTTGTTTTGCATTTTCATAGAAAATTTGTATTTTTCTTCAAAAAAAAAAAAAAAATAAACCGTAAAATACTTTATTTCAATTGATTCTACAATATTTCTACTACAAATAAAATGAGAAAGAGCCTTGCATTTAAAGTTGTGTGATGCAAAATATGAGATTAAAATATTGCTAAGAAAAAACAATAAATACAATGAAAAACTATCTTAAACTATGTTAAATATTTTGGTTTGAATTATAGCTATGATGTTTATAAGTCAAAGAAAATTTAAGATATTCAACTCGAGATCTCAAAAGCTTAAGTAGAAGTTCATTAGATATACTCACCGAACAGGAAGAGGTCGATTTACATGTCAATTTATCTCTCGAATATGTCGGTTGTGTCGAATGTTTACTAAGTCATCCAAGCAGTTCTATGTCTTGATCACTAATATCAAAATCACGGTCTTTAAATCGATGAAACCCCATTTTTGCATTTGTTGGTTGATAGACCATATAAATATATAATAAATTTTAACATAGAGCGATTTATTTTCTATATTTTCTTAAGTACATTACATACATATAAGGAAGAAGTAACACCCTTAATTGCTACTTTTTTTGGATGTGGAAAATTTCAAAATAAAAATGTTATCTGGGCATAACGAATATCTATGATTCTCTTAAAAATACAAGCATGTTTCGATTCCCAATAACAATATCAAGAAAACTTTATAATACTTAACCATATTTTTTCCTTTCATGGCCACAAATGATGATGAAATTCTTTAAAGTGTGAAGTGCTCACAAGCAATTGCTTAACTTGTCTAAAACATTTTGTTGTAGGAAGAAACAAAAGATCCATTTGTGTTAGAGGAAGCAATAAAATACTTTAGATCACTGATCTGTCACCACAGAACAACCCAAGGTTTGAAGAAAGGTGAAAGGTTATAAAAGTGGATAAAATAGCAATAAAATCACTAGACGTTATTATTTTCAAACTCTACAAGTCACGCTCCAATCTAATCTGAAATGCAACAAGGAAAGAGTAGCAGGATGTGTTGAATTTCATATGTTTTATCAATTTCATAGATCTTAGTTTAAATTCTACCTGAATAACTTTGTTTGTAAGAAAAAAATTAGGGATATTTTTATATAAGTTTTTAGATTAAGAAAGTATTGTAAATATGAACAACTTTGCGTGTTCTACTTACAGATTTATTTGTAAATTTTTAATAAAACATTGAGACTGTGAAAGGACACATATGGGTTACATTATTAATTTTTTTTTTTTCGAGAGATTAATTAAATAAATAATAATAATAATAAATAGATTACAACATCATAAGCATTTATTGACAGTCCAGAAACACTTGTTGATAGCGTTCCTCTTTAAATAATATATTAAATATCCATTCTACTGAAATTGAATTTCCAAGTTGAAAAGGAAGAGTTGTGAATCCGTACAATATTGTCTCTTATAGGACTTTTTTGAGTGAAAAAGCTTGCTTTAGGTCGCGACAAAGATTCCACGGTAATCTGCCATCATGTGAGTATCGCATCTTCCCTGATACCGTTCTTTCATTATTCGTAAGTCCTGATGAAATCATTCCTATCACTTCCTCTCACTTTAATCTCCAGGATTGTCAGAAAATCGACCCAAATGGGAATGGATTAATAATAAACTTTAATGCCCCAGATCTCTTGATCTCTTATAAAGGTATATTAATCACAAATAACATAAGGACTGTTAGGATCTGTAATGCATTCCATTGAAAAAGTTCCGCAGAGCGCCTTTTTGGCTGTGTTATTCGTATAGCTGCGTTCCTTAGAACCTGAACCAATCACATCAGAAATATATGTAATTTTCAATTAAATCATCACTTCATTTCATTAAATTCCTTGCTATCCAGTCATATTTTTGAACTTTTCCAGTATGAATGCTAAGTATGCTAAGATTTTATACTACAATTGCTTAAAAGTAAGTACATATTGTAGTCCCACTAAGATCAAAATCAATAGAATATTGATTTATACAATTGTATAGCAATTTATGTCTTAAAGATAAACAAAATATGTCGTCCACAGATGGTAAATTATATTATTTGTATACTGAGTATATTAGATATAGTCTCTGTTGACATATCTAACCACTGAAGCTCTACGTTCATGAATGCATTTGACAATCGTTACAGTGTCGGCTACAAAGTGTAATTTTGAGATTGCGTATGCAATAAGTGCTTTACACTTTGGCCCACAATGGATAACAACCATTATTAAAATCTACGTAAACACAAGGATTGCTAAATGTTTGATTTGTTAGTGAAGTTGCATATATGCAAATATTTTATTCTATTCAGAAAACAAAAACGGTTTCGAAAACACTTTCGTGAAAATGTTGCATACCACACACTGGCAAAACCATGATTCAGTGCAGTCCTAGCATTGTGCATGACATGAGTCAGGCTCTGTTCCTAATGCGCTTACCTCCTAATGGGAATGAATATAGTTATTATTCTTACGACAGTAAAATTGTTAACATAAAGTAAGTTTAAAAATTGTTCTCACTAAGATTGTCAGGTTCCATGATTCATAAGTCTATTTGGTTTTTCCCTAGCAGCAGCAGCATCTGTAACACCTTCCTTCTACTTCTCGTACTAAAATCGTGATGGGGTCAAACAAATGTATCTTTTGTGTTTCTTTTACAATGTGCAAAATCATTTTGGCTCCATTGATGGGTCAAGTTGACAAAATGTTGAATGGGACGTGACTAATGTGACTTGTGCATTTATTTATCCATTAAAATCTACTCAAGAAAACAAGGTTAAATTTAAAGAAAACCCCTTCATGTTAATTATTAAATAATTTCATCCTCCTTTTGAGAATGTTTACTAATATTAAGCAGAAAATTATAAAATTATACAATATTTTCGTAAAACAAACATTTTATTTTTTTTTTCGCAATTGTTGATAAATAAAAAATAATGATGGATAAAAACAACCCAATTTACGCTTTGCACGCGATATCGAAGGCGTCATGTAGTCTGTAATCGCTTATGAAGACACACTTCCTAATTGGCATTTAATTTAGGTGATCAAAAAAAAAAATAAACAAAACTAACCAAAGAGTGAATTGCAAAATATAAAGAAGAAATCAACATTCAATTTGCGTACACGCGAACTGCCTCAAGTTGCAAGGTGTTGAAATGACCCAGTAGCGCATCTTGGTTGCTGTTGCCAATCGATGACAATCAAACACGTTTCCAAAGAGAAGCAATAAAATCATGTTTTGATCGTAAAAGCTTCTTGTTTTTTAAAGTTAATTAACATTTTTAATGCAGAATTCTTGTTAAATCATCGAAGACACAAAAATACTTAAGTGAATTCGTCTGTGCAGAGTCCAAGCAACTCAAACTACTTGCATCGTCGAATAAATAAAGATTCTTGGTTATCTTCGGAATCAATGTGGCGCCAGGCAAAAGAAATGAAATGAAGAAATTTATCATTTGACAAAATGTTTTGACAATTATTATTTCACTATTAGAAATTCACTAGAAGAACAAACCAATGTACATGCATACAATATTTCGATTAGGAGGACCCTCGACCTCCTATTGATTACGATCATAATCACCGAGAAATGCCCTTTTGCTCTAACATTAACAGTTAGAATCAAAGAGACACAATTATTTTTCTCAAGAAGTTATGTCGTTTAGCTGTGGACAATGTCATAAATTTCATAAAGTGTCAAAAAGGACACTTGCATGCTGGCATTGCCAAGGACAATCTAGAAAAAGTTACTTGGTTGCTTGGTTAGTTTGTTCACTACATGTTCCTTTTTTTGTTATCATTGTTGTTTAACAATTGGGTTAAATGAAAGTAAAAGTTACAATAGAAATAAGAGATGAAAGCCCTTTATAATAAATGGTAAAATAAATAATAGAACAAAAAATAATTGGTTTTGGTTTCATCCATGAGGATATTATATCGGAGACATCAATGTATACTTACGAAATGAAATTAGAAGCGTCGTGAATAGAATAGTCTGCATATTTGCCATTCTCTATTCTTTGATTCTTAGTTAGTGATAGATTTCAGTAATTTACTAGATAAATTACCACCCAATGACTTCTTCTAGGTCTGTAGAACAAGATTTATAAGAACTAGTTTAAGTTAGAAAGTCCACGAAACGTTATGTACATTACGTAAGTAACATTATCCGCTATTGTTTTGTTTTAAGCCAGTTTAAGTTTTTATGATAAATAATATTTACATGAGCAAAGAAAATTTACCTACTTCTTTGAAGTTCGTTCCGGGTGAAACCTCTTTAATTTGCGTCGTGTCGCATCTTGAGGTAGAGCTGTCACAATACTATTTTCCTTGAGATTTTATCAAAAATGTAGGCATCTTTCTCTCTTTCTCCAGGCAAATCATGGCACTGACGTGATCAGTCTTAGAACCTTGCTTTGTCAAGCCTGAACTTTCCATATGTTATATATGGCTGCGAAGCATCAGATTTTTATTGCCTGTAAATAAGACTTCCATTTGAAAAGGAACATTTAATTTCCGCAACATTGCTTAGTAACATGCTATGATGGGTTTCACATATGCACTTTATCTGAGTTGTTTGTCCAGGGTTAGACCGAGGTACAGAACTGAATCCACCTTCGAAATGATCTTGGATCAAAGAAGTGCCTCTACGCTATGTTCCAGCGCTTTGCCCAAGCATGAAATTGCAGGAAAATGTTATATTACTAATTATAGGAAAAATCGATACTCTATAACTTATGTCAAGTTCTTAGGTTTTTAAACAAGAAGAAGTAGCATCTTTTAGATTAGCAATATAATTTATATTGTTTATAAAATATTTTTCTTTGTTTTATTTGTATTTAAAGTTGCGTAACTGTGAATAAAACACCCTTTAGTGACCTAACAGGTCTACCAAAATGATGATGGTCATAGTCTTTTGTGTATAATCGATATAATTTATATTGATTATTAATCCTTAAAGTAAAGACTAATATAATTGAATTTGTGAAAAAGTTCGCGGCCTTCTCTGTTCACTAGACTTTGAATTGTCATAACTTTTATAGATTGGTTCGTTCTTTAAAAAGTTAATAGAAAGACAGGGAAGAGTGCACCGCCAGCACATGAAAACATGTTTTTTGTTTGTGGTACAGTTTTTCTATGGAAAACCACTGCCAAGAAATTGTTCCCTTGTTTTCGTTAGAAAATCTTAATGAAGGAAGGAGAAGAAATTTTAAACCTATTAAATTATAATATATAAAAACATAATCTGAATTTGTGCTAAAAAAGGTTCGAAAACTTTTTCATCAACCCAATATTTTAGAAGAAAATCAAGCATAGAATTTTCTTCCAAGTTTCTTTGTCATTCAGAATATATTCTGCAGATTTAAACTTTTGCGATTAATCACCAGAGTGGCATATTTTCAGAAACCTTACAAATTTTGCAATTTGGAAATATTAATAACTTTAACTATGATATTTTTAAGGAACTATTGGTTCATAAAAAAAACCTTATGAGCAACATTTATACTTAATAAATATCTTAACTATAAAATCAAAAAAAAAGAAATATAAAAAGCAGTTCTCATTTCCTTCTTATTAAAATGAAGATATAGAATTGTATGACTCTTCTTTGTTCTGCTAGTTTAATACAAAATTATGTTTCAAATTTTATTCTCACATTATACAGAAATGAATGCAAGATTTCGATTTTATTTGACAATAACAATAAACGGTAGTTGTTCTTTGAAGTTCATGAAGCGGAACGTTACCATCCAAAATGAACAATATTGTTGCGACACTTAAATTTGCATAATCATAATCAAAAACATCGTTTCCATTCCGATTTTCATCGGTTTTCACTAACATCTAACAACCAACAACCACCAACCAACCATTAACCATCGCCAGTCAAATGTTCTTCATGTTCGAGTATTACTCGATCTGTCAAAAGAATTCATTTATTCATTCATTCTGTCAGTCAGTCAGTCAGTCAGTCAGTTTGAGAAACGACATAACATGAAGTGGCTGACTCACTTAACCTCATAGATGAAGCCGCATTCGAATTCTAAATTATGCAAATTCAATTTTAAGACACTTCCTTTGGCTTTGGCATCTAGAACCAGGACTTCATACCAACCTCTATGGCAGAGCACAAATTTTGGGCGGCATAAATTTAATGTAACAATATTATTATAATTGTTGCTATTGCCTCTGGCTGCAGGCGCCTGCTAAAATCTAATCAACTACGTTTTCCTCATCCCATATTAGCGATAACCAGCTAAAGATGCTGCTCATGTTACAATTCAAATAAGAAAGATACTCACTCACTCAGTCATTCATGGTTTCATAAGATGTTTTCCATTTGCACTAAGATACTTTTTACAGTTTCGTGTCATTTTCACTGAAGTGTCGCAATGAGGCAAAAGCACTTTTTGTTTGCTTACTACATCCTAGAAATAGTTTCTTAATGGAACCAGACTTTCTTTTATTACTCCAACAACACTCAGTCAATTTACTTCAAGGAAGGAAAGAAGAATGAATGAATAGAAGTAAAGAAGGACATTCACTCATTTTCTATTTAAGTTTTGCGTGTGCTCAGTCAGCAAAACACTAAAGGGACAACAGTAGAATCGTAAAGCGTCAAAATATGTCCAAGAATAAACATAAAACATGAAAAGTCAGTTCGTCTTATGTGTGACCAATGAACGAGTATTTCTCAAGAGACTTGAGATGTTCTACGCTAATTCATCGTACATACACTTGATAAAATCAACTTTTTGAATCATGTGCAACAACTAAGATGATGGAAAGTTCTAAGTTTTTGTGCAAATGGAATTTAAGTAAAATATTGGTGGCCAAAAGATTATTAAATAATAAAAATACTAATAAATATCAGTTCAATTTAATACAACATGTAGCAAATGATTTTTAATCAGATTTTGCCATAATTTCTTCATATTTGCTTTAGTCCTTTCCTCCCATTATTATTTTGGACGTCATGTAAGCACCCACAATTAAATCAGAAACCAATGGATGAGTGGAAAATTTCAAGAATTAAATTTTGTACAAAAAATGCAGAGTTCGCACCAGATCCCACAATTCTGAGAGCGACACCACAGAACTAATTGACTAGTCCTACAGCATGTCTAGCACCAAACATGGTATAACAAGCGCCCCTATTTTTGTCCTTTACCATCTCTGATGTATAAGCAACTGACCAGAAAGCATAATGACATTGATAAGGCCGTAAATAGTTACAGCTTCACAGAACATGACCCAAATTACATTTCTTGCTTTGATGCGTGGAGCTTTAACTCCGCAACGCGGATAATTGACAACGCATACATATCTAACTATATCTATCCTCAATGCGACATAATACACGTAATGAAATTTTTGAAGACATTTAATGTTTCGTTTAGTTGTGTAGGGTGGGGTACGATACAACATTCCTAGAAGTCATGTGAGACGAAGCAATGACTATATAAGATGAAATTGCTAAAAACCCATAAGCAGAACCCGTGGACAATATGCACATGACTTAAGGTAAGCCCAAAGAAAAGATATTAACAATTTTAAAGAAAGAATGAATGACAATTTAAACCACGAATTGCAAAAATAATGAATTGCTTCTGTATTGACTCAATGCGGTTTTGATGCTTTTTATACTGGGGACTCCAGACGAACAAACAGTATTCAAGTACTAGGCGAACTAGGGAGATGATAAGAAGCTTGGTAGTGAAAGAATTATTAAAATCTTTAGACCATCTTTTAATAAAGCCCAAAATACTCTGGACCTGATTAATTGTTGAAGAAATATGTTGATAAAAACTCAGTCTAGGGTCAAAAATGAGTCGAAGGTCACTGAAATTAGTAATGGGTTGTTGTCTATCGTATAAGATAAATGACACTACACACAATGAAACGTCATGAACAATTATTTAGCGCAGTTTAGCTTTAAGGGATTACGTAAACACCAAGGTCCTCTTGAAGTCTTAAATGCGAAGTGATATCGTTAAACGATAGACAGAGTTTGACATCATCAGCAATCATCAGAACATCTATTTCCATACAGTATTTAAATTACTCAATCGGTTTTGGCCACTACGGATAAGCAATTGGAATATCCGGTATTAAGTCAATAAATAAATCCTGAATACTTTTTGTATGATTTTTTGAAATGCTATATTTCTCTCAATAAGCTCTGCTCCTTGGAATAAATCAAACACAATATATGAACAGATATCAAGGTGTGGAAGTGTGGAAATAAATCATGGAAAAGGCCTTAAATAAGACACATTTTTAAGTAGATCTCATGAGGGCCACTTGTCAAACATTGTTTTCAAAAATTTATTTTTTAATATTTAAATAAATATAAATTCGATTATCCATACTTCCATTTTGTGTTTATAGAATCTATAAATGATTTATTAAAGTTAAAGTTCTTGAACTTCATAAAATAGTTGACTAATTTGACATAATCTTATATTGTTCGTAAAGTTATGACAACGGAAATGATACAAATGGGTTTCTTAAAGTCTGCAATTTTCTTTAAGAAAAAAGCGTCTCTTTTTCCTAGACCAAAGTCAAAAGCAACCCTTTTTTATATCCATTCTTTCTTTTGAGACTAAATTTTATGATATTTTTATGCAAATTCCTACAAATTTCCACCAAAAATCAAATTACTTTCCCATCCACATTCGCTTTTACCAATATATATATATTTTTTTTTTTTGTGTCGTTTCCTTATCAAAGGATCATCCCACAGGTGGCCAATTCTCTATTGTTGAGAACAATTGCCCATTCCATTAATACTTTCAATTTGTTTAAGGGTGCGAACATTGCATTTATATCAGTTAATCTACTTATTTTCGGTTGTTTTTCTTTCTCTAATAATGGAAGACAATGGAAACTAGAGCAATAAAATTTTTGGAAAAAAGGTTCATAAGACTCAATTGTAATTAATTTATACATCAATACATTGAAGAATTTTACCTTAAATGGTAAATCGTCTGGAAAAAAATCAAGCGAAAAAATAACCCAAAATGGAAAACTTTAAAAATAAATTTCTTCTCTTCAAGCTAAGTTTATTTTAAATATTAACAAAATGGGAATAGAAATGACATTCCTCTATTGCCACCGACCAAATGCCAGAAACATAAAACAATAAAAGTCACCACTCCTTGGAAGATAATAAAATCTCATATGCAAACCTAAAAAAAAAACATGTCAATTGTTTGAGAAGCTAAAGATAGATGTATAATTTTGTAAACGCATTTACTGCTTAAGAGTATCATCATCATTACAACATCATCATCATCAAAAAACATTCGAGCCGACGGCATCATAAATTTCATTTGTTTTGTGGTTTATTGCTGAGGCGCACTCCACCAATTTTTATATTTTTGGGGGCGCTGGGGTCTTCAATTATGCAACGGAATGTTTTATTTCCTACGCATTCGTTGCTCCTGAATAACAACAGAAATCTTTGGAGTTTTCTACCATATAAGATATCAACAAGAACAACAAAGGTTGCGGTAGCTTTTAGTGTCGTAATGTTACTTCGCCTGATTAGCGTTAATGTATCACATGAAATATGTACGAATGCCTTTATACCATTTAGATCATCTTCGTCTTCGTCATCATCATTATCATTCGCAGAATTGGCAAGTGCATGAATAGTAGTGCGAGTACTTCAATTAGTCTGAGTGATTATTTAAGAGAATTGCAATAAAAATACGTCTCACATTCAAATAGTCCTGCTGCTACTACAAATTAAAATTGATACATGTATTATACTGGTTTTTTTTTTTTTTTCGATTTTGAAGTTTTTTTGTGTATTGCCCATTGCTAGCTATAACTTTTCTTCACTTTTTTGGCAATGCATGGATTCCGAGCCAATAAAACTGTTCGTCTTTGGAAGCCAACAAAGCATCAAGTCAATTTTTGATACCTTCAACTAAAGTGCAGCGTATTCCCATAAGGGCGTTCTGTATCGAACGGAAGAAATGATAGCCGGATGGTGCAAGGTCTGGGCTATAAGGCGGATGGGTTAGGATAGGTCAATCGACTTAGCACTTTTCAGCAGTTCGTAGCATACGATTTACTTCTGTTCTTACCAAATACTTTGCTGCTATGGATGTTTGGCTTCGACGTCAATGGTCCGGGTTGCCACGCTTAACATACGCCTTTTGCGTTTTTGGGTTTAGCACGGGTCTTCGCCCAAAACTTCATACAATTCAACGTCTACAAACGTTGGTAGCGCTCTTTGTAAGTTGTTTCAAAATCACCACTTTGAAACGTCGGAACCAGTACTTGCAGGTTGAAATTGATGGAACATACTCTCCGTAAGACTTACACGGCAGGCGATGACTTTCTGCTGCACTTTTGTATACCAATAAATACTTTGTTGCCATAGAGTAGCAGTTCTTAAACTCATATAGTCCGAGGAACATGTTTTTGTGGATTTCTTCTCAACGCCAAGTCAGAGATGTTTAACCCACTTTGATTTCCAACACCTGCTACCTAGAACAACAAGAAAATTGTTCGGACGAATCTATATATTCAGAATTTTTATTTTGCAATGAATCTTTTAAGAATTTAAGAATTTTAGGATGTCAAGTTGACTGACTCCTTTATAATTTTATTTATTGTTCTTACAAGTATAATGATAATATTGTTAAAATGTTGAAATATTGGTGATGTAAAGTTCATCATCCCCATCAACTTTGATGTTACAGCTTTTTGTGATTTTTGAATTTGCAAAATGGACCCCAATATGACCCGGTTAGTTGTTGTTTCTCTCCAATTTTCAATCTTAAGCTTTTTCAAATTTTCTTCTATTTCGTCTTGTTTTATCCACTGTCTTCATGAATCCATTCTCATAGCTTAGACATCTTATTCATTGCGCTTTGATGTAACCTGTCAAATTTTCACACTTTATGAGTTGGTCCGATTCCTTGTTCTACCTTTACCGCCATTCACCGGAAGAGGGGATGCAAAGTTATAGTTCATATTGTTTTGTGGACACCCAGTAATGTCACTACAGTTTCTTTGCATGAAAGTTTCACATTCTTTCATCAGTTTCATATTTTAATAGTATAAGAACTTCAAAATCTTTAGATCAAAAGTTTAAAAACCAAGGGAATATTGTATATACAAACACATAGAGGGACTATTTTTATAAGGTTTCTTTCAGTCTGTCGCAAACTATGAAATAAACTTAGAAAGTAATTTAAAATGAGCACCAATTAATAGCAATTTCATATAATAATAACTTCATATGTGGGAAATTCTTTACAAAGTTTGTTGTCTCTTTATGTAAATTAGTAATTATACACACTTAGTATCTGCAAAAATTGTATCTGAAGTATTTGTAACAGTAGTAAAGTATACACAAATGGGACCAATTCGAATTCATTAGATGTCTGAATGGAAATGTGTGCCCCCGCAATGCAGAAACAGAATGCAAATTTTAACTTCCAAAGTCAAAGATAAAAGTTCTTTGAGTAATAAAATATGTCATATTTTAACAAAATTACAATAAACCCATTTTAGCGTGTTACCATTACACGAGCATTCCTCACATCTTGATTTTATTCATCTTTGCATACTCATATGGGATAATGGGATAATTGGTATATGAGCATGAATATGGGTAATTGTGCTTCCTAAATAATTAACCCCTTTTCGTTTTTCAGTTGGAAAACCAACTTTCCATAAAGTTAATTGTGTTTTCCTTTTGTCCTCTATTCTGATTTCTTGTTGTTTAAAGTTATGAAAAATAATTTTATTAAAATTGCAATAAATAAAGAAATGTTAATGTAAAATTATATATAGAAATGTTAATGTTAAACATTTTAGTTACTCGATGTATGTTTGTACATATGTATGTGATATATGTCTCCTTAGCCCGATAGTCATGACATTATCCATTTAATTAGTAATGAACAAATGAAGCAATTTGTTCATATAAATTGGTTTACTGCCCACAAGAGAATTCTGATTAGTTTTCCTTGACCTTTGCATAGCGCAATGCTGGGCGAAGAAGGGTGTGAAAGTCGAAATGTTGGTTCATCGATGCTCATTAAGATTAATTCATTTTGTATTCCTATGTAGTTCTCAGTTTTGTCATAATTTAATGCAACCCCATGCAAAAGTTGTAGATATTTTTTCATTAATATTTGCCCCATTCAAATTGAAGTTAATATTTTCTTTTAATAACCTTTCAGGCAAGTGTGAATAGGTAATGGGTGTGTGCATATTTTATACAAATATTATAAGTAGTGACAATCGATCTTACCATACGAATATTCATTTACCTGTTTCTAGTTCCATTTCACAGTTCAAGTTTAAAGAATAATAAAAAAAATTAATATTAGATATAATCACTGAGACTTGATAAAAAAACACATTACAATTTTTGGAAAAGAATAGTGGAAAATTTACCCAAGTTACTCATTCAAAGTATGTACATCCACCAAACCAATTATCAACACAAAAAAAAAAAAAAAAAAGGAAAACCGAGGTAGGTAAACTACCGTAATAGTTTTTGAGTGATATTGTTTCTATCGCTAATATGGAATGGATCCGCATTATCAGGCGTATCAGCTTGAGGGGTTTCATTTGCTTTGTCTGTCTATGTGGGGTCCTCTGAGTCCTTAGTTTCTATCGCTGATATGGAATGAGCTCACTTGGTTCCACACTAGTGTCGAAATCTCTAAGACTATGCGGATATTACCACGCGTATCAGCTTGAGCACCGTTTTATTAGCTTTGTCCATCTATGTGGGGTCTTCATAGTCCGAGTTGATCTTAGCCATCCTCTCTACTGGTCGACGTTATACTTTGCCCAATGTACTAACTTGAAGGCGATCGTGGCGTTGATATTAATCTTTATTAATTATTGCTTTGTACGCCAATTGATGTTCCGTCATTCTACAAGTAAGTATTTAACCGACGAGTGTTGGATCTGTACGAATTCCGAGCACATCGATCAATATTTCATCCTCTTTCAAAAATATGTAGCTTTGGGCATGTTGAGCAGAAGTAAGCGCTAACTGATTTGTTTCTTCCGAACGCAGTGCTGGTTGCTTATAAAATTACGAAGTTGTGAATTCTGCGGCCTAGAAGTCTGATGCAATAATAAAAAAAAAATATTAACAACAATCAAATTTTCTGAACAATTCATATTTTTTTTTTCTGTGTTAAAAACAAAAAACAGCTGCTTGAAATCTGATGACTTCAACAAACCTTTATGAACTCCAAGTAAGCGGAAAAAGCCAGTGGCCACTTCTACACATTGTGGTTTTATAAACAACTTCTATATTTATTTTATGGATTTTATATTTTTAAAAATTAGTATGGATGCCTTTCTAAAAACTTTTTCACGTTAAAACTAGAAGACCAACACACATTTTCGTGTATAATAATAATATAAAATTTTATCTAAGCTCATCTGTAGAACGTTGTACATTCCTGTCGCTATGATTTCTAGGGAACTTGTCACCCATTCAAATATCAAATTTAAAACACTACTAAGTATCTTATGGTAGTTAAAGGACAAGATTAATTCTTCTAAAGTTTTGGAAGAGTAAAAGTTCAGTCTACTAACTTAAATGTTTCATCTACAAGCTACGAATTGTTTAAGTCTTTATGTACAATAATTCTTAGTTAGTAAGGGTTCAAGGGGTTTCTTATCACAATTGATTTGTATGCTTGAATAATTTTAAAATTACTGTTGCTCCTATGAAATCTATCATGTTTTTATATAACTTTATTTCATTTTTCAAATAAAACTGTAACCTTTTTTCTAATCCAATCTTCCTTGGAATAGAATAAGCACCTCTATTTTTTACAATCTCTTTGTTGGAAGTAAATATTTGTGTTACATTCAAATTTACTTTTCCAAAAGTGAAAAAGTAAAATGTCAATGTAAAATATTTCAGTTCATTTTAAATGTTGTTAGAAATAAATTACAAGAGCAAACTCTTTTCTTATCGTCGCGGATTATTTACGACTTCAATTTACAAACTACCAACAAGATTCGTGTGCAATTCGATACTTTTGTAGTACATACTTTGTACTTCCCATTGCCACACTTGGATGTAAGCGAATAATTCAAATAATTCAAGTTTGGCCCCAAGGAGAATTTGAAATTATTTACATTTTATTATTTGAAAATGGTTGCGTTGGGAACAACCTGCGCCCAGTGGCATCATTAAATCTTATTAAAAAGTTAGTTATATGCAAATTTCTTGTTAACTTGAATCCAAATTCAGATTTCATACATTTTTTTTTTTTTAAATCAAGTAACCTTCTCACATTTATACACATTTTCCGAATGAAATGTGTTGAGGCATTTTGCAGTTCAAAGTTATTTGTCAACATTTTTCTATGTCAAAATGTTCTATTGTAAATACAAATGAATGAACGAATTCAAGCAAAGCGATTCTTTTCGCACTTCATCGAGCGAGTGAAATATTTCAAATTCATTCAAATGAAGTAAATTTCAACTTTTATTTGTAACATTTCTCAAGAGTCTTACTGTGTGATGTATAAATACTAACGACAAAAATAGAATATATAACAATATTTAAGAAAAAAAAATTTAACATCAAACAAACATTATTTCTTTTAAATTTTTCAGTGACCTTTTTTTAGATTTACCATTTCTTTATCAATTTTTTATAATTTTCTTATTCTTTAATAAAATTTATTTAGCAGTATCTATAAGAAATATATAAAATTAGTAGATTTTAATTGTTATTACTATATAATAATTCCTAACTAAGAATCATAATTGATGAAAATTTTGACCACAAAGACGCACCATTTCTGTTCGTTCAGTTGAGTTCGTATAGAGAAGCATCTTCACTGGTTGGAAAAGATTAAGAATAATGGAGCAGAGTTTCACTTGCTTTAAGTGACAACATCAAAAATCAACTAGTCACAATAGCTTATTTGCTGGTCATCGATCAACTGCTAAAAATCTCGTTATCCCAGCAAGAAGGTGGAAATTTACTAATACCTAGATGTTGATGCGTAATTGAGTAATTCCTAGTCAAAGGTCATAAAATATCATCAGCCCTAAACGCGTTGTTAGTTGGATAAATACATACTTATTTAGAGATTTTTATACATACGCATGATTTTGTTTTGGATGCAATTTGTAAGTTTATGTGGGGTTCATATGAATCGTGTATAGTAGCACCATCAGCGAGCTGCAATGATTAATATTTATACACATATATCGAATATTCCTGATATATTATTCAAAGGTCCACAAACTATTGGTACAAACAGAAAATATTTCCCTATAATTATGTATTTACAAAATTATTAACAATAGCAAAAGAAAACAAATGAGAGGATGCATGGTCTGTATAACCTATGTAGGAGCCTTAAGCTTATTGAATGTAAAGAAAAAAAAACAAAAAATACACAAATATTTACAATTATAGATACACCCGTGTAGAGCGAAGTTCTTTTGTAGCGTAAAGAATTAAATTTAATTAAATGAAAATCCCGCTTAATTGCATTCTGTTTTCATAAATGCAAACTTTTTTCTATTTAACCTTATTCCAAACGTACTGTACTTTTGGCAAGGCGCTCAAAACGAGGCAGTAAAGCGCATTTTACATAATCAGTTCAGTATCAGTCCAAGTCTCGATATTATTAATTAATTCAATTGTTTCAGTTTTGTGTACAAGAGTGAACACTATTTTGTTTCTGTTAAAGTCATATCCATTTATTTATTTTAGATTATAAATATCCATAAAATCAGATACAAAATCATGTTTGTTTGATTTGGGTTGTTAAATAATTACATACTTTTTTTTTTAAATTTTTAATATAATAAAAAAAATACCAACAGTCTTTTGAAAACTATGAACCAACGGACTGCAGATATCCAACACAATCCTAAAAGGCACAAAACGCGGATGCCTGACACAAAGGCTCATGTCGATATTATTATGACTAACTAAACATTCATTAATTTTATTTTTAATATTAAAAAGGCTTATTCAACTTTAATAATCTTGGTCTAATATGAGCTTTGTTGTATTTGCAATTATTTGTTGTATAAAAGTTACAAATATTGTTTAAAATAAAATTTTTTTTCTTATATATTTTACAAAGCTCAAGTGGTCCCACATACGAATAGTATCATGATATCGTAATTGTAAAACAAGCTTCTCAAAACAAAAATGATAACGTTTTTGAGATTTGTTCTACTCCACAACGCGCTTAAAGGAGCTTCGCTCTAATAATTATATACACGACTAATAGGTTCGTTTTAATTTATTTTAGTTTTAATTTTTTCATAAAGTTTTCTCGACTTGAAAAAGTCAATAATTTTGATTGGAACATTGGATGTGATATGTTAAATAGGAAAGGGTGTTGCCAAGCTTTTTGTATTGGAATTTGTGGGTAAATTGTAAAAACGTATGTTGTTAACATAATATTTATTACTTTAAACAGTAAAAGAAGCATTGTAATTATTATTATAATTATTATTATTATTATTATTATTTGTATATTGCCCCTAAAAGTATGCAGAGTAGATTTTGGAACTACGCATTGTCAAACTATTCGAAGCATCTACAGTGCCTGCAAAACTGTTATTACAATATGGAAAGAATACCTTGCGCTAACCATTTGCTCAATTGGAGCATGTAACTGTTATAATACAACTTTATATTTCAAATTTTCTATTAAAAACTCTTACCATTTTTTCTTTCACTTAAAGTTCCATCAAATTTTAAATGAATGATTTGTTAAATTGAGTGTCCGTCCACATCTCCACCCTCTTTAAGATTCCAGACTTCGAAAGTAACACATGTAAGTATGCCTATACCACAAGGACTTCTACTAACAACAACCATTTACGGTCATATCAATAAGAAGAAAGAATGAAAACAGCAAAAAAGAACAAATTTTCAAGAATAAAATAAATCTTACTCATCGCATCGCAACAAGAAAATATTTCATATGTGACTTAAAGATTTATGATTCGAATTCTATTTCAAACTGACAAAATTTGTTCGATTCGATAATCGTAATAAAACATTCCCCTTTGACATAAGAAAGGACCTACATCACAATATTTGTATCCTTGAACATAAATCTTATTATTGCATGTAATCATTAATATCACTTGTCAAATTATGAACCATTTTCTGTTTCTTTAAAGGAGTCACCATTTCAAGACTTTTTTGTTTTTTAGAAAATCAATTCTTATTGTTGTTTATAACTTTTCAATTATGTATGAAATTTAAAAACAAAAACAAAAATCATGTATAAAATAATTAAAATAAAGAGAATTTGAAAATTCTGCTTGAAATAATTTCATTTGCACAATATTTTTGTAAGGAGGCACCTATTTATTATTTCCCACGCATAGGAAAACTCTTTGAATTGTCTTTCTCTTGTTACTTGTATTTGTTTTCATTAAATATTTAGTACAGAGAATAAGGAAATAGAGTGAATCCTAAATATGTTATGTCCTTCCTGTGTTGAGCTCATCTACATTCAGTTGCCTCGTTAGCAATCTGAGTTCGTAGCATCATTGCAGGATTTCATTAACAACTCGCATTCAACTCAACTCAACTCAAGTCGAAGTCCTTATTGTCACCCTGACTTCAGTCAGCCTCTCATCAGTATGCGCCATTCGAATGATTTTGCAAATTTCGTTCTACTTTTTTTTCTATTTTGTGTTGTTGACATTTGGGATAAGAATTGATTTTTGGCAACAATTTCTATTTGTTTTCTTTTGGTTTTTCACTCGTTTGATTTCCTCTTTGCATAAAAAGTGCAAATATTTTTTTAATGAAAATCTTTTATTCAATCTTCTTAACTGGGAAAATACACAAATGAAAAAGATAAAGAAGATTTTTGGTTTCATTTGGTTTAATCATAAATTCAAAGTGTCACAAATTTTATAGAATTAAAGATCCTCAGTTGATAAGCAAAAACCAAAATCACTTTCTCTTTTCTCTAAACATTTCACACAAAAGGAAAAACAAAAGGAAAAACAACAACGCCCACTATATTTTTCCGTTTTCTCATTGTTGAGACACAAGTGAACCTGAGTGAGTGAATAGTCTCGTTGGCAGCTTATGAAATTTATGACATTATTATGTTACCTTTTCTACTCACTCACTGAGTTGAGTTTACTTGCTTTTTCTAGCAAAATTCTTTCCGAGAAGATCATTTTTATTAGTGATCCATTCCAGACATAAGAAATACGATAAAACATTAGAAGATATTCATTATGATTTGAGAGATTGAAGAATTTTCTATATTTGATCTGAAATTAACCACTTTCAGTTTCATGACAGGCAAACGGACAAGGCAAAGAATGGTATAGTGGAATGACAGATGTTTAAAGTAGATGGGATTTTTATTGAGTTCCAACAATGAAAGAAATTTTCAAATCATCAGAAAATCCTTTTGTTAACAATTTTAATGCATTTTTATTGTGATTCAATTCACAAATTTTATATTTTAGGACTTTTCCTTCACCCTTTGTCATGTGACTTTTTGACATAAACATTGAATTTGGTTTGCGAATTTTGTCTCCTCAAGTTTGTAAGTACTTATTCTTTATTTCATTGTTCATCTTGACATAATGTTATGTGTAATGTTATGTGCTGTGTTTTGATTTTTATATGTTTTTGAGTGACAATAATCGGTCTCAGGGGTGCTTTAAATACGAAAATCTAGTTTACAATTGAACTCTTTTAAGTATTTTGGAAATGAGTTGAAGGAATTGTAAAATCTTTTCTAAAGATTATAAGGTTAGTTTTACCAAAGAAGATATATTTATTTCAGGAGAAACGAAGTTAGGAATTCGTCTAAATGCAGCGTCCTTTAGAAAAACTATATAATCGAATTAGAAGATTCCAGTCTTATAGTACATTAACTAAATCTGTTAGTATTGGACTTTGCTCTAATCCGGTAAAAATAAGACTATCGGCAATTTTAGTATTATATCTCAGTAAAATATATCGACTTATATATGGTAGTAGCTTTGTTTCCTAGTGGAAACTGTTAGAAAGACTTTGTATAAAAATTGGGTACTGAACACATAAATATCGTTGTGGCTATTAATAGACTGATTATGTCGCATGCTGCACCTATCTGGTCTACTAAATTAGACAAAACCACAGCTCAGTCAAAGATTGTTAGGGTGCAAAGACTGGCTTGTTACTGGAGCTATGAGGGCAATTTCAACAACCTAAACATTCCGTCACACAACTTATTCATAAAGAAGGAACAACTGTTATGTATGGCAAACCTCATTCCAGTAAATAAACGGGGATCGGTAAGTCTCGAACAATCCTTATCCAGGCAAAGCAAAAACTAAGAATAACCAACTTCAATATTAGCTACCTCAGTCCGACAAAATTTAACTTTCAACAAAATATTGCAATGACTTTTCCAGACAGAGTAAGTTGAAAATAATTGAAATTTTCCAGGCAGCAATTCATGCAACAGAAATACACCTTGTAGAGGAATCAGAGTGTGGCACTGTTAATACGAACATTTTCATTCACAACAAGGCTGCAGCCTCTAGATCAAATTGTAGATTGTGTGAAATTGCTTCATAAATACTAGTATCAAATAACATCGTAAGTCTATTCTGGATACCTGGTCAAAGAATGTATCATGGGAACAAAGATGCAGATGAAATTGGCAGTAAAGA
Source organism: Amiota minor (assembly GCA_037043295.1). Taxonomy (NCBI): domain Eukaryota; kingdom Metazoa; phylum Arthropoda; class Insecta; order Diptera; family Drosophilidae; genus Amiota; species Amiota minor. The sequence continues at coordinate 434,871 of JBAMAW010000052.1, forward strand.
AACCGCTAAGGTCCTCAATGAACAAGAGCAATTCTGCGGCCTGCCTTGGAGCTCCTTAAAAATTACCTTAAAAAAAAAATTAATAATAAATCTTACCTTTATTTGCAAGACACCATAAATAGTAGAACAACAAAAATCTTTATGCCAACTAGATCTCGCCAAAGAACACAAGAATTACTGGAACTAACATGAAAAGGTATTCGTATAATCTCAGGTTTCTTAACAGGATATTGCAGAGTGATGGAACATCTTCATTATATGTGGATCAGTTGAAACGATCAATGTAGGCAATGTAATGAATAAGAGGAGACGGCAGAGTGTCTTCTATGCCACTGTAAGGCCTTAATTTGGACCAGACTAAGAAAAGAAAATCTTGGATATCTTCATGAATACAAGAATCTCTGAGGAACTGTAATTACAGGGTTTGTCACAATAAGCCCATTCCGCTAATTTAATCTAGTCCAGAGGATAAAAGACCATATCTTAAAAGGCAGATCTCATTGATGTTGACCAAGTCAATGTATACATTATTGACATCTTTGACCCCATTAAATACTTTGCAACCTTTCAAATTTGTCAAAGGTATAAAAAGGCCATTCATTGACTTATTCTTTCTCTAGCACTAATTGCCTAAAGGATGTGATTTGAAATCTCTACTAGTAGAATCCCATTTGTGAATCATTATTTATCAAATCAAAATATGTTTTAGTATTTGAGCCATGTCAGGTGGCTTGCTCTTTCTTTCATAATTTAACTTACTTTTCATAAGTGGCCATATTTCTTGTGCGCCTTTCAAGATTTATGGCTCCTTTGCGACTCGACTCGACTTATTTTTGGTTTCTAGCCCACAAAAAAAAAAAAGGATGAAAGCATAAAAAATACATGAAATCACATATGTTGTGGTAAGCCACCCTTTAAAAAAATTGGAAACAGAATAAAAATCTAAAATGAAAAGGGGCAATTTTGCTTGCCATTGAATTTTTTTTTTTTTTTTATTTGAAACCGGAAAGCGATTTCTAGGATTTGCTTCCTAAAGTGTTATAATTTTATTTATTGACTGACTCACTCACTAACTCACCGATTCCGTCTGTCTCTCTGATTGTCTTATGTTCCGGTTTTGGGAAACAAGTGCGGGTAATCCATTTTCAATAATTTTAGGGTGCGAATAATGCGAATTTCCTGGCATATTGTGGAATATGATGATGACGATGATGTGGTGGCTCCCCGTGCCAAAGATATCCTTATTTGAAGGGAATTGTTTTCCCTTTTTATTTGTTTAAAATTTATGAGAATTTGTGCACTTAAGATTTTTATCCATTTTTTGTTTTCGTTTTTTCTTTGAATTTTGAATTTGTATCTGATTTTTTACCAATTTATCTTAATATTCTGTTTTCAAAAAGCAAACCAGAGAAATGGGTGAAAGTTTGTTATAGAAATTCTATGGAATGCTTAAATAATATTGTAAGTAATTTAGTTTAAAGTGGCAAAGTGACTAATCAAAGTACAAAGAAAAAATCTTACATCACAAGTTGAAGTTCAGAATTTCAATGTTTCATGAAATCCTAAAAGAGAAAAGAACTAAGTCAGTTACTGAGCATCTCCCAATAAGTTAACTTCTCCTATACTATTGTATCAAATATCAAATGCTCCCACCATTTCTAATGCTGAAAGGAACATCCTTTGTCATCTATCTGAACTGAGTTTAGCGCCCACAAAATGAGTCGCTTTCGCTCAACTTAAGGACGAATGTGTTTTAATGTTAATTTATGGCGTCCGATTTCCTTCTATCTTCCGACACAAGTGTATCGAAATGAAAAAGGACAATTTAATTTAATTTTGTACAAGGACACGCACACGCAACTCAGCGAAGCCTGAGCTGAACAGGACATAAAGCAAGAGCAAGAAGTGAACTCACATGAAAGGCAATTGTTAACACTTGCGACCACCACGGAATGCGGTCAATGCGTGAAGTTGCCACTCACTCTTCATTCCAGTTCCACTTCACATATGTGGTCTTGGGGGCTTGTGTTTTGTGGTAAAATTTATTGCCGCTAATTACGGAATGATGAATTTCATTAAAAACATCCATAATAGGATGAAACACATGTTGGCATCCTGGCATCTTGGAATCCTTGAATGCGATATAGTCAGTGGTAAGTTGGAAAATGAAATTTCATTTAAAAAGTTCTAATTCTAACAAATGAAAATAACCAACTATATGATAATGAAATAAAAAAAAAAATACTTTAATTTCTTTTTGATTTTTTGTTTTTAGTTGCATCTTTTAGAATTCTTGTATTTATTTTCTAATCACGTATTCTTTGCCTATGATTCTTTTTTTTTTTTTTACTTAGAACCCAACCAGACAACAAACTGATAAAATCAGAAAATAAAATTTTAGAAACACAAATTAAAAATATACAAAAAAGAAAAATATACATATAAAATATAAACGAACTCATTGCGGGTGATGTTACTGAATGAAATCAACAACAAAGAAACAGAAAAACACAGAAATCATGAATGAAGTCATTACGAAGCGGAAATGCTAAACGCGTGAGAGATTAAAGATTCAAATCAAATCAGATCGGATACTTGGTTTTTAATTTACATTTTTATTCTTAGAATCTTAGTAATAAAATGGAAATGTTTTAAAGTAAAACTTTGCCTTTCTTAAAACTAATCTACAATATAATTGACTTATTTCAATTTACTAATAATATTAATATAGAGTTTCATTAATCGCATGTAATATAAGAAAGCAAGTCAATGAGTTGATAAAAGAATCATCGATAGAATGCCTCATTTGGATGTTTACTCTTGAATTTTCGAGTGTAAATCATTGTGTAAATTTACATATTTTTTAGGCTATTAAATTTACAAATCTCTATTTTCTTACAAAATAGAAACAATTCTTAAAAATAATGAAAGTTTTAGCTTAATGTCTCAAGGCATGTCACGTGCGCCTAATTGTCTGCTCCATTGCAGTAAAGAGCCTAAATAGGTATAGCATTTTCAGCTTATGGATTGTGGTTGTATCGGTCAGTGAACTGACCAAACGGTTGTTGTGTGTCGCTATATTGGCTAGTGTAAAAGGCAATCTAGTCCTCAACTAATGCCAGAGTTGAGTTCCTAACATACCATGGGCACCCTTGTTTTGCAAGACTTGTACTCCCTTCCGTTGGGATTTAGCAATGGTTCTCAATATCTAGTTGCAGAATCTCCATACAATGCCAATGATTTGGGCGTAGACTGTGAGCTTATTCCCGAGAGAGAGTAAGCTTCTCCCGTTAAGCAGCTAGTATAGCCTGTTTAATTTGTTTCGGAGCTCAAGTAAAGCCGACGTGAATTTCACCTTCTTTAATTGGGTAAGGAGTCCCCGCAGGAATGTACATGTTGTAGGACCTTGAAATTTACATAATTGGTAAATATTGGTCAGTCGCTTATTGATACCAAATTTCATACATACAGACGGGCAGGCGAACATAGCTTAATCAACTCAACTCGTCTCGAGCTGGTCAAGAACATATATACCTATTTTATGGGGTCTTCGATGTCTCTTTCTGTCCGTTACAAGCTTATAACACTATTCACTGCGAGTATAAAGAATTGGACACAGAACGCTGCCTTGGGCAACACTAGCCAAAACGGGGTTAGTGTGCGCCAGAACAGTCCGCGATTTGACGCTGAAAACGTTCATCCATATATAATTTAATGATTTGATGAGCCCAAAGTAGGGTGATGTAAGGACAGACTTCACCTTGGACAAGAGTCCAACATGCCACATTTGAAATCGATGAACCTAGCGTTACAATACTCTTTTGAGTCAAATACTTGAAAAAGATGGTTTGTGACTTGATGTAGTTGTCTGGTAGTGCTGTGGCCCGCTTGGAAGCTGAAATTATGGTCTGGAATGAGACCGCGGAACTCCAACACAATTATCAACCTGGAGGCGAATATCCTCTCCCAAATTTTCGAGTTTTTTACGGATATCTCAGATTATGAAGCATACTTCTTGTATTGAACTATGGGTTAAAGAAGGAAAGAGTCTGACAATTGAAAATTGGTGCAGAAGAAGAAGTTAATATTCTACATGGGAAAATTAAGATGTATAGTAAGGGAAGATTGTCAATTCAACAACTGTGTATTCTGTTATTTTTTGCGGAAAGAATAAATTCGCTTTTATAACGTGTTTCATTATGCGTTTGTAATGTTCCTACGCTGGAATATCAATTATTGTTAAGCTCTTTTCGTTGTCAGAGTTGGGCCTCCAAAGTTTGTTGCGTAGTAGCGTATTTTGAAGATGTAGAATTAGTATATATAAGAATATAAAATAGAATTAGAAAAATAACAGATGAGAAAGACCATTAATGAGATAATATTATCTCTGAAGATTTAGTTACACTAAATTCACAATAAATTTAAACTTTTAACTTGTTGAATTAACAAATACAAAAATAAGAGAAATGAGAAAATTATTATAATTAAATGAACATACTCGTACACACAAAAGAGAAGTAAGTCAGCCACAATTAAGAGCACATGTTCACAACATTTCTTTATACTTTTTGTAAATGAGATTCGTTACGAGCCTTTGGCACAATTTGCAATAAATTGCATTTTTATTCAAATTCACAGCAGAAACATTTTAAAATTGCCAACATAAATAATTTGCCGTGAAATTGGCAACTTCAGATTAGAAATATTATTATTGTACTACAATACAAAGAGGATATCATAGAACAAAGTATTGGTATATACATATTGTTATTGACTCACTATCACCTCTACGCTTCTTTTCTTCATTTCCTCCTTCCTTCATTTTTGGTTGTCTGGCTGCTGGCCTACCGCCCTACGGACTACTCACTCACGCCTTGTTGGGTTTGTTGTCCTGATACGCAGCGAATTTTGTTTTTTGATAAATCTACAACAATTTCGCACACTCGCGATTTATTTTTTGTGCTTTTGTCTTTCGTATTTCGGATAAATTGGTAGCAGTTGTTGTTTATTGACATCATCGAAGCCACCGTGACAAAATTTTTAAAATTTTATTGCTTGGGACAGATCTTTGTATTCCTCATTTCACACCATTTTTGATGCAATGATATACATAGTTATATTTTAAAACTATATAAAAACTTCTATGGTTTCTTTGCACACTTCTTAGCACTTGCACTGTTCCAATGATAGGTAAGATTTGATTAAAGAGAATCAATCATCACAAGACGTATCCATCGTCTGCATTACTGTTTCTTACACACTACACAAGACAACTGTGACTTTCACAACACTTTTTTGGGACTAGTAATTCAGAGGCTTCTTATGTTCATTGCATACATACAGATGGACAGACGAACGGACAGACAGATGGACATGGCTTAATCAATTCGTCTTATCTGATGTCTACTCCGATGTCCCCTTATAGTAATTAATCCCTCATATATATTTTTCATTTTGGCATGCAAATACAATAATTTAAAATAAACGAATAAAAATAAACATCAAACAACTGTTTGCCATTCATTGGAAACAACAAAACAAAGTTTACCAGTCACCAAAATACCTTTATGTTATTCACTGAAACACAAAAAAGTTCTTATGGTTAACAAAAAAGTTCTTTTGTATCATCATAAAACAGCTGTTTTCGGTTCACAAGTCAGTTCTTTTCCCATTTACCAATACTGTATTCTGTAGATCAACTTTTGACGTTATGTCGTTGACGATGAGTCAGTCTCTGCTGTACGCTTCATATGATTCCATACATTTCAACTTTTGTCTTTCATCTCCAGGGAATCGGGAAAAGTCATTTCACAAGAAAACGACGCGTATCATTATGTAATCATTTGATCGTTTAAAAAACCAATGATAGACTATTGATTTTTTTCTCGGCACTAGTACGAGTATGTAAATGACAATTATTAAATTTGGTCTCAATCTGAGCTGGCTAGGAACCTATGACGATACTTTAGATTTAGATATAACGCACTCAAAAGGTAAATCTCCCATCAGAAATTGTAAAACTTACAAAGCTGTGGTGCATTTCATAAATCTTTGCCTGTGAAGGCGTTAAATACCATCACTCCTTCTTCAATAACATTCTAACTCCGAAATCCTTGGAACAGTCCATATCAGTGTTATTCCACAAAAACGGTGACATTATAAATCCCTAAAGCTACATAAGCATAGATTTGAGTAACAACAATACATCACAAAAGTATTTACTAAAACTTTTGCGCATAGATCCAGAGGTCCCAGACAGCTGGACGAAAATAACGCAATTATATTATATACGCAATACGTGTAAAAATGTAATCCTCTTATGGTTTGTTCATTGATTTTCGGCGTGCTATTGATTCAATTAATCAACTTATTATGGCAAAAACTACGTAAATATAGTCAATTGTATTGTAAGCCAAACAATTAATAAAACTTATCCAAATATCAAATGCGTTGATATTAATGCGTATGCAGCTGACATACAAGCAATTTAAATGGTTTAGAATTTGTTAAATAGGATTCCCTGTTAGGAATTTCAACATTGTTATTTTAATAATGGCTTCTGTATTTATTTTTCATCCTCGTCATCACTTATTATTATAATTTCAGGTCGTGGTGGTTCTATATATATGACGTCGTCATCTCGATCAAGCGCCAAATTAACCGGGTTTTCTTCAAGCTGTGACTGGTTCTGTTCTTTTGCCAGTGGTGGTGGCAATGGTGCTTTTTTACCACGGCCTTTTTTTCCACGTGTTTTCGGCATACTTTTAAATTTTTTCTCTGATTAAAATGATTGAAATGACTAAAATGAAATAATATTATTATATTATATTATTTATTTTTTTTTGTATTACATACTTTAGTAAAAAAATTAAGGCTCCGACTTTACAGTTGTCAAAAATTGATGTGAGAATAAGGCAAAAAATCACAGTCATTTACAAATTTCAAATTTAGCCTGTTTTCTAGTTTGGACAAAAACCATTTTTACATTTTTCTCTAAATTGTTTTGTTGAAAACTTGTAACAAAAATCTAGTAAAATATTACTAAAAAAAAAATGACTGGAAATCTTTTAGATTGCCTTGAATTGCTGTGGGAAAGATATTTAATGTCAACCAATTTATATAGGTTCAACTGTTATAATTTTTTAAGCAAAATTGACCGTTTCTTCGATTTTATCAGTAAGTTGAATGGAACGTGCAGAAGGTGGTTTAAATGGACCGGTATGGCACGATGAATGATGATGGGGTTTACAGTTGAATCAAAAAATGTGTATGATCTCTATGAGGCGTAAATCTTTTCATGAATTATTTTGTATTCAACCTATGGCGAAAGTAAAGTTTCTCCAATTTTGTTAAAAAATCAACATATGCGAGGTTCCCACTTATCTAATCTCTAAGGGAGAAACACTTCCCTTGCTATTGGCCCTTTACCCAAATACTATTCATGGTGTAAAGTTATAATAGCGAATATTTCTTGCTAGCCACATAAGGGGCCACTTTTTCATGAGAACTTTTCCCATTTGAAATACTTTCTCTCTGTTCTACAATAAACTCAACCATATTTGGAGTTTAAGGAATAAACAACAACGTAAACATCTGATGGAAGCATCAATTTTGAAGAAGCCTCCAAATGTCGAGAAGGTGCATCCCTAATCTAAACTAAGGGGTACATCAAACCGAGTAAGTTTTAATAAGCACAAAGTTGATGTTAAGGCTTGTGTTTATGTTATTGTAGTATTTAATAAGTATAATATTCATATATTTCTGCAGGCATTTATTTAAACTTTATTAATGTACAATAAATTATTAAGTATACTGAGAGTTAGCAATAATTTATAATCAATCTTAATATTGTAGTATGTATTTATGTGAATGATAACTTAAGCCTGCAGGTCTCTTAGTAGAAAAAAAAAATGATTTGATTTGATTTGATCACTTAATTTAGGAACACTTTTCTTTAACAGATCTGCTTGGAATATTCTTTATATGTAAAAAGTATTTTCAATTCCTTTTTTAGTATAATATTATATTCAAAAAAAAAAAAAAAAAAACGTTCAATTACACTGTTATGCTTCCATTATATGAGTAAGTATTAATCTGCAATTTCTTTTTATTTCGATTATAAATGACAAATAGTTCAGAAGATGATCCAATATCGGTGAACTCCCCTTCTTAATTCATACATACATTCGCATTCAAAGCCAAAGGCAACATCAAAATAATCATATCAGCCTCTCCCCACCCTCATTATTTGTCAATCATTTTGATTTTTACATATTTATTTTGCTTTTTTCGCAAATTTCATGCTGTAATTCGCCTATCTTGTCTGGGATTTTGCTTTTGGCAAATGATTTAGTTCTTTGCCAAAATTGTCTATGCATAATATTTCGATATATTTTGCTAAGCCATGAGATTTGTCAACAGAAGCAGAATCAGAATCATCATAATAATGCCTAAGATATGTGAAAGTGAACAACAACCGAAAAATGCCTAAAGGTAACTGAGCGCAAAAGATTTCGATTCTTTATGCTTTTATTTTTTTTTTCATTTCGTTTTGGTTGTGGTTAAATAAATGATGAAAATGTGTCAATTTATTGCCTAAAAATTACCCCAATTCATGGGCAACTTTAAGTTAACTAAATTGTTTACAATGGATTTGATTGACACACACACGCGTCCCGGAAATTCCAGTTCATTTATGCTACAAAGAAATCCCAATATAAGGGAAAATAGTTAAAGAATGAATGAATACATGACATGAAGCCCGCCTATTTCAGTAAGGACGCGTGCCATGGGTTTTTTTTTATATGAAATGATGAAGATATTTTATTCAATTCAGCACTTGGATACAAATGGAAAAGAAAAACTTCAAGAAAATGTGGTTAACTGTGGATTGAAAAGCCAAAGATGATGATAAACACATACGTATATGTATCCATTCTAATGAAGTTCAACCTAATAAAAGTTATTTTAATGAACCAAAAAGAAAATAAGAAAATTAGTTCATAAATGTGGCTATAAATTGTTTTATGACCCACTAGAGATATTCTGCTACTTATAATGTAAGAACCTGTTTCTGACCTTTGACCATTTCAACATTTAAAAATTACAAAATCATGGTGGATAATCTTATCATACTTAGAACTTCAGTGAAGTAAAGTAAATGAAGTAAATCATGAATGATTTTGTTCTACTAAAGTTTTGCTAAAGCGAAATTGTTTGAAAATCAATAGATTTACTTGTTATTCTTTAGAGATTCTTTTAATGTTTAATTAGATTTAATTTCATTAAAATAAAATGGAAAAATTGAAGAAAATAAAAAAAAATATAATGAAAAATTCCAAGAAAAATAAAATAAGAGAAAGAGAGCAAAAAAAAAGCCAATAAAAACTTCAATTACCATAAAAAGTAAATTTGTTTGTTTGTTTTCCAATTGAGAGTCCCCTGACTGACTGACAAAAATTTCTTACCTAGACTTCTTGCAGTAGTACGAGTATAAAGATTAATGACTTTCGTTTTTGGTAAGAAATAACTTACCTTTCCACCAACCCACCCCCATATACTAACACATTGTCTTATTGAGGTGTCGATGTTTTAATGCCAAATTGTGGCTGCCGAGGCGTTTAATTGTTCCATGGCAGACCAAGTGAGGGAAAAAAAATCATCAAGGGGAGCCAGTCGTACTTCTGCATATAATTAATATGCTAATAAAATCCAACATGACACTTGACACGATTTCTGTGACAGCAAACAGAGACAGCCATTGTACCGTGAGCCTTTGTATTTGCTCTCAGATACTTTTGGAGTCAATAAGTCAAGCGAGAATTACTTTTTAATTTTATGGAATTTAATAAAGTTTTATGGAATTTGTAAGCCTCGCATTCCTTGACGACACAAAAATGCTGATGAAATTTCTTTGAAGTCATCGTAAATCAGGATTAGCATTTGTTCTTTACATTCTTATTGAATGACATTTTGAATGAACTTCCATGTGAATGGGATGAATTCAATATTTTGACATTGGTGTGAATTCAATGAAGATGATGAAGGACATACAAGCAACAGATAAAAATGTATTTAAGTGTTCATATTCATTCACCAGTCATGTAAGTAATTATTCATTCAAATATTAACCATTCCGCCATGAAATCCTTAAATGAGATTGAATGAGTGGGTGAGTGAGTGAGTGAGTGATTGTGTGATGTGATGGACACAATGAAACCACTAATTTGTAGAATTAGAGAAAATTAAATTATTGTTTACCCACTTGAAATTCAACAGAATAAAAAACAGAACCAAAAGCAAGAAATGAATTTGAACCCCTTTGTTTATGCTACTGAGTTCCCTTGCCTTGGTTGACTACGATGATGATGAGGATGTGGGAATGTAGCAGTAACCCTTCTTTCAACACATGAATTGTGCGCCCCTTTTTTAATTCGATTTTAAATTGTTGCAATAACAACAATGGAATCTCCTTGTTCGTATGTATGAAGGATGAAATCCATATATATGGTAGAGAAGGGTTGTTTTCCATATTCGATTTTAGAGTGAAACACTAATGATGAATTAGGAATGAGTTGGAATATTTTGTTTGGCTTTGTGTTTTGGTTAATAGTAACACCAGAAAGGAATTTACATGTGGTCAGGAAAAGGTCATCTTTGCTTTTTGTTTCTATATTTATTTAATGAAAAGTTAATCCTTGGCCTTAAAAGGATTTTGGTTTTCAATGAAACACAAAAAAAATAACATGCAACAAAAAGAAAAATCACACAACATTCAGAACATTTAGCCAAAAACATTCCATTTCCATTAGAACTGGCGGACTAAACTTATTGAAAAATCAAGGCCGCAAATGTTATTAAGGCGCCAGTGTGAAAAGTGAAAAAAATAACATTAAATTTAAAGTCTGTGAGCCAAGAAGGCGACATCAATCTATGTCCTTGATAAGACAAATATTCATTTATTTCCTTGGTACAATTTGATTTGGGGCCGCACTTACTTTCTCTTCAATTTCATACATTTGAAATGCAGGACATGTTAAGATGAAAAACTCACACTTACATATTTCTGTTTATGAAAAGCACAAAATTTATTATCCTTAATATATGTAAATATATAAGTGTACGAGTATGTATGTCCATGAAGTCTGTCAGAGTCAGTAATTCGAGGCGCCAGTTCCAGTTTCATTTCCATTTCATTTTTAATTGAACATTTCGAGAATTCCATAAACTAACAAATGACATTGGTCAGTCACTGACTCACTCAATCAACCACCCACCCACCCACCTACTTACTCATTCAGTTTGGCGCCATTTACTTTTAGAATTTTTTTATCCAGTAAACAACAGAGTTTTATTGAATATTGTAACTCGTAAGTACGAGTATGTGCATAGTTAGTTAGTTCCCTTGTTTTACTTGATAATTTTTCTTTCAGATGCTTTAACGAAATCAAAATGGCGTACTTTAAGTCATCTGAGAGAGGCTCGTCGTCGGACGACATTCCTCGCTAATGCTCCATTTGTTTCCTTTTGCAGTCTCCCCACTTTCTTATTGGCATTTCGTATTCCAATCACATACCAATAAAACAACAACAAATACACCATCTACCAAACTGTTATATTCTGCTTCAAATGCTATATATCTGTCTCTTTTGCACTCTACTAATTCCAATTGTATGAAAGACTAAAGAGAAATGTTAAATTTTAATGTTAACAGAGTCTGCACGATTTATTTCTTTCTGTTAGTAACAGATTTTTCAAGTTTTCACAGTTGTTTATTTGCGATATTATTATATTATAAAATTATTATGTAAATTATTAAATAAAATTTGTTATGGAATTTCATCTTATGCCTTACAATTTTGGCTTATTTTAATGTTGAATATGTAGGCGCATATTCTTATAAACAAATGTCCCCCTCACACTATCAAAATTGACTGGCTCGTTGGCCCAGAGGCCTTCAAAACTTTCCCATGAGCTGAAGGCCTCTGTCACTATTAATTATAATCTTAGTTCTAATAAATAAATAAATAAACTATCAAAATTGTGTCTTGAACGCATATCGACATACCAAGCAAAATAACAAACCAAGAGCAACAAAAGTTCGCCATTCAAAATTTAGACCATGCATAGCTTATAGGGAACCTCAACATGGTTGAATACAAAACAACTCATCCTTAAAAAAACATACGTGGTTGAAGCTATATAAACTAGTTGACAATAAATACCTTTCTCATAGCAATTCAAGACAATCTAAAATATTTCCAGTCATATTTTCTCCAATATCAGTCATTTCAATTTTTTTTTTTTTTTCCGTTGAATTTTGTTACAAGTTTTCAACAAACATTTTAGGAGAAAACTGTACAAAGGTTCTTGAACAAACTAAATGAAATTAGCCTAAATTTTTAAGTTGTGAACAGCATGCGAAATTCCCATAATTTGAATAAGTTGGCATTTCTAGTTCTAATCGGTTCACAATATTTTATTTTACGTATCAAAGAAATTTAAAATAAAAAATGCCAAAACTAAAGCGTAACAGACCACTAAATCCAAATTTTAACCGTTTAACACGGGGAAGATTACAATTTCTTGATTATGTACACAAAAAAAATGAGATGCAAAACGCGGCCAGTTTTGTTCCGCCTCTACCGCCGCCACTGCCATCGCAGCAACCACCGCCACCAACATCACCGCCGCCACCGCCACCAACATCACCGACACCAAAGCCGCCACATTCATCGTCGCCGCCATTGAAGCAAGTAGTGCTTCCAGAGCCACAGCCAGACACAGACGACGATGTCATTTTTGTGCCACCGCCATCACCTTTACTAGTAATAATAAGTGATGATGAGGAGGAGAAATAGAGTTGGGCACTATTTAAATAATAGTATTATAACATTCCTTTATACTGTAAGGCAGCTGGATATGCATATTATATATTGTTTTGATTTGTTTATTAACCCTGCTCCATAACAAACAACATACACATAAATCAATGTACAATGTACATAAACTCAACTAATCACATTCTAAATCAAATTACTGATTGATAAGAAGGATAAGAAGCTAATAAGAAGTGAGCAACATTTAGTTTTTATTTCACCAAAATCAAAAGATATTAATTTGTAATTATAATAAATAATTTAAACGAAAATACATGTTTCTGTTTTTTTTTTTTTGTTTTTTTTTTTGTTAGCGGCGTTGGGCAAAAGTTTATACTAAAAATTTTAGTTTTTTTCAATTCTGTATCTCATGAAACGCACTAGGTTGAGACTTCAAATTTTCACAGAATGTGTATTTCTATTGCCATATCCCCAACAAATAATAAAATCCACTGGAAAAGTCTCAATAAAGAGATTACAATTATACAACAACAACATGCAGCTTGTGTGTTAGCGAATGTACGAAGAAAAGAGAACGGAAAACACACAGAAGCTCGTCGCTCTGTATTTTGGTCAAGAGAGGACAGACGGGAAACGTAAACACATTGTTTAATACAACAACAACAATTACATACGCCACAGAAACCAAAAGCAATATACAGACGGACAGACAGACAGAATGACAAAACGACATACAATCGTACCATGACCCCTCCCCGCACAGGTTGTGAGAGTCCACAAGCAAAATGAAATTGTACAATCAATCGCATAATGTGAGGCCGGCATTACAAACTTTTTGAAAAACTTATAAAGTTGTATTTGTTTTGAGATGATCTCTCTCTGTCTGTTTTTAGGAAGTTTCACTTCTACGAGTATCACGTGTGCGGTGGCACACGTGCAATTTTTTGTTTATTCGTTGCGCACTTAGTAATGACTTTTATGTTATTATCATGAATTTTTCCGTTATTCTTGCTTTATAGTTTTTGTTTTTGTTGTTGTTATTAAAGATCAGATGTTGGACAATAAATATACACTAAAAAAAATTTCGTTTTTATAAGAAATTTACCAATTTTATTATAAAAATTATAATCACAACCCTTGTTCGATTATTCGATGGAGCCAGAGTATATATTTTTTATCAGCTCGATTAGACGAATTGATTAAGCCATGTCCGTCTGTCCGTCTGTATGTATGCAAACTAGTCCCTCAGTTTTTGAGCTAGAGAGCTAAAATTTTGCACGAACATTTCTTTTTACCATACGCAGTACATTTGTCGAAACCATCCGAAACAGACCACTAGGGGGTACCTCCCATACAAACCACCCATTAGAATTCATGTTCTTATTAGAAAAATTGTGTTGTTTTGTTTTGTTTTTTGTCCTATCAAACTGAAACTTGGACACTATCAGTTTTCAAGACAGGCAAAGGACATTTGTCGGAACCATCCGAAACAGACCACTAGAGGGTACTTCCCATACAAATCACTTGAAGAGTATTTCATCGTCGGCATAGTCGATGATAACCATCTTTCTATTTTTTTTTTTGTTTTTTTTTTTGCATTAAACATAAAAATTTTGATCGCTTTTTCTGCTTTGCTACTATGAGCGAACTGTGTGTTGTTGTTGTGGCTGTTATTATATTTTGATTTTCTCTCATTTAAATAGGACGAGAATTTCAGTTTAGCGGCGCTGAACTCCAACACCGTTTGACCGATCAGCCTGGAAGTTGGCATGTATATACATATGTATTTCTTCCTGAAGAATGTTTATATACTATCCACTTTGTTGCAACTCGCAAGTTTCTATATATTTTCATATATTTTTATTTAGAGACAAAAACATGCTTGCTAGTGTATGTACAATACAATATAATCCCAGATAAGATACTAATATCAAATTTCCATATTGATATCAGTTTTGTTAAAATAATTATTACTCATAGATGTAGGTAGAAGCAACCAGAGTTCAGCATAGGTTGTTTGTTTGTTTTTATATTTTTCACTTATTTACAAATGGCATAAGTAAAAAAGCTACAGTGGTTCCAAGCAAAACTCTCACATTAAAGATATTTCTAAACATAATAAATAATAATAAACATACTTATGTTTATGTATTACAAGAAACAAACAAGAGAAAAAAATTGTAAACTCATTCAATCAATTGTAATCTCATGGCAAAGCCAAATTCATACTGCATATGATAGTCAATTTACAGTGGAATATTGACGAAGATGCGCTTTGCCATTAGTAGAAACTTTTTACACAAGCGCTGGAATCTTGAGCGAGATGCAGCGTAGATTTTACAAACCGCACGTTATGCTAAGTTCCAATGTGAAATTTGTGGATAATAGATGACTTAGAACAAATTGCTCTGTATGTAAATATTTCTTGCAACTCCCTTTTTATTCCTTCTATGTGCTTTATTAAAATTAAAAAAAAAAAAAAATTACAATTTGAAATTTATTAAAATCATCATCAGCTGTTTTATTTTGGTGCGCAACAAAAATAAAAAAAACGTAAGTGACCAAAAATTTTGCAAAAACAACTACAAAATTTCGTCATATTTCATGTTGTTCTTGTAGACAAAATGTCACGTTGAATGCGAACTGTAAAAAGGCTAATAAACGAATGCCTAACAATTACATCTTTTCCCATGATTTGCTGATATCGAATTAGATGATCATCAGTGCTACACGCTGCGTTTTCTTTGTGCAAATAGGCTATGACTCTACAACAACAACTCCTCAATTTGTTGATTTTCCACGTTGCTAGATCAGTCCTAGACCTATAAATATACCTAAAATAAGATAATTTTATCTTTTAATTTGTATTTTGTATGCAAACCTTTGCTTTTTATTGCATTTTCTAATCTTTTAGGCATACTTTCAACAGGTTTTTTTATAGCAACTGACCAATTTTTTCCCATTCTTCTAGAAGATCTTACACTTATGTTCCAAAAAGACAATTCTTTATCTTTTGAAAATCGTAGACTTGACTTTTAGTTTACTTATGTCTTATTGATCTGTCTGCTCTTCTACCATATAAATTTGATTTGTGCAGCATGTTTCTTATTGTCTATGGGTAGGATTTGTTTTCTATTTTCTACTTATTGTCAGCAAATAATACACTAAACAAGAAAAAGAGCTTATAGTGTTTAAACTTCCGTACAATATTGAAAAACAAAAAAGTTTTTCAAATAAGAGCCTGAATTTTAATGGTTGGATTGTAACAGTCGGATTTGGCTGATTCCAACAGATGTATATTGCCTATATAAAAAACTTATAGTGTCTAAATTTCAGTTCAATACCTCAAAAAAACACAAAAGTCTTTTGAATAAAAACCTGAATTTTAATGGGCGTTTGTATAGGAGGTACCCACCCTAATGGTCCGATCAAACTGAAATTTCGACAATAAATGTTTCTAATCCACTTCCACCAACCAATCAAATTTCAAGATTGTGAGGTTACTGGATCGTATAGCTCCTATACAAACTAAAAGGTCTCGTAAAGATGATCAAGAAAATACATAAATACTTAATGGGGTCTCTCGATATCCCCTTCTGAGTAGTACAATCTTATTATTCACTGCGGTATGTTGACTAGTTTGGTTCCAGAGTAGTACAATTTGTTTGACACGACCAATATTTACGTCCCAAAAGTATAATAAAAGAAAGTATAAATTGGATTTGAAAATTCATGGAAAGGACTACTACAATATTGTTTTTGGAATCTCATCCTCACCTCATCTGCCTCACAAAAGAAATTCATAAAACACATTTGGAAAAGATCTTCTCAAGTCACAGAATATACTTAAAGTCAACCAGTCTCAATATTGCTAAATTATTTCCTATTTTTAAGATTCGAGATGAATAGAAGAGTTATTCCACCGGGCTATGACGTACTAATTTGTTTTTTTATAAAATTAAACTACAAAATAATTCAAATTGGGAGAATATTATTTGAAAGAAGTACATTTGTAATGAATATCTATACAATTTTATTATACAGAACTCATTGGAATAAAGTATTGGTAATTGAAAATTGGTTTTTGTTCCATCTACATTTCAAGGCTATGAGAATAATTATATAAACAAAAAGAAAATATATAAAATCAATATGAAAAAAGATGCTTAGAAGTATATTAAATAAGAGGACAATGGATAAGATGTTGACCCTGACCCTGAACGTGACCCTGAGCTTGACTTTATTACAAATATATTATAATGTGCTATAATTAAATGATATCAAAATATTATTATTTTTATTTATTTTAAGTAAATTATTTGTTTGTACGTGTAAGTACTCGTACACACAACTGAAATCTGTTCAAAAGCAGAAAACCAGAAATCCCCATTCGACATGTCAGATTATAAATTACAACAACCAAACAAATTGCTTCTCGTCATAATCGCCCCCACAGTTTGTTTTTTTTTTTTTTTTTTTTTTGGTGTGTTTAAATAGATCAATCCGATCGATAGATCGACGGCAGCATCCGCGTTCAACGAACGTGCAATAAAAACTAATACTCGTATCAACAATGGAAATTATGTTTGTCACTTATTTCGTTCGTGTTTGGTCGCATTAATGGAACAAACTTAAGCCGGCGAAAACTTGTTCTCTTTTCTATTTTTACCAATGCCTAAAGCTCAGGTTTCTAGCGCCAAATTACTTGCAAAAAACCAATTGAACACTTGAAAATACCACGAGATGAGATGGTATAAATTATGCTATGTCAGAACGAAAAAGTATCAGTTAGTTAACAACTCCCAACTTGTTAAGAACCGAAACAAATAAACCAACAAAAACCAAACTCAAAATGAAAGTAAGTCTCAAAAGGATTATGAATCCTAGGACACTTTTAATTTTTCAATGATTTTGTTTCATTTCAGTTCCTCGTGTGCTTCGCTATTCTCTTCATTGCCGCCGCTCAGGCTCATATTACTCCAGTGCGCACATATGCAGCTGCTCCCGCTGTTGCCACCTATGCCGCACCAGTAGCCACCTACTCCGCTCCAATTTCCACCTACTCAGCCGCCTTGCACCCAGCTGCCTACACCACATATGCCGCTGCAGCTCCAGCTTACGCCGCTTCAGTCTACAGTGCCCCTGCCTACACAGCTCCAGTGACCACCTATGCAGCAGCTCCAGTTGCCGCCACCTATGCCGCCGCTCCCGCTTACTACTCCACTTTGTTGAAGAAAAAGTAAATCATTCTACTCGAAATAAAAAACTGAATTGAATTGAAATGAATAAATTGACAAACTGAAATTCTACATATAAAATATTTCGTTTTCCTTAGTTGGTTTTGGTTTGTTTGTTGAAACTTTTGCAGTTAATTTAATAAATGTCTCCATATTAAAATGATAAATTTCATTTCCTCATAAGTCAAGATATTCAAGAAAGGAAATACATAATTCTAAATTATTGCAAATAATAAACTTGATAATCCTCAAGGGAACATATTTAAGAAATGCAAATTTTTACCATTTCATCGAGACTAAAGTCATTCACAAATGTGAACACATTCAGTTATGTAAAGTTGAGTAGAGTTTGGATAAAGAAGTTGAATCCAAAAGGGTTAAAGTACATTGGTATTTTCATATTAATTTGAGCGATGATGGTGCTTTAAAGGAAAGAAACAAACTTTCTTTCTTCAGCAGTTCCGAGGTCCAAGATTATAAGTGAGTTCACACTCACTAAAAGGCGCGTGCCACGACAAAGAATCATCCTCTTAACTAGGAATTTTGACAGCATTGAAGCGATGGCAATTTCCGGCAACAATATTTTTCCCCCCGCAGAAATATTATTTATAGCATTATGTAAAGGACAACAATTGACAACATTAAAAAGATTAACAATAAGAATAATATAACACAAAAAAAAAAAAAAACAAAAATTGATAAACAAGAAAGAACTTGTTGTCAACAGAAAACTTACACTTTACAAATGGTAAATAAATAATATAAATAAGTAAAATGATAAAGATAAAGTTTTGAAAACATATGGATGTTAATGATCAACAAATAAATATAATGATGATAATGATCAACAAATAAACTTGATGATGATAATGATCAACAAACAAAAAGTAAAGCAACAATAAAAATTAACAGTCTTTAAATCTACGAAATTCATATACTCACACACACACACACCTTAACTTTTGTCTGCTTGGACTCTTTCATTTTGCTCTCTAAATATTTATTACATATTATTATATTGAAGGTATTTAGGCAAAGCCAACTAAAAAATATTCTTTAGTTTATTTGTCTTTGCATGAAAAAAATAATTATAATTAATATTATTAATACTTATATTTAATTTAGTTGATCGATTTTGATTAAATAAACACTATATGTTAGAGGAAGTTTTCTACAAAACACCAATGAAAACCGCAATCAAATTGGTTAAGGCGTTTCTTATATTAGTGTGCACAAAAAAAACGTCTACGATTATATAGGCATATATTGTATACTAACGGTATGCGTTGCTACGCCACAGCTAAAAAAAAAAAAATTATATTTATGGTACATATGGTAGACATAACGCAGAGAAAAACAGTTAGTTATTGAATACTTCCGTAAAAACAACATTTCGAGTTTTATTTCTATGGCCAAGAATAATAAAAGTTTGATTTTGTGATCTGCCGATTCATGACAGGGCAACGTATAGCCATGAGCAAACACTTCATTACGGAGATCTACACCAATGCCATGAAATGTTAGCCCTTGTGATTTATTAATAGTAAGCGCACTTGAAACTGAACTCGCTTAAACTTAAAAGGTAAAACGATTGAAATCATTAGTATCCAGGGGATCATCGTAGTTTCGCCTGCTGTTGGAACTGTTAAAACAGTCGCCTCTATAATATTAGGGAAGAAAGGCTTAGTTTGTAGTCTTATACCATTGCATAAATTGGGCGGCTTAAGGTTACGTAGAAGTATAATGGGTGTACCAATTTTAAGATTTAATTTATGTAGTGGTAGTCCCGGAGAGTTAAGAGAATTTTAGGAATTCTGTTGGGTAGTGAACTACGTCATCTCGATCTGTCACTGCATCTAAAGAGTTACATATTTTAGATTCAGCTGAGACTTTAAGTTAAACTGCATCGTTGATCTCGTCTGCGGCTGTATTTGTTGAAGTGACGATAGTTCGTTCGCAAAGGCAACTTTAGTTTTTATGCTGCAAATTTGCAATATCTGGATAGACCTTACCAATAAATTCCTCAAATATTTTAACGTATGTCCCTACAACATCTGACATGGCAATGCATCCATCGTTTGTTATGGAGGTGGAACCATCGCCTATTTTTAACAGGTACTCTGCAAACGCATATGATTGATGGCGTCAATAAAGATGCATGCGCATATGAACAGATAATTTTAGTTATTATACAAAACCTACATTCTTAAAAAAAACCCAAAATAAAACGATTATTAAAACATCTTGACTTTCCATGAAACTATGGGATATTTGACCACTTTTTGAGCAATAAATTAAAAACTCAAAAATTTGTGCAGAAAATATTAGCGTTGCCACATTGGTCTGACTGGTGGTACACATTTATTTTATATAACTTCTTACCGCCGTAATTATCAAGAATTTGCAATAATAATAAGTCCTTTATTGCCATTTCTGTTTTTAATTTAAATAATTTGTCTTTTTCACTGGTTTTTGGCTTTTTTTTTTTTTTTTTTTGTTACATTGGCAGTTGTCTTTGCGAGAACAGCTGTTTGCATCTATTTATACACTGCCACCCGTTTCGGTAACTTCACGAGTTTGCATAAATTGCGGCTGTTTATACAAACTCTTGATGACCCAGATTATATTTTGTAATAAAAATCAAAAACAAGAACTTATTTTTGCTCATAAGCTTGTTGAAAAAATGGTTACTTGTCAAAAAAAAAAGACCTGGAGCTTATGAATGTTATCACCTTATGTTAACCCTCATGCTCTTCATTTTCAAATTCGAGTTTCATAGATATCCCTAGCTATTTTCTGGAATGTCTTCTTTATTATTTATTTCGAACAATAGCAACTTTACTACTTCTGATGGATGAACAATAAAATTACTGGATCTGATGTATCCATGGCTCGCTGGAATACACCTGTCAAATTATTTGTTCTGCTTAATTTTCTAGCAAGATAATTTGACTTGAATGAGCCAGTATCTTGGGAATAGTCTTTGTCACGGGCAGCCCGCGTTACTTTTCCACAATTATATCAACCATTTGATGTGAAAATATAACAAATTTGGTTGATTCCATTAGCAGTTAACACGACAGACTCTTTAGATTTAAAATAAACTGTTAATCGATGGCATTAAATGCACAACGAGCGGTGTTGCTATCATTTTTGCTTCCAAACCCGCTTGCTTTTGTTTTATCAACCTTTAAAGAAAGCTCTCGTAAAACATCTTTTTATCTATCCAGAAATTTGGTTTTGTTTTTTTTTTTTTTTTTTTCATTTTGATTTGCAATTTTCCAGTTATTTACACCACATTTGGACCCTGCACGCAAGGCAAATTCAAACAGCCTTATCCAGCAGTTCAATGGGCTTAATCCACACTTCATAAACTACAAATGGGAAAAAAAAAATTTCACTTTAAAATTTTGTCCCAAGAAAATCCTTTGGTGTTGATCCACAAATTTGACATGTTTGATAAGATTTTGTTCTGGTTAGACCGTCGGAATTTTCTTTAAAAATGAAGCCTTCGGTTTTAATGATTACCAAGATCTGAAGGACTGTGGTTTTCGATTATTTCATAAATTGTTACCGGATGGATCCATTACTCTTAATGGTGTTACTGTTATTGCGAATAAGCATAAATCTCCATCAAAAGGTTTTCGGTCAGAAAAATGTAGTTTGCTTGATCACTACTGATCACAAAGGCGTAATTTAGAATTAAATCTCCCATTAGGGAGAACAAAGAGCGAATATTAAGTTTTCTTTTTAACTTGGAAAAACTTTTTCTGAGACGTTTGAATTAATGAAACAAAAGTATGGTGACAATTTTGTATCCCGTGCCAGACACCATGAGTGGATAAACGATTCAAAGAAGGTCGTGAGCGACAGAGCGACAGAGGCCTTCAGCTCAGGGGAAAGTTAAGAAGGAAAGGAGAAAATTAGAATCGAACCCGCGACTCTTGGGATGTCAGCCCAGAATATGTGATTTGTTTAAATTGAATTTGCTTCTGCTTTTTAATATAATGTATTTATTTTATGATGGTTTCTTAAACTTTTAATAGTTTTTTGTTATTTTTAATTGTAACAATTTTTATTAAGTTACAATCTCCTATTATTAAGTACTTATATTATTAAGTAAGTATTCATGTATGTGTTTCCAAACTTGTTGTTCTATGCATATGTGGTTTGTATCATCTTTGTTTAAATTGAATTGCTTATGTTTTTCATTTTCTAATTATTTATTTCTTGATCTAGGGAACTAGTTTATACTTCTGTGGTTAGTGTTCAGTGGTCATTTTGGTTGCGTTATTTAAGTTCTATGGATTATTTCTTTTTTTACATTTTTATTAATTTATAATCTCCCATTTAAAAAAAAAACCTACATTTCTTTTTATTTAATTTTCCTCCGAGTTGTTTTTCATTACCTGATTTCTTGATGATTGGAAATGTTGATGTGATAAATTCTTTAAATTATAATAGTTTTATGAATAGTTAATATTATTTTTTGTCATTTTTTTTTTTTTAATTTTAACAAATTTTATTACTTTACAATCTCCCATTATTAAGTACAATATTTGTATATTACCAGTGATTTATGTTCCTCTTTAGTTATATAAAATTTTAACCAATTTTGTTAATTTACAATTTCCAATTTTATTGAATGAGACGAAATTTTTACTTTTCTTTTATACATTTTTCTTGTTATTAGCTTTAATTTGATTTGATTTAAGAAAACGACATGGTATTGCCCATTTTTTTTTTTGGTTTGTTATTATTTTATAACGAATATTGGCAAAGTTTATAATTTAAGTTTAAGACCTTTATCTGTCAATCGATACTTTAAAAACTATTTTTGAAGTGAAACTTCTTTAGCGAAGGGGAGTAAATCGAAAAAATATGAAAATGAAATGTGACAAAAATCAAAATATGATGATGCTTTAGAGACGTAGTGGGGAGACGCATTTTCTTGTGTGTACTCGTCTACAGCGTAGAGAATGAATGTTTTTGTATGATGTGTGTTTTTACGAAGAGCGTACGAACAAGTTGTCGAATGATCGAGCGAGCGTCTTTGGAGGATTCATGCCACCCACACAAACTTATTTCACAAACACTATGATAAATGACTGATGAAACACATGACCGTGTCGGGGGCGCTTTAAACGACGCGATCAAGCCCATACACACACTCACACATACGCCTTAACTTATATCTGATTTGACTATTTCATTCTTCTCTTGTTCCCCCTTCCACATCGACACATGCCCACGATATTTGCCCACACATACTCACACCTACACCATAACTTATTTCAGTTTTGACAATTTCTTTCTTGCATTCTTTTATTCTTCATGTGCAAAATATTTTGTATAGTACTTTGTATAGCAGGGCAGCGAACGCAGGGGGTTTGAACCACCAAACTACAGCTCAATTAGGAAAATAAAAAAGTAGCTTCCGATCGATTCGATGTTCATTTCGTAAGTCTAGATAGTGTGAAGATAGTCAGGTTGACATGCGACCTATGGCGTTGTTATTCAAAATGGAAAGTGATTAATTAAGTAAAGAGTTTTTCAATAAGTGTCCCATTTTTTTTTTTTTTTTTTTTTTGTATTAAAAAGGTACGGTTACGGTTTTTTGGTTTTTTTTTTTTTTCTTGTTGTTTTTACTTAAATTATATTATCAATTGAAATTACAATTGGTTCAATTAGTAATGGAATATGACATCGTTCGAACCTTTATGCCAATCCTTTAAATTTGGATATCTCGGTCACACGGTCTGAATATTTGTTCTTGAGGTCTTAAATTGTAACTGGATGGTTGACGTAGATAAGCGAGCGACTTCAAATATCCCCCAAAAGACAAAATCTAACGGCGTTACATCACACGATTTCGCCGGCCATTTGACATCGCCGTTTACTGGGATCAATCGATCCATAAGGTGTTCATGCAACAGATCCATTGTTTCGTGATTGGTGCAACGTCTTGTTGGAAAAGTATGTCTACCAAAACCGACAGCCGTTGATCCAAAGAAGATGATTTTGTTGCCAAAATGTGACTCAACGATGTTTTTGGTTTGTTATATATATTTCCATGATAACATTGACAAGTCTACTGAGTATTTTTATGAAATCTGATGGCAAAATAGAAGGCAGTAGTTTGAAGTTAGGACGTAACGGTTGGAAATCCCTTTACAACCATTCACTTCAATATTTCTGTTCGCAAGTGAAGCCCATCCTGATTTCAAAGTATATTTATCCTATGTGGGACACTGCCAGGCTCTAACACAAATGTAAACATGTGCCGAGAAACATTAAGCACAATAAGACACAAAAATTGATCACTTCCAGAATTCTGTTATTCTAAACCTTTATTTCTTAAGTTTAGGCAAACAATGGACTAAGCAATGCGCTTTTCTGAAGTGCCTACACAAAGTTCTTTTTTTACTTTTTACAATAAATAAATGCATTTAACAGTTTTGACTTCTTTTTTGTTTCAACATTGCGACATTTCATGTTACTGGGGCCTCATTGGAATTTGTATCCTCTTACATGGAAATTTTCATTTAAACTGAAATTAATTGCTTTATAATTAATGGTAATAAATAATCTTTTATAGGAAAAGCCGCATTCATATGCCTGATTGCCAGGCTGCCACACACCACACGTGTATGTATGTTTGTATGATGACCTCATTTGGTTTTCCGCATTTGTGTAGTCGGTCACAAGTGTTGAAAATGGTTTTCCGCAATGAGGCGCTTTCATGTTCTCATGAGGAAAAATTAAATTAAATTGTTAGTTTCACTGTTCTTATTTGTATTGGAGAGCAATAAATTATTATTATGTATGTGTGTCCTCTGCCATCCTTCATATGCAAAGCTAATAAAATGTAAGGTTTATTAGGATTTTACATACTCGTATTTGGAAATCGGTAGATAATCTTTGTTTGAGTTTAACCCCAAGAATATTTTTATTTTGTCTTCTTTTAGTTAGAAAATTAACAAATAAATATATAGTTTTTCCTAAAGAAAAGAATCTCATTAGATACAATTTATGATTGAATCTTAATTCTCGGTTGGGAAATCACTCACTCCTTTAATTGACATGCCTCAAAAGTATTTCACAGACTAGGAAAAGAAAAAGCAACATTACATGGAATGAGAGATATATGTATTTACTGGTTAAATGTATCCAAAATGAAAATAAACAATAGTTGGACATCGATTGTAGTTACTTGAATATCACACTAAACTGGGTAAGGGTAATTACGATGTGCCTCCCAACATTTGTGCGTCTGTCAGCAATCGTCATCAACCTAGTAGTAGTCGTCGAAGTACTAAGTTCAACAAAATAAGATAAACACACACGAGAAATTAAATGCCTCTCACCATTTAAACATAACACATATACTCGTACAACCACAATGGAAATGGAAATGGTAAAGGAAATTGTAAGCAAGGAATGAGGGCACGACATGGTGTAGTAAGCTTCTACTGTAGTATGGGTTTCAATGAAATCGTCCTTTCATGTTTTATTCTGGCATGCGTATTTCTGTATTTGTTTGTCGAGCGCTTTTCCGCCTTCTTTTAATTTCTCTTTTTGTCAGATTTGGCGACTCTAATGAACTTCCTGTTTTTCTTGAATTTTTTTTTACTCTCTCCTCCCCCCTTTCACTTTCTTTCTTTGTCTCTCGTATGATGCTATCATCTCTAACTCCTGCTTCATTTAAAGATAATTCAAGTGCAAAAGATGCAGAGTTAGTCTCTGATTGTGATGGATACATTTTCATTGGAATTGGCATTGGCATTGGCATTGGGATTGGGATTGGGTCCGAACGATTGCAATCAGTTATTTTGAAAGTAGTGAAAGTGATGCGATTAACACAATTGAATGAATTCCAATTGGAAATTCACTCAAACATCAGACTCACCATGCACAGTCATTTAAGTTGAGTGATTTGGAACTTTGGAACGCCGCCTCTAAACAAAACGGAAGCTGTCAATGTCATCCACAGTACAACGAATGGATGAGTGAGTGAACTTGACTTGTGTCA
Source organism: Amiota minor (assembly GCA_037043295.1). NCBI lineage: Eukaryota > Metazoa > Arthropoda > Insecta > Diptera > Drosophilidae > Amiota > Amiota minor. The sequence goes on from JBAMAW010000052.1 coordinate 460,979, forward strand.
CAATCTTTAATATTCCATTTCGAGTTTCTTTAAATTTTTCCCCAATTTTCTTATTATGTATTATTATTATATTTTTGTTTTATTTTTATTTATTTTTTTTTTTTTTTTTGTTTAATAAAATAAAGACAAAACACAGAAAAACCAAACAATCGAATAATCATCTGATGATTCGTTTAATGCACTAAGAGACTATTAACTGTCCATAAAAATAAAAATACACATTAATGTCTGTGTGTATGTTAAGTCCTTGGATGCCAGTGCAATTCTGATGTTACCGGAATCCTTGGATGACATTTATTTGATTCTATTTCTTTTTGTACTCGTAATGGCATCATGATGCTGGGCTGGCGGCCGTTTCTTGTAGCTACATAGCTGTGATAATCATCGTTGTGGTTTCTTGGCAAAAGCTCAAAAATGTCGTTTAGATACACAGATACGCTTGCCAGTGTCCTTAAATGTCTTCCTGGATTATTTCGAGAGTGCGATTTTTATCATTCAATTGCTATTTAATGCAATTCCAACTCGTTATAATGCTCTCTAGAACAGGAATATTGCTGAGTGCAAGGAATCCGTCGAAGATGAATACACGTACATGCGTACATATATTGTACTTTATATTTGTGTTGAGAAGAAAATTCCAAAATTGCAGATACACATCTTAGTGAGATGCCATTCATTGGTCATTTAGGTATTTGTCAGATTCTAAGGGAATCACTAAAAATATTCAACTTAAGTTTTTTTTTAAATTCGCAATGCCAAAGATTTTCAAGTAGAATATTTAAAGCAATTTATCTGTATTCAAAATCTGAGAGATTCAGAAGTTCACTAAATTTAATAATAAATTAAAATACATTTGTTAAAGTTGATAGTTCATTTGTAATTCCTTTAGTTTTACGATTATAAATGTTTCAAAAAAAATAAAATTTATATATTGTATATTGTAGATATATGTACACAAAGAGAAAAAATCGAGAACATTGGATTTAAATCGTGCACATTCGGTCACGATAGTCCGTCCAGCACGATTGTTATCATTACAAGTGAAATGTCTACACTTGATGCACGTATTATTAAATACAAGAAATCTTGAATCAAGTTTGTTTCATTACGTTTTTAATAACCTTATGAACTTACTTCAAGAACAAGGAATCTTACTTTAAGTATGTTTCTGGTTCATTACGACGCCAATGCGGTTTTGTTTAATACCATTTTGGCCTCAAAACAAGTACGGATTTGTGCTTCGGAGTCCAAAAACTAGAACAGATTGTACTTGATGTGCGGACATATTTTCTTGAAACGAGACCATTTTAGTTTTAAAGCAAGTACGGATTGTGGTTCAGGGTCCAAAAATGAGAACATAAAGTACTTGATGTGAATCAAATTTTCTTGAAATGAGACAATTTTGGTCTCAAAAGAAGTACGCATTTTTCTTGAATTAAGAACCAAACCAACAACAATTTCGGTGTTATGTCTAATTGAGCGTTAATCTTTTGTGAGAGGGCTATGATATTTTGCCTGTGGTAAACACATATGATTTTTGATTAGAACAAAATCAAAAGCATAATGAAAATAAATTCCGGAGAGCCAATTAACAATCCAATGAATTGACAATAACACTCAAAGAAAACCGTAATAAAGATTCCTTGGAAAATCATTCAATCATTCGTTACAACCGTTACTTGTTGACATGTTAGATCTACAAAATATTCTCCAAGAAGATGATTACACTTTGCATTCTCTTGAAAAACTGTTGCTATTCCGATCCCTAAAATATTGAAAACTTTTCTACAGGCGTCGAAAATCGTTGACCTCGAAATTTGTTATTTTATATGTGCGGGCAAAAAAGGAGGTTATTGGATGCTAAATTATGACTATAAGGCGGATGACCTATTAATTCGCCATTTGAGTTGTTCAAAAGGTATTTTCCGTGAACCAACGTGAGAAAGCTTGCATTGTCATAATGAAGAATGATTGGTTTCGGCGATTCGTTTTTCACAATTCATTGAACACTTCTGGCAAATATAGTGTTGTATTGTATATCATTCAGAATCGACCCTCCTACGTTGTTATAAACAAACAACATCTCGTCTTCGCAGAGCACTATATTCATACTTACGAGTACATTCAAGATTCATCACCAGTGATGTTTTTATAAACATCTTTTAAAGCACCGCGGCTTTCTTTCTTGAACTTTTCTTATGCAGTCTCTTCTCAACGGCCAAGCATTCTGAGTAATTTTAGGCTAAAAAAGTCAAAATTTATGATAGAGTTGTTTCATTTGATCTCGCATATATAGGCAACCCTAGGCTGAAATCAATGCAGACAAGGAAACCCTCGTATCTATTGATATGTCGAATGGGAGATAAACTATTCTTTCGATTTAATTTTTAAAACGCAACAATTGATTCAATTTTTTTTCTCCACCAATTTCGGAGTACTTTGAATATAGACAATATTTTCAATTTCTATTAACTTTGGACTTATCAAACATACTTCATTTAAGTTTTTGAAGTAAAACTTCTTAGGCGGCGGCTGGCTGATATAAAACAATGGAGAGTCAAATTTCAAAATTGCATCACGTCATATTTATCTGTCTGCAGGCTCTCATGAACCGTAATTCATTTATTTTTTTTGTTTTGTCATTGCTTGGTTTTAGCATTTGAATGACCAGTTTTTATGATTAGTATGTCTTCTGTAAAGCAACAAGAAGTCTCATTTTTTAGGTCACCATACAAAATATAGGGGAACTACTGATAATTTCAATGTTTACTTGCAATGATGGCTTACTTAGCGTGGTGGCTGCGCTGAATACAATAGTTTCCAGAGAGGAAAAATTAGCAAAGTATATTACGTATTTTTATTGCCAAGGAAATAGGATACACATTGTTTATGGCACCACAACTGACGACCATTAAGTCTTAGTACAATATGTATATAATTTCCAAGCTGAGATTCTTTTAAAGTTTCTTCTCTCATCGCGATATTCATTATGTTTTTTTTTTACCTATACTTTATTTATTTTTGGTACAAAAAATGCAGTTTCCCTTATAGAAAATGTAATGTATATTACAATATTGTACATAATCTAAAGAAATGCGTATACCAAGAATTGAGTTTAGATAAATTATAAAAGAATCTTTGACATTTTTCGATTTCTTTTAAAAGGGAAAGGGTTTTGATTGGCTTCAGCAACATAAATCAATGAAGCGAATTTTCCAAGTGATTTGCAATCTTTGCATGACTAATGAAGGTCACAAATAAATAAGTTGAATAAGAAATCGGTGATGCAATGAACTGAAATTTTAATAGGAAGCACGTATGTATTGTATGTAACTTTGATGTAGTATGTTACTAGTAGAAAAAAGATTGAGATTTGTACAATCAGTAAAGAACAGAAAAAAGCAAAAAATTCTCTTGATTTATATGAAGCATTTAAAGAACACAAGTCTACCTAAGTAAATAATAAGTAACCTTTAGTAAGTAAAACTAGTAGATGCGAATTCCATAAGTATACTCGGTCATACAAAACTCCATTATGGAATAGAATTCCTAGTTTTTGGTTTAAGTCTTAAAGTATGAGAACTGACATTCCAAAAAAGGAGAAAAATAATCATTAAGGGGAGGGTGACATTTGTTCATATTGGAACTAAATGTCAACAATAAAAAGATAATCGTAATTTACGGCCAAATGAAATATGTTTTTCCTTGAACTTAAAATGGGGACGACTTATATGGTAAAGTTGAAGCCTGTTGCGCAGTGTGTTTTTGATATAAATCTTAAAGTAAGTAGTAACTACACAAATTTCTTAAAAAAATAGACAAATTTTCAACCTTTAAAGTTATCATGTTTAGAACAATTGGATTGGAAGAACTTTTCTTTTTCCTTTTTTTTATCATCCATCAGAGTAGAGATTGGAATTATTTATTTTCATTTATTGAGCTCAAAGGCCAAAAGAGTCAATGCTACTTACTACTACTGTACTGCCAGCTTCTTACTCCCTTGATACTGAATCAAGTGAAGAATGTCCATCAAAAACGAAAACGAAATACTTCCGCAACATTTCCTTTGTAGCATGCATAAATTATCCTTTCTCGATTTACTCCTAGTAGTATTTTGTTTCTTTGGACAAAGTGTGAAAAAAGTATGGCAAAATAAGAAAATAAATAAATAAAGAAATTCGCAGACAAGTGCAAAAGTAATGATATGCAATCCAATTTAACCCTGGACACCACCACACCACGACATCATCCAACCAACAGTCCATCAGTCCATCATCAGGAAATTCAACATTCATCATTTCAAATGTAATGTGAAGAAGTTGCTTTTGTTAGTCTTCTGAACTGGAGGAAACTTGGCCAGGAAAGTGTCAATTTGCAAAGCATTAAGTTGAGCCTTTTCCATGAGTTGCCGGAATGTTGTACAAGAAATGAGAACATTAAGGCAAATACTCCCCCGGGGAAAAGAAAATCAGCAAGACGCTTGGTCACCGATGATTTTTTTTGCTTTTTAGTGTTTTTCATTTTTCTTCATAAGTTCATTTATTTTGCATAATTTGAATAGTTTTGAGGTGAAAATATAAGTAAATTTTGAGATGACTATGCAATATTGAAGATCTGTCTAAACAACAAATTCTTGAAGATATAGAAAATTAAAGTTAAGTAAAATTTTTATGACTAGAAATAATAATAACAGTCACACAAGCAACAAAGTGGGGTCAAGTTTCGGCCTTGCAAAATGAATGTCATCCTAGATGGAATTGGTCATTTTGATGTCTGTGACTATGACATTTTTACATTCCAAAACTATGGGGACTTGGTCACTGATGAAATTCTTGTTGTTTTCTGCTCTTCTCATAAGTTAAGTTTCAATTTTATATGAATAATTTTAATAGTTCAAGATAAAAAGACTAAGTTTTGAAAAACAGCATATGCAGCATTTTGAATGATTGTCTGTTTGTTTGACAAGGTCTTAAAGTTATAGAAAGAGGTACTAAAGGAAAAATTCAAACACTCAAAGCCGATATAAAAGTCTACGTAACAGACAGATAACCCACAAAATGCTGACAAGTTTTAGCCTTACAAATAAATGTCATGCCTAATAGATTTGGTAATTTTGATTGCTTTGAGTGACAACTCGACTATTTTGCACATTTGGCTGCGCTACTTTTCAAAGCTCTAGGGACTTAACCATCTCCTCCTGTGGTAAATATGTGCACATATGAGGTCAAGACATAAGATGACGTGTTTTATGAAGATGTCCCCTTGAAGCTGAGCAAGCAAAAAAGAAAATATAATTGAATGATTGAAGATACATCTGAGCAAATGGTACTAGAATGAAATTCATAAACTAAATTATAATATGCAGCTCCTTTTCCTTTGCTACTCTGACTCAGCATCACTCATCATCATTTTTAATGATTCTCAATTTCAAATTCAAATTTTCTTCAAAAAGTTGTAAAACACTTAAAACTTGGTTAATGAAACTTGTTTTATTCCCCAAAAGAGATGCCATTTCCGCTTGATTCATGTCATTTCTCCCTAGTAAGAGTGCTGAAGCGAAAACATTAAAAATGTTAATTAGTTGAGCACAGGATCCGTGGAAAGTTGACTGCCTTTGTGGACACGTACTTCGTGGTTGCAAGGTAGGACACTATAATACTATTTATTATATCTTGAAACAGTAGTTGAGAAAAAAAAAAGTAGGAAGTAACCGTGGTTGTATAAGATACCGAAAGCATGATTTGCATTTAAATATGAAAATGAAGAACTTTCAAGACACGACAGGAATGCAACAGTTATAAATGCATATAAAGATATTATGGAATTTTGTATTTATATTTTACTAATATTTATTTACAGTTTAAGAATTAAAAGATGCATTCTTCCTGTCGGTTAAAGAAGATTCAGAGTAAAATTTATTATAAAATAAAAATCAATTATATTGATTTATTCATAGATCAATATGGATTTGTCCTATATGACCTATGGGATTATTGAAATAGAAATTAGGGTTTCGGATTCACGATCCACTAAACCACAAACTTAGTATTACCACATCACCCGCCAAGCATTTTGCCAGATGGAGTTCAAATTTATTGTTATATTGTAACAACAAGAATGGATTCATCAGTAAATGCTACTGCCCACTTTCCTGTTAACAAAATGAGCAACCATCCCCGCCCATTATAATGATATAGTACACAGTTATGTTACATAATTGTGGTGGGTGTTGGAAAATATCTTCGCCTTGAGTATTTTAAAATTGAATTTGAATAATTTTAACTTCAGCGGAACTGGTTTTGGGTGTTTCGTTTCATCTTTTTTTATTCTTTTTGTGGCATATTGATGTCGTCTATCGAATGCAAGCGAATCTGTGCTGTGAACCCCTCACTCCCAAACTCAAAACTGAAACCGAACAGAAAACCATGATTTTGATTTGAATTATGTAAATTTAAGTGTCGTAGCAATGTTGTCCCATTAGAGAGGCATAGAAATGAGTCGTAGGTTTCGCGCCCATAAGGTTAATTTGATCTATGACTTTTGTTTGTGTTTATTCAAACTACCATTTATTGGTTACTTGTGTCCAAAATGTCCTCTTGTCCTGTCACCATCTAATCAAATTGCTGACAACTCAATTCAATAGCCACTTTATGAATACAAGCCTCGAGGCTTATAGAAAATAAAAGTTCGAGGACAAGTAAAGGTAATTAGTTTCCGGCAGTTCCATATTGCTGGTATTGCACAATGCCAAGGGCAATACCCACACGTACACACATAACCTTGATTTGGAACTTATGCACAATGCAAATAATTTGGAATATTAAACTTTGTTTTGTTATTTTCAATGATTGTATTTCACTACACCTCAACACTCTTAAGTAGTAAGAAACATTCTTGAATTGATTAAGTTATTGGGTGACCAAAGGGTATTTCATTGAATAAATTTAACTGACAGCCGCCTCATTAAGCGAAGTCTTATTCTGTAATTTCCAGTATTTTTCTATTCTTTCATTTTGGTCATTTATAAATATTTTACCACAACCACCACCATCACTTTACGGAGGAGTTACAGCCGGCGTCTAAAGTCAAGTTCTCTGATTAAACAACTCATAACTCGTATAATTGTACGAGGGTTGGTTTCTTCAATTCGCCAATTCCATCTCTATTTGAATGAAATTTAATGCTTACAGGTAGTAAAGGACGCATGGAATAAAACTTCTCCTCTACATCCGGTCCACTTGATTCACTTGTTTATTTCACAAACATTGTAATTCATGCAAATGTTTCCATACTCGTAAATAATTCAAGTGAATCGCACGAAATTGCCAAAACGATTTATGTTGACATTATCTCGGGAGACATTTTTTTCTTCTCTATTTTTTCTTCTTAAGTTTCCTTGTTGCAGTGTCCTTTTGGGATGATTAATTACACTAGCGAAATGGAAGAAAGTATTTGAATATGTTGAGATACTTCTATAAACATAGTCAAGGGGGGGATGGATGATGATGATGGAGATGAATATGAATATGAAGATGACAAAGATCCTGCTGCAAGATAATAAAGTAAGTAAATATCAGGATTTCATTATTAGTCCCATGTTGCAAATATGACAAACTTTCTTGAGGACAAAAATGATAAATATGAAATTAAAACACTTTACCATAATTTATTACGAACATCGAATAAAATATTTACAATTTTAGCTAATTTTTAGTGATTTCAAACATTTGAATATCATCGAAATTCAATTTCGGAGTTTTATACGCATCGTTCAGATAATTGTTTTTATAACTAAGTTACAATTTCAATCAATTGATATTCTTGGGGCCATCCGAATATTCTCAGTATGACCACAGGCGGCGATTATGAAGTTCCTACGCAGCATCTCATAACAATTCCTAAGGCCTACAGACAAAATTCGTTGTATTCAGTTAGTTTATAAGTTGCTTCTTTTTTAGGGTTCCGGACCCGAAGGGTACCAAAAGGAACCCTATTGCAGAGACAGTTTGATCGGACCACTAGGGAGGGTACCTCCCATACAAACATCCATTAAAATTCAGGTTCTTATTAGAAAAACTTTTTTGTTTTTTGTTCTATCGAACTGAAATTTAGACACTATAAGTTTTCAATATAGGAGCTACACATCTGCTGGAATCAGCCAAATCGGCAAACTAGGAGGGGTACCTCACATACAAATCCACCATTAAAATTCAGGTTCTTATTTGAAAAACTATTTTGTTTTTTGGACTATTCAACTAAAATTTAGTCACTATAAGTTTCTGATATAGTCGTGATACATTTGTTGGACTCAGACACATCGCACTTGGCTCAATTTTTTTTTTTTTTTTTTTGGAATATCTACATTGAACTCACATGATGAGATTTAATATTGATCTTTACATAAACTTGGTCTACAAACTCTATGCTTAGTTATTGGTTCAAACTCAATAAGTACGTACAATTTATGCGACCACAATAATTCAATAGGTCCGTCGGTGTTTCACTCACACGATCGACTGCCCCTCACATTCCATTTTAGCTTAGCTTTACCATCTTTCTATTCTCACTGTTCTACAAACTCTTATCGCTCTTCACTACATCTGTAGCCTCTATTATAATATTATTATTACAACCCTCCCAGCCTTGCATGGGTGCAATTTAAAAAATATCGCTTTGGTATTGCTAGCAAGAAATTTATGTTTTTGTATACAATGTTTACGCAACGTTTTACCTTGTGATTTTTTATAGGAAATCACAATCTTCTAAATTGGAAAGGTAGATCCGTTGGTATTAATGGAATCCGGAAAATTAAAACGACTTCTCCAGTTCCACATCCCGTCAGTATTGTGTACTCTATTATGTAGTTTTTTAATGAGTTTATCTGTAAACGCGTACCATTGCACAATTTTGGTGGATTGTGGTTCCGTAATAAAATAATGTAGCACCCTACTTTTTAAACTAATTTATGTGGGCGCAAACCAGAAGGCTGTAGGGAATTAGAAATTCTATTGGGAAATAAACAGCCTCTTCCAGATCAATAGCATTGTCTATAGAGTATTATGTTTGAGTCACTCCATTAATCTTTGACAGAATTAAATCATTTACTTCACGTATTTGATCGTTGGTAGATGACAAAATAGCTCTCCTTTAACTAAGAAGTTGTCTTAGAACTTATGTTATCAATTTCGGGATATATCTTTTCTACAAATTACCAAGACGCAAATGTTTTCATTCTCAAGATTAATTCTTCCATTGGATTTTGGCATCTGCCCATTTCCTAGTTTGAGTAAAAACTATGCAAAATTCATGTGTAGAAACTCTCATATTTGTTTTGAGTTTTAGTATATTCACATACGACCACAGGTAAGATCTTTTCAATGAAGCGTTTATTTCATCAGCACGTGTCCCGTGTCACATGCGATAAAATTTGGGGAAGTCACTTGCACCCACCCATAGCTGAGTTTGTGCGGCGCAAATCGCGCAATGTTCTGTTTGACATTGTAGCTTCGTCCCAAACAATTAACAAACAGTTCCACATCAATTTTCCAGTATTGCTTTGTTTTGAAAGACTATACATACACTGTTAGTATCTTCAGTAGGAATTTTTAGAAGTGTAAAGATCAATCTTAAATTTTACTAATAGATCTTATTTTAGCTAAGAGCAAGTTAATTAGGAATGTTTTTCCCGTACCTCCGGAAGCATTAAGGAAAAATATTTTTCTCTCGTTCCTATCAATCGTTGTTAATAACGCATCGTATTTCTTTTTTTTTTTTTTGTTGATCGATGATCATGCGATGTTTATCTTGAGCTATAATTTATAATAGTGTAGGTTGATCATAGGATGTTTCGATATACATATATGTAAGCATCGGCAGTCCAAAATCTTTAATTGATTTACCCGAAAGAACTTCTACTACTACCAAAAATAAAAATAGTGTCATCTTATTGGACATCTGACATTATCTATCTTCGTCGCTGAATCAGTATGTCTTCAGCCATATTTTTTTGATACTTATTCCAGAGAAATAGTGAGTCGATCACTTGGCTAAATGTTACAATAATGCCAAGCAAATACCGCAATGACCTCGCTGAACAGCATATAGCAGCTTCCGAAATTGTATTATCCCAATGGGAGTTATCTTCTAAGAGACCCATCTCTTTGCAGGCTGCTTGAAACGTATTATAAGTTATGCCTTGTATAGTCTTGAGCTGTGCAAAAAATGTTGGACCTTTTACTATTTGCAGTAATATTCTCAAATAAATAGTATCCCGAGGATTTGTAACAACATCGGTAATGTTGTCTTCAGTAAAATAAACTCTCTGGCCATTTTCTAAAAGAATGGCGAGATGGGTAATTGTGGGCGCTCGGTTATGTATATCGAATGATAAAATCCTCCAAAACGCTTCCAAGCTACAGATGTAACGACCAGATTGATATTTCTCTAACTTATTTGGCGATTGTATGCTAAATGTAGCTTGATCGGTACCATTATTAATATCTTTTGTAACATATTGCATTGATTTAATAGAACTGCACAACTCTACGTTGATATGAGCGTCAAAAATTTTTAAAAGCAACGAGTTATAGGGAACGATTCAGTTGTTGTTAATTTCGTGGTTTCGCAAAGTGGTAGTATGCCCACCCTCTTCTAGCAGACGTCGACGATATTTAGGATATTCGTCGTCATTGGTAGATGTTTGGCATTGGTTTGATTTCGGAAAGTTTTTGGCACACTTGCCTTCACGCAAACATAGAGAATTAGAATTGAAAGATCCGCAAGGGTCACGTATCATTTGTTTTTTTTTTTTACAATTTCGTACAGGGTTGGATCAATTTCTTTATTTGGTAACTCCGCCGAAATGACACTATCAATTTGATCCGGTCTAATAATATTCATTAACCATACCAGCAGATGGACATGTGGCAAACCACGTTTCTGCCATTCTATAGTGTACATGTGGCATCGAGGTGGACCAAATATGTGAGCATTGTTTCTGAGAAATAAGAGTTTCTGTACTTTTAAATGGAATACTCTGTTCACTATGTCACATCTGTCTTTTGTATTTTAATTGAAGTGATTATTTTCTTAGATTTCTGCACACGGGTTCGGGTTACATGTTGCAGTTATAAATAGATCAGGTTTATCGTAATGTCTCACATAAGTGATGGCATCATGTGATTTTTTCATGTTAATATCGAGGTTCACCAGTGAATGATGAAGACAGTATCACTATCTGTCCAATTTCGTTGCTGTGATCATTCGACTGTAAAGCATCCTGAAGATGAATGTAGTTTTCTGCTCTCAATTTAGTTAGTCAAAATTTGCATGCCCTCTCATTATACAATAACAATAATAGTTCATGCATTAAATTGTTGTAAGTAGAGGTTTTCCTTTAACTGGATCAAGTTGAGTAATATTTATAGTATATCACCCTTCTCCCCGACATAGCATTAAAGGATACTGTAAGCTGTCATAAGATCGGTGCAACTCGGATATTCTGTGCAAGTTATCGTCACGATTGTGCAATACAATATCTCGTTTATCAAATTGTTGTCCAGCTATCGCAACTGCAACTTCACTTGTAGATGGGGCATTATAACGGCTGATGTGTTCTCCAGCAGGCACTTTATTTGCATGGATTACGATATTAAAGTCGGGTATTCCTGGCGGTACGCTCTCAATAGCAGTTTTGAAAGACTGTACATAGCTGTTATGGGAATGTAACAAATCTAGTAAAAGTCTTACCAAACTTTGACCCCTTGGTTGTGCGACACTGTTACACCTCGTAGATGCACCCATATGATAGCAAGCTTCCTGCTAAATGATATACTTGGCCCTGAATTTTAAATGTAGGCATAAAAACTCGCTGAACAACCAGCGTTCTATTAAAAGACGTCATTTGGAATGCATTGTTATAATTGTTGTAATTGTATTTATTTTTGACCTTTGGACTCATCTTTCCATTTTAAAGCAGAGCTATATTCGCACACAACCGACATTGTACCTATTGAAACGACACGTCCATTCTTGTATTCAATTGAACGATCGTAATTCATGGCAGAATTTAACTTACTTGGCCACAAAGTAGAAGTTCTCATCGACCTGCCTTCAGACAATTCTAGGGCTCTCTAAGATCTGCATCTATCTCCATACCCAAAACGAATTTCAAATCAAATCAATACATACAACAAGAGATTCTTAAAAGACAATTCGCAAAAAAAAAAATTTATAAAAGAAATGTAGAAACTTTGTCCGATTCAATAAAATTGGAAGTTGTAAATTAATAAAATTAGTTAAAAATTTTTAACATTAAAATAAACCGCAAAATGTCATCGTCGGACAACAGAACTAAATTTTTATCATTAGTTCAAGAAACAAATAATTAGAAATAAATATATTAAAAAACAGAAGCAATTCAATTTAAACAAAGATGATACAAATCACAGAAGAATGAGTTTAGAAATAAATTCACAAATATTGTACTTAATAATGGGGGATTGTAAATTAATAAAATTAGTTAAAAATTTTTAACAATAAAATAAACAGCAAAATGTCATCGTCGGACAACAGAACTAAATTTTTATCATTAGTTCAAGAAACAGATAATTTGAAATAATATGGGAGATTGTAAATTAATAAAATACGTTAAAAATTTTTAAAAATAAAATAAAACAATAAAGACATTGAAAATGGGCAACAAAACTAAATATTAATCATTAATTCAAGAAATAAATATTTAGAAATAATTATATTACAAAACAGAAGCAATTCAATTTAAACAAGGATGATGAAAACGACCAATCCACAGAAGAACAAGTTTATAAACAACTGGAGACTGTAAATTAATAAACTTGGTAAAATTTCTAACAATACAATAAATGAAAACTGATAACAAAAAATTTAAAACTCAAACTTAGAAGGAAGAAAAGAAATACGAATAAATCTCTTAATCCAAGATGACCAGTTTTAAACAACACTTAGGGTAAGAGGTGATAAATATAGTAAACAAAAAAAAAGAAAAAATAAATAGTGTGCCTCACCCTCATAAGCACAATATGGAAATAGTGAAACTTCTTTAGCAAAGGGAGGTAAATCCAAAAATTAGGAAATTAAATGTGACGAAAATCAAAATGCGATGATGTTTCAGAGACGTAGTGGGGAGACGCACAATGCGCATTGTTTTGTGCGGGCTCGTCTGCAGCGTAGATAATGAATGCTTATGCATGAGTAAGAGAGAGATAAAAAATACTTTACTGATTGTGTTTATTTTACGAAAGAACGTACGAACAAGGGGCCGAATGACCGAAAAATAAAATAACCCTTTTGTATTGAAACAATATAACACTGCAATATCTGTATTATTGCTTGACCATCTACTTTAGAAGTCTCACTTTCATATTGTATTTGCCTAAATAGCTCGAATATAATAATAACATCGTCAAATTTTGATTTTCGACACATTTCATTTTCATATTTTTTGGATTTACTCCTCTTCTCTAAAGAAGTTTCCCTAAAACAAAAAAAAAAATTAAAATTAATGAAAGTTTGCTGCAATATTTCAGTACTACATTTCAATTCAGTTAATATAGGCGATTATTGGTCGATGATAGCTAAAATATGATCTATACATTATTGATTCTAAATTCAAAAACCTCGAGAAGACCGCATTATTGCACTTTCATTTCTTATCGCTCGCAAGTCAAATAGTGAGTTGCTACGCCCCCAACTCAAAAAAAAAAAAAAAAAAAATTATTATAAGTATGATACATATGTGAGCCATAAACACTTCGTTACGGAGATCTACACCAAAGACATGATTTATTAACAGTAAGCGCAAAACATGTTATGACTGGAATCTAAACTCGCTTAAATTTAAAAGGTAAATCGCTTGAAATCATTGGTATCCGGGGGTCATCGCAGTTTGTAGTCTTATACCATTGCATAAATTGGTTCAGTATAGATTGCGTGAAAGCGGTGCCCATTTAGGCAATTTTCTATAATAGTATAGATTGTATCGTATTGATTCTTCTCTTTATCTCTCTCTCTCTCAATACACATACTCACACATTCCCCATAACTTATTTTGCTTTGATTATTTCATTCTTCTCTCTTCCTCCCCTTGCACTTTTTCGATTTATAAATCTGTCTTTGCTGTAGTTACAAAATTTAAAAAGGAAAAGAAAAATAAAAGAAATAAAAAAGTGTATTATCCTGAAGAGGGGCCCGGATCCACTCTCTGTTGTTTTGAATCACTGTCCGAGCAGGCTCTTTATCCACTATGCTATTCAGGCAATTATGTTTGTAGCAGGAAAGTGCATACTAATAGTATTTCACTCTCATTTTAATTAATTCGATTTTCCAATTTATTAATTTTTAATTATTTATTATTTTTAAAATTTAATAAGTTTATATTATCCTAAAATGAATTTTGTTTTATTGCCGCTTATTTGTTGTAGTTACAAAGCGTTTATATAAATATAAAAAATAAAAAAAAAAAACAAAACTTTAAATTTAAAAATCACGTTTTCGCCAACTGGTTTGTGATCGGTCCCTTATCTAAAAACTGCCCAAGCCACGCGTTCCTTAATTTCTGATGGACAAGAAAAGCATTAACCCAAATTGCCTATGTCGATTTCAAATTTCACTCTACCGAAACCAAAAATGTTTCACATCAAAAATTTGAATTTTTATTTCATTATTGACTATTAGACTGTTATAAACTAGTAGAATTGCATGTTGCTAAAAATCTTGATTAAACATTTTTGCAGGGCAGTGAAGATATTCATAATAATAATACTTAGAAATATTTCTTAAGATCGAGCTGATTTAAATTTTATTGAATTAAGAACTTTAAGAGGTTTACATACAAAATCTGACAGGTTTATACGACAGGTTAATGAAATATTTAGCCGACCAGTGGAATATTGCATACTTTGTGGAAATCATCATTTCAAACTATTTTATTAGGTTTTTAATTTAAATGTGGAAGTTTCATTGAATATAAAATGTAAGAACGCAATTCGAATACGTAGGTGGATATTTGTTTTTTTATAAGGCAGTTTTAGCAATGCCTTCTGACATATTGCCTATGTATAATAATAAAAAACTAGACTAGTTTTTATAGTTAGGGAAATATAGGTCCTACCAATAGTCATTAAGTGCAGACTCTTTATTGTTGGCAAATTTTTTACCACCAAGTCATTTAGTGTGCTTACTCAAACGCTGCAATAAGTTTGTCTAATATTTTCCGTTGATTGTTTTCCTTTTTAAACATAATGAATAAAAATTATCCCAAGCCCATTCCAAAAATCTGACGCATTGCGCTTGCCTGCAAAATGGAACTTTTTTGCCTTCTTCGAATGTGATTCTACCTTTTCAGTCTATTGTTTTGACTGTTACTTAATCATAAGTGTGAAATGATGAGCCCATATATCATCCATAATTATGAATCGTTGCAAAACAACCACTCGATTGAAAATATTTTCACTACTTTTGAAAATGCCTACCGTATATGCTACGTTGCCTACTTTCAATACAATTTTGTGAATTTTCTTCACCTTTTCTGGAGGAATCATATCACTTGGTTGACCACTGCTCTGTGGTGTCACTAAATAGTTTTTAAACAAGGAGCAGACCTCTTCTAGATTTGCTTTAATATTATTGGTTAGACTGAGGCATTTCTTTCATATTCATATCATTGTTTGCTGTACTGAAATTGTTTACTTTGTAATATAGCGTCGTCAAATTCACCATTATACTTGAAATCCTCTACAGAGTATAGCTAATTTTTTTTTTTAACTTCCAAAACCTCATCGGTTCCCAATAAGTTTAAATTCAAGTACATTTAATTCTTTCAACTGCAACACAAGATAGCTTTGAATTCATAAAAGTAAAAATTAAGAAGAAAAAAAGACAAAATCAAATATAAATATATATATAAATATTGTATCAAAAACAACCATTTCATATTTGATTCATGTAAATGATCCCCCTGTTGAAAAATCTGATTATGGACCGGACCTTTAAACATAAATGTCATGTTGTTTGCTCATATCTAAATCAGTT
The DNA here is from genome assembly GCA_037043295.1 of Amiota minor. Lineage (NCBI taxonomy): Eukaryota > Metazoa > Arthropoda > Insecta > Diptera > Drosophilidae > Amiota > Amiota minor. Next base: position 477,047 of record JBAMAW010000052.1, read on the forward strand.
TCAAGTTTACTCCATATTATTCAACAACGTGTGCTTACTCCTTTATTGAGGATATCTTCAAATATCTTGTCTGGAATCGAATCATAAAACTATGAAAAATCCTATCCTAAAAATAAATCTTTTGTTTTTTTTTTATTTCAGATAATTTGGATCAGATATATCTTCCTCACCGCCAGACACCTTTTTGCGGAGGTCCTCTAGGAGCTCTACTACAGGAACAACGGAACCGAATATTTTTGTAAATAAATCGTGAATTCTTAAAATACATTAAATTCGCTATATGGACATTTATTCTATGTATTTATTTAATAAAAAGTCTCTTCACAAAAAATTCATAGAAAAACACGTTTTTTCGGACTTACAAGTGGATATAACCCCTCAATGCAAAATACACGGCCAGGCATTTTTAATGGTATCAATGAGTTTGATTATACTTACTTTTATTTCTTTCCGGAGTTATACTCCTTGTTTACAAGCCACCCCATAGAATTTCAATAATGCTTAGGTCATGCGAGTATGGTGTCAGCTGGGCACCTCTACATTGTTGTTCAATCCATGATTTTGTATTGGAACGTTATCATGCTGGAATCTCTAGTCCATATCTTGACACCACCCTCCTGGCCAGCCATCACGACTTCCAAAATTTAATTTTTTTCATTGGACAATATTACACGGTAACAATCTTCATATAACGTCATGGGTGCTCTGCAAAAATTAGAGCGTTGTTCCTTACGAAATGCAATAAAAGTTGCCTTTTTTTTTTCAATTTTATACGTTTTACATGTGCAGCATTAGAAAAAAAAAAAACACTTTTTGCAGTATATACACCGATTTTACCTTTAATTTTACCAACGGAGTCGTTCGAATTGGACGCTTGCCTCAGATTAGCTCTCTTTTTAGTTCTATAGTTTATTGAATCTTAGAAAAATGCCAATATAACTTTAATATCTAGTAAACAGTAAAAAGTCTTGATTTTTGACCTGTCCTTCGATCTCATGATTTTGCTAGACCCATATCAAGTGAAATTAGTGATTTATGTATAGTTCAATTACCCCCAATTCACAACTATGTCTGATAATCAAAAACTGATAATCAATAAGAGGTTCTATTCAAGTGCACCGAGAAATTCACACTCGTTTGAAAGCATATAGGAAAAATAAAAATAACGGAAACTTTGAAGGAGAAGAAACAAATCTAAAATAAATCTTAACCATTCTGTGCGCAGAGTTTTAGGGTATTTTTATAATTATTGAGTGAGATTGGGGGATGATATTCAAGTGACCAGCAGTGTATGTATGATTTGAAGTAGGGGGATGATTGTGAAAACAAAGTCCAAGATAAAACCACAATGTTACCGTCTTTACATGTTTTTAAATGATTGTATGATTTACTTGATTCTTCAGAAATTACATCAATTTAATGTGACATGTCTGAATTGTAAGTATTTTTTCAAACTTGTACAATAATCTTTTATCTAATAATGCAATGTAGGGTAGAATTTTGATGGCATTACAATATAATTTTTTGATATCAGTAAAGTCATTTGAGAAATTTGATTCAATCTACATTTTATGAAACCCATATTTTAAACCAAATATTGTAATAAAATTTTAATTATTCTTATGTAATTTGGTAAAGCAGATAGGAAGGATACTCAACAATCCCGATTCTAGTTGTCATCATTTATTGTATTTAGTTATTCGCTAACATCTTCACGAATTCCAAATAACTGATGTTGCCCTCTTCGTTGACTTTTCCCGCAAAGATTTGATCAATTTCTTCATCAGTTAATTTCTCTTCGAATTTGGAAAGCAAGTTACGCAATTGGACCGCAGAAATGTAACCAGTTTTTTCCGTATCGAGGAATTGAAGGGCAGAAGCAATGTCTTTGGGCTTGTTGATGCCACGTGAAGACTTGGCAAGTGACCAATAAATGAACAAGAAGTTTTTAAACGAAATGCTCGAACCGAATCCAATTTGGTTTAGGCAAACTTGTATATACGATTCTGGTGGATTTTGGCCCAAAAGTCGGAGGCATTGCGGTACATAATCGACGTCAATTTTTCCCTTGCCACGTTTATCGTATAAATTGAACACATCACGATATATTTTCAAGTTATTTCTGTTGTACCGTCCTGCCATTTTTATGATCCAGAAAAAAGAATTTTGTTTTACAATAACTTTTAAATTTTTGATTTTATTTCGTTTTCAAATTTTTGATTTAAATTTTTATAAATAATGATTTTTAACAATGCTTTCATCATACATACTATGTTTCGGTAAGCAAAGGCTAGGCTTGGTTTAGTTAAGGGTTTCTATTGATTACTTCACCTATTTCTTTTTTGTTTAAGGGCTTCAAGGTTGATTGGCGTATGGTAATAGATGGGAAGCCCTTCTACATCCACGGAGCTGCGTCCTATATTGGTCCCATCCGTGTCATATGTTTTCTGGAAGGTCGATGATCTTCTCATTACAATCGAATTGCGTCTTTTAGCGCTTTTAATATTGTCTTCACTTTCACTTGTAACAAACTGTGAGGGCAATTTATCAGAGAACATGCTAACCGATGAATCATATTTTCTCATGATTATATTTCGCCGCCATTGTCGGGCAAATTGTCCTACATTCATTTGGACTTCTTTTTCAGAAAGACGCCTTTTATAGCTTTGCCTTGGGGTTCTTCCCGCCATTGAAATAGGTAAGATATTCACATTTTTGAATCTTAAAAACCAATCCCAGTCTTTGTTTACGTTGTCATTATAATTTTAAGAAATTTTCAACGAATAAAACTGAAATTTATTTATTTTATTCCGATGATGAAGTGTAATTGACTGATAGAGTTTTAAAAATGAAAATATTGAAAATGGATGTTTACTTTAAAATCTTGATCATTTTTTAGATGATTTAAATTTATCGTAATTGTCTTCCAATTGAGTGAATCAGTTCAGGTACAAAAATATCCAGAAAACGAAATCCCATTTTGGAAGCTCTTTTTAAATCATAAAAATACAAAATCTTGAAATTACAATAGTGCAATAGGTCTTTCACATTATTTCAAAATCAAAAGAGACAATACTGTTGAGGTAGGTTTATCGCGAGTGACAGCGGGAAGATGATAAGTTCAGCTTGACGTTTGATGATTGAACTTCTATCTCAAATAAATATTTTCTCAACGTAAATATATTTTCAAATTCCAAATTTGGAATTTGAGCCTAGTACGATAAAAATGTTCCATGTCTGCTGACGTATGCGGCCAGAATTAACAAAATTCAAATTTACAGCAACAGTTTTGGTCATGAAGTACAATACAAGTTAAAAATATGTATTTCGTTGAATGACCGGCAAAAAAAAATTCTTGAAGACATTATCTATCAATCTATCTAATACACATAAGGTAGATAAGATTCATGGTGATATTTGAATAGATTTAATCCTCAAACTGTATCATTCTTATATAGAGATTTTTCGTTAATTCCAAACTAGAAATGCCGTTCTTCCTCGGAGTAACGATCAATTAACAAAATTTGTAGAAAATCATCGATGCCAACAACAAATAACAGTTTTTTTGAGATGGTCCCCAGAAAAAATTACTTTAATGCTAAGATGATAAATGCAGCCAGTGTTGATGGCATGGCATCATGGAACCAGTGCCATTTCATAAAATGGACGAACTCTTTTATAACGAAACTAAACTCGATGTTTTCCACAATTTAAATTTGGATTTGCCAAGTTTGTTTGTTATTTTAGATTGAGATATTGTCTAACGCAGATACGTTTTTATCAGCTTAAGCTTAGAAAAACTCCTTTCCGTAGAACAGTCAGCTATAACAAAAACAATATTTTGATTTCTTTATGCGTGATATGATTTCAAACTTCACTTTTTCACCCATCAACTCTATCAATTATTATACACATATGTATCTATATCATCATATCTATATATTCATTATGAATCTCTTTTCCGCAATGGTGGTCTGAAAAAACATCACCCTTTAACAAAAATAGAAAATTCAAAAAACATTAAATTCCTTGTTGATATGAAAATAATTTTATTGTATATAATTCATTACTCCTTAATTAGAGTTCAGGAAGTTTCTGTCATGAAGCCATTCCAGTTTCCATTTTTTTTTTAATTTCATTTTTTTTTTTATGAATGCAAAGAAAATATATGTATGAAACTTAGAAGTATGTAAATTATAAGTAAACGATTCTAAAGTTAGTTGTTTGCTTCTTGCTTTTTTTTTAAATGTTAAATGTTCAAATGAAATCGTTTCCGATAAAGGAAGGAAGGAAGAAGTAAAAAACCACCGTACGAATCTGTAGATTGATTTCCTTCGGTTGCTTTGTAGATAGTTTTTTTTTCTGCTTCGTTTGCCAAACAAATTTAAAAGTTCTTTTGCCTTCTTTTGTTTGTTTAATTTTAACCTATTAATATAATAGACATACAAAATAATTGTTTAATTTAATTGCAAAAACAAATTCGCATTTGCTTTGTAGTTTGCTTTCATATAAAAATAAAATATAGGTAGTATATTTTCTTATCAATTTCATTCCTGCCCGTTTTTTTTTTTCGCGGGCCTTTCTTTTCTTTTCATTGTAAATTGGCTTTAGCATCTTTTTGCTTTGTTGCCTTAAATGGTTTTTGTACATTTATTCCCTTAAACCTCTCATCTCAGGTTTCTAGGTTTTCCTTCTTTCATTGCATTTGCATTTGTATTTGCTTGCCGCTTTTCCTGTGGCGGTTTGCTTTTCCGTAGGCACTTAAGTGTTTTTCAAATAAAACAAAAATGTTTACCATAAATCAAAACACAAATCATGCGTTACTTTTTATATTCATTACAGATCTGTTGATCTATTGATATGATCATGGGAACTTGTAAGTTCTCCAGCAAAGACTTTTCAACTCATAAGTACAACAACAACATTAAAACGTAGCTGCTTCATTCAATTCAATTCTCTTTAATCAGAATCGCTTTAACAATTGATTTCAAATTGGAATTGAATCATTTCGAATCATTTGACACGAAACTGTTAAATTTTCTCAGGTTTTAATGGGTTAGAGCCTGGATACCCTATTTCTGAACTTTTGTTCATTTGTTTATCGTTTTTCATCTCTTACATACAAAAACGAAACGAAAATTCTAAACTTAAAAACATCAAAAACTACATTAAATCTCAAAAGAACTACAATATAAAATACAAACGATAATTTTAGTAAAAATATATAAGAATAAAGTATAAATGTAGCTCTAATTAGTAATTCTCGTATTGTTTTTAAACTTCCACCTAGTAAAAATCACGATCGAAGCCGAAGAATCGCGTCAGAAACGCTTATGAAACGCACTAACAGCACGCACTTGCGTGACACGGTTTCCTATTTTGTATATATGCCTGTATGTGTGTGCGTGTGTGTGTGTGTTGGTTTAGCCAACGGCTTATAGTTACAGATCGTATGCCTGGTTGAACCTAACGTTGTTTAACTGTTAAATTCTTATATAATATTGAGCCTATATAGATAGACGCGACGCGTTTTGTGTGCGTTTTTAAAACGCAATGGAACAAAATCGCATGAATGTCGTCATTTTATAAATCGTGCGCTGCACGCTCAAATTGGTGGCGGGCCACGTATATAACGCAGCTGAGGTGTGAAGCTCATGGACAAATTGTTGAGATTGTCACAACAATTGGGTTGCATGAGACAAGCAGCACAGAACATAGTAAATAATGCCAATTGCATGGGCACCGCTGCCTTTGCAATGCGCCATGCCCAGCCACGTTTACGATTTTTGTCTGAAGCATCATCGCCAGAGTCTCCATTGGAGCTTTCTAAATCAAATTCTAGTGGTGGATCATCATCTGGGTCACCGCCGCCATCTCCACCAGTGGTAAGAGTCATGTGCTCCAAGGCATTCGAATTCTTAAATTTCCGGTTGGACCCGGAAACATTGGCAGCATCATTGGGTGTTTTGCGTTGCTTTCTTTTATTTTTGCGTTTTGACGGTGATGATGGGTTGCTTATTGTTTCCTGAAGCAGCTGGGCATTGGCATTTGTCCCATTAGCATGACCATTTGCTTTAAGGAAACCATTAGTCCGCGGCGGCCTGAGCGTAGCATTAGCATCGCCGAAGCCATCGCCATCTTGTTGCGCATTCTGAGTAGATTGATCCTCCTCCTGTTGCTGTTGCAACTTCATGCTTTGATGCGTTGCAGCTGTGCGCACAATCAGATCGCGGCAAGTATTTTGCAAAGTTTTCAATTCCGCTTCAGCGGACTCCATACGAGCTGCAATCGATTTCATGGCATCGCTACCTGGTGCTAGTGCCGATTCCAATTGCTTGGCCAAACGTCGCAGCACACCAAGACGTCGTTCACGCTCAGAGAGTCCACCATCGGAAGTGGTGCCACCATCAGAGATGCCCGAATCGGACAGTGAACCATTTGAAGCTGTGAACTTTGTGATATGGAAGATATGGTTTGGATCCAAGTGCTCTTGCACCGCAATCAATTGCTCTTGGCTGACATTAACCTTCTCCGAAAGTAACTTGGCGACAAGTTTGACGTTCTGTGCCAATTCCACTGGAGTGGCTTGGCCTTTGTCTAAGGCGCCTTCCAAACCCTTCAATGTGCCACGATCCTGGCCAAGTGCCAGTTGGAATTCAGATAAGCCACATTCCAATTGGCGCCATGCAATCAATGAATTTGTAAGCATCTCCAATTGTGTATTAATTCTACCAATGAAAGTTAGGGAAAAGTCAATTAAAAAGGTCAATGAACTCATGAATATAATGGGTACTTACCTTGCATCTGCTTCATCCCAGGCACTGTACATATCGCTAACTTCATCCTTAAGATGCTTGTGGAACTCTTGTTCGGCATTCATGAGTGTCTGCAAATCCCACATTTTATCAGTGGCATTGGAGGCACCACTGCCACCACCACCACCTCCACCACTCTCATTTCCATGTGTTGAAGTACCGGCTTCCATAGTGGCACCAGCACTGACGGTGGTATTTGTTGTACTATGCGATTCTAGTTGATTGCCGTTGCTATCTATGACGGTGATTGTCGTGATCTGAGTTTTGTTGCTCCTAGTTGTAGTCTGATCATGTACTATTATATTCTGTTCGGATTCTGCTTCCTCTTGCTCCTCGGCAAGTTTCTGTTCTACTGTGACCTTATCGGCGGCTTCTTTCAATTGTTGCTCCACGAGAGCTGCTTGTAGTCTTCGTTCCTGACGTGTCAACCAACTATGCACAGATGCATTCAAACGTAGCATACTCGTCCGATAGCTTTGCAATTGGCCTTTCTCATTCTAAATAGTAGGAGATTGAATGGATTATTAATTGAGATTATGATGGTTAGATTAAGTTGGTTGTTTGTTTATTTGGTCATTGACTTACCTTTAACGCTTCGATGGCGACTTGTATGGCTGGCTCTGTGTCCAGTAGCTCAGGTGCGGATTTGTTACTCAAACGATTTAGTGAATGTTTCAAGATGATCATCTCCTCTTGCAGTTTTCGTGCAGCAGCCGCATTTTCACTCCAACCCAACAAATCCTCCCAAGCGGCAAGTAAATCTAAGTAAAATGCAAATTATTCGTAGCAGATGAAAAAAAGAAAGAAAGATGGAAAGAAAAGAAAAGAAATCGGAATTAATAGTGCGCGAAAAGTGAAGCAATTACGAAAATAACCGTAAATGGGAAAATCACTTAATTAACGGCAACAAATAACAAATGAAGAAAATGTACAACAATAGGAAAATGCAACAATAAGAGAAAAGTGCCACTTTGGGTTCGGAGGAAATGAATGAATGGTAATTTAGTGTATTTTGCAAGGTTCAGAGCCCTTTTTTTTTTTGTGTGTGTGCAATAGAAATTGATGCCTTTCGCTTTTTAAGTCATTTTAAGAAGCACCAAGGAAAATAACAATGTACGAAAGTCATTTAAAAATATTTGTAGAAAATTATACTTTTACTAGTTTTCAATAATAGATTAAGAGAGATTTGCTTGAAATAAGTTATATTGTCAATGGGACACAAGTTAGACCTAACTTAATGCTGCAAATAGTATGGTTATTATCAAGATAATCAATGTGTCTTCATTAAGTCTATACAATCCCCATCAATAAATTTATACAATCTCTGGATTAATTTATATTTGTAAGTCTCTATCTTGTTGAGATACTTTTCAACTAATAAATTTTATCTCCTTAAACTTTTCACTATGCAATGCCTCCATGAGTAGAAATGAAATGATGAAACCGAAATCTGAACCGTACGAGAGATGATATCTCCCAATCCATTTTTCCTTGGGTAAGTTAATCTGGGCAGTATGGCAGTATTGATGGTTGGATCCCTGAAGGTTTATCCTTCATGGTGGCTTTAATTTGTTCATCACAAACACTGTCAATGTAGTCAATAAAATTTTGATGTTTATAAACCAAAGAAATGGTTATTCACTAACTGATCAAAGCTTTTCCCCTCCTAGTTATTCTGAAGCAAATTTTCTCTCGTAATTTTTGTATGACCCTCGCACTTAGTTTATTTTTCTGTTAAGCCACCTAGACAACATCTACAACAAAAGTAATAACATAAGAAGGGTACATTTGCAGGCATTTGAAGATATTGAAAGTGAAACTTAAAAAAAAAAACAAAAAACTTAAATGAAGGCGAAATTAGTCATATCATTTTTGTCTTTATCAAAAGTCGTAAGATGAGCCTCTGCTGTCTTATCTATTGTTTATAGAAAAAACACATTTCTTTCCAATTTATCTTTGTATAAATAGAAATTTGATTCTATTTCGTAAAAAACATATTCGCTTAAGTGGAAAACGACGCATAAACACATGTTTCAAGTTGCACTTTATTTTATATGGAATCATCAGTCACAGTCAGTAATAGTCATCGTCATAGTCACTGGTTTCATACGACGAGAGTTTCACATTCAGCAAAATTCAATTGAAATAAATAAATTTATTGATGCAAGTCCATTGAATTTCATTCTGTGTCGGATTCGGATCACTTGATGTCTGTTTGTCTTCCATTTCCGTTACAATTAATTTTATGTTTTCCCCTGTCCTCATGGAAATAATGAGTGCCCCTGCTTCTTATCTGGTAGAACAAATAAAACTTGTTTTTCCAACTCACAGAAACCAGATATCAAATCGAGTAGGCCTGACCATTATCTACCGGTTTTGTCCATGACAATTTAAGAATTGTTTGTACAAAGAATTTCATAATATGATGAAATTTATTCAAATTTTCTGATCTGCACTTACTAATTTACCAAGATTTTTCCTTTATTCAATTTTTTTATTTCAGGGAAAATCTAAATTAAGCAAAAAACCATTTATTTAAATATCAAAAACTCAAATCACATAAATCACTTTCACTAAATAAAGTAGAAACACAAAACACACAACCGATGCTCAATGGCTGGTTACCAAATTGTCGAATCGTCTGCCTAATTTAAAATTGTCCACGATGTTGACAACATTGCACTTGTTACGCAAAATTCACCAGCAACAACAAGAAACTGTGTATTCAACCCGAGATGATGATGAATAAATAAAAATATTACGCAGCAAAGTAAAAAATTTGCAATAAAAATGAAAATAAAGCTCAGAGAGCAGAGCAAACCGCTTCTGTTGGCATCTAAACGGGAACTGGTTGAGTGAACTTGGCTTAAGCACTGACGAAGCTAACCAAGCTTAGGCGGCTGTGGTTGCTGTTGGTTTGCATGCAGTTCGACTTGAATTCACGCGGAGGCGCACCGCCGCCTCAAACCGAACAAAGTCATCAAACCGATCTCAATGCCCCAACAAACCATAGGAACGGAAGGCGAACAGGGTAAGGTAAGGGAGGGGACAGGAATCCACTCAAGCGCGACAAAATGCAATGAGCTGCTAGCAAATTAAAGCTTAAAGCACTTCCAAATGTTGCTTCGTCATTTTAAGTGTTTATTAACATGCGGTTGAGTTTTGTGGATTATAGTCAGTCAGTCAGATATGTAAGTACAAATGTTTAGACATATGAAATCCAAAAAAATGCAATTACAATGTAAAAAGAAATGGTAGAAATTTTGTAATTCAGTTTTCAAGTGCAACTCGAATTGAATTTTTTATGGCCAACATACGAGGGGTGCCCCACATACTTACATAACATACTTATATGAAAAAGCATGTGTGAATTGCGATCGAAGAAGATTGTCATTTAACTAATGACTGAGCTATCTATTGATCCGATTTTGGTTAGTCATGAAATGGACAACAGAATCAAATTAAAAATGATCTTGGAATTCCGAAAACTTGAACGTGTTTCGTAAATTCCAAATAAGAATTTCGTGCAGAAAACTCTTTGCTTTGAAGTCGAAAATGTTTTGTCACAGAAGGCTACTCTTTTGTCTGATTTCAATATAGAAAGTTCCGCTGAAAGGCTCCAGTTCGACGATTGAAAAAAAAGCAAATTGACTTATAGAAATGTTGTGTATGGATACTTTAGGAGCACACCTCGTAAACACCCAACCCAAGCAAAGTCAAGTTAAATCAACTAACTTTGGTTGGTTAAATCAAGAGGCGTCAACCAAACAGGTTACAATGTTTTTGACCAAATTCGGATAAAGGACTGAAATGCGCAGCAAACAGTGGACAATGTCATTGTGGTGATTATCTCCGTACAATGATCAAAGGCAGGAAGGCAAACAGGCTGTCGGGGTTATAAAGGAAGAAGAATCTCGGAATAGTCATGATGATTTATTATACAATTACGCAATGTAAAAATGTATACGCATTGCAATAGAAATGCAACGCAATTTTGTGGAATGCAAGAAAATGAAAAATAAACACTTTGCTTTCATCGTTCGTTCATTCACTTGTGCGGATTTCCTTATGGTAGGTAGTTTGAAGACCCCCTCCTCTCTCTATCTCTACTTGACACCTATTGGACCAACGCCACACTCACTTGCTAATTATCACAAGTTGCAATTATTATTGCTATTGCATTTAACTGTTAATTGTAAATTACTTTTCTGTCACATTAAAAAGAAAGAAAAATAACAAACTTTTCATCATGGAAAATTGTTGGATTTCTTGTAGTGATGGTGATGCTGATGCTGATAGTGTCTGATGATGAATTATTAAAGAAATACATAGAAATGATGGTAATAGCGATGACGTTGACAAAGTGTGATGAGATGAGAGGACTACAATTCCAATACAAAAAAAAAACAGAAACAATGATAATAATAATAGTGATTACGATTATGATTATGTCTATGGTGTATTAAATTGCTACTGCTGATCACCTTATTTAATGGGCGTAATTTCTAAATAAGCATCAAATGTAAGCAAAACTAATTTCGTTAAATGAGTTTCTTTTTTTTTTTTTTTCTATATAAATTTATATTTTCTTGGATAAGAAAACAATAAGAGACTTTCACTTTACCATTGAATCAGATAAGCAACCAATTACTAATTATAATTGAGAAATTATTTTTTTTTTAAGTTTCAATGCAAATGAGAGAATAATATTTGAATTAATCATTTTAATTCTTTTTCGTGGAATGATGGCTTTTGTTTTTATAGTTACAACATTATTTTAAATGAAAAATATAATAACCACAAACCAAATCAGACAAAACAAAACTCACAGATAAGATGAATTTAAAGATCAGAATTCGACGACCGACTTTTGGGTGTCGTGGACGAGAACAACGAAAGCTTGATAACGAAAATATTGCACAAAGACAATGTGGACCATTCCCGCACATCGTTGGTTATCTCAAAAAAAATAAAACTTTCCAAGAAGTTTTAACTTGGCTATATTGTTATCTCACGATCGTTGATCGTATTGAAATTTTTACCAATTTGACTCTGGTCAAAAGTAAATTCTGTGCAAAATTTCAATTCACAATTTCAAGTATAAGGTGGAAAGGAATTTTACACACAGAAGAAGACACCTGACATCTCATAAAGTATATACACATATTCTTGATTAGCTCGACTAGACAAGATTTATTTTCACAAGACGCTGAACATTCGTTGGAATCAGTAGAAACGGATTACTAGGAGGTACCTTCCCTTACTAAAATTCAGGTTCTTATTAGAAAAACTCTTTTGATTTCTGTACTATCAAACTGAAATTAGTTACTAGTCCATCGCCACCAACCATGTAAATTTCAAAACCATAGGCTCGGCTCCCATACAAATATTTCGGTCTCAGTGTTGAAATGCTCTGCGTGTACTGACTCTGTGTGCTCAAATCACAGTAGCATAGACAAAAAAAGTTTTTTAGGGGTGCTACTCTTCCCGCACCCATCTTCAGGATAGCCGAAGTTATCATTCTCTTTTCTTGTTTTCTTTAAATATCAATAAATATATAAAAATAATATCATGGAATCAAAATAACACCATAGAATGTATTAAATCAAAATGTAAACGATTTGAATGATATCCTTGTTTGTGAACAGATGTTGGTTAGACTCAGAAACAATGTATCTAAATAAAAACATAAAAGAAATACACAGTTTATATAAGGTAATCTGGTAAATAGAAAGGAAATTTCTTTAAATTATCGATATCATCTTTTAAAGTTTATTTTGTCCTCATAAATTTATCCAAAACACGAAACATAACTAACTTTCACACGTATTTCGAACAGAATACTTAAAAAAAAAAATGAATAAAAACATTTAAATAAAATATAATAACATATGCGCAATTGAGTGCATTTGCAAAAATAAGTTATTGTAAATAAAAATAAAATAAATAACCTTGAAGAATTTGCATGGCGAGCAAAATTCATTCTGTTTTTTGTTCTAAATTAATTTAGAATAATTGTGGGTGTCAATGAAGGTAAAAATAAAGAACACAACATGAATTTGCATAAAAGAATTGTAATTCAAATTCATTGAGAACAAGAAATCTACCACTCACTGAATTTACAAATAGATATTATAGATATTTTTTTCATTTAGAACCAAACTTCAATAGAATAATGACTTTAAAATTCTATAAGAATTTTTGTCATAGAATTCATTCAACAAGCTTCGAAGAATGCAATTTCAATCTAAATAAAGTTGACGAGGTCAGAGGCCCTTGGAATCAATAATACAAATAAATATACTTATAAAAAAAACTAAACTAAACTAAACATTTGATGTTGCGTGTCAAAGACCCATAAAGAAAATTTAAATAAATAAAATTTGGAGTAAAGAAATAATGAGATTCCTTGCTTTCCATTTGCTTATGATAAAATAATAATAATAAAAATAAAAAGAATATAAAAACTAGAAAGAATGTTATCTTCGACTATGCCGAAGATGAAATACTCTTCAGGCAGTGAATGTTACATTGTAGTATTCATATGGTTGGTTTTATGGGAGGTACCCCCACTAGTGTTCCAAATCGGGTGGTTCCGACAAATGTCCTGCGCATGTATTGGAAACTGATAGCGTCAAAGTTTCAGTTCGATAGGACAAAAAATAAAAAAGAATATATATAATTTATGTGGTTTTTTTTGTCTCCTTCTGCCTGTTACAAACTTCATGACAAACTTATAATACTACTATTCACTTCCGTGAAGAGTATAATAAATACACACAATAAATTCAAATAATCTTGAAATATTATTTAGCAATGGACAACAAAAAAAATCATTGGAGGGCAAAAACTTAACAAATACTTAAAGAATCATATGTAATTAAATATAATTATCAACACAGTTTAAAAACAGAATATGACTTCGTTGAATATTCTTAGTTTCTGTTATTGAGATTAGAGAACATAAATTTAAATGAGTAAACAAGAAACGAAAGAGTAGAAATTTTTATCCAAAAAATTAACAAAAATATGTGAAATGAAATATGAAGGTGAATTCCACTATAAAAGGCATTCAACTTTATCTTGGACTAAACTAAATACTTATGCCTTAGTAAGCAAGCAGTAAAAACAACAACAAATTGTTGCGCATGCGTCATTTTAACATACAAAAGAATTTTATTTTCATTTTTGACTCATGTAATTGTGATTTCTTTTAGAATAAATATATGTATGTCTGCGTGTATATTCGTAGATATCGTGACACATTTGAAGAAAAGGAGAAGAAACAAACGAATATTGTAAGTGAATATTGCATGCCACTGTGTAATTTACTAATGGTAGACACTGTCAACAACGTTAAGACTTAAAGACTACGGCGCCCAAGAGTATTTCATTCCATTCCATTCCGAGCCAAGTTTGTTGCCAAAGGTGTGTCCTGATGCCACTGTCTTTGTTTTGGCATCAAATTCATTTCATTTTTACGGTCATTGGACTTTCACCCACCCATCAAAGTGAAAAATAATTGAGAAAAACACATTAATTTCAATTTCAACCAAGATTAACAAGTTCGTTGTTTTTTAATAGAATAACGAAATATACAAGTATATACGGGACCCAGTGAAAAAATTAAATTTTCACTTAATTTGTTTACTTATATTGAATTTAGAATGATGTATGTATCTATACATTACAGTGAAGTTTGAAATTACTTTTACTTTAAAAAAATTAAGAAGAAGGATATCTAATCGATACAAATTTTCACTATAAAGAAAAAGAAAGAACAATGATCGGTTTTCCTTGTTACGTTTATCAAACATAATGAAAAAATTTATAATTCCCTTTTAGAAGAGTATGAAAAGTAAAAAACTTACGGAATTGTTTCACAACATTTATTGCTGTGCAGTCACCTAGATTTACCCAATATATTATAACATGTCAACAGTAGGAAAAAAAGGAAATCATGAGAAATTTCAAAAATATTCTCGTATGAATCTCCAGAATTGCAAGTTTTACAATTTATACAAACGACGGATGAAATTGTTTAAGAAAATAATTTTTCTTAGCAAGTTTATCATTAGTATTTTTATTCATTTATAAATATTATGGGTGTTGTCTCCAATACAAAGTCTACTACTCACTCAATGTACCCGCAGTGTGTAGTGTACAAATAAACAAAAAATAGTGGCATTCAATTGCATTTGACATGCGACAAAAGCACCGCAATTAAACCATGAATGAATATTCATGAAAATCATAGAGAGAATTAAATTAAATTTAAAAAATATGAAAAACCACTAGAAATGTAAAACAAAACGCGTCGTCACCACCACCATAACCACCATCAGATCTCAAGGTCATTCGCATTCAATGAACAAAATAAATTAAGAAGCATAAAAAAATAAAATTAATTATTGCTTAGATAAAATCAAGAGGCTGGCAGCACCCAATTAGCAAATACGCAGAAAACCGAAGCGAAACCGTCTTCCATTGGCAATTAGAATTAATAGATTAAAACGTGAATTTGTTGTGAAGGCACCTTTAGGCATTGGTGACTGATATTTGACTCCGAGTTAAAAATAAGTCTACGTTTTGAACACGAAAATTGAATAAAGAAAAACCGGTTCAATCAATGAAAATCTCTACTTATGTAAATCTAATCATCAAATCACCGCAAAGGGGCTTTAGGGGCCTAGCAAGACATTTGATCTAAGTATGTAAGCTTAGATTAGCTGAGGTGCTTTCAACGACTGCGTCATTAACCGCATAATCCAAACAAAGTGTGCCTGCCGCATATCAACACTTCAAAGTGAATAAAACAAAAAATATATATATATGTATATATAAAACAATTGACTATAAAAAGAAAATTTATTGAAAATACCGTTAATGAGAATGATGTTCTTATAAACCAGACATATGTATAGACTGACAGAAAGTCAGACCGGCAGTCATTCAAGATTGCAACTATCTACCTCGAGTTGAGTCAGTTGCGTTTATTTGGTATCCATCGAGGCTTAATTAGGAAATCAAGAAAATCGCTAGGCGAATTTATTTATGTTCATGCCTTTGAGTGGGGAGGTAGATGAACGAGAAGAAGGTGGAGTAGAATATGAACAAAATACAGTTAGCAAGAAAAAATAAAAAAAAACTTATATATATAATTGTTGTCTCTTAGGCATTACCATTACTTATACGTTTTCTTTGATGCATCTAAAGATACAAGTCTTGAAAGAAAATGAACATGCGTTTAAAGATCAGAGAGACCTAGAAACACATTATTAAGAAGTTGGTCATTATGTCATCATCATCATCACCATCAGGCAATTAGTAAACTTCTAGCAAAACTTATATCAAATGAGAACAAAAACAAGAAAAAAGAAGGTTAACGTCGGCATATACAGCATTTCAACATTGGGACCGAAATATTTATATGGGAGCTATACGATTCAGTAATCCTATGTTCTTGAAATTTACATGATGTAGATCACACATTTATACTATCCAAATTTCATTTCGATATCACAAAAAACAAAAAAGTTCTTCTAATAGGAAGATGAATTTGAATCTGGGTTTGTATGGGAGCTATACGTTCCAGTAATCCTACGATTTTGAAGATAACATAGTTGGTGGACATGGGTCGGAGATATATAGTATTCAAATTTAATTTTGATAATACAAAAAACAAAAAAGTTTTTCTAATAGAAAAATGACATTGAATTTGGGTTTGTATGTGAGCTATACGATCCAGTACTCCTACAATTTTGAAATTTTCATGGTTGGTAGACATGGGTCTGAGATTAATTATGTCCAAATTTCATTTCAATAATATGAAAAACAAAAAAAAGTTTTTTCGAATAAGAACACAACTTGGAATTTGGATTTGTATGGGAAGTTCCCATATTGGTAATCCGATTCGGCTGATACTGACAAAGGTAAAGAAAAGTTTATACAAAATTTTAGCTTTCTAGCTCACTGAAGAGTAATAAACAAGAGGTTATTCTATACATGACCAAAGATAAAATGCTCGAATGAATAGATAAGAATGGAAAAAATAATGAACATTGGTAAAATTTGGAAAATTTTGGGAATTTAAAAATGTTTCAATGAAACCAGGGGTCTACAAAAACAATTTAAGAAACGCATTAGTCACTTTACTTAATATCTTCACCTTGGTCCGTGCAATAAGCCCTTCAACTTTTGTTAACCAAATCGTTTGTTATCTTCTATTATTATTTTATCATTTTCTTCAATCTGTAACTGTAACTGATAATAAAGATCTTTTCGGTTACTACTCTGACCGCCCTATAACATATGCTTTCTGACTCACACAATACCAACCTTCTTCTATCTTCCCCTTTGATTATTTTTTTTGTAAGGCAACCTCAGGTAAATAACATTTATTTTGTTAATGATTATTTCGTCATTCTTCCTTATTTATCTTTCTTTTCATTATTTATATACATACATATTGTATTTATTTCTGTTTTTGATTATTTGTTTACCTTGTTCCGATGATGAACGTGATGTTGTTGTTGATGTACCCGTACTTGCCGAAAGCATTTCGGAAATATCCGTTTGTACAGCCACATCGATTTTCATATTGAACGCAGGTATTATTTATTAACTCTTATTGTCACAACAACACTCTTTTACTCTTTGACTCTCTCTCCCTCTCTCTTTGAATAGCACTCGCTTTTGCTTTCTCTTAAAGGATACAATGCAAGAAGCTTTTTGTGCTTCAATTGTTTGCTGTAGTTGTTGCTGGGGGTTTCTTATAAAACTCATCCTCCTTCATTTGAAGAGATTTTTGATTTTGACCTATATTTCCTTGACGCACATGGCGTCATGGCGCTTAGTAGACAAAATACTACAATACTATCTACAACAAAGAACAACAACAACAAAACATGGAGTATATGTGTAACAAATTTAACAACCACTTCTCTAAGAACAACACAAAAAACATTTATGAGATTTTTCACTATCAATTTCTGATGTTTACTTTAAAATGATTTCCAAAATTTTTTTGTTTAATTTCTTCTTCTCATAAAAATGTCTTAATTTTTTATATTTCTTATTTCCACTTCAAGTGCTTTAGATTTTCTTTTTTCATTACACTTAGTTTATCTTTTACTCATCCGTTGCCAGCAAACGAATGATTTCATTATTTATTTTTGGGGTTTTTTACGTGATAATTTAAGTTAAATGAAATTTAAGTAAACAAAATAAATAGAATAACACGGCAAATGAATAGCATCGGCATATGAAGATGATGAGCAATTGTTGGACCCTTCTTCTTTGGGAAGCTGGAGTCTTGGGACTAACAACAGATGTTAAGTTGCAATGATGCTATCAAATCAATTTCACACACTCTTCTACGTCTATTATCAAAGATGCTTTACGCGCAGTACTCTTATATAGACCGAAGTCTTATACAAACGCGAAAGTTCGAATAACAAAACACGCGACTTTAGTTAGTAGCTTTTTTTTGTTCACTGACGTTTTATGAATGAAGTCAGACAGTAAGTTTAGAACACATAGCAGTCTTTTTTTTTCATATGTTATGGATGATTTTCTTTTAATTTCTATATATCACAGTTATTATATTATACAGGAATATTTCTTTTGAGGTTTGTTGTTTAGAAGAGGGGCGCGCGATTGTTCTAAAACTTTAGTTTAATAAATTATGTTAATGCGTATTTATTTGTTGTCGGAAGTCAACTGACCGACCCTTTGTTCAAAGCGACCGAGCGAACACTTTTGACATGTCTGGTTTTACAGCAGAATCGCATCGAATTCGAATTGGAAACAACCAAAACAACCACTTGGGTCGCGCGTACAATCCAAACTGAGCGAATGGCGACCGCAAAAAAAGAAGAGCACATTAAAACAACAACAGCAACAACAAAGGTAACAAAATAAAATGAACAATAACAACAACAAAACAAAAGCTAAAAAGAGAATGTAAAAAGCAAGCAAAGCAAAGAAAATCAAGAGAAGAAATAACTGAGAAGAGAGAGTTAGGTTGAATGAGTAGACTGAATGTAAAGCTTTATTAACAACAAACTGTTGTATTGTACTAACATCTGAAATAGTTCCGTTACTTTACTTAAGCGGCACATAATGATCTTACAATATTCATGCACAATATATTGTGGATGGAAGCATTAGATATTTATTGCACAATACTGTCAATAAAGTCCAATTGTACAAGACCATAAATGAAATCAATATGGACATGGGGTATAACAGTTAACTCTTGCATAGAAATTATCCGACACTTTCAATCAAAGCTTTTGAGAAGAGTACAAAATTGCATGTACAAAATTCAGCAATGGAGAACTTCGGGTGCCACGGTACAGTGAGCTACATACGACCAGACTGGTGAATCAGCTCAAATCTCTTTCTTTTGATCTGCTCGCCAACATCCTTCAAACCAGAAGGCTGCGAAAAGAGCATCCGCTCGACTTCCTCTTTCGTTTCCCCTAAACTTATTGCTGTATGTTGATGCCTGCTCATATCTTTGTTCACGTCATATATACATAAATGGATAACTTATTGGCCATACATGGAAAGGTGATAAGGTGATAAATAAATAAATATAAAAAAATTACACAATACCACAAATAGTTAACAATGTGTGGACAATACCAAAGGCTATGAAAAAGTATAGACGGGATAAATTGCTCACCAAAAAAGAACTCTGCTAGCCTTTCATTCTCGAGGTTTAAGCTATCATCATGAGATATCCAAATATTACAAACGGCAAATGATTCGAGAGCGATTTTTCCAGTCTTTTTCATAGTCTTTGTCAATACTGTGTAGGTGATATCGCCTCCATTGCTCTTCAGACATTTTTCTATTTCAACAGCCTTAAAAATGGCAACTTATGTATTTAGGCAATGTAATTCTACGTCTATTGGCCGCTAGAAAACTTTTAAATACGATTACGTAAAGATGTTATTACAACAGAGTACTATGAGAACTTTGTTTTAAAAACAAATTATGAGCTCATTAATTTTTAGACCAAACAACACAAAATAAAAAAACGCATATTCAAACCAGAACAGAACAAGATGACGGCATTATCACACGAATGGAGAAGTTGAAGAGAGACTATGAGAATGGACATACACGCACACTCACTTCTCTAAGCTTAAAGACGAAAACAATTAATTTTGTAGAACAAAAAACTGTTCAACTTGACCTCCATTTATAGCAAAAGAAAAGCTCTCATGCACACATGGAAGGCAATATGAAAAGGGGTCTGTCTAAACCTCACATTTACTGTTCTATCAACTTAATAACTGCTACCAAGAAAAATAGTTGAATTTAATTACAATTTAGCAAATTTTATAACATTTAATTTTATGGTTTCAGAAACGCAGATTAAAGCAAATAAAATATTGACAATTATTTCTATAGACGACGATGATGATGTTGCTTGTGATGATGATGAATGCTTTATATTTATAATACTAATGGGTATAGTAAGTATACATATGGCTGTGTTTTGCTTATAAACACAACAAAGAGCAATTGCTGCTATTTTTAAATTTCGAAAATTTATTTTATCACATTTCTAGAATTTTCATTATTTATGGTCTACTATAAATCACAAAGGGTCACAACAATGGCAAGCAGAAAAAATACAATAAAAATTGGCAGCAGCCAGTTTTATATGCACTGACACTAATGAGTAAAAAAAAAAGCTACTATGTTTCTGAAACTAATTACAGAATTTTTTGCAACATTTTTTGAAAAATCTTCAAATTAAATTTAAATAAATATAAATACTTTGGAAATTAATTGTTTGACATATATATATATATAAAGTTGTAATTTCAGTGTCACGAATAATTAATTTATTACCACTTCTCAATGTCAGGAACTTATAAAAAAAAACTGGAGGCCAAACTAAAAATTGTCTGCCTTTCCGCTTGCCATCAAAAGTTCTAAATGTCATTTATTAATTATAATAATTTAAATTTATTTAAGGCAGAATGTTTAATATTTATCTTTGATGTAGAATTCTTAATATTTATGTGCTCGGTTTATAGAACACACGATCTCAACAAGAATAAACAAAAGATATAAAAACAACAATGTAATGCAAAAGAGTTGGCCAACAACAGTTTTATATGCATTGTTTTAAATGACCAACGAGTAGAATTTTTTAAGCCATTAGTTTTGAAGCTTTTTTAAAAAGAAAATTTGATAAATGTATATGCTTTAACAATAAAACATAAGGTAAATACGAGTAAGGTTGTGATTTCAGTGACAAAAATTATTAAAATGTTATCCCCTCTCAAGGTCACAAACTCACAAACAACAGGGTCGATTTTCACCAGCAAATATTCTTAATGTTGTTAAATTTTATTATCTTATCTATGATGAAGAATTTTCATTATTTATCATATTCTAAATTCTTAAATCACACAGGGTCAAATTGATCCAAGCAAAATACACTAAGAATTACCAACCAAAGTTTTATATGTACTGTCTTCATTGGCTAAATAAAGTGGCAGCAAAAGTTATGCTTCTCAAACTTATCAATCGAATAGTTGGAAGCTTTTTTTTTTGTTTTTTTTTTTTAAACTAATGTCATCACTTTTCTGTTTTTTCACTGTTAAAGAAATGAATACATACTACAAGAGAATATTTAAATAAATACAATAAAAAATATATATGCAGTTGTGGCTGCCCATTACACCGCTTGCGTAATTAATATAATTTTAAACAATTAAAATTAGTAAAAGAAAATATTTCTACTTTGTTAAATCACATTAAATTCAAAATAAACAAAATAACAAAAAAAAAATATATATATACATTTGACAAAAACACAAAACTATCAATAAAATAATAAATTAATTTAGACAAAAACAACACCAAATGTTTGTTAATTTTATAAAATAAAAACAAAACAAAAAAAATTCTATGTACAAAATTGAATCTCTGAAAATTATTTAGAAAATAATAATGCAAAAAATTCTTGGTTTATTTTGTTGGTGTTGGAATTTTTGTAAATTTTATTTGCAAGGAAAACTAAATTAATTTTTAATTTAAAAAAAATAAATTATTATTAAAGAACAAAGATTTTTGCGTTTTGTCAAATGCCAAAAACAACAAAAAAGTACACAAAAAACAACAAAAAAAAAAAAAACATTAAATGAAAATTAAAATGAATTTTTACGAAAAAGCAAACCATAAAAAATTAAAAAATGTAACATAAAAAAAATAATAATTAAAATTATTAAAAATTTTAAACTTCTAAAATTAATAAATGTGTGTAAAGCTTTTCTGATTTTAAAATTATAGCAAGTTCTTAAGCGAGTTGAAGGCACGTTCAATTTGCCCAAGCGGATAATTGATCAGCGCATAGAGTGACTTCAGTGTGGAACTGAAGAATCTATAAAGCGTAAAATTCTCGAACAGATTGCTCAAATCGAGAAGGTAATCAACGACGCGTGCTATGAAACGGGTAATGGACGCACATTTGCATTCGGGTGTCGGTTGGCAGTTAATTTGTACAATGATCCTGCTGCTAGAGGACGACTCACCTTTTGTCCGGTCAGCGCACTGAGCGGAAAGCACACTGCCGGGTGGGCCACGTAGCACTGCCTCCAGGCAGCGTATATTATCACGGCAAGTCTTGATGATTTCGTGCTGTGGATGCATGAAAAATATGACTTTAGAAAGAGATCTTTACTATACATGTATGTTGTGTAGACTTACATAATCCTCAGGTCTTAATAGATGACAGCGTATCTTTAGTGCACGTGTATCTTCTAATCGATTACGGCTTTGTTGTAATAGATTACGCATTTCCTTCTCATCATCAGAATCGTCATAGCTGGACGATGAACTATTGGTAACGGGAATCATTTTAATGCACTTTTCTAGGTTGCGTGACGAACGACGACGTTCATCTGCATTGGCAGCGTTGCGGCGACGACGAGTAGATGTATCGCTTTCAGAAGTACGACGCAATAACGATTGAGCGGAATGGCTCATTTGGCCACCACCAAAATCCAGTTTACGGGTGGCGGAATCCCCTTTGTGTACCTGGTGATGATGATGTCTGTCTGAATTGTTTTTGGGTGTGATGGCATTTGCCGAGGATGAAAGGGTTACAGTGGGACTGCGTTGGTTTTGCTGTTGTTGCTGAATATTGGTCAATTGTTGAACAGGTTCAATATTGACTTCTGTAAACGGAAAAACAATCAAAAAATCATGGAATAAAGTGAGCCGATAATGAAACTTACCTTGGCACGACTTCCGGCGCACTTCTAATGTCTTACGACGTCTCTCGTATTCCAATTCAAGTGTACGATGACGTCTGGCGTGATCTACGCTGCTTGTGATTGTCTCCTGATTGATGTTCAGCACCTTCAGTTCATGCTTTTGCAATGAGTCCATACGCGGTGGCGAGAATGAATCCAAGTTATTTGCTGCCGACAGCGATGAGCAGCAATCCGACTGTGAGTCAATAAAATTGCTGCATCGAGAAGACAAAATTATAATGAGTAGAATTTTGCAATTTAAAAATAATTTTGGCTGCCAACTGACGCTCTCTAATTTTTTCTATCATCACTCACCGATAGTCTTCGTCAAATTCCAATAGACGACGAGCGGCATCTGAATCAAAGCCCTCAGAATAGTTTTCCGAGTTATATTTCTCTTGATAATTATCCCAGGCGGTCTCTGAGATGCTGCTATGATGATCCTCAGTGCTGTGCCCTGTACAAAAATCAAAACAAAAAATGCATTTATTAAATTCAATAACAAAATGAAAAAGAAAAAAATTAAAAATTATTTTTAGTGCAAAAGCAGTTCCCAGCTCTGACTCATTACTAGGTGCATTAGTTAATACCTTTTTTTTGTGGAACTGGTGTGAGAGCTTGCAAAACAGAAATAAAACAAAACATTTTACAATGTTAGAAACAGTGTGAGTGAGTTGAAATAGATAGAAAAGAAGTGAAGTTACTCCATGAGTTACAAATATTACTTATAAGTATAAATGCATCCTAACTCACCACCCTGCTGGTCATCCTCATGTATATAAGTGGCCAATGCTGCCAAAGAACCACTCGCCATATACGCTGTTGTATAAGAGCCTACGCGGAAATTTGGCTTCATAAGCTGTGTGTCCTCTTCGCCACTCTCCAAAGCTGGCAGTGGTTGTTGCTCCAATGTGGTATTCGTGGCATGTTCAGCGACACTTCCCTGCTGTTGTTGCAAACTGAGTAATGCACTTGTTATCTCTTGTATTTGTGCGGGTGACATGGATTCACATGACTTCATCAAGGTACAAATAGGTATATCTCCAGCAAATTGTTGTGCCTCTGAACCGGAATCGGTTTTCTTGCCTGCTGATGTGGCAGACAAACGCTTCTTGCGTGTACGACGACGACGCAATGAACCCTTGCTGTCGTATTTGCGAACACGTGTCGCTGTGGTGGCAGTTGTGGACGATGAGACTGCACGAGTGCGGTTTGGTGAAAGTGAGTCGAGCGCCGATTCGCTTATCGAATGCGATGCTAGTCCAGCTTGGACATTGGAGCTGCTGGCGGCAGTTGAGTTAAGCTGTGTAGTGTCTGTGGTCAACTGGGATAGACATGATACCGACCATGGGCGTTCGGATTTGCGTCGTGACTGTTGCCGTTTAACAATCTTGACAACATTTAAGCTTTGATTGCTGCCACCACCTAGAGGCGTAGAAGCGGCATTGGCACCGCTTATCGGTTCCGCTGAGCCACCAATAAGCTCTGTGGAGTTGCCATATGAATTTGTGCTCGTCTGCATGCAAGTGGCTATGGAATCAGTGAATCCCTCAGAAGTATCTGAACCATGTTGTGGTATGGAGTCAGTTTCGGAAGCCTCTCCAGAAGCCTCGCAATCATCGGGCCGATTGCCGGAAGAATTGTTCACCGGTTCCTGTGCCTTACTCATTTGTTGTGGTGTCGATGGATGAAGCTCGAGCCACTCCTATAATAAGAGAAGAAGATTACTACATTATGTTTACCCTAATAATTTCGATTACAGAAACACTTACCTGAACGCGTTTAATTGGATGTTGTGTATAGCCATCGCGTTTTTTCACCGTTGAGGAGATTTTCATAATGGAATGTTTTTGCTTTGTTGGCGTCTTCAAAGCTGCTTCTTGAGCGTCGCGTACTAAATGCTCTGCCTCGATTACCAACTGTTTGATTGAGTCATGAGATATCTTCACCTAAAAGGAGAAGAGAGTTTATATTTTGTATTATTGTTATATTGAACAATCAAGTAAATATTGCTTATCGGATACCAGCAGTAAAGTGAATCAAAAAAGAAAAAAATAGAGAACGGAAGAGTGAAACCCTCAAGTAGAGTAGTAAATTGGAAAGGAAATGCACTCCTCTCTGAGGCGTTGCATTGCTTTACAAATAACTGTAAAGATATGACGCACAATTTCAATGAGTAATTGGGAGAGTGAGTCAAGTAATAAAACTTATCGCTAATAACTCTTTTTGCTTATCGGCTGCGCTCTCTCGACAACGGGTCTAGCCTCCCTAAGATTTTCAGTGCACAATGCCGCCGTAAGGGGCGTCATCATACTGTGATAACAACACAAATGTTTATTTTCTTTGTCAGTTCTTTATTTTCTTTCGATGTATTATTTTTTGCAATTTTTTTATAATTTTTTTTGTAAATTATTTTTGTTTAAACAATATTATGGTATTTTTGTTTTATTAAACGGCTTAACACGTCAATCAAATTACAAAAACAAAAAAAAAGAACAGTTTATATTTTCGCCTTAAATTTGCACGTAATATTTGGTATCTTTTGAAAATTAATAACAAAATTTATATTTTTGTTTTAAATGATAAGAAACTTTCCGTAAATACAGGACGTGATTTGCCCATATTGAAAAATTGCTAAACTTAATTAATTGAAAATCTCGAATATTCTGTGCAATGAATTTCCGAATATTAGGCAAATACTCTTAAGGACATTAAGCACGACCATATCAGTTGTCACTTCGAACTGTAAGTTTTTTCTATGAGTATAACTCATAGACACAAATGCAAAATGCGGTATATTTTATAGATGCGACAATATGCGGCATCTACTAATTTGCAACAACCACGTGGAAAAATATGCCGCATATTTTCTGTGAAAATAATGGCAAATCTCTCTCACAGTTGCCAACTATTTGGTCATGTTTCGACGGTTGGAACATTTTCTCTATTTTTGTTATCGAACATGACCATTTCATGACTGATTTCTTCGTATTTTCTTGAGCACCAAAATAAAGCAGCTGATGATGATTTTAATAAATTTCAAATTTCAATTTTTTTGTTAAAACTTTAATAAGCCACATAGCAGAAATGAAAATGGGAACTAGAAGAAATATTTGCATACATTGAAAATTGTTTTAAATTTTCCACAAATATTGCTTTCGAAATTAGCACTACGTGCGCGCAACGTTTCATTTATCTATAACCAAAACAAAAAACAGCTGTTCAAAACGTGAAAACGGTTGCGTGAACGGCACCACGAATTTTCATTGGCATTCGTGAAACAGATGAGGTGTAAACATGATATAAAAAAGTAAAAACTGATAAGGAGACTAAGAACTGACGTGATGACCATTTCAGTTCCTAGAAATTTTTACCTGACGTCAGTTCTATGGAAAATCTGGCACAGTGCAAACTGTACAACTATTGCTATGTCCACGGATTATGATTTTGTTGTCGATTTCATTGAAATTTATAAACAAAATAAGTGAATACTGAACAAATCGCTTAAAAACAAACTGAACTGACATGAAACGAGATACGGAAGTGACGACTGATATCACTGTGTAAAAGGCGCATTATAGGGTTCAAGCATGACAGCTGTGGAACTGCGATAGACATACTGGCTGGTTACTGCTTGATAGCATCATAGCACTTCAAGGTTAAACTTATTGACACAAAAATGAAGAGACCTTCGGAAATTCCCAAGCTTCTACCTTCTGAGCAAGAAAACCAAGATCCAAGGTTTGATATTCTAAAGGATTCTGCGAGTGTATTTAAAAATAAAATATTCTAACAGCGGTCGCATTCTTAAGAATAATTACTCGCTATAAACGAATGAAGAAAGTTACTCCATCATTTGGTAAGACTAGAGATCTCAGGTCTACGAGGGGCTTCAGTCATCCAGTTTAACCTAATCTAACCTGAATGAGGTGTTATCAGTAATCAAATCAGATCCTTGTTTATTTTATTAATTTTCTTTTGAACTTACTAATGGAGAGACGAACGGAAAATGTTGTTAATGCAGAAATAAAAAAAAGTGACTTACAGCAGTTTTAATTCAACAATTCGAATGTAAATTTCTATTTTATTGAACTCTACACGAATGCAATGAAATAATGCAAATCTTTGGATTAATTTAATTAACAATTTCCTGTCGTAGGGGTCGGTCCCCAACTATTGGCGGCCTCGGCCTCAGTGATTCACTAATTCACAAATATCAGTGCATTCAGTTTGACGCACCTTGAGAAATTTAAAATCACGAGTTAGAAAATAAAAAATTTTAAGAGAAAAAGAAAAAGTATTAAAGATAAGCGAGCGTGTAGTATAAGAAAACAGGTGAAGATGGTTGAGGAGCTGAAGGTGCTGCTACTGGTGCTGCTGACTCAAAACGGAAACAATTTTCTAAATGAAAAATAAAACGACTTGAAAATAGACGCTGACTTCTTTTTATTATTTTCAATGAGATAGAAAGAAAAATGGCAGCGAATATATGGTGGCTGCTGACAAACGTTTGTTGTCCGTCTGTCCATGTCCGGACGACATGATAAATCTCAAGAAGCGAAAAAGGAGTGTGCGCGAGCTCAGTCGATTGGGCGTTCGCGATAATTAAAGGCAATTATTAGTTTGTTTGCCTGGCTGACTGCCTAACCTGCCTAAGCGGAGCTCATATGTAGTTTATGTTTTTGTGGTTATTTTTTCTAATTTTGCATCTAAATGGAATTGGCCAGACCAAGTGGCCAAGTCATTGAAGCTAAAGCCAAAGCCTGGAGCGAGTCGGTCGAGTGCCAATTAAGCCAAAAAACTTGTCTGCGACAAGCGTAAAAGCTACCAAAACAAGGCACGCACGCATGCATTGCAACGACGAAAGGAAAGCTTGTGTGGAATACAGTTTCAGAATCACTACACTTACGCAGCAGCATGTCAAATCAGTGGTTTTTAAACATATTGTGCAATATTACGTCTTGAACAATAATTTTTCCGCGAAACCCATACCATACCTAATCCATACTGATCAACGAAAATTGTTATTGAAATCAATAAAAATTTATAATGAATTTTTAAAAGTTCTAAACCCACAAGGGAAATTCTTTATTTTATTTAATATTTTTATTTAAGCTACTGCGGCCTTTGACTTACAGATGGATAGATTGCTATCAACCAGCAAATTGTAAATGGTTTCAATGTTAATAGAAGAACATTCTTCTGAAAGCCCAGATAATTTAATGTTTTTAAAAAATATAATCCATGATCTACCAAAGCTTCGACAATCCTATAAAATGTGATTGACTGGGATAGTGGTTCCGCAAGAGCATAGATGTGGTCTAGCGGCGTTGAGGGATGTAGAGTTCAAGTCAAAATCACTTCACGGACCACAGTTTAAGAGCCGCTGTGGTAAATTGTACTTAGCCTAATGCTTCTTAAACTGTGTTTAGCTTGTTTAAATTTACAAAAAACCGAAAAAACAAAACAATGATGAAAGATACAATTAATTGTTGTATGTGGAAATGTATAGATACTTTTTTCCATTATTGTTTATACTTTATTTGCATTTATTACACATATTATTTTTCGTATTTTATTCATTTAACATTAACGTCTGGTGAACGTAAGTAATTTTTTGCAAATTTAATTGCTTAAAAGCACGCAGTCTTATAAAAATACAAAAAATACATGATGAAACAACAAAGTATCTACAATATATTTTATCGCAAAATCACACAAATACAAAACACATATAAACACTCACTCACTCACTCACATTTTAAAATAAAATGCTGTTTTTGCTATTTTATTTAAGTACTTTGTATTTTTTATTATTTGTTTTTTGTTTTGTTTATTTTAATTAAACTTAATGCATTTGTTTTTGTGCTTTCTACTCCAAATTATTTTTTTTTTTTGTTTGCTTTTTCACAAATATGTTTCTTTTGTATTTGAATTTATATTGCGCGTAGAGTCTTACAGTTAGATCGAATCCGATCCGAACTCATTGACTGTTTTGGTAGCACTGAAGCGAGAAACAAGTAACCGCCGTCATCGTCATAGTAGCGACAACCGAAGCGAATTCAATTCAAGTGAAATGCGTTTAAGCAAAAAAATAATAAAGAAAAGATAAGATAAACAAAAAAATAATAACAACAAAACAAAGAAGAAGAAAAAACCGCAAAAATCGATTAAGCATTGTTTTTTTCTCTCAATTAGATTCGCCAAATACAAGTAGAGAGGGAGTGAGGGAGGTTGTGAGAACTACACTACTCTTTGTATCGAGTCGGTCGACCTTTCTAATTTTTCTAAAAAATTAGAGCAAAACTCTCAACTCTGTATCTCGCCCGGCTGAAATGGTATGTTTTTTCAGAGAAACTATTGGTTTATTGTTGCCGTCAGGTATCTTCCTCTCCTTCACCTCATTTGGTAGATAAGATAATATAAAATTTTCGGGTCTATTTATAATGTTTCAGTTTTGATAAGTCACAAAATACATAGAAGCGATCATTTACAATGTCATCTTATTGTTCCTTTGTACACTTCTCATAAGAGATAAGTATTATCAATTTAGTTTGCATTTGTTTGTTTGCCTGAAAAACGTCTGTTCTTAAGCATTTTACCACTTAGTTTTTGAAATAATAATGTTGCTCAGGAAACCTTTCTTTTTCTTAGATTGTCGGTTTTTTGAGATTTTAAATGATCACTTCAATCCTTTATCACCACTGTAAATCTATTATTTCTTCGTGCCAACACGGTTTTATGAGAAAGCGTTCGCCAACTGGAAACTTTCCTCTTTCTTGTGTTCTGATGTATGCTGATAGTGCCAAACTCTGTCTATCCCTTCACGAAATCACTTCGCATATTAGACTATTATCTTCATATACGATACACAACAACTTATTGGCGCGTGTTTCTACTTTCAGTGGCCTTGAAGTAATTTTTGACCCTCAACTGAGTTTAACCATCATATTTCTTCGACTATTAATAAAGCCAAGATTATTTTTGGCTTTATTATAAGATGGTCCAAACAATTTAATGATCCCTCCACTACCAAGCTTCTTTTCATCTCTCTATTCCTCCCAGTACTTGAATACTATTCGTGAGTCTGGAGCCTCCAATATAAACAACATCAAAACCACAACATTGAGTCAATACAGAAGCAATGCCTTCTTATAGGTCTCCCATTGAAAAATCACTGAATAACTCTCGGCATAAGCTTTCTTCAGAATCTTATTACCGGTATTGCTGATTCGCCAATGGATTTTAGTCAATTTAGATTGTGTATCCCTAGTCGTACAACTAGAAATTACGTTCCCGTAGCTATATGTACATGCACAACTAACTATGTCTCCTATATAATCCTTTCCGAGTAATTTTCTCTCTTTATACAATAATAAATTCTATCACGTCCTCTCGCTGAGATATCGTCCTCTCCGCTTAACAACAAAGTCATTCATTTACGAACTAGACGTTGGTCATTAGATCACCCATCGCGTCTTTCCACAACCACGTGTAGTCAATGATAGATTAAAATCCAAGAAAAAAGTATTGTATTTACAATCCAGGAAATTTATATACCAGCTTTACAGGGCGAACCTCTCAAATAGAAGCCAAATGGTAAGATATTTGCCTGTTACCATCGGGTGGATTGGATATTTTTCAGGTACAACCAGATCAATGTATTTTAATACTTCAGAAATACTATGTGACACACGTTTAATATTGGTAAATCATATGAATCAGCTTAAATGGTAATTGTTAAAATCTTCTACAAAAACTCGTGAAAAACAAGATTTTAATGAACAATAAAAGTTTCATACTTGAAAACTTAACAAAAAAAAAAAAAACATTTGTATTGAGATTTCGGACCAAAGTTCGCATTTTATCTTATTTTTTAAAAATTATCTGTTGATTGATTTTTTGAAACGCAAAAACTCATAAATAAATTGATATATCACACGAGTAAATCAGACAAATCATGGTTCACCACCATCAGCCAACCAATCAGACAAGTTACTGCAAGTCATTTGACATTTTCATTTTGCACTAAAACAAAAATTATCATAAAAAATTTGTCAAATTTAAGCAAAGTTGAATTTCACTAACAATAAATCAATGAATGGAAACACTCACAGGCAAAATTGTTAATTAAACCCTGCAGCAAGTGAAACTGTTATCGAGGCGCACTAGTCCAATATTTAAGTTCAAGTGCTGTCGGTCCGCCACAAACTGTGAGTGAGTGCCTTTGAGAAATGGAAATGAAGGCAAGTGACAAATGTAAATCACGCACGCATGCATTTAGACACGCATTCATGTTGCACTGCTGCTGCTGTTGCTGGTGACACGTACCAGCAACATGTTGCACAAACAGGTGTTGCAGCTGCTGTTGACGAAAGTGAGAGTGAGTAGTGACAAGCGCAGAGGAATGTATTAACTTTTCCAAAATTGTTTAAGGATTGAAATCAAAATTAGTCAAGTTGATTTCGCATTAGTTTTTCAAACATTTTTAATTCATAAATTCCTATATCGTTATTTTGCAACAACAATAAAGACATTTGAGGAACTAACGAACAACAAAACTTGAATTAATTTACAATATACATGGACATTTCAAGCTCATTAACAGTCAATAACATGTCGCGATGCATGTTGAACAAGATTTGCTACATGAAAAATGAACCAAAAGAAACGCATTTTGAGTCAAAAAGCGCGACAACGCGGCACTCACGCATGGCCAACCCCAACAACATGCCACATGGTTCAGGACCACCAACATGCTGCTGTATGATTAAATTACATACTATCACACAGTATTGGATCCGATTGGATCGGTTCGATCGACAAACGAAAATTTGAGGCGGCTTGCAACACAATCGCTGCTCGCATTGAATGAACGAACGCTTTATCGTGTGTTGTTGGAATCATCATCATCATTATCACTATCATCATTATTATCTTCATAAGTTGCTTGGTGTGGATTTCACAAATTGGCAACAAAATGCATTTTTTTGTTTTTGTTTTTGTTTTGGTTTTGTCTTTTAATAATTTTTGTGTAAATTAAAACGTGCGGCATGCAACAATTGAGTCTTCAGTGCTGCTGCTGTTGTTGTTGTTGTTGTTGCATGATCGTGTTTTGCGATGATTTTGTAGTTTTAGGTCTTCCACAACCAAGTGTCTGCGTTATTTGTATCGATCGTGTGACTAAGAGGTTTTTCTTCATAAATCAGAGGCGACACTTGTGGGAAAACTCTATCAACGAAAAGAAAATTGTCTAAACGTCAAAGGGAAAATAATCATGTGACATGAACAATTTGCCAACAATAGACAACAACAACAAACAAACAAACAAACAAAAAAAGTGAAAGCAATTTTAAAGGCATCCAAAGCCAATTTCTTTCTCCAAAAATCAATTTTTAATTTGATTATCGACATTTTACATATTATTTCACTTCCTTTAGAAAATTATAAATAGTTTTCTTCGAAAGACTTTATTGATTGATGCGAATATTTTCAGATTTTGGAATTCCTTCTTGTCATAAAGGGAATTAGAAGATTATGATTATACATACATGTGCGGTACTTTAAATTTATATCATGCGCCAAACAACAAATTGTCGGTGAATTACAAACATTATTCGCATTAAATCGATTGCTCAGAACTCTATTTGATCAGAAACCAGCTGGTAACTACAAAGTTGTAGGTGTAGCCAACAGACATTACAATGCAGCACCTAACCAGGAACCGGAGTACTTTCAAAAGAAACATGGGATTGTCCTAGTCGTTATACAAGTATATGCCGATATCCTTATCTATTAGTTTGCATTGCAATAAGAAGTTTAGTTTGCCATTAAAAATCAAATATTTTAGTTCTAAAATCTTAAAATTGATTGTTATAGATCTGCTATGAACTCCAATACTAACTGAAATAATTTAAAGTAAAGTTTCTTGTTCTATGTACCACACAGAGTTAATGGAATTAAAATTTCAGGATTAGAACACTTGCTTTTAAAACATTTTTATGCCTTTCTAAGGAATAAGTACTATTACCATTAAATCTTTGGATTACTTATTAATGGACTCTACATCTAATTATAAATTGACTTGTGACACATACCTTTGATGGTGACATGGTTGCATTGCTGCTAGCTGTCGATTTAATTGATTTAGCTGGTGATCTGGGCGGTAAACGCTTACTGGGACTCAAGAGCAACATGTGTTGTTGCTGAACTTCTATTGTTGGCTTCACGTTTACATTGCAAATATCGGCGCGTGTATAATAACAAATTTGTTGCTACGTTTCCAAAAAAAAAAAAAATAAAAACAAATTTTTTAAATGAAAGAGAAAAAATAACGAATTAATAAAGATTAACTATAGAAATTCATATTAAATTTAGGTAGTTATGCTGCTATTACTGATTCCCTTTATACTTTTATTTTATTAATAGACAAAATATCACATTTCATTATCAAATTAATCCATTGGCTTGATGCTTCCTCAAGCAGCTCAACAAGTGCCTTGAGTACTGGGTTTTCAGTTTGAAATTGACAGACTGACAATGGAGACAAGACAGACTAGACCAGGTTTAGAGGCTCGACTTCCTGCATTGCATGTTCGATCATGACTTCACTTAGACCGGGTACTACTCTGCCTTCATTGGAATTGACGTTAGATCTTTCTATTGAAATTGAGAAATAAATCACACGTTTTTATGTTTAGTTTAATTTGTGACTTTCCCATTTCTGACGTTCAAAGCTCAATTTCAACATGGATATTTTTGTTATTCGTTTTGGCTTTAAAAGCCAAGTTTAGTTCAGTTTAGTCTACTACTACTACTACTTTTGCCTTGGTTTAGTTTAGTTATTGCTGAAGCAGTTGGTCGCGCTTTACTCGATTTTAAGGTGGTTGTAAAGCAGTAAGTTGTTTCTTTAAACTTTAATACAATATATGGCCGGCCCAACTACCAAGAAAACTATCTATATTGGCTTTACCTTTCTGTCTGCCTGATCATCAGTCTATCTGAGTTTAGGTTGTTCATGATTTGCTTTCATTATTTGAAGCGCTTAATCATGAATTTAGTTTTGGGAAAAATATCCGTCATTTATTGAAAATGTGTTTACTTTGCCAACAACATTTACAACTTAAAGTTGAACTTTTATTTAATGACAAAGCAAAGTAAATGGATTTATTGACACAAGTCACATGAGATCCATTACGCTTGGTACTTTGTGTAATTTTCTAGTAATTTCATATAGGTATTGTGAGAAAATATCACCGCAAAGAAGAAAAGTGAATGGATCTTAATAGAAAATTTAAGTTACGATTTCAAGGGTCTATCCGATTGAACTGAACGAACGCGAATCATCAGTTTGATATAGAACACGTTTTTCATTTGATTGATAATTGATTGTCACAAACAAATTGAGATTGAATTTAGTTTAAATATTTTTCATTCATTTTTTGATTGAAAAATGATATTGATTATTCTGTATTGATGATCAGTGCTCTAAACACTTGGAAGAACTTGATGGATAATTTAACGCTTAATGAATATTCTTTAATAAAATATTGTAATCTAAGAAAATAAAAGTTCATCTACCTGTGAACTTTTTCCATTATCAACAACATCATTCTGTGAGGTATTTTGTTGATGCTCTTCTTCCTCTATTTCCTCATATTGATGTTGATGTTGTTGATGATGATTGTTATTGTTATTATTATTATTATTATTATTGATGTTGTTGTTGTTGCCACTGTCGCTCTGCAGATTTATATAGCAATTGTTGCTAATGATGTGTTTTGTTGCTGTTGCTGTTTTATTATTACTTCCAATGTTGTTTCCATTGTTGCCATTGATTTGCAATTCCATTTCGTTGCTTTGTATTTGTGTTGCAGATGATCTTGTTGTGGTTGTTGCCGATGACTCCGAGTAGGAATTGCTAATGCTACTATCGCAACTTTTGCTTGTGTTATTGATAATGACAACAGCTGATGATGATGTTGTAGCAAACGCCTCCTTATTTTCCTTATCAGAATCGTCGTTAATCGCTGTTGTTGTGGTACTCTTAGATGCCGATGACAACAACATCAATGTTGATGATGATGATGATGATGATGATGATGTTGCTGCAACAGAGGTCGTCGATGACACTGCCGCCGATGTAAACCTTCAGCAGCAACAACTGTGGAATTCAAGATGTTGCTGTTGTTGGCTGTATAAAGCCAGCCTTCGTCGTCGTCCGATGAAGCTTCAGCAGATTTGAGTATCTGCACCATGAATTGTACAAAATGCAGAGAAAAAGAAGAAAATAATATAGAGATACAGAAGAAATACAACAAGGCTACAATAAAATCAATGATATTTATAATTGTGCAGCAGCGATGGCAAGAGCCAAGTAACACGAGTTAAAATGCAGCAACATGCGCGCTGCCGTATAGAGAAGAATGAGGGTCGACGACAACAGGCAAAACAACAAGTAAAACCAAAGACCAGAACATGAAGATGAAATAGTAGAAAATGAAGTTTAATTAGCGTTACTTGCGCAAAATGGCAAATTGTATCTTGTAGATACAATGTAGAGACAACATAGCATAGCTAAGCTAAGTTCAGCTCAGCTCAACTCAGCTCAATTCATGTGTACAGTACACTAGAGACAACTCAACAATAACAACAACGACAAATGATTAAACAACGAACATACAATTTGTTGCTATTGCTGTCGTTGTCATTGCAACTTCGACAATAAGATACAACGTTACTGATGCCGATGAGAGGTCGCGTTTTGTCGCTTGTCTAATGATGAAATGCGCATGAGTCGCAAAAACTTTTGAACATTTTACAATGCCGCTAATTTAAACTCATAAGCCCGACAGGCAGCACTCAGCAGTGCCCGAGACTCAAGAAGTTGTTGATGAAGTTTAAAAATCGCTTCATTTGTTTCATTTGTTGTGTTTTTTTTTTTTTTTGGGCTTATTTATTAAAATTGTTGCAGTCTTTTGTTGTTGCCTCGATGGTGACCTTAAGCGTAGCAGCAGCAACAGTAGCAACATGTGCAGTTGCTGTTGTTGTTGTTGCAAGTTGTAAATGAGAATTTATGATATCGTGATGATGGTAAAATGTTGAAACTTATTTGTACAATATAATATTGTATTATTGTATTGTTGAGGTACAAACAGAGAGGGAGAGAGAGAGAGAGAGAGAGATGACCTTCAATGAATTTATTTAGATTTGAATGAGTCTATTGAGTTAATAAACAATAAAACCAAGCATGCAGTGTTAGATTATTAAAAATGATATAAAATTAGGTTAAATATTCTTATTGGAAACAATATTACATGCAAAACAAGAATAAACATGCATGAGAGAGAACAGAATGGATGTGGTTAGTTGGAAACTTATAATCTCTATAGGTATATAATCTCAATGCAACACCATTGCCAAGAAGAGAATCATGTCTAGGGAGAAGAATTATAAATCGAAATGCATTGCCAGCCACCAGAGATGATAATCATCAGCGAGATGAATCCAAACACCACTGAGACGCGAACGTTTTTAAGCAGGTGAATACCATAAAAAAAAAGATATGACCACAACCAAGATATTGTATGATATTGTATCATACAGGCACAGCAGGATAGCCGACAGGTGCAGATGATGCAGGGGATAAACGCGTGACACCATCTCCTATAACGGTACTTACGTCACTAGCATGCGAAGCACTTGACGATGAGTGCGCAATGCTAACTGAATGGCATTCTCCCCCAACTCCTACTCGCCCTTGTCGTCCTCCTTCAATAATAACATCATCGTCGTCGTCGTCTTCGTCAGCATCGCCATGGCTAGCAGTAGCGGGATCATCTTCCGCATCGCCGCCACCAGCGCTACCATAGTTTGTCTCGTTATCGGTGTCCAAATGTTTAAAATAGAAAATGGCACAATTTTTCGATTTACGATTCGAACGATTAAACTTGGAGATATCATTGTGACGATGTTGCTGTTGACGCTTGCGCAGAACTGGTGATGATTTATTGCTGTTACTGTTGATGCCGCCGCTGTTATTGTTGGTGTGGGTCATATTGGGTGAAATGATTGCAATATTTTTCACTTTAGTAGGTGTGCTGCTGCTGATATTCTTTTGTGATGGTGGTGATGATGATGACGATGATGATGACAACATCATGTTATTGCAATTTAGTGTTTGTAACATTTGTTGCTCCTGCATTTGGCTGTTATGTTGTTGTTGGTGTTCGCAGTCAATCATTGCAGTTGTTGTTGCTGTTGTTCTTGTTGCTGATTTCTGTGACATATTTATTGCAACATTGTTAGTGCAACTACTAAGTGCGGCGGCAATGGATTGTGATTGCAAGTGTGGTGCGGTGTTAGTAACTGCTACTGTTGCTAGTGCTATTTGTTGCTCTTGTTGTTGTTGTTGCACCTGTTGCTGATGTTGTTGCTGATGTTGTTGCTCTTGTAATGCGTAACGATATTCATGCACGTTTTTGCGTTGGCGTCTCAAATTCTGTATAAATTCCAAATCGCTACTTTCTGAATCCGCTTCAAAGTCGGTCAGAGTTGGCCGATCTCTGTCTGAATCGTGGCCAGCACCTTTTACTTTGTTGGCAGCGAGCAGGATTGAGTTGTGGTGATGGTTAAGTTTTCGCCAAGCTCGTTTCGATATTACAAAATCTACGACGTCTTCGTCGTCCTCCTCCTCGCCTCCTTCGTCGTCACCGTCTTCACAATCGGGCTAAATGGTTAATGATGGTTTATTGAAAAGTTTCATTTGATTTGAGCAAATTTTAGTCTTTTGTTCTATATTTGGATTTGGGAATTGATTTTTTTTTTGATATCATGATTTTTGTGTGTGCATTCAAAATAAACACAATTAACAGACAACATATTCATGCTGTACATAAAAACAGCCAGCAAAGCCAAAAATTGGCTAGCCAAATTTGCCAACTTTAGTTTTGAAAATACAAATTTTAGAAATTTAGAATATTTAGAATATTTTTGCAAATTTTGTTAGTTTTTTCATTAATTTTAGTAAATTTAAATAAAATCCAAATTAATTTATATCAAAAGTTGACAATATTTAAGGAAAATAGAGAAAGGGTAGTAAGAAATCATGCAAATTAAACTAATAATTAAATAAGAAAGGAAACTTTTAATTTCCTGTATTATTATAGGATTAGGTGTACTAATAAAACGAGAATGGAAAGAACTCACCTTGGGTGTGATACTATCGTTCTGAAGTTGCTGCTGCTGTTGTTGTTGTTGTTGTTGATGTTGTTGTACTCTTGTCTGAACAACAACCTTTCTAGCTTCAATGCTTGAACAACGTTGTCGAGGCTCGGCAAACGATGATAATGAATTCTGGGTGGCAAGCTCACTCTCTAAATCCAAATCTGACACAACATCATTTAGATCATCTTCAGTTGCTGCATCATCGCATTCAAAGGAACCAATATCTTCACCGTCGTCTTCGGTATCTGTATTCAAATGGCTCTGTAAAAATAAAACCGGCATATAGTAGAAGACAAACAAATTAGTAAATCTCATTTGATTTTCTTAGTTCATTAAACTTAAGTTAAATTGCTGCAATAACCTATGATGTGCCCAATGAGTTTTTGTATTTTCTTCCTTTCCACGACATTTTGACTATACCATACTATACTATACTATACGAAGAGAGCCCAACAACAACACCAACTCTCGATTCGACTCGACTGATTCAAACTTGTCAATTCATTGCATTTCATTGACATTATCTGTAGCCCAAAAAGACGGCAAAGTCAAGTCGCATTTGAAGCAGTTAGATACAGATACATTTACAGATAAATAAGAATCTCATAATGAACTTTAATACGTAATCGCTTCAAAAGACAAACTTCAATTGGCTTCAAAAAGACTCCTCGTCGTCTCTAGCGTCATCGTCTTTCACTTGCCGTCTAATTGGCAACATCTTGGCTTTGAGTTTAGTTGGCAGCTAACAACAAAACCGATGAAGGAGATACACACAAAACACAGAAACCAAACAAACCAAAAAAAAGGAGAAAAATAATTGTCAAAAAGATAACGTGGAATAAAAAAGTTGCGAAAAAAGATACTACTTTTGTCGACTTTGTGTGGCAACTTGAAAAAAAAAAATAATAAAATATAAAAAAAATATTACGACAGATTGTCAAGCGTCGCAAATAAAGTTACACGGTATCTCACATGGCAAACAGCAGCCAAAATTGCTAACTGATTTTATTTTATTATTTTTATTTTTCTAGCCAAATTGAGATGTTTCCCCGTTTGTGTTTTTGGGAAAGGCTTCATTCAATTCACTTGGTAACGGTAAATGAAGCCTACCATATAACGGTGAAGTAGAAAAGAAGAAATTTTACAAGAAACAAAGATAAGCGTGAGAAAACATGTGTCTTTAATTTAATCACATATTTTTATCAAAACAATTATGAATTCAACAAGTAAAAAAAGGTTAATTTCGGCTGTGCTGAAGTTTATATACTCTTCTCTTTTTATATACTCTTCTCTTTTTGTCTACCGCTCTGTGATTGAGCATTCAGAAATATTTGATTATTGATTTGACTTATATTTAGGGTATAGTCGGTATACATACAGTATTTCAACAAAGAGACCGATATATTT
Organism: Amiota minor; assembly: GCA_037043295.1. Taxonomy (NCBI): domain Eukaryota; kingdom Metazoa; phylum Arthropoda; class Insecta; order Diptera; family Drosophilidae; genus Amiota; species Amiota minor. The sequence goes on from JBAMAW010000052.1 coordinate 516,780, forward strand.
GTATGGGAGCATTACGATCCGGTAATCCCAATACCCAAGTTTTAAAATTTACATGATTGGTGGACATTAGTTAGTTTGAAACTTACAGTGTTCAAATTTCAGTTCAATAGGACAAAAAGCAAAAAAGTACCAGAATTTTAATGGAGTGTTTGAATGGAAGGTACCCCCTAATGATCCTATTTGGTTGGTTCCGACAAATGTACTGCGTCTATTTTGGAAAGTTATAGTGTACAAACTTCAATTCGATAGTACAATAAACATATGTTTTTTTTTTTCTAATAATAACCTGAACCCCCATTTGTATGAGATGATACTACAATAATTTAATGAGTGACGAGCTGTTAAAGTCTTCGGCTATTTAGAAATTAATAACATAATATGATATCTATAAATTACACTCATCTATTCAAATCCAAAATCTTAACAACAATAATAACTAGGAAATTATTTTAAGAATTCAGAAAATCATTAACACAACATCATAATTAGTTATACTTATAATAAGTCAGTATGGGCTTCCGATAATAAAATGTTCTAAAAATTGTTTTAAAATGTAATAGTTAAACCAAATTAAATCTCTAACCTCGCTTCTATCTACCATAAGGTTGATTTAACCTTGATTAGCAACAATATTTTAAATTACTTTAAGTGCTTATTCCATTTCTTGTTTTTTTTTCCCCTGTCTAATTATCCAAATTGGTTGTTGATGAGATCATTTCAATTGATTGTACAATATTATTTATATTCTTTTCGGTCTTTATAAACATCAAATTTTAACACATCATAAATAGAGTGCATTAAGTAATTCTCATACTTGTATTTATGTATGAAAAATCAAGAAGAAACCTTCAGATTTTTATTAAGTTTCAGTTTTGTGAAACAAACATTTATTCTTTAGCATAGTAAAACAACATCTGGACATTCCATATTTTACAAGATCTAAAAAATGAATTCAACTTTACACTAAATGTATACAATGGGAAATTACGAAATCTGTAAAAATTCTACAAACTCTGAGGAATGAAAATGATTTCGACACTTTGAAATTTATTGTTGGCGTCATTTTCTGGTTATTTGAAGATTTCTTTTTGTTAGTTTGTTGTAAAATTAAATTTTATTTTAACATAAAAATTTGTGTTATTTGTTGTTTCTTAACTTCTGAAGGTCAACAGATATTTATTTGTATTTATATCCATCAATAGTCTGTCTATCTGCATCATCATCTCCATCATCATGCATGGTTTTGGAAATGAAATTTGTGCGTAAATTTCAATGGTCACCATTTAGGGGCGATGATGTATGTCTGTGACTATAATTTTTTGGTTATTTTCATTTAAATCATAAGATATTTAATTAGTAAAACAAGTAAATAATCCAAAAATATACAGAATGAATAATCATAAATTTTTATTTGGTTTCCATATAAATTCAAGTGATCTCAGATAGATATAATAAATATTTATTGAAATGTCATCGATTGTCTGTCATCATCATTAAATTTAGAAATTTAACTTGTTTTTTTTTTGGTGAACTCATTTCATCTCCAGCAAAGTGTTAAATACGCTATGCCGATGCCGCCGCCTCAAGCGTTGACAAGACAACTTTGTCTTAACTGGAATCTTAATAAACTTGGGAAAACAAAATTACATATCACGATGAACAAAACTACTAACTAAGAAAGGAATACATATTTGTGGCAGACATCTTCAGAAACACCCAAGAAATGCCACAAAACTGTCGCTTTGTCTGTCTGTCTGCCATTTGATGCAGTCTTTTCCATGTATCTCTTCTCTTTTGAGTTAGGTTAAATTGAGCACAATCTCAGAATTGACTTAAAGCTGCGACGCATTCGTTTGAATGCACTGCCTAGTTCCAAGCAAATGTTCAACGACCGCATGATATACTATATAAGTTAGATCAGACGATGGACGAGCTGAGTTGAGTTGAGTTGAATTGGATTGGGTTGGGCTGGGGGCTGGTACCACGATTTCAGTTCACCTCACTTCTTGGTTAGTTAGCTAGTTGGCTGGCCGGCCGGCCGGCATGTGTTTTGACCATAATTTATTGCGTTATTATGCATGCTGAGGCACGCAGGAAAATGCGTTCATGCGGTTCGGCGTGAGGCATGTGGCTTGCTACTTCTTTCACCGCCGTTCTACTACCATACGCTGCTTGGCATGCCGCCATGCGTTGACATCTATCAAATGTAGCAACGCCTTCCGTCCTCTTGATAACATTGTGTACCATGTTTTTTGTTGTGGTTGTTTCATTTTAATAGACTTCTTCATCATCATCAGAGTTGTATTAACCTTTTCCAATTCAAAATTTAAGCTTTGATGATGAAGGCAGGCCGCCGCTGGCTGACTTTGTTTTCCTGGCCTACACAAAACTCTCTTTATCATCATCATCATGGGGCTAGACTAGTACCACTGCCATGGGATCACTTGATCGCTCGTGCCGCAAATGCTTTCGTGTTGCATTTAGTTAAAAAAATTAAGTTCAAGTTTATCAGAAAGTAGAAAAACGAAACGCAATTCACGCGAATGACTTACGAGAGAAAGACAAAGTTGTATTCAGTAGAGTTGAGGAGTTGATACGAGTGTTTCTGAAAGATACAATTACGTGTCGGCAGCTTAACACTTAATTTAGTGGGAACCTTATCAACGCCTATATATCTTTAGGTTAATATTAAAACTTTATTATTAAATACCACTTCATAAGTGATTAAGATCTTTCCCCTTTTAAGAAAATAATTTTTATGTTTTATAAAATTAGCATGAAATATTTTGATGGAAATACATGATTTGTCAGTCTCGAAATGTCATAATCGTAAAACAAAACGCAATTTATTCATTTGAAATTACTAAATTGTGTGTTAAAGTACTTTTTGTTTTGTGGTTTTCATATTTTATTTCATTTTATTTTATATTATTTTTTTGAATTTTCAACACGCAAGCAATTAATTAACGTTAAATCGCATTCACGTAATCAATATGCGGGAGTAAAATGAGGAGGCATTCCCCATAAAAAAAAAAAAAGTTTGAGGTGGTGGGATAAAAACAAACCAATATCTACGTATACAGTAGTTAGTTAGATAGATAGATAGATAGATATGTAGACAATTATCATGTAATAGAAAAACGTGAGTTGCAATTTGAATAGATTTTTATTTCTTTTTTGTTAATATTTATAGTCGTCATCATTAAATGCATGAAATTATGTGGCATTTACACTTTTGGAGTTGAATAGACTGAAAAATATTTGACATGAGAAGGTTGCTTCAGATCAATCATATACTTAAATTATTAAATACAGTAACTAACTTTTATGCAGAGAAACTCTTTATATCTTTATACTAAGCGAACGACCTTTGCTGGGGGTGTGTCTGGGAGCTATACGATCCAGTATGCCTAGGAGATCCAGTAATTGTAGGTACATATGGATCGGACAATAATAGTGTCCGAATTTCAATTTGAGAATACAAAAAACAAAAAAGTTTTTCTAATAAGAACTTGAATTTTTATTTGGGTTTGTATGGCAATCCTAGGGTCTTGAAATTCATAATACAAGAATTGTTTGTTGATTAGATAGATTATAGAGTATTATAGAAAAAACAGTATTATGTATTTAGATTCAATGTAAGCACATCTCATTAAGTTTTATGTACAAACGAAATCTGAATAGAAAATTACGAGGTTTATTATAATGTAAAAACAAAAACAAAAAAACATTTTTACAATTTGATATATGTATATAAATATTTTAAATGTGTTATCCATCAATCAACCAAGCAACATTACTCAATGAGTTTATTGTGCCAAACTTCTTATGTGAACTCCTTCCCACCACTATCTAGTTTAATATTGACAACTTTAAAGATCAAAAATCATATTCCTTTTAATGTAGACTTGACCTCGGTAAACTAATAAAAATCTCATGAAGAAACCTCATCAACTGGGAGTTGTTATATTCATTCTATTCGAATGGGCACCATTTTAAAAAGTCCCGAATGGGAGTTCTTTATATAGCATATACCAGTGACTTGCCTTGATTTTGGCGATTGTTCACTTTCTCCCTTGTGTACCATGTCCTATGTCTTAGTTTCTATTCAATCTGTTTCTATAACTTGAATCCCAAACAAAGGGATGGCATTAGAAGGGCACTGGATGCTAGATATAGATGATCCATTCTGTGCGCAAAGCTCCCTTTTAGTAATATAATGGGAAGGCAATCGAAAAAGAAGACTTCATTCTAAACAGCTTCGCTTTATTGAACTTTTTTGAATGTAAAATTCCTCCGAAGAGGCATCAATCTTGTTATTTCAATCCACACCACTTATGGTGGATAAATGTATCTTTCACACTCCAACACACATCGTGTAAGAGAACTTAAAACTTTAAACTTCAATTATTTAATACAAAATAAAATGCGTTCAATTGCGGCAACATGTCGCCATGTTTCAACTGAAAACTAACATTAACAACTGCCATCACCACCTCCACCTCTAGTAAAGACAGACAACAATATCAACAACAACCCGCATCTCATTCAATGGAATAAATAATACAATACAATAATAACAACTACATATTGGACAAAACATAGCAAAACAAAACGAACAAACAAACTAAGTAACAATGAATGAATGCAAAATGCAGACAGATACAAATACAAAGGCAAACAGACTTGTATCTCAATATTTCTCTATGATATTTATTTTTTTTTTGTTTTTGTTTCACCAGGAAATGTTTCAAATTTAGCAAAGAAAAGAAAAAAAAAAAAAAACAATTTAGTGAAACTACACATTACAACAAATCGCATTAGGCACTAAATTTTAAGTGAAACCATTATCAGAAGAAACGCATTCACCCGCACCAGTTCTCTGTCATCTTCCCTTCTTTCACATCTATCTCCCCCTCCGTGTATCTTTTTTTCTATCTGTTGACAGCAACATGCTGCATGCTTGCCACAGAAGTTTAACTATTGAACAACCATGAATGTGCGCAGCAACTTTATGCAAAGGAGCGTGTGTCAAGCAGCAGCAACATTGAGTTAGAGTTTGCTAAAGTTGCACTCTGATGTTGTTGTCGCTGACGTCGTCGTCGCAATGTCTCTTCCAAGTCAACGAGCAATAATAGCAGCAACAACATCAACAAAATAAGCGTGAAAAATTTTGCGTTGGTCGTTAGCATTGCGATGACAACAACAGCAACGTCAGCAACTCACGCAGCAGCATACACAAGCTGCTCAAGCCTTAACATGCCACATGCATCATTATCATCATCACCATAATCGCCATCATCGGCATACTCATTGCTATCATCAAGAAGGAAACAAGATGAAAATTTTAAGTATTTTTACATCTTTTGCATTCCTTGTTCTTTGCCCAACGATGACGACTATGCAAGTTAAATCCTCCAGCTGCAATGCAGTATTTGCAAATGCTGCTGGATGCATGCCTTCATCACTCCATTGCACTCAAGTTGGTAGTAGTAGTTGTTGTTGTTGTTGTTGTTGTTGGTGCAGTTGATGTTGTTATTTTGAGGCAATCATAATAAACACAAATTAGTTTTGACCATAAACAAGAAAAAGTACATGACCTTATTATGTTGACATGATGACAAAAATAAGGAGGCAGGAAAGAAGTCAGAATGACATGCAACATGTTGCGGCGACTGCATGATCAAATGCAACACTAATTGTGACAATTATGCGTATGTTATGTCGTCGTTTCACTGTAATCCATGACCACACTATGGACATAGACATTTATTTTGCCACGCCAGACCTTTTGCAGGATGTGTGGGCGTGATTATTGCAACAACACAATGGCACGTTTTGACTTTAGGGGGGTCCTGGGCAAAATTACGTTTATGTTCGGGATCCTGGGCAAATTATGTTTGTGTTTGGAACCCTGGGCATTTGCCCCAGGTTGTTCCTTGTAAAACGCGCCTATGCAGCAACAGCAACAGCAACATTAAGTCGATCTTTGCAATCTTCATACAATATTAACAACGCCAACACACTTATGTCGTTTCTATATTTCCATTTGCAATAATAACATTTCATACATTTCTTTCTACAATAGTAGAATATAATTTACTGGTTGTTAAACTTACTTCTTCGTAAGAGTCTCCTTGTAATCAGAAAACAAAGGAGTTCTCAGAGTGTGTCTAAGTGAGAGTCTCGTCACCGTTGAATGTCAAATAAATCATTGTTTCTAGCCATGGTTCTTTTGTTGCATTTGAATTTTTTAAGGTGTTGCTATGATTTATAACAACAATATATCAAATAAGGGCCACAAGCACCGGCAACACTATTGACAGATCTTTGTTGCACGCGTTGCCAACTTGTCAAAAGAATGAGTGAGTTAGTTATGGATGAAATTTATGTGTGACACATGTAATGGGGGACGAAAGTGCTGCAACACACAGTAACACATAACAACAATGTTGCATTGTCAACACCTGACTGTCATTTTGCTGTCATTTTTGTTATTATTGTTGTTTGAATGCGGTGATGTTGTTTCTTTTCTATATTACTTATTTTGTTGCGGTTGTCAACTGTAAAATGTTGCCATTGTTCATTCAGTTGGTGTTGCCACATTCTGTGACAATTGGTAACGGCGCGTTTGATATGGACAGACATGAACGGACACATTTACCAATAGACAAACAATCAAAACAATAAACAAAAGGCGCAATTTGACATTTGTAAATGTCAATATGCCGTTAGTAATAACCAACATCGTCAACATCCACCACCACCCCCACCTCCTACTAGCAACAATTGCATCCGACTAATAACAAACCGTTATAAACAATTGCGAATCCAAAAAAACAAAAAACAAAAACAAAAAAACCTTGTTTTGTTGATTGTTTTTTATATCATTTCACAAAAATTATGATGACGCTAAAAACGGATTTTCTTCGCCAAGCGGAAAAGCAAAACTGCCTGCCTTAAGCTTCATTCCCCTCACCCGCAACATGTGTCAGAGGATACTAGATACATGTTGCAACTTTAGAGCAATTGTTGTTGTTGTTGTTGTTATCATTTCTTTTACTATTGTTGTAGTTGTAGTTGTTGTAGTTGTAGTTGTTGTAGTTGTTGTTGTTGTTGTCAGTCCCACTTAATTCGAAGATGTCTTTGTTTCGCGTTCCTGCTGTTGTTGTTTCCATAGTCAAAAGTTGTTGTATATTACTGATGCTGCTGTTGCTGCTGCTGTCGCCTTGTATTTAGATTGATTAATGTGTATCTGTATCTATGTGTATATGTGTATGTGTTATGTCTACGTTCAATCTGGCGCTATAACACAGAATGAGACTCTGCTTGGTTTCACTGTTTCTTTGGCTGACGCCATTTAAGCCGATTTTCTTTAAAGAAGACAAACCATATTTAACCAACTTTGCCAATGCAACATGTTGCTAGCTTTTGTGTGTCTAACATAGAGATGAACATTAAGGAAAGTGACTCCACTTGGTCATGATTATGATGATGATGATGATGAGGATGCCTTTTTTGTCATTATTGTTGATGTTGTCGTTGTTGTTGTTGCAGTTGTTATTGTTTGTCGTTGCTTGTCATCAATTTATGTAAAATATTTTGTATCGCTTGAGAAATTGTGGCACCGGAAAAAATGTTTTGTGACATCCAAAGTAGAGATTGTGCATTGAATAGAGACAGAGAGAGAGGAGAGGGGTGAAGTGATTTGGCCAATTGTAAAAGAAGAAGGTATATATTTTTCTTTTCCCTTTCCATATTTATAATATTATCGTTGTTTATTAAAAAAAATTAAAGAAAAATCACAAGTTTTTTTTTTTAATTCTTTTCAATCAAATCTATGGGTTTATTTAAGAATTTTCAATATAAAAGAGTTACCCAACATTTACATATTGTTCTCAAAACTATATATGGAAAAAATGGATTTCTGTGCTTATTTAGAGTACCAAGTATAAAGAAGAGAAGATATGATTTGAAGTTTATATTTTAGATTTCATGATAAAATTTAACATCATTTTCATCTGAGTTCTTCTTAGACATATCCAGATGCTAATGCAATGGCAATAGAAACCTTTAAGTCTAATCAGAAAGCTAAAGTGCAACAAATTTAAATTACAAATTGTTAATCTAAAATAATTTCCAAATAGTTGAAAAGTCAACAAGTTTTTTGGGGTCATGACTTTAAAGAGTTTAGTTATCGAATTCACAATTCTATCTATAGAAGAATCGAATTGAATTTCATCATGGCAGATATGCAAATCTCATTTTAACAGGAATTTCTTGATATTTATTATATGTAATAAGTATGCAATATCATTACTTCCACCAAGTTGTAAAGAAATATGTATTGTAGTACAAATATCTGGAACACCTAACTGTGTATGTTGGTTGGCTGGTCTCACATTAAAAAGCAATTTTTCACAAAATTCGCCCAATTTGCCTTTAAATGTGCAACTAAACAAAAACATTGAAATTGCAGTAGCAGCAACAGTTACAATAACAACAGGCTAAATGTATGGGGACTAAAGACTATAGTCTATAGTAGTCTGCTGTCTGTTTGTCTGTAAAGAGTAGATTGTAATGATAGAGTTTATTTAGAAGTGGTGCTGGTGGTGGTGGTGGTGGTGGTGGATGCTGCACAAAACCGCAAATGCAACAGTTTCGAATTACAACATGAAAAACTCAGATGATTTTCGCTTTGGGCTAATTACCAGCAATTTTTCGTTCGTTCGTTCGTTCGCTGTACGACGACGAGCCCCATGATTTGGCACGCCTCAGCTTCACTCACTGGTAGTTTGTCCAATCCATAGGTGCTATGGTGCTATATAACACACAAATACAATGTATGCAATTGCGAAAAATGACCAAGAGGTAATTATTTCTCTCCACTTTTTTTTATTTAACAGATTTTTTTTATTATAATTTTTTATTTTATAGTATACTACTTGGCTGCTTGGTTGCTTGTATGAAAGTGAAACTGAATACAAACTACACCAATTGCAATAACAATTTTATAGTTGCATCGCCTCATGCGACTTTAATGATTGCACACATGAGTTTTGAACAGAGTTGTGTAGCATTGAGTTAAGTTGAGTTGAGTAGATTAAAGTCATGATCAAAGCACCTTCCCTTCATTCACTCTCCGATCTCTTATGCATATAGGAGGATCCAATTTAGCTTCCGTGTTGTTGTTACATGTCAATGTTGTTTGTGTTGTTGCAAAAAAAAAATGTATATAGTTTAAGGCAATATGCGGGCGTTTCTAATGGTGGCACAGCTTCCTCACTTCAACATGGCAAGAAAACGCCTCAATTTCTTTATTTCTTTATATATGAGTTTGTATATTTTTTCAATATTTCTCAGCTTTCATTAAGATTTATGAATAATACAAAATGCTATAAAAATTTACATAATTACTGAGACCGACTTTATATTTTCCGCTTTTATATCATTTTATTATTATTTTTAGTTTTTTTTCTTGAGGTTCAAATTAAAATCCCATAAAGTAAAAAATTTATTCCTTTTTGTGTTTTGCCATATTTTTAAAATCAGTTCCGTTGTTGTTTATTATTATTAATTTTTTTCTCCAGCTAGTACTCCTTTTTATCTTTTCTTCATCATCATCGCCATCATATTCATCATAATTACGAATCGATTAAACGTGTTTCTTTTGATTAATTTTTTTGATATTTTTTATAACAAAAATCGATTCATTTTGGCATTTATTAAATCATTTGGCAATTCACTCGATGATTTTATTATAGTTTACGATTTCCTTTTTATTACTCATTTATCATTGTTTTTATGGTATACACATTTACCGCACTCACCTCATTTGTATGCGAATCATTTTGACTCATTTATGATGTTTGGTTATGTACAATTATTGTATTGTACATACAAGTATGTATGTTATGTACTTATAAGTACATCTTCTCTTTAGGAAGTCTTAGAGGTGACCGGTGACCAATCTAATTTTGATTGATTCATGAGAGAATTTTGATTTATTGATCGATTATTTGATTTATTGCACTTGTGTGTGTACCTTGGTAATCAAAATTGCTGCTTTGGGTGAGCACGTGAGTATTGAAAGAAAGATAACAAATAAATAAGAATATTTTGTTTATATTAGAAAATATAAAAATCACCAATAAAAAAATTGATTGAATTCTCTGCTTAAACATTCAAAAAAAACGTATTTGTTTTTTCTCATTACGATTATGAATGTGTTCTTAATTTCGCTCAATGTTTAATGCAGGTAACTTTTAAAGATATCCTAAACTCAGCTAAATTGGCAACTATGTATATCAAAACGGTTCTAATCAGTCCAATGTGTGGATGTAGGTAAATTCTTGTATGAAGCTGACTTTTAACAGGAATTTGTGATGTATAAAATCTTTCATCGAAAACTCCACAAATAATATACACGATGAGAAAACAATGAATCTATACGAAGGGAACTTCAAAAGTTTTGCAATCTGCCAACACTAACGTGAGTTTTCACGATCTGACATTTCCATCTTGAAGTTCGGCAACTTTTAGCATATTCGTACTTAGAACGTTTTTTCATATCGACGCTTTTTGTTTACTTTTTGTTAATTTGAAATTTTCATCTCGAGAAAATAAATGGCTTTGAATGGTAATTACTTTCGTGTGATGTTTTCTAATAATTTTCGAAGTGAATTAACTCGACAAGAAAGACTTCATTCGGCTTTTGGTGATGAAGCACCACAAAAAACTAGCGAATATTGCTGGTTTTTAAATTTCAATCGCAGCAGAACGAAATTCGTGAAGGTCGCTCAAAAACAGCTGCTAGGCCCGAAAACATTCTGATGTGCGTAAACTAATAATGGAAGATCGGTGACACACCGTGAGATTGAGGCAATTGTGAGCATTCATTCCACCGCAATCCATAAAATGAGCTGTGAGAAGGCTAGTTTCGCGTTGGATCCCGCATAATTTGACAATCGCTCAAAAAAAGGCTCGCCTCGATTGGAGCAAAGAAATGCTTAAAAACTACGATCGTCGTATAAAGATTCTAACGAATCATGGATCTATACGAATGAGCCGGAAAGTAATCAGCAGTCGACCGTATGTTCTAAAAGGATGACAATCCAACGAAAGTTATTCGCGACAAAGCATATCAAAGCAAACGGTGGCCTGTTTCTTTGGAATAACCAGACATATCACAGCCGTGCCTCTAGTGGAACGTAAAACGATTAATTCTGAGTAGCATAAGTTGGCAAAAGTTTTTGGTGAAATAAGGAAAACAACAGTCGACTTCGGATCATTTTTCATCATGACAATTCGTCTTCATTTCGCCTCAAACAACCGAGTATTTGAAGGCATAAAATGTTGAATTAATGGGGTCAACGATGTTCGTCACCCGAGGAAGCGGCTGATGCATTCAAAACGCACGATTTGGAATTACCTCAATCGGAGTGGAAAAAGTCCATCGAAATTTGATTTAAGCGTATGCAAAAGTTCATCGATCTTCAGGTGAATACTTTGGAAAACAATAAAACAATTTTTGAATCCAAACAATGTGTAGTGACTCTCGTATTATCCAATAGTATATTCACTCTTCCGTCTGCTTTTATATATTTCTGCTCTTTAAATGTTGAAGTGCAGAGTTAAAATTTTGTTTCTTCTATTTAAGCACAGTTCAAGATTGGAAGCCGTCGTGAATCAATAAATAAAATATTTTTATATTCATATAAATCGCTAATTTAATCTCATAATTAAATTATGTTTTAGCATGCCGTAGTATTCTAAAATTAAAATCATGTGTTTCCAAAACTCAAAGCTTCATTAGAGAAGTTTTTATAAAAAAAGTATTATTTTTTTTTTTTGTTTTTTGCACTACAATAATATATAGAAAAATATAATCGTATAAATGAGGTTTTACTGTGTATTATTGTTAATTTTTTTTTTTTTTTTTCAAAATTATAGAAATTATCTGAAGTTCTGATCGAATGAAAGAAAAAGTTGGCATAAAATACACCTGAATAAGCAATAAAATAATGAAATGTAATCAACATAATTCGCTGCAATTTGTTTATCAAATAATAAACAACTGATTGTTGTTGTAGCTGTTTTTGTTGGAGCAACAATGTTACATGCTACACAATATGGTTACAAACGGATCAATGTGTACTGGAGCCCTGTAGACTAGAAAAACAAAAACAAAAAACTACATCAGCAAAATGATTGTGCAACCAAAAATAAAGAAAAGAAATGAAAATGATGCTGAAGAATTGAAAATGAAATAAAACTAAAATACAATAGTATGGAATACATAGTACTCGCTACCATGAAATCAGTTCAAATTTCATGAGGATCGAATCGGATCGGATCGGATTTTGATCGCAAGCACGTCGTAAATTTGGATTCGGTTTATTTTTGTGTAGTAAACCAATTTATATAAATTTAGTTTCTTCTTCGCTGGCACAGCAGCCACCACAACACGATTGACTTTCATTGTTTCAATTCAACAGATCGATCCGATCGAGAAATTCTCCATGAACAGCGCAAGTTTAGCGATCGATCGAATGAATGAGTTTATAGGGCGCAAGGAAACCGCGTGCAAAAAACATAAATTTCACTTTTACTTTTCATTTTCATTTTTATTAAATTTGATTTTATTTTCGGGGTCTTGTTTTCTTTGTTTTCACTATAGCATAAAGCTACTTAATGTTTACACTCGTTTTATTGCTGACACGTTGCAGGGCATGAAGTCACCAAAAACAAAACCTCATCATAACACCAAGTAACAGGGGGGCTCACACAGAAGTGGTAAGTGGGCAACAGCCACGTCAAGTTAAAGTCACTCACTCACTCAATTTATTCATTCAAGTTGAAGTTGCTGCTCAAAGTCAACGAAGCCACGAACAAATTTCAGAAGAAATATTATATTAATGTGAAGCAAGTCTTGTTGCACAAAAGTCGCGTCAAGTCGAGTCGAGGAATGAGTTGAGTAGGGCCCCATTTCATTAGATACACTAGTATAGTCGCAGGCACAGAATAGAGTCGTGCAGGGAGGTAGAGAAAGCCTTAATTAATGGCGACATTTGACATTTGCCAATTTAAAAAGAAAATTATTATTGTCGGTATCTTTTTGTTGCTGCTGTTGCTGTTGTTGCATGTCACTCAATTTGAAAATTTGAAGTTTCTTCTGTCGCTTATAACTTTTGAGCAACAGAATTTTGACATTAATATGACAGCAAAGCTTTGATGGACTTTGATGATTTGTGTCTGAGACAATCGTTTAATCTGTACAACATTTCAAAAATTAGCATGTGCAGCTGCTCACTTCTCTTGATTGCTTTAAGGCAAATCTGCTCAACTGGAGCACTACCAATTACCAATGTAATACAGTTTGGGCGATCCGAACACATATTTTATTATGGAAAATCAAAGCAAATTGCATGCAAATCAAAATTTTTAACAAAATGGGTTCTTTTTTGTTGGTAGCGGTTCCACTATCCTTGGCAAATAAGATTATTGATTAAATTTAAAGAACAAAGTAAAATTCTAAGAGAACCCTTTAAAATGTTTTTCAAGAGAAGATTCGCAATCTACATAAATTTGAAGTTTGAAAGCAGGTTTCTGAATTTAGAAGAGTCAACAATTATTTACGTTCAATGAATCCTCACTTTTATGTTCTTATTTACTAAGCAACACACAATTGGAATTGTAGAAAAATGAAATTGTTTAGCAAGTAACGATGACGACGTTTCCACTTTTCAATCCAATTTAGTATCGGGATTTCTTAGAGTAATCATCATAAAACATAAACCTAAACGATTGAACTGATTTCATTTCATGTACATGTTTCGCATGAACGCTAACTGGGGAACGTGTTTTTTTCTAGCAACTCAATTTTATCTGCCTCATTCCTTACACAACACAAAAAACAACAAAAAAAAAAACTATTTGAATTTGTTTGCAAAGAAAAGAAAAACTGGAATGGAAAGGAAATAAAAAATGGAAACTATAGAAACGTTTAAATCATGAATTGTTCCATAACCTCAGGGAAGCACGTAAACAAAACTCCATCATCATGTCCCATACTTTTTGCAACTCAATTCACTTCAAATGGCCCAACTAACAAAGCAGTAGAAGCAGCAAAGTGTTTAAGTGTTTTGAAACAAAAACTGAGGCATCGGTTGTAATAAGTAATAAGTAGGGATGCGTGCAACATGTGTTACACAAATTACCACACATAACTACAAGTGACTTTGTTACTTAGTAAAACCTTCAGCATTTAACCCATATTTTTTGCTTGAAAATTGCACTTAATTAATAAGTTACTAAGTCAGAGTTGTTAAATTGTTACCATCATTTTTTATTCATTCATTCGTTTGTTTCTTTGATTGTTCAGTTAATCATCATCTACTTAGAATGCATGCGCAACAACTTAAAATGACTTTAGGTAAATTGCGTGCGCATCTTTCAAGGAGAAACAAGTTAGAACAATTTGATTAAAAATATAAATTCTTACTAGGTTAACAATTACTTTCATTTTCTTTATATTGTATTTTTTTTATAAACAGGGCCAGACTAAGCCATATAGAGAGCTTTAAGTCTCGGGGTCTCGTTGTCCTAAAGTTAAAAATTACACATTTTTGAGGAAACCAAAGTTTCTTTTTCAAATAAGACAGATCTAAGAAATTAATTCCTTCTGAGACTTTTATATATGGCTCACATTAATAAGACAATGAAGTACCATTGTTTAACGTCCTCACGTCTGTCTAGGAAGACTTAAGAACACGGTGCCATGCACATGGATTGATAAACGTCAATCAACGTCTCCTTGGATATATATCCGCAGGTACCAAATTAGAGTCAAATTCATTTTGGTATGATATGAATTTGAATATATAAGAAAAGTTGCGATATACAATAATTTCGGTGCCTTTAAGTTGCGCCGAGACCTTAGATGGTTGCCCACATTACTGCATTCCTTTGATAGACAATTAAAGCTTATAAAAGATGAAATTTCCAATATATTGTACAAAAGTATTGATTGATTTTCCGAATTTCATGAAAACAATTTCATGAATTTCTTAAAATGCAATTATTATTAAATTCCAATAAAATGAACATTTCCTGCTTTCTTCTTTTAATTAGTCTTTCATTCCCCTTCTATATCTATTGTATATCTATTTTTGTGAGTAAAACTTTCCTGACGATTTTCTCCGATGCGTTGAAACTACTATGATTTTCTCTAAATTAATTAATTCATTGAACACACTTGCACGCAGTTGTATAGCGGTAAGAGTACCAGACCACACTCAATTCAATGAAATCTACTTCACTCCACATTCATTGAAGGCAATTAAACACTTTTCGTTTTGTTTTTTATGCATTTCAAAGCCAAATACAATTAAAAGCCGATAAATGGATGGACTAATCCAATAAGCGGTTGACTACTGTCGACTCACTACCAACAACCAACAAATAAACAGAAAACCAAATACATTAAGAGGCCAACCATAACCAACCAACCAACCGACCAAATCCGATAATGAAGGCTGATTGTCGTCGGTGAATGAATAAAGACAGACAACATGGACACACAACATGGAAACCTGAAAAGGGAAAGGAGGCTTTCTTTTGGCATTTGACGTTTAGCGATTTTTTTATTTGTTTTTGCGCTCTACACTTTTTCTAAGAATGCAATGAATTCATTAAGTTTCCACTTCTTTAGTTCCTTCTAGATCAACAATAAGAAAAGTTTCAACGATTGAAAGGAAAAACAAGTTGCCACCAATCACCGCTCCAAGAGACACAAAAATAGAATCTTATCAATCAGCATGTATGTAAGGTCTGCCGTCCATGAAATACAGTATGCAGCCCAGTCAATGCATGTATGTATTTAAAGTTGGACTAGCCGCCGTCATTTGCCATCCAATCCACTTAAATGGCGCTGCCATAGAGCCATCAAAGGTAGTCGTCAATAACAGCCAACCACAACCAGTCTACTACAATAGTATATTTAAGAAACCAACTAAAGTCTGTCCAAGTGTCCAACTAACCGACCGACCGACCATCAACAGATCAAATGACAATATTCCATTTTATTTTTATGCAGTTTCGTCGTTGTCGTTGTCGTCGTCGGTCAGACTTTGCTTTTAGATACATACATTTGGATTGCTTTGCTTGTTTAGATTGACTTTTTAGATGATTTTGTTCCATATCTTTTTCTTTTTCTGCTTCTATTTAAATTTTAAGTTTATTTTTGAATGCACTTTCAAGTTCAAGTTGAATACATTTCACAAACAAAGATTTCTCAGGCGAGACAATAAATTAGAAAAGTGTCACGACATCAACGAAGTGCATGAAATAGATTTGTTGAATTTATGGTTACATTCAAAATAATCAACAGAGATTCATTCAAATCGAAAGGGTGCATTAGAGATTAAGGTCAATTTAGTTTAATTCATACATAGAATTCTGAATTTCAAAATTTATTATAATGTAAAGTGAAAGATGTTTACTTTTGCTATTGTTATGTTCGATGACTTACCGCTGTTGAATCTTCCTTTTTTTTGAGCAGATTATCGAAGCAAACTTGAATTTCGATCGCCTTCAAATAGACCAAATAGTAACGAGTGCGCAGGCGCTCTAAACTGCCATCTACGTTTTTGTTGTTATTATTATTAGTCTTCGAATGTGTTAGTGATGATGGCGATGATGATAAAGGAGGTCCAGTACCATCAACCGAATCCAATTGGTTTAAGGGCGTTGATGTTGCTTTTCTTTGTTGCAGTTGCTGTTCCTCTATGGAATCTTTGATTGGAGCAATGCCAATTCCACTACTGGTAGTTGAGCTTGATGTGATAGGCTTTGTTACACTCGCCTCGTCTGAAGATGAAGTATTTTGTTCCGTTGAGATACTTGAATATTCGCTTGTTAATGAAGTTGGCTGCTGTTGCAATTGTGGCTGTTGTTGCTCTTCTACCAACAATTGTTGCTGTTCCCTTTCGGATGCTGCTCGTATACAATTGCTTACAACTCGAGCGTGAGATACAATTTCATCGTATAACACCTAAAAAAATGAGAAAATCAAAAGGAAAGAAAGTGTCAGTAAACACATAACACAATTCATAATTATATAAACAAGAAATTCCTGCTAATCAAGAAAGTGTAACAAACAAATTATTGTATTATAGTACTTATTTCCTTAAATTATTATTTCAACCTTAACAAACTCAAGATGAGTTTTCTGAGTTTTTCATCGTTGTTAAATTCACTTAAAATTGATTTGTATCTCATAATTGGCTGATATTACTTCAATATGAAGTTGTTCAAATTTGGTCTTATTGTTTTTGATGTTCATCGTCGTAATCATCGTTGTTCTTAAGTACGTGGGTCGTAGTTGCTATGAAACTATCTTACTTAATAGAATTTATAGTACAAACTCTACGCAGTGTGCAATTTTCTGTCATTACTCATTCTCAGCAGTTTGAGTGTTTTACGAGTTTGTTATGTGCTCCATTGGACTACAATTTGAATCAATAAGAGGAATAAGATTAAAATATATTGCAGTACCAAAGATTGAAGAGAGAGAGAGAGAGAGAGAGAGAGAGAGAGAGAGAGAGAGAGAGAATTGATTTATAGACAATCAATTATCTTTTCTGTGAATTTTTATACACAAGAAAATTGTTTATAAAGAATTATGTTCATAGAACCACGAAGGTCTTTATTGCAATATTGGTTAAAACAAAATCTAAGATTAAATGAAGATTCTTACAAGTTAATCTGGAAGACTTTCATACTATTTATATTGTATTATATCAAAGTATAAAATTATAAAACTTTATAGTAATTGGTTCTTACTTCTTTTTCTTTTCTGAAATTGACGACCTAAAAGGCATGGACATATTAGTAGTTTTCCAACATTCCGAAGACATTGTTTCTCTCACAATGGATCCAAGTGAAGTTCACTTTTGTCACACGAATTCTATCTAACCTAATCTTAATGGCATATGGTTGGTAAAACTTATCACAATAAAAGAGATTTTGTAGGCCCCACAAAGTAAATAAGAAAAATGTGACGAAGAGTATCGATTTATCTATTCTTTTCGGTTTTTGGAGATATCAAGATGAAATATTGTAATGTTCTCCTTTTACTCGAAGTAGCAAAGACTATAAAACATAAAATTGTATTGGAAAGATCGGATTATCATATAAGTATGTTTATTTATGTTTAAAACTTGATTCAATAAATTGATGATTATGTTTAGTGGGTATTTTTAGAAAGGAAGTCCGGATCGCACTAGCGGCAATGGCAATGTTCTAATAAGTATAGTCCAAGGTATTCCTATAACTTCTGCATCTCTCAATCAAACTGGTTATTCCTATTTGAATGTATTTCTTTTGAATTCTTCTTCAAATTTCCGTATGTTCAAGATTAATCTACGGAGAAACCTTCAAAGGTTTCAATGATGATTATAATTTGTTTGTATTTATTCAAAAAATTAATAAAATCATTAATTAACAAAACAGAAAGACAAGCAAAGATACATTATCGATATGTCGAACTTGTCAAATGTAATTTAAACAATTTTAGTTTTTGTCTTTTTATTTTAAAGTCACATAATTTTAGCAGATGCATTATGCCGTCTGATCAATTTTTTTTTTTTTTGACATTTCAATTGCTAGTAAAAAATGGAGACGAAGAAGAGGCGGCATCCAAAATGAAGGTATAAACTACAAATGGAAGATATAAAACTTAACCAAAAAATACAATAATGACAACAACAAATTTGCAAGTGAAAATGAAAATTTATGACTTAAGCTCTTTGTAGCTATGAACGTGTCTGAGTGTGATGCTTGCTTCGGATTATTTATAATGCCTCAGGAAAATATTTTTCCTTTTTTTTTAACATATATTTTTATTGGGATGTCGCACACTCTCAATTGGAAAATCATTGACAGACCGAGAAATGCAATAAATAAGTTTGCACGCGTGCGCTTGATACTTTATGATGATGTTTGCCACAAAAGACATGGAGACAGTACAAGTGTCATTAAGATGAAACCAATGGACAAACCAACCAAGCAACCAACCAACCAACTATCTACTCATTGTCCACTCCACTCTTAACCTACCTAGATATACATAGCTTCTATTCCATGCGGAGCTGTCGCGTGATCAACAGGTGTAATATGTTGCAGCAAACACCTCGCGAATGACTTTCTCACTTTGCCAAATGAAAAAAAAACCAAAAACAAAAATCTTTAAATCATATTTATCGATTTTCAATTCCGACAACTTTTCAACAGTTTATGAGAAGGCAACTAACCCATCCAACCAACCATTCCATAGTATCCAACAAGTGAACAATGTAAAGGCAGTTCGAAGGTGTTTCTTAGACTTTTCTCTGTTACAGCAGTGATGCAATGTTGAGAGTTCAAGAGGTTAAACTGTTGTATGAAGATCAATGTACGATTATTATTTTATATTACCCCCTACTAACTTCTCTCCCACACAACATTTTATTAACAATGCAAACACCATTGAATTGAATCTTATGTATTTAGTAATTTTTGTGTGTTGATGAATTTTCTCCCCTAAAGCTTGTGTCATGTGGGTGTCTCCAACTATCCAACTATCTGTCTATCCATGTGTCTGACATATCAATTTTAAACATTTGTCTGCCACTCCCAACACCTTTGAAGAATGAAAGACACATTCAACTCAACTTAACGTAACTTCAAGTTAACTGATCTGCCGATCTTGCAGTTTACTAAGGTCGCAACGTAAAACTTTGCTATTTTGACCTAAGTTTGTCAATTACTTTGTAATTATTGTTAATTTTTTTTGTTACTTGTTTGTTTGTTTCCACGTTTCTTTCTTTGTTTATTTAATAAAATAAATATTTTATTTTTGAATAAAAGGCGGAAATTTAATTGTTAAAAAGAAATGGTGGATGACCCCTCCAATTTGATTAATAGATAATTGATTTCAAATACATGTAATGATTAAATATTTATATAACTAAGTTGTTGCAGAACAAGATATAATAAAGAAAGATGATTGCTCAAGTTTCTCACAGGAAAGGATATGTAGATTTCCATGAAGGTACGTGAGAAGTGACAGAAGGTTAGGTTATTTAACGAAACATTCAGTCAGCATTTAACGAATTTAAAGAAAAAATCGATCAAGTGTGAGTCAAACGCAGGGTTCTGGACCAAATGGGGGGCACACTCCCTAGTGATCCGATTTAGTTGATTCGAACAAATGCACAGCGCCTGTACCAAAAATTTATAGTGTAACAGTAAAGTTTTTCTAACAAGAACCTGAAGTTTCCTGGGGAATTTGTATGGGAGATACCCTCCCAAATCGACCGATCAAACTGAAATTTCTAGGGTTACTGAATCGTATAGCTCCCATACAAACCAATACGTTTCCTGTATGGAGACCCCTTTAAATTTTGTACTTTATTTTAGATTTAGTATTTACTACACATTCTGTGTAAATTTCAACTTTCTACCTATTCCCGTTCATGCGATAGAATCTGAGGAAGGACAGACGGACATAGTACCCTTTGAGTACAGAACCCTAAAAATGTACCTTAAAATCACGTTGGTATCGAAATAACATATGTGAGAACTTAATAATAATGTGCCCTCATGGAAATAACCGAATTTTATTTAACATAAGAAAAAACGAAAATCCTATGTTTTAAAATATTTCGTCATTCAATGTTTGGGCTAAAGTTCTTAAACTACAATTGTAAAATTGAATGATTCAATTCATGTGTAGACTATGTCATCATATTTCAAGATTTTCTCGTCACTAATATTATTGCAGTTCTATTGTGCTTGACCATAATATCATTGAAAATTAAAGCATTTGATAAATTTAAACCACCTAAGAGGTTTATTATTACTTCCATGTGGTGGTGTCAGTCTCTTTCTGGCTACTATAGGACATTCTATTGAATATATAATAAAACCTTTTATTAAGTTATTGTACAAAATGTGCCACATATATTTATGTTTCACTTTCGATCACGAAAACTCTATAAAATCGTTTAACTAGCAAATAAATATAAAAAAAAAAAATACTAATAAAACAGAAAATACTTATTTTAATAAATTAATGCGGTTAAATCAATAAAAAATGATAGAAAAATCATGGTTTCTTGAAGGCGAAAAAAAAAAAAGAAAATATTTTATTGCTTTGTATTTTTCTCAATATGTTACTCATTAATGAAATAAAATAGATTTATGTGGCAACAGGTGAAGTTTATAATTTAATTTTAAAAAGCGATTAAATTTGTGCATGCGTCGTCGTCATTATTATCACAATCATCATCGTAGTTGTCGTGTTCATGTCTTTAAAACTCGTATGGAGTTGATTGGATTCGTTTGGTTTGGCTTGAGACTTGGCCTACCTTAAAATCTTTTCATTTTGAATCGCTCTTTTTAGTATCTATAAGCCACTTTTAATGTGGCTTTAGAGGGGCGCCTCACTGTGACTTTAACTGCTAGTGCTGCGCTTTAAATTGGCATTTATTAATGCCTAAAATTGTTCATATTTGCCACTGTTGCAACATTTACTATCGCTATCGCTTACTATACAGATATACTTATTTATAGTAGACTTAAGTCTCAGACTTGAAACAGAAACTGAAACTTGGCTGAGTTCAATATTCATTCAATTCATTCATTCATTACCGTAAGGCATGAAAATCTATAGTAAGTAACAGTAAGTAATATCGAATGGCAGCAACAAATTAAAAGTAATGTTGCATTACTGCTACGTTGTTTGCAAGGCTTTTGTGGCAACTCGACTGGCGTAAATAATAACAGCAATAATTGCCAATTTTTTTCATCATTATGCTGTTGCCAATAATCGAACACCACACAATGCATCACAAATGAATGAATCAACAATGTGATTGTGGTAAGATTCTTCACTTTACTTTGTTTTTTAGATGGTTTGGGTGGAAAAGACACAGAGATGTTGTGGCTGTTGATTATTTCTTGAATTTGTAAATTTACAAATACTCAGAATGCGGTCGAGGTCGAAAAATGACATTTCCGATAATAAATATTTGAATGACGACACCCTTCTTCCATTTTGCCAAAGCAAATAAAGGATTGCTTAATTCTGTGATTCTTCGCGCACTTTTCGCCATCGCAACGCATCGTGCGTTCGTATCTTGAGCAAATGCCAAAAGATACACAACAAAATCATGTAGATGATGATAATGATGACGATGAGTCAACGAACCTCGAAAAGAACATTTGCCTGTAGTCAATCAGACAATCCCATTAGAAACTATAAGGCTGCTGTGCTCCGCCAGCCAACACACATTGGCATGACAAGTGGCGTGCCACATTTTCTATCTTCTAAATTACTAAAATTTTGTCGCCGCCAGCCAGCAACAACAATAAATTCTATTTGAGCGAGATATAAAACTAAAAATAGGTAAATAAATATCTACTCAAATACGCAAATGAAAATGAATACGAACGAAATCCCAAAGAAAATTCAAT
This sequence comes from Amiota minor, assembly GCA_037043295.1. Lineage (NCBI taxonomy): Eukaryota > Metazoa > Arthropoda > Insecta > Diptera > Drosophilidae > Amiota > Amiota minor. The sequence continues at coordinate 539,298 of JBAMAW010000052.1, forward strand.
AACAACAGAAGGCAGCAAAAGCGTGCGTCTGTTCGATTGGAAAATGTTGCCGAAATATTTTGAGTATGTTGCACAACAAAGAAAACCAAACGAAGGCAAAATGTGGTTAGTTGTTAATTAAGAAAAAATAAAATAAAAATTAACTCGAACACTTGAAGGCAAAAACAATCAGCGAAACACATTCACTTTTCCAATTTGATTTTTATTTTTATTTTATTTTTTTTTTTTTTTGAGAATATTTTTGCATAATTTTTTTGTAATAGTATTTCTACTAAAAATGAGTTCTTTTCCTGGCAGCAATCGAGCGAACTCAAGTTCATAAGATTAGTCACGAGTTTTGTATAAAATTCTTGCTAACTTTTTTGTTATTTCTTCTAACTTCAAATGTGTGGAAAATTCAACAGGAAAGGAAAAAATTTGACAAAGGGATACACTTCACTTCAAATTAGTTTAAAATATAATGTCACATTTGTATGATGTTGTAACACATAGGATCAATCACTGGAAATCCTATAAGGTTACCAATAGCCAATATCGGATGGAGTTCCTATTCGGTTCGTCTCGGATGTTAGATTATTTATGGATGAAATTTACTCCAAATTTCGCTATTTCCCTAAGACTATCAAAATTTTGAACCCCTAAGGATGTCACATGTGAGCTCTTGTGAGTACCGGGCTAATGTTAGACAACGTTCTAAAGTCTCTTTATCATCTTCCAAACATATAATCAGTCTCGTCTGTCTCTAATCAAATCAATACTAGAAAAACTTATGTGAAGTGTATGGAAGCTTTGGTGAGACCAAAGTTAAAGTTTCAGTTTTTCTATTTTGAGATATAAAAAAAACTAACAAAAATAATCGTGCAAAAATTGGGAGTGGTGCTTCATACCCCAACAACAGCAAATAATAATAATAATGGCAACAATGATGACTGCAACAAAAGAGAGAAAGGCGTTTTGTATCGCTTTGGGGCAACATATATATATATAGTACTGTTGATTGTAGTCGTTTTGAGTTCTTCAACTTCTATAATGAACTCAACTCCATCACAAACAAATAACTACCACCTATTAGAGCTCTATACTACTCGCAACTTTGTGAAGTTGAAATCTCACTTAGCAGAAATTGTGCAGGCAAAAATGGATAGATTCATGAGACACCACCAGTACTACAATGCATTCATAGACCGCACGTTCTTATATTTTTCCCAATTGTGTTGTTCTTTCTGCCACAAATGTGCAGGCGGCGTCATTCAGTCACTTTTGTATAGGTTGGCTCAAACTTAAGATAGTTTGACTTGTTGGATACTTCTACCAACTAAGAAAATACACCAACCAAACCAAAACATTGCCTCGGAGGAGCGTCACAAAATACTCGTTGTCATATTGAGCGTGCGCACACGTGCACTTGGCAAACTCACAACAATATTAGGAACGAGAAAGCTTAGTTAGTTCACCTCTGATTTTGTTTACTTAAGAGAAGGTTCCATACCATTCAACCAGCGAAGCAGCCAAACCAAGTCAAGTCAACCGCCAAGCCTCTAAAATATATTGTATCAATGGATAAAAAAGTTCTTTTGTTTTGTTTTACTATTAAAAGTTGCAATATTTTTCATTTTTTTTTTTTTTTTGTTTAAGTCATTTGGAAGTTTGTTTGCTTGCTGCTGCCTCCAACTCATCCTTTGCAAACTTTACTTCATCAAATTTGGTTTGCTTTGCTGACTATTGAGCTATAGTGACTTATAATTAGATATAATGATAAAATCATATTGCCAACAATTTGTTGAGAATTCTTAAGCGAGTCGTCGTAATCTTTATAATTGGCTAATGGGAAATTTTAACGCGGAAATATATTTTTTGTTTTCGGTTTTTTAAGTTTTAAAAAAGAAAACAAAACACATAAATAAATAATACGAAAAAATGCTAAAAAGTTTTCAGATAGTTTTCTTATGCCTTTTCTTTTAATACTTTTCACATATAATCCACATATGATCCAATTCCTATACACTTTGAGGAAATGTTTGTAACGTATTGACTAAGGGTGCTACAATATACAAGAATAGACTAGCGTGATTAGCTTAGTCCATCTATTCTATCGTTCCTATATTAACAAAAACTATAACTAATGTGTCAATTTTTAGTATTTAATATGAGCAATAGCCACAATGGCCTTCAGCTCAGCCAGACTGGTCTCAATTTATTTTGCTGTAACTTCAGCAAAAATACCTTACAATTGGATCCATTAGATTGGAGCGGTTCAACCTTCTTGGGTTGCTGAAGGTGTGGTGATTTCGCCTCAAATAAATGGGAGAGCGAAATAAGCAAAAAAAAAAAAAACAAAAGGACCTCAAATCAAGTTGTAGTACAAGTGGAGCACATGCGTTTCGCGGGCCTAATGTTTGGATAGCTTTGAATTAAATTAATTTGTCATACACAAATACCCTCCCTCCTAGGATTCAAATATTTAATGTAAATTATTTCAAAATTTGTGAAATTTTCTTAATGTCTTTTTGTTGGAAATGTATTTCAGATTCAATGAAACTTAAGGGAATCAGTTCATTTCATAATTCTTTCGAAAATAATAAAAAACCTGACATATAATAAATAGCTTGCAAATATTTCAAATATTATAAATACATAATATCTGTCTGAGACTTTTGGAAAACATCCAAAACTAAAAAACCAAAAAAATATAATCAACGCAATTGGAAACACGTTTCCATTCCTAAAGAATACGGAAAACTATTGTATCTCATTATAAATATTTTTTTCTTTTTATCATAGGTATTAGAAGCTTAAGAAAACAGAAATGAAAATAAATGATTTAGAATTACATGAGAAAAGAAAACAAAAAAAAAAAAAGAATTCATTTCAAAAACTCAAGATGCTGATGACGCATTAATTTCCAGAATTTCATATTCTTAAGGGTCTCGCTGAAGGTCAATAATAAAAGATACTCGAACAAATAACACAGAAAACGGAAGAGAGATGACAATTTGGGGAAGAAACACTAGATAAAGTAAAAATAGACAAATTGACACTTAAACTCCTCTACAACAAAATGAACGAACGAAAAGAAAAGATTTCAATTGAAGTGAACATAATGAGAAGTGAAGGCAAATGTCAAGTGCAGTTTAATATTGTACTACTATAAGTCAAAAACTATAAAATCTCAACAAATTTGAACAAAAAAAAAAAGGAAAAAAACCACATAAACACAGAATAAACAAACATTGAAATAGAGTAAATTGGGTGTGGGGAAGATGGCATTGTCAATGTACTTAGTATGGGAGCCAGGAAACGAACTCGAAAATAAACTACGCAACTTTTGACCCAGAAAAGCTACATGAATGAAGCCAATGAGAAAGAAACTTCAACAACAAATTATTGTATTTATAGTATTTATGTTATGTGTATCTACTTGCAACTTGAGAATAATTCGTAGAAAAATCCATAAAAGAAAAAATAAAGAAAAATTTGTTAAAAAGAAAGAATAAATGAATACAAAATATAAAATAAAGGCGGCTTTTGATTAGGAATAAAAATTTCTCTCTTGACATTAAGCGCATTTAAGCATGAACAAAGAAGCATCTAACAAGAAGAAATAAAGAATGAAGAATAGAGGAAAGAAGAACCTATTGAGTAACTTACTCGTATGTACAATAACATGAGCAGACATAGAGATGTAGAAGATTTTAGAATTCTGAGTTTCTGTTTAAGGTTGACATAATCACGTTCAAGTGTCAAGCATTGAAAAGGCCTCATGTGGCATCATGAATGTAGTATGTAGCGGTAATATTTCCCTCTCTCTCTCTCTCTCTCTCTCTGATTCTTTTTGTCACTCGGCCTTTGTTAACGTCACGTTTGAAAGTCCACTTTAGATACATTTTCATATGAAATTATGTGGGTTTTTTACATTGAACAAGAAAACAGAGAGAGTAAGAGAGTGAGGAAGAGAGACAGAGAGAGAGGGAAAATTTAAATAAAGAAAAATATGCATTATGCTTTTCTTTCAGTGTAGTACAGTTTGATTGCTTATGTTCCGATGATCTCATTAAAAACACGTTACATGATGATGCTGTTGATAATGATGATGATGATGATGAGTTTTTTATGGTTAAAACGATTACGAAATTAGAAATTTAACTGTTGTTTTTTCTACTTCTTTCTTAAAACTATTTCATATTATGTTTTTAAATTTATTTTTCATTTATTTTTTTTTTTTTTCTTAGATAAAAAATTGTGCAATGGAATATTATTATGGTTTGTGGCTTAAAGAACAAGTTTTTTGTGTGATCCATGCTTACTTAGACAGAGACCATTTCTAACCTAAGTTCTCCCTTCCTAGACAATTTAAACCTGTCTTTTTTCTAAGGAATATTTCATTTACCGTGTGGTACCCTTTGGGCCCGGAACCCTATTATTAAGACTTCGTTGTCCGTCCGTCCACCCTCGGGCCATATCTCATGAACCGTAATAGGTGGAGAGTTGACAGTTCTATCCGGGCGACAGCAACAAATATTACAACTAAAATATTTTAAAAAATTTAAAGGGGTCCTCATACAAGAAACATTTTGGTTCGTATGGGAGATATGCGATCCAGTAAATCCACGATCTTCAAATTTGATTGGTTGGTTGAAGTGGATAAGAAACTTGTAATGTCGAAATTTCAGTTTGATCGCACCACTAGGGAGGGTACCTTCCATACAAACCCACCCTTCAAATTCAGGTTCTTATTAGAAAAACTTTTTGTTATCTTCACTATTGAACAGAAATTTTGATACTATAAGGTTTTAACATAGCCACTGTAATCAACCAAATCGGGCCACTAGAGGGTTACTTCCCACAACAAACCACAATCTCCTCCGTGTACGAGTCTACCTCGCACTTGACCGATTTTGTAATTTCAAAAGCCTAAAGATAAAGAAAATTTTCATCAATTATACACAAATTGTTAACGTCAGTAGCTTTTGCTTTGCAGAAATGTTAATGGTCCACGGACCACAGTTTAAGAACCGCTGATCTAAGAGATGTTTATTGTTGTGCGTTGCTTTGGTGTGGGTTTCTATCTTAAATATAGTTTAACTGAAAATTCTGGTGTAAAATTGATTACAATTTGAAAATCAATGATTCTGAATGAGAAATCATTATAAGCCAACATAACTTTCTCTTACAATATATTGTAATAGAAAAAAAGAAAGAAAAAGAAACTGTAATATGGAAAATGTGTGGAAAATGTGTCATTAATTTTCAGTTATTACAACATCACGCTTTCTATTTATACAAGGTGTATATAAATTACTTTTTTTTTTTTACTTTTATGCTATTAACAAGTCGTTACTTTAAAATGAGTTTTCTGAACTACTAACCAACAATGGTCTGCCTGGTCTGCTTATTTTGGATGATTGAATAAATCAGATGAGGACTCAGACCCGTTAAAAATCAACTTTACTCTCGTCTCTCATTGTAAAATTTAAGTATTAAATGAAAGACTAATCTCATTTTAAATGCCTGATCAACAACAACATAAACAACAACAATGATCTGCTGACTTTATTTTATACGATTTTCTTGCAACATCGTCAAATGGCACAATTAAGTGATCTTTCCTCTTTTTTATGTTTTGGTTTTATGTAAACTCTTTTCTTTAATGATAATTTTATTAGCCTCCTCTTGAACTATAAATTTGTTTACAAGTAAATAACAAATAAACAACAGCAACAACTACAGATGCATAGATACATGCAACATGTTGCAGCTGCAACATTACCCTAGAGCAATGCGCTCCTTTGGTTTATGACATTGAGTGGCTGAGTGGTGAATTTGGTCACTGTCAAATTACTTTGTTTGTTCACAACGCAACTCTTAGTCGATCATTTTTGGTTGGAATCTCTAACTCACTCACCAGTCACCTTTCAATGACCCTTGTGTTATGTTGATAGTTTTTAGCCTTCAGTGTTAACCACTCACAAAAGCCTCACCCATACCTCTCAATCATGTTACTATCCCTCAATGTTTTGTAATACTTGGGGGCGCTTAGTAATGGTTCAATTTGACTTGACAGTTTTTGGTTTTTTTATTGCTCTTATTAATACTAAATATTTATGACCTTCAATCATTCCATTTGAATAAAAAAAAAAGCAACTCTGATGCGCCTTTAAAAGTTTACCATATGAATCTTTCAAAAGAGTGACGAGTGAGGTTTGTTTTTCCTCTTGGGCAAATCTTCTTTTTTAGTGTTGTAATTTGATACTTATATACTTTATTTTTGTTTTTTATGGAACATATGCATTTTGGTGGTCTCCCTAACTTCATTGAGGTGCGTTAGTTAATATTGATGGTAATGGAGATTATTGTAACTGACCCCTATATTATGAACAAACCCCAAGAGTTAGAAGAGAAATAATCTCATGTCATGATATTTATTCCAAAACGTCAGACAAACAGATCGACAGACACTTTAATCTATATAAATCGCTGAGCGACAGACAACAAAAGATTCATAACACTTAAGTTCGATCGATAAAATAAATAAATCCCGACCAAAAATGGAGCAAAGCAACATCAACAAAGATGTGATAAAATATTTAGAAATTCAAAGAAAAACTTCACGAAATAAATGTCAATTTTATACGAAATGGAATTTTGGTTGTTGTCAATTTAAAGCGAAAGCTAACAAAATACCAACAGTAACAACAATTCTGAGATATTTGATTTTCTTTAGGGGAGGGGAAGAAAAAAATCGAAAATCACAAACTCGTGGTTCAAAGCTTCATCGTCATCATATTATCATCATATCCGATCAGATCAAAGAAACGCACAACAACGCAACGCAATAACATTAAACATCGTGAGTGCACACGCACAGATGTTCAACATCAGCATCAGCATCAGCATCAGTACCAACAATCCATACAACACGAACAACAACAACACTAACAACAATCCGAACAACAATAAAAGTCAAATCCAAACAAATCCATTGTATCTCAGCAATATTTCATGATTGATATTTGTTTCATATTTTTTTCTTTTTTGTTTTTTGTAAATTTCATTTTTCAGTGCTCCTTTTCATTTCTTAAATGGAATTACAATGAATTGTTCCATTTGAGAGGGAAATGCCAGCATGGTCAGATACTAAAATTCATACACATATGTATGTATGTACTTACTTATATTCAACTCATAGATCCCATAGCAGATTAAATATTGTAAATAGACTGCCTGCCTGTATGCACTTTTTGAGTTACGCGCATTTGAATGTCAATGGTTTTTTTTTTTCGTATTGTGTTTGTTTTTTTTTTTTCTTCATAAAAGATTTTACCAAAGAAACAAAGAGTCAGTTACCAGGTGGGTGAGTGGGTGCAAACAATAGTTCATTTGTCTGTCTTATGAGTGCGTGAGGCGGCTACTACTAATACTACTACTGTCAATAATGAATGATGGTGGGGGCGGCATTTGTTGCTGTTCATTTAGAGCAGAGAAAATCTGTCACCAAAAATAGAAAACTTATGACAAATGAATTTTTTCACTATTGTATCAAAAGTCTCTTTGAAGTAGCAAAAGTGAAAACATTGAATTTTCTCAGGTACTACAAGGTAAAAGAGATTATAATGTTTAAAGCAAACTTAGGATGATTGCATTGCCACTACAAAATATTTTTGTATAATTAACCTACTAGAAACGGCACTAGAAGAAAAACGAATAATTTAAGCAAATTAGTTGACTAATTACGATTCAGATTCAGTTGGTCTGATCAATTACTAAATCAGTCAGTCAGTTGTTAGTTAATCAATTTGTAAGTCAGTCAGCCAATAAGAGAATTCATGACTACGCTCCATTTGAATAGAGTTGCTGGCAATCAACATTAACCAAAGGTTCTCATTATGTTAATTGGATCTTTATATACTCGTACATATGTACATGTAATTACATCAGAGAGAACTGGCAATTACCCATATTCAGTACTCTTTATTACTCATTCTAATTACCTACGAATAAAGTATCTAAAGCCAAGATTTACACCATTCAATTCAAAGGAAAATCAGTGTTATTCGGTTGGTACCTCACTAAATCAATAAGACATGGATTACTACTGATCAAAGCATAAAGGTTAAGGGTTTTGTGTACTTAACACCTTTGTTAAATATCTGATGGTTAGGTTATGAAGACTCTCAGCAAGAGATCATTGAAAATAATAGTTCAGAATTGGATGCAATTTTTCTTTGTTCTTTAAATATTGTAAATCAAATTAAATTCAATAGCTTTTGATATAATTCTGAGTAGAAAGTTTTGAAATTGTAGAAGTTCATTAAGATTGAATGTTGTAGATATCTTCATGCTATTACCTTAAATCTTTAGAAAGCCCATGATAAATTTTTGGATAATTTATTTTCAGTAATTAACTTTTTCCCTTTTGTTAAACAAAAAAAAAAAAATTAAAAGAAAAATTAAACAAAACCCAAACTATTTCTAAGAAATAAAAATGACTTGAACATTCTTCATTGTTTTATTTATTAATTTTTTGTTTTTTTTTTTTTTTTTTGTTTTTTTGTGATGATCATCATTATTATCATCATCAGCAAGACCTGCAAATTGGTTATTTACATAAATGCAATTCTGCTTTTCTACCGAAGAAAGAAGCGAATGAAATAAGATAAAGAAACAGATAGACAGCAACAATAATAACAACAATGAAAAACACTTTCACTATCAGAGAGTTACGAATAAACAAAAATAAATCGTGTTTCCAGACATTACGACACCTTACTTACTTACTATCTGAGTAGTCAAAGTCGAGAGTCGAAGAGTCACACCACACCACACCACACTACACCATACCACGCCAAGCCATGCCAAGTAATGGCAAGTGGTGTGGCATACCACAGAGAGGACGACTTACAGATAGGAAGGTACATAGTTGGTGGTGGTGCTGGTATGTGTTGTGTTGGTTTAGTTGTCAGTGAATTGGTGAGTCCGTGACAAGCGCAAGTGATACCCAGAAGCTACAAAATCAAAATACTTGTAAATCGTCTTCATCATCATCATGATCATCATCGTTCATTATCTTCATAGCTTAATGCACCTTGCCCCATTAGACTGCCATGCCATCAGCTATATCAACAACATCTGTCTGTCTCTCTGTTTGTCTATCTATCTATGTTTACTTGACTGTTTGCGTGTCTGCCTCCGGGAGTCTTTGTTGCGATCTCTAACCCGCCATGTGCTTGGATATTCACTTGTTAAACCAAAAACTTAATAATTTTGGCGCATGTAACTCATTAAACGGCGAACAAGTTCATAATTCATCGTTGCTAAACCTACCAAAAATTTTCCTACAACAACATCATCATCAACAACATCCATGTTGCCATGTTGCAGAAACATCAACATCAGCAACAACAACAACAATAACAACCTAAGATCGTAGGGTCAAATAGTGATCTGAACATCGGGAGTATGGAAAAACATAACACAACGTGGATTGCTTCCGAAAGGAACGACGATTTACAACAATAACAAAGCAGCACCTGTTATCTGTGTGTTGTCTGACGAACAATGTAAACCGGATCATGAGTAAACATAACCTCCCGAACGATCTTGCTTATGTAGTTTTCTGAGGAAAAATTAATTTCTTTAAAAAGGTTACATTCAATGAGAGAGTTGAGAAAGTGGGTGCATCCATTGGGAGTTGTTGTGCCGTCACCGATTTCAGTCTTGACAAAAATGCTCCCATTAGTGTTAAATGAGATGAATTTAAAAAGTTTTACAAGTATCAAAGGAAGACTTGACCCTTCAAGATCGACTCGTTGAATTTTATGTCGATGAAGATCATAATGATGATCTACAGCGATCAAAGTAAAAGTATATTTGGTGATTTAATCATTGGTGAGTTTTGTTCCACCATAAATGTTATTACATAGTGATAATAATAAAAGATCAAATGTTTCCTTTCTTTAAAATGTTCATATTAACTCAAGGGACGTGATTTGCTACCAGCAAAATTTTAGGTTAACCCTAATGTCATCATTAAAGCTTCAACATTTATTTTAAATTTATTGGAAAATTATTTTCAAGTCAATGAGTGCATTACTACCGTTTAAGATATATAAAATTTAATGAAAACTTTAAAAAAAAATATCACTTGAAGAAATTTCTCACTATCATTTTGTTCAGTTTATGGTCTGTGAGTAAAGATACTAATGGTTCCTTGAAACTTATAATGCTTTGATTGTATAAAATGATGAGAATAATAGTAAACTTATTTGAATTCCTTAATTGTTTTTCTGGTCAAAGGGGGGGAGTGATCAACTGTCTTTATAGATAGATAATACAATAAATAAGTAGAACTAACAGTCGGCAATCACACTGTGCAAATCATATACTCTTCACGCAGTGAAGTAAAGTTTGTTTGTCAAGAAATTTGTAAGAGACAGAGGCAAACAACGGAGACGGGTTGATTTTTCCATGCCTGTCTGTCTGTCTGTCTGTATGTATGCAAACTAGTCCCTCAGTTTTTGAGATAGAGAGCTGAAATTTTGCAAGAACCTTTCTTTTTAATAGACGTAGTACATTGGTCGGAACGAGGCGAATCGAACTACTAGTAGGGTACCTCCCATATAAACCATCCATTTATATTCAGGTTCTTATAAGAAAAACTTTTTTATTTTTTTGCACTATTGAACTAAAATGTAGATACTAGAGTTAGTGGATCGTATAGATCCCATACAAACCCAAACCCAAAGTTAGATTATTATTAGAAAAACTTTTTGTTTTTTGTGTTATCGAACTGAAACTTGAACAGTATAAGTGTCTGACCCATATTTAACAACCGTGTAGATTTCAAGACCTTAGGATTACTGGATTGCAAAGCTCCCATACAAATATTTCGGTCTCTGTGTTGAAATGCTCTGTGTGTACTGACTATAAATCAAATCTATAATTAAATATTTCTGAATGCTCCATCACAGAGCGTAGGTAAAAACGTTTTCTAGGTGTTGCATATCAATTTCGGCATTAGCAAAGTTACAAATTAAATTTTAAGTTTTTGTGTTTTGCAAACAAAAAAGCATATTAATTCTATATCCTCCAATTAAAATTTCCAATGGTCTTTAATTTCATTTATACTCAATATATTTCAATTTTATCACTTCCTACCATTTCCTATCATATAATAAAAAACTGTGTTTGTTTATTGATTTTATTTAAAATGGAACTGAGAAAAACAATTACAATCAGAGAGAAAAAGAAACGTGAAAGTAAAATGATGTGGAAGATAAATGTTAATTTTAAGATGAAACTGTTCTTTGTTTAAAACCCAATTGGGTTCCATCAAATCGTGTGAGTTGGAATTTGCATGCCACATGCAACAAAATCACAAACGACTATAATATCAAACAAAAGACATTTGAGGCACACGCAAATATTGCCACATCAACACCTTCCACCGCCTTCCTCAAACTTACATTTACCATTCAACGCAGTTTGTGTTTGTGCAACCATAAAAATAATACCAATATTTATCACAATTCAACAATCGTCAAACTTTATTGGCAATTTGCCAATTTGAATAAACGACGGCAGACAGACGCCAAATAACGAGCGGCAACGAACGGAAGTGGATGCAGCAGCAACGTTTCAAATATGAACATGTCATATATGTTGAAGTCTCCATTGCCGCCGTTCCCGTTCCCGTTACCGTTCACGAGCTATGCCATTCCAGCCACCCTACCCAGTTTGCAACAAAATCGACGACGACGACGACGACGACGACGACAACATGATTGAATGCATCGCATCGCAGCAGCAACAGACTAACGAGGTGGCATGCAATCATTTTGTGAGCACATGTGTGGCAACAAGTGAAATTCATAAAGTTGGTGCGTTGGTGGCAGGGACTACGATCATGCTGCACCTTGCTTGGTTTATTGCCTTGCATTCATTCAATGCTTAAGCCGCCATCAAGTCGCGCCTGTGTATCAGAGTCAGAGTCACTGCTTTTGGCGCGCGAACAATTCAAATCGAAATTGGCAATAATCATTGATGATGGTGGGGGCCACTTAACAACGAATGAGATTTTATTGCAACGCATTGCAAACCTGGCAATCTTACACAGTCGAGTTAAGCTGTGAATTATTAAAAGACTTTGAATGCGTTTCTTAACGAGAATTAATAGATTTGTTGTACGCTACTAGACATCAATCATGCAACAATATGTTGCAGGCTGGCAGACTTTCAAACAAACGCCTTCACTCCAAAAGTTTGGAGATTGGAGACAGGAGACACTATGAGTTTCGATTATGCAAACTGCAAAGGCTCCTACCAATCTCTGCACAAATGTTGCAAGTTACTTGGCAGCAGCAATCAGCTCAGATGATGTTACTGCCCCTGCTGTCGTCAGTGTCGTTGTTGCCAGCTTAGCTTTGCTTAACCCGGCTGCCATGACAAATTATCATCAAGATGCACCCTTGACATTTGAACGAACAAGCGAATGAAAATAAAAACAGTTTTGTTTTGTTTTTAGAAAGTGTTTTGTTTTGCATTCGACGACATCACAGATGAAATTTCCACCAAACAACAACAACAACAACAACAACCTTCTTCTTGCAACATTCAATTTCCCCACATTTGTTTCGTGCTAGAAAAATGGAAAACCAAATGAAGTTTTCCGTTTGTTTTTGGTTTTCCTTTTTGTCGCTTGTGCTGCTGTTGTTGTTGGTATTGTTGTAAATTTATCACGTGGCGATTTTATGATAATCACTGGAGTAACCCAAACCAAAGTTAAAATGCTTATGAGGAAGAAGCCTCAACCGAAAATCAACATTAACATCATCAACATAGAATTGGAAAGCCACGAAGAAAATCGAAAACAAATATGAGGGTCGTCAAGGGTTACGACTTTATCAGTGACAGTTGACAGTGTTGCACGTTGCCTAAATGCCTGTCGGTATTGTTGGTTAAAGAAAATCGTGTGAAGGCGCCAAAATGCATAGCAAAACTTCACGAATCATGGTGCAAGGTGCATATAGTCAGCACAATATTTAGTAATGTTTCCACCTCATGCTGCCTGCCTCATCACACTACTCTGTGATCAAATTGACTTTGCTATGTATCTCAATCCATTTAGACGGAAATAAACTTTACAAACAACAAAAATATCAAATCATTGACAGCTTTCAAAGATTTTAGCCTCGCAAATGCCAAGCAACATTAACAGATGATCATCGACAGCATGGAAACAGAAACAATAATAACGCTAAGATACAAAAGAGTGTTCAAATGTCGGAAGACAATGCTAAATAATAAACAGATTTGAATAGATTCAGATATAGAAAAACATAAACTGAAAATCAAAAGATTGAGCGAAAAACAACAAAGGGCAAACTACTACTACTACTACTACCTCAATGGGGCTGCCACCGCACAGCTCATCTTCTAAAGACACCATTAGTTTCTATTTATGTTTCATCAACAATAATAACATTTGCCCCCCTTTTATGTAGCAGCAATAAACAAAGAGTATTTCAATTTGCACTTTAATGAAGCTCCTAGACCACAAAAATAACTAACTTAACTAAGAGATATTGGGGCAATAAAAATTGGAAATATTTCAATTTATTGTTGATGCTTTAAAAGATCTGCCCTTTAACTTGGTAAGATCTCTAGGTTTATAGTTGTTATCATGTTTATTCTTCTCAGGATTCAAATCGGTGAGACCTTTAAAAAAAAAAGCTAATTTTAGTTTCTTCGTTAGAAAAATAGCGATTGTTCTAATCAAAATTTGTTTCCTTAATATGGAAATCTTCTCTTACATATCTCTCTTACTATCATCGCTTTAAGAATGTAGTTTTTCATACAACAAGAACAACCATTCCGCCCTTGTACTTAAGATTCGAAAACAGATTTCTCTGCTTAGTTTCATTAGAATCAACTGAACAGCTAGGACGGCTAAAGAAATTTGAACTATAGTCTGTTTCTTCAGAAGATGGTCACGAGCTTATAATATCATATATGTACGTACATATGTTTTTAAAACTATCGTGTTTTACTACAATTTCCTAACCATTTTTTCCAAGAAATAATTTGCATTAAAAATTTTCGAAAATTATTGGAGAAAGTCAAATTGACTTCAAGGAGAATTATCAAATTCCATATGTCATTCGATCGACTATGAATATGAACTGCTTGTTGTTAACCAAACCATTGTAAAACTTTATTGATCATCAGTTTTAGTTTTCCTTTCCTTTCTTTCTTTTTTCTCTCAGCTTCTGTTATGTGATTTTTACTTATCGTTTTTATGGAGAAGCAAATGGAAGAAAAGCAACCTGATAAATTAAAATTTGCACGCAACTTCAATTGCGGCGGTTATGACAAATCCACTTAGTAATTCGGACGAAATGAAGACTCGTGTGTGCCAGGAACTGAATGATATTTTTGTCGACAGACAACTTAACCAACCAATTTCTCGGATAAGAAACGAAACAATTTTATAGTTTTCTTGATTTCTTGATTTTTTGTAAAAAATATCTAACTTAATTGCGGAAGTGAATAATTTTGTAAATGAAAAAGTTATTTTTGGCATTATATTCTCCACATCTTTTCTTTGTTTCTGTTTTTAAAGTTTCTCACCCACATTTTACTTACATGCCCAAAATTTACAAACGTTTTTTTTTTTTTTTCAAATCCAAAAGGTTATAAAATTCTTACCTGAAAAGAAAAAGAAGAGAACAAAAAAAAAACAATTAATAAAATTCAAAGTTTTACAATAAAATTAAGTTAATAAATTAAAAAATCGACAAAGTGTGGAACATTTTATGGAGTATAAAAATTGGTTTTCTGGGAAGATATAAATTGAAAAATGGTAAAGAGAAAGAAAGGCATTTCGATCATCAATTCTTTAAGTAGTCGACTTCATGGGATATGAGACAAATAAAATAAGATGACGGGAAAAATGAAATGGAAACATTCAATGAAATATGCACATTTAAAACATAAATTGGGAAAGATTTTTTTAAAGATAATAATAATGATGACAACACCAAGAATCGAGTTTAAATAGTGTTCGATATCAACAACATTCGAAAAAGATAATTCAATTTGTTGCACTGACAAAAACAAAAACCAGAATGAAAGAAAAAAAGAGTAAAAAATAAAGATTGAAATGCAAATGAAATAGTTTGGCCACACATGGAAGAAGAAGGAACGATGACACACCAGCAACATCAACATCAACAACAATAGAAATACACAACATTAATGAAACTAAACCAAATCCAATGCAACAATCAGTCACATTCTCTCACAAATAGACAGACTCATAGGCAGACAGACGGACAGGAAAACTATTGTACAAGCAAGGAAGTATGGTTTTTATATGGAAAAAACTATTTCAAGTTGAAAACTTCCCAATTGAAGAAAAATCTCGAAGCGTGAAAGCGTGCAGTGGGAGTGCAATGACGTTCGCTTGTTAATGAAATCATTTTATACACAGATACACAATACTCTGACAAAAATACTCTTCGATACACTTATATAGATGCAATTCAACAAATATTTCAACTATGAAACTACATAATTTATGCATCAAATCATCAAATACTCTCGAAAATAATAGAGGGAAAAAAAATCAAAGAAAATTTTTAGTTACTCATCGTCGTCGTCGTCGTCGTTCAATAGATTTTCACCTAATTTTCTGGCTTTTTGAACGCCGCAACCGCGTGACAATCCACTAAGGAAACATGCATATAAAATACATAAGTGTGGGCGTTGATTGTCATCATGACCGACTGAATGACAAACTGACTAACTGACACTTACTTAGTATGTTTGTGAGTGTAGTAAGAAGCGAGTGAGTGACTGGCACATGGCACAAAAAGTGATGAGGTGAAATCTAGAAAAGGGGTCCAAAATATTACCATACCACTATCATTTGTTGACGGCCAAGAATTTGTCGTGTGCATAAAGCGTGGAAGTGGAAATCACCATTCATTACCATTTTGGGGTTAGTTGGTTTTCTTTAACATGAAATTTAGTTTTTCTTACTTAGGTTTTATGTTAATTTAGCTCAAGACATGAAAATGCTTTAAATATTTTATACTTGTTATCACTGTTGCATTTGTTACTTTGTACGGTTGATACTTGTCTTCTTGTTTGTTTATTGACTGGGTTCTGCCTTTATTATTTATGTTAAAGTTGACCCACTTTCCGATGGACAGCGATAAGATAATGAAAAAGTAAGGAAGAAGTGTGATGGCTTAGTCTTCTTATAAATAATGGATAATATTGCCAGAAAGGGATTGAAGTAATAGAGAAAAATTCATCCATTATGAGTTGTTAAATAATATCAAATTTTTTTAATTTTGATCGATAGATTCTCATACATATGTGATAAGAAAGCATTATGACCATAGTGAGATCTTAAGTTGTATGAAAAATCTTATTAGATGTTACAAACTTATTTCATTACAACTGAAAGTAAATACCATTTTGTAATCCAATATCCAGGATTCTTCAACTACATAGGAATTTGTCCATTGTAAGTATTAAGTATTATTAAGAAATATACCATATAGTGATACTCCACTGCATGTGAAAGTTTCGAAATGATGAGAGACTCAGAAGATATCAGATTATTGTAAACAGTTTTAGGAAAGAATATTTTGTAAAGGATTGGCATGTGTTTATAGATCCATGATTCATCATCATATGAAAGCAATCAAGAGACAAAAATATATAGAGAATTCTGGAAACATAATACTTCATCTATATATATAAACATTTCTTT
This sequence comes from Amiota minor, assembly GCA_037043295.1. Classification (NCBI taxonomy): domain Eukaryota; kingdom Metazoa; phylum Arthropoda; class Insecta; order Diptera; family Drosophilidae; genus Amiota; species Amiota minor. Next base: position 556,078 of record JBAMAW010000052.1, read on the forward strand.
TTCATTACTTTATTTTAAATTTCTCAACAGAACAATAAACCACCCCACCACTTGAGGTGGTTGCCTTACATTTGGATTGAGGTAAAAGAATTTGTAGATGTAAGGCATAGCATGAATCAAAAGCGAAATAGTGGGTGCAAAAATATTTCTTTTTAGCGCTTCAACAAATGGCAAAAATGCAAAATTGCAATGAAATAACAATAAACTTTGCAATAAATTAACAAACAAAACGCCAGCAAAAAAAAAAACTGCCTACAACAAAACCCATAGAAAAAAAAAACAAAACTTGAGCAAGCATGCAACAAACAATAAACAAAAGAGGAAGGAAGCATCAAATGAAATGTTCAGTTTTCCTATTCCTTATTTTCTCTCTTCTCACAAAAGTATCTGAATAGTACATGCGTCGTTGTTGCCGTCGTTGCCACAGTAGGAAATGTAATTCTTGAGCTTGGGTGGCATATTGCCACAAGCTGTGCTGCATACTTATAGTTGCAGTTGTTGTCTCTGATGTGATGTTGCTGCCTCGAATGTTATTCCACCATTGTACAGTATAGTATGTTGCTTGCTTACGTCTGCTTATATGTTTTGTTTGTTGTTGTCTTTTTTGTTAGTTTTGTGGTTATTTTCAGCAAAGAAAAAAAAAGGGAAAACTCTAAACAATTTTCCAACACTTTTTTTTTTTTTTTTTTTTTTTTCTTCATATTTTCCTCATATTTGCATGTTGCGAACGACAATAAAACCAAAACACAACAATAAAGCATAAACAAAAAATTTATAAAATGTAATGAAATAATGTAAAAAAGGCAGCAAGCAACATTAGACAAGCAACATGTTGCAATATGTTAAACAAAATACAGAAAATCTGTAAAAAAAAAAAAAAAAAAAACAAAACAAATCGCATTCATGCATAAAACACTTGAAGCAAACTCACTCACTCACTCACTCACTCATTCATTTCATTTTGCTTGAATAAATGAAGACCTTTGACTTTTGTATGCCAAACGCTTTGATGAAGTTGGTGATATGTAATAAGTACGAGTATATGAATATGAAAAACGAAATACATAATGGCAAATATAAAATGTCTAAATACTGAAAAAGTATTTCATGCAAAATAAAACAAAAAAAAAAAATTATTACGCAAACTTATGTGAACATCGCCTGATTTTTTGACCGCCGTAGGCATTGGTTTTGTTATTGGAATCTCAATCACAGCACAGTAACTTATTAGTTAGTACTACATATTACTTTTATTATGAGTCAATCAGGATAACCCCGATGTCTATATTTTTGATCTTCTATAGAAATATAATCGTATAACAGTGGCATAATAACAACCATCGGTGAGGGCTTCAAAGAAAGTTTAAATTTCATTGAAATGGAAAGGAAATATTTCAAGATTTGTCACTAGAAGGCAAAAGTCAAATGGTTTATTAGCCATTTTTTATCATCAGAATACATATTTCTATTTATCTCCAAAACCTTGCAAAATATTTATGTCGAGATAATATATTTCTGAATAATCTGCAAAAATGATTGCTTCTTGGACTGTGTTTGTAAAATTTCCTACATTTCTTTATTATTAATTCTCTTTAGATGTAGCAAGCATCATCTTTCCCTGGTCATAACAAAGTTGATAAGGAAGAATTCCAATTTCCTTCTTTTTTTTTTTTTCAAATTTTTCAATATAATCGATTCTGCTAGAAACCCTCAATTAATGTGTACAGATAAATTTTCCCTTTATAATCTTCTATTCAACCACTTTTGACTATTTTACGATTTGTACTCCTGCTATTAGTATTTTCATCTATGTACTCTTCATTTTATTTTCTGTCCTACATTTTTCCAAAAGAAAAGAAAACAAAATCAATTTCATGGCTTGTCAATCACTTTTGAGGTGAAGGTGAGTTTTAAATGAAAAATTGCAAAAAATCGAATTGAAATTGAAAATGCAATCAAAGAGAAATTCAGAAATTGTAGAAATATTGTCTATTAGTTGGAGATACGAGGTACGTGTACAAATAGACGAAAATCAATGAATCGATCAATCGATTGCATCGTGTAAACCCTTTCTTTATGTTACTTGATTTTCTCATTCAGTCGACATTGGGACAGAGATTTATTGCATTTTATCAAATTTCATTGCAAAATTTTCGTTTATATTCACGCTTTTTCTTTCTTGCAAATTTGGTGATTTCAATTTTCAATTTTTTCTATTTGAGTCGAGAGAGACATCGATGTTGATGTCAAAGGTTAACATAATATTTTCGATTGTATTTCAATTTTGCATTGAGCTATAAATCTTAAACCAAACACAACAACAAACAAACAAATTCTGCAGCAAATTAAAAGTCATAAATAATTTTTTAGAAAAATCATGAGAAAAACAAAAAATACAATTTACTTTCAACAAAATCAAAAAAGTGGTAATTGCAAAGCAATATGCCAATATCAACAGATGCCAAAAATAAAATAATAATAATAATGGTAATATTAATAACAGCAACAACAAGAATATAAAAGTATTATATTAGTTGCACCAGAGTGGCAGCAATGGCAAGCAACATGTTGCAAGTTACATGAAATAATTGTGAATCAGCGGCGGTGGCGGCTTCATCTTTAGTTGATGGTGGCGACGGCAGTCAGGTCTCAACTTCATGGAGTTTTTGGCTTTTTTTAAATTTTATTTGTTAGTGTTTTTGTTTGTGTTGAATTTTAATTAAGCGAATAATTAGAGTCAAAAGTTCAAAGCTTTGGCAATAATTTTAATCTGTCGTTAAGACAGCAAATTGACACACGTCGTGATAAACGAAAGTTTTTTTTTTGTGTGGAAAAAGAAGACAAGCGCTATAGCTCAGTGGGTGGTTCATTCTTGAGAGGTTAACACTCACAACACCCCACAGGGATCCAACGACTAATCAAAGAAAAAACAACTTTGAATGCTTGATTGTTTTCCAATGAATTGGCGCCACTGCAAGTACTTGATCGCAGTTAAATGAGAGTTCAAATTGATGCTAGCTTAGATTTAAGTTAGATATTATAAGCCCACACACACATACACACAATCTCTGATGCAAGCTTCATGTAGCTTCCTCAACAATCATCATCACATTAACATTAAACATATCACAGTAATGATCATCATCATCATCTACATGTAGACGACAGCAAAATGTCAAACCTAAGAAACTTTCAATTAGAAAACTAAACAATATCATTTTCCAAATTGAATTAATCGCAAAGAGAAGGAAGGGAACTGAATTGGTGAATTGATGGATTAAATAGGTGCAACATAGAGATTATTACTGTGATCATGTTGCTGTAGGTTGGGCTTGATTGTCTATAAGAAACAAAAACTTTACAAGACGCTTAATTATTTTTGTTATAAGATTGTTATTTCAATTGGCGAAACACACACCAACCCAGAAAATTTTGACAACATCCACAAAACAAAAAACAAAAAAAAAAAAAAAAGAAAGAAAAACACATGTTAGATTTTAATAAAAACAACAGAAACAATTATAGGGAGTTTTTTATTTTTCTGTTGTGCGTTGAAATAAACCCACGCAAAAACGCCCAAAGTTATGCTTCATCATCATCGTCATCATCGTCAATGAGGAGGATAAACATTTTGGTGAGTTGCGAGTTTTGTTGAGGAAAAGTTTACATTTCTTTGTTACATAAGTGCAGCAATTTTTCCTAGTTTCTTATAACACAACAAATGATAAATTGATGAAAAGTAATAAAGTTTTTAACAAAAACCAAACCAAGCAAAACATGACAAGAGAGAAAAGACTTGAGAAGAGATTGAGTTTCGCCGATTGTGGCACAACCCACAATAAAATAAAATGCAACATGTAACAACATCATAAGTGCAGCAAAACATGCGTGTTAAGCGTGCAACAAAATGATTGAGGCATGACAATAAACAAAACACAGATGGAAATGGGAAGAATATGCAACAGCAACAGCAGCAGCAGCGGATACAAAGATTTGTTGAAATTATCAAAAAAAAAAAAAAAAAAAATTAAGAGTTGAGCCAAGTCGTGTTGCGTGTGCTGCATTTGTAAATTATGATTGTTGCATTTAAATTGATGTGTTTATCATTACGTATTTTAACGCTTACAGCAAACTACCATATTTTTCCCCTTATTCAACTGTTGAAAGGTGACTCTTCTTCATTCATTTTGAGTATTATGAGATGTCAAAGAGGTAAGCCTGAGTATTTGTTACTAAAATAATTTTCCTTCTTTTCAAGTAGTACAAATCCTCAAACTCAGGATGGATTTTAGTTTGGTATTCACATAGTCTCACATCTCAGGGAAGAAAAGGTGAGCTTAAAGTCTCCATTATCTCTAGTTTTCCACTATTAAATCATTTTACATATATGAAGCACTCGATTACGAGGCACTTCAAGTTACATTGAATTTATACAAAGAGTTTAATCCAAAACCCTTAGAACAATTACTGTGCTATATCCGATCTAAGGACGTCCACAAAAGGAATGCACGAGTTTCTGGTTACAAATGAGTTTCTACTTATAGAGAGTAACAAAACAGAAGAAATTGCTCAACATATTAATCCACTGAACAAATTTCTTGTTCCTTCGCATACATAAACGTTTATGTAAGTTGGAAATATAAAACGCATTCAAGATTTTTTGACTTGTTAGCACCTTTCTTAATAAAGATTCGCATTCCAAATCTAGTTCGCATAAAGCAATAGATAACGGCACACCAGCGAGTTTACAATTTCACCGTCAAATATACTGATTCACCATGAAGGACATTTTTATAAATATTTTATATTTATTTTTCTTCTTCGTTTTTTATTAAACTAGCAGAAGACTCAATAAACAATATCTGTGGCAACAATTCAAAGTAGCTTAAGTCGAATTCAATGAAATCAATGTTAACAAAATATATCTCCATTTAAGATATTTTGACATGTGTATTACAGTTTGAAATAAGTTATGTTATAAAGTAAAGTGATGTAGCTATGTTTCTATCCCAGATTTTTCGAAAATTCCTTAGTAGAAATATATGTTATGATGCGATGAAAAACAGAAACATTCAAACTCAATTTTCGACTTAAGTTACTTTGACTTGTGCCACAGATATACGAGTATATAAAGTTTCATAATTTTTTCTTAATAACCACACGATATACAACATGCTAAACATACTCGTATTTATAACATTTTCATGTTTATCAACACAATGTTGCATCTTTCATCTTTCAAATGTTGCAAATGAACAATCTCAAAACTTACGAATAAACATAAAGTTGCCAATGAATAAAAAAGAGTGCCAAATGAATAAATTCTTTTAATTTTTTATTGATTCAATTTCAAAGAAATATCAACGAAATTTGTATCTTTGTTTTTTGTGAATATTTTGTTATGAAAAAAATATAAAAATAACAACAAATCACTGAATCACTAGGCCGGCAGAAGTGATAGAAAAGTAACTATATTATGTAGTAAGTAGTTCGAGTCCGCAAAGTCAGGCTGCGCCTTCAAAACTTGATTAAACTTGATTTTCTTATTTGCTCTTTTTTTCTTTTTTTTTTTAAATTGTTGTTAATATATTATTTTCTAAGTCTTAAACTTGAGATATTGAAAGGTGATAAAGATGATGAATGAAATTGAGGCGCGCCTCAAATATAAGAGATATAAAAACTGATGACAAACCAACAAAGAAAATCTCAAATAGAAAGAAGTAACAATGAATGAATGAACAATGTTAGAAAGGCAAACAAACATAAATAGAAAACAAAAACAACAGTAATAAAACATCATCATCATCATCAACAACAACAACAACAACAACAACCAAATTCAAGAGCATCGCGATTAATGTGCAACAAACTAAAGATAAAGAGGAGTCTAAGACTAAGCAATTTCAACAAAATGCCACGTGGCAGGGGGTGACAAAAGGGGGATATGAATTCAGGCGAAAGCGCAGTGGGAGTAAAATTTCAGTTGTTGCTCACTTTATTTTTTTATTTTTTTAAATAAATTACTAATTATAATAATTATTTTTATTGTTTCTTTTTTTCTTGTGATGTAGTGAAGAGATAAAAACAAAAATAAAGTAAAGAAAAATCAAATGTGGAAGAGAAAAATTATATTAGTAGAAGAAGGAAAAGTCTTTAAATAAAAATTATATAGAATTATTTTGTTGTTTATTGGAAAGTTGCTTATTAGATGCAACGCCCACGATTTGTTGCTTAAGAAAACTCATCAAGTCTTGAGTTTTTGATGGAAATTATAAAAACAACAAATGAAAGCTACATCACATGGTTACTTATTTAACCAACAAAATAAGTACAACGAGAGAAAGAAATTTGAAATCATTTAAAGAGAAGATATACGAACCAGGGTTACCACCTTTGCATACATCAATGTCTTCATTTAAATTAAAAATAATTAAAAGATTGCCACATGTGTGCGTCTGTGCAAACATATGAATCATACAGAAAATTACATTCATTTGGATTTAACTTCAATTAAAATTCAATTTAATGTCTTTTATACACTTTGCAACACTGGTGTATATCACTTTAGTCTGTTGATTGTCACAATTAAAATAATTACATACAGGAAAATAATGACAAAGGATTTTGTGACTAATTCAGAAGGCTCCTAACTTCTAAATTTCGAAATAATAAGAGCCCAAACTATATGGCCTCCTCAGTTGTTCCATAGGAACTCAATGGAACAAATGTATATGTTATGTTTAAGAGAAAAATGTTTCCATTTGTCAAAAAAAGAAACCATTGGCAGAATGGCAGGCAAAAATGATCGAATTTTAAAAGAAAGTCTCATAGAAAAAGCAGCCGGGCAACGTAAAGTTAACAATCCTCACAAACCATTAATCATAATATTTTTCACTATAACAAAACTACTATATAAAATACTTGACCATGTACAAATTTTTATTTAAATTGTTAATTCAAGATTTTTCTTTAGTTTTTTAAGATTTTCATATGAAGTTTGTTTACATGGTCTAATTTCTTGGATGTCCAGATTAATGTAGGATTCATTTGCTTAGGAGCAGAATGTCCGTTCAAATATCTTCCTTCTGCTTACGTCACTCACTCTCTCACTCTCATGATAAACATACCCAACTTATAAGCAACAAGTGTATTTTCACTTTAGTGAGACTAAAGTTTGCCATTTTAAATGTAGTTTCTTTCATTTTGTTCCCCTCTGGATTAAATGAAACACTCAGTGTGGTTAAGCATCTTATGTCACCTCCTCCTGACAACTAAAATTTTACCTTTTAGATGGAGAGTCTATTGCGAATCAGGGTGGACAGCTGCCGGTTTACTAGCAACGGCAGTAACACTTCAAAAAAGTTGAACTACGCCCAATTTTAAAATTTTTCCCGACAATTTTTCCGTTTAATTCACAACTTCAAAGCAACAACCAACATATGGTCAGATATTGTTGCTATTGTTGCTATTGTTGTTTTTCTTATATCTCACTAATTGTTATGGTTTTTTTGCTTTTGTTTTTGTTACAAGAGCGCGAAAATTTTAAGCGATTATTTCTGTTGTTTTTCTTTTTTTGTTGATAATTGAATACACAACAAAGTTTTATAGTCACGTTCAATTATATTCAAGTTTCGCTTAAGATCATCCCCCGCCATCCACCTCTCCCAATTGACATAGCGAAATGAAAAAGTTGTATGGCTTAGGCCAGAGCCTCAAACAAAAATTTCTTTATAAATGCTTATACCGGAAGCGGTGAATGTTCAACTAGTAACGGATACAATAACGGGCGGGTGTTTAATCATGGATCATACACAGTTTTCAAGTACCATTTTGTTCTTCTGGATTTTTTCTCTAATGACTAGTTACAGTAGCAAAACACGTTCGTTATAACACTTCTAAGTTAACGAAGCAACAACCAGTGAGAGTCAACCAGAGCCAGCCAGACAATTCAGATCCAGCCGAGTCCAATCTAGTCGACTTCCAACTGAGCTAAGCTTGTTAACTGCACTTGCGTATCCCCTTTCTGTCTCTCCCTCTCTCTTCTCTATCATTCATTCAAGTTAAAGTGAAGTAAAAGGTATCATCACCACAACAATGTATAGATGCCGTTGCTGGTTGCTTCCTTGGAAGTTCGAATGAAGTAATTCGCCAAATTCAGTAGCAGAACTAATTTCGCTCACAGCGTCAGTCAATAGTACTTAATTTCAGATTCATTAAAACCATTCTCCATTCGCATTCGTTCTGCAAAAAGTTAAATGCAAAGAACTCTGCCGAACCACAGAACCAGTAGTGAAGATAAAGAATAGTACGATCGCTTGCATTTTTTCATATTTGCCAAGTCTATAATCATCATGGGAACAACAATAACTCGCTCTACATGTTGTCAGCTGGGGCCAACCAAAGCCAAGATGCTACTGCTTCTTACCACAGCTCCACCGTTACCTTCACCATCACCATCACTATCACCATCACCATAACAATGCATTTTTAACACCATTTTTATTAGGCTTACGAATACCAAACAAAACCAAAAACAACTAAAAATGCCAGACTCTACTTAACAACAAACGGAATTAATGTATTTTTACGCTTGGAAAATGATTGTAAAATGGAAAAACTATTACAATTATAAATAATGTGAAATTTTTCTTAACAGAAAGTAAATATATTGTACTGAGAACGAAATATTACGCATACGCCACTTTGTGCCACGAAAGCAAAGCAAAACCAAATGAAAATTAAAATAAATTTTTGCACGCTTTTGAAGTTTTGAGTTTGAGGTTTATTTTTCTTGCTTTTCATTTCATTTTATGATGTTGATGTTGATGTTGCTGTTTGTTGGATGCATCGAAATGGAATGCATTTTCCATGCACCTCAAAAATATTTTTCTTTTTTCTTTCTTTCTAAACATTTCCGCAACTTACAATTTGCTGTTGTTGTTGATGGATAAACAAATTGAGAGAAGCATTAGGGGAATTTTTGGTTTGAAATCAAATTTAGTGCGCGTGAATTCGTTCAACTTTGAAAACTCGGAGTATTTTTTCAGTTGCACTTGATTGATTTCCGGAATTTTTCAATATTTGATTTTGTTTTTCATTTCACTCATTGGTCTCAATAGAGGTCAATGAACCACCTGCACTATTATAAGAGAGATAGAAAATGTTAAAAACTAAAATTAGGCATATTTATGCAACATCAAATTATGTAAATCGCCTTTTGTGCGGGCGGCATCAGGCGTTCCCTCAACTCAGTTTGTGTACGAGTGTCTCTTATATTTTCTTAAATTTTTGAGTTTCTTTTTTATTTGGCAGTTAGAAAATAACATAAAGTAAGTAAGGTAAGTAAGTAAATAAGAAAATGCTTATTTAGCCATTTAACGTTTGGCTTCCTTTGAATTTTTCTTGCCTTGTTTTTTTTTTTTTGCATTTTTTAATGTTTCTTGCCTTCATCTACCCGCACATAAATGTTGTGCAACGTGTGATTTAAGCGTAGACTGAGATACAGTAATGTAAACTTGGTCATTGAATACTTTTAAGAGGATTTGCATAAACAACAGTTATGTATTGTATGCACTAAGCAAAATTTTACAAGTAACGAAAAAATAAAAGAAAATCCAAAGAGAAAAACTTTTATGACTATAATTTAAAGGGGGCAAGAAGTTAAGTCAAGAAGTTCATACAACAAAAGTCAGAATGCAATAGAAGAAAATAATGATGATTAGCTTAGAAAGCGAAAGGGAAAAACACAAACACACAAACAAATTGTAATCGTAAGTATTCATTCTTTAAATTTATAAATGAAAGCATGCTGGATTTGTTAAAGATGATGGAATATGGTTGCATGACACATGACTTAAAGACGACATTACTATCTTAGTGAGTGGTGAATCTTATGTAGATTAAAAGGTTATCACTCTTTCTCTCACTACACTTTTATGATACAGTTTGCAACACCTGAATTAAATTTGAGTAGTTCTTGCTATGAGTTCTGTAGTTTTTGAGATATGTCAAACTAAACATTATGGTTTAAAGATTAACAATTTAGAGAATAAGTAATTGAGCTTAATTTGTTATACTACTGGCCATGGTTGAAAAGAATTATTATTTCTTACTTTTTCCTTTCTTATACGATTTCAAGAATTTTATAGTCTTTTTCCCCCATTGTAAACTGCTTAAAACCTTCCAATCGAATTGAATCTCCTTCAAATTTAAATTAAGATCATTGAATAATCATTTTAAATTTGACATTTTATTTTGCAGTGAAAGTGTTGCTGCACCTCCCATTTCCTTTTGTCTCGTCCAATCGGTCGTGTGTATTTAATTTGTTGCTGCTTCTTCAGTTTCGTCAATAATAATGGTGATGATGATGATGATGATGATGATGATGATGAAGCCCACTACACCCAAGGTGTCGACAAGGTTAAGCAAATTAATTTCATTTTTGGCTTAAGATAGACAAACAAAAAATTGTTTAACAAAAATACTGAAAAAGTCTAAAAATGGTTAAACTGAGTTGTGGCTTTTGGCTTTACCTTTTGGCTGATTTACGCGTAATGATAACCAATAACATGAAACATTTAAGAGTTGTTTTCTTTTTATCTTATTTTTCCAATGTTGCTAAACATTGTCACTTTTACCCAAGTTCAGTTTGCAACTTGCAACATTGCACTTGAGGTTATCGGCAAAAAACTATCAAAACAAACTCAAAAAGCAAGCAACCAAACAAAGTGTTGCCACAACGACAACGACAACGATGACAATGAAGACCAAATTCAGTAAACAAAAAAAAAAAAAAAACAGAAACAAAAAACCTAACCAAGTTCAAATGAAGTAAGGTTCCAACCACCTCCACCACCATCACCACCATCACCATCACCACCATCACCATCACATATTGCAATAAAAACTGAGTACGCAACATGCGCGACTTGCCACAACTTGGCAATATTACATGAGTCTTTTTTTGTTTGGTTGTTCATCGTTTTACTACTGCAAATTTTAATGGCTTCCGTTGAACTTGGCTTAAAACTTAAAATTGTGTCCAAGTCCACACATCCCATCCGATGCCTTCCCTCTTCTTTATTATCACAGTTGTTTATTGACAAAAACCTAACAACAAAAAACAAAAAAAAAAAAAACTAATTGTTTTGCAAGCGAAGGTCAAGCGGGTGTTTGCCACCACACACGTGTGTGTTTCATTTGTATAAGGGGCCTTAAGCTGGATATATCCACCAGTAGATCCGATCCCACAGTGAATTCACTCAAAATTGTTATTACTATTATTATGAAAAAGTAACTGCAAAGCGCAAGTCAATGAACTTCCCACAAATTTTGTTAAAACTTGGCCAAAAGTCGACAAGAAAACAAAAAAAAATTATAGCAGCTGTCGGTCGGTGGCAATAGAAAAGCGTTAGCCAAACCAAACTAAGCTGGACAGAGTCTGAATTATTATAGTCTCTTTTAAAGGCTAAAAGTAATTGCATCATTGTCAGCTTCATGAAAATAAATAAAATAATGGAAAATGCTTGTGAAATTATCATAAAATTTAATAATGAAAAATTGTCCACATTGGCGTGACACTTGCATCTTTCATCCCTCGATTGGCTAGTTTCAATACCCGCCACCCTCACACAATTCCTCGATCTCCCATGCCATTCTAAATGCTGTCCTTGTTAACATTTTTCCATGTTTTTTTTTTTTCTTTTTTTAGTTTTCTCATTTTCCAAATAAAAAAATGTGGTTAAGGGGTTGTTGGTTGCAGTATGGGGGAATTAGCCATTCTGGCTGGTATGTGGCACATAATCATTTGCAACAATAACAACGACAATAAAATTACTTTTAACAAAACAACACAAAATAAAATAAAATAATAAGTGGCATACAACAAAATTGTAGCAAGTGTACAACTTAAAGCAAAGCAAATACAAAAACAGAGCAAGTTATTATAGCAAAAGAGGGAAACTTATTTGTATTCATTCGTATACACACATAGTCAAATATATGTAGTATTGTGTGTGTGTGTGTGTGTGTGTGTGTTTGTAGAAAATTATGCGTTTAAGCGCAAAACCAGCCGCTGGAACGAAACTAGAATTAACTGAACTGAACTAAGCCAAAGAAACGAACCACCATCATCAAAAAAAAAAAAAACATTGAATAAAACTTCGGCCTTAACTGTACCCACAAAAAAAAAATACAACAATTCACCATGAACAAAGCCTTTCAAGTTGAGCGAATCGTTGGCATTTCATCAATTTCACTTTAAAGAAATCTTCAAAGTGAAGTCAAGAATGAATTCCATGCGGCAAAATGTTGAGAAAATACACTACAAATGAATAAAAGAAAAACAAAAGGAAAAAACAAAGCAAATTTTTAGTTCAGTTTATATGAGAACGATGTTTTTGAAATATCGGAGGACTTCTCTGTTAAAAAAAAAAATTAGCATAATAACAAGAGAAGTCTTTGTACTCAATATTCGAAATTTGAAATATTAAAAATTACAAAAGAATTTTTTCCATGACTAACAATGATGATCTGGATCAAATTACAATCAAACGCATCAGGCTGCGAATCCGACCCAAATTGACAAGAAAGTGGCGAAAGCCCTTCCGTGGAAGGGAGTGTTGTTTGTGACGTTAATGGTCAATCACCATAATCACAAAGCCCGAAAACCCCGAAAGTGTGCTACAACGCTCTCCAAAATATTCGAAAGAAATTTTCTGGCGCGGCAGAACAAATTCATCGGATTGTCCAACACATTCATTCTGCGTTTAAGGTGAAACAATATTCCTCCACAGTTTTACTAGTCTAGGCTAAGCAGGCCCTCCTTACGGTCAGGATTGATGGAACACTCCTGCTCAGCAAGCAGTACGTTCCTTCTCTGTGGCAGTCAGAGACAGGAGATCCGCCATCAGACGCATGTATGCAGGCGTTCCGCAAGGCAGCGTTCTCGCTCCAATCCTATACGCACTTTACACCTCGCACTTGCCGATTGCTATATATGCTGACGAAACGGCTATTTTCTACAACTCCGGGTCACCCAATGAAGCGGCCGAAAAAGCAAACCATTATTTAATAAGATTTAACCCCTGGGCCTAACGTTGGAATATAATGATCAACTCCACCAAGTCTAGTAATTGCACTTTCACCATCAAAAACGGTGTCTGTCCAGTAATAAAATACACTGCAAGCTCCCTAATCTGGGGCACCAAGGCTACTTTCAACATTTCCAGACTGTGGACATGCCAGAGCAAGGCACTAAGAAGAATCACGGATGCTCCGTGGTTTGTCAGTAATACTACGATACCCCATTCGTTTCTGCCCTGTTCCGAAGTCCAATTATAAGGCGGAGGTAAAAAAAGACTCAATCTCCGTGAGCTCCTACTAAGAAGAATATAATAATTAACTATCACATAAGGATAACATCTAAGACAATTCAGTATTATAGGTCATGCAGATCAACTGCGTTAAACATTTTATCATTGAAGACCATTAGAGTGAACTGCTCTACACACTGTACAATATTTTCCGCATTGTGCAATAAATGTCTAATTTTTTTAAATTTTCTACAATATATTGTACAACTGATGATAAGTTTAAGTATTCGATTAAGTTTGTTATTTGGAGGTTATTCCATAAGATTGAGATCATTTTCTATTGTCAAAGACAATTTTTGTGTCATGGTATCCTCAATAGTTTTTCTTCAAAATAACTTAATTTGATACATTTATAGACTCTATAACTACTTCATTGAAAATTTTCAAATAAAATAAATAAATTTTAATCAAAAAAGCAATAAAAGAAAAATAAATAAATTGTAAAATCATTTTGATAGAAAAGAAAAACCTGTCAGCTGCAAACACTCCCAGACATAAAGAGAACAAGAAAGCAACAATCGAACACCAATAGACCATGATTTACTATAATAACCTAAGCCACAACTAACTAGCTCTATGATGTGTGAATATGGATGGAGAGGTGGAATTATAAGCCTTGAAATAACCCTACAAAAAAGCTATAATAGCTGGAGTTGATAAGGTGCAAAGCAAAACAAAACCCAATATGTAAAGATAAGATCTTTTAATGAAAGTTTGATAAATTTACTACAATAAAATAGAAAAAGTAAAGTAAAAAGTGGGGTGGGTGAGTGTGTATGAGGGAATATGTGTTGCACATTGAAGAAAGGCTGGCTTCCTAATAAAATGTTTTATTACATTAAATTTTCCATGAACTTTAACCTAAGACTTATGTATGTTATTATTACTATGGTAAACCAAGGTAAATTTAATACTATAATAAATATTTATGTTCTTGTAACTTCATTTTACTTGTTCTATGTTGTTGTGTTGGTGATCCATAAAATTTCTAAAAATTTTAATTGTAACATAATTTCGTCGCCGGAAACCGTATGACGAGTGGTGATCGAGTGATTTACAGACTAACTAAACTGGTTTTTGATTATCTCTAAAATAACCATTAACCCACATTGGATATAACGAAACAAAAATATTTTAGCAAAAACCATTACGAATGAGTTATAACTTCATAAAGTTTGCTCATCTAAATGGGAAAAAAAATCATATGAGTCTCATCATCATCATCATCATCATGTACAATTGAGCAAAACAAAAAACAAAGGCTTTAATTAAATTCTTCTCAAATCCCCACAAAGATCGACTTCATTATGAAGACATAACATATGGCGGAATCTGGTACCAAAGATGTTGCAGTGAGTAGAAATAGCCTTGGGGCCAGGCCAAGTAAGACAAATAAATCATTATTTTGTGTATCTATAATTAATATTAAATAATATCTTCTCATATGCAAGACGCTATAATTTTGAAATCAAATTAAAGCAACAAATACTTTAAGATCTTCCTGGGAGGCACAACTATAAAAGTAGATAGGTATACTATACATATATGTACATGATACAATACTATAAAGATTTACGAGCGACGGAAATATGTCAAGATTTAGGTTATATACAAATGTTATTTGCTGTTCCAGATACAATTGGAATTACTTCGCAATGATTTACGAAATAGAGCGCGAGACAACAACTACAACTAAAAGAACTAAAGTAAATTTTAATATAAAAAAAAACAAAGCCCTAGGCTTCCATTGTTGTTAAAGTTTGTTGGAAAATAAAGTAGGCAAGAAATGGCACAAAAGCAACGCTTTTCTTAGCAAATCTTTTTGAAAAAAGCCGCATTTTGTTAGAAAAGTTGAACATTTTGTAGAATTGTAAGTGGAGCCTCCATAATTAAGTTGGCTTTTGTTAACTACTTACAATACGATACTCTATTGAGATACAAAATTTAAATGGAAAGCAATTAAGATTGTGAACAAAAGCATTCAATTTTAATTTGAACTTGAAAATTACATACTTCTTCATTTAAGTAATCGTAATATCTAATACTTAATAGATGAGATGAAATGATAATCGAGAGCTAGCATATTGCATAATATGTACTTTATAAAGATTTTTAGTAAATATGTTCAAATCTTTTGTTTATTTCTCAATAAAATAGCGCAAATGACTTCAATTGATGATAGCGGCGGCACACACTTTGAACCCGCTTTCAGAAAATGCCCATTAAAGACTTTGGTAATGCAATGAATTAAAGACAAAAGAAAAATGCTACTCAATATGGCCATATAAACATAATGGACTCACAAACGGACAGACTTCAATGCAGCCAATAACCAACCAGCTTTGGACAGACTAATCGAACAACCAACCGACAAAGCCTTGGTTGCTGGCACATGAACATAAAATAAGAAAAATATGCAATCCACAGATTGACCAAAATACAATGTTTTCAATTCAATGAAATTGCAAAACAAAAAAAAACAAAAAAAAACAGAAATCAAAGAGTTAAAAAATAATAATGATAATAAATGCCAAAGAAATTGAAATGAAAAGTTAATGCAATCCAACCAACTGCATTACCGCAGTAACAACAACTTCAACATCAACTTCAACAACTTTAACAACAAATTACATATTTTCCCGTTTGTATCGATAACCATTTAAGCCACATTTGAACATTTTGCTATTGTTAAAATTTTCATATAATTTTTTTTTTTTTTAAATAAAAATTGAAGATAAAACGCTTTGATATGCTGAACTGGAGATTGACTTTAAACAGCAAGAAAACATACAAAAGAACATTTAACTTCGATTCCACCATAAATTCCACACCACCTTCTATTGTACATTATATTTACTTAATTCTATTGGTAGTAACTTTGTTACGCTGCCTGACCAGAGATATTTTCTATTTGCACGGAGGTTTGGCCTTGTAGCGGTCTCAGCCTACTACATGTGTAGTCGCTTAAAGTCCTTGTGACAGTGGGGACATAAGCTCGCCTGATCTTCGATCACATAAATGCTGCCAGTTTGGCGGAATAGGTAGGAATAGACCTTGCTCCTAACAGTGAGAAAGCTATATCCATGAATATATACACTATATATATGTGCCATCTGTGGGTTACTAAATGCGCATTCTATTCCAAAGAGCTATAGGTTACATTCCGGGTCATTAACCCATGAACTTTTTGGAGTCTGTTTGGTAGTACCTCGGGTACGAAGTCTGACTAGAGGTTATTTCTGGTACCACGGGTGTTCAGTTGCCCATGGAACTTTTTCCGTCCTGGTCAATGGGTACGGCCCCTTTATCGTGGTCGATGTGGTTTAACACCTAAATGCGGGTAGAGTGTTTATCTTGACCTAGAGTTGCGATATACAACTGGGTGCAAGGACCCATAGAGCAGCTGAGGTTTAAGGTAGGCCTTAATTCCCGACCAAGGAGTGAATCATATGATCAAAAAAAGTACGACTTAAATTTGGAAACTGCGGACTGTCCAAGGGGACGTTTATTGACGTTTTTCAATCCATTCGCTAGGCTTTTGATATTAAGTCACCACAGACAGGTTCTAATTCGATGTTGAACTTTACTTTGAATATATTTCCATAAAATATTAAAAAACGTCACATCTGCTTTAAGACATGTGAAGTTGATAAATCCAATATTTGAAAACATTTTCATTTTTATGTTTTTTTTTTTTTTTCTTTTGTAATTTTTAATGAGTAAATTTTTAATTAAAGTAAATTATCTGTTGTCAAATTCTATCCCTGAACTTCCAAGAGAGCAAATACCTCTTTGAGCTTCCGGAAAAAGAAGTGTTAAAGAAAGATAATTTTAAACCGGATTTTTACAAAATTTTTAATATTTCCTTCAATGTCATTTTATGATTTATATATTGTATCAATTAAAAAACTTACGAATTTTTAAAATTTTATCTATGAAAAGGAAAACTGGTTCTTACCTGCAAAGAAAAGATAAAAAAGAAATATTTTGTTAGATAAATTCCACTTTATTTTAATAATAAAAACTTAACAAAGCAATTCATAAGACTATAAATGTGTTTAAAAGAAAGTTACAAGGTAATAAATTCATGAAGCGAATGTTGTTAATGAAGATCATGAGGGTTAGTCCGTTTAAGTTATGCAGCTCAACACAAATCTTAATTAGAGTACAACTTTATTTAGTTTGAAGTCATTTAAAAATTTAATGAAATGCCGAAACAAATTACCATGAAAACAGAAATACAAATTGAGGTTGAAATGTGTACACAGTTTGTATTAATACAAACTAACCACAGAGAGAAAAATGTTAAAGACCACAACTATTGCTAGTTAAGTTGGTTGTTTAGTTCAAAATAAGTTCAAATGGGGGAAGAGATATTTTATCATTTCTTTAGATAAATTTAAACTTAATAAAGTCAGAAGAAAGCCAAACTTTAATAACCCAAGGCCCACCAACCAATTTCATTGCTTTTAGAGAATTACTCTCTATCTTACAGTATCATACACAAAATGGCATAATATATGCTGTTTATTCCCACTTTAACAAAACAGAGAACCTAGCTAGTCCAAGACTCGCAATTAAGTTACCCTGACATCGAAGTAAAGTGATAGTATTAAGTTACCCTGACCTCGAAGTAAGATGACAATCACCATCGTTTGAGATGTTTTATTGGTGCTGAAACAATCACAACAATTGAACAATTGTCATGTTAATCATTTGATGATGCTTCTAAAACTCAACATCAAAAATGATTTATTTTTATTCGATATTTTTTTATTTGCTTTTAATTAACGCATTACTTTCTTTAATTCAATAAAATTAATGACCAAAGAAAAAACATAATAATAAAATAAACGATTTGTCTTCAAAGTCAAAGCCGCCAGTCAATCGTTTTGAGGCAATTCACAATGTCATCAATGCCATCATCGTCATAAAGACGATATATAAATTAATAAAAAGTACCAGGTATATAAACTCTGGTTTCATGCAATTTTATATACACTTCATACTCTTGAAGTCAAATTTGAAATCCTCAGCTACAAAAATATAGAAATTTCATGGTACAAAAGCTATATCAACTAAATTATATGTACGAGTATGTTGGTTTTATTTTTGGACATACTACAACATATAGTAATGTAGTTCGCCTATCTGAAAAGTTTCATTTGTATCACCTTAGAAATTTAGGTACAAAATCGTAGGTTTACACTTTGGTTTTTTTGTAAAGTTTTGAACGCTTTGTGGCACTACTTCTTCCGGTTATCAGGAAATTCTAATTATCAGAATAAGACAATCTTAATATTTTTGTTAAATTTTACCTTAATTCTTATGAAACTTGAAGACTAAATTAATTTGTATATATCTCTTTCTGGGAATTTCTAGACTTTTATACAAGCTCATTGTGCTTAAAATTCAATCTAGATTAAACATTCCAATTAAAAGTAATTTAAGATCCTAAGGCTTTTCTATAACTAGGCTACTGAATGAGTTAATAAAATTAGATTCTTAGGCTTTAGCAGTTAGTACTCTATTATCATTAGGTACTTTATTGGATATTTTACCTATTACAATAAATAAATAAATAATAATTTGTATGGAAACAAATTTCCATTTCAACTCTATATGGTCCTCTGAAACCTTGCTGTACAAACATCTCATCAAAGTCATAATACCTACTAGTATCAGTGTGAAAAAGTAATCTTATCTACTATAAGCTACTGGTTACTGACAACTTAGTGGTGAAGAAGTCCATATTAGTATGAGTATGAAAAATGCCTTTAATTTGACGTTTTTATTGCATATTTTCTTATGTGGTTTTCCACTTAACAGCAACAGTGAAAATGTGAAAAATGTATTTAATATTTTCACAGTTTCATCAATCAATCAATCAATGAACAAAGTCATGTGAATTTGGTTTAAAAGCAAATACAATAATGAAGAGAAGATATGAAAAACTTTGTTGTGTGAAATGTTAAAACACGACAACAAACACACGAAAATATTGTATAAACAAATACAAACATTGAAAGACAAAAAACAATAGACAGAGTTGATCTTTTGTTAAAAACAAATAGTAGTAGAAAAATGAAAATAATTATGAAAACTGAAACGATTGACTTTTCAGATAAAACAAAGTCTTGGACAGATACAAAATATTTATGCAACAACAAAATGATTTAACAATAAAATTCAAACAAATGTAATCAAGGTGTGGCACAAAGTTTAATTGAGTTGTAGATAAAACAAAAACAGAAACTTGTTGCTAATACAACAACATTTAATGTGCAAAGAGACAACTACCAATAGATTCAAATCAGAAAGCAAAAATAAAAGTATCTCAACAAGTTTTAAGTTTTTACAATACTCTGTTTTTATTTTTATTTTTGATAAGCTGTAAACCTCACTTCTTCTATGATGAAATTTAAGTATTTTCCAAGTCCTCCCGCTCTCTATAGCAACCAAATCACCAATGTTAAATTTTGGCTCAAAATCGCCTATTTTGACCTAAAAATGCAAATTAACAATGCCCGACTAAAGGCTAAAATAAAATAGTATAATAAAAAGAAATATGCAAAGGCCACAATTACACTAAAGAAAGACATCAAAAACATTCTTAAAGCGACAAAGAGTCTACAGGGAGTGGATCAGAGTGGATTGTTGGTGGGCCTGCAGCCGTGAAGCCAAACAACAGCTGCAACCATCACCAGGGACAACAGACAAGAGAAGAACTAACAAAACCAGATGCGAAACAACTTGGCTTTATATTGATAGCTTTCTTAAGTTGAGTTGTTTCCAATCTGTCCATATCTCTTCTGTCCATTCTTCATTTACTCTTCTCCCTTCTTTGCGGCTTTTATAGGCAGGCAGGCATCTGATATCGCAATTTGTGTTTCAAGAGTGAGGAATCACTATGAGAAAAGTTGTAAAAGTTGAAATATTTGTGGTCGATTCAACTCTACCACAATGATGGAGGATTACTCACTGGCACAAAGTATCTCTACTGACTTATACATATCTTAATATGCAAATACTATGCAAACAAAAAAAAATGACATAAATAAACTTCTCAGTTTATGTCTTAAAAAAAAAAAAATACATCACTGTTTCTTTGTTTTTTTATTAATTGTGGTTAAAACTAAACAAAACCGATCGATTGTAAATTAAAGCAAATCGATATGATCCCATGTTGAATATCTCGGAGCTTAAAATAAAAAGTTTTAGGGTAAAAGAGAAATATAAGTATCAATTACAAAAAACCCGCATACAAGAAAAGGTGCAAATTATAAGTTCCAGTTAAGGCCACAAAAAATGAAAGGGTTAAAAATGTTAATTGTTTGTTTTCTTAGCTTTAGGAGGGCACTTAGGTTTTAATCTAATTTATGGAAGTGCTTCGAAAGAAACACAAATTAACTAATCTACCTATATATAAAAATGGACAAAAACATAGTTTGACGGAGCTAAACTCCGACACCATTAGAGTGATCACCATGAAATTTGGTACATAATGGTATTTTTTCATTGAGAAAGTTTTTATGCTATCCACTTTGCTGTAGCTCTACAGTTTTTTTTTTTAATGTCATGTTTTTCTAAGAAGTGCCTCTGTTTTTTTACTAGAATATAATAGTGAGTAATAAAAATGTTGTTGACATTGACAGAAGTTCAGATCGATACTAATTGATCACATTTCAATCATTCAAGAGAAGGAACTTATACATATAATGTTGGCGGCATACAACTATGACAGGAAAAATGACTACAACAATCACACACTAATATGACGTCGGGGGCGTAGCAACGCACGCCAGGTAATGCTAGCACTACATAGGCAGTTGCGTGTCTATGTAATTAATTGTCTATTTGAGATAGTAGTTTTTGGGAAACAGCATTTCTGAGGGTGGAAAACTGAAATCCATATTCTCAACACGGAACATTAATGGATTTAAACATCGCTAGCCCTTTGCTTTGTATCAAAGGATGTCGTGTCCATGCGAGCAGGGTCTTCCAAAACATGTGCAATATATCCCAAAAACCTTTGATATGCAAACTTTGAAAATTATTTGTAAATAAAAATGAATATATTTGAGAACTAAAATTTGATTTCAAATTTATACAATCTCTACTTCTAGGTTAGAGTTAGCAGTCCTTAAATACAGTTAAGTTGATTCGATCCAAATAAACCAAGTTTATTCTAAAGCACATCAAGTCTGTTGCATCACAACAGATCTTTAGTGGAGTTTATAAGGACTTGTATACATATTATCTTGCCACCAATGTTGGTTCCAATCAGCGGATTTCGTTGGGCTTCGCATAAATTTTGTTCATTTTACATTTTGTCTTAAACTTCATTTTGTATTTAAAAACATAAAAATTTAAGTTATCACGTTTACGAAAATCACTGAATACGTTAACAAGATGTGTACTTTCGTTTTTCTGTTTACATTTATTTTTGCTTCTCAAAATGCATTTCTTATTTTGTTTTGTAAATCTGTTTGTTGATATTCAATTATTTATTTTTCTTGTCTTTTGAACGAAAGTGTTTTCGTGTGCATGATAAACCAATTAAATCGCCAGAAAAATCTCTTGTTTTCATTTACCATGAACAAAAAAATAACGAAGAAAAGTGAAATTATTGTTTATATGAATGATGCAGATATCTTCCCAAATGACCGAGATGATGCGTTAAGCCAACAAAAATGCATTGTTAATTGTGGTCAATTTCAACAATTTTTACAAAAATTAAAAATTAAAAAATTTTATAAAATCTAAAAACATTTTTGAAAGACTTTTCTGTTTATCATCACAATCACAATCATAATCATCATCTACACCATCAATGATCGGCCACTTAAAAAATGTTTATTATGTAGTAGTATTTGTATCTCTTGAAAGGAAAATTAAAACTAAAAGTACCAACAAGTACGAATCAACACTTTTGAGAACCCCTCCACATGATAACAACAAGATAAGCGAAAAACTCTAAAGGGAGGATTATGGGAAGTGCGTATTCTTTGTTATTTAAATGGTATATATTCTATCTTTTCAAGAGTAAATACTCTATCTATGATTCACAATACAATTGAATAACCGAGTATGTATTTAAGTCTAAGTAGATGAATGAGTCTTTCCAATTAGGGCCAACGCCTCCACCTTCATTTGTGTTTAGTGCAAAGTTCATGGAATGCGTAAAACAAATTATAAAAGAAATACAAAAGCATAAAAATTATGCATAAACTCGACTATGTAGATGCCCTGCCGTATACTAAAGAAAATTGAAGGTATTCGACTGTGTTATGTGGAATCGTATAATATTACCAATGTCAGTCCTAAACATGATACGATGGCATAGATTGTAAGGAAATATGATCTAGTAATGCTATAGATTCTAGGAGGGACAAAATGTTTGTTTAGGAGAATAACAAAGATCTAATGTTTGTTTAGGCACTGAGATTGACAAAAAAAAAAAAATTCTACGCAGCTGATGAACTGAAGAACAAAATATCAGGTACTACATCGAGTACCACAATGACATGCAGCTGATAAGTTGATGATTTAAAGTTGTCACTCAAAAGTAGAACCACACATAAATTCACAAACATTTTATCTGCAAACATGGGTTACCCACAGAATCTACAGAACAATTCTTAATTGATTTGTTTTGTCATGTTGTTTTATAATCAGTAGATGTATTCCTGAACCAAACTGATTACTGGAGCTGTTTTAAGACGGATATTGAAGTACTAATAAATATGCTAAAAGAAGGATAAAGAAAAATAATGCCAGCAAGAATATATGTATGAATGCAGGCCTGACCTTTTAGAGTAAAACCTTAAACAAATCTGTTTATTGTTTTGCACCCAAAGTCCTTCATAGTGTTACATAACTTTGGAGATACTTAATATACCCTTCAATCGACAAATTTGAACTTAGAGAATCAAAACGTGAAGGCATAAATATCATAAGTACTTAAGTACGAAAAGAATAGGAAAATGAGGCATTGACGAATGAATAGTTAGATGGATACAATTAACTTAATTGTGCCAATTGAACAAAGAACATGATGACGATGACGATGACGATGACTATGAATATGAAATGTAAAGTTAAACGACGGAACAATCCGAGTTATTGTACTAAGATTAAATTTATAGCATAACAATGGACAAATAAACTTTACGACTTCAAGGCAAAACTTACAATTAATTTTTCAATAGTATTACAGAATATTAAATATTCCAAGAAATCTATAGAAAAACATTAAGAACAACAACGTAATGCCCACAAGAAAAGGTTAAAATACACAAAAATTGTAATTTACTTTTATGCCCGGCGCCATTCAAATTATTCAAACCATTAATTTACTCTAAACAAAAAACCTACAAAATGTATCCATCTCTTGCTTCATAAAAATTGAAGTTTGCGTGCAAAAATTTTTTTTTTTTTTTATAATTTAAAGTTAGTTGCCATCGTATGAGGCAATGAAAAATATTTAAAAACTTAAAAAACACTCAAGTAATAAAATTTAATAAAACTAAGAGAAAAAAACTAGCGGAAATGTCTTTCAATCTTTCCAGTTTGAGTCTGTTCCTCCAACCAAACAATCAACCTCCCAACAACCATTTGTCTTTTGATGGTGTCATGATGTTTATAATGATGACGTAATTAAAGTCCGGGTGTGTTAAGCATTTATAAAGACCAAACCAAAACGGGCGCGTCTAGTTCCTCTAAACCAAAAGCAATTTCTCAATGTTCAGTTTATATATATTTTTCTAATTTTTCTAATGCACTTTAGTCTTGTTAAACCACTCTGCTCTGACTGCCCACGATAAAGGCATGTGAGAACTTCTTCTACTGTTTACAACACAAAAGAAAACTTCAATTTTAAATTGTGCAATAGTCAGTTTTAGTGTTGTTTATGTTTTTTGCACGCAAAGAAGCCATTGACCCATAAGCCACATGAGAAGTCATCCGATGGATGGACGACGACATTGAATAAGCGACTCAAAGCACTTTTCAAGTCATGCAACATATAAATTTAGAGCAAAATGTACAAAGTCAAAGTCAGTTGAGGTTTTAACTGGATATTTTAATTGACAGCAAATGTGAAGAATGAAGTGCGATGTGGCCTTAGACAACGGCATCGCCATCATCAATTGGAAGGGAATATTAGGAGGGGAAGGAGATTGATAAATAAGAACTACAAAAACGCGTTCTGTTTAATAAACACTTCTGAAGTCGTCATTCATGCTATGCAACATGAAGATATCTTCACATCACTTCATGCTTTTTGAAAAAGAGCTAGACAAGTTAAACTGAATAAGTCAACAATCGTCATGGGAGTGCAAACAGAAAAATATCATATTTTAGTTATCACTAAAAGGGGGAAAGGGTTTCTTCCCACTTTAACGAAAAGTTTTCATCTGAATCGGTTCATTGTTATCGATTTAAGAAAGATCTTTCAGAGTAGAATTATGGCTTTCTACATAATTCCATTTTAAATCAATCGGATGATGTTGCCTAAAAACTTGGAAAATTCATATTTGAGAACACGAATTATGACAATAAAAATCAACTAAACTTTAACCATGTTGTCGGCGGGCTTCCAATACGACGGAGGTCCTATTTCAGGTCTGTCTGTTAAGTAAAGAAGTTTAGGGGCATTACAAACTCTACTTTGGATGAGTTCTTAGCAAAATAATTCTTTCTAAATTTATACAATATTGATTTCGCTTCCTTTTTAATGTCAATCTTGTCGTCTGCCTGGGAACACCAGGCACCAGAGTATTGATTAGAAATTATGGTATAAAAAGAACCAAGTAGTTCCCTCTAAACTTTTATAACATTCTCTCGGATTTACAATGCATCATTGTATTGCAGATCTCCCTTTAAGGTCGTCCATAGGGTGATGTTGTTTAAACCCTTTGAAAAGTAAGAAATAAAGAACGTGACTAGGAATGGGATAATAGTGTAGTAGTATAAGTGTATGTAGTGTGTAAGTATTGTATAGGTAAGTAGTGTGTAAGTATTGTATAGGTATTGTGTGTAAAGGATTGTGATACAAAAGAAGAATGAAACGCAAATAAAGTTAGTTTGTGTTGTGCCATCAAGGAGAGCGGACGTGTTTGTTTTAGTTCCTACAATAGTATGTAGTTCTTTATGTACTCTTGTTTTTAGAAAACTTACGGATGTTTCTTTAAATTTTATATATGTATACATATAGGATGTTCAAATTAAATATATCTTTTTGCAGGTAGTAAATTCCGATTACTTAAAATGGGTCGCTATACGGGGAAATCAAGAAGAAAACGTGATGTCTTCAAGGAATTTCTCTTCACCCAAAAAGCTTCTGTATGATGTGGATTTTAGTGTGATGGCGTAAGTGATCCATATTTTTAAGAAAATCAAAATGGCAATGTGAACAGAGTCGATATCGAGCGAAGACAATTGGAAGATATTGATGATATCATAGAACATCACTAGAACGACATACTTTTTCATTATTAACTCAAACCATTGTACTTTAGTTCCAATAAAAATAAAGAAAAGATTTCACACAATTAATATTTTTAATTTAAAATTTAAAAAATACCTCAAAATTAACTAAATTTATAAAGACAGAACGGGAACGACTATATAAACTGAAAGACTTCATCTTATATATTAAAATTTCATCATGAATTAGAAAAAATTAGTAAATGAAGTCCAAGGTTAAAATTAAAGCATAAATTTGATTATGGCCACCACATATAATGAAATAAAATTAAAGCTCAAAGATCAACAATTACAGTAATTTGTTTACAATAAAAGAAAACCATTTGAATAATAATAGAGTCATTTCAAGACTAAATCGAGAAACGAAAATAGAAAATTACAAAGTAAAAATCAGAGAAGAAAACTAAACCGAAACGAAACGAAACAAATTCAAAAACGTGTCGAATTCAAAGTTATGACCGATGATGGTGGACCAGATCAAAAGCGAAAATAAAAGCAATAATATTAGTAATAACAACAAAGCTAAGTACAAGAAAATGCAATTTTCATTTGTTATGAATGAGGGGTTTTTAGAGGGGAAGCCCCTTAAAGTGGGCTTTACAAAATTTCCAACTGATCGGAACTTGGTTGTTAAGTTTGTTAAAACACAACTCAGACTCAAACTCAATTTCAATGAAGACATATGATTATTAATTTGATTTGTATTCATAGTTGTTGCTTTTGCTGTTGTTGTGGTTGTTCACTTTTGAGTGTTGTGGGCGTCGATTATGGATTATCCGTTGAGAAGAAAAGCAGGAGCGGTGATATTGCATACACTCTCGGAAATGATCCTCGAAACAATCAACGGCGATCATCATCATCATCATCAGCAGCATAGTCGTCCGGTTGTTGTCGAAATAATCACAACTTTAAATTTTACTTTCTATTGTTTTTGGAACGAATCTGCCGCGCGCCGCCTTCAAAGATTTGCATTGTTCCTCAATTTAAGATGTTGGTTTTGGATATTTGGTTGGTTGGATGATTTCTTAGAGGAGATTAAAAGTGAAGAGAGCTTTTGGTTTAATTTTTCTTTCAAATGGAGATTTTTGCTGACTGTTGTTTTCCATTTTGTTTGCAATTTCGCTTTGTAATGAGTTTCTTGGATTTCAATGTCAATGAATGATTGCTTTTTGTACAGCAACTTGATTGCGCTACTGCCATCATCCAATCCATGTCGTCTATGTTATGTTATGTCGTGTGGGTTGGAACAAATTGAATTGTTTCATTAAGTGTTTGGAAGTGTTTCAAGCATTACAGCAATTGCATTAAGCGTTTCGCAACGGTTCCAAACACATAGGAGGGGAGGAAGATAGTTCAACTAAGGGAAAGTTGAAAAAATTCACTTTTTGAGGAATGAAGATTACAAAATTCGATCCATCTATATACGCGTACATATAAAAATGAATGTTTGCTTATAATCAAGAGTCAGACCAAATTGCTGGAACAACAAAAAAAAAAGAAAAAGAAACAAAACTGATATTTCGAAAGCGTTGTTCTTTTAAGAGGCAGTTGACCAATCAGAAACCATATTCCACCTACAAAATGGTTAAATGGTCATTTGCAATCCAGTCGTTTTTGACAAAAGTCTTCTTTAATTCTCATAATTTGAATTCATTTGTCTTCTTCATCTAAAACAGGCGATCAATGGGAAGCAAAGCGGAAAATATAAAACTGAAATATATCAGAAGCCTTCTCCAAACGAACCGCCAGGTTCAAAGTTGTGGGCATTAGATATTTGTAAAGCATTGAAACTTATAGAAAAATATTCCTTTTATACTCATATAAAATATTTAATTTGTAGTTTATTAAATGAAATAATCTTAAACAAATAGATTTTCAAAGGTTTTTGTGGAATTCAATCCATAGAGATAAAATAATGACACGACTTTAGCAAAAATATAAAAACAAAAAACGTAGAGAAGAAATACTCGCACAACATTATTGTATTGTAAAGATCTTGAAATAGGGAATACGAAATGCATACATGAAATAAATAGAAGACAAAAACTAATCAACCAAACCGATATAAAAATCCCCAAAAAATGTTTCATTGAGATTTCATTAAACCATAAAGTAACACAACAATTTCGAAAACTGACTATTATTTCAAAAAGATAATTCATTTGTTTACAATATTTTGTAGACTTAGTCGGATCTTAGGGTCTATACAACTGCCTATAAAACAAATGGAATATAGATTTATCGGCAAAACAACCTCGAAAACACAATAAGACAAAAAGTCAACTAAATCTTTTTAAGGAAATCAACTGAGTTAAGTTGTGAGTTGTAGGCAAAAACATTTCCTCTTTCAACACATCTTAAACTTTAAAACCAAAGCCATCCATGTATGCTGTAGATACACACACACTGAGTATAAGTGTAAGTAAAAGATTCAAAGTTGTCAGCATTAAGCAATTTTAATAAATCTCAGCTCAACATAAATGCCAACATTTTATTAATAAAAAATTGCCAACTCAAAGAAGAATGGGGCTTCTCCTTATGACAAACACCACACATACTTCAAAGAAAGATCAGCAAGTCCAGGAGAGGGTGGAGAGTAGGACGAATGGAAGTATTACTAAGAACTCGTTGGAATTGGAACTCTCTGTAGTCAGATGATGATGATGATCAACAAGACTACATATACTCGTATACTATAGTTAGTAGGTGGGACCGATCGGAGGTGAAGAAATTGTAGGCTTTTGTAAATGTATTGAAGACGTCACGCATGCGCAAGGCAGAGACATGTAGCTGTTCTTTGTTTAAAGACTCTTATTCAATACTTTTGCTTTAAAGGTTTTTGGCGCTTCTTCTTTTTATTTGTATCTTTCTTTCTTCAGCTTCTTTATCTTCTTAGGCATAGTCTTCTTCTCTTGCAGTTGTTTGCCGTTTCTCTATATTGTGTGCTATGCTTGGGGCAAACAAACTTCTTTGAGGTTGAGTTTGAATGTTTGCTTTTGGATGGATACTGGTTTGCCTTGGTTTGGTCATAAAAATTCAGCATCTTCACATACTCTGATATATTTATATACACAGATATTTATTTGTATATACTACACAGTAAGTGGTTGCGCTTCATATCAATTCTGTTTCAGATTTGTGATGTTTCTTTTTCCCTTCCCTTCTCCGGCTTTTTATTTCAATCATTTGCTGACTGACTGCTGGCTGCATCATTCGATTGAATTCGCGCATGCTGCGTCATTTTTCTGTTTGCTTTTCATTATATTTTATCTCATCTTTTTATCTACAGTGGATACCTTATTTTATTATTTCTTGTTTTTCTTCTTTTCTTTTGTTTTGTTTTGTTTTGTTTTATTTTTTCCATTTATTTTATTTATTTCTTTGCCACACAATTGTTTGTAAGCGAATAAAACAAAGACTGATCTTGTGAGGAATGTGTTAGTAGTAAACAACTTTGTATTATGAGTGGTTAGTATCTGCCGGATGCACTTCACTATTATACTATAAAAAACAAAAAAAACAAAAAAATGTGAGAGTTGTTCACACAATTCTTCCGTTCCATTCCGTTCTTCTTCTCAATCGTAATGTTCATTTATAGTGAGCATTTTTAATTAGTTTTAAATGCATAAAAATTTTCTATATCTTCACATCCGTCACAGACATTTCGCAATATGAAATGATGAATTTACAATGAATCCTCTTTAATTTAATGACTCATAAAATTTGTTTATTGTTCTGTAATATATTGCAACAGGACACCAGGACATCAGCATCACAACAGTTTACCACAAAACAAGTTTTTTCTTTCTTTCTACTCACAACAAAAAGGAGAAGAACGAGTTTCCCCAAAATCAATTTTTAAACACTTTTTTCGGCAAATCCAGCCAAGAAGATACGACGACATGAACAAAGACAGAGAGAGAGAGAGAGAAGAGAGTAAAGAAGAATATCAGAAGAAGGAAGGAAAATAAAAGATGCAAGAAGAAAGAATCTTGTTCTTGAACTAAAGTGAGCTGCATGGAGAGTAAATACGACGGCGATGACTAGAATTCCAGAGTTGCGTGTTTTGAAAGAGAGAACCACGCCGAAATTCAATAAGGAAAAGATAAACAAGAACTGATAAAGAGACGAGACGACACTATACGCTTTAAAAAGGAGGACGATGACTATTAAAAAGAAATAAGAATAAAGGAAAGAAATAAACGAGCAAAGAAAATGTTGCAGCACATATTCCAAGATGAGAAGAGGGTCTCCGCATGTGGCACGAGTGGCAATGGGCTTTGACAACATCACACAACAAATACAGGGTGAGTTTGTTGAAATATAGAAAGAAAATAAGCAAGAGAACACAAACACAACACAACAAATCACACACATGTTTAGAAAAAAAAAAAAAGTATCTATGTATGTCTAATCCGATGACTGAAGTTTGTATTGTTGAATGCCACATTTCCTACTAATTTTCTCTATGTAACTAATTACAAGAAACTAATAAATGAACCTCCAAAAAAAATAAGAAACACTTGGTCAAAACAAAGGTACAAGTAAATAAAAGACAAACCAAACCAACACATGCCACAAGCATTGCCACATTTAATGAAGCAAATAAGCGATTTACTGGGGCCATGATTGAACTTAATTGCTTCTTTATTTTTTATTCGTTGTTCAGATTATAGTACAACTACAACTACAACATTCATCAACATCAATTATATGCTTACTTCTACCAATATAATAAATACAAAACAAAAGAAAAACAACCCTCAAAATTAAGGTTTTTCATTTGGACTATGTGCAACACGCAATAATACTTTGCTTGCACATTTCCAATGACTGACTAAACCACTACAACATAACACACACTTTACTACACAACACTCACTCCACTCCACTCCACTTTACTTCACTCAACTCTACATGCCAATAAGACAAACTATACACACAAAACACAAAACTTTTCATTTATCATTTGGTTCTGCTGCGAATTGTGGCAGCTGCGCACAACAGCAATACGCCGCGTTGTTGTTCTAGATACGAGTACCGACATATATTCCTCAATTCTTACGATTTACCACTTTCCACTCACAACAATCATCCTCTTTGTTCGTTCGTTCGATAACTTTAAAAATTGGCCAAAGGATTTGTCGGTTTTGTCATCATGCAACAGGATGTTGCAAATTTTGTTGACAGACGCTTTAAACAAAAACTGTTCAATGCATTCATTGTTCAATGTTCAATGCTGCTGCCTGCCACCATCCTCAGCAGATGTTTGATGTTAAATTAAATTATATACTTTATTTCCATCAATTCAATTTCAATCCATTTTTGGGGTTAAAGCAACAACGCATATTACAACTACTATGATATATATAAACTTACAATACATATATGTGTAAGAAGAGATTCAAAAGTTCATAGATTTTCATTGCAAACAATAAGATTAATTTCAAAAAGGAAAAATGGTTGAATGGATTCAATACACAATTATTGATTTTGAACGCCTTCAAGATAATGATTGCCTTTACAAATGGTAAGATAAAGATTTGTATAATAAAATTTATGAAATCATTAAAATTATTACGAGTATAATCAGTGATTTGTAGCTTCTTAATGATATGAAACAATAAATGGTATAAAACCAACCTTCCTAATAGAATAATCAATAAATATTCTTCTTGACAGATGAGTTAGTTAGACATTTGAGTATTGAAACTCTTACAACTTCAAAGTAACAAATAGTTTTCAAATTTTCCTTTTCTTTTCAGATATGAGATTGACAATTTACTAAATATGTATTTTTGATATTAGTTAATTAATATTAATTTTATGAAAGCAAATCTGCCTTAATTTCTATTGGTATTTCAATCAAAACTCTATAAAACAAACAAAGTATCAATATTTTTAATAATATTTAACAAATTCAATTCAATTCAATTCAGTTCAATTAATGTTTTATTTCCCTGATTATATTTTTGCTAAAGACCTATAAAATAAGAGAAGTGTGAAGTGAACTTTCAATTTCAAAATCACAAATAAAAATTTAAATTATTTTCTTACCAACCCATTAAATAAAATTATTGGAATGAAAAGAAAAAAAAAAAATGTGTACTCTCTATTATTATTTTATTGTTTTTTACACTTTTAAATTGAAAGTAGAAAACCACACTCATCTCTATCACACGAGATCGTAACTTTACAATTTTCTATCTTCATTAAAGAACAATTTTTCATAACAAAACAAAACAAACCTCAATTAATCAATCAAATTCAAGTCTCATCATCATCATGCCAGTCCTAAATTTTTGCTGTTTCTTTTTTATTTTATTGTTCTAATATATATTTTATTTAAAATATTTTTTCTTATTTATAGCGCATGTTGATGATTTAATTTTTATATTTAAAACAAAACAAAAAAAAAAACCGAAAAACAATGAAACTAGAAAATAAATATCAGCAAGTTGAAGGCAACGCATGACATCTATAACAACAAAAAAAGAAAAACATTCGAAATAATCACACATTTTTATATTTTAATTAAGAACAACAAAAAATATAACAACTTTTCATCATCAACTTGACGAAATATGAATAAAGCAATAAGAGTTCAAACATATTTTACCGACTCATAGATACAGCAAACAACAACAAATCTTCTTTATAAAAAAAATCATAATAAAATCAAACAAACAAAAAAATTAAATTAAATTAAAAAAAAAAAATGAATAAAGAGAACATACCTCAATGATAAATGAATCGACATAAAGAAGTAAGCGGGTTTATTCCAATTCAAAAATTTTGCATCATCAATAAACAAATACGAATATTCTTAGAATGCAAAGACAAGTGTGGATAATTGACACAATATGTTGTTTTTGTTTTTGTTTATGTATTTTTGTCTTTTCAGAATGAATATAAATCCTTGGCGCACATATGTTGAACAGTCTCTCTCTGCTGCGTAAAGTTCTAGATGAATTTTGAATAGCAAAACTAATATAAAAAAAAAAGAAAAAACGAATCACACTCTCTTGCACACTCTCTGTGTTTTTTAAGATACTTTCAGATTTTCGGCACAAGCGACGAATTTAATGCAAAGAAAGAAAGAAAGAAGTTGGTGTTGTGTTGCCTTGTGTATGTGGAGAGGAAAGGAGAGGATAGAGGTAGGTAGGTAGTTTACCTTTTGAGTTATTTTGCACAGAAACACAACACAACACGACGATGACAGAACGACGAACTCGAAATACGACAAAAACAAAGCAAACACAATAATAAAAACAAAGTACAAGCTCAGCACAGCGGAGATACACAGATACTTTGAACACTTTTTGTTGTATGTACAGTGTACACAAGTATAAGCAGTCACAGTACTACAAAATAAATATATTCTTCTCGGATGGTTGGTAAATGTATGGCGCGCAAAGGGGAACATAAAAGGGAAAAAGTTGCTGTACAGAACAGAACCGAAAACAGAGAATGCAAGCACAGGCAACGTTCAAAACTCTGCTTCACTTCACTACACTATTTTTTTTTTATGTTTACTTCTTATTATTATTTGTATCTGTGTGTTAATATTTGCGCGCGTATCTGTGTATTAGTTTTGGGCAGATGTCTCTGTGTTTGTACACACACACATTGACATACAAATGTATCTGTAACTCGGGTATGGACGAATGTAAGAATCTGATAGGCACAGTATTTCCATGGAAATAATTTAGTATTTGTTTCTTATTGAGGTGATTTTTTTTTTATCAAAAATTTATTTTACTTATATCACTTTTAGTTCAATATATTTTTTTTTTTTTTTGTTTCATATGCAAATTTCAGTTTGGTTCATTGGTAGGTAATTTTATCTCATTGGGCTAAAAATGCCGGCAGTGAATGCAAAAATGCAAGGTAAAATGCAATTCGTAGGATTTTCCAAAAATATTATTCATAAAAGAATTAACAAACTTATTTGTATCTTTTTAAAAAATTTCATTAAAAAAAATTGTTTATTTTTTCTTGTTTTGTATTTTTCTCACATAAAAAGTTAAATTTTGTAAAAAATTTCATTCAAATGGAAATGACGACAAAAAACGCGCGCATCAAACATTTTCCGATAAAACGTTTGCGCTTGAGAAATGCTCGCGTGTTACTGAGGCGCTCAGTCAATGCGCAGATACATTTTTGTTTTGTATCTAAAAGTTTGTTGCGGTGCGCAGCGTTCGAGTTAAACTCTAAAGTAGTCGCAGAAGATAAAGTTTGTGAGTGACTTTTTCAATACACTAAACAAAATCACTCAACTCAAAAACAACACAAAACTTACTCAATATGTTGCTGCAACATTATTGCATAGCAACATGTTTGCAGAGAATAGTAAAATGTGTTTGCTTTATAGGAAAATGTTGTTAATGAAAAGTTATTTAACATTTTGAGAAAAACTTATTGTACATTTCCTAATATTTGAGATTTCTCTGTTTTGAGGAGATAGAAAATACAAAAACAAATGCATTTAGAACAAAATGAATTTAATATTGTTTCGCTAATCTAAGAAAAAGTGTTTAACATTGCCAAGAATTTAGCAAATTAACATCTTTTGTTACTACGTTATACTCGTATTGTATATAATCCACCCATAGGAAGTGATTTAGACCATATCTTTTTGTTTAAACAGTTGAAAGAACTTGTAATGAACTTTGAATGCAGAAAAATGTGTTAATTATTAGCAAATGTTATGGAAAATATTTATGAATTTATAGAATCTCTAGGAAAGAAATGAATTTTAAAGAATATGCAATAAAAATGTTACATTTCATCTACTACATATTCATTTATGCTTATAAAGATCTATTATATTTTATACAAATACAATAAATATAAATAGCAATCATATTTACATTACCAAAACAGTAAGACGAAAAGAATCAATCTGAATATTTAGTAATGCTAGTGTGAATGACTGGCATCAAAACAGCTCAATCTCAATCTTGAGATGAATGATCGTCGACCACCTGCTGGTATCAAGTAATTCCCGACCAATCGAAGAATCAAAATGCATTTTGTAAGCTCTGTTGATTCTAAGGCAAGCTAAGTCTGTTTGAGCATGTTATCACGCCTCCAAAAAACACAGTTTTTGATAAAATCTTAACATTTCGATATAAGAAAATACTTAAATATTAAGATGGGTAATGTAACAAGGTACAAGAGTAATTAGGCATTGGTATTTTTAATTGTTGTTAACATTTCTTAAATAGTCATAGATTATGACAAAGTTAGTTTTGTTTAGTTTTTGATTAAGAACCTGATTTTTAATGGTGGGTTTGTATAGGAGGTACCCTCCATAGTGTTTCGATTTGGCTGATTCCATTAATTTTACCGCGCCTATATCAGAAACTTATAGTGTCTAAATTTCAGTTCGATAGAACAAAAACCAGAAAAAAAAAATAAAAGCCTGAATTTTACTGGAGGTTTGTATGGGAGGTACCCTCCCTAGTGGTCCGATCAAACTGAAATTTCGACACTACAAGTTTATAATCCACTTCCACTAACCAAGCAAATTTCGGGATAGTGGGGTTACTGATTCGTATAACTGCCATACAAACCCAAATGTAACTTGTATGGGGACACCTTTAAATTTTTGAATACATTTTAGTTTTAGTATTTGTTGCTATTTCCCGGATAGAACTACGCATTCTGTGAAAATTTCAACCTTTTACCTATTACGGCTCATGAGATATAGCCCGAGGCCAGACGGACGGACAACGTAGCCTTAGTAATAGGGTTCCGTTTGATGATACCCTTTGAGTCCGGAACCCTAACAAAGCAAAAAATCGTGGCAAATAAAATTCTATTTACGTACTTTAAAAGCAACTTAATATTGTACATAAGTAACATTATGCTTAGTGAAACTTGACGCACAATTTAAAAAAAAATTGTATTGCTAAGAATTCATGAATCCAAGGGAGTTAAACCATATACATAACATCAATTATATTTAATGTGTTTTAAGTGATATTAAAAACTAAAACTTACTGTACACATAATTACAACATGACCCCTAAATTGTATTGTTCGTATTTGTACTACTTTGTAACGGTAGATGAATTTAAGACGCGACTAATTCAATTCAATACTCGTACATCTTAGGCGGCGAGCGATGCCACCATGACCGCATTGTTTTCATTTTGCTACCCACTTATTATCCACTAATTACATATACATATTTATAATTATAGTCTTTAGCATAAGCATTTGTTGGGGATAATTTACAGATAAAAACAAAAAGATACATACAAAACACTTTGCATCATGCCATCATTCGGCGCCTGTAACCTTTACCTTTATCTTTGCATTCAATTTCATTAAATTGATTTTTTCAACACGTCGAGATTTCACTTTTGTCTCAAATCCCAACTTTAATTAATCAAAACACTACTAAATGAACAAAACAGAAATTACGCAATCAAAACTACTTATTTCTACATATTAAATATTTTTCAACTTCTCTCCATTAATTAATCATTAAAGAGTGCGACATGTCTAAGTCAAAGACAAAATAGGATGAAAAAAAATAATAATAATAATAAAAAAAAAGAAAGAAAACAAAAGGAAAATTCAAAAATGGAAATGAAATTGAAGAAATCTTGCGAAAACGGCCGCGGGTGGTCAGGTCAGATTAATACTTGGTATTAACAATATTATTTATGAAAAAGAAAGCAACAACGAAATTAAGATTTGACAAATTGTTTGACATGCGAAATTGAGAACGCGCCCTAAGCTAAACGATCCCATTCGAGCCAAACAAAGCCTATTAAAGGGAGTCAGTCAAGTCAGTCAATCGTCTTGTCTTAATGGATTTATGTAAATAAGTTTAAAAGAAAGCAAAGAAAATCAGCCATAAAAAAGTAATACTCGTATAACATCAGCAGATACATGATGATACTAATAAATTTTATGTACAACAAGTTGCAGGCAACAACCATTCGTTGTCGCATGATCATCAAAGCTGCATAATTTATCACCAAAAATATTAAAAAACAAAAAGAAACATAAAATATGGGGGCGCTGCAAACGAATGAAACCGACTATTAGGTACAGTGTATACCCATCACTTTTGGAAGGAAATATGATGTTCAGTTTCAAAATTTTACCATTATCATGTTGTCATTGTTGTTACTGGGTTCTAAAAGTCTCAAAAAAAAAGACAGATATGGTTAAATCTATTCTTTCTTACATACTTTTTATGGTATTCCTTTTCAACTTCCTTACATTACATTCAATCTGTAGCACACACAAACTAAATGTCTCCACGATTGGGTGTAGAGTACAATGATCAATACTTAAATATAACAAATTGGCAATGAAACTTACTTAATTGAGATGAATTTTAAAAAAAAACTAAAAAACACGAGTTCAGGTTTACCAAAGTTGACATACACTTTTGATTATTTCT
Organism: Amiota minor; assembly: GCA_037043295.1. Lineage (NCBI taxonomy): Eukaryota > Metazoa > Arthropoda > Insecta > Diptera > Drosophilidae > Amiota > Amiota minor. Next base: position 593,368 of record JBAMAW010000052.1, read on the forward strand.
ATCTCCTATGAAATTTTGAACAAGTTGTTCGGCTGTGGCTTTTATATGTTAAATGAAAAAGCGGGTCGGTTTCGTTTAAATTTCATTTCAAAATCAAAAGACTAAGACAGACTTCTTTATGGGGGCTTCTGAAGAATGGTTCAATGCGTTACAAAAACCAGACTAAAATGATAATACTTATTCCCATCAGTGTAAGCACACCAATATTTGACAGATACATAAATGTATTTCAGTATTGGCCTTAGGTCGAACTCAAATGAAGCTTCAGTGTTGTTATTGTTGTTGAGAATTAAAGAAACAAAAATCTAATTTATGGTTACACTACTTACACACTACGCAATCTGTTGAAGTTATCGTATGCATCACATTTGAAAGTGCGACTTACCTGAAAATAAAAAAAAGTTTATGAGAAAATAATTTTTAATGAAGCTTTAAAAAATAAAACGCACATAAATAGAAAATGAAGAATGAAGACACAAAATATTGTTGATAATCTTTTTGGGTCATTTGAGAGTTGAGTTGAGGCAACAAAAGCAAGCAAATTTATGAAACTACGATTTGCGAGCTACTCCCGCTGCGTTCTCTTTTATATGTTAGGCAATATATCACATCACACGTGTGAGTGTGTATGTTGTCTATCTCTAAGATGCGATCAGTCGCTGTTTGAGATATGTATTTTTATATCATCGAGAAGAGGGAAATTAGCGTTTGAATGTTAAGATAATTAGTTTTGCTATCATGGTATCACAGAATGCATAGATGTTACTGGCGAAAGTAAATATATGTTAATGTAGTTGTAGTAAGTAAGGAGAAATACGAGATGGGTCCTAAAAGAATCCGTCTAGCGTTTATAACTTCGAGGCAGAAAGTTGGAGCGACCTCTGTGTGGGGTACGAACGTAACTAGAATAACAAAATACAGATAAAAGATTGGTACAAAGCGGTTTCATAATGGTCGCACGTTTGTTGATCATAAGCAGCGAATATGTGCGAAAGAAAGAGCTTCATTCAAGGCCTGTGACTTTTGACTGTTTTCAAAATTTGTGCGTTTTGAAAGCATAAAGACGATAGAAAGAAATGCAATGAGGTCAATTCCGCAAACTAACTTCTAGAACTGCTTTAGAATATGAAAATATCAAAAGTAGCGTGCTATTTGTTTGTTTATTATGAACACATGTCGAATACTTTTCGTTCCGACCTCGTATATTGAATCTATTCTCATATGATATGGTGAATGCGAGTTAAGTTTTTGCATAACTTTCAAGTATTTGATCTACTTTTGGTGAATCGAATGTGTTCACATACTCGTGTGTTATAGTAAGTGTAGAACGCGCTATGCCATCGACAACTTTACAGTTGGCAAACCAAAAAATGAGGCACAAATCTCATTTTCCATGCTTGCAACAAACGAACAACGAATAAATAAAAGAAGTAGAAGCAGAAGCTGAAGAAGCTTAAAGAAAGAAGCTTTCACAATATTTGCAAAACAGTTAAAGTTGCAGTTCATTGTTTGTTATGGAGGATGGCAGGCAGGCAGGCAGGCAGGCAGGAGGCAATGAGGCGACTGGGCTGGCATGCAACAATTGGCGGCAAAATTTTGCTATTGCTATTTTGCTGATGTTGCTGTATATTGTCGTTTGTTTGTTGTTGTTGCCACCGTTTTAAGTTGTTGTATCTGCTGATGTTGCTTATGACTGTTCTACTGAACTCCAGGATGAACTTTGCGTTCGTTATGAGTGCCTATTTTGGAAGCAGTCAAGCAGTCAGCAGTCAGCAGACAGCAGCGCATCGCATCACCTTAAGTGGGGCCTAAACGGCAGCAAAATTCAGAAAAAGTTGGGCAGGCAGGCAGGCATAGTGAAGTCAGTTTGACTTTTTTTTTGTCTGTCTGTCTATCTGTCAGTTTATTCATTCATCCTTCTTATTGTGTGTGTGTGTGTGTGTGTGTGTGTGCTTTAGATACAAAACAAAGTTAGCCTAAAAGCAGTTTTCCAGGTTAACAAACAGTTAGAATAATAGTGATTGATAAATATTGTCTATGCACGATTTCAGCGTTTAATTGAAGTTCAACTGAAGCTTAGGCACCAGTCCACTGCTGCCGCTGCTGACAACTAATGATGACGTTGCTGCTGTTGTCGTCTTCGTCATCGTCATCATCATTATCATAATCATTTTATTTTATTTTTTTTATTTTCTTTTTAAGGCGGCATAAAGGCACTTCTTTAGCTAATGATGTTTGTCTGCCTTTGTTGGTTGTTAGGTTGTTAGGTTGCTAGGTTAGTTAGTTAGTTGCTTGATTCCTTTTTATTTTGTTCCTGGCTGCTGCCACCAACTTTAATGAGTAGCAACAATTATTTTTGTTATTTGATTTTTTTTTTTGATTACTTTTTGGATTAATAATTGTTGCAGAGATGGTAACTATGGAAGAAGGAAACAAGAAAGTTTGGATAGAAGAAGGTACACCATCATTGCCACTCCTCATCAGTTGACTTTCACCGCCCACAATGTAACAGAAACAACTACCGCAATTATTATCAAAAATTGAAGCGGCGCTGGAGGAACTACGACGACGGGCGATCGGCGCCGTTAATTTGATGCCACCCAGTGTAGTATTGTAGTTTGATATTTTACTTTTTATACACCTTTCACACTCGAGAGTGAGAGAGAGAATTGAGTACTATGACTTTAATTTGATGTTTGTTACGCAAAGAACTATGCGTCTTATTAATATTGTAAATAAATAAACTAATATTGTAAATAAATAAATAAATAATAAAAAAAAAAATATTTTGAAAAACAACGAGATTCTTTTTGTTTATTAACCGGAACAAATTTACTTTAATTTCCAATCATGATTTCCTGGTTATTGGATATTGTACTATCACCAAAACTAAAGGTGTATGCAAAATTTCAGCTCAATTGAATGCCATGAATTGATTCTAAATCAACTTACAAAATTTGACTACTAACAATTTTAAAAACCATTTCTTGTCATAAGGAGATAAAAGGTATGTAAGCTTCGGTGAATCGAAATAAATATTCTGTCTAGTATCTGTGGTACATAAATCTTATTATTGGTTATGTCTCAAAAGATACTTTTGATATTTAATTGGCATCGTTCAAATAGAAATTTTATAGACTCAAAAATCTTTGCTCTCTCTCTCTCTCTCTCTCAAAGTTGATTGGAATCACTTTCCCAGACAATGTTAATTTTTAGTCGAACAATAATAATAAAAATAACAAAAAACGGACGCACAGCATCAGCAATAACAACAACCAACATGTGGTGTTGTTGAGCCAATTTTCTATCTTTCTATTCTTGACTTGTTGCTTTCTTTATTACTTTTCTTTCTTTCTTTCTTTCTTTCCTTCAAACAATAACTTAAATTTCCACTCATGATAATACATAGTATACGAATAGAAAAGTGAATTGCCTTAAGTATCTTTTTGTGTTGTTTTGTTGCTCAATCATGGCAGGCAGCAGTAACAACAAAACCAACAATTTTACTGCAACTTTCATGTTCTCTCTTAAATGTTTATGTTATGCTGCTGATTTTGTTCCTGTTGCTGCTGTTTGTATTGTTGCTACTGATGTTGTTCCTGTTGTTGATGTTGTTATTGCTGCTGCTGCTGCTGCTGCTGCTGCTATTACTGTTGCCGCTTGTGGCGGTCAAAGATGCGGAAAACGATAACGAATGGGATGCGTTCCAACATTCATTCGTTCGTTTGTTGTACTCGTCGTAAAGTTTTCCATTTCAAGGCATCATTTTGCGGCAGTTTTTCCGCATTTCTTTTGTTGTTATTGTTGCTATTGTTGCACAAACATTCACAAGTGACTTTGCTGCAAGCAATGAAAAATAAGGAAAGCGAACAACTAGCAAGAAAGAATAGAAAGAAGTAAATGGCCACAACAGCAAACAAAATTTTTCGTAAAAGAACAAGAAAATAAAAGAATAATAACAACAGCAACAATGTCAAACAACAATAAAGTCAGCAGAAGAACATGCGTCGTCTCTCTTAAAATAAGCGCTAAGATATTCAAAATGCATGACCCATTTGTTTGATTTTGTTTGATATCAAACATTTTGCTAAATATTTTGCGTTTTCCTTATCAAATCTTTTCGTCACTTATGTTTTCTGTGGTGACGATATTTAACGAAATCGGTTAATTCAGAGGAAGGTAAATTTTGTCGTCACCTTGTATAATTTACTAAAAGTTTCTATTGCACACTTTCAAATCCTTATAAATGAAATAATGATTTTTATGTCAAATGTGGCGAGCGCATTGCCCTCATCAAATTGATCATGCATGTTGGCCGTCTATGTTTAGCTTTACTTCGCTGGACTTGGCTTCGGTCAATGTTTATCTGTATCTCTAGTATCTATGTGCTTTGCAATAAAATACAATAATTGCATGTATTTTCAAATTACGAATAGAGAAATTCCAAAACGATGCTAAATTCTTTTTTCTTATACTGAAGAGCATTTCTCACTTTATAAGCCTTCCGGCAGGCTTTAGTCATCATCATTTGAAGGTAAGTAATTAAATAAATAAGACAATAATTTTGCAACTTTCTATGAATCAAACTTTAAACCTTTAGATTTTTAACAACAATTTTAAGATAATTCATTAAATTATCGGTGAATTTTGGGTCAATCATTAATTTCAACATTTTTTTTTTTTTTAGAACATTCTGAACAAGAACTGGAGGAGAGTGAGAGAGACAGAGTATGTTTTGAATTCCGTAACCATATTTCTCAATGTTTTTCTTGAACTATCTACTTTTACTACTTTTAAGCACTTGAATAGACGATTCTGTATGAACAAACCTTAAGGGATGAGGAAAACTTTTGAATAATGGTCAAGAAAGAAAATTACACCAATTTAATTATAGAATTAATTTGGAAAATTTTAAATTTTTTTTAAATCTGTCAAACTACAATATTATACTTCATCGTAAGGAAAAATAAATAAATTTCAGTTTCATTCTTTAAAGTTTCGTTAAAATTATAATGTAACTGGAAACAAAGGCAGGTTTTGGTGTTTAATTTTAAAAAATGTAATTATTTTAACTGTTACCATATAATGGCTACACAAAGACATAATCAAAAGCGACGTCGTTCTGAAACTGAAGTCGAAATGAATGTGATACAAATGGCCCGACAATGGCGCAAAAATAGTACGGAGTATGAGTATGAGGTTGTCGTTGTATCTGAACATTCTACCGCAGATTATCTTCCGAGTGACAGTGAAGACAACATTCACAGAACTAGAAATAGATGTATAAAGCGAAAATCGTTGGAGATGAAGAAAAAGGCAAATTCCGACGTCCGGACATTACCTAAGCGAAATAGTACAAATCCAGAACCGAGCTCCATAGGAATAAAAGGGTTATTCATTTACTTCCATACGCCAATAAACATTGAAGACATTAACAGAGATTTAAAAAAAAACTTGACTAGTCAAAAGAAGAGTCCCATATAAGACAAGCCAACTCATGCCAAGCCAAGCCTAGCCTTTGTTTACCGAATCATTTTTATAAATGTAAAAAAAAAGTTTTAGTATATAAAAATATATATATATATAAAAAATATATGGCAATCTGTTAAATTTGTATTTACAACAAATAAGGCAAGGGGAAATTTTTGGTAATTATACCTTTGTATATGTATACAAAGACGATCCAGTCAATCTTAAAATTTCAAGTCAAGACTTCATGAAGCACAAATAAGGTCAGATTTTGATCAAGGAAAACTTGATGTCATGAATAAATGTAGATTAGCAATAAGAAGCAGAGTTGGTAATTTTGGAGATTAAAAATTGATTTACCATACGTTTTAGATTATAAGTTGGTTGATTGATGATAGAAAGCATAATAAAAAAAAAAAAATGCGCACACATAACAAGTGGACATCACATAAAAACTCGAGAATAAAAAATTATCCAATATGTGGGAGTCTTAAGGTAGGTGGAAGGTCAAGAACATTTGAGAACTCAACTCAATTGAGGATTTTCTTAGGCTTTCCAATTGTTTAACCACATGACCATAAATTTTTTATGTTTTTAGCAAAACATTTTCTCATAATACAATATTTATTTAAGTAATAAAAAGACGATTTGAAGACCCTTATAGCTAACACATTCATAGTTATTCTTAGATTAACTACAGAAGATATAATTTCCTAAATCCACACATTCATTCATTCACATTCATTCTTGTTATGCACACTCAATTGATTTCAATCAAAATTTTTGCATATAAATTCACACTTCAATGGAACTAGAACAACAATGGACTTAACAAACCACTAATTCGACAGCAACAATAAGAAAATATGTGGAGAGCTGACCTAGTGCACTATATAAAAATTTATGAAAAGAACTCAGATATCTGACAGCTTACAAAGCGCCAACAAAATGCTGAAGCCACACAAAACATAAAAAGACCGAAAGCTTTCAATTTAATGCAAGAATGAAATACTCTTTGGACAACAAAAAAAAAAAAAAAATAAGATAGACAGATAGATAGGCAAACAGATAGATAATCCAACATGAATGGACAAACTACTGACAATAAGATTTTCTTTTTTTTTTCTTTTTTCCATTTGAGTGAAACTTCAATCGAATGAATGCAGCTGCGCAGCAGCAGTCCATGCCAACTTCTTCTAATGGACCCAAGTAACGCCCACAAACCAATGATTTATGAGCGGCTCCTCTACTTAGGCAAACAACAAAACAACCACCACAACTTGAGGACAATGAGAAATTAAAGAGGAGAAAAACTTGCAAAGATGTCCAACATCACAAATATTATTGTACAATATAACAAAAGATTGAGCAAGAATTGTTTATTATGCAGAACGCCTGCGTAAAAAATTTCAAAATTTGTTGATTCTTCTTCTATGCGCAGTACTTCCTCTTAATTTTTTTTTTTCTTTTTTTTTTTGTTAATGCACTTTTGACATTCACATTGAGTCGCAGTCCGAGCGAAGGCGATTATGAAAAATGTTCACCACAAGATTAATTGCCATGAGTGAAGTGCGAATTAGAGACAAAGTAACACAACAAAACAACGCCTTCACTGGGAGTGGAGTCAAGTTAACTTCAATTGAATTGAATAAAGTTGAATAGAATTCGAATGGACTGGAATGGAATTGAGTAGAGCAGCGGTTCTTAAATTATGGCCCATGGTACCATCATCCACAAATCAATGTTTTTCTATCTGTACACCCCATCCCAATATTCAAGATATATTCTTTATTTAACAATTGGTGATCATCAGATAACATTATTTTTAACACTAATTCAATAACATTTGACTATGAAAAAAATTCAATTTCTCGCGGGTTGTGGACAATTCTATAACATTTGCAACAATGTGTACTCCAATCTATGTTCGACAGTTTCGTATCCTAAACCTTGTTATCATTTTATTTGATTTGTCCTGAAAAATCAATTGTAGTCGCTTGTGTTTGGAACGACGTTTTTCTTCTTTACAGTTGCTAATGACTTTCGATCACAGTTCATACTTAGTATACATTCACTGTTTGTAATACCTTTTATCCATAGTATATTTAGAATTCTTTTAAAGAACCACAATTCAAGTGATCTGGGCTTATTAATATTATAGAATGGGCCAAGTGCGAGTCAGACTTGTACATGGAGAGTTCCGTACCAGATTGGGGTTTGATTTGAATGATTCCTAAAAATATACCTCGCCTATATCAGAAACTTATAGTGTCTAAATTTCAGTTCAATAGTCCAAGAAACAGAAAAGTTTTCTATAATAACCTGAATTTTAATGGTGGGTTTGTATGGGAGGTACCCTTCCTAGCAATCCGATCAAAATGAAATTTCGGCAATATAAGTTTCTAATATATAACCACCAACCTTCCAAATTCAAAATTAAAATCGTGGGATTACTGGATCGTATAGATGCCATACAAGCCAAAATGTTTCTTCTATGGGGACCCCTTTAAGTTTTCAAGAAATATTTTAGTTTTAGTATTTGTTGCTGATGCTCCGATAGAACTACACCTTCTTTGAAAATTTCAACTCTCTAGCTATCGCGGTTTATGAGAAATGACCCGAGGGTGGACGGACGGACGGACGGACAACGAAGTCTCTGCAATAGGGTTCCTTTTGGTACCCTTTTGGTCCGGTACCCTAATACAAATCATGACTGCTTAGTATCGTTTTGTACTTTAGAGAAGCATAAGGTTTATGCGGAACAGTTCTAATTTTCCGTTTAAAACATACGAATGTAATGAATAATAAAGTATGTATTTAAAAAGGTAAACAAGTAATGCTCTCTCTTTTCTCGTCTTCGAAAAAAAAAAAAAATGCACAGACTTTATATATTTAAGAGCCGCTGGAGTACAGAATAGTAAAGTTGAGTTGTGAGTTTCGTTTTGAGTTAAGGCCACCCACGCATTTTGCCGCGCAGCTGGTTGCACACCCACAATATCAGCAACAAAACTGCTGTCGAAATATAAAAAGAAGCTGAAAATGCTGCTTAATTTTCTTAGTCGTACAACATTTTCCCTTGTTGCATGAATTTATAAAATTTGTGCATAAATTAAGAAGACATTAACACGAAATTTACGATTCAACCGTCGCAAAATACAGGAAAATAAAAAATGTTAATGAAATTGAAGAATTGAATTAGGGGACTTGAACTTGGTTGGATCAGTTGAGTCTACAACTCCTTACTTAAATCGCGTGAACTTGGTTGTAAGTCAATACTATTGTACAATTGTTGAACAGGAATCGTAAAGATTAAAAAAGAAAAGAAATCCTGTTGGTTTATAGTTTTGTACATAAAGTGAAAACTTTTACAACAAATCGGATTTCCTGCTATGATTTCTTGTTGCCAACAACAATAAAAGTAACAACTTTTCTCAATATTTGCGTTCAAAGTAGATCACAAGAAACAACAGCAGCAGCCGTAGCAGCTAGCAGCAAATAACTAGTTGTCTTTTATTTTTTATTGTCCATCTGATTTATAGAAATAATAATATTTGTACTCTGGGGACAGTCGGATGACTGGACTGAGTGATAGACCGACAGACAGGCAACACAAATGCCAAAGATGTTTCCCAAGGAAATGCAAGAGATTCTTCTTTGATTTTCCACGAAACAAACTCTGCTCAACTGATTAAAAGATCGAAGACTACAAACAACTTGAAAACTACAGATATTCTGCCTCTGCAGGCCTCATCGCCGTGGGCAACAAAACATTAGTTCACTTGGAGCAATATACGAAGAAGAATTGTTGCTCTTCTTGGTTTCCCTTATTTGTGTGATGTTGTCCAGATGACAACCAGTTCGCGTTTACTTGCATTCTTATGTTAGATGCACTAACAAAGTCAAATAAGTGGACAACACAAGAGAAGCTTCTTTTAGGTGCAGTTGAAGTTGAAGTAGCCTTGAATGCACTTCATATTAAGCTAAAGTTCGCGCCACAACAACATTAGAGAGCAATAAAAAGGCAAAATAAAGAACTACATATCTTGTTTTATGCAACCTTCAAAGTGGTTCTTCCTGGCTACTCAAAGTGGGGGAGGGCAAAGTCTTGAGGACTTGACTTGCCAAACAAGTTTTCACCTAACTACTTTTCGATGCAAGATTTATGTTCCCTTTGGGCTTGATTGCCTTGCCTTGCCTCAAGTGTAGATACAAAACAAAAAACTGCCCACTAGTTACAAAGCAATTCTCACAGAACTTTAGGCCATATTCCAGTTACCTTCTAAACTAAACTTCTCCTCCTAATGACCAACGTCATTCACACGTCATAAAAGTCTTGCAAAACAGGCCAAGAACTAAAGACGTCAGCTAATTTGGACAGTATGCAAAAACAAGACAGAACATTTAATTTGGTTTATCGAAGCTTACATACCTTTCACAGCATCCCCAATTTTGTATAAATTGTATAAAAATTATTTAAAAATAAATCATATCATTAAGAAAAGATTATATTTTGTATAAAAGTTACCCCATCCAGTAATCGGAAAACATTGTTTTTACAAAGTACCAAAGCTGCGGCTACTAATAATATTGTTTAAAAACTGAGAACACTGAATGCATAAACACGGAATGAAGTGATCATTTCCCTATCATTAATACGGTCTGAATACATTGGTTACAAACATTATGCCAAAGTGATAACACCCTTTCACACTAGTGTGATGATTGTAACAAAAGATATTTATGCATTAATATACATAGAAGCTACTATTCACATGTAGAATTAATTGCATTTTTCAAAACAGTTTTAATTAAGCAGAAAGTCCGAAATCATGTTGGCAATACAAAAGTTTTTCTTTGCAAAGAAAGATAGAAAATCAAATTAATACACTTACAACACTGCAACAATGCAATGCATAAATCATGTCAACAAAAACAACAACAATCACAACAATTGTCATAGATACACAAACTAGTTAGTTATATCTGTTGTATCTTTTAGATAATTTTTTCGATATATGTAAGTAACTAAAATTAACAAGCGAACAGCAGCGGTAAAAGCAGCAGCATTAGCAACTCTCGATGAAGATGACGACAAATAGACTCATAAAATGGAAACAACAACAAAATTCAAACACACACACACACACACACACACACACATACTCATATATAATAATAACAAATGATGTTAAGAAGAAATGGAAAAAAAAAAATTTAAAACACAAAAAGCCATAAAACAATGAGATACGCGTACAATACACATAACCAAACACAACAACAAAGTACAACAATCGTTTAAATTGTTGTTAACAATTCTATAAAAATAGAAAGATATGCAATCCCAGTTGTTCCAGTATCACATAGATACTTACTACTATAAACTACACTAAAAGCACACAATAAAACAGATACAAAAACAAGAAAAATATATTTGCCAGTTGCCGGCGCAAAAGTTGCTAATTTGGGTCAATGTGTCGCCAACGCCGCCGCGGTGTTTACTTTTTCTAGAGTCTTGTTCATGTAGAGATTGGATTGATGAAGGGGTTAAAGATGTGTTGAAGTTGTTCACTAGTAGTTGGAAGATGTTTTCTATTATTTTTTTTTTTTTTTTGGTACTCCAAATTCATACATTTCACTTGTGTTGTAGTAGGTTGGTGTGAAAAATTTGTGCTTTTACCACAATTTACGATAAAAATCGCCATCAGCACTTCGCCAGCCAGCGTGAACAGATCATCAAGGTGGGTGGCGCTGGTCATGGAGGAGTTGGGATTGGGTATCTGGGTACGTGTGAAGGCACATGTTTATTCGTGCATCGGTTGAGATAAAAGTCAAGTTAACACAACAGCCAAGCAGCCAAGTTGCATTAATCACTCTTAATCTTGTTGTTCTTTCTTCTGTTGGCATGTGTTTTGACTTGAATATTATTATTAGTTACTCTCCATTTGGTGTTCAGAGATCATTGAACATAAAGATTTTTGATAGAGAAAATATATTGTAGAGATACTTTTTATATACTAATCTTTGACTAGTTGATTTTGTTTGCTTTTCTTTTTAGCTTTTAAATTTAATCATTTCATTTACATTTGCATCAACACTTTTAATTTCCATCTCGATCAGCAAATGCAACAAAATGCAATTATTGTTCTAAATATTTCATCACAGCGAAGACGTAAATTGAAGAAAACAAAATGTACTTCTATGTTTTTTATCGCTAGATGAGGATGATGGAAATTTATTTAGAGGAAACTAATTCAAAATAAGAATTACATTCTTATGTGCGAGAAGTTGATTATTAAAATACCATATGAACGAAAGCAGTTTAAAGGTAAAAATGAGTTCAACATCACTTAATGTCCCATTGATTATTGTGGCACATATTTTAACGTAAAGGAAACTACGCTAGTTTTATGAGAAGTAGATTGCGTTGCCTTGACAAGGAACATAAAAGGACATTTTCTTTTTGCCTTCAAAGTTTTTATTTTATTTTTGAAAATAAGATATAAATGTTGTGAGCTTAAATTGATATTTTAAATAGATAGTTTTTGTAATAGCAGGGATCTATTTGGCCTACCTAGGCTCTTTAGGTATTTGACAAAAGATCTCTTTTATCAAAGAATAAAATCCATTGAAGTCTGTAAATTAAGATATTTTAAGATCATACATACAAAAGTTTTGCAGTCTGGCAACACTATCGTATGTTTTCACGATCTCACTTTTCCATCGTGAAGTTTGGCATTTTTTAGCATATTCGTACTTAGAACATTTTATCATATCGACGCTATTTGTTTGCTTTTTATTAAATTTCATCATGAGAAAAAAGTGGATTTTAAACGGGAATAACTTACACCTGAAAACTTCGATGCTGTAATTAAACTAATAATAGAAGATCGACATGTGGCATACCGTGAGATTGAGGCAACTGCGGACATTCATTCCACTCCAACACATATAATATTAGCTGTAAGAAATTCAGTTTCGCGTTGAATCTCGCATAGTTTAACAAGCGTTCAGAAAACGGATCGCGTCGATTGGAGCAAAGAAATGCTTAAAAAATACAATCGTCGTGCCTCTAAACACGTATTTAATTTTGTAACAGGTGACGAATCATGGATCTATGCGTATGTGCCGGAAAGAAAATAGCAATGGACCGTATGGGTATTCCAAGAGGATGGCAATCCAACGAAAGTTGTTCGCTCAGGAAACTCTTTGAAGCAAATGGTGGCCTGTTTTTTTTTTGGAATAACTGGACATATATCAACCGTGCCAGTAGAGGATTTTAAAACGGTCGATTCTGAGTGGTACACGACCATCTGTTTGCCAAAAGTTTTTGGTGAAATGAGCAAAACAAACGGTCGACATTGGATCTTTCTTCATCATGACTACAAGTTCTTATACTTCGGCACAAACAACTGAGTATTCAAAGGCACAAAACGTTGAAATATTGGTCATCCAGCGTACAGCCCCGATTTAGCACCGAATGATTCTTTTTGTTTCCAACAGTTACGATACCCGAAGAAGCGATTGATGCATTCATTTCTCAATGGAGTGGAAAAAGTTCCTTGAAAATTAGTTAAAGCGTATGCAAAAGTGTATTGAACTTCCTGGAGAATACTTTCAAAAACAATAAAGCTATTTTTGAATCCAAACAATGCGTATTTATTTTCCATTAAAAAACTTTTATAGTCCCCCAATTGTATATTGTACATAATTTTAGTTAGTCAACATTGGCTGTGACATTTCAACAACAAAGGTGACATCTGAATGGTCCTCGACATGATTTCCATAATGTAAAGTTCTGACTATTGAGACGCCTCACATTGGATGTGTAGTTAGTAAAGGTTAATTAAATATGTCAAAAATCGATTCTAAAATGATAAATGATTTATGAAATTTGTAATGAAGAAAAATCAAATATTTTAGTGATAAAATTCAATTAGAGAGCTTGACTCAACAAATCACAAAGCCATCACAAATTTCAACTTCAAATTGAAAATTTTCATAATTGATAACTGAGCTTAAAATTAAACTCTTAACAAATTAATGGATTTTATTATTGCATTATATGATGTTACATGATCATTTCGTGTAATAAATAAACAATTCCAGTTGCGAAAATCTCATAACATAAAATATCCGCCTCTAATTTTAAACGAATTTCATTCGATTTTCCATTCAAAATTACAAAAAACGAAATGAAATAGTTAAATGAAACTTGAATAAAACATAAACAAAAATGAAAAAAAAAAAAAGCCCAACACCCCGGAAAGATCAATAGCAGCAACAATTTATCAATAAAATTAAAACTTACACAATTTGTTTTACTTTGTAAACACAATTTCATTGACTATTTTCTATATTGAAGGCATCGAAACCAAAAAAAAAAAACGAAAAAATTCAACAACTATTCGATGAACCGAAGAATTCAACCAAAATGAACTAAACCGAACCTAGTCCAAGACCAAGAGCAAGCAGCCTAACCTAAACCTCTAACAGGCAGCTATAAATCTAAAGATTTGTAATAAAAATCGAAAACGAACGCCATCATTCATTGATTTCGTCATCGGTCTAATGTCGTTCAGTATTTGCCATTGGCCACATTCACTTATCTTTCAGAGTCAACTACTAGGAGAGTCGAATCGAGTTGTGGTGATTGTAACCATAAAGAAAAATTTATGAAGCGCAATAATTACTAAAATCTCATGGGTAAAACAAACAACAAGCAACATCACACCCGCTTCCTTCAATTGTATTGTATTTTGAAAGTTTGACATTTATTTTACTGTCGATATCGTCATATCACAACACATGTGGCCCCTTCTTCTTCTAGTAAAGTTTTGAAATCAAAAGTTCAAACAGAATTCAACATTGAAAGAAGAAAAATGTATTTAAAAACTTGTAATCGACAAATTAATTTTGTGTTTATATTTTCACTATTTTCGTTAAGGAGTAGAAGCAACCTCACAGATAAAACAATGCGGCTTCCGCAGCAGCAGCAACAGCAACCAACAAGGCAAAATAATGAAATGTAATAAATGTAGTAACAATAAATTAAAAAAAAAAAAAAAAATATTAAATTAAAAGGTAGAAAAACGCTGAGAAATTCACTTTCGAAAAAATGGTTTTTTAATCAAAAAAAAAAAAAAAAACATAACAACAAAATGTTAGCAGCCTCATGTTCATCATTAACACTTTCGTCAAAAATGCATCAAACCATCCACATCCATTGATCCATCGAATGCGCTCTGTTTATGTTATGTGCAACAATGAAAAGGGAAAGGAAACCACCGCCACCACCACAATCGACTTGACTTTGCAGCAGTTAACCGACCCTCGATTGAACACACATATTCGATTCGATTTTAATTGTTTCAAATATGAGGAGGGACGAGAAGAGATGTGGACGTCGGTCGGTCGATGAGAAACTGAAGTGTTAATGTTGCAACAATTATGATTGTGTCCGATGAAGTGTTATAGTCGCATACTCTACAGTAAAGCACTTTGAACTTTGAAAGTGAGAGGAAATGCAATATTCGAAATGAATTGATTTAAGAATGAGGAAATTCCTAACATAAAAATACAAAACATATTGAAATGAATGAATTTCATAAAAATTTAGTTCAACATTAACCTTGTTGCATTACTATAGATTTGCTTCATTGGATTTAATTTCTTGGTGTAGCAAGGGAGAGCTTCACCGGATCATGACAATAGAGATCGATTTCTGCAAAAAATTGAATGAAAATTTGGCTCCAAGAACTCAACAGTTGTTACATATAAGTCAGAGGCATTTATGACAAATTAGTTCATTATGTTACTATTAAATAGAAGGGATGTAATATAACAAATTCTTGTATTTAAAGGACAATACAAGATATTTTCTGTTACATTTGTTCAACTGATATCTGACAGAATCAAATAAGAATTCTCTATCTAAAAAATTATTAAAATTGATTACAATCTTCCAGGAAGTTAAACTAGGATAGCAATTCACCAACTATAGCATAAATATTACTCGTATATCACAAAATGACCACCACCCTCGTATAAAAGCTGAAAGCAAAGCAAAGTTAAATTCATTTTGGTCCAACATAAATCAAGCATTTGTCAAAAAAGAGAGGAAAATTTGAAAGTGCATTTTAAGGTTCATTTGGCACTCGAAAGTCCACTACTAAATGTTGAAGTTTATTTTACACTTGAACTAATTCACAAAAAAAAAAAAAAAAAAAAAAAACAAAGGTAAAAATGCCTTATTTAAGTTCAATTTTGATTTTCCTTTATTGAAAGCCGCCTGCTAGCCAGCTGAACCCAATCAGAAACTAAATATCCAACAAACGATGCCCGACAACGCCCGATCGAGGCACATAAAGTTGAGTTTTTGTTTTAATTTTAAGTTTGGAAAGGTTATGGGTTGTTTTTTTTTTTTTTTTACTTTGAAGTTAACTCACTCCATCGAATGAGATACTGAATAATCTAAGTCCAGACCAGATTATAGTATTGCAGTCACCAATTTTGGCCAATTTTACAATAGTTCACTACTATTGTTGTTACATATAACATATTTTATTGTCGTTGCAAGCAAACTGATCAAAAGTGCAACAAAATCAATAAACATTGTGATTGTTATGCAAATCTGCAGAGATTGTTACATTGGGGTATTTTTTTTATATTATTTTTCATATTAGACTCTATAAAATAATTCCAAAAATAGATTATCCAAAGGAGAGCGAACGAACAACAACCAACAGCAAACGAGTACATGAGAAAAAAAAAAAAACAATAGAATTTATAACGCTCGATTGCATCCAAAAGACACAAGGATGGAGAGACGAGTGGACAGATGGAGTTCAACATGGATTTATATTGGTTGCCATAATCACATGGATACAACAAAAACAATAACAATAGTAATAATAATAATAACAAAAAAAACAACTTAAGTTATGAACGCCATAAAATAGAAAAGCAAGCATAACTATTTCCTGACCAACAACAGTCCGCCGGCTTGTGCTCCTATATATAAGAAAGTTCAGTTGTAGTTGTTGTCATTATGAGTATCAATGCAGCACCCGCACAATGGATATGATTTTCCGCTAGTCGGAGAAGGGAGACCAACACAACAATTGTCATTGTCATTATGTTATATCGCGCGTATGCTTTCCTTTACTCCTCCTCAGAAACGAGAGCTCAACTGATCTAATAATCCTAAGACAAAATTACACCACCTTCACTTTTTTTTCTGCTTTGGCGGCGGAACAAACCAAGGCGACGTCTACAACTTCACTTGCCATTTGCGGTTGACAGTAACGCATGTCGTCGTCGCTTTTTATTCGAGACAATGCTACTACTTCGATGCTGTTGAACTAAACAAAGACATCCTCCTCCTGTCTTAAGAGTAGCCGATGGTCGATCGTCGGTCCGTCGTACTCCAAAATTGGCAAATGCACAAAACTGGACATGGTACATAATTGTTTACGCTTGAGTTGTCAACAACCGACACACTAGAGACCGGACGGATGGACAGACAAACAGACAGACATAGAGATAGAGCAGAAGCAACGATTTCAATTAATTTGGAACAAAATCTCATGGGTGTAGAAAGCAAAAGATACAATAGTCGTAGTACACTTCAAAGACAAATGGAGAATGCGAAACTGTTACCATAAAGGGAGCCGCCTATGAAAAAACAACAGTAAGTAAAGTAAACCTTTCTCCAAATGACACACTTCGAAGAGAAGGTGGAGTTACTCTTAATCAATTAATGTAGAAGATCTTGCATCAAAGAGAGCATAGCATTATCTTGCTAAGGTAGAGAAAGCTGAAGGACTTTCAGGGAGACACTAGAAGGCTCAGAACATCTTGGGGGAGGGATGCGTTAAGGGAATCAAAAGGGGAAACGGCAGACAACTCCTTACTTTTTAAAACCAGGGTTTTTCAACCCGCGGCCTAAGGCAAGTATCAGTGCGGGCCAATGCAGCTCACCGTTGACCTCTTTTTTTCGTGCTCGCCAACTTAAACCGTTGGCTTAAAATTAAAAATTTTGGATGGCACTAAAATTTTTTTTTACAACTCAACGGTGGTCGAAATATATTTAAGATTAAATTAAATTTACTAGTAAGGAAATTTTTACTCTCTTTATTTAACTTCCTCAATCCCTTTGTATGTTATGACGATCAGAGTTTTCTCAATTTCCAATTCTATTTATTTAATTTATCTATAAAAAATTATGGATTTCTTTCTCTTTTTTTTTTTATTGTTTTCATTATTCCATCGAACGCCTTCCAATTGATACAAAAAATTTCCAATAACAATAACAACAGCTACAACATCAGCAAACTTATTGAAAGCAAATATGTTTAACCATTTTTGGCAATTGACATTTTGGCTCCTTTTCACTGTGGCTCCCACACTCTCCTGGGCTGGTTCCTATCGCCTATCATTATCTTGTTAGTGAATGCGACGTGACAAAACAATTGTCGTAAATCAGTGGCACATCTACGAGACCCCAGCGGGGGTGGGTATTCGGTGATTGCAGTTTGTCTATTTCTAATGCAAAGTACATCGATTGTTTTTTATTGGCAATTGTTTCTTTTTTTTTTTTTGTTTGTTGTTTATATTCGTTAGCAATTTTAACCAATGTTTGTTGTTATATTTATTACTCCTTACTTTCATTTGGCACGTGGCCCAATGGTCAATGGCCAGTCACTGTTGTTATTGTTTTCCTGCTTTTCTGTTTTACCTTTCAAACTATAGAATTGGTTATGATGGTGGGGCGCCTTATAATGATGAAGTAAGTTAAAGTTTCAGTAATGGAAGAACAATAAAAAAAATAATAAGTTTGAATAGAAATCCATTGAAAAAACATTATATTTTTTAAGTTTCTTTATTCATTATTAGACTAGTTTAGATTTTAGCGGAAAATCCATAAATTACGTCAGTCTTTAAGCAGAGGGGAGGGGATCAACGAAGTATGACGTCATATAACGAAATCTAAAGTATTAAAATTGGAAGGAAGAAGTACATTAAATAGTTGCGAACTTATTTATGTTGTATTAAAACATGACAATTTCGGTTCATGTGGCCGAATATATATGTGCTAATAGATACCAAAGTGGTTATTGACCAGGCACTTATACAATATTAAAAAACAAGAAAAAAGAAGGTTTTCTTTAAGTTGTCACACCCCTAGAAAACCACTTTGTCTACGCTCCTGTGATTGAGCATATAGAAATATTTCCTTATGGATTTGACTTATGTTTAAGGTACAATCGTTATACATACAACTTACGTTCCAGTAATTCCCGGGGGGTTGAAATTTACATGGTTGGTGAATATGGTTTCCGACACTTATAATGTCCAAATTTCAGTTCGATAATACGAAAAACAAAAATTGTTTTCGTAATTAGAATATGAATTTGAATCGCGGTTTGTATGGGAGCTATACGATCTAGTAATCTCAGGGTATTGAAATTAACATGGTCCAAATTTCAGTTCGATAATAGAAAAAACAAAATAGTTTTTCTAATAAGAACTTGGATTTGAATTTGTATGGAAATTACCCCTCTTAGTGGTCCGATTAGGCTAATTCAGACAAATGTACAGTGGTCTGGTAAAAAGAAATTTCAGCTGTCTAGTTTAAAAAACTGAGCGACTAGTTTGCATATATACAGACGAGAATATACTGGTTTATACTTTATGGAATCTCCGATTTCTTCTTCGGTCTGTTACAAACTTCATGACTTATTTACTGGGTGAAGAGCATAAACCACAACCTTAGTAAATTATATGGCTTTATTGGTTCTCTTTATGAAACTGATGACCCCAATATTTCTTCATTCTAGTAGATCCATATATTTTTATACAGCATTCTCTATTAGTCTATTAACTGATCTGCTGGCAGGGGAAGTATGATCGTCCAGCTCTTTTAATAAGTAAAAATTTCCATAGCACAATCCTTCCTAAACACAATCAGGTGGTTCAATAGATAATTCTGTTTTCAATCTTTTATCTTAAGTTCAAAGTCAGAGAATCTCAATATCAGTCAATAGCAGTTTTATTTGGTTTAAGGAAATTCCTTTAAAATATCAAATAAGGAAGCTATCCGTGCAGAGTGTCATGTCCGCCATAAAGATTGCGATGTGGCTACATGTCTATAAAATTTAACTTGTTACAATATCCTCTATAAAAATTCATGAACTAAAACTATCTACCAAACACAACACAACTTTACATTTTTATTTGTCGGTTGGTTATATAAGAGGGTGAGATAGACAAACTACTCAGTGTAGTTCAGATATACATATGTATGTATGTATTTTGTGCCTTTGAGCGGCTGTGGTGCATTGAAGCGTTTCAACTTTGAGCTTCTAACGCAAAAACAAAAAAAAAAAAACAAAAAAAACAGACAAACGACACACATCAAAATAGACCAACAGACAACCGACACACATAAAAACAGACCAACAGACTGACAGATTTAATCGATCGAAATACTAAAGCGCCTCGAACAAGAGACGCAAACTCAACAAAATCCGAACAATAAGTCGGAACAATGCGATCGATTAATATGAAAGCAGGAGAAGGAGAAGAAGGAGGTATGGCACATCGTGATCAGCTATGAAAAGTGGAAGAAGAAGGTGTTACAAGTATTTATATGCAAATGCGCAATCGACAATTATCGTGTCTGTCGTAATAATGTCGAAGGCGAAGTTATCACAACAGTCAAGTGGCAAACAAACAACGATGAACGTTAAATTGAGTTGACTTGACTTGAGTTCCTTGCTAAATACTCAACTGCAACTACAACATTTGCCTGAAACCCCTCTAAATGCGTTTCATTGTTTTTGTATGATGCTTTCTTTCCCCCACTATTTTTCTCACTGCACTCTTTCTTTAGTACATTTTCACTTTCGATTCAATAAATTTTCGAAATGCATCTTGATAAAAACAGTGACTAAACGAACGAAATCACAGAATGAATACAGCAAGCCAGCAAGCAACTCAGTAAAACCCATCTGAAGTATTGAACTTCATGATCGGACGTGTCCAAAGTTTGTATTACACAATTTTGATTTTATTTTGACCATTAACTTCACGTGTAGCATGAGAGTTGAAATTTTACTTGCACTTTTTTTCATTTTTCATTTTTCTTGCCTTTCTTTCGCCTTTAATTTGTTGGAAATTTCTTAATAAAGTTTCAAGTCATCAAAAACAATGCGTTTTCCCTCCAATTTTATGGCTATTTTTAATGTTATTAATAAGCATAATTGTTCGTTATACTTGTATTGATTGATTTATGGAAATATTTTATATTGTTGAACTGAACAATAATAAATAAATAAATAAAGCGTAAGCAATATTTCAGACACAAATAGATTGCGCAAAGCCGGATATAAGTTAAAGTTTATTACATTTGTATTTTATTAAAAATTATTCCAGTATTTGTTCTTTCAAGTCTACCAAATCAAGGCACTAAGCCTTATAAATGCTGCTCCCAGCGGCCCAGCCTAATGACCTAAGCAGATGGATATAACACCATCTAAATAAATTTTGTAACAATACAATAAAAAAAATAATAATAAATAAATAAATTTGTTCCTGAATGCCTTCTTTATTCCAATTATTTTTCAGAATTTTCATGCAAAAATTGTCACGTTGTCACAATCAATGTCGTCTTCGGCCATGCCGGGGCCAGCCCTTGGGCACACAATTATTTGGGCACTTTTTGGATTCGTTACGATGAAGATGATGGTTTCTTTCGGGATTTCTGTTGGCCGAAACCTTCTATTGTACATATTATATTACCAAAGTATATTTTTGGTTTTGAAGGATATCACTCTGTTTGCACATAAGTGACAAATTCAGTTAGTCGTTCTTGTAACATTGTTGTTCACAATTCATTCTTTGTTCTTTTTAGCTGGAAAAGCAGCGCTCTCCACTACAAATGTTAACTATTAAGCAAAGGAACATCCTTATAGTAACTACAACTTTTGGAAAAGTTTCATATGATTTATCAGACTTTATTTGGTTTTGCTAGATTGAGATACTTAAACATGCTGATTCCCCCTTGCTATGCCTTTTATGTTATGAGCTCAAAGGCATTTCTTTTGGTTTTGGTCCGAATATGCATAGTCTCTGATGATTCTTCAAAAGAAGTGATGCGTATACTGAGAATTATTTTTCTTTTAGACTTAGTATTTTTATAATCACTATTAGGATTTTTCTTTTTCTTTAGCGGCCGATTCGTACTGATAGAAATTATTGCATGATTATGTACAAATCGTTCAAAGATGCGTAAAGTTTTGTTGCAACGTCCATGGTCCATGGTGTCATAGTGCTATTCTGTAAACTTAAAATTGTTTTATTCATGAATTCCAAAAGATCGTTCCATATCTCTGTTTCTTGTTTCTTCTGGTTGATTGATATCACTTGCAATTGATGACAATGGTTCAGAAATATTTAAATAAACATTTTGCACTCAAATGTTTTGTCATAATTTTCCATCGTTTGTTCGAAGCTGAGAAAAAGCTTAAACAATTAAACACTCAACCCACTAAATTTAGTGAAAATGCCGCACATGGGAGAAAAATTGCAATAGCAATGAATGGAAAATGCTAATTCGACATATAACACACATAAGTATAAATACATACAGGTCAAGCTAATAATAAAAGTCTGTTAAAATGAAATGTGTAATGTAAGCGAATAAATAGGCCTTTCGGGCCCACGTCTGCCTTTGCTCATTAAGACTATAGATAGTTTGCTAATCCTGTTCTTAAATCATATTCCATCTGTTGTATATTTTTCCTTTACATTTTTTTGTATTGTTTTTGTGATCGCTCTGCTGCATGCCGTTAGACCTGTTCCTTCTTATATAGTAGCAGTATTGAGGAATATAGTTTTTTTGATTTAATATTTTCAGCATTTGCAAATTTAGCTTTTTTGTTAGAACAAAATTGAATAAATAACTTTCAATTTCTTACTTTTATTCTTATGAATTTGCTGTTATACCTTGTTCCTATACGCGTATGTTACATTTAACCTAACCAAGTATTTTTGAATGAAATGTTCATTACTAAGAGACAAATCGATCTAGTCTTTTCAGAGTAACCGTCCTTCTGGCCAACTATTTCAAAGATAGGAATTGAATTGAAATAGGAAACAATAGAACCATTCAAGAAGAATACACTTCTACGGTATGTATCCACAAGGATAAATATAATAGTCAACCAAATCGATTGTGACAAACGTTCACATTCCTTTTAGAGCCTCAGTTCAGTGTCTGTGATGTTTTGGGTGTGGTAATATTGATAAAATGTACTAGACATATTCACTTTATACTTTGAAATGATTGAAGCATTTCAGAGAAACGATTCTCAGTTCTATCCAACTTATAACTTTCTTTTTTATTGCCGTATTAAAGTAATGAATATTGTAATATAATAAAATACAATCAATTGTTGATATTCTTATTCAAAGGATATAAACAATGATCTCAATCAATTAACCAATGCTGACCCGAAGTCTGCAATGCACAGTACTTCTTATTGCTATATTGCTTTATGTTAATATAAGACTATTTTTGGAAAGTCTGGCTGCAGTTCATAATTATCGTTAAAGGTTTTTCGAAATACATATTTTTAAAAAAGAATTAAAATTAATTTTATTTCTTATAATTAAGAAATACTGTGCACTCTGTTCCAATTTGTACAATCTACTAATAATAGTTTTCATTTGCTTTAGAATAATAGTATTTAAATCATCATTTTTGTTTTGAAACAACCTTGGAGCACAATGTTTGATGTGCTTGGTGCAGCTTATCCGTCCTTTCTCCTTTCATTACATGCTATCGTGAGCTGGTGGTAGCCAGTTTTGGTATTAATTTTCAAATATTTATGCTAGTTTCTTTTTCAGTTTGCTCTTAAGCAAACCTGGCAAGAGGGAAAGGCAAGCGCAAATCGTTAGCACACCCATTGATGTCCACGAGAAGGCCTCACTAGAGCTGGTCATTTTTTGAAGAGTTTTGCCAGCTTGTATTGCTATTACAGATGGCGGCGCAACGCCGCAGAATGTGCCAAGTACGAAGATGTGCAGGGGCACACCAATGACGGGCGAAGCCAAATTTATAAACCAATTTGGTAATATTGGAGTCATGCGCAGGAAGAGCATATAGTTGAATAGATTATCACGATGCTCCTCAACATGTTTGGACCATTCGCTTGTCTTTTTAGGCCAAAAGTGGCGAATGAGGCGACGGCCAACCAAGTTGGAAAGGCTATAACACAGTGTGGCGCCCAAGGCTGAACAGGCACAGATGAGTAGTAATGCCACAGGAAATTTGTATAGGAAACCAAGCAGAATCGATAGAAATAGTGAGCCAGGAATCGCAAATGTTTGTAGAAACACATACGCAGCAATCACCCCGAACATAACCTCAAAGTAATACATGTCCTTGTATTGATCCAAGACTTTTGCCAACTGCTTAGCATCTTGTATATCACGCGGTATTTTCATATGTTGCTTCTCTGACTCATTCAGTTCCGGGAATATTGCACACACATAAAACATAACAACCAAACTTGTCACAAAGATCGCAGCAAATATGGCTAGAGAGTTTTTGGTAGCGATGCCCACACTTTCATCCGCAGGCATGAAACTCTGCTCCCCACTGTCGTCCATTGGCTTACTGACAATGCTGCCGTCTGTTGATTTTGGTGATTTTCCATTGCTGTAATTTTTCTTTTTTAGTGTGTTGCCCTCTCCAGAATCATATTCATCCGCCCGATGATGCTGATGATTGCTACACACAGCTTCACTTGCACTTGGATTCATTAATGTAAACGTTTTCTTGAGTACTGACGTGTTCCTCAGATGCTTTGCTAAAAACTGAATAAGAATTAATAAATCGATTGCGACATTCATCAAATTGGGCAGGTACCAAGTTCTATTCGGCAGTGGTTGCTTATCGCTGCAATCCACGTTCCTGATGAAATCTCAATTTGAGAATTTTTTTTTTATATTTTCTTCACAATTAAGAAAAAAAAAAACAATTGTTAAAACAGAACATTTATCTTGCGAAAAAATAAAACGAGAAAAAAACCAACTCCGAATTAATCATCAGCTGTCGCGTCAGTGCTGTATGTCACGAGTTATCCAAAACAGTGTTGCAAAGCCATGAAAAATGCTGCCAACACGGAAGTTTTTTAACATAAAGTGCTGCCAAGTCGATGGGTGTATCCGGAAGTGAAGTCAAATCATTAGTCTTCCTGAAAGTGTTGCCAAGTCACAAGTCAACCGACTTTGTCTTTTGAATTTAAACATGGCATGATACAAGAATTATTCAACCATTCCACAAAAAAAAAAATATTTTGATATAACAAACACACATAAAGAAACTTTATGAAAATTAAATAAATGTCGAAATTTCAAACGAATTAAATGTCAATTTAGAACTAATATAAGAAATAAAACATTATTAATAATTTAAATTTTTCCAATAATGTGATTGCAGTTTTACATTAAATCTTGTAAGTTCTTAACAATTTGAGTTTTTTGTTTTTTATTTAATCATTTTTGATTTATATAGAAAAGCTTCAATCGGCAATAAATAAAGAATAGGAAAGTAAGTTTATGAAGATAAGATATTATTTAGATGCGGAGTGTGAACAATAATACTTAACAAAGTGCTAGCAATTCAGTTTGCTATCGGTTGATAATGAACGCTGGAGAACACAAACTGAGAATAATGGCACTTATGTACATCAGTACAACAAAATTCAACAGAAAACCGTATTTAAATTAAATAAATCACAAATACATGAAATGAAATAGAAAACATTGGCATTGGAAGGTTTTGTGGATACACCTTAATGATATCAAAAAGTTTCCAAATATTTTGCATGAACAATTTTCTATGTCAACCAAAATAAAGCAATGCATTGATGATTGCATCGATTTTATAAACAGGGTTTTTTTCATTGGCTTTATGATAAACAAAGATCGAAGATTCCAGAATGAAATCGTAAGTCAGCTGAGTGGACAGCACAGTCGATGAAATCTGTCCAAAGCAATTCAAAGGAGGAAGTTTTTGTTCTCGCCTTTGTATTTTTAGATGCCCAAAATAAAATAATTTTAATATATCATCTTTCATTTGAAGACATCAAAAATTTTATATTAATTGATTGATTAGTTGATGTGTCAGTATATTTGTTTACAATGGAAACCACCGAATAGAATGGAATGTTTATCAGCAACAGAAATTCATAAATCAAAAACGTGGGTTTTAAATGAATCTGCTCCTTTATCGATATGTTTTAGAGTTTAAAAGTGTATGTACAAGCTTTTCAAATGAACCACATGGCGGATATCCACACAGTGCAACAACTCCAGAAATCATTAATCAAGTGTATGATATTGTTTGTAAAGATCCAAGTTGGATTTGGTGTGTAAATTTGCTGATACCGACGCATTTGTTAACAATTCAACAAAAGTTGAATCGAAAACAAATTTCACAAAGTAATTTGTAAGTCGTTTTATAATTATGAATGAGATTTGGATCTATCACCATGATCCTACACTGAAACAAGAACGTTTACAGTGAACTGAACTTGGTTGTTTAACTCCAAAACAGGTGAAGACAGAGAGATCGGCACAATATGTTATGGTAGCAGTTCTTTGGGATGCAAAAAGAGATTTTGTTGATTGTTTATCTTGAGAAATGTAAAACACTAAATATTATTGCAACCTTTTGGATCAACTGAATGAAAATTTCTTGAAAAAAGACTTGGTTACCAGAGACTGCTACCTCTGCAGGAACATAAAACTATATTTTCGTAGAAAGCGATTTTAGTCTAATGAAGAAACTTTTGCAGCTGTGGAACAATATTTTGCAGTTTCGAGGAAATCATCATCATCATTGAAGTAAGTGTATTGAAGTTGAGGGAGATTATATTCAACAAACAAAATAATTTCATTTAAAAATTTAACAATTTTCTTTTTGATTTCGAACCAAACTGTAATACGAGACTCATGTATTTTTATTTTCTCTACGCATAATGTATTTTTCTATAAAGATAATTCCACATCATTTGTTTCGTTTTTTATTGTTGGTGTTATGATTTACTTTTACTTTTCTTAATAACACCATCAGCCGCAACATTTTAAATTTGTGTGGTTCAAATATTAGTCGAATTCACCTAACTTTAATGTAATTTCATTAATAATAAACATTTTCCCTTTAATGATTTCTAACAAATAAATGATGAAAGGCAGCAATGAATATTACGAAATTATCTTTTTCAAGTTCAATTTTACTTTTACTACTTACCTTTTTTGAAAATACATTAAAAAATCATTTCATAAGACTTCTTGTGATACAGAAAATGATAATCTTTTATTCATGGGTCATGGGTCTAAATTTCAAAAATGTAGTTCTAATATAACAAACCATGTAAGAAATGCTTTACTTCGAAAGTCTCCTGAGTGACGGCAGGTCATAGAGGTCTACAAAATTACATTGAAAATATGTGAATCGTTGACTCTGAAGTGAATGGTGTTTTTTGTTTTTGTGCACCTAATGAATGCATATGAATATTGTTGTTTTCCTTATTACTTACTGCACTCTTTCCATTATCTTTGAAGAATAAGCATGGCATTCATTCAGAGTGAATGTCCTACCCTTGTTCTGTTGCTTGTAAGTGAACAGTGTACAATGAATATGAATATTTAAACACAATTTAAGTAGTACTATTCCACTCTGCAGTGAGAAATGTGAATGTATGCCTGCAGACCTCTAATTTGTATTTACGTCATAATTTTAAAAATATCACCCCGCAAGTATGCAACATTAAATAGAAAATTGATTACTTACCGAGTATTCAGCGCGATGGCGCTGCAATGTCGATAGGCTCAACATTGTCAACTCCGAAATTGTCGGAACATTCCCCAATTTATTCTCCATATCACGTAACCAGCGACGTAGCTCTTTCGGATCCTCACACAGGCCTTCACTGTGTTGCGTTTCATCTAGCAACTAGAAGTAGGCAACAAAATATGTCAGCATTCAAAGGCACAAACATTAGTCAAGACATAAACCAAAATCCACACATTACAGTACACAAGTCTACACAACTTTACACCATTTCCTCTTCACCACATTGCAAACTCAACTACTCACCTTTAAACTGGAATCTGTTGATGTCTCAAAGACCGAAGAGGCACCTTCAATTTCGTAACGCGCTTCTTTGCACGTATCGAGCAGGTTTGTGTCCATAATATAATTATAGTTCGTTTGGATCACAGACCACAAATCATCTTTAGCCGATCCACCCAATCCAAGGGTGGCGTTGCTATGTAAACTCGTGGATGAACTGTGACTATAAGCGCTGCCCCAAGAGTAACGATGCAATTTGTTGTAACTATAACCAGTGCCACCACTGTGACTGCTGCTATGGTGACTACTATTGTTATGGCTACTGCTGCTGCTGCCGCTGATATTGTGAATATTATTTCCGTCTCCGACGCTGCCGCCACCTGCTTTCTGAGCGCATTTCTGCGTTTTTGTGTGAGCGAATAAAAAGTGGAAGAAACACTCTGTTAATATGATTCGTTGACACTTTTTTGTTTTTTTTCTTTTGTTTTTGGGGGGGCCTTGAATTAGCATTGAAGTTAAATTATAATATTTTTATTATTGTGCTTAACAACAAAAATATGAGTAGAAAATTTGTATTTATATCAAAATGCGCTTAACTTGACTTGAAGCCTTTTACGGTAGCAAGCAATTTTCTCAGATAAAAAATTTTATTATTAAATTAAATAAAAATTCATGCGTTTCGCATTCAACAACATTTGGCCCAAAGTAACCGGTTCTCAAAGTATTTTCTTCTCAATCATGTTGCGCGCACACTCATGCTCAGTTCGCGCTCATCATTCAATTTAATTCAATTAATTAATGACAATTTTTATTTCATTGTTTTCTTTGTAAATTATCCCACTCCTCACCCAGCCGTCCATATTTCCGATCGTCTATCCTTTCTTTCATTTTATATCGACGACGACAATTACAAAAATTACAAATCGAAACACAACAAAAGGCAATTTCGCACAAACTTGTTGATTCATAAGGAAATTCCATATTTATAGGCAGAGGAGATACGAGGTGTGTTTCTAAAATAATGAGGAACTAATGCAATAACATATTTTACTACTATAAACTTATTCCCTTCAGTCTACAACTCACTCACATTCTGATCAAAGCAAAGGTTTCCATTTTTCGAATTAAAATCAGCGAAGACTTCTTTTATGAACATTTTCCTTCAGAGCTACATCAATCGGAATTTTGTTTCTTGTAATGCAGATTTTATATTGGAAAACAATTTCTGTCATATTTGTATATTTTGTTTTTGATGTAAATCGTATGTTCCCAAACTTATTTCCACCACCGACCCCCTATAGACCCGCAACATTTTTTTAATCTATTGTTCCGATCTTCGTTGGGTCATTACATTATTTGATAGAGTGATTCCTCTGATGAAGTGGGAAAAACGCTATCATTCAAATATTGGTCATCGAGATCGATATCTTCCAATTCCTATCACAAAAAATCAGTTTCATGTATCACAATCATTGCGCCACCTTCCCCAATTTTGAAAACAGAAAAGGCCAATAAGGCCAAAATCCTCACCACACACTGACTTAACTTGGATGCCTTGACTTCTGTAGGACGACGTTGTGTATGGTGTCTACCTTGGCCCATTTATATTGCCTTTTGTTGTGAGACTTCTAATGCCCAGCTGAAAGCCTCCAGCACTCGCAATTTATTTCCATTAAATGAAGACGACTTGCTTCATTAACAACCTCTTCAATTTCTAAAACTTGAAGCTGAATATTAATCATTTGCATCAATTTCGTTATTCTTTAACCACACCTCGTACTATGTTCAAATTACTGCTTTGTTTTATTAAATGAATGATGAATGGATAGTTGAAAAGATGATAGAATGAGTAAATGGTTAAATGAATGATTGAATGCTTAGCCACTCCAATTGAATGTTTAATAAGCTGCTGAGCTAGGCTGGTGATATTACGTAAATTCATAACCAAACTGAATGCTATGATGTTGATGGTGATGGTGATGGTGGTAGTGGTAGTGGCGCCTCCTTGTATATCCAATTTACTTGAATGGTAAAAAACCATTAGAAAATTTATTAAATACAAAAATGTCACAATTTCCGTTACGGCAAGTAACGGCACCACACATGGCCATCAGCAGGTGAACTTCATCCACCATCATAATCATCATCATCATCATCATCATCATCATCACTGCATAAATTCTATTCAAAGCGAAATTCCATTGCAAATTTATGCGTACAAAAATTACATTTCAAGAAAATGTTCATGGTGGAATTGGTGGGGAGTGGGAGGAGGAGGAATCGGTATCATGCAGAATCAAATCAAATGAAACCTGAGCATGTTTAATACTTTATGAGCGAACGTGTGCGGTTGGCATGCAGCCAAACAAGATTTCTTCCATGATTTTATACTCTGTGAATACTAACTGAGCTTTTAACTAATCTGCATATGGCAAATTGAAAAACTCAAACGATCACTAGCCAATCAAGCCGATTGGCTTATATGTACATATTTAGGGGGCGCGACGCAACAAGTAAATATGTAGTAGTAAGCAACTTACCTTCAAACTGTTGTATGGTCGTTCTAGATTTAGTTTGGCCTTGATGACATCGCGTCGCTCTTGTTGATCATCATTCGGCGGCAGTGAGGTCATCGAATGTGAGGTCTTCATTTCACTCAAATTGGATGACTTCAATGATGAAGATTTCTCATGACGCTTGCCATTCTTGTTATGAGTGCGCTTTTTCTTTAAGGAACCACAACGACTGCTGGTTGCCGATGACGAAGCCATTCCAGCTTTTGGTGTTGCTGGCATTGCAAAACAGGTGTCAGTAGCACCATCTGGTGGTGTTGCTGTTGTTTGTGTTGTAGGTTTCATTGTAGTTGAAGTTGTTGATGTTGGTGTTGGTGTTGATTTCTTTGTTGTTGGCATTTTGGCCAACATGGCCGCTATTTCAGTCTCTTGGTTACTTTGTTGTTGCACCGCTGCCATTGCTCCAAATGACGCGGATTCTTCTGTTGCTTCCATCATTTGAGTAAATTGATTTCTCGTTATTATAGAATTTTCAATATTTTTTCTATTTTGAGCATTTTCAGTTTCGTGTTCGTTGTTTGAAGTTTTCATATTTTTGTTTGTTTTCATTTTATTTTTAAATTTTTGTCTTTCCGTTTCATTTATTTTCCTTTTTAACTTCTTTAGTGGCGTTGAGCAAAAATTTACACTAAAAATTTGAGTGAAAAATATACAAATCGTCACGTTTTGGAATCATCTGTGTCTCATGAACCGCACTAGGTGAGACTTGAAATTTTCATAGAATGTGTATTTCTATTTCCATATCCCCAGCAAATAATAAAATTTTTGGAAAATCCATCGGAAAAAAGAGAACGAGAAACACGCAGAAGCTCGTCGATGATCTAATTTATGTACAAAAGGGTACAGACGGCAACGTAAAAACAAAAGCAATATACAGACGGACAGACAGACAGACATACAGACAGACAGACTTTGAGAAGAGTTCTCTCTCTGTTCTTAAGAAGTTTCACTTCTATCACGTGTACACACGTGCATTTTTCTTTTCTTTTTTTTTTTTGTCTTATTGTTATTATTATTATCAGTTATATCATGGTTTTAGTGCCGATTTTTCTAGCCATAAACAATAACAACATCAAAACATTAATTAGTTTTGTGTTAAAATGCAATTTAAATAATTAAAATGGAAATGCAAATGCAATTTTGCATGTTTGCCATGTTTCGTTTGTGTTTTACTCGTTTCCGTTTTATTTCCGTTTTGATTCGCTTCGTTCAAAATTCAAAATTTTATTACTTTACATCAATTATTCTTTTTACTTTTTGATTTCGATATCCGTTAATCGTTTTGTTATTGTTGGTAACGTATTTTTTATTTTTTAATGCAAAATAAATCTCGTTATTTTGATAAAAATCATAAATCTGTAAATAAAAGAATAAAAGAATAATAAATTAATCATTATTTTTTTTTATAATAAACTAAAATTTAAGCTATATTTACAAGGCCTTAAGGTTATTAATCATTGTTATTACAAATTACAAATAAATAAGAGAGAAATAATTCATGGCGGGTGGCCAACTATTGGTCCGATTTTGATTTCGTCATTGAATGTACAAAAGTTAATTCCTTTTCAACGAACTTCACTTTATTTGATAGTGTGATTCTTCCCATTAGATATGATATATGATTTCATTCAAATGTTGGCCGCATTGAGTGTGCGAGGACCCAGATTTTGCAAGAAAGACAATATCATCTCTTATGACTAAGCGAATTTTTTTTTTTTGTGTGCAATATAAAAATTATGCTGTTCACTGAAATAGTAGTGTTCACTATAATTTATATAAGGTCATTACAACACTTCACAGGATTTTGTCTCAATGCCTCTTCAACAACCTCCCGAGGCTGTGCGTTACTTGAAGGATTTGCTGCTGTAACTATTCATTTAATGTTTCCCAAGGCCAAGGCATTACGTCAATCTTTTGAAAGCCAAACCAATCCTTAACTGGTTTACAAGTATGTTACGGGTCATTGTCCTTCTGAAATACCAATTTTAAAAGCATTTATCACTGCTTTATCCACAATGACAATAATCATAGAGATGGGGCCTACGCCAATACAGAAATGCAAGCCCATACCATAAAGCCTAGTCATCCATTTTTAACCGTCTTGGTAAAGTTTTTGGGCTGGTACTCTGTGTTTAGTGGAGAACGGACACACTATCTGGAGGCTATTCACAATACAAAACAATTTTGATCAATTTATGCCTCAAACTTGCATCGGTGAGCTTCTTTGTCAAAAAAAGGACCTTTCTGGTTTTAAGTTAGTTTCTATAAGACGACGACGAATTACCATAGAACTGATCGATAAATTATGGTAATTTTTAATCACTTGGTGCCGAGGACTTGGTCTTGCTATAAAGCACAATCCGTTAGTCGGTCTTTGTTCTAATAAATACCATTTACATCATTGGGACAGTGCATCCAACTAAATTTTCAATACCCTTGTAGGATTCGACGTAATTAAAAAAGAGTTCAAATCGTGAGGATGTGCTACACTACTATTTTTATGAAGAAAATTTGATGAACATAAGGAATACCAAGAGTCTTTACAATATATCAAAAAAAGTATACTAAACTAACCCTTCCTAGATAATTTATTCATTAAACTTTCTTCAGTTGTCATGTAAATTTAATAGAATCTAGAGATAACCAGTATAAGATTGAATGATAAGAAATAATAACAAATATCTCGATAAAGACTTTATTAATTTTTCGATAAAACTAAAAGAGAAACTTCAAAATTATTAGAGTGAAACGAAACGAAGAAAACGCATGAAATTCTAAAACAACAAGAATTGGATATTGCACCACGATAATGCGCTAATCACAAGTCACCACTTGACAGTCTCCTGTGACTCTTTCCTGTTCTCAAAATTAGAAAGGAAATTGAAAGGATGGAGATTTGTAAATATTGTGGAATCGTAAAGACCGCAGCGGTCATACCAAAAAGCCCTTATCAGAAGTGATTCGAGAAGTCGAAAAAGTGCTGGCACAAGTCTATTATATCTGAGGTAAACGCCCTCATCGAAGGGGACAAAATAGAAATTATTGAATAAATAAATATTTTCCAAGAAAAAAAAAGTCTTCTTACTTTTTGTATATGTTCTCGTATATGTTGCCAACATCAAAGTGATTTTGTCCAATTTAATTCTAATTAAGTTGATTTTACATAATTGCAATGTTACTACTGCTGATCAGCTTAAATATGATTTAATGGCTATTAAAACCCACATTTCCTTCTAATAATACTAACTAAAATTAATGCACTCTTAACAAAACAAAACAACACAAAACCAAATGAATCAAGGACTTTATTCATGTGTAAAGAAACCACGCCCAGACAATAAACAACTGCAACGCCCCCACACCATAGCAAATGAAATCTGTTAATCAAGGCATGAATATATAAACAAATCAAAATCATTATAATTATTACTTAATTCGCCACAAAAAGGAAAAACACACCAACCAACAATCAAAACAATGAACACGATTCTAATCTCGAGACAATCAAATTTTCATACGAAATTAGTCAAAAAACACTTATGAGCCAAATTTGAATGCAAATGACGAACAAACTAAAATGGTACCAACCATTCGACTGTCGTAAGACTCCAAAATTGGCTGGAAGCCTGCAGTTCAGTTAGTTGCAGCAGTTGGCCACTTTAGATATTAACAATAATAATAACAACAACAACAACGGTAGGAGGCCAAAAAAAAAAAATGAAGCAAAATTTGTTGCAGACAATCAGGGGAAAGACGACGTTGTGGTGATTGAAGTTTTTACCATAGCAAGCGAGCAAGCGATATGGGGCGGACACTTTTGAATCGGGGCGGGCAACAAAGATACCCAAATCGATGTTAAAAGCGGCAAATAATGTTTCTTTCGACTTGTAATTGTTGCAAACAACACAGAAATATCCAATTGGGTAACCCAACCATACCCCACCTCACCCATGGGTGATGCCAAGGATTACAGGGGTTAACCAAACGTCAGACAGTCAGTCAGTCAGTCAGTGTTGTTGTATTGTAAAAATATATTTAATTTTTTTTGTTTTAATTTTTTATTTGCTCGCGTTCGAGGAGTTCGGTCGTCGGCATCGAAAGCGAAACTCCCTCAAACTACTTACCAACCTACGCAACAAATTGTCGTCCAAAATTCGTGGCCAAATCGGGCAACTGCGCCGAAGCAACAGCAACAGAAATATGTACAACAGTTGAAATGCATTTTGACAATCGAGCGAGTTACTTCACAGTTTCAGGTCATGTTTTAATGCCACAAACTAAGTAAGTAAAGTAAAGTAAAGTTAAGCAAAGCAAATCGAATTGCCCCCCATTCGGGTGTCTATTATACCTTTCACACTAATGTGGATTAGGTATTATCATATTGACTAGAAGTTTGTAACGCATAGAATTGAAATATGGAAATAATTACAGCATATACGAAGAATCTATTCACCCATGTATATGCTGCTTCTGAGTTCCTATGCTATTGAGCTGGTACAGACACGTTTTAAAATCAAAGTTCTCTGCTTACTGGAAGAGGTAGTTCCCATATAAAATTCATTTCAATTCACTTTGATTATATTGTTCTACTATACTTTAATACAATTTATATTGTTTGTTTTCAAATTAATTTAAAATTACAATTTACTAAATGTACTTCTATACAAATTTTAGAGTATAAAAGGCATATAAAATTCGGTGAACAGAACCCTGACTGATTGTTCTGACTTGTTTTTGAAATGAAATTAAACATGCAAAATCGCTTAAAAAATCATAACGAGCCACGAGTCAACGACGAGATACAATGAAAATGCATTGATAACATTTGGCAATAAAAGTTATTCACTTACGGATGGATTGAATTGGATTCGTTGCGCATTTATCGCCATTGTTATAAATGTGGTTGTTGTTGGTGGTGAGTGTTGTCATTGGCAATAGTTTGTCACCCGGAGTTGTCAGAGCCATAGTAATAGTCATAGTCTTAGATCCAAGCAATTGCCACAGACCGGCGACACTACCAACCATTTCTTACTTAGCTTACTTCCTTTTTCAAAGGCCAACACCGCCACCGCGACTGACAGAACTCAACTCTAGGAACTTTGTAGCCGCATTTTGCATACGAAATGTGCAAAATTTACATATCAGAAACAGTGAGCAGTATCACAGACTGCCTCGATGACTGGCTTAGTGTCGTCGGCATAAGTGAGAATGAACATGTCCATGTCCACCACACAAATGTAAATACATTTATGGGGCGAGGCCAGAGACCAGAGACCAGAGACCAGAGACTAGACCAGACCAGGCCGGTTTTACTCACACACCACTGATGACTTCAAACTTCAAACTCAAGTTGTGACCGTGACTCATAAAGGTAAATTCATCGCAATGACTGAACAACAAACGGAAGTTGCATTAAAAATTAACATATTTTATTTTATTTTTTGCAAATAGTGATAAATTTTATTTAAATTCATGTCTGGATCTCAAAGCCAATAATTAAGGAAAATATATAGAAAATATAGACTTTGGGACGAAGTTTGACTCTTATATTCTTAAACCTTCTGAAATCATATAATCTATGATGAAATTTTCATTTAAAAGTTTTAGTCAATAAATTATTTATTATGAGTTCCTGCCAATTAAATGATAACTGGCAAATGATATGGCATTAAGCTGAATGACAATGTGAATGGCACAGCGATTGACAAATGGCGATGAACAAAGAGACAATGAAAATAAAATTACCAGGTAGTTCATTTTGTTGTTATTGTACAATTGATTTTGTAAATTACATACTTATTAGGAATAATATTTAATATGTCAGCTAGAACACGACTTAAATTAAACTAGGGCCTTGTGTTAATACAATAAAAAAATTAAATCATTTAGAATTGAATGGAATAGATAACCAAGATTTACCAAACGAATTTCTCAAACTCCAAACTTGAGGAATGGTGTGAGAGATCGATTTGTAAACTAACCTTTTTATAATCATTTTATGTATATTCTTCATAAAGGTATATGAATTCTGTTTGTAAGCAAATTAGTCCATCAAATTGCACATATTTCGGTCTCAATATTGAAATGCGTAATGTACACTGACTCTATCCTAAACACAAGTTAAATCAATAATGTAACATTTCTGTATGCTCAACACAGGAGCGACCAAAACGTGAAGTGTGGAGAGTATTACAACTTCGGCTTAGTCAAATATAACCTTTTCTTTCTTGTTTTAAAATGTTTCAATAATATGGAAAAAATTTGTATTCAATTCCTATACTATTCATTCATGGAAATAAATGAAGCTTTTAATACTCAAATAGAATTAAGAACAGCTCTAAACTACAGTAATTTGTTAAAACTTTTCGCAAAAAATAGAATAATTTTTTAACTAAACCTGTTTTTATATCTAACAAACTAAAGGATGAATTTTCATCTGATTCACTCAATGAAAACCATGACTAGAATATTTTTTTAACATCATAAATTAATCGATACAGAAATTCAGTTGAAATAATTTGAAATAACTCCACATAAAATTGTTATATGTCCCATCATGAAAGCAAAATTGTTTGTGCAAAATTAAAATCTCAATGATGATTTACACTTGGACTTTATTTGAATTGTTTTAAAGTTTTTATATAAAGGTGTATGGCTGATTATCACACTAACCTATTTTATTAAAAGCTTTCAATTTATATAACTAAGAATGTATGTTTGTTAATTTGTAGTCAAATCTTTGTTTGTTTGTTAATTTGTAGTCAAATCTTTTAAGCTGAATTACGACCACTTCTTGACATTTGATTGAGCTGAGTACGCACAATACACCTTTAGTTCTGGGGATAATACAAAATATTCAATAAAATCAAGGTAAATTGGTTCCGGTTAATAATGAAAAAGAATGTCTTTCAAGTGACCTCTTCTGATAGCTCATCAGTCTATCAATTTACAAGAATACCTTAATTTTGAACACCCTTCATATCTTGAAAGTAAATCTATTATAAGTAGAAATTGTATTTTTCTATAAAAGAAATTTACACACGAAAATCTCGGGACATGTTTTTATATAATTAACAATTGTATAATGTAACAAACTTATGGATTTACTTTAGCTTGATTGGTGTTCTTCTTCTTAGAAGTAAAAGGTTATTTTTAAAAATATTATTTTACTATAAATTTTCATGGATTTTCAAGGGACTTACTGCCCTCATCATCCAGTAATTTAATCTCCGAAAATTTTGGATAATTCCTGATAGACTCTGTTGTGTGTTGCCTTTTTTGGATTGAAAATAAATAAATATGTTTTTGAACATCAATTCAATGGAAGTGATACAAATTTAAATGAAGAAGGGTCTCCTTTAAGTGATTCTAACCGAATAAAATTTTTGTAGTAGTAAATAACAAATGCCTTAAGTGAATTCTGATTACAAATATGTACATATCAAGAAAAAAAAAAATATACTAAAGATTTAATGAATTACAGTTTAAAGCATTTATAAAAAATTGTCCAAGTGCTAGTCAGACTCGGACACGGCGGGTTCCGTACCAAATGGGGTTTATACATTGTGGTCCGATTTGGCTGATTTTAAGAAATCTACAGCGTCTATATTAAAAACTTATAGTGTCTATATTTCAGTTCAATGGTGCAAAAAAACAAGAGTTTTTCTAACAAGAACCTGAATTTTAATGGGTAGTTTGTATGGGAGGTACCCTCCCTAGTCGTCCGATCAAGCTGAAATTACACCGACATTATACGTTTCTCCACCATCTCCACCAACCATCTAAATTTCAAGATCGTGGGATTACTGGATCGTATAGCTGCCATACAAACCCATATGTTCCGTGTATGGGGATCCCTTTAAATTTTTTAATATATTTTAGTTTCAGTATTTGTTGCTGAAGCCCGGATAGAATTACATATTCTGTGAAAATTTCTTTCTATCTATTACGGTATTACGGTTCATAAGAAATATCCTGAGGGCGGACGGTACCCTTTGGGTCCGGAACCCTAAAAAATCATTGAAAACTTGAATTTTAATGTAACAATTAGAAATCAATTAAATAAATATAAACTTTGTTTAATGAATATGTATGTTTTTGTTTTATTCTTTTTTTTCCAACAAAAATAAAAATTTTTTAATTTTATGAAAAAATGTTACCCATTTTAAAGTACATTTCAAAGATGTTAATACAAGAACACATGGTAGATAATTTTTAATTAAAATTCTAAATAGAAAAAGCAAACATTATTTAATAAAATGAAACCATAGAGAGGAAAAAACAAAAATTACAATTTCATAACAAATAAAATTCTTAGAATTGGAAGGGAAAACGTCGCTTAAAATTTACTTCACTCATAAATCTAATTGGAGATACATAAGAACTGAGTCAGGTGAACAACAAACAAATTCAAAAGCAACAACACCTAAAGAGTAAATCTTCGAAAGAATGACAAACAACAACGAACGAGTTCATTGCTAAGTCAACCAAACAAACGAAACAAAGCTTAATGAGAAACACTACAATAAATAAAAATGTGAATAAAATGAAACTCAAACAACTTGTGATCACTTAATTTTGGAGTCTCAATGCGCTACACATACATACATATGTATGTATACAAAAAATATATAAATTTAGTTGAGCCCATAGCAACTGAAGTGAAGTGAACTACCCCAGTCAGTGTTAGTGTTAGTTTGTAATTTTAATTACAAGTCAACAATAAACAAATAAATAAATAAATATAACTTTAGTTGCCATAAAGTTTAAGTTGGTTAAATTGAGAACAACATGTACATCACATTACAAAAAAATACTTGTGTGTGAATATTTGTATCTGGGTGTATAATAGATTGTATGAAGACCATCAAAGTTCATCAACACAACACAATAAGAAGAAAACTTTCGTTTTCATTTTTGTATGAATAAATTCTTTTGTGATTCAAGAAACGCGGCAAACATAAGAAAACATTCACATGGAAATGAAATTGAACATTATAAGAAAAAGCGTTGGATGTCTTTTAGATTTTGTAATCTTCTTATAAACAATGGTTTCCGTTCTTTGTTTACTTTATTTTAACTCAGGTATATTAAGTCAAATCATCTCTAATGCAAATTTATCTTACTTACTTTAAGGGAATTGTGTATGATTTTGTGAGATGCAACTACTTACAAATGACAAATGAATGAGAAATAACAATTCAACAATTTTTTATTGGTACAAAAGTAAAAGGTTTATATTGTTTCCATATCTTTTTGGTAGAGATTAGATTACTATTATTGGCAATACAAGCAACAGCAAACTCAATCAAAAATAATTTCATTATTTTCTGCATTTCAAACTATAATTTCAAGTATTTTTATCTTATCAATGTTTCCCTTGAAAAAAATAGCAATTCTTTCATTTTTTTTGCAAAATTTATTAAGTAAAGAAGCATGTGACTAAGACATGTTTGAACGTCACGTCCCTCTCTATCTATGGCAATTTCAGGTCAAAGATTGAAAATTTAAGATAATAAATACAAATATCATTTGTATCAAAGTATGGATTCATAAAACTAGAGGACAATTTATCTAGTATAAGAACAATAATTTATGGTTAACAAACAAGAAAGAGAATTATAATTTATGTTGGTTTTAGAATTTTTTGAATTTTTGTTAATAATTTCGGAATTGGCCAAGTGACCAAAAAAACTTAAAACCTGTTGAACAATCGAAACAGCAACAACAACTCAACCAAATGGCAACAACTGTGGTGGCAGCTATGAATGCAACACCTAATGAATTGTTAACTATCTTGCAACAACATGTTGCAAGATACATGTTCCTTCCTTCGTCTTAACTTGGTCGCTCCTTTATTTGTTTTTGGGTTTTTTGTGCTCAGCATGCGACAATAACAACAAAACAACAACGGCAGGCGACAGTGTCATTTATGGCACACGAAACCAAATGGCAACAATACAAAACACTAACCATAACAATCACAGAAACAACAACGATAACAATATATTAAAAACCCCCCTTAAAAATAAAACAAATAAAAAAAAAAATAAGGCCTTTTTTGTAGCAACATCAAAGATCATGGCACATATATTCACAGAAACCAAAACATGCCACACGGACTGTTGTTGCTTTTTTAAGATAAAAACAAAAAAAAAAAAAGTTGCTGACTTTAGTCTCACCAAAGCTCAGATACACTTTATTTACCTACAGAAACTTTCGTTTACTTCTGTAATTGAATTTATTAGAATCTTCTAAACTTTCTTGGCAGACTAAAACAATGAATTTGTTCAAGGCCAAATTAAGGTATGGCCAAGCCTCTGGGCACCTTACACAATTCATTGTTAATCACAATGAAGTTAGCTTGAAATGAATATCTCATCTTTTGAAATTGTAATGAAGTTCTGAGGTCTTAGGAATGCTTGACCCAAAGATACTTGCCTACCATGCCGCTAAGGATGTTTTGGCACTCACACTTATCTATCAAAACCTGGTTTTATGAAAGTGGAGAGTTCATATAACGGAATCAGCGGCAGTACATTTGTTGGAACCAGCCGAATCGGACTCCATGGGGTAGTACCTTCCATAGAAACCACCTTTTAAAATTCAGATTTTTATTAGAAAAACTTTTTTGTTATTTATTCTATTGTACTGAAATTAAGATACTATAAGTTTCTAATCAATATCCACAAAACGCGGAAAATTCAAGACCCTAGAGTTACTGGATCGTATAGGTCCAATGCAAAACCAAATTCAAATTTATGTTCCAATTAGAAAAACTTTTTTGTTTTTTGTGTTATCTATCTGAATTTTGAACAGTATAAGTGTTTGTCCCATATTCAACAACTGCGTAGTTTTCAAGACCCTAGGACTATTGGATCGCAAAGCTCCCATACAAATATTTCACTCTCAGTGTTGAAATGCTGTACAAATGATTTCTTTCTGTGTGTCAAGGAAGGTGAAAAGATATAATTGGTGTAATTTAGACAGATATATCGACCTGAATTTTGTTCCAATTAGTTTTAGTAATAGAAAATTCAATTTAAAAACTCATTCTCAATTAGACTAAATCGATAAGCTTCCAATATCTTTATCATCTCCGATATGTTACAAAATTCTAACTAAAGTGGAAATACATTTCTCATTTAGTCTTATGAAGTGTAACATATAACAACCAACACACATGGCCAAAAACATAAAACAATCGAAAAAATCTCAGCAGCGATAAACCAACCGAATTGTTTGCCAAGCGGTAAATTTACAGAGGAAAAAACTCCAATTGAAAATTTCAAAAAACAAAAAACACACTCATTTGCAAATTTCAAACAACAACTCAAAACAACTACAAGTTTAACAAAGACAAAAAATGAAGGTGGAGTGGGTCTAACGACAATAGACATACCCGGGCCGGGGTCATGTGTTGAGGGAGTCAAAAGAAGTAGGTGCATACAAGAAAAAATTCATTGCAATTAGAGCAAAATCTTTAACATATTCAAAGTCCAATAGTAGTTTAAAGAAGAAAAACCCCGAATGAGCCTAAAATTAAATACTAAAAAAAGCGAAAGTTTTTTTCCTATGATGTTTTAAGGCATATAAAATTAGCAAACCCACAAAAACAAAACAACAAAAAAAAAAAAAAAAATCTGTTAAATCGAAAAAGTTTTTCGTGTTGCTTGTTAAAATTCACAAATAGTCGCGTCGATCACAAATTGTTGACTTCGAAGGCGATGACAATTTTTTGGTTGTTTTCTGGTTGTTGGCGCCTGTGAGAAGGGAGATCCTAAGTTGGGGGCATGGGCGGATCCAACTAACGAACTATGAACATGCATGAGATACAGTTTTGTTGTTGTAAATGAGAGCGACTCACGTTCAAATTAATCAACAAGTTTCTAACTTTTTCTATTACTATTTTATTTAATAGATCACTCACTCACTCTGCTTATGAAGAGACACAACACAACACAACACAAACAACAAATAACTTAATGGTACAATATTTTTTGTTATGTTCAATATTTTCAATGTTGAGTTAATCTTAACGTTAGGTTTATTGTTAGTTTGTTTTTCCCACATCTTTTAGGACATTTACAATTACTGTCCAACTTCTCTATGTCTTTGTGAAGTATCTCACACAAAATTGAGTTCCAAGACAAAAAAAAAAAAAGAAAAGAAGAGTCATTTGTTTATGAATTTGTGACAGGTGTACAAACTCATAAATTATGACTTTGTAGACAAATGTAAAATATACAAAATATTTATATTCATGATGATGCTTAGTTCGGTCAACAAATTACTAGATACATAATTTTCCACGCCACCACCACATTACATTTCTGTGGCCTTGTTCTATGACAAAAAACATTTTGTATTTTTTAAAGTTGCTTACTTTGTATTTCTTTCATTTTGTTTTGTTTGATTTTTTGTCCAAAATTGGAATTTTTAATATTTTTAAATATTTTGAACAACTCAAAATGAATGACAGAAACTTTAATTAATTTGTCAAGAGGTTTTCGAGTTAAACGACTTGTTTTCTTTTAAATTAACGACGAACATTTGACACATTTTTGTTTCAATTTTAAATGACATAGCCAAGTGAGATGATTTGAAAGCAATGCAGTTTGTGATTTTGCGGTAACATAAGTTTTTCTATTTCTAAAATATATGTACAATAAATTTCATTTAGCTCATATTTTGATCTCATTTTAATGCGAAAATCACTAACATGCGTCGGCATAAGTCATCAACCACTTTCAGTTTTAACTTGATTTAATGCATTTAAACTTAACAACTTTATCTCATAATATCGGCAAATACCAAGTCCAAAATACTGCAATTTAGAAAAATAATGGAACAGTTAAAGGAGCACGACTATATGTGTAATAATTCAGTAGACAAAAAAATATCAATGATTGTCTATTCGGGACTAAATAACAAAAATTCCCTCCACTTTTTACACACGATACTTCAATGTGTTTTCCTAAAACTCAATATTGCAAACTTCTAGTGAAGTTCTTTAAAAAAATATTAAACCTTAATTATTAGAAAAAAAGCTTTTCTTTTTTTGTATTTACTATCGAACTAAAATTTGGACACTACAAGTTACTAGTCTATCTCCATCAACTTATGGTTACTGGAACGTATATCTCCCATTCAAACCCGAATTCAGGTTCTTGATAGAAAAATTTTTTTGCTTTTTGTATTATTGACCTGAAATTTGAATACTATAAGTTAATGATCCATATTCACCAATCATGTAAATTTCAAGATCCTAGGATACTGGATCATATAGCTTTCATACAAATATTTCGGTATCAGTATTGAAATGCTATATGTGTACTGACTCTGTATGCTTAATTACAGTAGCGCAGGCAAAAAAGTTTTCTAGTGGTGCGTGAAGAGTATGACAATTTCGGAATAGCCGAAGTTATCCTTCTGCTTTCTTATTTTCTATAAGACATCTACAGGTATTATCCTCAAAATCAAAACGATCCGAAGATAGATGATTTTAAATTATGAAAAAGCATATAAATTAGATTATTTTATCCATGCATGTACAGGAGAGGCCATATTTTTTTGACTTTTGACTAGACACGTCAGATCGACAATTGACTGCACGTGTTTAAAGCGACAATCTAAGGAGATTTCTGAACGCGCTGAAGTTGTTCATTGTGAAACAATCGTCATCAGTAAGCAAACAAAAATGTCGTCTCTACGCCATCAAGAACCTTCTAATTTTTTGAAGAAGTACGTATATGAAAAAAAAAAATGACAGTGTGGTGTATTCTTTATGCAGATATGATCATCAGACCGTTCTTTTCGAAGATTGCCATGTCTTCAACAACAACAATCGTAAATCAGAAGCTTTATCGGGCTATGATAATAAATTTTTTGATGCCGATTTTTCATGAAAATGGTAAGGAGCACTTATGATTGCAACAAGACGCCGCACCACATTACACAGCTCGTGCCACAATCGTTCTTGTGAAAACATTGTTCCCCGATTGCTTGATATAAAAAAATGTAGGCCTCCGTGTTAGCCTTATTTTAATACCGCCGGATGTTTTCCTATGAAGTTTATATAAACAAGCCAAGCACCCAAGACGAGTTTAAGGCCAACATCCGCCAGGAAACAGCCGCTATATCGTCCAAAATATTCGCAA
The DNA here is from genome assembly GCA_037043295.1 of Amiota minor. Classification (NCBI taxonomy): domain Eukaryota; kingdom Metazoa; phylum Arthropoda; class Insecta; order Diptera; family Drosophilidae; genus Amiota; species Amiota minor. The sequence continues at coordinate 637,716 of JBAMAW010000052.1, forward strand.
ATATGTTGGAAAAGTCAATAGAGCATCTAATTGTAGAATTTTGGTTATGTGTCTAAAGGGCGCATTCAACTGGTTTTATTAGAATAGTTTAAGTTACAACAAATAGACACACTAAACATGAAAATATTATGTGGGTTGAGTATTGGAGTGGTTTTATTGTGTTTCTCTGCAAATGCATGTACCAATAATAGTTTCACTTCCCGATGGAAGCTGATTTTAAGCATTTAGTAAAATCTATAAATCAAATTAAACCTATTGTTCTTAACCTTTGATCGAGCTTATTATTATATTTAGTCATATTTACAAAGTGTTGCAAACATCTGCAAAAGTTTGTTATGTTTGTCTGGCTCTATTTTAACTATAAATATGGATATTTGCAACTTATAAAGTATTAAAATATTAAATCGCCATAAGTCTTTATGTTGTGTGATGTGATGTGGTGTTTATTCAAGCGATGACTTCTCAATGACAAGTAAAATATTTTTTAAAATACAAGTATAAACCAATAATCTTGGTAAATAAATAAAAGTATGTATTTATTTACTTACCTCATAATAATAATCAAGTGCAAAAAGCCGACAACGCCAAATTGAAGACCGCCAAAACTTTCTGTCTTCTCCACTTTAACACAGCTATTAATGATATTAACAATGATGATGATGACTGAATGCGTGTGTGCGTGCTTGCGTGCTTTTGCATTAGTTGAGTGACTTTTATTTTTTTCTTTCTCAGTGTTCAAATAAAGTTGAATGTTGTTAAGTGCAAATGAAGTTTAAACATATTCAAAGAGTCTGCGTTGCGCATGCTCAAATTTGCGTACCACTACTGTCTCTCTGTCTGTCTGTCACTGAGTGTGAGTGACTAGTGAATATGATTTGAATCACTAACTCAACAACTAAATCAGATAGTATGACAAACCAACCAAACTACGCGATGCACACGTATACGTAGATTTGTTAACCGCAGCCAGAGATAAAAGTAACAGATACACATTCACACTGTCTTATAGACCCACAAGAGATATCTGAAAGAAGAAGAAAAAACATCATAAACAATCAAGGTAAAAATTAATAGAGTGTGCATTCAATTCCATTTGATGTTGCAATCAATTTTTTTTTTTTTTTTTTGCATTTCAAATAAAATTTTTATAAAATGAAACCACATGACATATAAAAAAAAAAGGAAATACAGTTGAATTCGCATATGTCAAATCACTTTGATGCAAATAAAATTTCAAATTATACATTTGTTTTTTAAACTTCATTAGCAGAAGAGTCTCCACTGGCTGCTAAACAATGCCAGATCTTCTACTTCCAAATTTACGGACAATATCTTCTTACTGTATAATGTTATAAATAATAAAACCCATTTGATTCTGAATTATGTTTTAGGTGGATTTTTAATAAATTTTTCCCCACAGTAAGTCGATATTGAAATCATAAAAAACTTTATACTATTTAGTTGTAAAGGTGACAAAAGCCTAAACTCATTAATTTAAGTTATCATAAGCATAAACAAAGGTTTATATCAACAAGCCATTCTCCCCAGACGAACTTAAGGCCTACATTAGCCAGGAAACAGTGGAATTATGGGGTACGCTAGCAATTTAAAATCTTTCAAACAATCACAGATGATTCGTAGTATATCAGAAGTGAAAACATGGGCACATGCATCTAGTTCTGAACGGAAGCCTAGTTATGGATATAAACTTGCACAACATAATCCTCCACCAACCAAAGAATTTCGTACATACAAGAAACTCATCCAGTCTACGTCGCTATGATCGTCTAGCTTTTTAATTAAGTAAAAAGCCTGTGTTAAGTCAAGTCCTCCTTTTAGCTTCTAAGAAGGGTAAATTATTCTATATAAAAACTAAATAAAACTATAAAAAAAAAACAATGGCAAATAAACAAATTTTTTGATCCTAAAATCTTCAAAAAAAACTCACTTTTAAGATCCTGCATTAATACCAAATGCAATCTTCCCTCACCAAAACCAAAAATTGCATAATTCACTTGTAAGACGGCATTCATTCACTCTTTCGTAGCGGAGTAAAGTAGCTGTTCTTAAACTGTGACCCATGGAATCCTGGGCCATTCAGTAGAATGTTTAGAATACACCAAAAATATCATGGGGGTCTTCGGATGTATGCAACGTTTAAGAACCGCTGGAATAGAGTGTTGTTTCGCTCTTTGACTCGTCTCTTTTGCACAACTTTTACTTGCTGGCAATTCATCAAAGACAGCAAAGCAAGCAACATTTGTTTATAAACATATTTTTTTTTTAATTTTTTTTTTTTTTGTTGAAGCCTTTCGCTTACTGCGTGTTTCCTTACCTTTCCTTTCCATTCACCATCATCCATCCAAAAGACTTTTGAAAAATGCATATTTAAAGTGATAAATCAACTCCCACTTAATTTAAACAGAAAAGCAACCTCACCTCACCAAACAATAACAAGAAAATATGCAAAAAATAAAAAATAAACCTAAGATTACCTCAACTTTTATAAATTTCCACAGTTCACAGTTCTCAATAACGAACAAAACAATTCATCATTATCATTAATTATGTTTGCACTAAATTCAAGACAAAAAATAATAATAAAAAATTGATTCACGAAAAATGTTGCTTCAAAAATTATTCATTTATTTATTTGCAAATGTTTTTTAACTTCTTTTGGGCACGAAAAAAATTTAAGTGTGCCAGAAGCAAAGATGTCAAAGTAAAAACTAATTTCAGAAAATTCATCAACAACCACAAACAGACAACAAAAATAACAATAACAACAACATCAATGAAAATGATGAAAATTATTACTGGAAATGAAAAATGTGGCAAGCGGCAATAAGAAAATGAAAATATTTTTTGAGTTTCTTTCTTCTCTGTTTTTTTTATTTTTTTTTTTATCTTTAATATTTATTTCAATAGTAAAAACTACAACAATTTATTACCAACATTAACCTCTCTGATCTCTCTCACTTACAGAGAGGTTGCACCATTGATATTACTACTGTTGTTGTTATTGTTAGATCGATCATCAATTCATCGATTCAAAAGTTGTGAAAATATCGTTTACGACCAATTTGTTAAAATATACAAAATGCAAAGAGAAACAAAAACAAAACCAAAAAAAAACCATCAAAATTCGCCATATAATAATCGGAAAATTTTATAGAAACCACCGAGATAATACGTGTAACAAAAACAACGTCAACCATCTATAAAAAAATATTAATGGTGATTTACTTTGGATTGGTTTTGGTAATTTTTGTCATCATCATCAACAGCAGAGATATAACAAATTTCAATCGTTTACACTTCAATTGGATAAAAAATAAAAAAAATATAAAAACAAAAATTTTTTATTGAATTCCGAATAAATTAAATTAAATTAAATTAATTTGAAATCACTTTTGTAGGCAAGTTAGTACATACACAATTAGATTTTAAAAGTAATGACAGTAAAGACAAACAATGGATCTCTATCAAAGCCCCTATGTTTGGTTAAATAACTTCCTCCATGGTAAGGAGTTGTAGGCTATCTTAATCCTCTGCACCCTCTGTGAGGCATAAGTAACCAGTTGTTTAACGCTTTTTCACGTTGAGTTAAATAAGAGAATCATTTTTAGTTAATTTCTTAGTTCTTGAAAGATGAACAATAGTCAATACAGGACAAAGAAAAGGCTGAATAAAATTGAGAAAAAGTAGAAAACTACTTGTGTTGATCAATAAGTTCTTAGAAAAAGGAAAACAATTTTTTTTCTATTTTTCAATTTAATCTACAATACTTATGGATCGATGCAGTTAGTCCAGTATTTTTCCAATTTTTTATCCCTTCCAAATAATAGGTTTTCTCAATGTCCTCAAAAAAGGCATTTGTTTCAGTGATGACCTCTTAATTCGACACAACACTCTAAACACCGAGCCGACCTTCAGGTTTGATGACAGAATATAGTTGCATTTGGAGAACATGCTGGATGGAGTACCAGTTCGAAGCTTAATTTGTGGACCTTTTCATGGTGACTCACACGTGTATTGTCATGGTGGAACATCACATTTTTCTTCACCAAATACTGTTGTTTTTGCTTCAAATCAACGTCGAATCTTACCAATAGCTTTGAATAATAGTCATCGGTAATTGTTTTACCTCTTTTAAGGTATTCGATGTAAATTAAACCGCGTGCATCCCAAAAAACTGTCGCCATACCGTTGTTGGCCAACAGACCAACCTTGGTGCACGTTCAACCGTAGAAGTCCACTGCTTTGACTATTCCTTGGCCACTGGTGTATGGTGATGGATCAATGTTTCGTCCAAGGCGCAAAAACTTGTTCAGATTGGGATTCAACATCGACGAACACTCCTTTAAAGTTGCGGTTATGGTCGAGTGTGAACAATCGCGGCAGCCATTGCGCCAATAGCTTTTTCATGTACAAATATTCCTGTAAATATGAAGTACGCGCTCAGTTGAGATGCCTACAGTCTCAGCCACCTCGCGCACTTTCAATTTTCGATCGTCCAATATCATTCCGTGGATTTAATCGACGATTTCTGGAGTGACCACCTCTGGTACGACCACAAATTCAGTAAACTTCTTCTTAACCATTAAAATTGAAAGTGTACAGTCCCCATAGTATTTATCTATCATTTCCTTTGTTTCGGTGATGTTTTTTGTTTTAAATAAAATTCACATAGAGTCGAAGACATAATTGATGGTGCTCTATTGTCAATTATTAGTTATAGTATTATATTATTTTTATTTTTTTTTTTAAATTTTAATAAATAAATAAATAAAATTCACATAAAATTTTTTAGAATAGTGTAAGTAGAGACCCTATTTGTTTAGGGATATAGAGTAAAAAAAATATTGAGTACTTATAAAATTTATAGTTTGCATGATTGGCAGCTCTAACAGCTGATTATTTTTGAAGAGCTGAATAGTTTTTAAATTCCATATTACAATATTAAAACTGTAAAACTGGGCTTTCAGGAATTCATTTACACCCTTCCGCCAGGATTTTACACAACCGTCCTATTTCAGAAAATTTTAAATTTTTCCCATATTGAATATAAAAATAGATTAATATTTTTTACAAGGTGAAGAAGTTTTTTACTTCTCCTTTTAGACAACAGCGACTTAGTGTCGCGAAAACAACATGAGCTTCTCTTTGATAAATTAAACACAAAGATAATTGTGCAGAGTATTAGACAAATCTATGGAAGCTCTGTCAGTTCATGTAGAATGATGATAAAGTGAAAAAACTTTCATTCCAAACAGAAATTAATAAATTTTCATTTGAAATGCTTTAAAAACAAAAACGAGTTTACAAATATGTTTTAAATATTTTCCTTTACCAAATCAGATCAGATCCACTTTCTTGTGCCCGTGTATACTAATAGTATCAATATGATATAGTTTTGAGAAAACTTAACGCATTCATAATTTCATAGACGTCAACACAATTAATTACAGCAAATGCATTTCATTAAATGCGAAATTCAATCTTTTGCTTTTGAGAAATTTTCACAAGACCGAGAAGTGAGCATACAGCAGACAAGACAACATTGGACAGACACGACGACACTACAACAGGGAAGCATAAAACACACAGTTTACCATTGAAGTTGTTGATAGTTTTGTATTTATTTTTCTTTTTATTATGTATGTATCTATGCATCTATGTATTTGCAAAAAATGGGAAAAAAAAAACCTTGTCGTGTGACACACTAAACTGCAAATGGAAATAAAAAGGCGAAAAGCGAAAATGCGACATCAGATATTGGATACAATTACCAAAGCATGACAGATAGATAGAAATACAATCAAACCAACAAATAGAGGAAGGGGTCCCAAACGAACACAAAGTGTGATAATATCAGATAAGGCCAACTCAGCGTGACAAATCTTGGATGCGGACAGCTTGCGAAGTAAGCAAAAATATCACAAAAAAAAATTAAATAGCACGCCCAAAGGTGTGCCCAAGTCAGACTCTTCTCTATCATAAATCAGATAAAAATGTCATGGGAACATTTAAATTAATAAAATATTAACAGACATAAAATAACTATCTACTTATCTATCAAACAACAATTTAAAGAAACTAATTGAAATTGCGCTGCCAATGAAAGCGAAAATCAGATCGTCAGATCCTCAACCCACTTGTCGCAATCAATGGAATCAATGAAAATGTATGTAGTATTCGACTGAAATGTGATAGAAAGTGAAATGCGTCTGGGAAACTTACAAACAACTAACAAACGAACGTCTTCGAATTCAATTGACAAGTCGCGACGAGTCGAGTGACGTCGAAATAGAAAATCCACCAACAAGATCAATGACGACAAAGGCAACGATAAAAATAAAGACAAAGACGAGCTTGGTGACCTTGTTACATTGAATTGAATTGCGAATTCTTCATCATGTACAAACGTGCAACATGGGTGCTTGATTGTCTCCTCATCACCCGCCAGTCCTCCACCCCTGACAAACTGCAATCTATGTAAGTACGAGTATCTGTAGTCATTGCATCGCATCGCATTGCATTGCAATCGCATTGCTGCCAATTGTCATGGAGCAACATCTCATTGAACATAATCAAGAAATTTTTGAGATTCACTTTCAACTACTAAAAAACGAAACGCAATGCAACCGATGAAAGTCACCTTAACCATAGTCATCATCATCAATATCGTCATCATCCTCATCAGCATTGTCGTCACCATCGTCAACTCAAAAACAAACGAAACAGAAGCTCTACTCCTGGTTGACTCTCAAAACGACATATGAACAACACAATGTATCTAATAGATAAAATATCTTTCAGCTGCCTGACTTCACTGTCGTCGACGCACAACAATCATTGTTGTGTGCCGTTGTCGTCATCGTCTTCATGCAACTTACTTCTCAATGGCTTTCAACTTAGAAAATGTTAACAACTGCTGAAAGTTGTAGGTAAACTTGAGTAGAAGATTTGTGTGGGCTGCTGAACACTAACAACAGCAAACAATAACTTCATCATCATCTCTACTCTTTGTTTCCATCAGTAACACCAAAAGGTTACAAAAAATAAAAAGTAAAAAAAAAAAAATGCCACAGATTTATTTGATAAAATGTTTTGCGACAAGTTGGGAAAAGGAGAAAAGTTAAATCTCGGCGTCAGAGATTGTTGTTTTTCGCCCCTTTCTCCATTATGTCAGGCAACAGTTGTACAAGTGACTCTACGCATATGCATCACCGATACGAAACGATTGAGTGACCCGCCTTTCGGTTAGTTGATAGACGTTTGTCAATTGTTTTATCAATAAATCTCAATTCATTCATTTCAAGGCCTTGGCTTTTCTTTATGGTAAACAAACAATCAATCGTGGCGTCGCCTTTGCCAAGTAAATTTCACAAGAAACTGCAAGCCAAATTGTGCAATTATTAATGATATTTGCAGCTGATAAGTAAGCATTTCGAGAGGTGTACCCATCAATTTTATATTGTATATTACACATTTTCTAGGTTTTGCATATGAAATTTAAAATTAAAAATAATATCATTGAAAGAAATGAAAAAAATCCACTTTGTCATGGGTACACAGAAATGTTTTCAGGAGAAGAATTTCAAGGATTCAAGTAAGTAAAATAGATATACTACATATGATCCACTAGTTGAAGTAAAGGAAGGATTTAATGGGTCATGTGGAATAAGGGTCAATATGCAGAAATAACTGTTAATAGTCTCCGGAAAAAGAAAGCGTAATCACACGGTCCTCATAATTATGACTAGATCGATTTGCCTCGTAATGGTGAACAGTTTCATTTGTATATTAGATTATTGGCCCTTCACAATTCCCTTCTTGGTATATGCGGATTTACTTAGTTCTAAGGGGACAACAACTGACATTCTTCAACCCTGTGTTTGGCACAGTCAGATTTATTAAACTTTCGAGGCTGATGCCCTCCCGATACTCTCGTCTTTTCTCTTCTGGTTGTTACATACGCACAAATTTAATATAAGTAACCTAAGTAATACTAATCACTTGCCATACATAGCCTCATCTCACCCAGGTACTAAAATTTAATTGATGCTCATCTAGCTATCCAACTTCCTTCTTGGTAGCTAAGTCCATCTAATCTAAAATAATAACAAATTTGATTAAGAGTATATATTTTATATGCATCTAACACCCCAACATATCCACTTAATGACTGACCATACTTTTATCATAAATAGAGAACTGTATGAAAACATCTGTGCACAGATCTAAGAATTAAAGATCCCGAATAACGCCATTTCTGACTAACCAACCGATTTCTTCATTACTTACTCTCTTATACTCTTATTTTGAACATGTGTAACTTTTCGTCTTTCCCATGATTGTCATTCATAATCATAATCACATTCAAGTCATTTTCAATATTATTTATACTATTGTAATACGGTGGGGGTACACAAAAAAATGTTAAAATCATTAGCCACATAAAATTCTTATGAAACTATGTACATATATACGATAAATTCCCCCAACTGTCAATTCCAATCATATGCGACACACCCTGACAAGTTGTTTGGCTCCCCCATTGGAATGACTGACCGACTGATTGACTCAGTTACTCATAGGCCTAAATATTTGCGATTGTTCATGTGTGAATGTGTTTTTCGCAACTAATCTAGAAAATGCAGTTTTATATCTATTTATATTTTTTTCTACATAATAAAGTTGTTAATAATTAAAGAAAATAAAACAAAATTGATAAATTGGAATTAATAAAATAAATAAAAAAGCCAGTTTGCTTTGATATGGGAAAAAATTTATTGTCGCTATTTTTACTTGAGGCAATATTCAATTCAATAGATAAATTAGGTAAGCCAAATGCTGATATAAGAAGGAGAGACGGTGGAGTTAGGGAAAAATGATAAATTGACAATAGAGCAATGTTCAAAATACATATAAGATTTGTCATCATCATCATCATCATCATCATCAACATCATCATCGAGGAGTACTGACGCCAATCCAAGGAATTCAGTTTGGAATCTCGAAAACTAAATTAAATTTTTATAATAAAGTATCTCAAACTCTGAGATACATGAAAGTACATACAATTGTTGCAGTTGCTGCACTTTACAAAAATATAAGAAAATATAAAAAAAAAAATAAAAAGTAGAAAATTAAAGAAAATAAGAAGCATTGCATGCGTTGAACGCGTATTTGTGGCATTTGATGGTGGTGTTGCACTTTTACTTTATTGTTTTGCACTAACAAAACTTACAACAATTACACAAAACAACTTTAAGTAGCTACAGCAACAACATTTCCTGTCATTCGAACAGCAACAAACAACAAATAAATACAATTTTTTAATGATTAATTGACTTTTGCACCAAAACATGTTTGATCATATTATCGACAGACAAACAAACAAACAAACAAACAGACGAAAAGTCAAAGAGGCAAACAGACAGACAGAAAAATTATAAGTAAACACTACGTACCTACATTTCAATCCCGATGCTTCGGAAACTCGCTTATCTGGTTAAAATATTGTAGACTCGGTAATCCAAATATAATACAATCTTTTTCTTTTAACCTTAAAAATTCAAATACTTTTGTTTTAAATCATATTTGTCTGCTAATTTTATACTCTTGACGCAGTCAATAGTATTATATATTTGTCATGAAGTTTATAACATACAGAAAGAGACATCGGACATTCCATAAATTTTATACGAGTTGATTATGCCATGTACACCTGTCCGTCGGTTTGTATGCAAATTAGTCCCACAGTTTTTAAGCTAAAGAGCTGAAATTTTGCACGAAGTTTCTTTCTTTTCACCATACGCTGTACATTTGTTGGACTTAGCCGAATCGGACCTCTAGGAGGAGGATAAACTCAAATTGTAATTCATGTTCTGATAAGAAAAAGTTTTTTGCTTTTTATATTATCGAACTGAAATTTGGATACTCTAAGTGCCTGATCCATGCAAAATTTCAAGACCCTACTATAATCGGATCGTATAGCTCTCGTACAAATATTTCGGTGTTAGTGTTCCAATGATATATGTGTACTGACTCTGTATGCTCAATCAAAGTAGCGTAAAGAGTGAGAGTATCCGAAGTTAGACTTTTTTTTTTGTGGGATTCCCCGCTTTTAAAACATTAATGTTTTAATAAGCAAAAGATGGTATTAATGATAATGTAAATATTTTTCAAATTCAAACGTACGTGTATTTTCAAAGCCAATTTAACGAGTTTATACTGTATCTAAAACAACCGACCAAACTACCGACACACTAATAAAAACCAACCACACGTGCAACAAAGGAAGGAAAGCAAGTAAACAAAGATACAAACAAACAAATAAACAAACCGAAAATGGCGGCAACATTTGCACAAATTGAAAATTGCATTTTAATTTTCGACAATTTTGACTTTTTCTTTTCATTTTTAGTATTTGTTTTGCTTCTTTCTTTCATTCGCAGTTAATTTCAACTTCAAGAAAACAAAAATGCATAGTCTATAAGTATATTTAATGACATTGTTTTTTTTTTTTTTGTATCATCAGCAACTGCAACACTTACGCCGTCCCCCGTCCTAAGTAGATGCAATTATTAAAGGTGTCGCCGCGCGCCATGACAATTAAGTGTGAAATAGAAACAAATATATATCTGTCTATTTGATCTGATTGAATAATTTATTAATGCACACAATTGAATCTTGATTAAGATGAAGGGAGCCTGTGCTTCTTGTTCATTGTATGTGGGTGTGTGAATTGGGTGTTTTACTTTACCATTACTGATAAAGGAAAAAATACTGTAATAAAGGGAAATGAAATAACTAACAACATGTTTGGGAACGTATCTGCATTACATTATAAAGGTCTTGAACTCTTCTATGTTTTATAATTTAACACTGTTGAAGGGTTGATTAAAATACATAAGTAGACTGATTTAAAGTGAAAGTTGGAAATCTCTTTTGGGTATCAAAATTTGAACTTGAACTTCCATCAATTGTATATAGTAGGCTTTTTGAAGCACGTGTAAAAAACCACATCAAATAAAATTTACATTATAGATAACAGTTAATATATTTTTCAAATCGGTACAGTTATCGTAAATATATAAACAATTCATATCTCCAGTTTTGATAAGGAAAAATGTCTGATATGAATGGTATAGACTTGGAAACTTATAAAACTCCAACATATATAAAGAGAGTTATATCGGAATTGGAATCTCTTGGAGGTAAAAACTGCTGGGAAACGTAAGTAGTATGTAAAATTTAGTTCCCGGTCTAATGAAGAAAACCTCAACTTCAACAAGTAGTCTTCTTTTTGTCCAGCGTTTATCCAATTTTTTATTTCCTTCCAAATAATGGGTTTTAACAAACTCCTCAAAATAGGCGTTTGATTGGGCGAACACCTTCCAAGGTAGTCAATAAACAAAATACCACACGCATCCCAAAATATGGACGTGATAATCTTACCAGCACTATGTTGCGCTATGGGCGATATTCAACGTTGCTTCCCACAAGCTGAGCCGATTTGACTCTGGCGTGTAAAGGTAGATCCGAATTTCGTCTTGACTTTTTTATTTTGGTCGACTGTAAACACACGCGGCGCCCACTTCGGAAACAGCTTTGCCATAGGTAAATGCTCATGCAAATTATGGCCAACACGTCCTTGGATATGTTGAGGGTGGCCTGCAACTTTACTTTACGGTTTGTCAAAACGATTTTGTGGATTTATATATACTTATATATTTTTCGATATTATCACTTCTTTTGTGCTGCCAGAGCATGGAGCATCATCGGTGTTCGTACGACTCCGTCAATAATAGTCGATAATATAATGCTAGATTGAAATTTGTACATCTACCTTTTGAAGTTAGTAATTACACAAAAAAATTTACAATAAGTAGTGTGCCTTCACTCTTATAAGCACAATATGGAAGTGAAACTTCTTTAGCGAAGGGATGTAAGTCCAAAAATGAGAAAATAAAATGTGTCGAAAATCAAAATGCGATGATGCTTCAGAGACGTAGTGGGGAGACGCACAAAACAATGCGCATTGTCTTGTGTGGGCTCGTCTGCAGCGTAGAGAATGAATGCTTATGCATTAGTAAGAGAGAGATAAAAAATACTTTACTGATTGTGTTTACTTTACGAAAGAACGTACGAACAAGTGGCCGAATGACAGAAAAATAAAATTCGTAACACTTTTGTACTGAAACAATATAACACTACAATATACTGTATTATTGCTTGACCATCTAGCATCGTCAAATTTTGATTTTTGTCACATTTCATTTTCATATTTTTTTGGATTTACTCCCCTTCGCTAAAGAAGTTTCACTTCAAAAAAATATATATATATTAATTCTTTACTTGAGGCGCCATTTGTGTGTCAAACAGGGAACTTATCAGCCGATATAATAACTGCAATCATTTCTGAATTGATACTAATTCTTTGTAAAAAATGTAGTTTAAATGAATAAATTGGGTTGTTAATCTCAACTTTGCATGCAAAATTATCAAAGTAAAGATTTCTAATACATACATTTGTTTATTCTTTATGTAGTGATTCTGAGATTGACACATCTGCTATAACTGACGAATTTCCTAACTTCCAATTTGTTCCCCTCAAAACTTATGATCCCGATCGGGAAACTAAAACCTATCCCTTCCAACACAGTAATTTAGAGGAAAAACTTTCCAACATATTGAAACATCGAATTCATCCGGATCTCATGATTGTCTTGCAAGGCGAAAAAATACCATGCCATAGGATTGTTTGCTCAACGTTCTCAACTGTTCTACGTGCTTTACGCACAAATGATGTTATAATTATCAAAGAAAAATCTCTTTCGGTAGATTTGTTTAAAAAGATGTACGATTGGCTAGTGGGTAATCCCATTCAATGGATGAGCAGCGAGTTAATTCCATTATATCGTATGGGAAAATACTTTAAAATAGACAAAATTGTAAAGCTGTGCGAAAATCATCTTGATTCTAAATATTTCAATGCAATGAAATCGTTTGTTGTCATATGCGAGCTTCGTAATGATCCAGATTTGCTCGATATGTTACGAGAACCGATATTACATCGCATCAATAAACTTCACCTTGTAATATTTACGACTGAAGAATTTCGTAAATTAGGAGAAAAGGAGATTCTCGCTATACTATCATCGGACTATGCTGGAGTCAATAGTGAAATAGAGGTAAACTTCAAAATTGTCTTATCATTATATCTTATTCATTTACAATACAATATTTACTATCTACATATTGTATTTAATATATTTTCAACAATAAGATTCTCTATGCCGCCATACTTTGGCTTGAATATGGTTGGCCGAAACGATTTAATGCAATGAAGCAAATCTTATCCTGTGTTCGCTATGGATTTATATCACCGAACTTCTTGCATAATATTATTGAGTTATCGGCCAAACCAGAACAAGAGGAAGAGGAGGCAGAAAATTTCGAAGACTTTCCGGTTTATAATTTAATGGACTCAAATACTGATGCTCCGAATCGTTATTTTGGACATGTACTGTATGCATTGAGCCAATGCAAAGGCCTTATGACCATAATAGAAAACAGCATTTTATATTCACATTTTCTCATAACTTACGGTCATGATAAGTCAATGTTGAAGAAGAAAGCTGCATCCCGAAATCTTCCAGTCTGGAATAACCGCCATTGGCTAACAGACCCGAAATGTCACTACCATAGACTACCAGCAGGTCCCAATCGCCCCAATTTGCTTTGTATAAAATTTGAGGAATTTGTCGAATATATGAATGAACTTGCGGAATTGGATCCACAAGAATTCATAAATCGTGTGCAAATTTCAAATTTTGCTTGCAATAAACACACTCGCAGGCTGTAACTTACATTTTATCATCAAAGATTGTAAAAATCATAACCAATATTAACGACAAGTTTTCAAACAAAAAATTCCAGATTTACACTTTAATTACTTTAATTCAAGTCTTAAGAAGGATTACGAATGACAAAATGTGAAAAATGTTCACTGTCTCAACACGATGACAATTGATTTATTAGTTAACTTCGTTTTAAAGGAAAAATATTAACAGAAAAATGAATGCAAATTGATTGAACAAAATTATTTTATGGCATTTAAACACGATACAATACATGAAGATCAAGGCTTCTTAACTCGTCATTTGAACGATTGGTCGTTCGGTCGGTCATTGAACGCGTTGAGGTGGTCGTCTTTTTTCTTTCAATTTTCAATCTTTGCACGCTACATGCCAATTTGCCACATGATGCAAATGTACACAACTAAAATATACACATACAATCCATTTTTATATTTATTATATTGAAATAACAGACGAAATGCAAATAAAGTAATTTGTTTGCTAAAAAAAAAAAAAAAAGCAAAACTCAACAATTAAAAAATAATCATGTGCTAAAAGTTCATTTTACATTAGTTTAAGAGCACAGCACACTCTGGTGATTGATACAAATCTAAAATTCATACATAGAAAACCAAAAAAATTAACGGAAACATAATCGAGTTGAAGTCTTGCTAATTAAAATTCAGTTGAAATAACAAAATAAAAGACATGAATTTTTATTAAATTAAGGGTAATAATAATAACAAAAACAACGAGAATTTGTATGGTTTGAAGTGGCACACGATGCAGCATAGCACAGTCAGATACTTTTGTATTGCTGCCACACGTTGCATGTTAGAAGGCAATAATAATATTGAAAGCAAAAGCTAACATTGACATTCATGATGACGCTCCAACAAACAGCTGTTTCTCTTACTTCATCAAATAGTTCATTTCAGTTTGTCTACTCTAAATATTTTAGACCGCCACCAGCAACCCCATAAAATACAGTACACTCGCGGTAATGTGAACTACAATGAATAAAACTAATAACACACACTGGCATTGAGCCATAAGTCGGAATTGGTTTATTAATAAAGTTCGACAGTAAAATGTTGTACTCAAGGCTCAGACGAGATCTGGAAGTTGTTTAGCCAGTGGAGACTTTCCATTTTTAGTTCCAAGTATGGTTTTTAGCTTAAAAATTGTTTGGCGTTATTGTTTGCCTCTTCTTATTTGAACTTATTCACTTAATAGAGTGAGTGCCAGGAATTTCCGACGGTTTTGAGTTCGGTTGGTTTCAATTTCGCCCAACAAATCCATCGGTGTGCCAGCAGTTTGGGCGGTTTCATTTTTCGATCTTTGATGTTCCTTTGAACAACTGCACGTAGCGACTCTGTTGCGACAATTAGCGTTGATTCTCCTTTGGTGTCTCTTGTTTCTGTGTTTACACTTAGCGACAGTCGCGAAACATCTATTTTGACATTTCTCACTGCCTCTCACATACCTCTCTCAACAAAAGTCAAAATACACAAAGGAAGACAAACAAAAATCGTGAAAGAGAGAAAGAGAGAGAGAGCGTCAATCTCAGTGTGACGACCGCCTGGAATTTCTTTTCTTCCAGAGTAATTTCACGGAATTCAATGACTGGCTTCTCCTTCTTGATAGGCATGACTCCACCAACAAGTTATTTAGCCAATTTGCATTCTTCAACGGTAGATTCACCTTTGCGTATCTTCTCTTTAATAGGAAACATGATCAATTTACTTTTGTATTCCTTCAATCGGTGAATGTTGCGTTGACGGGACACTAATGGTCTTCTCAAAAGCTGCAGGTATCCAGCACCCTTCAGTTCTTCCAAGGCTAGCTGAACTAGGTCTTCTTATGACGCTGCCACCATTTGTGGCAATGCTGGTTAGGAATCTTATTATTTCCCTTACCCATTTTGGTTGTTTAGACTTTTTTACACAACAACGAATCAATCAAATGTACACAACTAAAACATCACAGCTTTATTATTAATATTTATAGTTTTTTTTTTTTTTTTTTTTTGTAACTAATTGAATGAAAGACAAATTTGAATCTTCGAAAATGTTAAACTTAAAATGCAAACAGCTTAGCATATCCAACATTTGGTTGTTGCTTGGTTGGTTTTGCTTTAATGCGAAATTATAATTAAAACAATTGAAATGTTGAATTCTTTAAATGCAGATAACTGAGGAAAACAATAATCCACAGTTGGTACATACAATATTTTTCTTAAATACCTTCAAAATTCAACGAAATCGCCTCTTAAAAAGTGGCAAATTTTTGGCACACCGAGAATTGCAATTGGGTTGAAGAATTTGGTTAAAAGTGGTTTCTGCCACATAGCCGAATAACAGCATTTTCTTTTATTCTTGAAGAAGTGATAGCTAGCAGGATATTTGCATGGCTTCTACGACTTGTCACTGTTAATTTTATAAATCTAATTCATTTGCTCACGTTACACACACATAGTCTATGTAAAAAAATCTATGTCAAATATTAAATTTGCAATAAAATTGTTAACATTGGAGAAAAAAAAAACAACTCATTGGTAGCATAATCGATATGACAAAACGACCAGTCATTGTAAGGTTAACTTAACAAATTGTTAAGTGTTCACATTATCTAGAGTCTACTGTTTACACATTTGTTCTCACATTTGATCGCAATCCATTCCATGTAAATATTTATTGGCCATATATTTGGTTTTTTGTTGTTGTTTTTTTTTTTTTTTCGTTAGTTTCACCTTAGATCATCTCATTCGTCGGCGTTGTTTAAGTATGTCCATGTCCATGAATTTTAATGGCCAATAATTAAGGCATAAATCACTTGACCACCAAGTCGGCTGTGTATAACGACAACACACAATAAAACTCCAAGTCCAACTAAATTTTAGTTGTTGCCAGAATTATATTTTTGTAATTCGCTTTTAGTAGCGCAATATAGAACTTGTCAAACAAGAAAATCGCCTAAAGAAGAAACTCCACTTCCACTTCCACGAACCATGCAACCATATCCCTGAAGCGTTTGAGAAACCCATTAAGAACGCAATTTAGAAAAGCAAAAAAAAAAGAAAAAGAAAATGAAACTAATAAAAATTGAGAAAAATATTTTCATTAAAAGTGGAAATGTAAGCGTATGAAAAGCAACTGCATATGAGGCGCCCCAAGTGTTAGAAATCATTCGGTTTCAGTTTAGTTGACCAAACCCCCCTTCCCAACCACTCATTTTGTTGACTTTGCTCTGTTTTCTGGCAAGTTTATCTTGCAACGTGTATCTTTGTCTGTTTGTCTGTCTGTCAGCTTCTATCTGTGACTGAGTGGCAGCCTGATTGCTTGTTTATTAATTTGTCAAGTCGTTTTTGGGTTTACATGCAAATAGAAATAGAAAAATAAAAGAATCTTAGTTAGCAGCAGCAGCAGCAGCAGCACTAGCAATGGAGTAAGTGAAACTCCATTTTGGATTCCTAGGAAATGAGTATGCAAATTACAGTTGTTGAACAGGTGAAAATAAGGTGTAACATCAACAAAGCGGACACCATAGATGAAGCTGTTAAAGTAAGAAGTAAAACTTGTAGCATGCCAGAATAGAGATGTGTGTGAAAGGAAAGTAAGTCAAGTTGCATTTGATTGAGTGCCTGCCGTTTTCTTACAAAAGATTCTAAAGTCAAAAGTCTAAAAATTCAATAATTCATTCGACGTTAGATAAATTCTATTTGAAAATCAATAAGAAACCCATAAACAACAACAACTTCAATGATAATTGCCACCGGTTTTTTCAAATTCTGTGACTCCCGTTTAGAGTTTAACTTTGGGCAGATTCATGCACAGAAAATACAATACTAAAATATTATTTGGCTAACGTGTGGGAGTCATTCACATGCGAGATAAAACTTACACGAACGAAATTCGCTGGCATCCCACAAATTCAAATGAGAAAAATATCAGAAATAAAAAAGCAAAAAAAAAAAACATTAAATAAAAATCGTAAATCGTAAAATTTAAATTTCACATTTCTTGAAAGTAGGTGGTGGTGTGGTAGTGGTGTTTGGTGGACGACTCTGGCAGACACCAGAGACAGTAGCGCTCCCGTTCAATAACAGAGTGACTGTGACTGCTGCCTGCTACAGCATTTCTTGCATGCAATATTTTTGTTAATATCTATTTTAGTTTTTCATCCATTTTTTTTTTGTTGTCTCTGCACACAGTGAGCTGTGAAGCAGTTTGGTAGCTTTACATCTCAGGTATTGGCTTTCGGGCGACAAGTGAATGGTGGTCAGGCCAAGCCAAACTGAGCCGAGACATCATATCCAAATATACTCGTGCTATATAAGCCCAACTTAGACGACACCCGCATGCAGTTTAGCCAGCTGATTTAAAAAATGTGTTTCTACTTTTAATGAGCTCAAATCGCTTTAAACATTTTATTTTTAATTTTGTTTTTTTTTTTTATCTTATATATTTTCTTCATTTTTATTATTCCTTGCGGCAAGAAAACAACACTTTCGTCCATAAGTTGAAATAAATGTAAAAGCCCGAATGACTTTTTAATGTTGCATTATGCAGTCTTGCAATCTTAGTAAGGAAAATAGTAAAATTTAATTTCAGCTTTTCGAATTTAATGTGTGTCGGTCGCAAAAACTTCATTCCTTTTCTATGAACTAAGGCCACAACTTCACAAATTATCAATGAGGCAATTTGTTGTTTGTTGAAATTTTACGATATATTCGTAAAGCACCGAGTATGTATTTATAATGGACAAAACAACGAATAATACTAAAGAAATATTAAGGAAATCGAAAATAAAACTAAGATTATTACAGCCTAAGGCTAGCAAAATGTTTCATAAGGCCAGACAGGCTCCTGTCTTCTAAAACCTAACCCTGACTACAAAGGGATGAATCTATGGATCGTAATTGAATATGTCACTGGCCTCAGGTATCATCTGAAAACAAAACGATCTCTAAATATTATGCTTTCTTTGAATTGGATATAGAATATGTAATCATAAGGTTCTATAAATTATAGGGTCGGTAACAAGGCCAAGGCCCAAGAACAATAGATCTTCATACATTGAAATCTTAATTGGTTTCTACTGTATGAAAGAATACTATAAGCAGTCATATGCTTTTTTTTTTACAGTTAAGTGTCGCTCTCACAAAAATGTCAATACCGCGTCATGAGAGAATTGCTTCTTGGTCCTATTTTGAAATTTTAACGCTGTACAACACTATCATATATTTATTAAATACATTGTTTACATTTTAAGTGATAATGTGGCTGGAAATTGTATGAAATATAGGAAAATTCCTGTTTTATTGTTTAAGTTATTATTATATTCCAATTATTGGATACTTTGTTTTTTAACCGACACACAATTCTGAGCAATTTTCGAGAGCGTAACTAGTCACATTTGCACTACCTTGTATCATGAGTCATGTGTATAATCTCTCTCCCGCTTTCATGTTGAGAGGAAACAATAAAATAACAACACGCCCACACTCGCTCACACTTTCTCCGCTCTCAGTGAACATCATATACAGAAAGAAAAGAACGCAGAGCTCAATACCCTTCTGCGTACCCAGTTATCAATAAATGAGAGGAATACATACAACAATAACACCAACACACTAAATTCAAGAAGCAGAAGATGCACAAGGCAATGCGTATCCGATCTACGACTCTCACACGTCCTCACTCATTTTGAATTCCGTTTCATTTTTTTGCGACTACCACGGCGCTAAAAAAGTTTCACTTTAATAATAATCACAACAAGGAGTATATGGGTTAATAAGTATATCCATGATGGGAGTACTTCAGCTCCAATAAAAGAAAAAACACCAAAATTAAGCTGTTTCTTTTCACTGTGTATAATCATCTTATTATTCGTTATGAAATATTCAATAATCGCACATCCATGGGGGTCTCATTAATGAGAGAATGTAGGTCTATAAAGGTAAGCCTTGATAAAAATCAAGTGATCGACTTATAGAAAATGTCTATTTTAATTGCATAAATGAAAAAAAAAAAACATAACCCACAGCTGATGCAAGTTGAAATACTAGTAAATCTTGAATCATCACCATCATTGTAATGGAAAGAAGAAAAAAAAAAAACTGAAAACACCAAATGATTAAATCTGGTAATATTGCAATACTTCCAACTCTTCAGACAGCTCAATATGTAAAGAAAAAGGGTTAACAAGTTCGTTTTTTATGTTTGTTTTGATGTTTAATTGGTTGGTTGGTTTTCATTTGCAGTCAGCAGTCAGCAGTTTGTCAGTCACATGATCCTAATTCAAATTGGATCAGAAAAGTGACCCAACAATGATGGCAAACAATGCAAAAGAAATTTCATAAATTAACAAGTGCAACTTAACCCGATTCTCGACACATTTATGTATGTATTTAAACATAAAGATGTTGTACGTACATCGGTGAATCGGTGCATTGGTGCATAGGTGTATGTTTTCTAAACAACTCAACTCAACTCAACTCAGGTGAACTGAACTAAACTAAACTGGGAGGTCCAATTTCAAACAAGAAAAAGGTACACAATTCCAAACATCTCTCAAGTGTGTAAAATCTTTAGTTTTGACGACGAAGACGACGATGATGATGATGATGATGATGATCTTCTCAAATTAACAAACAATAAAATTTCATTTGTTTTTCGTCTTAAGTTGTTGCTATTTCTACTATTGCTGATGATGATTATGATGAAGATGATGGTGATGTTACCTGCCTTTTATGCGTTCATTTCATCAAATGAATGAATGAATACAAATGCAAGAAAAGAAGTCAACTGACATCATTCCCAAGGAAAATGTAAATCCATTAAGAAGTTACAGTTATATTATGTCTCAATTTCAAACAAGTTAACAGTAATAATAATGTTGCAACAACATAATCATCAGCATCAGCATCATCAGCATCAACAACAACAACAACAACAACATAAATAAAACACTTCATAAAATAAAAATTAGAGATACTGGTACAATAAAATAAATTAGAAAAGAAAGAAACAAAAACGACATTTGCGCTCATTCGCGCTTTTACTTTGCTTTTCCAGGCACACGCATTTTTCCTTATTGTTTTTCTCATTTTCCTTTTTGTTGTTGTTTTTTTTTTTTTTTTTTTTAATAGGGAAAATTTTATTGAAGAAAGGAAAATGCACCGACAATGCATTTAACCAAAAGAGATTTATTATCACCCGAAAGCGTTTTTCCTGTTTTAAAACTAACAAACGATGGAAAAATTAAATAATATTTATTTTTGTTTTGTTAATGCACAGAGAGAAAGAAAATTCATTGGGAAAAATAAAGTACCAATAATTCACAACATTTTCCATTGTAAATTAATTTCCGCTGTTTTTCATCTCTTCTCTTCTCTTCTCTGTTATTTTCTTTCGTTTTCTTCTACAATATAACATGCATACATGCAAATCGATTGTGACAATGATGATGATAATGATGATGACGTCGCCATAAAAGGAAAGAAAATAAGAAAAAAAAAAAAAATTATAGAAAATCCAAGGAATAAAAAGGCTTTTCATTTCGAGTTCATGTTGGAAAATTGCATGTCAAATCACATTTTCTCTACGTCAACCAGACTCAGATAGACTGATGGACAGACAGACAGACAAACAAACGACGTTGACGACAACGAGGAGTACAAATTAAATAAATAAAAATTCCCACAAATCACAAAGTTTCACAATTCGCCCGCTGAGTGCGTTTGTGTCTATCTCACTGTCTGTCCGATGGTTAGTCAAAGTGTCCGCACGTCCAGATGCACTTAAAGGCCCACGCAACATCATCATCATCATCATCATCAAAATCATCAAACAACTGGTAGATGGATGGATGGATGAACGGAGTGGATCGGAACGGGTCTTATTATTAACGAGCTGAGCGGTGAATGCAATGAAAGCACGCATGCGCTCAAGGCAACCAGGCAGGCTGGCAACGCACTCAATTGAAATCGACCGCCGACGCCATCAGTCGCCGTCATCGTCGTCAGTCATGCCGGCTGGCCATACACATCAAATATGAATGCCCGATTCGTTGTGATTTGAAAAACATTTGATGGCTATACTAGGCATCCGAGCAGTTCAACGACACTTAAAAATCAATAATGTTGGATGAAATGGTTTGATGTCTATGGCGACTTCACGAAGCAGCGGATGGTAAGATGCCCTCGTCGCTTTGTATCTCATCGCTTTGTGTTGCTTTCAACTTAATTGAGTCTTTAACTTGGCGCGCGCATTTATTCATTCAATTCATTTCATTCGCTCACTCATTCATTCAATTTCGCTTTTCTTTTAGTTTCATCGATTTCTACTGTTTATCTCCCCCACTACTAATATTTTGTGTAGTGATTCATTTAATGTGTTGGCGGCGGTGGCGATTGTGGCACCCAAACTAGACCAATGAACATAACATCGCGGTCAGCCACGATCATCAGTTGTGCGTTTTACACATGTGTAAAAACTGTTTTATTATGGTGCAAGACAATCATCATCATCATCATCATCATCATCATGGTGCAATTGCAACATTTACTTTTTGCATTACGCGAATGTGATTATTGTTAGTTTTTGTTACTGACAAAAAAAAAAAACACACACACAGCACGCAGCAGTCATGATCTTTATACATTTAGTAAAATATTGCAAACGACATGATAAATGTATCTATTATGATCACAACATAATTAACAATTGTTTACTTACTTCTATGTTTGTGATGTGATGATGATGACGATTATGATTATTATTAGTTTTCTATTAACTGAAGCATGCAATCAATATTCATTGAATTCGATTATTAATTTTTATACAAGGCAATACAAATAAGTACATGCATATGAAGATTAGGGTCAAGACTAACAATGCATGGATCGGTTTCTGTTTTTGTAATTTGATGCTCAAGTTTCAATCCTTCAAAGATTTTATGTATTACAAAACTTCTTAATGAAAAACTTATCTTTTTCATAAATTGATTTACTACATGGTGTAGTTGTACTTATAATCAGGTAGGGTATACATTTTGTACCAATTTATTAAAGTATATTTTTTTATAGACATATTGGCTATAACAAACACAATAAAATTTTTAATATTGAACATTGTTTTTCTTCAAACTGCCATGAACTTGATCTATTAGTTTTCAGGTGTGCATATTTAACGTTCGTTTCAAACTTTCAGCAATGAAGTTTTAACCATTATAACACCGCATTTATAAAACTTCCTTATTGATGAGGTTTACCTTTAAGGGGCATAATAATGGAAAGATTGATAGTGCAAACTCTGGGCTTTAATGTGAGTGTGGCAACAGAGTATTTTGCATACTAAAATTCCGTATTGAAGTTTCTATAATATAGCAGTAACAACCGAACGGACAGAGGACTTATGTTACATCAATTCATATCAATTAATTATCATTTCCCAGTTCTTTCCAACTCAGTGTTATGTATCTACATACATAAACGTCCTTTTGTAGACAACTTATGATAATATGTATTTTTTTTTTTGTTTTTTCTTTATTTAACTTACAATGTATATTAGTTTGTTTGGTAGTTTGTTTGTCTGAAGTCAAATCTTGTAAGCTAATTTAGAATCACTTCTTTGCATCCGATTGAGGTTGAATTTTGCATACACCTTTAGTTCTGATGACAATACAATATATTCAATATTAAAACAGGATCAAATTAAGACATCAATTATAACATCTCTGTCAAAAATCGTCGATATCGCAATCAGTTTTCAAAGCAAAGTACTTGATTCGTCTCATTTTTGCGCAAGTTTGTTTTCGGAAAAAAAAAATGGAAATAAATAAAAGACTATATAATAATACTGATGACAAGGACAGGAAGGCCTGCATTGTTGTTCATTTAGTAAGTCACTGGAATTTTTTATGTGCTTGTCCGTTTGTCGAAAATAAATAGAATGAATTACCAGATAAACGCATTAAAAACACCAGCAAATGATTTTCGAAACAACCAATTATGTACATTAAAGAATAGGCCGAGTGCGTTACTTTGGAAACTTTTTTAGTCACGACACTGCTGAATGAATAATATTACCAATTATATTATATTGAGTTTGCAAAATACACAAAAAATAAGAAAAAAAAATAACTAAACATTGACCATTGCTCTAGACAAAAATATTATACGCAATGTACAAACTCATTGGACAATTGAGGTGTGTCAATCGCATAAATTTGAGTGTTGTCAACATTGTAAATGGCAAACTGTGCAAAATCATATTTAAATGTTTCACCAATTTACAATAATAAATTATTTGTAGCAATTTTTGTACTTATTGCAATAAATTTACTTCTTTTCTTTAATTTTTTCGGTATTTTAAATTGTTTGCTTTCATTCATTTAACTAACAGTTGTGTATACGAAAACAGTTTATTTACGCAATGCAAACAAAACGGGGAGTTCTCCGTATTGAGCGTATCAGTTTTCCAAAAACGAGTTGCGTATGTTTTCGTCAGTAATCATTTAATTGAATACATTTTATAAATCATCCCTTTACTTAATATTTACATTCGAATTGATTGTATATCAAATTTTTAGATTTCATTATATACTAACGTTACCCGGCATGCGTTGCTACACCCCATGTGCGTTGATTGGGTGTTTCTCCAAAACAAATTTCTTGTAAAATGTGTAATTAATAATTTGCTTGAATGAACAATATTTTTTAATATTCTACAATATTATAACCAAAGTAACTTTAAGATTCATTTGTTCTTTAAAAAAAAAAAATGATGATAATAAAGAAATGTTAAAACAAAAAAAATGACATAAAACTATATATATCTGGAAAAGAGCGCCATCTACCGGATCCAAATGTAGCAAAGAACCTTACTGGTAACCCCATGAGTACAACAAAAAACCAAAAACCATCAAAATTGGTCCAGCCGTTCTCGAGTTTTGCGGCGTCATACTATTTTTTGAGTTCTCTATATCTATCCCGAGCTGACTGAGCGAGCCTCACGTTCCGTTGACGATTCTTCATCTCTTGCTGAACGTACTCTTTTGGCATTCACTGTACTACGACCTATGTTCGAACGACGACGTCTTCCAGACATGACTTTTTAATTTCTTGATTGTAATAATCAGACTTAAATAAAAAAATCTAAAATCACATTTGAAGAAACTTTGCTGTGTAAACAATGAGAAGCTGGAATATTGTAGTGACAGTAAATGCTTTTTCCATGAATTATAATATAACACTATGCCTACTACATTAATTTTAAAGATAGGCATATAGGTATATGTATAGTGAAAATAACAGTATTTCTGCACTATTTAATGGATGTTATTATAAATATTATAAATATAAACCTTCCTCTTCAATCACTCTATCTATTAAAAAAAATCGCATCAAAATAGGTTGCGTACTTTTAAAGATTGAAGCGATTAAAGGAAAAAAGCTACTTTGTTTTATAATATGTATAGATAGATATTTCTATATACATTTTTATGTTTTGATCAATTCTGCTCCGCGGTCTTCTTACAAGTTAAGCAGGCCTTTGACAGGGCATGGATTGACGGTTTGCTTCACAAAATCAAATGCACTCCCTACTACAAAGCTAACTATATGGTCGAACCTTCCTTGTCAAATTTTGCGACACGAAGGCAAGGCAATGTATTAGCACCCGTTCTCGCTATCTCGGTATTATATACGGCAAGTATTGACTTAGATGAAACCACCATTGCTATTGCAATACATATGCGGACGACTCAGCCGTCCTAGTAAACTCTTTCTCGACCCAACTTAAACTTAAGAAATGTTAAATTTTTTTGTGTTTTTTTTTTGTTTTTTGTTTTTGTTTGTGTGTGTTTTGTTGTTGTACATTTTACAATAGATATTTTCATAAATGTTTATGAAATCGGGGCTACTTTAAACTTAAGATTCACTTCGATCCGTGATACGCAATCTGCATATACGAGTAGATGTGAATGAAGAAAACCTTTTAAAAATTTAGTATTACATGCTTGATTTGCTTCTAAGTCAATGGCGAGTATTTTTTATTTACATGAATAAATAAAAAAGCAAATATGTACATATAATTTAAAAATTTTATCATTTCAATTTGCACATTATTCTGATATTCATGTCAAGTATTTCTAATATTTATTTAAATTTTATAAATTATTGTCAGAGATATAGAAAATTGAGCCACCAGTCACCTTGAATGACGGAAGATTTTTTTCATTTATTGACAAAGCTTTTAAGCAATACACTTCACAGCAACACTAGTGTGAAAATGTATAAACACTTTAGCCTTGTGGTTGTAACAAATAAAATCGTCGTGACTAGAAGTAAATCTCGCCATGTCCGCTTGCCTGATCCATTATTTATCCATTTGTCCTCCCAAGGAACTTGTATTTCATTTCTTGTAATTTTTGAATGATATATTTTTTATGGAAGTCATCATGATATGAACACAGTTTTCAAACTAAGGAGTTGAATTTTGGCACGGTAGAACTAAAATATTATATTATTTTAAAGTTCGAACAGTAGATTTTAATAACAAATCAAATAAAAGGCTAATAAAACATAAGCAATTCGGTGAAACCAAATTTATTGTTCTTTCTATCTGTTTTTATTTAAAAGAATTGTAATAAGTCTTACTTAATGTTTGGGATTATAGCCCGATGGCCCTACAAATCCATATGCCCTTGATAAACATAATAATAATCTTTGAATTTTGAAGACAAATATATGTAGATGAACAGAGGATTAAAGTTCTCTTGCGGCATTTCCTTGAGTATACTACGAGTAAATTCAAGTTCATTGTTAAATGTTATAAACCCTGATGAATAATAATAAATACTTCCAGTTTAACTCTAAAATTAATGGCGTGAACATTATCTATCTATTTTACTAAACAACGGAAATCTAAATTGACTATATTAATGATGGTAAATTGGAAATGTTTATAATTAACACAAAGACTGACACTGCGTTCAGACTCAGTCGCTGCACAATCAAAGATCCCTCATTTTCACTTAAGTCGGGTTAATAACATGCATAGATTTGATAGATGATAACCCAAAGTCAAGTCAATGCTTGCCCAAAACTCGCAATTACGTCATTTAAATAACAAACCGATAGGATCTCGAAAAACCTTCCTTAGTTTTATTTTTCTTTTTTTTTTGTTTGTTTGGACACCTGATTATTGTAGCTCATGTTCCGAACGCAACTGATCATTAATTAAAGCTTAAAACACAGACAAGGCAATAGAAATAAAATCCAAGATTATGCACGCAAAATAGAATACAGTAATATAAAATCAATGTATGAAATGAAATAGAAAAGTGCATGAATCATGAATCATTTTCTTTTGATTGTGTTTTCTTCATAATAAAAAAAAAAAAAAAAACAAATCTTCTGCTGGCAATTAATTAAATAATGCGGCACAAATTAATTTTGTCTTTAATCTTTGTAGATGCGAGATACAATAGTTAGATATACTTATACCCTACATACCAACATGTTTGTAAAACAGTTACATCATTAAAATTTCAACAATCAAATCAGCAAAATAAAAGATTTCTTTACTATTCACTGACTATCCTCATCATCAGCATCACCTTATCTTTATCATGATAATGATGACTTCTTTGTCCATTCATAGTGAATTCGTTTCCCCTTTTGTTTGTTGTTAATTCTCACCTGCAAGAGAAAAATAAAGAAAATTTATTAATAAATTTTGTTTACAAAAATTTGAGATTAAGAAAATTGTAAGAAAATTTGTATAGTTCTGGAATAAAAGACACAATCAAAAGAAAGGGGAGCCGTTCATGTTCACTGAGGCATAAGAAAAACGTGAGGAAATTTGTTATATCTTTTGTATTTGATGTAAACTTGCTGTTCGTGGCTCGTGGTTCATGTCCAACGTAATTTTAATGTTAAATAGTGCAAAAAATAACAACCGCAAAACAACAGAAACATTAATAAATACAAAAATGCAACTGAATCATATTATATGATTCAAGAAATAAAAATCAAACAAGTGGTCATAAGTGTAACCGATTGCAGCAATTCCATCAAATTTATCTGACAAAGAGAGAGCGAGCTCACATATTGTGAATCAAAATAATTTAGATTCAATTAAACAGATATGGAAATGCAAATGAAAAAGCAGATTAAAAAAAGAATGAAATAAAGATCGTGTTCAACATGAGATGACTAAAAACGATTGACACATAAATAATTGTGGAGAAACGTGAGTGCGACAAGTGGCGCCAAAAGCGATGCGAATGAACACAAATTTACTTGTGCCACAAATATGCGCAACGAGAAACAGACGCCATCACACCATTAATGCACTTGGTCAGTGGGGCTTCTCTTCTAGTGGCCCACATTGAGGTCACGCATGCCTCGCGGCTTTGATGACCACCACCACCAGCACCACCAAATTGTGATCATGATCATGATGATGGGGGCATCAATTTGAATCATGCGTGCAACTTATCTTTATTGCAACACCGCATTCCAAGCCAAGGTGCGGGAGCGGCATTGATATCCACCACGCCCCATTAACACGTTTTTCTTCGCCATCAATTTTTACACTTTTTACATACAAGTATCTTTGTATCTTTCTATATTTTTATTTGTTTTTTTTTTTTTTTTTATAAAGCTCAGCTCAGGCACTTTTCGCTTTGCGACTTTGGAACTCAATTTTTTCACGTTCATTTGTTAAATGGTTTTCCACTCAGGCAGCTCGTAGTCAAGGAAGAGTTTTCATTCCAATTCAATCCAAAATGCTTCGCAGTAGTGTGTTAAATTATGCACGCGCGTTCAACAAATAAACACAAAGTTGAGATACAAATTCACTACGATTATTTAAGTGTGTGTATATAGTAGATACATTTGTGTCTATGTGAGCGTTACGCATTCATTGCCAACGCGAATCAATCTGCAACAGATGAAGCAAGTGCATCTTGACTGTATCCAATGATCAACAACATAAAATTAAACAAATAACGCTTTCGAATTGAGCAAGTTGCAGTGATGATGAACTGAACTGAGCCAAAGCAGACGGCGCCATCAATGGTCATCGGAAGTATTAATACTACTATGGGAGCAAATGTTTGGGTGGCTCGTTAACCGAATTAAATTTAATCGCTTTATCAAGCATAAAAAGAAAAAAAAAAAAAAGAAAAGAAAAAAGCCAACACACAAACACACAAAAAAATATTTCGGAGAGAAATTTACATCAAAACCAAAAAACAAAAACAATATTGTAACATGTAGAAAAAGTGGCACATATTTTTAACAAAGGATGTTTCATATTTCTCACTAATACTTTACCACAGTTTATTAATGTAATTATATATTTTTCTACGATTCAGGAAACCTGGTCAGTAGATCTAGCGGATAATAACTTTAGAGCTGGCGGGTATATTCACGAGACTCCATTAGGCGTAAGGCAAAATTATTGGAGAGAGTGCCTCAAAAAATTTACCAATTACATTTGGTACCGTCGAAGATTCCGAAAAATGATAGGGTACTTACACACATAATTTTCACTGGAATCTCAAAGTATCTCAATGTTACAGTGCGAATTCCAGAATGCCCATTTCACCTCTAAGAATGCTCAGAAAGGACAAGCTCTCTTTTCAGAGAGACTTCGAGGGCAGTTAAGGCGCTTGAGCAAATAATATTAGTAAAGTTCACAATATTTCCATTGAAAAATTCTGTAATTTTTATTTTTTGCTCTATAAAAATATTTGATATTGGGCTCATGTTGTAGTTACAATTTTCTGGCTAATACATTTATTGAATCAGACTAAGAAGAGTCAAATTTGGTTTAATTTTAACATCTTAATCGTTAGTTCTTGCTTTATTGACTTAGAATTGATCTTGAACATCAAAATTCTAATTTCTACCTGTGTGAGCGAACAGGTGCTTATATAGTCCCATAGTTTTTGAAATATTGAATAAAATTCTGTACATGATCTTGACCTGATCATTTTTACCATTTATCATGACGAGATCATTAAAAAACATATCCACTGAGAATTCAAGCACAATGTTCCACAGTTTCAAAGACCGAAATTACCAAAGAACTAGTCTATTATTTACGTTATTACATTATTCACTGGAGCTTTAAGTCTCAGCAAAAGAATTTGAAGTGAATTCTTGGAATCAATAAAGAATAATAATAATAACAATACTCGATGATGATGATATAGATGGTTTTGAAAACGCATAATTTTATCAATAGAAGGTTATTTAACAAAACTAGTATTTGTTTTTGGTAACGATTTTTGCAAATAAGTGTTGAGATTTGCCCATGTATTACATTTATTTAATCAAATACGCAAATATTTCGAGTATTCACGGCGTGGTTATGACCGTGAGTTATATGATAATGTGAATACACTATGTCCAATCATCAGTAGATCAAAGTCTTCACAACTGACAAGAGCACAACATCATGTTAAGTTACTACTCAAATTTACTGGCTCGTTGCTTCAGAGGTTGTTGCGCTGGGCTGATATCGATTCCCGCTCAAGGCAATTCTGGTCCTGCACTAATTTCTAATTCCCTCCTTTATTTCTTAACATACCCACGAGTTGAAGGCCTCTGTCGCTATTGCTCATATTAAATACTACGTTATAATTTGTAATTATAATATTAGTTCTAATAAATAAAATACTACGCAAATAAACATTATTATTTTTGTACTAAAAATACATGTTGGAGTAAAAATAAAAAGAAAACAAGAAGAAGCACAATTTGTAAAAGTCTTGAATTGAAAGAATAAAATATCGTTTATTTTAATATTTTTATTGGAATCCACCAGTTTGGGACAAATTGAGAAATCAATGGCGTACTACTATCCCTGTACTTTTTTTTCATAAATCGTACTTGTTTTTTTTTTTACTTTTTACGTTACGAAAATTGCGAAAGTAAGCTACATGTGATAAATAAATGAAAAGGACTTGATCAGCTTTGTGCTGGAATCGAAGCCGCATTGTGTGTACTACAAGTCACCGCTCTATGCACTCAACCACGGCTGCAATTTAATCTTTATCGCTTGCTATCAATCGAAGACGACAAGTTAGAACAAGAAAATCCAATAACCAAGCATACCCTCGTTGGAAGACAGATTCAATTGGGTTTGGGGACATTAGCTTACATAAACTCTTCTTCCTCAATTTATGTCAAGAAAGTACTACTTGGTATATTGATGTAGTCAGCGATGACATTTTAACAGTCATTCAATAAATTTGACCAATATCCAACAAAGCGGAAGAACAGCCACAACCACGAAAACTTAGAAAAACGTTTTGTGTTCAGATGAAACAAGTAAATATTCAGAATTTTTGTAAATTAAAAAAAAAAAAATAATATTATTTATTAATGTAATTAAGTTTACACAAATCAATGTAACCTTGCCATTTTTTCAATGCCTTTCATGCGGGTCTCAATTTGTAAGGGCAATGGAATATATACAAATGATTGATTTATTAGAACAAGAAGTACCTTTAAAGGGAATTAATTTCCAATTACTTTATTGGAAATGTAATATTTTATTAAAAAAATTGACGTCTTCAAAAATGTACCATTGTTTTTTATATATATTTTTTTCTTTTTTTCTTTATTCAGTTATGCAACTAAGCTATATAATTTAAGAGGGTTTCACAAGATGTGACAACAGATTTAATTCCTAGAAATGATTATGTATTGATTTTATGTGTGTGTGTCTGAATCTTCCCACTCTTTCCTCGCATAATGCATGCATATAACTTTCAGTTCACATAGAAATTTTTTATTTACGAAAAATAAAGTAAATATTGACAAAGCCATCGGGTTGTTGGATTCGTTATTATGACATCGCTATCCCAAAATTAATGAGCATATGTTCCTTCCTTCGTCTTCTTCTTCTTTCATGTTCAATTGAAAACACAAGCTAGGAAAATAAACAATTTTGGAAGAAATTTGTTTCTTGTTATTATAAACTATTTACTGCTATTTATTTAAGAGAGAATCCCGCACGCAGGCACGCACGCACGCGTTTAATCATTAAATTTAAACCCCAAGAAAATAAAGACAGTTACTTTTCATTTTATTGTAATGAATTTGCTGAGTAATGATGGTTCAGGGACCCCATCTCCCCGGGTTACACTTGCACATATCAAAAACCATAAAAAAAGCCTGTATTTATATAAACAAAACGAGAAACTAAAGAAAATCCCTCATAAGAGGGAGTTGCATGCAATTTATTCGATAATTTCTTTATAACTGAAGTCAGGCAAGCATTGGGTGATTATGATGACGATGACTGTGTATATTACTTGCAGATATACACTCACTAATACACCTTTGTATCTATGTATCTGACATGATATGATTGTGACCCCAAACAGGCAAAGGTCAAGTGCATATGTGGAGAAGGCGTGGTTGATAGGCGAAAACAAGTTTTCTAATTTATATTGCATGTCGAAAAGTTCTTGTTGTCATAGAGATACATTATTGTTTTAAGCTCTAAAAGTTCTTTTCAGACAGAGAGGCTCCCCCCATACATAAATTCATAAAAATTGAAGTTCAATTTCAACATTTTTTTATACTAAGAAAATGCATTAGTCAACTAGTGTAGATATATTCATGTTCTTAGTAAGAATTATCGCTTGAGACCCTCATCAATGCCACACAAATATTGAAAAATAACAATATGTTAAGAACAGAGGCAGCTGTCAAAGCTTAGCTTGGGTTTGCTTAGCGACGACTAATTGGTTTCTTTTTCATTATTTCTGGGTTTATGGTTCATGACATCATAAAGCCACCACCTCTACCACCATCATATTAAGCAATTATGTTTCATCATCAAAATCATTTTTTTTTTTTTTTGAGGGGAAACAGAAAATAAAAACGCAAATCCCCAAGAAAAAAAATCACCATATTTTGGGTGCGCCCATCACTGTAGACCCAAAAAACAAAAATGAGGCCCACCTTCGCAACAAACGCAATAGTATTTTGCATTTGTAATTCTATCCTTTTTTTTTTCTTCATTTTGTTCAAATTCACATGGAAATTTTGGATTAAATTATAAACAAATTTATTGCATTTGTTAACAAACTTGACAGCATTTTGAATTGAAATCAATGCGACGACAATAGACAAACAAAAATTATTCAAAAAAATTAGAATGGGGAACAACAAACTATAAAAATAAAGGAATTGTTGCTGTTGTTGATGGTGATTGTGATGGTGAACGAATGAGTGACTGAGTGAAGTGAAAAATGATATGTACGCAACTTTGTTATTTAACAAAAGTCAAATTACAAAATAAAATACTTGTTTAAAAAAGAAAAAAATTGAAAACCAAGAAAGATTTATTTACAACTTTGATTTCAAGAAAGCTCATAAATAAATACATTAAAACTAATATTTAAATGATCTGTTTATATGATAATTAGAAGATGGGATAACCCGATCGGTTTTAAACAGAACAAAAAATTATATTAATATTTCTTCTTTCAGTGAAGTAGCAAACAACAATATTCCTGTAAATTGAGATAAATGAGAGCGGATGAGCACTTTCAGTTGAGTTTAACGACACTTGTGCAATTTACGGGTTCGATGATGCCTCTTCTTAAAAAACAGATTCAGATCAGACTTTGGCGATCCGCAGATTTCTAAGTAGGCCATTTCTAATGACCAATAAAGTTGGATTTAAATCGCAAAAAACTTCGGGACCAGATATGTAATGTAATCTCTCCAATATGTTGATCATTTCCTTGGACATAATGAGTTCTACTCTTTTCAATATGTTACAAACATGGCGACAAACTCATCATACCCAGTCACACTATATGAGTAGAAGGTATAAACAAGTAAAAAGAAGTTTCACCTCGCCTATGCCGAAAATGATATACTCTTCACGCACCTCTTAGAAATATTTGTATGGGAACTTTACGATACAGTAATCCTAGGGTCTTGAAATCCAAGATGTTGTTGAATATGGGTCAGTCACCTATACTGTTCAAATTTCAGATAAATAACACAAAAAACGAAAAAGTTTTTCTAATAAAAATATAAATTTGGGTTTGGGTTTATATGGGAGCTTTACGATCCAGTAACTCTTGGGTCTTGAAATTTACGCATTGATTAGAAACTTATAGTATCTAAATTTTAGTTCAATAAGACTAAAAACAAAAAAGTTTTTCTAATAAGAGCCTGAATTTTATGGGTGGTTTTTATGGGAAATACTCGCCCTAGTGGTCCGATTCAGCTGGTTCCGACAAATGTACTGCGTCTAGTAAAACGAAAGGTTTGGCTTAATCAACTCGTCTCGTCGAGTTGATCAAGAATATTTGTGGAGTCTCTGGTGTCTCCTTTTGCCTGTTACAAACTTCATGACAAACTTGTAATGCTATTCACTATATGTAGAGTATAAAAATAGTACTTAGATACAAAAGCCTATTAATCCACACCCACAACAAAATTGTCAAAATAAAGACAGCAATTGATTGACAGACTGACTGAATGACTGACTAACTAAATGAATGAATGAGTGAATGAAATTACTTGACTTGACTTGACAGGGTATTTGTCTGTCTGCCTGTCTGTCTAACTGACTGTTTAACCGTCGACGTCATTTCGATTTTAAATCAGAAATGTCAAATTGCAGACAAAACAGTTACAAAATGCAATAAATGAGCGAGTGAATGAATAAATAAATATTACTACAAACACAGAAAGATACTCAGATACAAATGCAAATAAACAAATATGCATGTATGTATGTTTCGCCATGCAAATAAAAGAGTTAACTATATTAAACAAAGTCAAGTCCGTCGGGTCTGAGTATCTAAACTGTACGTAAACTAAATAAACAACGAAACGAGGAAGCAAAAATTGCTGTCAATTCAAGAGTGCAACACATTTGAGGAGGATGGATTGCATTTAACTTTTAACATACAACACATAAGACAAGACAAACTTACAACATGCCACACATACGATGAGATCCCAATGCATTCATTCATGTATCTAGATACAATACAACATTTACGTAGATGAACTCGTTTAAAACATAATTAAAGTTAATTAAAAGTAAAGAAAACAAAACGCGTTAAGACAATTTATGCAAATGACTTTTAATTGTTCGTTCAGGTGTGTTTTGTTGGAATCTCTTTACCATATATACAAAACATATTTATACAATAGATTCTCTCCCCTTCTCCTTCAGCTTAGCTGCCCCACTATGTATTGTCAGTATCTGTCTATTTATGTGTTAGATTGATCGATGTTAATGCAGTCAATGATCTCTTTTCTACTATTATTGCAACGCCTCATCATGATGACAATGGCAACAATCATGATGGTGATGGTAATGATGATGATGATGATTAAACACTGACCAAAGCAGTCATCATCATCATTGTGAGTTTGTTCCACAATGTGGAATCAACATCATGGTAGATACATGTCTGTGTATCTATTAACAATGTTTGACAAGAGTCTCGTGCCAATGTATGCAAGAAAATATATCTAAAAGAACCAGAAGTGTCGTCTTGAAATGCATTTGTTAAGATCATGCGTTCGTTTGTTTGTTTGTTCGTTTAAGGTGGATGGATTAGTGTGTTTGTGTCTCTTTGAAATAAAGATGCACATTTCTTGTAAAACGTGTCCAACCAACCAAACAACCAACTAAAGTGTCTTAAAGTAATTTAACTTGTGCTTTATGCTGATTTGACTTTAGCTTAAGCTAAAACATCTTAAGTAGTTCATTGAATTGTCTGACGTTTTGTCAAGATTAGTATCTTCGTCAAGTAAATGAAGACAAATTGAGTTCTTCGTAAATCGAATTGAATGCATTAGAGTACGAAAAAAAAAAATAAAACGTGTTTTTTACATTAAAATGTGACAAATGTTTATCAAGATACAATTTAGTATACGTATACCTTTCACACTTGTCTGAATAGATATTATCACTTTGTCGTAGTGTTTGCAATGCATGGAGCAGTGTGTCAGAGGCTCCATAGAATATATTTTATATACATATATGGAATGACCAGAGTTACGAGGTGGAGTTTTGATCTGTCGGATTTAATCGAAAATATTCTCTTTGCTTTTTATCTAACCAACGGAAATTTCAAACAGACAAATTGTAAAAATCAGATTATCCAAATTAGTCATAATTCTTGAGTTTTGCAACTTGTTTTTCTACTTTAATTATTGTACTTTTCATGCAATGAGTAATATTATAAATTTGTCAAAAAGTTTGGAACAGATAGAAGGAGACATCAGAGACGAGTTGCCATGCCCGTCTATTATTCATCTGAATGTATTGCAATTAGTTCTTATGTTTTGAGTTTGAGATCTGATATAAGGCACGAACTTTTCATTTTACCAGACGCTGTACCTCCCATACAAACCTACAATTAAAATTCAGGTTTTCCTTAGAAAACCGTATTTGTTTTTTGCATTATTGAACTCACTATAAGTTTAAGATATAGGCCCTATACATCTGTTGAAATCAGCCAAATCGGCCAACTAGAAGGGGTACCTCCCATACAAACCCACTATTAAAATTCAGGTTCTTATTAGAAAAGCTCTTTTGATTTTTGCACTATCGAACTGAAATTTGGACACTATAAATTTCTAATCTATCTTCACCACCATCTCCAAGATCGCAGGATTATTGGATCGTATAAGCTCCTATACAAAGCCAAATTCAGACAATCATTTGACAAACTTTTTTCCTTTTCGTATTATCGAACAGAAATTTGATACTTTAAGTATCTAACACATATTCACTATCCATAAATATACATAAATTTCAAGACCCTAGGATTACTGGATCGTATAGCCCATACAAATATTTCGGTCTCAGTATTGAAATGTTGTATGTGTACGGACTCTGCAAGCTCACACACAGTAGCGTGGGCAAAAACGCTTTCTAGAGGTTACATGAAGAGTATGACAAATTCGGAATATCCAAAGTTAACCTTCCGTTTTCTTGTTCTATAAATTAGATGAAAAGTTCCGAGCCTCTTTCCATTTATTAAGATATTAAAAGAAAATAATTTGAAATAACATTTGACTTAGTAAATATATCAGATGTAGATCAAACCAATATTTATTGGAAGTACAAATCAGTTTCCACCATTTTTAATCGAAAATTTGGCATTTATTGTGAAAGAATGGTACATTATACTTTATTGTAAGCTCAATTTCAGTAAGTTGATCGCGCGTGAAAAACAGTGTTCGACATCTCTTGGCTTGACTTCATAAGGAACTCAATTTGTTTCTGAACCATACCTATGGCCATGAGACGGTTGAGACCCATTGTTGCAGTGTGCGCCTCGATTCAACGTCTCCAAGCAACTTATAAAACGCCGGAGGCAGTATTAGACTAGGTGTCCAACATTACGATATGACATTTTACATTCGAAAATTTGAACCATTGATTGGGCCAATAATATACATAGCTGTCATAAAAAGTGCCTTAAAAATTAAAATATCCGATTGTGCAAGTTCATAATCAAGTGACATATTTTACCATTTTGACAGTTCCCTTTTTTTTTTTTTTTTCAATTCCATAACATTTCGAATTTCTTTGACACTTTAGATTTATGCGAATAATTCAAAGAAACGCATAAATAACAACAAAAAACTAAATGAAATAACGGCACCCATTACTTTTATTTATCTTTTTCTGTATTTTTGGAAATTTTCTTAAAATATGTAAAGAAATATATCTTTGATTCAAAACAACTTCTCACTCAGGTCTTTCTCATGGCAAAACTCTTTTATCTTGTGACATTTCCAAAGGCGAAAAAAAAACTTAAAATTGATATTCGCTTTTAACATTTCATGGAGATATCGTGTAAATGGGTCAAAAACCAAGACAAGAAATAAAACGCGTTTTCAATCTAGTAAAATTAAAAGTTCTGACTTTCAATCAATTCAGCACTCATCCCATGCCAACCAACACCACAGCAGGCGTTTGTAATCTTTTCTTTATACTTAGTATAATACAATAGTATGAGATAGAGTGGACAATGCTTCCTGCTTTAACCTACAAAAAGAAAGACGAATGGTATGAGAATGCAGCCGGTGCGCCTCTTGTGTCCTACTTATGCAATCATGTTTTTTGCTTTCCCCAAAAATATACTCGTCGTAAATAAAAAACAATTACCAAACTTGTTCGCGTATCTTCATCAAGCAACTGAGCAACCAAGTAAGCAAAAGTGTTGCCTGAGGGCCGCCTTTTTCCTTCAATCGTAACCCATTCAAATCCACCAATGGATTCCTCCCACCGTCCGTCCTTGTTTCTACCATCAATATCATCATGTTATGCCAGGCAGGCAAACTCCTTTTGACTTTAGTAAATATTTTTGACCGATTTTTATTACATTTTTCTTTTTTTTGTTTTGATCGCTTTATCGATGACTGTAATCGCGTTGAGCAATCACTGCAATTAGTCTTTTACACGAGGAATATCAAACCTGAAACCAAACCAACCTTAAAGCAATATTTATATCCATAAAAACATTGACCAATGAAGTCATGATTTGGACTAGACAGCAGCTTGGCCTGATCCGATCCGATCCGATCTGATCTCGCCTGGCCTGGCCTTACTTTTTTTTTTTATTGTCTCTAGAGTTGGATATTTGCATTTGCATTTACTGTTTTCCTCAATTCTTCTTATAGAAAGACACAATTTTTCTCTTTGTTTTCTTTCAAAGCAATTAAATTTGACCATTTTTGGCTCACACAGATACTCACTCATACTTATGCATATATAAATTGTCGTTTGGCAAATAAACTAACCGTAACCGTTATGTAATCATTTTCATAGACTCCCGACGACTTAAAAGGCAATTCACAGATGCATAGATGCATAGAAACCTGACTAGATTATTCTATGTTGATAATGTCAACAATTTATGAGTTTATTAATCACCACAGTCAACCCAACACAACACACACAACACAACACAAAACAAAACAACCACAACCACAAGATACCAGTTGCAAGTTATTAAACTCAGAATAGAAATGTGGTGTTCTCTTTTTGTTGTTGTTAATGTTGACCATCATGACGTAGCTGACAACGGAAATTACCGGTTAAGATTGCATATTTTGTCATGATTATGCGATAATTGCCACCAAGTGGCAATATCCTTAAAAAGATACGAGTACATTGGTTATAATACATGTATCTACTACAATAGAAAAACAGATACAAATGTATTAACAGTATAGAAAATATATGCCCCTGACATAACATAATTTAAGCTTTGATTAGTGAGGTGGTAGCAGACAAGTTTATTACTAATTACAGTTGTAAAAGTAAGTTTCTAACGAATTTATTGTAGTTAAATTGGAACAATATATGTAGGTATTTTATTCAAAGTGTTGTCCATCGACAGCGCGATAACATTTTCCATTTCCCATCCGACACTATCAAAATAGTTTATCGTGCAATATGTTTTCGTACACTGCCATTCAAGAAAATTTCTCATGTCATGTCTCCCTTTATCTAGTCTTAAAATGGACAACAGTCTGATGGGATTTTATTGGTTGACCATGTCTTCTACATACATGATATTTTGTTCTTATGCGGTCTATAAATTATGCGTTCGCGTTGTAAAACAACATGGAATTAAATGGAATGGAACACTGCATATTGACTGACACATCGTTTTCGAGGAAAGAATAGCTTGTTTTGTTTGTTGTAAAAGGTGTTTTTTTAAGACCGATAAAACCTGAAATTGTAGAAATTAACAAAAAAAAAAAAGAAATTTTCATCGATCGTGCAACTTATAGACGACTTCGTGGTTTTTATGGCGCACATCCATCCATCCATCCGAGCAAGCCATCCGTTGAACTGTAGATAGATTTCGTTCCACGTACTCTTTGAAGGATCCAACACGTCGAAGGAATGTGCGTACTAAAAAGAATATCGCACTGTAAACGAAAGTGTAGAAGAAGATCCAAATTTATCGATTCGTTGTCGGTCTCAGGGATTTGGGCCCTGTCCGTCCACTACGTTTGGGAAATTTTGCGCAAAGATCTTGGCCTACACCCGCTCAAAAATTTTTAATCTTTGGTCGCATAATATGTGGCCTGCATTAGAGTTCTCCTTGTTATCCGATTGCATTAAAATTTTGACACTATGAATGCATTTCCACCAACCATGTAAATTTCAAGATGGTATGGTTTCTAGATCATATTGCTCCCATACAAATCCATATGTTTCTTGTATGGACCCCTTTAAATTTTTAAATATATTTTAGTTTTAGTATTTGGTGCTGTTGCCTATGCTGAGAAAAATTTTAACTCCCTACCTATTACGGTTCATGAGATATGGACCGAGGACGGACGGACAGCGTAATCTTAGTAATAGGGTTCCATTTGGTACCCTTTGGGTTCGGATCCCTAGAAAACACAATATCATCCATTTTACAAAGCAACAGATGCTGTCTATTAGACACTCGAATGGACAGCGTGAAAGCGATTCTTGTCATTGCAAAATGACATTAAAAGCCATTGGACATTCTGTTAGTCTTTGACTAAAAGTTGATATTCGGACAACAAAAAACTATTCTAAGTTGACTTTACCAAAATACAAAAGATACAATACTAATGTCATCTGTTGCAAATCCATGATGAATTACTTCTATACCTAAGGCTCGTATCTTTATTCGGACACAAATTTATTTTTTTTATGCTGAAGTTCCTGACAAGCATATAGTATTTTACCTATTTATTTTGTATTCACAATGACATGTTGGCATGAACACTTCACTGTATGCCGTTTAAATATATTTGCAATTGTTCTCTTTGAATTTTGTTATTTTAGAAAATTAAAGTTTTATATATTGGATTGTCCCTGCATAAACGCAGTATTGGGAGTTTAAATTTCTTTATTTTAACACATTTGACCTAATATTTAATAATAGACATAATATACAAGGCCAAGAGATGTTGGATGTTAATAGTTGACAAGGAACTTGGAAACCAAAAATAGAGGTTTTGACAAGAGTCCAAAAAATGGTCTAAGGTCAGATCGGCTCCACAGAAATGGCACGGACTCTTTCTTTGAGAAGATGTTTGTGGTTGTTCTGTGAGCGTCCAATAAGCAGGCGATTAAATGTAACGAATACGCGTCTCGTTAAGTTGGCGGATAGGGAAATTTTAGAACACGTCGGGTTGATGTCAGAATATCGATGATTGAATTGGTCCCATTCAGTCAGCTTCTTCGATCAAAGGTGACGAGATTCTTTAAATCCTTGATGTAAAGTAGTGAAGCGGGGCCTTGCCGATATGCTGTGTATTCCTTGATGACTCGGAGCCCAGAAGATAATAATTTTATTGCGATGTTGAGTGTAGATTTTCTGGATTTCACGAATTGTGGAGTCACGGTTTTTTTTTTTTTCAATAAACGCAGTATTGCGAGTCTCAAAAACAGAACAATACCGGGAAAAACAGTATACTAGATACGCTAATTATCTATACCCAATATGTACTTACTTATCAATACGTGGTAAACATCTTCAGAACCAAGAAGATTTTCTTTGTTTCATCTTATCTAATAATCTTTTCTGATTTCGAAATTCAAATAAAAGTCTTTGTTTCAAAATTGAAACCAATTTTTACGTGATTCTAAATGCAATTTTAAAACTTGGTTAAATTTTCCATAATTTTAACGATTAGGAATTCATTTATTCTCATTTACTAGCAATTTTTTTTTTTTTTTTTTTTTTGTGGTTGAAATTGACAATGTTGAGAAGTGCACCAAATACCTTTCGTGCTGATTCTGTCCCTACCCCAAAAATAACATCTACAGAAGAACAAAAACACAAACAACATGTGGTGTCAATGGTGGCAAGGGAGAAAACAAAACAAGAAACAAGAAAAACAAGCCAACAAAGCAACAGCACGTTTTAATGTCGGCTGATGTGGATTGATGTGGCTTCACGTGCTGCACACCAACGCATTTCTTATACAAACACAAGTGCCACACTTGTAAATATAAACACACAGATACTAAACTAACTAAACTAAATACAAATGTTGTATTGGTTGTTCTGAATAAAAGTGAGTCACCGCAATAACTACACACGTTCATGTGTCTGTCTTTCAATTCTGTCCATCTCTCAGTCCGTCACTTTGTCCATCCATTCAACTAAGAACAGCAAGCAAAGCTAAACAAAGTAAAGCCAAACTAACAAAACCAAATTGAGTCAAGTCAAGCCAAAACGTCGAGTAAATGAGCACAAACCGCACACTGAACATGAAGACAAAAAACGCAAGTAAAACAAAAATAAGAACAAACCAACAAACTAAAAGCTAAAGACGACTACTATAGTCGTTTCGATCCGGTGGCAAGTGGTGATGATGAGGTAAATGCAACTAAAAAAAAAAATAAAAATGTAACCAACGAGTGGACATTGTAATGCAACACACTCGTCCCTGAAAATTATCGATTTCTATTTAGTATCTGAGTGAGTGTTGTTTATGTCTTGATGTGCATGCAAACATAAAGATACTCTTAGTACATCATGGTAACTAGAATAGTGGAAGAACACACAAACACGTGTGCTTAATTTAAGGTAAAATTTTCGTACCGGCAGCACTAAGAAGGCATTCACCTCATTTCCTGAATATTTTATTGTATTTTAGTAAATTACAATATTGAATTTTTTATAAGTTGAGTAAGCAAAAACAAAGTAAACACA
Organism: Amiota minor; assembly: GCA_037043295.1. Taxonomy (NCBI): domain Eukaryota; kingdom Metazoa; phylum Arthropoda; class Insecta; order Diptera; family Drosophilidae; genus Amiota; species Amiota minor. The sequence continues at coordinate 680,333 of JBAMAW010000052.1, forward strand.
AAATTGCTTAAGCAATTTTCCAAATTTAAATTCAACTCTTCTTGGAAATTACTCAACCACCTTTGGGTTGTCTGTTCATTTTATTTAAATTTAATTTCAAATTAATAGCAACAAAGAAGTCTTAAAATATATCTTCACCACTAGAATTAGAATGCATAAAATTTCGGTACGACAATTTCTTTCATAAAAATTACATTTGAGGTACCTTCTTCATGACACAAAAGTGACAGTGTGGTTCAAAATTTGTGCGGATATGATCATCAGACTGATCTTTCTTGAAGAGGCCAGCAGGAGCGTTATCTGGCTATGATAACCGATTGTTTGATGCCGATTACACAGCTGGTACCACAATCGATTTTTCCAGGCCATTGTTCCTCGGTCGTTTGTTATCAAAAAATGGAGATTTCGGCTGGTCTCTGCGTTCGCCTGATTTGTCAAAAAACGGGAACAAGCGCCAATCGAGCTCAGGGCGACCAATAGCGCGATATCATCTTCAAAAGTGATGTAATCAAATGTTAAATCAATTTAAATCACCTGTCACTCATAGAGCAAACAATTTTTTGAAGTGAAACTTCTTTAGCGACGTTGGGAAAAAATTTATACTAAAAATTTGAGTGAAAATAATACAAATCGTCACGTTTTTTGATTCTGTATCTTATGAACCGCACTATGTAGAGACTTGAAATTTTCACAGAATCTGTATTTCTATTCCCATATCCCCAACATATAATAAATTTTTTGGAAAACCCACCGGAAAAGTCAGCTTGTGTGCTATAAAAATGTTTATAACAAGCGAATGTACGAAGAAAAGAGATCGAGAAACACACAGAAGCTCACAGTTGATCTAAGTTTTGGGCAAGAGAGGACCAGACGGCAAAGGTAAACACATTGTTTAACACAACAACAATAATTACACACGCCAAAGAAACCAAAAGCAATACATAGACGGACAGACAGACAGAATGACATACAATCGTGCCATGATCCTTCCCCACACACGTTGTGAGAGTCCACAAGCAAAATGAAATTGTACAATCAATCGCATAATGTGTGACCGGCATTACAAACCTCTTTTGTATGTAGTTGTATTTGTGCTTGAGATGGTCTCTCTATGTTCTTAAAAAGTTTCTCTATCACGTGTACGATGGCACACACGTATTTTTTTTTTTATGGGTTTTTTTTTAATAAATAGGTCTGTATAGATTTTTAGTTTAAATGGACGAAATTAAGAATTTTACAGAACCCATTAGTCTAGGCAGATGTGTATTTTAAAAGTTTTCGGATCAACCAATTTGAATATTTCAAATTTGTAAATGATGTTGCTCATAATTCGCCACTTACTGCCTGGCTTTTTCCCAATATTCTCAGCAACTCACACTGCACAGAAATTCCCCATCCTCAATGACAGCCATACCCAACATAAATAATCAGGCTCCTTATCTATTGTATAAGAAATATTGTCTAGTTTAATATAACAAAAAAATAAATAAATTTAATAACGTGGACCCCTGAGCACTGAAAAAAAAAATATTCAGGAACTGAAGGACAAAACAACTTAACAGATGTAAGAAGACACATTATTATCATACAAAGCAACAGATTGAAACGAACAATTTAAATCAATAAAACTCCCTCTACAAGAAAACAAAACATTCTGCCATTATTGAATTGTTGGAACAAGGGGACTTTTTATATCAGTTGCGAAGGACAGTGGTCTGACATAAGAGTATATGAGCTGAAGTTCCTCAAGGCAATATATTGAAGCTTATCCTATACACCCACTATCTAAAGAAACGACAAACTCTCAATAGCGGCATATGCAGATGAAGCGTCACTGTGAAGTACTTGGGACTGACAAGAGGCCTCTCACCTAGGAACCTTACATTATGTTCAAAAGAAACTAGTTGGACCTGAAACTTCAAGAAATGAATTGGCTATTTACGTCAATATTGGAACTCAACCTGAGAAATAAGCTCTTTTTGTACGATGCCATACTGAAACCGGCGGTATGCACTTACGGCATACAGCTTTAAGGCACTGCATCCAACTTAAATCAACACATATTCCAGATGTTTCAGTAAAATCTTTTGCGAAGAATTGCATATCTGGAACTCAGTCATCCACTAACCTACCAACAAAAAAGTCCACAGACAATTTGTCAGTCACATCGTTTTGCACACTATCTGTCATTCCAACGTAATAGATTTACCCGTATTCCAATCCATTACAACTCATCGTTTAACATTCCCTACAAAACTTAAACTCCAATTGATAGTTTTGTAAATGATTTTTAAATAGATTTATTTATCTAATTTAATCATTTTTTTTTTTTTAAATTAATTAATAAATTATTCATCCTCTAAACAAACAAGACAAGTCAGACTTTATAAGACCTTCGTTGCTATTGCTTCCGTTAATTTCATGTTAAATGAATAAATTTTTGTTTTTTGTTAACAATTAAATAAATAAATAAAAAAAAAAAATAAAAGAGTTTATAAACAATTTAAAAATATAACGATTGATGGTTTAAAGCTTTCGTAATATGAACAAAGAGTCTCAATTTAATCTAAAATCTATGCTAAAAGACTTGTGTACGAGTATATTTCCCCATTTTCATTAGCAAGTTTCCCATGTCACAAGCCATTATATTTAAGCTTTACTACTTTTTTTTGTTTGTTATCTACGAGTATTTCCATGCATACGAAGGAAAATTTCCATAGGCATTGTTAGATTTTAACTAGATACCATTTGTATCTATTGGTTTAACAAATAAACAATACGAACAAAGTTGACTTGCAAATTTTTGCACTTTAGGCGAATGAATTGGTTGCAGCATTTTGGAAATTTGGTCTTTGATGGTGATGGTGGTGGTTGTGGTGGTGGTAAAGCGTCCGGAACGAGTGACTGACATTGGAATCCATCCATGGCATTGAATTGTTTGGCCAGAAACGACAATATTATTATAACTAAAAGGGAAAGTCCACTCCACAATTGTAAATAGGTTCATTATTTTGTTTCTTCTTTTCTATCTTATTTTTATTATTAATAATAGAAATAATACGCAGAGTTTGTTTTGTTTGAGGAGGCATTTCACAAAATTGCATAAAATGTAAATGAAAACATTTAAATTTAAACTTGTTGAATGAAAATAAATACATTTTTGCATAAGCGATCGATCATAAACTGTTTATAATTCATAATGCCAAGCTAAAACGGATCGGAATGGAATGGAACGAATGGACGGGACACAAAAGATAAACTAACGAACTGCGGAGTAAACTGAGGGTGATTTGGAGGAATGAAAGGCAACCAGACAAGATGAACAATAAAGAAACAAAGGCACATTTTGTATTGTGTATTGTGTGTTGTCCCTCATCAAATGCTGCGATATTCATTTATATTTTGGCGCACTTGTTGAACTTGCAATGAACGCAATTTGTTACATGCGCGAAAAAATGTGCCTCAAACACTTTCACATGAAGGCAAATTAACAGCAACCAGCAACTGCCACAACAACATTAGCAACAATAACATAAAGTGAACGATGGCTGAAGTGCTTAGAAACGCGCAATAAATTCATTTAATAGTCTTTAACGAGTGAACCAACAACAACAACAACAACAACAACAACAAAATCACAACATTCACAGCCAACATCAACATTTTGCCTCAAAACACCCACTAAAAGAGCAACAAATGAAAGTGAAGAATTGATGGACGCAAACACACATGGACCATGGACCATGGACCAAGGAACATGTGTTGGTTGGTTGGTTGGTTGCTTGATTGGAGGCGCTACTTACTACCGCATGACTTGACTTGGCTAAGCTAAGGTAAGATAAGGCAAGGCGCTCCTATTATTATTACCACCACCACACCCACCACCACCACCACCACCTCTAACATATCTTCTTGTCTAAAAGTAAAATTTAATTTATGATTTTCCTTACAAATTTCTTTCTTTCTTAGCCCATGGTCTCATAGGCGTTACATCGCTTCCAAAAGATTGCCATCGTTTTGTGATCCTCGCGAATGTCGCGTAACTGGGCTCTACCACTCCAGTTTTAATGTGTACAATAACACCCCTCCCATATCTGTTTTTAAGACAGATCGGCGATCCTCCCATTTCGCGTTGTCCGTTGATCATGATAATCCAAACAAAAACCAACAAAGGCATTCGAATTACAAATATGTCCTCCCCACGCTAACACAAAAGCCAAGGAAATAAGTCATGGCTGGTTTAGATACTCCGCCACTACTTCTATTGTCTGTCTTCTATTCCAAACAAACCTGCCACCATCACCGTTAGTTTTTTTTTTTTTTTTTTTTTTGTTAGTTAAAACAACGAAACGATCGACGGCATCTCACACATGACACAAGTCTATACTGGACCACAACAAACCAGAAGCTGAACTCCTTAAATATACATATCTTTTTCTTTCTCCACCACTTTATTCATTCATTCATTCATTCACATTCATTGGATTGCATTGTCCATCTATCTATATTCGTCGTCATCTTCCCTCAGATTTGGTGCTGGTGGTGGTGCTGCTGCTGTTGTCTTTTGGCATAATTTATGCGATCAACGAACGTCATTTATTAGACGCGCGATCGCGTTATCAACTTAACCACTCCATGTAGTCCATCTACTTCTTCCTAACCGTCTAACTCTCTTCTTCCATGAAAACGGCAAGCAACGGCGTCGGTGGTAACAATTTTAACTTGATATATGTACGAGTGTACTAACATAGGAATGAGTCGGAAGAGTTTGAGGAGTTTGTATCTCTTACACTCCAAACTGAGCTCTGAGCACTGATTTGCTTAATTGCATAAATTTTTATTTGGTAGCAACGATGATCGTTCATTCGATCACATCACATCCATCGCTATGCTTTGCTTTGATTCACTTTGAATCGGATCAAATCTCTAACATTAGATATGCAAATGTTAACTTAGTTACTCTCTATGCAGTATGTATTTATGTATCTGAGTATCTTTGTATGATGTTTGATCTTTAAACGAATGTTCAGCAGCAGCAACAAAAACAAAATGAAAATACCGCAAAGTATTAAATCACATTCGAAGCGAAAAACTTTCGCTGAATTCGTTTGTTTGCCTGACTGCCTTTGTAGCGAATCTTACTGAAAATTCCAAACAAACCAAAAACAACCAAATAGAAAAGCGAAAAAAATGACATAAAACATGTGTTCCCAAGGCATAGATAGAAATTCCATTCCTTTGCTTTATTTCATCGGCTTCAATTGTGTTATGGATGTGAACAAAAAAAAAAAAAAAAAAGATACGCGAACAAATCAATATTTGACATTCAACAAACAGTTGAAAGTGTTGAGAGTGATGAGTGATGTGAAGACTTTTTCCCATCTAAAGAGATGACGTCAAGTGCAGCAATTGTTTTAGCATTTCACCTTCAGTACTTCCACTTCTCCTTCTCCTTCTCCACCATCCACCTACTCCCCTGTTTCCCTACATTTCATTCAATAGATTACAAACCAAAAAAAAAAAATAATATATATATAAAATTAATTTTACTTTCGTTCACCCACTGATAATTTTTTTTTTTTTTAATCATAAAAATTGTCACCTTTTGTTTTTTGTCGAAATCGAAAAATCAAAATAAGAAAAAGGTCAATCAATAATTTTTATTTTTAATGTTTTTTTTTTTTTTTATTGTGGTTGTTGTTGTTGTAGTTGTTGCTGTCTTTTAAATGGACTTTTACTTTTGACGATTTTTGGTTTTTTTTTTTTTATTATTTTCCCATAAAAATGTCTTTCCTTTGCTCCTTTATTTGTCACTTCGTCGCTTAAAGTTACTTACAAGATAATTTACAATTGCCATAAAATGGAAAGTTTATTCAATAATTGAGTGTTTCTACTCGTATCTAATTTGTATGTCACAGTATTTATATTATTTTCTGCCAGTTATGGAGGAAATTATTAGAGAATCAAAACATCGAAAGAAAAGAGCGCGCACCATTGAAAATTTGAAATTTTAACAAAAATAAAACTGCTTAATAATGATTAATAAAGTATTCAATGAGACAGAGATTGAGATTGATTTATGTCGAAAAGAAATTTAAAATTTAAAAACGAAATACTCCTTAATATCAATGAAATTGGGTTCCGGTTAAAAGTTCTCATCTAAACTGGAAGGATTAGGAGCTAGGGCCCTGCTACACCGGACAATCCCAAAGAAATAGTTGTCCTCTCTCTCTCTCTCCCCAAATAGTCTCACTTTCTGCTCCAACAAATTTCACAATTGAACTCGTGTGATGTTGAGATTCAAAGATCTAGTTGATATCGAATCATACCATAAGATAAGAGTCACATGACAATCTACATTCGACTCAATGAATCCGCAAAGCAAATAAAGCAAAAGGGAGTTGAGTTTGCGACATTTTTTATCACAGTTGATCACAGTGCAAGCGGTGACTTCACAACACTAATTTCTGCATTTGCAGTGCATTTTCACGTTATGTGTAAAACTAAATGCATCGTTCGTTTTAGCGTTCAATAGTCTGACCTAAATGTGACGTCACAATAGAGAAAGAGCAATTTTTTAGAGCGTAAATGGACAAATTTGCGCTACCTTGTATCATTGTACCATGAGTTGGTTTCATAGCGTGCACAGCACAGTGTGATTGCCGACTGTTAACACTACTTAGTGCAGGAACCAAGCACTTCTGCAGGAACCAATTCAATTTGAGTTTAATTCTATTTAAGAATATCCATGGAATTTGATTTCCAAATAGAAACTGAACGGTTTTTGGAATGGAAACCATTCAAGAATCAAAAAAAACATTCTCTTTATAAATTTAGAGAGAATCCAAATTACTTTATGTTTTTTATATAAATTATAAATATTTTTCTTTAAATGCTAAATGGCGAATTGAAAAAAAAAAAAAGGAACCACAGATGAAGACAATTTCACAAATCTTTATTGCTTACATGAAATGTGGGGCACAACTGGATTATCTAACATGAAAATCCTTCAGAGACACCAAATTGTTGCTCTAGGAAAATTACTAGAGCGCCATGGTTATTGCACAACAAAAACATTCAAAGAGATTAACGAATTCCAACAATTCTGAATGAAATACTATATCATAGTCTAGTCTAAACTATTCAGACAGCCTTGCTAGTCACCCAAAACCCCCTGGCTGTCCACCCACTAGCTACTCCAACAACAAGGCGGAAACTAAAGATCCGCTATCGACTCCGATCCATTTATTTATTTTAATTAAAGTGAAAAGCGGATCCGAAAATGTAGAATTAAATATATAAAACAAAAAATATATACATATATTCTGGGTAGCCTCTCAACTATAGGGCAGAGCAACTTATTTAAGGGATTAAAGCAAAAATTCTGAAAATAATAATAGGCACGTTTTAGTGCATACATTAGAAACCATAACATTTGTAAAACTCTCCAATCGTAGTAAAAAAACAGTAAAAAGTAGAAGGCTATGCCGAGCTCTAATACGCTTTCCCTACACTTTTTTGCCTGCGCTCCAGTGATTGAGCATAATGAACTACAATATTCAATATTCTATTGATTAGATTTATGTTTTAGGTACACGGACTTGTATCGTAGTGGTAAAGTGTTCGCTTAACAGGGCTCCTGGGTTTAAGTCCCGGTGGGGTTATCCCTGAAAGAATTAACATTTTTTTTAGGTATTCATGCTGCATTTCAACATTGAGACTGAAATATTTATATGGATGCTATAAGATCCAGTAATCCTAGAGTCTTGAAATTAACATGGATGGTGAATATAGATCAGACACTTATAAAGTAGAAATTTCAGTTTGATACTACAAAAAACCATCAATTTTTCTAATAAGAATGTGAATTTGGTTTTGTATGGGAGGTAACCCTTCTAGTGGACCGATTCGTCTGATTGCGACAAAAAAAAAAACCTTTTTTTAATGTTTCCAATTGGGAAAAAACTGAAACGCAGAATAAAAGAGCATAATATACCACATTAAAATACTAGATGCTGTTATCAATTGGAATCTTTGCATTGATGGATTACCATTAGTTTTTGTTGAAGCTACTGGTTTGGTTTAACTCAATGAGGATGAGGATTTTTGAACTTGGATAGGCCAAAGAGGGTTTCACCAAATATTATTTAATAAGTTAAGTTAAGTGATTGCATTAAAAACATAAACAAATAGATTGACGTATAGGTATGTAGTTTCGATACGATTGCATCTTAGCAAAATTAATGGAGCTCCTTCATTACAAATAAATTCAATTATTAATAAAGCCGTCTTATATGATGATGTGGTCCCCAATGTTTCCTTCTGTCTATAACAAAGTTCATGTCAAACTTAAGTTATAAGACTATTCTTTAATCATATCACGATTAGTATTTCCTGTTGAAGATCCAATGGAATTAGTTCTTACAAAAACAAAAAAAAAAGAGACCAACTCATTTGCAAGGAGGCCATGGTAGTCCAAGTTATTTGTTAATTTAAAGAGTTTCGCCTTCTGAAGAATTAGAAATCAAGTCAAATAATCTATAGAAACGGAAACATTAACTTTATTTCTTCTTTCTAATCTCAAGTGAATTATATCTTTTAAAGATTTTTGACTCAATGTTAAGTGAATTTAACATTTAAATGTTGACTGACACAACTAATTAACAAACTTTAGAGTAAACAAAGACATCATTTTCATTGCAGTTTATCAATTAAAAAAATGTTTAAGAATCTCTTAAAACAAATGCCAAGTGCCATTAGTAGTTTCACACACATAAAAATGAGTACAAATATTTTATAAAAAATATTTATGATGTCGGGAAAAAGACAACAAAACTCTTTGAGACAAAAATAAAACACACAAAAATTTTGAATATTTGGGACACGGGACACGCTTAAGGCCCCCAGAAAAATAGAAAAATGTGTTCTATATAAAACGATATACAGTAAATTAGGTAAACATATTCAACTCAAAAAAAAAAAAAAAACAACAACAACAATAAGATAAAATATATCATCATACATAATTTTGTATCTCTTCAAGTATTTATACATATTTTTTGTTATAGTTCAAGATAAGTACATTGTAAGGACTTGACTTTTGTCGAGAGCCATGGACGTGTCAGTAGGACTAAAGTCAAGTAGAAAACCAATTGTTAAGTAAACAACAACAACAAAAACAACAACAACCATAATCGATGCCATTAATAAACTCAAGTGGAATGCAGGAGTGTGGCAGGCAGTTACAACAACAGCAACAGATGCCGCTGTCATACATAGCAGGAGTTGTGGCACGAGTGAATCCACTTAACGAAACCAATCCATACTCAGATACAAGATACACAATAACAATAACAACGACAGCAGCAGCAGCAGCAGCATATGTGCCAAACGACACTTGCATTTTTCAATGTATCTTTCTTCGTTTTTTTGGTAATTTTTTGTTTGTTATTTGCAGTTGTTTCTGTTGTTGGTGTTACTTTATTCTACATGAAAGTGGCACAGCCAACCAACATTCCAAGTTGTTTCCCCTACTACTTTTAACTATTTATTGCAAACACATGAATTGCATACTAGTTTTTAACATTCCAAACATTTGCGTTCCATTGGGGAGAGAAAAAAATGCTATTCTTAACTTGTCTAAGCGCACCACGATGTTGTTAATGATGATGATGATGATGATGATGAGATGATGTACGAGTACTTTGATGCAATTACAATTTGCACAACAAATTCTATTTTGGCATAGCGCGCCCTTCATTCGCCCTATAATTCTTTGGCTTTCTGTCTGTCTAAATCCTTCAGCCGACATATGTATCTGCAATTTTCTCCCTTTTTAATGTACAAAAGATACATATATTTAAAAGTATCTTATACCCCAATCTTCCGTGGCATTTCTATAAATAGAAACAACATTCCATGATGACTGATGCTGAGCTGACACAAACATGAGGCTATACAAGAGGCGTGTTCCTATATTCCTTTGCTACGTTTAGATATCGCTCCACTCGGTTAACTCAAAAATGTATCTGGGCAACTTGAACTGAACGAACCTCCCAATAGCAACAAGAACAATATCACAGCATTATGGATATAAATAGATTGGACGGACAGAGGGATGGGACCACTTTATTTTTATTCGTAGCTCTACAATATCATCATCATCACTTAATTTATGAGCATGGAAAATCATGAAAACGAATTTCAACTCAACGACAACGACGACGACGACGCTGGCCACGATGTTAAATTGAAGTTGACGAAGGAGACACTGTAATGATGATCATGAAACATTGCTGTATCTCTTAGATTCTACATTCTCGTTCTCCTCATTGCTGCTTCATCATGTTAATCTTTTGTTGGCTTGACTTTTTAATTGTGAACTTTGATCGATAGTATAGAATGCGGAGAGAATGTAGTTTCTTTTTCTTTTATTTTTTTTTTTTTTTTTTTTACCGTTGTGTGTCTCTTTTGATGATTTAATGAATCAGAAAAGTGAAGCAGCATACGATTACGATTATGGTAACTTATGCAGCCAGTAACAGAATACACTCAATCATTCGTTTATTCGTTCCATTTGTTGTTCTCTTAAGAATCTAATGATTTAGGCGTGTTCCACAAAGATAAGACAACAAAATTTCTTTATTAATATGATTCTATTTTGTACATCTAATATGAAAATGGGGCAAATAACAAAAAAAAAATATATATATATATCAAAAAGAAAGTCTCAATGTACGAGTATGTAATTCCAAAAGTAGAAATTATACAACAATTTATATTCAGATCACATAAAGCAACAAACCGAAAGTTTTATTATATTCAAGTTCCAGAACAAGATTTTTGGGTAATGTAATCACTCATTCAGAAGTAGAATAAAATTTTATTGTCAATCGTTAAATTTTATAGAAGAAGTTTTTAACAATTTCAAAAAAATCTATTTTAAGTTTTCATATAAAACTTCAAATTTGATGTCAACGGGCATGACAGATATGAAATTATCTTTCTCAATATACAGTTATTTCAATGATTCTATATGAGCTGTAATTTATAGTAATGCAATTGATAGAATTTTCTCATATCTCATTAAAATCAATAGTAAAGGGTGTTTCTTCAGAGATTCACGACTTTAAGTTGGCAACACTACTTTATTTGACAACCGATTTATTAGCTGATGGTTGCTTTTTAGGGGTCCGGTTGAAATTTTCACAGAATGTGTAAGTCGATCCGGGCATCAGCAACAAATACTAAAACTGAAATATTTTCAAAAAATTATAGGGGTCCCCATTCAAGAGACATTTTGGTTTGTATGGCAGCTATACGATCCAGTAATCCCACGATCTTGAATGGTTGGTGGCTATACATCAGAAACTTATGCTGTCCAAACTTCAGCTTGATCGGACCACTAGGGAGGGTACCTCCATACAAACCCCCATTAAAATTCAGGTTCTTATTCGAACATTTTTTTTTTTTTTTTTTGGTGCTTTCGAACTGAAATTTAGGAACTATAAGTTTCTAATATAGGCGCTGTACATCTGTTGGAATCAGCCAAATCGGATCGCTAGGGAGAGTACCTCTCATACAAACCCCAATCTGTTATGGAACCCTCCGCGTACGAGTCTGACTCGCACCTTGGCCCATTTTGGTTTAGTTTGGTTTGGCTTTTCATTATGGATAGACTTAGACCAGAGCAACTCTTGCAGATTGTTGAAATTTTTTATCTGTTCGTCAAACTTATTATCATCCATCAGAGCGGCTAATTCGAATAATTATGGATCGTTTTCGCACCACGTTTGCTCTTAATGATATTGTGCATCCCGTAAGACGCCGAACAGTGCGCACCGAATAAGCTGTAGCCACTGTACAGGAAAGCATTGAAGAAACCCAAATCAATCATTTCGTCGCCGTTCTCATCAAATGAGATTGTGTCCATCCAATTTATGGAAGATTTTACGAAAGGATCTTAGCTTAAAAGCTTTCAAATTAAAACTTGTGCAGGAATTAAGGCCAAACGCCGCCAATACGGCAAATGTGCTGGAGCACAAATTGATATTGATTTTGATTTTCCATACAAAATTTTGTTCAGCTATGCAAAATTTTCGCATTTGGCGTGGAGTGAAATTACTGTTTGGTGTGCTTTATGGGCCTGCAGACATATTGATCATATGATTGATATGTCTTCAAAAACAATGATGGCCAGATTGTTCCTAGTACACGCCAGCTGTGGCGGCCACATGTTTAAATATTTAAATATTAATGTCAAAAAATTATCCATTCAATAAAGCCAGTTTATTTGATATTAAAAATTAATTTCTTTGTTTTATTTTAATTTAAAGTTGTGTAAAGCAAAGTCGAAATTCCTGTCCGAACCGATACGCAGAAGTTCTAAACCACGCAATGGATTTTGAGACGGTTTTCACTGACATTTAGTGCATTTCTTGCGGAAGCGTGTGAAATTTTAGATATGTAGAAAATTAGCTGATACCACTTAGAAAGCAAAATACCTTTAATTTCTGGTGGAAACGGGCAATAATGGCTGTTTGAAAGAAACCGGTCCCTGTACGAAGGGCGTTGATTTGACCAAACAAAATCTATATCTTACCCCATTAACAAGCAGTGGCAGACCAAAAAACCTATTGGCGCCTCATGATAGAATCCCACTTAGATATGCAAGTATTAAATGGAAAGTTGTCTGCATTCCATGCTCAAATGATATTATTGCCCTTTGCAAAGTCACAATTATTTTCAACCATCATGCAATTGTGGGTTTATTCTTATGTTTTCCCGTATTTACGTTAGTGAACATTGTCTAAATAAATATTTTAATGAAATTAGCAATCAATTTGCTTAAATTTTATTACAATCTAAAAGCGCGCGCAGAAAATTACAATCAGAATTGAATTCTGACCGACAAAATCGGAATCTGCACCTAAAACCGAGCCCAAACATGTTCGAACTTGAAATTGACATAATCGGAATAAGCGGAAAACGTAATTTTTGTCAGTTTCAAATCCAATTCCGACAACGATCGGTTATCAAACGACAGCCCTGATTAGATTTTTGTCTTTATGTGTTGTGTGTGATCTTGATAATATTTATGGATCTTTATTGTGTTGATAGAATTTAAAAATTAAAATCATTTAATTTTATGGATATAAATTTAAATTTGTATGAACTGCGTTTCAAAACTAAAAGAATTCTATAGAAGTCAAAGAACCACAATCAATTTATTCAACACCAATAACAAATCGCTTTGAAGTTCAAACTTTGAATTTTAACGACGGCTTATCATTGTCATCGGTTTTATTGTTGTTGGTGTTGTTGTTGAGTTAGAAAAACCGGTTTTTTTTTCTAAAAGACAAACAAAATTATAATGATTGTATTTCAAGGTTAATTATTCCAAGTATTATTCAGTCTCATAGATAAATGCAAACAAAGTGTGTGGAAGAGAAGGGAGGGAAGGGAAAAGGAAATGGAATGTCGTTGACAAATGCGTTAAAAATGTCGGGCAAATGTATCTTCCAAATGATATGAAATAGGTGTGCCGTCGCCTCAGTCAGGTCGCACTTAATTATGATAACCAAACAACAAAAAAATGAAATTTTACATATGAAAGAAGAGTAGACAGGCAATTTAAACTTGGTAGAAATCATGAATAAATGAGTGAGTGCCACCACTATGACACCATGACAGAGTGAAGAGATCTTGATGAATGAAGATGTACTCGTACATTGTTCGATTATGGCAGAAAATAGAAATCGAGACACAATTTGTAGGCGTTGTGTACTACAATAGAGAAATGTATTTCTCGCACGCAACACGCAATGTCAAATTTCTATACAACAACAGTAAATTTGTTTGTATATACAAAAGAAAAAAAAAAAACATAAAGTGAACTATTGAAAGAGAAATGCAACACAGTCAGTAAGAGGCATAAGGCATAAGGCAAACGTGCGTGCCTCTCGACCAAAGACCAAAGATACGGAAATGCAGATAAAACCTTAAATTAATGAGCTGCAAACAATGCGGACATTGTTAACAACAATAACAACAGCAATGGCATGGGCTAACTAACTGACTGACTGACTGACTGACTAACTGACTTTCTCACTTGTGTTGTCTTTGACTATTTTGACAGAAAATGCCAAAACTGACCAAACAACAATATAAAATTTGGCATCATCGTGTATGCCACAAACACAAACCACCATCGATCGCTTAATAACAAACTAGTATCTTATCATCATCATCATCATCTTCATAATAATTAAGATCGATCGGCCAAAGTAAACAATGAATTTATAAACAAAAGTAAAAATCTTTCGAAATTCTCATTACAACTTAATGAAAATCTGAATGAATCAATGGAGTTCTTTCTCACACATTTGGGTGCATAAAAATGTAAACAAACTAAATAAATATTGATTGATCCATATCCCTTAGATCACTCACTACTCACTCATTCATTGATTTCCTAATGATTCGTTTATATATTTCGTTTTTATTTATTTTGCAATAAACCTTAAAAAATGATATAAATTTTAGAAATAGATGAAATAAAGAGAATGTTACATACCCTTGATTCAATTTTATGATGCAGAGTTTTTCAATTATAAACAAACACACCACACATACAAACCACATTCAATCAGATACATTAAGTCTATCTAAATTAAATAGAAATTAGGTCAATTTTTCAATAAGAACTAATTCCGTTTATGCAATTGGATTTGAAGGAAACCACACATCAAATTTCTTATTAAGTAAATATTACAATAGTAGAAGGAAATGTTTACTTATTTTATCTGTGTTTATATTGGCTTGCAACAAAATTATGTAATTATGTATCTTTTGTATAAATATTGTTTTCTATTCGATGATATGTGTGTGTAGATAAAGTTAGATCTTAAGATTTCTTTATGTCTTCAAATGAAATTCTTCTTTGGCAATAGAATTAATGATTTATTCTCTTTGTTATCATTACTTACATCACCTTTATTGCATCCTATTTTCTTTAATTTTAGGCAAGTTTTTTTTTTTTTTTATTTACATTGGAATTCGCTGCAAACATTTGTATCATAATGATAGAATATTTAAAAGAACTTAGAACAAATGCGACATCTAAGGAAGTTCATTGGGATGAAGTGTCTTCAACCAAAAGCGAAATGTGTTGAGAAACTTTGCCGGGGGATTTGGTTAATTTAGCATTCTTACGTTGTAACGGCAACTGAAGAAATTAATTTAATCGATCACCGTTGACATCATAAAGTCACGAAACAATATGGTTTTTGACTGCGCTCCTGTGCATACTCATGCCGAAATATTTGTATGAGAGCTATACAATTCAGTACAGGGTCTTGAAATTTATATGATTAGTGAATATGGGTGAGACGATTTTACTGCATAAATTTCAGTTCGATAAAAAAAACAATAAAGTTTTTCTAATAAGAATCTGGATTTGTTTGGCAGTTATACGATCCAGTAGTCCTAGGTTCTTAAAATTGACACGATTGGTGGACGTGGATCAGAGATTTATAGTATCCATATTTCATTTCGATATAATACAAAGAACACAACAAGTTTTCTAATAAGAAAATGAATTTGAATCTGTATTTGTATTTGTATGGCAGCTATACAATTCAATAATCCCAGGCTCTTAAAATATATACGATTGGTGAACGTGGATCAGAGATTTATAGTGGCCAAATTTTACTGTGATAATACAAACAACAAAAAAGTTTTTCAAATAAGGACATGAATATGAATCTGGATTTGTATGGCAGCTATACGGTCCAGTAATCCCAGGTTCTTGAAATTTATACGATTGGTGGACGTGAATCAGAGATTTATAGTGTTCAAATTTCATTTCGATAATACGATAACCTCAAAAGTTTTTCTAATAAGAACATGAAAACTCTTCTCATCAAGCTGATGAAGAATACATATATGGTACATACTTTATGGGGTGTCCGATGCCACCTTCTGTCTACAGAAAGAATATTTGATTCATTTCTTCATCAGACTCCCAAAATAGTATAACAGAATTTTAATATTTTAAATGAATTTTAATCGATTCTGTTAAATCTTATGAAATTCTCGTATACCGAATTTAATATCGTTACCATTGGCAAATGCTTAACTTATTCTTTATAAAGGGTGATCCAAATCTGAGATATTCTTGATAATTTTATTTATTTTTATTAGAAATTAAAGTTAATTGGTTCCGATTAATAATGAATAAGAATTTAAGAATTCAAGTGATCTCGGCAGGCTGTTAATGTTTTACCAAAGTCTTGAATAACTTTTCCGCATAATGATGGTTCAATTTGTGATATTTGCTTTGAGGTGTTGTACAGTTTTAGAATTATCCACACAAACTTTACTTTTCAATAAACCTCTTAAGAAGACCCCAATGATGTTGAAACACTTGATCTTGGTGACCAATTCACGTCTGTTTTCGAGAAATTAATGAATTTAATTAAGTTCATTAAGTTTTTATACTGAAAACATGTTTTTCACTCGTGTAGCGATCCATTTTAACTAACCGGAATGGCTAAAATTTTAAAAAGATACCTCAAATTGGAACACATAACTTAGTTCAACATTTTCAATATAAACTGCCACATTCAGACTTAATTCATCAACTAAAATGTTCAATTCCCATAGGCAAATGTCAGTTCACGTTCAGTTGATTGCCACTTTGGTAACTCTGATTGATCGATCATCATCGTTTTGTTAGCAACCCAATAATTTTTTAATACAATTTTTGGTAAATTGCATTTAAGGCTAGGCCAGGCCAGACCAGGCCAGACCAGGCAATTCCAATAACTGATGCCAGAGCGTTAATGAGCTATTAACACGCTTATCAAATACAACTTCGCCGACGCACATGTCAAGTGCTGCCAGACTAAGCCAAGTCTGTCTGTAATCCAAACTAATCCGATCTGTTGCCTTCAGCAGTCTCAAGATTATGCATGATGAACATGGTAGTTTGGGGTCAAAGACTATTAAAAACAACAACAACAACGGCAATAACAACAGAAATGTGAATTTCCTCAATTAGATTTTTCCAACTTAAATGTTTTTCGAAAACTTTTTCGTTTAACTTTTTTTTTTTCCGCAAAAACAAAACTAAAACCTAAAAATTAAAGGCGTTAGAGAGTCGTCCAAGTCTAAAGCTAAGTAAGCTTCGTGAATCGTTTCCTCTTTACTTTGCCATTCTCATTTACCCTTCCTCCCTCTAACCATCAGACGTCAGACCAATAAGAGATGATGGAGGTTGGTAAGGAGAAGGCAAAAGTAAAATGCAAATCGCATTGAAACGCGCTTTTAATCTGCTTTGTGGCATCGCCTGGGCGCGAGCATATTTTCAAAGCTCACAAGCAACCGACCACCTTTCGCCCCAAAAAACAAAACAAACAACAATAACGATAGCAAAACAAAATGAAATGAGTAAAAACAACACATAAAAAAAGATGCAAAAATAAAAAGATATATTACAACAATATTACAATAAAATAAATACGAGGGCAGTTACAAAATATTGAAGACTTTCAAGATAGAAAGTGTATATATAAAGCTTAATTTCGAAGTTGCAAGATGCCTCGATATATGTAGGACTCTACTGGAATTTGAGTAATAATGATATCACAATGGCCAATGGCTGCTAGATTAATCTTAGGGGTACACAAGTCCAGAGATAGAAAAGTTCAAAAGTGGTCGAATCTATGGACATTGTTATGCAATACACTACTTTAATTTAAAGGATCTTTGTCAACCAATAACAAAACTGACCAAGATTTTACTCTGGGTTTAGTCAACTAAGTAAATATTGTATTACAACAATAATAAAGTGTGTGGAACTCATCTATTGGGTAACGCATTCTGGGACAAGTACATTCATTCTATCGAACTAAAATATGAGTCTTTAAGTTAAGAAATATGGATACTTTGAAACAATTTTTTAGTGTTTCCTTTCTTGGATCGAGTTCTAATGAAACTACCCTCGTGTGTGTATATACACATATATAAATTTTGGTTTCTGTTTGTATGCAATACTCATACATCATAATCATCAACAAAAATGTAAAAACAACGTAAACGAGTCTTTTGCCTGCTGGGTCAGGAGGTCACTACTCGTAGTCTTAGTCTAAACTCTCAGCACGAACACAACAACAAAAAACAATAATAATAATAATAGCAACAACAATAATATGGAGGAAGCACTTTTTTTCAAGTCTTTAGAGAAGAAGCCCCCAAGGAATTTCCGCGGTGCTAATCAATAAAAAGTGAAAAATATTTAACTAAAATATTTTTTTTTAGTTATTTATATCTGCCTCCCCATCGATTTATTCGACTTTCTTCAGCGAAATTTCAACTTCTTTTCAAATATTTTAATCAACGAATCATCATTTTTTAAAGAAACCAAATTTAATGTTACCAATTATGAAAAAATATCATGTAGAAATTTAATTAAATTATTTTTAGCATAACAAATTCTAAAATTTTAAATATCAGAAATTGATCCATTAGATAAATTATCATAATTCATGAAAACAATACATAAGCAATACAAATTGAGTGTTTTAGTCCAGGGCTGTTTAACCCGTGGCTCAATTCAAGTGTCAGTGCGATCCAATGCGACTCAATGCGACCCAAGTGATGAAAGACTTATTTATTTTTTTATTTTTTTTCTATACTAATATGGATCTTTTTAAATTTTAATTAAAAGACATTAATCCTGCGAAATCTTTATTTATTTTTAATGAAAATTTAAGTACATTGGTTGCAGTTAATAATAAAAACAAATGTCATTCGAGTGACCCTGCTAGATTATAAATATCTCCTAATGGACTCCACAGAAAGTTTCTTATCATCTCCCGATAACGAGCTTCATTCACAGTGATTGCATTGCTATTTTGATTTTAGAAAAAATTACGCTACAATACCAACTTTATCTGTAAATGGGTGCAAATGTTAAATATTACCTTAAACTTGAACACCCTATACATACTTGCGACCAAAATCACCACCTCTTGTTCCAATGCGGCACTGGGATCTAAAAAGATTGGACACGCCTGTTTGTCTAATTAAAAGAAATTAATAATTAAAGGAGGCAATTGAGGAAGACCGGTATGTTCTTAGTATTTACAACTTGAGATATCTGAAATATCGGATTGCGTACAGTAGGTGCAGTGTTATTAAAAAAATGCGAGTGACCTTTGTTAACACATAAATTTTAATTAAATAAGAAAACGGATATATTTTTATTCAATCTTCCTTTGCAAAAAGTTTGTCATCTCAATTCTGTGCTTTTCCTTGTTTCTACTTTTTTTTTTTCTTTAAACTAATGAAACAACAAAAACAACAACTTTAACTAGGCAACAAAGCACTGTTCAAAATAATAGGAGTGTTAAATTTTTGCAAGGAAATGTTTTAGTAGATTAAAAACGGAGCCTACGTCCTCTTTATCGTCCGTGCACCCAAAGGTCGTCAGGAGGAGGCGTCTGACGTGCGTCTTTATCTGGTCATTATACCGGTTTGTGTGAAGGTTGATCTCGCATCTTCTTGATGAGATAGACGTTTGACTCGGCAGCAGTGCCCCATAGGGGAATACCATATATCCACGACGAGATAACTATTGCCTTATAGATAGTTACTTTGTTACTTAGGCTGACAACTGGGCCAAATAAGCCAGTTCAGCTTCTTTAGTTTATGACGACAATTTGCAGCAGTTTTGACAATGTGTCTGCGCCAGGTAAGTCTCCGGTCCAAGATCATGCCCAGGTAGCGGGCTGAGCCATCCTGAGGTATGACCGAGTTGTGCAGCAAACGGGTTGTTGGATAGGAGTCTCCCCTATGCGCCAAAGTACAGTGCTTCGATTTTGAGTTGTTGATGTGATCTATCCACCTGCTGAAGCCATCCAGAAATTCCTAAGTTATCTCAGAAGCCTCGCTGGCACTGGATGAGCTGGCACACAACGCTCCAAAGGGATACTTAGCTATTCTCCTTGTATCGTGACCCACAAATTTTGTGCATTTGACGGCCCATGCGCTCTTATAAGAACCCCAAGAGCGATGGTAGTTTTAGGGTCTACTATGCCAATAAGGTAGAAGCGAACACTGAAGCTAAGAGCAGTCCAAATCAGGCATTACAATGGGCCCTAAGGATTTTGTTTGATCACCCTATCCTATCCTACCCAATCGAATTTTTTACAGCTTCAATTTAAAGGCAGTTAGTAGTATTTAGGCCAGACACAAGTTGGATCAATCATTCACATTGCGGGAAGTTCTGTACTGTTATTGAGATCGATGATGATGTGATTAAAAGAAAGTTGAAAGTTTATAACAAGCAGAAGGAAGGCAAAGCAAAATTAATCCATTTTTATCTACCGCGTATCTAATGTTTCACCCCCACTGCCTTAGGGCATTCAGGAATGTGTCATGTGTTGGCAAATGATTAGCTCAAAGATGATCGACCTGCTTTTAAGTCTGACAGTCTGGGTTTATGCACCTTTATATTTTAAGTTAAATTTATTATTTATGGAAATATGTAAGTAAGTATTGTACTTTGGAAGCGTCAATTTGAGACAAAGACATCTTACCTTACATACTCTTTTCGATTTATTCATCATCTTGTACTTCTGTCGCGGTAGTTGAAGACACCAAAACTTAACAAAATAAGTAATTATGTATTTTAATTTATTTTCTTTTACAGTTTTATTCTTAGAATCTTATCAGAAGTTTGAAGTTTACCTAAAGTCAATTATCATCAATACTTTTCATTTGTATCATTTATCAAATTTTCTAATGAAGAAAATATTTTCTAACTGTAATAGAAATCAATAAGAAATTACACAAAAGTTCTTTAAAGAATCTAAAATTCTTTTTCTTTTGAAATTTTATTCATTTGTCATCATTTCTTCCATTGAATATGAAAAAACTATTCGATTATTTTTAATGACTCAATTTGATAAACTTTACAAAAAGAAAATAATGCAAATTACGATTTTTTAGTTTCTATTTTCATTTTTGTATTTCAAAATTATCAAATTACAAATTTTGTTATGAAACTTGCGCAACGGTGATAAAGAATGTAGAGAGAATGAAGCAATAGCATACATGAAAGCACTGTAGCCAAAGAAGTAAAGAAGTAACAAACAATAAAAAAAAAAAAAGAAAACTACAGCAAACACAAACAAAAAGATCGAGAAAAGAACAAAAGCACTTTATTGCATATTCGTATAGCTTACCCTCCTCCATTCCCCCGCCAAAACACACAGACTCGCACATACACTCCCTTTGCACACAACCCTGCAGCACTAAACACTAAACATTCTACAATATCAACGCATAAAGTCAAAGAAGTGAGAAAAAGAACCACCATGCAAGACAAAGCATGGCATGGCAAGAAAAATATGCGATAAGACAAAGAAGAAGTAAAAGAGCGCGAGAAAAAGAGATTTCATATAATGAAAAATAATCAAAGAACCATAGAAGAGAACAAACGAAGCAAATCTTCTTTCTTCTTACGCTGTGAGGTAAAATAACAAAAAAAAAAAAAAAAATAAAATAAAACAGAAAATGATGATAAGTAGAAAAAATGTAAGAGATTCTAATTGGAAAGTAAACGATTTTGCAATTTAATTAAATATTCTCTTCCTTACCTTTTATTGTCTTTGCTTTTCTTCCGCCTTTATGCTTGTTTTTTAAAATGAATTTATGTTAATTTGATTTGGTTTTTTGTTATTTTAAAAATTAAAATTTTTTTTTTTTTTTTGCAAAATTTCAAAGGCTAAAGACGCATGCGCGACTTTGTACTAAAATGCCCAGTTGGAATTTGAACTGAACCCGGCTGACTGACTGGCGGCTGCACACATACAATTACACTGATTCTTGATTCTTCCTTCTCCTCTTCTGATTCTATTTCTTTTTTGCAGTAAATTGTTGTGTTTGTTTGTTTGTTTGTTTTGCCGTTTAATGATGATGATGACGATGACGCACACAAACGCAAAACTCATACAAAGTGAGATACACAAACACACACACTTATTTCTCTGAAGTTAAAGAAAGGGTGGGAGAGACAAAATTCACGACAAAAGATGCACTCTCCTCACCGCAACCACTGACAAACAAACACAATTTGGCTGTAGAGCGCACAAACAAACAAAAGCAATAAAAGCAAAAGATCAAAGCAAATCTTTATGCATTTATTTTATTTTATATTTTTCTTTTTTATTTTCAAATTAGCTTTAGCTTCTTATTTCTCCTTATTTCAATTTCTGGACTTCTTCTTGGTGTGCGCTTCCGCTGATGTTACTCTTCTCCTTTTATGCACTTTACTCACACACACGCAAATATGCGCGGCTTATACACTCACACTGATACACATGGCCACACACACATATAAATATATACGTATACGTACACACTTGCATATGCCACTTTACCACTCTTTCTCTTCTTTATCTTCTTCTGCTACTCCTTACTTTTTTATTCCCCTTTTTTTTTCTTATTTTATTATTTTATATGCAGTTGCGTTGGCAATTATGCTGTATGCTGTGTGCCAATAAATTTCCGCACTTAAACACGTTTCAATTCACAATAATATTTTATATTTTCGCAATACCAAAAACACACAATTGGCAAACATAAATAAATATTTATTTAAAAGAACTTCATTTGTTTTGTTTACGCACACACACTGAGGCAAACACATTCAAAAACAATTTCTTTTCCGACGGCCGAAAAAAAATGCGCGCAGATGTTCTTTCGTTAAAAGCCGAATTTCGACTTAAAGAGAGCGAAAGAGCGCTGCGCCGATGAAGAGCAAAAAAGTAGCGAGTAGTTGGGTTTTTGGCTGATCGGAGTCGCACGGGTGACTTGAAACTGATCGTGGAATTAAAACAACGCATGGATGTATTTTCGTTAAAAGTCGAATTTCGAATTTCTTGAAACTGATCGTGGAATTAAAACAACGCATGCATGTGTTTTCGTTAAAGTTGAATTTCGAAAATCGATTTAAAAGTAACGTGTAGAAAAGTAACGAGCAAGGCGAAAGTAGCGAGTGAAATGATTAAGATTGAACGTTTTTCGATTTCCTATTGGCTGAAACACCCATAAAGAGAAACACATGAAATTATGAAACAATAATTCAGGGTCGATGCCAAAATAAATATCAAAAATAAAGCCAACCAAAATTTTCATATTGAAATCAGCTCATATTGTTCATCAAAAATTAACATGTGTACAAAAATACAGTAAGTTTCAGTTATTAACTGGAAAAATGATTGAATTTTACATGAAACTATTTGAATAATGGACACTCGGGCGCCCTAAAATGAAATATCCGCACTGCGCCCTCTCAGTAGAGTGATTGTACTCCTTGGTTCGCCTTTGTTCAAGAAAATGTTACTACTCGCTACAAGGGCACAGTTACAGTTTGATAACCCATACTTCGTGTTTTATGTTTGTTTTGTTATTGGGATTTCATGTTAATTTACAATATATTTTGTAAAGTGCAACGTGGAAAATGTTGATAAAAGTTTGCATTTAAGTGTACAGTGTGCCATTTAATAATTGATCATTTGTAACTTACGTCCTGGTGGACTGATTTTGATGATAAATTGATTGATTGGGCCTTCGGCTTCTTCAACCAATCATTCGTTTAAGAAAATACAAACTTCGGATGAATTTACAAAGCACATCCAATACTTACATATAAGTATGTATATAAAATTCAACATACATATGTAAATAACATGAGTAAGATGAAAGAAAATGAGTAAGAATATGTCTAAAAATTATGAGAAAACGGGAAAATAATGAAAGATATGTAATATACATATTTCATTTCCTTATTACTTTTTACAAACAATTTTCAATTTTTTAATTATGCATTAAGTATACAACAATTAAAATAGAACACCTAACAAACATTTCAATACAATACATTTTTTATTTAATTGCTTAATGAAACTATATTTAATTCCGCATCAAACACAGAAGGATTTGTTTGTGTAACTAATACAGTTAATTTTTTCCAATTATTTTATTAAATTAACTATAAATAAAATATGCAGATTTATGCTCCACTCGCCACTTGAATAAGGACACCCTCTTCATAAAAAAGCAGTTTAATAAAATTATGTTTCAAACATGTGTATTTGGTTGGTGAGTAGGGTGGCCAGCTTAAAAGAGCCACCTTCTGGCTTTCAATATAGCATTTGACGATTCGGGCAGTATGGATTGGCGCATTGTCATGTTGATATGTCCATTGCAAGGGTCCAAAAAGGTTGTGGAAGAATTACACGCCCAATAGTGGTTAGGGTTGCGTTAAGTCCACATTTTGCCTTGATTTTGGGCTGATGAGTTGTGAAAGTTTGGTGCTTTTATCAAATTAAGTCACTTGTCCGCATCAGAGAGGACACTATCAGTAAGGCTTTTTATTTTATATTTTTTTTATTCATATTTCGTTTTCATTTTTTTTTTTTTTTTTTGTTGCGATTTTAGCAATAGACAGACCTCGTTAAGGCTTTTCCTCTACCCATTTTAGTTACATTTGATATTTAATAATTGGAACACACCACAAAAGGCGATTACAACAAAAGCACGTGTCCGCACAGTAGATGTGTTATGCAAAATTTGTGCATGTTTTTAATGGGGACCAAAACAAAATAGCTAAAAACTTATAGCGGTTTATTTCCAGCACTCAATTTTTTTTTTTTTTTTTTCATATAGACAGTTAAACAGTCATTAAAAATCCGCTCAAATATTGTATTTTACTACTATTACAGTTTTGTATCCATTGGATTTTGGATGTCATCTTTGGATTGTAAATAGAAGTTACTCGCTACTCCGAATCGCTAAGGAGGCATTTATTTATTGAGTGACAAACAACAACAATTGGCTATGACTAGTGTATCAATTGCTGTAGACCAATATACAGCGATGACCGGAGATCGTGTAAAGATTAAGGATTTGCTTAGCAATCGTTTGGCGGAATGCGGTTGGCGTGATGAAGTGCGTCAGCTTTGTCGCAATATTTTGGCAGAAAAGGGCTCTGGAACTACAGCCAATATGACTGCTGACCAATTAATTACGGAAATTATACCAAGAGCACGTGCACTTGTACCGGATGCCGTCAAAAAGGAACTACTTATGAAAATCAAGGCTATTCTAACCAAGAAAATTGCCGAGGAGGAGGACCAACCTTATACTGATAGTGGCGAGTCTTAGACGAGAGCAGAAAGCATGATATTATCATATATAAAGGAATTTAAATTAAAAATAAAATCATTTTTTTTACACATAAAAAATTGCTCAAATCGTAATATTTTCTTCAATTCCAATTTCAAATCATCCACGCAACTCCGAATAGCCTAAAAGCCGATTACTCACTTGACGAATAACAAGAAGAAAACAAGAATGGTGAGAGAATAGAATAAGCAAAATACTGAAAATAACCGTGGCCAACGGGAATTCGAATGGTCACTCTTTGACGTCAGATTGTCGACATTTTCTGACAGAAAACAATTGTTCTTGTTTTGGTTATAAATTCAAGGAACGTTGAACGCACGTTGTGCTAATTTCAAACGCAATGTTTTGTGGAAATTACATCTTCATTTCTGTTACGTGATTTAACAAAATTTTAACAATAAGTTTACAATTAGAAATTAATTAAATCTTTATCAGCTGTTTTGTGTTTACGCACAACAAAAAGAGAAAAGAAAGTTAAAAATTACCTAAAAATAATCAGTACTACAAAAACTTGGCAGACCGCATGGTGAATTCGATAAAAATTGTCATAACACTATACGAAAACATGACTAGCAAACATGACCAAATCCGACGAAATATTCTCTCAAGTCTCATAGTTCTACTTGAAGCATGCGGCAATTTCTTATCCATAAGGAAATGGTGAAATACTCTATTTGCATACCAATTAATAAAAGTTACAAAAAAAAAAACTTTATTTTAAGGCAGCCATACAATTATTCAACAATAATCTTGTGAGAGTAACAATTTGCTAAGCATATTCAATTTGCTGGCTTTAAAGCCCCGCCATTTCGATTCTCTTACCAACAATCTATTTATCTCGCTCGCACTTGCTGGCTTCACTTGAAGATGATGTTCGCAAAAACTGTGAATTGCTTCTTTGTGCAAAAGTGCCAACAAGCTAAGC
The DNA here is from genome assembly GCA_037043295.1 of Amiota minor. Classification (NCBI taxonomy): domain Eukaryota; kingdom Metazoa; phylum Arthropoda; class Insecta; order Diptera; family Drosophilidae; genus Amiota; species Amiota minor. Next base: position 706,515 of record JBAMAW010000052.1, read on the forward strand.
TCTTCAATCGATGGTAACACACACGCATAGAATTTGCGAGTGTGCTCGCAAATGGTTTATATTTTTGTTGAAATAAATTAATAAGGAAAATATTCATTTAATTAATCAAGATGGAAATTGATGAGGAAGAAGAATTCGAGGTGCCGTCTAGCAGCAGCAAGGGTGAAAAGAAACGCTTTGAAGTGAAAAAGGTATGGACAAAATATGACAGTCATTGTGAACGCTTTGTTGCGCGTTTTGCAAAAAAAAAAAATAAACCAATGCTACTTTAATTTTATTTTTTTTTTTGTTTGTTTTTGCAGTGGAACGCTGTGGCTCTCTGGGCTTGGGGTAAGTTTTGATACAGAAGTATTTTGATAATAATTAATTAATAATTGCATTTTCATATCAGATATTGTAGTTGACAATTGCGCCATTTGCCGTAATCATATCATGGATCTCTGCATCGAATGCCAGGCAAATCAAGCATCCGCTACTAGTGAGGAAGCACCGTTGCTTGGGGCGTCTGCAACCATGCCTTCCACTTCCACTGCATTTCGCGTTGGCTAAAGACTCGTCAGGTCTGCCCACTAGACAACCGTGAATGGGATTTTCAAAAATATGGTCATTAAAATACCTTCATCATCATTTATAAACTTTGTAAAAACGATATTTAGTAAACAAGAACACTATCTCTAATGGTATTTATTTTTAATTGTGTTTAACAACTTTAAAAGTACATCACTGGCCTGGTGGCATAGACATCACAGCCTAGTTAACTATATACTTATCTTTCCTTATCCTTCTGGAATCAAGTGATATCTGCTCATTTGCAATATGACTTGATTATGGAAGCATAATGCGCCGCAGCATTTTTCCCATTTTAGCTTATGAGCCTTTAGTTGGGTACACAAAATGGACGATGGAGGCTTTGCTTTCATGGGACAATAGAAGGCTCGGAGCACATTGTGGGACTTTAAGGCAATCAAAAGGGCGGCGTGATTCGTCTCGCCAACTTTAATGACCGATCAGTGAACGCTCCAAATATCATTCATTCATAAGCAGGAAATAAATAGTAAAAGCGGGAATATTCACCATTGGAGTCTTCTTCTTCTAATGAGGTGAAGCTGGTGAATGGTGAAATATTTCAGGGATTTTAGTCAAGATATATTTTTATGAATATGCTAAAACATATGGTTTCAGTGTCGTTATATGCCTTCATAAATCAAAGATCCAATTGCATACAAATAGCAGAAATTATCCTTTTTTGGAAACCGGAAATGAGCACAATTTGATACTTCCGCTTAAAGATGTCAAACTATCGATAGTCTCACCATCAATTGTTTTCGATGGCTTGAAACAACAATCGTTTCGGTTATCGATGTTGTGGTTGTTGGAATTTAAGAGAGTAAAAATATGTTGTAGTTTATTTACAAGTGGTCTGGCAACGTCATGGAAAAAATTATCAGCTGTTATAAGAAAACAACAAACACAGTGAAACCATAAAAGTAATTAAAAAAAAAACAAAACAGAAGGCTAATTACAAAAGGAAACTCGTAGCCGAATCATACAAAATACATACTTATAAAGGCCATGGCACATCACAACCAAGATATTCCAATTCGACCTCGTTATGGTTATTTAGAGTCCAGTAATGAAGACGAAACTTACGAAGACACAAGAAGACGTAGAAACGCTGAGAGAGCACAGAAAACATCATGCACGTCGTCATCGTATTCGGAGATTCCGTTCTTGGCACAATATGTAGGAGCAGTGCCTAATGACGCGACGCCAACAACTCTGAGGGAGCCACCCATTGAAAATGATGATGATTGCGACACCGATGAAGAGGACAACACAAATTCTAAGGACTCTAACTCCGGTGGCCGGAGCAAGACACCTAAAAGACCAAGTTCACTGCATTGCGATTCAAGTAAGAATCATGGTGTAGTTATCCAAATTCTTAATATAAATAGAGATTCTAGCATTTCCATATGAACTCGAAGGAGCGACAAGCAGTACAGGGGAGATGAGACATTTCGTAGCACACAATTTGGAAGCGAAATTACGTGAAAGCAACCAAGGTATGTGTAATGATTTCTATTAGATGGGGCTTACCTTAATTTGAAACTCCTTTCATGTAGATTACTCACTTGCTTCTGATCAGACGACGCCTTCTATATCAAATGCACCTGGAGCTTTAACTCGACGTTTTCTACAATCGCACAACATTCCGGAAATCGATGGCAATGTGCTCAGTGACATCGAACTTGAAACACAGTATTTGGCTGCTTCGGTTGATAATCTTACCGAGAATCTTGGTAATCTGCTGCACTCGATCTCAAGTATCACAGCGGACAATGTTGAGGTGCACAAGAATGCCGTAAATAAGCTCACCGATAGCATGGACGCCAATATTAAATGTATGTATACTATCATGGCCAAAACGGAAGAAATAACAAAGTCAATGCGTCCTACGGAGCAACTGGGTCAACGCATGTAAGTAACATAATCACTTTACCCAAATTCCTTCTCAAAATTTTTATTTTTTTAGACGTGAAATAAAACGTCTCGTTGACATGCTGGACAACACCATGTAGGAGTGTGACGCTGCGCCACTTGATATTGGTTCTGTAAGTTCTACGTGTTCTATACTATAATAGTTCAATCGAAAACAAAAGACGACAACATATTACTCACACTTCTATGTATTTATTCTAGTCAATATTAAAATTAAGGCTTAAAATTCCAATAAAAATAGCAACTATTAATTTTTTTCTACTTTGGCCTTTAAAATACGCACACTATCAATTGGTCGATCATTTTTATCTGTTTCCACCATACCAATACGCTTAATTGCTTGCATACCTGTGTAGACACGTCCAAATATCGTGTGTTTGCCATCAAGCCACTGAGTCGGTGCCAAAGTTATGAAGAATTGAGATCCGTTTGTGTCTGGGCCAGAATTTGCCATGGATAATATACCGGCACCCGTGTGTTTAAGATCGTTATGTATTTCATCTTGGAATTCGCCACCGTATATCGATGTGCCACCTCTCCCAGTGCCTGTAGGATCGCCGCCTTGTATCATGAAATCTCGTATAATGCGATGGAATATAACATTGTTGTAATAGCCACGTCTGGAAAGCTCTGCAAAGTTTCGGCAAGTGTTAGGAGCGTGCTTCCAATACAGTTCAATGGTTATTTCGCCCATGCTAAGAGAACACAATTTTCGGAAATATAAAGATGGTAAGAGATCTTCTGCATGTGGTCAAAATTACTCACGTAGTTTCCAGAGTAACAAAATGTGGCTGCCATGCTTTATCCGGAATAGTTGGGGCGGCGGTTGCCGACGTTGTAGCTAGCATTTCTTTTGTATTATTAAGAACTCTCTCTAAATTTATTTTGGATTGATTTGATGGAGGAACCGGCTTTTGTTCGCATTTACTTTACAAGGTGACCAAAATCTATTGATACATGAAACACAGGGTATTTCATTTCATTTTCATTCGCTTGGAATGGAATATTGTTTGTGGTTTGTGAATTGTGATAGACAGCTGCGTGGCTTCGCTCACAACTGAAGTCCAATAGAATGAACTCGAATTGAATTGAGTGAAAGCGAGACACGAATGAATGAAGATGAATGCGACTGTGTTGTGAGTTTCAAAGCCGTCTGCATTCTGTGAAATGAGTTAGAAAGAATTAGCGTGCAAAAATGAGAACGGCAGCATAGCCGAACAAATCCAAATTAATTCGAAGTCGTTATTCGAACTGCGTCTTCTTTCATTTCGTTTGATTTGAGGGAAGCGCGCAATCGTACAAGAAGATGAGCGGAGAAAAAGAGTATATATGTTCTTATGAAAAAAAGTAATGAAGGCATTCGATTTTATTCGAAAACAATCTCTCATTCTCACGCACTCAATTCATTCTTTGTGTAAATGTTGTGCGACTGAGTCTGACGTGAGTGCACAAATTCACTCGAATTCTTTCAGCGTCGCTTTCTATTTCATTCAGTTTAGTCAGAACATTGTTGATTAGAACATCGTTTTTTTTTGCCAACATGCAAACCTCTGGTGGGAAAAGAAATGCCGGTTGTATGAAAATCGAAAATTTTTGATGCCGAAGTTGAAGTTGGTTCATCGGTTATCGGTTTGTTCATCGGTTGCATGGTGTGATCTCATTCATACTAAATTTCATTTCTCTATTCTCTTTAATGTGTTGAGGTGGGGCAAAGCAACAAGTTTCTTTGACGGAGTAAACGCAAACAAAAAGAAGAAAAAACAAACACAACATGGAAGACACCAAAGAAATGCGTGCATTCATTGAGGCATACAGGAGTATGCCAGAATTATGGAATCCAAAACTGGACGAGTACAAAAATAAAGGGATTCGGCGAAAATGTTACAAGAAACTTCTTATGGAATATCGGAAAATAAAAAGTACTGCTTCGATGGATAATTTAAAAAGGAAAATAGCAAATATGCGTACTTGCTATCGTCGTGAACTGAAGAAGAAGATTTATAGTGAGAAATTAGGTGCCAGTGCAGACGAAGTGTACGTTACAAATCTTTGGTACTTCGAAGAATTTAACTTCCTTAATGATTTGGAAATGCAGGTGTCTCGCCGTTCCAATTTGAGTTCCGATGAGGATGAAGTAAGCCTCCTTAATTTCGTAAGTGATTGCTTGTTCTAATTAATGAAATGATAGCTTCATATATTTCTTTTTACTTTCAAAATGCAGTTAAATAGAAAAGTTCGAAAACAGTCTCAATCACCTGCCGATGCGCAATTGGAGTTCTTAAAGAAGGCCACAGAGCACTTGGTCGTATTGAATAATTCAGAAAAGAAAGACGATGCATCCGTTTATGGTGATGCCTGGGCACGCTCGTTCAGGCAGTTAACAACCGAGCAACAGTTGTTTGCAAAACAAGCGGTGGACGAAATATTACTACTGGGGCGCATGAACCAACTAACATTCAACTATTTGCATAGTAGGACTGTTTCATCGCCATCAAGCATTGGCGATTTGTCAAGAGTCGATACTCCACTTTCGGAGGATACTGCCTCTCCACAAGTTGGCAGTATCCCGATTACAAGTCCAATTCAATTCATCTCGGACATTCCGACAAGTAACCAAGTATTCAAAGGGGACCCATCGCAATACTCCAACATACGCGATCTTCTACATGATTATCCATTTAATTAACACTTTTCATTATAATTTGGGAACTTTTACCTTTATTCCATTGTTTATTAATATTTTACTTTTCTGTTATAAAGAGGCTGTTTCTATTTTAAGACCTTTTTTTTTTATTATCAGCTAAGAAATGTGATATGAAATATAATACATATGTATATGTAAATGAAAATTCCAATGGAAAGTTATGAGGTAACATCACGCGAGCACAACTTCATTCCCATGACCTCCTTCTAAGACCCCTCCCAATAAGACAATTCAGTACTATAACCTTCCAAATGTGTCAGGCAGAACAACTTCGTTAAACATTAAAAATTTGATTAAGCCATTGATTGATAACAAATTGTTCATTCATTATTCATTGCATTTGTTCCCAACTATCTCAACTTTTCGGGGGTTATTATAAACAGCGAGTAGAGAATTTATAAGGGTCCACAAACGGTACATCCATCATACTTAATTCAAGTCCAATTTATATTCATAGTTAGAGATTGTGTACCCGTGCTTGGGTAATTGAAGCGGGGCTTGATGCAAATCCAATTCATTTTAATATTGTTATGATTGCGACATTTGTTCTTTTCATATGAAGTCCCGCAGCGTATGGCTGTGTAAAAAGGGAAGCGCGTAATGCGTTTTCAACTGGATTTTTGGCAATGTACCACATATTTCTAGATAAACTAATAAAAAATGAAAAATCATAAAACAAATAGTATTTCGTACCAATTTTTTAACAACTTAAGTCAAATGCATAGTTATAGCTTGATTGAAGCATGCTTGATTGTGTATAGGTCGTGCGTGGGTCGTGTAAGGCGAGCGATCCTGACTACACTTTGCTAGAACATAATATTCTTCATGTATAATCAGAAAAGACACTTTGTTTATTCAGTTCATTGGACAATTAGATTTTGAGCTCTTATAAGGGCCATAGACTGTGATTCAGGATTCACTGTCGACGCATCATCAAAATCGAGGTTCGATGGAACCTTCCTTTAAAACTCAAAAATACATGACCATTTGTCACCGAAACTATTAAGAATAGAATGTTTTCCAATTGGCTGCAACACCGAGAGAGAGAGAGAGCAATGCAATATTGACACAATTATTCAGGATCGTTTATAAGGCCAACCCAATTTTTATGCTGAAATTATCTTATTTTATTTATTTAACTGGGAAAAGATTAATTTTTTAATTATATGGGGAAATAATGAAAGAAATTTTATTTAAAAAATCAGTCTGTCTGTCCTTCTGTAGAGTGCTTTTGGTTTCTTTTTCGTGTCTAATTATTGTTGTCGTGTTTACGTTTGCCGTCTGACCCCTTTTGCACCTAAATTAGATGATCAACGAGCTTCTGTGTGTTTTCGTTCTCTTTTCTTCGTAAAATACACAAGCTGTTTGCTTGCATGTTGTTGTTATAAACATTTTTATGCACACAAACTGCATGTTGTTGTTGTGGAAATGTTATCTCTTACTTGAGACTTTTCCAATGCATTTTCTAAAAGTTATTATTTGTTGTTATATAGCAAGAGAAATACACATTCTTTGAAAATTTGAAGTCTCTACATAGTCCGGTTCATGAGATACACATGCTTCCAAAACGTGACGATTTGTATTCTTTCACTCAAATTTTTAGTATAAATTTTTGCCGAATGCCGCTTAAGAAGTTTCACTACAATAAAGTTTTTAGAATTATTTTTTTTATTATAACATACGAATACAACTCTTTTGTTTGTACTTTGCCTCGTTCGCCCAAGTGCGGTCCTGAAATAGCAAAAATAAAACAAGTTTCAATACAAATTTCAAGATACCCGCGCGACCCCGAATCGTCTAAAAGCCGATAACTCGCTACTTTCGACTTACTCGCTATCTTTTGCTCGCTACTTTAATCGAGATTTGAATTTTAACGGGAGAGGGTAGATGCACGCCGGTTTGTTTTCGCCGTCGGCTTTTACGAAAGTTGAAGAGTGGAAAAATTTTGCATGTAATTTTTAAATAATATTAGATTTTTCTTATTCTATTCTCGAAATTCGATCACGTTGTTTCTCGATCGGTTTTGTTGTGATAAAATAAGACTAAATGAAAGAAAATAATTTGATTATTATTACAAACATATGATGATATATGATATCGGATGCGTCGTGGAAACAAATTCACGCTCCCATAAGAAGTGGAACGAAAGCAAAGAAAAACATTTGTACCGTGAGTGAGTGCGCGCGTGTGTGTGTGTGTGTGAAAGAATGGGGGAAAATGGCAAGATAAATAAATACATTTTCTTCTCGATGAATTTGAAAGTATGAAGAGCGATAGCGATACAACAGAAGTGATGTTTAATTTCTTTGTTTAAAAGTAAGAAAAAAATATACATAGAATAAATAAATTAAGTGGCAAATAACATAAGAAAAGAAGAAGAAACACGTACCAAGCAACAACGACGAAAATGAATTGAAAACGATGAACTCAAAGTAGTGCAAACATAGCGTTGCCAGAACGCAAAGTGCTGTGAATTTTGTAATCTCTTCGAGATCAGAACATGATGAAACTGATGTTAAAAATTCTTATTGTTACAAAATTATTATGATTGTAAATAAAGCATTCAATAATATAGTTGATTACTTCTATGGTTACTAAAGTAAACACATATAAGATAGGAAATAATCAAAGTTGTCTGGCAACTCTATGCAAAAGCCATTTTGACGTTGTCGTCATCGTCGTCGTCGTCGCCGCTGCTGCTTTCTGCATTGTTGGTTTTTTTTTTATGTGAATATTTTGTTTTGTGTTGTGTTGTTTGTTATGTGAATGAGGCAGGCAGGCAACAGAAAAAATCAAATTAAAATTAAATACAAAACACAATATGTACCATCATAGCCCCCTTCCTCAACCCCGCTCATTTTTCTTATATCCATTACAACGAATTAATAGAATGAAATTGTACACTGTACACAAATTGTGTTTGGCAAGAGAAATTGTTACAAAACATACAGAAATGCGTGCATGACTGACTTATTTAGTGAGTAGATGAGTAAAAGATTGAATGACTAAATGAAGGTGTGAAAATGAATGATGTGTGGCCAGTTGCCAGTTGCCAATTGCCAGTTGGTGGTGCACACAATCCAATTGTTCTAGATTCATTGTTTATTCATTTATTTATGGTTTCTCCCAGTGTATCGCAGTTTATTTCTTCTTTCACGGCACGTAACGCCTTTCTCTGAGCTTTAGAGCTTATGGCCGAACAAAATTGTTTAACGACTTTAGTCGACAGACAAACAGACAGTGAAACCTGCTTAACCGGCTGCAGCCCAATTTTGGTAACACAAAAAAAACAGAAAATTGCCCTTAAAATGTATTTCATGGCTTTCAGCTGCCGTCACCGCCACAATTAACTTTACTTAAGTACGATTGTATGTATGTAGTACATTATGTACTCTAAAACCTTCAATACAACAATTCTCATTAAAAAAAATATAATCAGTTTTATGGAACCTTCAAGGAGAAGCATCTGCAAATGATTCATATTGAAGGTAATATGCGTTTAAGGGACGGACCATCGAGGCAACGTATGGATGCCGCTTGCCCTCTGTTGTATGTTTTATGTACATAAGTATGTTATCTGTCACCTTGAGTACCCGCATTTTCTTAACCTGCATATGACATATGTATGTATATACATGCCTTCTTTATAAATTACAAATGTCCCTGAACAATTGCTGATTGCATTCATTATTATGACTATCTGATCTTTCTAAAGAATTCAATTTATTGTATTACATATTTCATTATTGTGAAACTTGAAATACAATACGCAATTCAATATGATAAAATTCCTTAGTTCTTTCTTCTTATATTCATCATTATTATTATTATTATTTATTCCAATTCAATTCTAATATTTTCCATTGTGATTATGATGATGATGATGATGATGATAGTTAAAGACCAAGTTAATAAAAGACCCGGTTGGCCTTTGTACATAGTATGTCTTGTGTCATGTTCGACTCATATTACTTTGTCTCACACTCTTCTAATGCAGTGTGTATAAATATTGATGGCGTAAGTCATTCGAGGTGGCGATTTGTCATTTTCATATTATCAACACCCATTTGCCGGACCTCGAAATTGATTATCAGACTTCATACAACACCTGCCTTCCATCACCCTTTTGAATTGTTCGCGCAATTTCCATGCGGCTTCCTTTTGAGAGCGGCGACAACGACGACGAAAACAAGGTGAGAGAGCACTACTCTACTCTCTGCTTTCTGCTGCTCTCTGTTATCGTTCTTTCTCTCATGTTGTATCCTTTGATGGAACCTCCTCGTTTGTTGTTGCAGCTCTCTCTCTCTGACTCACATAACCATTTTCCTTGTTTTGCCTACTTTTGTTGTTTATTTATATTTTTATTTTTCTCCGCTTGTTGTTCTTTATACATACATATGTACATACGTAAATCACTTGGATGGAAAATTGTTGCACAACTTTTTCAATTCGCATTTCCATTTCCATGAATTGGAAAACATTTTAGATGCTTAAATTGGATCCAAATGTGGGTTTTTCTCGTTCCTTTCGGTTTCAGTTTCGATTTCATCACCGATTAACATAATTTCGTCAAGTTTCTTATATTGCAAAATCATTGACTTGGAGAGGGAAGGAAGAGAGGCGACATTTCCGCTGCTGTTCGTTAAGTTGTCAATTTGTCAACTTAAGTGAGTCAACATATGGCAACTTGAAGAGTCTTTTTTTATATGCACAAACTTTTTGTGTTTATCAATTTTTTTTTTAATAGAATAAATAACAATTTTTGTGAGTACATTTGTTTTGCAAAAATTTAAATAATCTAAATTTCATTGTCATTAAGTTGAGTTTGAAGGTTGATTTCAAAGGTTAGAGACACTGATATTTTTGGAAATGCATAAATCACTTTACTCATGTTTATGTTCTATTGAATTTAATTTGGAGAGGATAATTCAGTTTTTGAAATAAGGTAGAGATGTAGAAGAAGAAGTAATATTTTCAAATTTTGGCATATGGTAATATGATCAACATATTGAAGATGGATGACTCAAAAAAAAAAAAAAGGAAAATTCTCCCCCACTTAACTGATTGTTTGCCTTTACAAGTTCTCTATGAATCATAGAAATCCAATTTCCAATTAAATCAAAGTACAAGCAACTCATTTAACTTTTTAATAGAAAGGAAAGATGTTTTAAAACTTTGAGATTGTTAGCTAAGCTTGATAAAAGTTTTTTGGACCAAAAAGTGAATGATATAAATAAATTAAAGAAAATAATATGAGAAATTAAGTTTTACCGCACAACACAAGTTTCACATTTGCACGTAATCAACATGGCAGGCTCACGCAACCACCCAACCACCTAACCAATCACCCAACCACCCAAGCAACATATTATTGTTCACCTCTGTGACGCACACTATCTCTCTCTCCCCTTTTGCGTCATCCTCCCACCACCTACACATAGTGAATTCTCTTCACTACTCAAGATTTTCGCAGTAAGAAAACCACCCACGCAAAAGAGAAAAAAAAAAATCCAAAATATGTAAAAGTAAAGGAAAAAACATTCTTCCATTCAGAAAGTCTTGCAAATAACTGACTGCCCCTGGGCGGTAATCGTAAAGAAAAAGCCCAGTGAATGAATCAAATAACATGATGATGGAGTCGAGACAAGAGCAGGGGACAAAAAGATGCTCGGTCTCTCTCTGTTTCTCTGTGAGAAAGATTAGTGTAAGTGTGAGGTGTGTGAGGAGAGGTGAAGCATAGCTTAGCGTTCTCACTGCGCATGCCATTTAAGCAACAGCGTTGGCGGATAGGAAAAACCCTTGAGATGGAAGCAAAACCCAGTCAGCGAATCATCCTTTTTGGCTGATTTTGTCTGCCCACACTCTCTTTTTCTCCAACTTTCGTTATGTTTCACTCTCTCTAACTTTTTTTCTTTTATACAAAATCTCTCTGTTGGGTTTATTGCCAATTGAATGGCGTGGCACGGCGACGGTCGTCGGTGTCTTTGACGAGGCTGCGCTTGGTTGAAAAACGCTTCAAGTCTTTGGTTGCTCGCAGAGTGATATACAACGGTACCGAATGTGGACGCATTTTAAGCGACACCGGATCATTTCTCGTTGGCACTTTCAAAGTCCGCGCGCTCGTCTGCGTTCGTTTATTTGTTGCGGCACAACTTGTGTGGCAGGGACTCCTCGTTAGGACACCGAAGAAGCACAAAAAAAAAAAAAAAAGGATCCTCCTTCTCCGTTTTGTTTCTTCACTGTAAGTTAGTTGGTTTTTCTAAGACGCAAAAAGCTTCCACTTTGACTCGATAATTTATCCTTCCTCGAGGTGCTACAATCAAAAGCTGGGTGCTCGCCAGTGGTTTTTTGACTAAAAAAGTGTTGTTCAAGGTGTCGTGCGTATCTAACGTTGTCTGTCGGACTCGATTCAATTTCGTTTTCAAGGTGTTTTATTTTAATTTTTTTTTCTTTCTTTCTTAATTTTGTATGTACACACAACGAGTATCTTTTAAAATTTTCAGCAAAAAAAAAAAATTGGTATTTTGTATGGTTTAGCTAAACAAAAACAAAAAGATACAAAAAACGAAAAAGAAAAATGTCGCAATTTCTCCAAACCAACAAACATAAACTCAACAACAATCATAACAATGTCCATGGCAAGCGAAATGTTTGTTGTTGTTAATTTATTATTGTAACAAGTCTCAGACTCGCCCCAAAGAAGGAAAGATACAAATTTCCCCACATCTCCCCACCATATCGCTCGCCTACCACGCCTCAGTCCCGGTCTCTGTTCGCGGCTTATACTTTTATATCTTTTTGTTGTATCGGTGCGGTATACGAGTATCTGCGTCGTACGTATCTGTTTTTGTCTGTTCATGTTTTTGCTCTTTTTCGTTATGTATCTCATGCCTCTTACCTCACTGGACTCTGGTTCTCTTTCCTCTCCACGTTTCATGGCAGCAAACACATTTAACGGGAGCTGCTCATAAAAAAACCGGCTTTTCTTTTTTTGTTTTTTTTTTTTATTATTTTCAACTTTAGTAAAACTTTGTGTTTGTTTTGTTTTTTGCAACGATGCGGCCCTGATTACATCCGCTCCGTCGTCATACATACTTCTTTATCGTTTGTTATAGTAAATTGCTTTTAGCCCAAAATATCTCTAAATCGTCTGATGAAAATTTCTTCCACTTACAACACACATACACACATTTGCACACTGGCATGCATATGTGTGTGTGTTAAATAAAACCAATGATTAAGAAGAGGAAGAAGAAGGAGCAATAGCCATTAAGTTTTTTTTTTTAATCAGTACATTTACGTTGTAAAACATTATTGTAATTAAAGATCCCAAAAAAGCATCTGCTTACAAGAGACATGAAGAAATTTATTTATCATACAAGCAACATTTTGCAATTTTCGTATTTTTTGGTACAGAGTATTTATTTTTAATAGAAATCTTAAGCAATTGTTTGAGGTACACACACAACTCATAGTTTTGGGTCTTCTAATACGATACAAATGCGGGGCACCGCAGCTGCCAGCAATATTTAGACAGTTTAGTATTATGCCGCATAACCTGGGCCCCTTGCTTTGTGGGCAACAATATTTTGCACAGAGATCTGACAATTCCCATGATGCGCGAGGAAATTCTCCAAAACAGCAAATGTCACCAATAGAGATTGCAAAAAGCTTCAAAGAGCCTGGCGACGGCACGCATCCATGTTGTGAGGCGACGTCGATTGAAAGACCTTCATCATAATGACCTTCTAAGCAGAAGGTCATCAGTTACAAAAATATTTACTGCGATATAATCGTCACACAGTCAAGCATACAAATGTTTAATGTTGTCAAAATGAAACCAAATAAGAAAAAGAAATCTAATTCGACAAAAGAATAAAAAAAGTACAAGTATGTTAGGTCGTGTATTCAAAACTATTCCTATGTAAACTAGTCTTTTTATTTCTGTGACATAGACGCATCTAAACTGATTGTTTCAAATTAAGTTTAAATTATATACAATATTTTAGTTTGATTGTGAAATATTTTACATACCATGAACCATGAACTCCAGTGGCCCATTAGTTCCTATCTGATTTTCCTTTAGACTCTTCATGAAATAGCCTGGAATTTGCTATTTTAGGTGGAGTGTAAACAAAGTGGAATTTGAGCATCAATTTCTTTTTAAGTAGATTAGTTGGTAAGGAACAAACAAAAGTTTTAGTGTAGTAACAATTTATAATGTGTAGTTGGTCTGAAAAGATTTTAGGTATTGTTCTTCATTATAGGATACATTTTGGTATCTTATTTGTCTATCTATAAATCTAGTTCTTCTTTTAGTGTCCACTATCATACAATAAAAAATTGAATATTTTGTATTTACTTTTACTATGAAATGTTCTTTTTGTGTTTTATTGGTCTGTTTTTATTCAATACTTTTCCTTTTGTTTACGTCTGCCTTTTAAAATGAATGATTTACTACACGCACATTTCTATTATACGAGTAGGTTTATTGTTCAGTTAAAGTTTTCTATCTGTTTTTTGTAGTTTTTTTTTTTGTTTTTGTTTTTAGTTAACAAAAAATGCTATTGCGTAGTTTGCGAATTTTATGTTTTTTTACTAAATTTTGTTTTGATTTATCATTGAAATTTGAGCTGTACGAATACCAAAAACAATGCTTATTTGCTAGAAAGCAACTGTACTTGGACGTATGTATGTATATACACAGATGATTGTAATTAAGGTTTTACATACATGCATATATTTCAATTTCATTATTATCTATTCTATTTGTATACAAAATATATGAAATTAAGTAATAATAATTGTGTATTACAATTATAATATTCAATATTATTATTCTTTTCATATGTTTTCGATTTATAGTTGTTTTCGATTTATAGTGAGTATCACCTCGTCACAAGTATGAATTATCAAGTTTAGTTTTAGAATTCTTTGTATCTAATTACATATAAGTTTATTAATGACTTCTTTATTTATCATTTATCATATTACAAAATTTCTTTGTTATAAACAATTGTATTGCTTTACTTTTTTTCTTTTTTTAGAATTGTAGAATGAATTCATATGAATTTAATAAATTCTTACCATATTATTTCATAAGATACTTTTACGACGACTACAGTCAGTCTCTACACATTTAGTGTGAATGTTTTATTGTTAATTTTCTTTTGAAGTATATTTTGCCCGTCTATTTCTTTCAAAAACAAGAGAGTTGTAACCTTTCTATTTTTAAAAAAATGTTCTTGGGAAATTTTAAAATCAATTCTGAAATGAACTGAACAAAAAGCGAAATGTAAAGCAAATACAAAATTTTCTTTAGAAATCAATTATGAAAACAAATTTTTCAACTATGTTAGTAGTATTTTGTAGTTCACACAATTTATGATAAAATTGAAAGAAATTTCCTTTAAATAAGTTTTATATTTACTTCAAACAAACAAAATTAATGAAACTTTTGTTACGATCTGATGTAATAACATAAGAAGGTATATGTATCTAAGACTTGAATTGCTAGAAGCAATATTTCATATTCATTTAAGTTGATAGAATTGACTGTAATTTAAAATCTGATTAAAAGGGAATACTTTCTTCACATAAACAAAGAAATAATTTTCTGAAATATTTTATACGTGAATGAATTTGCGATTACATGATGTGAACACTTCACATCATTATCACATTATTCTATAGAAGTTCTTGTAACTTGATTTTTACTGATTTACTTCTATTGATTCTTCTTATCTTGATAGATACGTGTCATTTCATTCAGTTCTTCACTCCACTATACTTTTTATTGTTTATTCTTCACGCAGTGAATAGTATAATAAGTTTGTCATGAATATTGCAACAGACAGAAAGAAACATCAGAGGCCCCATATTCTTTATGAGCTCGACGAGACGAGTTGATTAAGCCATGTCGGTCTGAATTCTGCAAATTAGTCCCTCAGTTTTGAGCTAGAGAGCTGAAATTTAGCAAGAACTTTTATTTTTACAAGACGCTGTACATTTGTCGTTACCAGAACAATTGGACCACTAGGGGGGTACCTCCCATACAAATCACTCATTGAAATTAAGGTTCTTATTAAAAAAACTTTTTTTGTTTGTTGTTCTATCGAACTGAAATTTAGACACTATAAGTTTCTAATTTATCAATCATGTTAATTTCAAGACCCTAAGATTATTGCATCGTATAGCTCCCATGCAAAACCAAAATCCAATTTCCGGTTCTTATTAGAAAAACTTTTTTGTGTTTTGTATTATCAAAGAAAAATTTAAGTACTATAAATGCCTGATACATACTCAACAACCACATAAATTTCAGGACCCTAAAATTACTGGATCGTATAGCTCCATTACAAACCCAAATTCAAATTCCTGTTCTTATTAGAAAAACTTTTTTGTTTTTTGTGTTATCAAACTGAAATTTTGTTAGTATAAGTGCCTGACCCACACTCACGAACCATGTAAATTTCAAGACCCTAGGATTGTTGGATCGTATAGCTTCCGTACAAATATTTGTTGAAATGTCCTATGTGACTGTGACTCTGTACACTCAATCACTCGAAAAGCATGACAATTTCGGATTTATACTTATGAAATTAAAATTTAAAAAAAAAAAAAAAATTAATAAAAATTAACTAATATTTTCCATAAAATGAAAGGTAGAGCAAGCAATACATATTACGAAAATCATATGATATACATATTTCTTATTAATAATCATAAAGTAAAGTTTTATTTATTGACTTTTTCAAATGAATTTTAAATGCATTTTTCAACGATGTAAAAACAGAACAAAAACTCAGATACTCTTATGGCCATATAAATCAATTATGCAAAATTGAGACTCATCTGCATTTCAATGAAAAAGTCATAGAGAGAATACATACTAAAATTATTAGTGCTCTGTATCTTGCAAAACATAATATGAAATATTGTAGTAACCAACATCAATGGAAATGATTAATAAACAATAAATAAACAATATAAGGATATTATTAAGTACGAAACAACTTTTCATCGGATAGAGTGTTTGATTTACAAAATTTAATAAAATTTTCTTGTTTCATTTCTTTCAGATCTTCTCTACTTTTTACTAAAATATGCTTTAAATAATTGTAGTAACACAACAAATAAATATTAAATTGTAAATAAATAAATGATATTTCTATAAATTATAATAAAATTATTTATTAAATTTATATCGATTCATTTTTAATTGTACAAAAATTAAAATAAAACAAAAAAAACAAACACAAATCATAAAATTTAAAGCAAAAATACAGTCAAATAAAATTTAAGGAAAACAAAAAAAAAAAGCAAAATTTATAAATAAAATATATAAAAAACACAAAAATTTATTTAACTTAAAAAGAAAATCCAATAAAATTATTAAAAATTTATTTAAAAAAAAAAAAAATACGAATGAAGCGTAAATTAATAAAAAAACAGAAAACCACAAAAATAATAACAAATTTGTCCAATTTAAATCCAACGAATTGTTACAACAATCAACAACAGATTCAACAACAACAACAACAGAGTACAAAATTATCGAAATTTCAACAAAGAAATTCTATACAAGAAAAATCTGAAAAAGATAAAGAAAAATTTAAATTGGAAGGCGAAGATTTTGTAGAAATTTCGAATAAACTGGCGAACGGATTTTGCATGAATAAATTGTCAAACGAACACAAATGAAAACGTCGCATCGACACGCGTCTGATTTTGTCGACTATTCAAGTCGCTCGGTTCTTTACGAGAGCGAGCAACGTGTGCAACATCAACAGCAACAAAACTTTGAGCAGCAGCAGCAGCAACAGAATCTACAACATCATTATCAGCAACATCATCAGAATCATAATCAAAACCAAAATACTAATCAACATTCTAATCAATATCAAAGAATAAGTTTATCATCACCTCAAGCAGCAGCAACAGCTACAGCGACAATCGTTTATACAGACGAGAATGGGTCTTATGCTGTTGACTTGAAACCATCAACACAAGAACTTGAACAACATCGAGTACAATATTTCACTGTAGATGACAATTGTTGCAACAATCAACGACAACAACAGCAACATCAACATCAACACCACCATCATCAACAACATTTGAAACCAAACGTCCGCAATATTGTTGTTGCATCAAAAGCATCAGTTCCAATTTCAACAACAATTCGTTACACGAGTATTCCATCTTTGTCATCATCAACAGCAACATCTTCAAAGAATCTCCAAGATCGAGAACCACATCAGCAACAGGATTTGAACTCAACTGCAACAGCAACCGCAACAATCAAAAGAAAACGTGAAACAGGTTAGTATAGCATTTTCATGTTACAATTTATTATAGATAATTTCTTCTTTTCCAATTAATAATGAAAGATACAAAATCGATTATCAATCGATAATTATGAATTATCGTTTGTTCGTTCGTTCGTTTATTCTTTCTATATATCTTTAACATACGTATGTATTTTCCGATGTCTTTGATTGACGGACTGAGTGTGAGTGACTAGTGTTTTTTTCTCATTAAATTGTCAATTAACTGAAACGACAATCGACCCGGATACTTCAAAATTATGATGATGATGATGATGATGGCTTAACCAATTTATTATTTCTCACGAAGTGTAGCTAAAAAATAACTAGTTTAATGTTCTTACAAAAGAACTCAAAATTCTTACAACCGACAGCATGAAGTCTCCGCTTTGGATTGTATCACCTCCTGAATCTGTAACATATTTTTTAATTTTTTTGTTTTTTGATATATTCTTTAATTGCTACTATCGTCAGACGACAACCAGCGATTTTCGTATTATATTACAATCGCTTAAGCAAGTGTTGATGAGTTCATCATTCATCCGGGATGTGAAATGGGATGTTGCCTTTTCAGGAGGCGCATTTGCCCTCCTGTTGTCAAACATGTTGATTGACATGGACATCCACCCTAGTCAAGTATCTGATGCTGTGCTTCGCGATGTCTTCATTTATCGTTGGGATTTGCAAATCTCGGAGGATTACTGAGCTCCAGACGAAGCACTGCGCGTTTACAATCCTCCGTAGTAGCTCGTATTGAAACCTCTGAAGGATTTCTACGTTTGATTTAGCTACAGTGCGACAAAGATGTATACGATTCAGGTCTAACTGCTTTCTTTTGGTCATAATGTGAGGTTTCCAAGTGAGGCGTCTGTCCGGTGTCAGTCCCAGTCGTTGTTTGAAATGACATCACCTTTGATTAAAATGGCAGGGCATGTCGAGAGGTTCAATATGAATTTCACATGCATTCATCGCTGCATTGGCACAGGTGTTCCACCTCTTTAGCCAAGGCGCCATAAGGGTCAACTGATTTTGCAGGAGAGCAGAGGCATCAGCTAGATAGATCAATATCGCTCACTAATAGGGCAGTGACATCCGCATATGTCGCTAAAATAAGTTTTTCGTGTTTCAAGTTCCTTGAGGAACTCCAGCAAGCGACTGTATCATATGAGTATGATCCATTTGAATAGGATCTACAATTTTTTGTTTTTGAACGGTGAATTGGATAAATTAAAAGAAATATAGGACTCTGCCCTTCTTCTAATAACCAAGGTCATATTCTGCATTAAAAGAAACAAACATTCAACACAATTAAGCTGTGAAAGAAAAATGGTAATAATATCAAAGGTTAAGACACCCAAATTCTGATACAAAAGTTTAATTTCAAATGAAGTTATAAAGCGAATTATCTGATGATTGCCTTGATTCCTTGTTTAGTCTTATGGTTGTTTGTTTCTGTTTCTCTTTCTTTATGTCATACTCAATTCAAATAAAGGTTTGTTGTGTATCTGTAACAGATATCTGGTTTCTTCTAACCATAATAATTTAACTCTGATCACATGATAACAACGACATAAAGGTGTTTTTTTTATCTCTATTTATCTATAGTAGGTTGATTCAAACAATATAGGAACGTGGTGTATCTGTAGATACTGTTGTATTGTATATGCTATGTACATTCATAAGTATCTTTTTGTATTGTTGTGGTATCTTTGTATGTAATAAGTATCTTAGTTACTTGTAGTACTCGTGACTGTTATAAAATCAACTTATTCAAGATATTTAATTCACTCAATACAATGAGGGTGAAGCTTTCTCTCTTACCTCTCTCTCTCTCTCTCTCTTTTTCTTACCCAATGGCACCTTTAACACGTGTCGACCTTACTATAAATTCTGTATTACCCTTCTATTTGTAACATTTGATTTTATTTTGCATTTACTGAGTTGGGTCGTCGATTGTTGTTTTCAAACTTAGA
This sequence comes from Amiota minor, assembly GCA_037043295.1. NCBI lineage: Eukaryota > Metazoa > Arthropoda > Insecta > Diptera > Drosophilidae > Amiota > Amiota minor. Next base: position 726,020 of record JBAMAW010000052.1, read on the forward strand.
TACGCAATATACTCACACTTTGGGCACGTTGTAATATTCTATTCTGTTCCCCACCAATCCCCTAACATTTGTTTGTTTGCTTTGCTACCAATTTCTCGATTCTTGGCCCACCATCTCTAACCATCAGCCCACCGATGGATTTTCTTTCGTTGCTTTTATCTTTTCGCTGCGTCGTCATTCTCGTCGTTCCAGACAAAGTTGAGCACGTGTACACTGCTTATCCGCGTTAGCCCCTACACTAGAAGCTTCGCCAGAAAGAACGAAACAATTCTTAATTTTGTTGTTTCCTTCTTTACATTCACATGTTTTTCTTCTATCACCGCGGTTTCGCTTTATTAAATTTTCTTTTGGCTTTCGTTTGCTTTCATCTCATCTCATCTCATTTTGTTTTTGTTTTCGTTTTCTTTACTTTTATTGTTGAATTTCATTCATTATTAGTTTTCATTCTTTTCCGTTGTTTTTGTGTTTTTGGTTGTATATTTTTTATAATATTGAATTTTTGTCTGTTTATTTTCCATAAAAATTGTTTACTGCGCAATTTACGAAAGCCAAAACAGAAACTAAAACTTAAATAATTCAACTTAAAGTGTAATAAGTTAGTTAAATGAGGAGAATGAGAATGGTTTTTGCTTTTCTTCTTGTTGTTTTTGTTGTTCCATATGTATGATGTGAATAAAATAAAAAAGTTGAAAAAAAAAGAGAAAATATTATCGGCTAAATTAAATTAAATTTATTGTTTTTTTTTGTTTTGTTTTTATTTTTATACTCAATATAAGTAAATAAAAAGCTAAATAAAAATAATTCTCGTATTTACTGGTTTTGCGTTGTGTTGCTTTCATTGCTAAAGTATACAGTGATACCGCCGTCGCTAAGAGGTACTGACTGGTTGATGGTTGGTTGGCTTATCTTTTGTTGTTGTGGCGATCATTCAGTTTTATTGATAACCAGAATATGGCAAAGCAAAAATCACCACGACGATAATAACCAAACGAAAACAGACGAGATGAAAGCTATACCAACAACAAACCGACAACAAACAAAACACACTTTATATCCGTGTCGCCATTACTAAAACCTCCGTCACACTTTACTGCGACCCATAGAATTTCGATTGGAGCTTGGTATTCGGTTTAATTCGGACGTGTCGCTGATTCCATCGTCGTGGCTATCAATTCTAAGTAAATTCTTTTCTATATATAAAGCGAATATTACTTTGTCACAGAAATGTTTTTAGGATTCCGTACCCAAAAGCTACCAAGCGGAATCCTATTATTAAGCCTCCGCTGTATCTTATGAACCGTAATATGTAGATAGTTGAAATTTTCACAGAATGCGGCTATAACAACAAATACAATAATAATAATAAAAAGAAAATAAAGTTACAATATAAAGTTGTTCTCATACAAAAAACATGTGCTTCAATGTGCACTGCATATAGTTTGCACATCGCTTTGCTCCTCAATTGTTAACTGGCAGCTTAGAGAGCATAGAGCTGGCAGTTCTATTCAAATGTTGACATTGATACAAAACTGTGTTACGCTGTGGTAAACTAATCAAATATTAATTGCCAGTTTAGAGAAGATTAAGTAAGCAGTGCTTCTCAAATATTGTTTCTCGCAATTGGATGATATTTTTTATTACATACTAGCGCGTGTTGCTACGCCCTCTCGGTCAAATGTTTGGATACATGTTTTAAGGATTGTGGCCATACCAGAATTTTTCTGATGTTGGTGCTCAATGCGCTGTGTGTCTGCCATCAAGAAGTGTTGATTCAATTCCCGATGATCAAAGCAGTCAACTGTGTAACCCATATCACACTGCATTATCAGCTACTCTGCTTTCTGCTGTCTACGACATTACAAGGTGTCGGCGTTGGTTATGTGGTTAACACAGTTCTCGGCATTATTATTTTTTTTTTGACACTTTCAACAATCGTCTTCATATATCAGCCAAATTATACAAGACCTTAATGATTTACATACCTATAACCTTTCTTATGATTTACACCGTTGATTGGTGAAAACCGTATGAAAATATGTTCTGTACTTTTTAAGTTTATGGCATTCATACAGACAGACGCGGACGGGTGCTTGTGTTTTAATCATTTACCTATGTAAATACAAATGGAATTATCCGTAAATAAGGATACACCAGGCACAGAGTTTCGGCATTAAGAGAACTTAGAGAAATTGTGAGTCCTGTTAGACAACAACATGGGGAACAGTTGATGAGAAAATGCAGTGTTAGAAGAGTAGTACATGCATACAAAATTGGTGAATTCAAGGGATGATATAAGTAAAGCTCAGGAAGATTCACACGTAGTACTACTGAAATCATTAAATAGAGTTAACATTAGTTTTCTACGAGTGCATAAAAAACAACTAGATAGATACACTGTGTACATATTTATAATACAATAATTGTAATTAACGACAACTGACAGACATGATGACAGATGGACAGACTGACAGACAGTTAATTTTTTGTACCAACAATTACTTAATTGTTGTTGTTGGCTCTCTGTTATTGTTGTGGCTTTAAGTTTAGTTTTTTTTATTGTTGATTGAATGAACTTGATAACACAAATGGCGACGACGACGACGACGACGACGACATTTTCATGACGTAAAGAAACACCCTATGATGTGTATATGTATTTCTCTTTCATCTCACCCATATCTCTGTTTCACCTTCTTTCTGTTTCGACTGCTTTTTCTGGAACTCTCTTTCTCTCTCTCTATCACTTGCCCTGTTACTTGGATGTGTTGATCTCTGATCACGTTGCATGGAAATAATAACATCATCATCATCTCATCACCACCGCCCAAAAAAGTCAGAAGTAATAAGGGAGTAAATTTGGAAATGTTTTTTGTTGCATTCAACTTTATTTTATTTTTTTGCTATCAGTTGAATTTTTGTTTACTGTTTTATATATTTTAGTATTTTTTTTTTTTGTCAATAATAAAAAATTTGTTTGCATTTGATTGGTATATTTATTTCTTCCATCCCTTTTCACACACATGAATTTTATGTTATTTTTTATTCATTATTTGTTTATGATTTCATTATGGAATTTATTATTTCGTTTATTATTTGAAGTATTTGAAGTTTTTGGCACGTTTAGCTTAACCACCATTTCATTTGGTTTCAATCCCTTCACACTTCTCCCCATCACTACTCATATGTACATATCTCTGAGATTCAATTTAACATTGTGCAATAAAATCTAAATTAAGTTTTTTTTATTATTATTTTTTAGTTGGGGTTGTTTGTTTATTGCGACTTATAAAAAGTGTCTTTTTTTTTCTCATTTTTATTGATTATAACATTATGGTTTTTATACACCCTTCACGCAGCCAGTAGTATTACACATAAGTTTGTCATGAAGTTTGCAACAGACATAAGGAGACATCGGAGATAAAGTATATAGTATATGAATATATATATATATATATATATATATATATATTCTAGATTTGAAAATAAAATAGATGAGTCTACGTTTATACTTGAATGAGATAACGATTCCATTTATATATTTTTTCTGCATTTGAAAATATCATTTGCTTTATTCATGAAAAGAAAGCCTGACAGATAATAATGGAAATAAATGTTTAACTTTACTATTAAACATTGTATTTGGCGAGTTAAAAGTCTACTAGCCACAAGTCAGAGTTGGCACATTATGGTGCCTGATAAGGATCTCTTTTTACAATAATACAATCCTTCAATTCTTTATTCTATTTACAAACACCAAAGTACAACAAAAACTAATTTCAAACTTGGTCCTTTTTGAACGTCTAAACATTTCTAATTGCTTCCACAGTAAGCTGACCTCTGTGTTGTGAAGAACCCACATGGGAAATGTTAGTTGTATAATGAAAACACAGGAATACAGTTGAACTCACAAAGCGCTGATAACTAGCTGCAAAATCATTGTGTTGATGTTTTTGTTTTTGAATTGTGATAATCTTTGTTTTTTCCTTTCCGCGCCAAAAGTAAACTGATTGCGATCTTGATAAATTAAAAATTTTATATATTTTTTTTTTTTGTTAAAATCGTGTAAAATGCTCATTAGGAATGAAAAAAGGAGTTGCAAATAATGTTTTTTTTTCACAGTTCACAGTTCACAGTTTTCAGTTTTATATTCTAACAATTAGCAACAATGTTCATTTTGTTTGTATAACCAAAACAAAACAATAACCAGCTGTTCTGAACATACAGAACACAAAAACAACCAGAACTCAGAAATTGTAACACACTATGGAAACAACATAGGATGGAATGAATTTGATGTGGATGGATGTTTTGATCTAAGAAATCCAATAAATTTTGTCTAAATCAGTTGTCGATAGTCTCTTATTGTTTGTGTCCATTTGTTTTGCGTTTAAGAATTCTGTCAATTATTTAAGTACAGGATAGTGAGTGGTCAATGGCGTAAACTTAAAATTGTTATGTATAGATTGATCCTATGTAAAACTGAACAGCAGCATCCTTGTCTTAATCAGTTTGCCAGATCTTACTGCTCTTCTCATAAAAGATATTCAATTATAATGATTCTTTAATTATCTCAAAAAACTTTTGCTATGATTTTCTTGATTGAATGTGTTTAACTAAACCATCTATTTTCAGTTTGTAGAATCTTTTTTTAATTCAAAAATGGCAGAAAGACTTCTGTGCCTCACTGTCCGCTGTGTGTCCTGTTTTCAAAGTTTCTACTCTACAAAGTGTGTTAATTTATCCAATGTGTTTCACTGCATACGAGCATATGTACGAGTATCTAAAAATTTTTATATTTATCTATGTCTAATATAGAAATTAATCGAATCATAGAATTGAACCTCTTTTTAGGGTTCCGTACCCAAAGAGTTCCAAATGTGCAGAGACTTCGTTGTCCGTCCGTCATTGGGTCATATCTCATGAACCGTAGTAGCTAGAGAGTTGAGAGTTTCACAGAATGTGTAGTTCTATCCGGTCATCAACAACTAATAATAAAACTAAAATATTTTCACAAATTTAAAGGGGTCCCCCATGCAAGAAACATTTTGTTTTGTATGGCAGCTATACGATCCAGTAACCCCACTTTAAATTAAGACGGTTGGTGGCTATACATCAGAAACTTATATTATCGAAATTTCAGTTAGATCGGACCACTAGGGAGGATACCGCCCATACAAACCCCCATTAAAATTCAGGTTCTTATTAGAAAAATTAGTATTTCTCTAAAGTTTTTGTTTTTGTCCCTTTCGATTAAAATAATAAAGAAAAGGCTATTGAATGAATTTTATCCCAATTACAAATAAAAAACTCATTCACTCAATTCTTGTTCACTTCTGCTTAAGTTCTGGTTCTGTTATTTGTTCGTTTCTTAACTGTCTTAACATTTCTTGCTGTTTTTACTATTTTGTGAATAAACTTTTTGAAATAAGTTCAAGTTTTTATGGAGTTCATTTTTGTGAAGTACTTTATCCAATAACAATGGTAACAGTGTTAACTGATAGTCAACAACAAAAAATACCAAATTGTACCTTAACCACTCACCCTCGTACTATTCTGAATAAATGAATGAATGAATGAATGACAGACAGATAAACAGACAAAAAGACCGAAAGTTGAAAAGAAAAAAATAAAATTTGTGCTGGTTCTTTAAGTTCTTTCGTTATTTCTTCTTTTTTTTTTTTATATATTTTTATGTATATTCAGTTAAAGTTGGCTTGAAGTTGGTTAGTTGGTTTGGTATTGGCTGGTGGTGGTCGTGGGTTGGTTTTGTATGCTTGGATACCCTTTTTCTAAAAACTTATTCTTACTGTTGCTGTAACAAGACAACGAAGACGGACGCGACGATGGTTGAATTGTGGTTTACATTCTCTTTATATTGTGTATATAAAAGTATATACCATATTTGCTGTTTTTGTTGTACTTTCGCTCATAAATCTTGCAGAAAAGAAATTGCCCACAAATGTTGTTCGTTGGTTGCTGGTTGCTGGTTATTATATTGCGCCGCTGCCACTGGTTGTTATTGTTGCAAATGTTGTTGAAATTGTTCATTGTTGTTGCCACAATTTTTAAGATTTTTCTTCAACGTTTCACCTTCTTCTTCTTCTTTCTCTTTATCATTTTCATCACCATCATCATCATCATCATCATCACGATCATCATCATTGTATTTTCAGCTCTTATTAGCTCTTAAAACAACTCAACAACAACAAAGTAGCACAAGACATAAATATTAAAGCGATTTTTTATTTTATTTTATTTTGTATCTTTTTTGTTTTATTTGTGTTTTGTTGGCAGTAAGTTGCTGTGTTGGTTTGGTGATGGTAGAGTATTTTGGTATCTTTTGTGCTTGGGTGTGGGTGTGGATGTGGATGTATGTGTTGCTGCAACCAAAATGTGAAGGTGTCTTCGTCATTATTATTATTATTATTTTTTCTTTAGGCTTCTCGGCTTTCCTGCCACAAAATGGCGTCAGCGTCAGCAACCTAAAAAAAATTATGAAAATTTCACCAAAATTTTAACAACAAAAAAGAATCTTCATTCTTCCACTGTGATGTAGTCATTCAAGACATTGAAATTTAATGAATTTTACTTCTTGTATTTCTTATTATTTCAATTTTTAATGGACTTTGGGTTTTGGTAAATGTGGCAAATTATTAAAGCGGATGCCAATGGTTTTGTTGTCTGTTACCTTATTTTCTTTCTTCGTCATTTCTTTATTTATTTAAACGAAATGCATGCATCCAATAGAACTTGAGATATTCCTTTGAGATCAACCGCTTTTCAGCATGCAACGCGCGAAACCTTTCTATTTTTGTGGTTGAAAATTTTCTTTATTCTAATGACGTAGGTTTTCATGGTTTTTTTTTTTGTTTGGTTTTGGGTTTGTTGTTTGCCTTTCAAATGTGAAACGCAACGCATTTGGCTCAATTGTAGGCGTCTTAATTGTTGCTATTTCTGTTCGGTTTTTCTTGTCATTTCTATGGATGCTTAGCAACTGTGAAAACCTTTTCAGAGAAGATATAATTTAAAATTATTTTTAATGCTAATTTTGTGTGTCTTCAACCATCAACAATTATAAAAAACATTTTATATCAGCTAAAGAGATAATAAGATCAATACGAGTAACTTGTCTTGATGTTTTGTTTATCTAGTATGTCGTTTATTCTTCTATGTATTTCAATGACAAACTTTATGTTGAATAAAAGACAAGCAACATAAATGATATTACTAACATAAATGTACATTTTATTTATATTTATACGCCAAGTTATTAAAAAAAAACAAGTAAAAAGAAGGTTAACTTCGCCTATGCCGAAGTTGATATACTCTTCACACACCCTTGGGAAACGTTTTTGCCTACTCTTCTATGATTGAGCATTCAGAAATATTTCATTATTGATTTGACTTACAATATACTTAGGGTTTAGTCAGTACACAAATAACATTTCAATACTGAGACGGAAATATTTCTACGGGAGCTTTGCGATCCAGTAATTCTAGGGTCTTGAAATTTACACGATTAGTGAAAATTTGTCAAAAAGCGCAAAAGTTTTTCTAATTTGAAATTGGGTTTGTATGGGAGCTATACGATCCAGTAATTCTAGGGTCTTGAAATTTACGCGTTTCATGGATATTGCTTGGAAACTTATAGTATTTAAATTTTAGTGCAATAGGACGAAGAAAAATTTTTTTTTAATAAGAATATGAGTTTAAGTGGGCGGATCACCTAGTGGTCCGATATGGTTCATTTCGACTAATGTACTGCGTATAGTACAAAATTTCAGCTCTCTAGCTCAAAAACTGAGGGACAAAAGGGCAGACGGACATGGCTTGATCAACTCGTCCCGTTACAAACTTCATGACAAACTTATTGAACTGTTAATCACTGCGTTTCGAGTATAGAAAACAAAAAAACACAATAGTAAACTGAATATTGAAATGAAAGTTTCATGCAAGATGTCACGTAGGTTTGTTGGAACAATAACACTTACTAAATATCTTTGTAAGACTCTCTACTCCGGGGCTTTCATTAAATACTGTTTTTATTTTATAGGTTGACATAATAAATTTTACAATTTTCTCTACTAGTTGCAATCATTTGGGTGGAGCAAATTAACAGTAAAAATAGTACCTTCTAATATTTTACTTTTATTATGTTACAAATTCTTAACTAATTTTATAGTTTTTATTTACGTGTTTTTCAGTCTGCTTGATTTTCGTAAAAAAAAATAAATACGAAACATTAAATTTTAATCTAATTATAAATAAACATCTTCCCCACATAAACTTACAAAATGTTTTTGTTTATATATTTTTATAAGATTATTATATTTGAACCATATAAATTAAAGGAATCATCATCATCACGTACAATATTTTTGGAGGTCAAAATTATTATAATTCTATTATTATTTTATTTAAAACATTAAACCCAATATTTATTGTTAGACTTAATATACAATTTAAACGAGTACTAGATTTTGGGGCTTTCGACTCGTGATTTAATTATATTTATGTCTTATATATATATTTATGTTTGAGTACTTCAAAAGATTATAGAAATTGGAAATGTTAAGGGATGTAGGAGTTTTTAATAGTATGAATGGAACTTGGGCACCAAGAAGGCAAGTCCTGATGCTCCCAAAGTTTTGGCAGGAGGCCTACTGTCAGATCTGCTTCACAGAGAGGGCATGGACGGACTGTTCCGCTGAGAAGATGTTTGTGGGTATCATGTGAGGGTCCAAGATCAAAATTAAAAGGAATTAAGAAACCGAATCAACAATGTTATTCAGTAATCAGAAAATAATAAATACAGATCATTCAAATTTTTAATTTAAAATATATGAGTTCACACAATATTATATTTATTATTATTATTTATTGTTCCTTAAATTTTTAATACAATAAAAAACAGCAAATGTTGAATGAGTCTAAATTTTATAATTTTTGTTTTTCTTGATTATGGATGATGATGATAAGATAAAAGTCTTAAATTTTTCAACGGAAGTCTTTATCTATCTCACTGTCACTGTTATATCAAAGCATTAATTTTTAAGGTTAGTTGTCGGGATCCTTAGGTTCAGATTCAACGAACTCAAATTCAAAATTTAGAAATTTGAAATATCATGTAATTTCTTTTTTCTTCAGTTGGCAGAAAGTATTGTATTTTTGGCTTCCACAAATATTTTTTTTAACTTTCTATCAACATAACATATTAGACCTACATAAGTGTTATGAAATGTTGTATTATTTTGTATACAATTTTTGCATTAAATCGTCAATTCGCATAATTGATTATAAAAAGAATGAAATCATTTTCTCGCTAACCCCATTATTATAATTTTTATTTTATTTGCCCCAAAAATATTTGTCGCGATGTGGGCAAAATACTTGTATTATGTTTAATGTCAATTAAATTCGTCGCATAAATCTAATTGAGCAAACAGACATTTTTTTTTCCTCTTGATTGTTTTCATGATTCCAAAGCAACTTTTTGTTATCATTTGAAAGCAAATTATCAGAAATATAATTTCGTAATATTGTTTTTTGATTCATTCTGATTTTTTTTAATAAATGGAAATAAATATAAGTATTATTGTGGAGATGTTCGATGATTACTTGGATGGAGCTTCACATTGTGTTTTGGAAGACTTGAATCACTCCAAGAAACGAAAGAAAATGAAAGAATGTATAGAAAAGAGTGGGCATTATTTCAGTTCGAATCAGGGTGTAGCGAAGCCCACTGCAGGTTTTGCATTACATAAGTTTTTGATTGCTCGGAAAAGCACAGTATACTTGAGACATCCATCGTAGTAATCAACAAAGAACGAACAATTCCTGTTGTGCGGTCCCATATCAGCGAAAGATTTCGTGAAGAATTTTTACAATATTTCACAAACGAGGGAAAGATCAATTTTCAATACAAATTCATATAAAATGCAAATGAAAGATGTAATTTTTGAATTGAAATAAAAAACGAAATTGTTAGATTTACATAGCGAAACAAGTGAATCATCAATAGTGAGGAAAAGAATCTCTTGTTGAAGATCCCGTTTATGTTTTCTTCGTTCCAATTTGTCCATGCCTTCCATGAATATGCAATTGAAAGCACTAGGCACCTAAGCGGCATCATAAGTAGAAAGTCTACGCAGTTCACTTACAATGAATTCTGTAATTCTGTTCTTTTAAAGACGTCATTATATCAATAATAACAGAAGAAGAACTTTTTTGTTTGATAGAGAACTGTCCACTTTAACCATTTCATAGTTTTTAGACAAATCTGTAATACAAAATGACAATAAATTTGTGTGCCATTATTTGGTTTGCAAAACATTTGCAAGGGCGGGGGGTTTGCTCAAACATTTGTTCACATCCAGAAGTGTGAAAGTAGCTTGGCTTGTTGCTAACACTAATTGTTTAAGAAATAAATAAATAAATAATTAATTTAATTTAATTAAAGTAAAAACATTAAAAAATGTAAATATGCTTGAATTAATGTGTCTGATACATTTATAAGAGTATTTATTGTATTTGTATGTATATTTCGTAATTTATATGACAATTTATGGCATTTGATTATATAACAACAAAACATATTTGTCAAAAATTATAATGAATCTCATCTGAGTATGAAAACAAAATTAATCATAAATAAATTTGGCAGCTGTCATTCATGATTTTACGTTTTATTTGCAAGATACATATACATTATGATGTAGCATATCATCTTAACCGTAGTTATAGTATAACATCATCGTCATCATCATCATCATCATCATCATCATCATCATACATATATTTTTCATGTTTAATGCACTTCTGTATATACATAAGTCAAGATACAAATACATATGAATTTTATATAAAATATCATACTCACTCATATGTAAATTGTCAATTAAAGACTAGTAAAAGCGTTGTGGGGAAGGAGGGATTACCAATTGACGACTGCCGTCGCCAACTTGAGCCGATTAAACCTGGTTATGTGTCCCTGCTCTGATTTTTCAAGCGAATTACGTATTTTTGCAATTTATTTTATTTTTCTCACATGATGATATTCGAATTAATTGAAAGGTTTGTTATTGGAATGGAAATCTGTAGCAGACAGAACCAATGATTTGACCTCAAGGAGTGAGTAGTTTATTAGCATTAAAAACATTTGAATTTTGTATGTATTTTTGCTGAGATTTTTAATGTATTCTATAAATACAAATTTCATTTGAAAATATTATTATTTTTTTTTTTTGTAATTAATAAAAAAATTCCTAGAAATTTTCATTAAAAAAGAAACCAGATTATTGATATAACAGTTTTATTTATTTTACATAGAACTGAAGTTTTGCAAGAGAAAAATATCAACATTGGATATGCTAAGTTCTAAGAAAATGTTATGTTTTGAATCTAACGAAATGTGCGAGTAAAATTTCTAAATAATAAATTTTTCTTGAAAACACTTGTTTCACTTGATAAGTTGAATTGTATTATTATGATACAATAAATAATAATACTGATACTGATGAATAGATAAGCGAGTGATATTCATAGAGTGACATCTCAAAATGAGCAATCAGAGATAATCCAATAGAGATAAAGTTAAAAGATGTTTTGGAAATTTTATAAAATAAACATAAATATTTTACTCGAAATTGTATTGATGAATCATGATTGTTAGTAATAAAAACAAATATTGTATATCGATTAGAAATTCCAGTTTTATGTATGCTAATTTTAAAAAGTCTTGTTTCAATCACAGACCTCTCATATGTCTGTCATTCAAACATCATGATGTGGTGGCCTGAAAGTATGATAATGTTAATTTGAATTAAATGCTTCGCATATATTCATAAAAAATTTTTCCATTAAGTAAAGAAATATGATGACGAAATTAAATAAAACTGAAAAATTCTTGTAAATTTTGGTTTTCGGTTGGGTAAAAACTAAACTCAAAACTGAAACTGAAGTTGAAGTTGAAACTGAGTTAAATTTGGTTCCATGGTTAAATGTGGCAATTTGTCAACATACTCGTACAACTTAAATATTTGTTTATTAATTTGGATTACGAAAATAAAACTGATTTGTTTCATGTTATTTTTACCTCTTCACGGATTACAATATTTTTTATTTGCGACTTGCGACATTTTAATTAGCAAATCTCCACACGATGAAGTAAGTCTCTCCGTCTCTCAACAGGCCACAGGCCTCCTATATCCATTCATCGTGTTTTTGACAATATTTGACATATATAATTAGCTTTAAGTGCTACTTATTCGTTTGCTGATTTTTCTTATTTGAATTGACTACAAAATGCAAATTTGCATTATTCAGTTTGTTTATTCATCATGGACGAAGTGACAGAACCAGTAGAAAAAAAAAACCCCAAACTCTTATGTTATATTGTAATTACAAACATGCGCCATTAATTTAATGGTATATTCACTTTCCTGTCCCCCCTCTTTCTCATATACTTATCTTAATAAATTTTAATGGAACTAAACTAATTTATATTTTATTTCTCTTCTTATATTACAGGTAAAACTAATACAATAATAATATAGATGAATATGACTGAGTGACTGATTGACTAAGTAAATCAGTGAGAGTGAGTAAGTAAGTATTCATCATCAATCAAACTTTGTTATTACAAATGCATGTGTACATATTTACTTTCAAAGTACAGTCAGAAAAAGTGCGAGATTATATTTATAGTATGGTATTGTATTTTGAATGTTTCGCCCTCTGGGATTATGATTTTTGTTTTGTTAATGTTATATTGTTGTTTATCACTTAAATTTAATGAAATTAACAATAAACAACATAAACACAAAATCAACAACACAAACTCATGGTTGTTAACTTTCAAAAACGTGTCTCAAATAAAATATTAACTGAGTGGCAATCGATTGATGATCGACAACTAAAGTCAAGTCAAGTCAAGTTAAGAGTGAGTGAGTGTGTTGAGCCAAAGACAAGTCTCGACTCAAAATGAATCAAATCAAAGTGATTCGATCGAATAGCGTAGAAAACAGGTCGAATCGAACCAAATCAGACCAGATCGATCTGATCACCAGATCGTCGACGTCAATTGTTAAAGATCAGAACTCGTTTTCTGACAATGCTTAAGTCACGCAATTTTAATGTTTGACGTTTTAAGTTTGCGTTTTAATTTCTTTCACTCGATAAATTCTCATTTAATTTCATTTTATTTTATATATATTTGGAGAGAATTTGCCTCGATCGGTCGTCGGTTATTGCCACAAATGGAGGTCAAGAAAAACTTTATGTATGCAAGAAAAGTGATAAAGTTTGTTGAAAATATCGCTCACGCATATGAAATGAAGAAGGAGAGCAACTTCATAATCATCTCATCTCTCATCCGCAGCAAAGTAAAACAAGTTCTGATGACAATAGGCCTTTGACGTCAATGATTTTTCGTATTTAATTTGAAACCAATTCTCCAGTCATTTTTCCAATTCCTTTCTCTGTATTTCACAGAATGTCAGTTGTTGCTGAAGAATAGTAAAAATAAACCAAAAAATCATAAACAACAAAAGAAAACCTTCTGGTGGTTAACTGCTTGTGTTTCTCATTGTTATGGTTTGGCAAAATGATGATTATGATGTTGATGATGATGATGATGATGATGAAGAAGTATCTTCTCTTTGTTGTCAGCTGTTTCATTGTTTGCTACTGTGTCCCTTTTTTTTTTTTTTTGAGCTCACACAGATACACGCATTCTCACTCTGACACAAACGCATCTGTTTATTATCTTTTTATGAGTTGTCGTGTTTTTACTGTATAGAGCACAGAGTCCCGTATAGAAATAAAATCTATATAAATTGGGTTAACAAGTGTTAATGGACAATAATAACAATACAATACAACAACAACAACAGCAATAATAACAACAACACCAACAACGAGACGACAACTCAATATTTCTATATTTAAGTTAAATTGATGACTGACGTTGGCAACAATGATGACGGACGACTGTACATGTGTATTTTAGTGGTGCTCTAGAATCTTATAACAAATATCAAAAATACTGGGAAAATTTTATGGAAATGAATTGAAATCAACTGAAATTAAATTACGGAATTATACATATTATTGTCCTATTATGTTTACTCTTTTAAAACTAAATTCAGTAGGTGTATTCGAGAGGAATAGAATCGATTTCCGTGATCATCCGTCTGTTTCTATGCAACTAGTCTCTTCTATCTTAATATTAACATATAGATGACAACTAGATTCCGATTACTGGAAAAGGTCGTCACGTGGTGAATAGTATTATAAGTTTGTCTTGTCTTCTATCCTATCTATCAATCTTATTAGCAAAACCCTAGAATTCCTGGATCGTAGAGTTCCCTTACAAAAATTTCAGTTTCTTTACCCTAAGCATACGTCAAATCAAAAATGAAATATTTCTGTATGCTAAAACATATGAGCGTATGCACAAACGTTTTCTAGGGGTGCCTTAAGAGTACGACAACTGTTTTTTTTTACTAAGGTTACGCTATCCGTCCATCCTCCAGTCTTCGGGCCATATCACATAAATCGTAATAGGTAGAAGGTTAAAATTTTGACAGAATGTGTGGTTCGATTTTTCATGTTTAAGACTATAGTTCTAGCAATTTTCACAAAAATCCCCCATATAATCAATGAATGTTTACACGATTTTGTATGGAAACCTTTTTTTTTTTTTTGTTTTTCTTCGGATATTTAAATGGAACTTCAAAACTCGATTTGAATTGCTAATTTTGACACACACAAAATATGGAAATATGAGTGGTACAAGATATGTTATCTTCGGTAGAATAAAATTAATACGTATAATATTGCGACTTGTTTTATGGTAATATTTATTTAGATTCATGAAAGCTTTCATACCATTGTACATATATTGGTACATTTTTCTCGGTCACAATATGTGCTGCTGGAAAGGTTACAAAAAAATGAAATCATTATAAGAAATAGAACAAAGAAGCGATAATAGGATGATTATGGTTTCATAAAAGAGAGAAAGACACTCGTGCGACTAAATCAGGAAATGTTTTATAAATTTGCATTAAAAATTAAACATTCTTACTTACCACCCATCAATAGACTTAACGCACATCAACACATCCATCCATCATAAACCATAGTATAGAAAGACAATTATAAGAGAGTATAGAAAATAGAGTAAAGAGATACATACAAGTATGTATGTGTAGGAGAGAAATGCGTCACAACGCATTAAATGCAATTATAGGAATTCATTCAGTAGAAACGCGTGAGAGGTGAAACGTAGAGCGCTCGTTCTAGCTCACTGCAAGTTGTCGATTGTGTTGACATCGGTTGGTCGTCGGTCGTATGAACTCAATAGAGACATAGAGGCACAACAACATCTCATCACCCTCTAGAGCACCCATCGCTATCGCCATCGCCATCGCCATCGCCATAACCAACGTCAGTTGCCAACTCAGCATGAAACGCAATGATTACATCTACAGTTCAGTCGCAGTCGCGGCCAAGTTAAATTTAAACCCGTAAACTGTTCATTATTCTTCTCTTGCTCCTCCATCCGTCGGTTCGGTTAAAGAATCTTGCATAAAATTGTGTAACAAGAACGAACCACAAATATCTACGTGTATAGTGATGAGCTCGTGACTTGTTAAAGATCTAATTATATCGTGATACAAAGAAACTTATCTCAGAGATACCCATCGCTAGGCTTCAAGACTTAAAGCACAACTTTGGATTTATATGGGGTGATTGGGTGGTTGTTTGGTTGGTTGCTTCAATTGGTTATTTGGCGTCATCGGTCCTCAATGCAACAGCTAATCATCGACTTTTCATTAAATTGTCTATTGGGTTAGCAGTGGCTGCCAAGGAGAGAGTGCAAATGAATTGAATTGGATTGAAATGAATGGAAATGAATTGAGTAAGGGATTTGTGCTGAGGTGCCCTTCGGTATCGAATATGGGGGAAAAATATCAATCAGCAGTAAACAATTTTATTAAACGGAAACAAAGAAAAGGAAAAAAACTAAAGATTTTTATATCCATCGATGTACAATGTTTTTTAATAGAGAAGCTACGACAGTCATTGGTTGAGATAATCATCATTTTGTGGGATGACTTGAAGGAATGGTTTAATGTAGGAAGAAAATTCATTACACAATTTTTTTTTTACTTATTTATTTTTTTTTCCAGTGTATTTGCATTGAAACAACAATTTGTTGTTGGTGTTGTTGGTAATGACTAAGTGTTGTTTATTTATTTATTTATTTATATTTTTCCACACAATTACGAGATACACACTGACAAATCCCCATCACACCCTTTCTTATTCATTCGTTAGATTCATTAAGTCGTTAACTTGCTCGATCCGCTAAAAACTGAATTTTTTTAATTGTATTAAATTATTGTAGCTAATTCATCATGACAGTGCGACGTCATTTGTTTACTTCATTGGAAAATCATATAATATTATAAATAACAATAATAATACAAAATCAAAAACCAAGCTTTCTTTCTATGTATTTACATACACCTATCCCCCGATTTACACGGTACTCGTTTTACACGTTTTCGCTCTTACACGGTTTTCCAAATAAGTTTTTTTTTTTTTTTTTGTCGCACTCTACTAAATGCTACTGTGTTTGAACACGTGCGCTGTGTACACATCTCACGGGGATTCCCGAGCTTATGTGCTGACTTGCTGCACATGCACACTGTGTCTGTATTTCTTCGCATAAAATTAAAGTTTTATCTACGGAAAATTGTATTTGAGTGAAAAAAATGCCTGAAAGGACTTATGTCTCAAAATTTTATAAATCGGCGGCTAGTGGTCATAAAGCAGCAAAAGATCGCATAACAATTCTTTTCTGTAGCAATGCTTCAGGAGATTATATTATGAAACCATTAGTGATTAACAAATCAAAAATGCCCCGTGCCTTTAAAGGAGTAAACATCAATAATCTTCCCGTTTATTGGAGGGCTAATAAGAAAGCGTGGGTTACTGCTGCAATGTTTACTGAATGGTTTCATGAATGTTTTATCCCAGATGCCAAAAAATATTTAGGTTCAAAGGGATTGCCTTTTAAAGTGCTTTTGTTAATTGACAATGCGCCGGGTCACCCACAAGATCTAGAATATGAGAACGTTGAAGTAAAATTTTTACCAAAAAATACAACTTCATTATTACAACCATTGGACCAAGGCATAATTTCTACTTTTAAAGCTTTGTACATAAAACGAGCCTTTACATATATTTTGGAACAAATGGAGAAAAATGAATCTTTAACAGTTATTAGTGCTTGGAAAAATTTTACAATATTAGACTGTGTGAAGCATATCGCCTTATCATACACTGCGATTATTAAGCAAACAACGCTCAATAGCTGTTGGAAAAAATTGTGGCCAAATGTAGTCAAAAATGAACATTCCATTTCAACGTTAAATGATGAATATTCGCAGATAGTACAGATGGCGCATTCATTGGGCGGAGAAGATTTTGATGATTTTACTGATGATGATATTGCAGAGTTAATGGCTGATAAAGAACTAAGTGAGGATGATTTAGTTAACTTAGTTTGCGAAAGTGAGTCTGACAAATCTGATGAAGAGGAATTAGTACCAGTAACATTCACTGCTAAAGTCATCCGCGAAGGACTCGCATTGGGAAGAAAGCTGGGTAATCATTTTATACAAAATGACACAAACGTAGAAAGGGCTTTACGATTCCAACGTGACATAAATCGCTGCTTGGCTCAATATGAAGAAGTTTACAAAGATCTTACAAAAAACTCGAAGCCGAATAACCGATTTTATTACCACCTCTCAGAATGTAAATATTTCTGCTTCAAACATCGAATCGGCACAAATAACTTCGAGTGATGAAAATGAATTCCAAACCGGCGATCCCGAAAAAAAGAATAAGAGTAATTTCCGATAGTGATGAAGGATAATAAAACACCTTTGGTTTTATTTTTTGTTCTTCTGTTACATGCATTGTAATTAAATAAAAAAACAGTGTTTCCGTAATATTTTACATATTTTAACCATTCAATGCATTCTATTTTTATTTCTGTGTGCACCTAAAAATACTGAAAAAAATCACAACTGTTAAATAGCAAAATTATGCATTTTCTGCAAGCTTTTCGATTTACACGGTTTTGACTTGAAAATTTTTACTTTTCGATTTACACGTTTTTCCCAGGAACGTATCTACCGTGTAAATCGGGGGATAGGTGTATTTTGTTTTTTTTTTTCTTTATTATGGCACTGCTTTGAATAATTGAAAATGTGGTTTTCTTCATTGTATAAAACTGTATATACACTTCATTTACAATCGTTTGTAGAAGGTGTATCATGATTTAAATTTGATGTCTGTAACGTATAAGAAATAGGAGAATTGTTGAATGATCATATACTATACTAATCCTCCTGTACCTTTGAAATACATTACTGATTTTTCACTAGACTTTCAAAAGATCTACGTTTAATCATAGATCTATTGGGAATTCAGTCTTGATTAGGAATGTACTTTGAACCTAAGAACTGACGGTTTGTACATTAGAGTTGATCTTACATTGTTAGAACCATATGTGTTGTTCACTTGTGCCAATAAGCTACGACCATGCTATCGATTGAAAGTGCTACCAGGGCTGCCAAGGTTTCTCAATTGCTGCCTGAATGCTTCTTTATTTTTTGTTGCGCGTTGACACAAAACAGCTGATGTTGATCTTAGTTACATTCACATTGTAAACGTTTTGTTGAAATTTTTAGTAAAACACGTAGCAGATATGAAAATGAGAGTTGCAAGAACTATTTGCAAACATTGCAAAATGTTCTTAATCATGTATTTTCCACAAATTTTACGTTTGAAATACGCATAATCAACAGCTGTTTTCCAGCGAAACAACAATATGAAAGCAATATGAAAATGTTTTTTAGGCAAACAACTTTCTCAGCACTGTTAAAAGGGCAATCAAGGGCCTCCTATTATTGAAAACATTGGTTTTTTTTAAAGCCATTTCATGTGAAGCGTATACAAGCTTTATTAAGACCAAATTACTATAAAGTAATCTTCTCATTTAGCTCCACAAATTACTGGCTTATGACAGACTCTAAATGGATTTTATTTGTTTTGATTATTGTTGTTGTTAATGTTTGATTTTTAGTGGCACTAATTAATTCAGTTGTTTTTATTTTTATTTTTCAAAAGGCGGAAATTTTAATGTCGTCGTTTGTTGTATTAAACTTGAAGGTTGAAAAACTTTAAACAATCAAAAAACTGCAACAATCATTCAAAAAGTAGTAAAGAGCATCAACAAAACTGAAGACCAATATAGCCGTTTATAAAATTAATTTTCCATTATTAAAATGATAAATTTATTATTTATTTATTTATTTATTCATTCATTCGCAAAGCAATCAAACAAGAAATGAATATTAAAAAGTATTGTATAAAAAGTAAATAAATAAAAACAAGATAAATTAATAACTTCGGGACCACCCCACCGACCGACCACATGCTTTTCATATTAGAATAGAAATACATTAAAAAAAAGTTATAAAATAAAAAGTTTTACATACAAAAACTATTTTTTTTATTAAAAATAGATTTATTTATTTATTGGTCTGATGGGATCATTTTTTAAAAATGTACTGTATTTTATTGTATGTCAAGATTGATTGTATGTCTTCTCTGAAAGATACTTTTGTGTTCGTTAAGAAATGTAGTATTTTCCCTTATAAAACCCCATAAAACTTAGTTTCGCTTCCATTGCATTTAATTGAATAGATGTTAAAAAGGAGGACTAGTTTGCCTAGAACTAGAGGCTCTTATGAAAACCCACATGAACGATAATGTAATGAAACTTACGATTAGATTAGACTTAGCAGTTTAATAATGACACATGGGATCAATCCCCTTTTATCTTATGAAGTCACAAACTTAAAACACTAAGAAAAATTAAAAATTGGTTTTTACATTTCAAAAAAAATCTCTTAAGTATTAATAGATCCTTCTGGGGGATATGGAATATTTTTAAATCATTTTCTTGTTTTAATAATTAATTTGTAAATAAATTGTTGTGGTCTGTGTTAGTAAAGGTTTCTCGGCAACGTCAAAGTCTTAAAAATAAAAAATAAAAGAAATACATAAATGAAATCGTGCATCATTTTATGCAAATCAACTTTTCTTGGCAGCACCTAAAATGAAAATTTAACCTGTCTATCCAAACTTACATATATGTCCGTTTTTCATTGGGACTGGTCTGGTTTAGTCTCACTGGCTGGCAGTTTGGCGCCTTGGCTAGCTAATTCACTGTCTGTTTGTTGTTTTTGGAATGACGACAATTGCATTAAATTTGGCGCATCGCAGATAATTGCGCAAGAAAAGAATTTCACATAAAAATTTATACAAATTTAAAACTAAGAAAATGAAAAAAAAAAAAAAAATAATTCACATATTCATGAAGACGATAGTAAAAATTTCATGTTGTTCTTAGCATTTTACAAAATAAAACAATTTTATACATTTTAAAAATTGTGAAAAACGCATCGGTATTATCATTTTGTCTTGATGTTTGTACACACATTGTAAAGCAGATAGAGTAGATATAGATCAAAGAGTCGCGTCTCATTCGTTTAATGTTAATAGATGATTCTTATATTGCCATATGATGTTTTAGTCAAAGTTCACCGATTACTGGAAGAGGTAGCACGTTTATAGAAATCTATGTTAATTAATATAAATTTGTATATGGAAAACTTTATTCTCTTTTTACAAAAAAATTAAACCGATACGGAGATTAATTATAGTCAGTTCATAAGAATCTGTTTTCACTCACTAGAGTCGAAGTGTCTCTACTGGGGATATTTGCTAAAAGTATCTATTTGTGTAAAAGGTCTATTAGTTTCGGTGGAGCTGAAGTACTGTTGATGTTGTTTTATTTTCATAATTCAAAGTTTACTCTTGTACTTTACTCTACTCTGTTGTGTTGTGTTGTGCTCTGATTTGTTCTTTCTTCATTGGCATCATCATCTCAGTTGGCAACTTCCGTATGATGATGTCGTAGTCTTGGTCGTTTTTCTCATTTATATTTTAATTTACAAATCCACGTCAACTTGTGGATATTTGTGTGTGTTGACTATCACAAAGTTTGAGAAGATGATGAAGAAAAGAAAAACTCAATCTGAAGCGTGACTTATTAAAATGAATTTAATTTAAAGTCGTCGATATTGGATGAAGTCAATCTATAAGTACATTTTAATAAAACTATAGAAGATAGATGCACATTGAGCTGGATGAACTTTATTGTAATCGCATTTGTTTTTGTTTTGTTTTGTTTGAACTTTTCGGTTTGTTTGGTTTCTTTTTTAGTATTGTGCAATATATTTCGTGGTTCCATTATGGGTTCTTTTGCTTTCTTTATTATTGATGTGGCGCATTGTTATTGTTTTTTGTTTTTTTTTTTTAAGAATTAATAATAAAAGAACAAAATAAAGAGTTTACCATTTGTCCAAAGAGGCTTTTTCCCATTTGCTTTTTGCTTGTTTAGTTTAGTTTGTTTCATGTTATGGCTGTCTTTTGCTTTTCCTCTGTAGCCATTTATAAATCTAGCTAACTAACTAACTTTCTGTCTTTTCATAGTCAACATTGCCAACACTACCGTTCATTTGTAGAAATATGTAGCTATAAGATACACTACACATTTATACAGACTATTGTACATAAATGGATTGTTGTTGGTATTATACTAAGTTTGTAGCCAAAGTGCAGCCACTCGTCTAGTCACCGTCGTCGTCATCATCATCATCATCATCATCATCATCTTGATTGTGACTGCTTCAAAGGGAAGGCAGTGGCAAAACGAATGCTGCTGTCAACCCACTTTGTGTTACATAGCGGCTGACAGAAAGGCAGGCAGTCAGGCAGACACAGACAAATAAACAGAAGTTTGGATATGTAGAAAGGCATATAGAGTGACGGCGGATAGATGGACGGAGGGAGGGAAGGACAGTTGGACGGATGCATGGATGGATGAGTGAGTGAATGAGTTGGTTGAGACAAATGCGGCGCCACTTGGCAGCCCACTCGAAAGAGCAAAGTGAAACTCACAGTAAAACCAGCGTACATTTTACACGGCACAATGTTGTTTGTTGTCGTCATCAACAATATTTTGTTGCTGTTGTTGTTGTTGCACTGCTGAAGTTGTTTGCAACCTAAACTCGTTACTCGTTTGCCTAGAGTTTCCAGAGTTTCTTAAACTTTTTCGTTTGGAAATTGAACAATTCACAGACTAATAATTATTTAAGAAACTCTGGCTTAGACTCATCTACTATGTAGTTAGTTGTCTGTTTGTTCAACTAACTTTGCCTGTCTTCTTGAGCTCCCCTACATGCGCCGAACTCTGTTGGCGAAGAGCTTGCCTGGCATTTGTATCTGTAGAAACTCAAACACGCACACACCAACAAATACGTATAATGTTTAGCTTCACATCACTTGAGTAAGTGAACGAATGATTGACTAAATGAATGAATGCGCCTCACTCACTGACTGAACTGAATGTGTGAGTCACAATATTGTTTCTTTTTTTTTCTATTTTTTATTTTCCAACTTCAGTTTCTTGCCCCCTTTTAGCAATCAATACAATTTTGGCCAACTTTTCATCTAAAAGCCACTGCCATTAAATTGAAGAAAAAAGGCTAAAATACAAATTGTTTTATTATATTTTTGATGCTTTCCATTCCTCCGTTCAATCTCCGTTCAATCATGATGTCAGCTCGCTCATAAGCAAATATAATACACACATCTGAAGGCACTTGTTCCCCTTCATCGGTATTTCATTACTCTAAGAATTTTCTCTTCCTTTTAATCTCACTTTCTTAGTTCCTATTAAGTGTTTTCCATGAAATATCACTATACATTTTGTAGGATGTAGGACCTAGAAAAGGTAGTTGTTTGATGCAAATTTGTTTATACTTTTGAAATTTCACTAAAAGAAAAATGAATGAATTTACAAAAAAACTGGGTTCATCACAGAAATACATATTTGTTCAGAAAGAATTATGATTAATCAGATTTCTGCAACCTGTAACTGTTTCTCTTTTGCATGAATATCTTTTATTATACAACAATTTTTTGAAATGTTTCCATTTGCATTGAAGCCATGAAATTTTCAGTAGATCCGAAATTAATGATTTTTCTTCTATTCCATTTTCCTTGTAATGCATCTATGTCTGTTTTTCTTCTTTTTATTCGTTTGACTACTAAAATACTTAAAGTACAATAGTTCCTTACCTCTAAAATAATAATTTTCTTTAGTTTCTTGGCATGTTTTATGGTAATTTATTAATGAACATTTCTTTTGATTTTATATCTCCATGAACTCATCAAGTGAACTCGTTCCTCGTTTCATATTGACCATCCCATCCCCATCTCTTGTTCTTTGACTCAGTGTGTTCCTTACTTCTCTCTACTCTTCCTCACTTGCAAATACTATACTCACTCAATCACTCACTCATTCTAACTCAATCTTATACGAGTATAGTGAGTCCGATTTTTTCGTTACAAGAAGTAATTTTGTTGAAGAGTTTGTTGTGTATGTATGCGTAAATTTTTATTATGGCAAAGTTAAGGAAATTTGCAGAGAGCCATTTCGTGTTGTGGCAAAATAATTCTGTAGAAATTTTCCAAAGAAAAAGAACGACGACCAAAATGAGCCAATTAACATTTCGGTACAATATCAAAAAGTTTTCCTTTTCTAAAGAAAAAGTTATTTGTTTTCACCTTAATTAATTAATTTTTGTTTTAAACATAAAATAAAACAAAGGGAAGTTACATTAATGAAATTAAGTTTACTGTGTGATTACATAAGAGAAATGAGGTCAATGAACTTTGTGCTACAACAATTTTAGATGAGAGAATATTAAAGAATATTGAAAATTTAAACATGAAACATGAAAAAGGTTAACTTTGATTTTACCAAACCTTAATTTTCATTAACATACATAATTATGTACTTTGAAAGTACATAATTTGAAGAATAGAATAGAAGCATATAAAATAAACTTACACTGAATTTGTATGGTTTATAATCGATTTGTATGATGGCTTTGTGTTTTAGTGGTCGAAGAATGACCAAGGTACTTTATGAATTCCTTGGTTTACGATTCCATGCTATTCAAACTTAATTAGACTACACTTTCCTATACTTTTGATGGATTCATTTCATTGTTCATAAAACCATGTTCAAGTTTCGTGGTTGGAATGATCCAAATTTTTGAATGTAATGAATTGAAACTAGACTAGGTTTATTGAGTTTAATGTATTAATCTGTATGGAAAGTATGGCTTTCAGTGGTTATATTATTGCAGCTAAAAGATATTTTGGATTATTTTTTGGTGTAAACTTCTCTAAATGTCATTTGAAGGTTATATTAATGTATTGGTATTCAAATAATTGTCACCGTGTAGTTCAGTTTTTGATCTGTTTACAGAAGAAAAAAAGATCAATGTCCCAAATCTTATCATAAAACCTTAAAAACAAAAAATCAAAGATTAATTTACAATGACAACTTTTACAACTGTAATTATGAATTTTATATTGTAGAAATTTTCATCTTCTTGTTTTGTAATAATAAAATTGCCATCGAAGTCTTTAAACCCATTTGGCACCAGAATTAAGGAAATACTTTTAACCCAAAATGTGAAGCAAACGCATTTCTTATTAATTTATTGTCAGCCTCCCTTTGTTTCGTATATTAAATTTAATATATTTTTAAATTTTAATTAACAATTGAAATATTTATTAAAAATATTTACATTTCATAATCCATTAAAAATATATACGAGTACAATAAGAAAGACAAGAACAAGAGAATGAAATAATAATTAAAAAATTATTGTTATTACAATATTTTAATTGTACAAAAATCTTTACAAAAATTCTTTGTTTTCTAGTCTGATAAATATTATTAAAGAAAGATTTTTTTTTTTTTTTTTGTAATTATGGAATATTCTTTTATTTCATGTATTTAATTAGATTTTTTCTCCCCTTCTCTTGTTTTCATTGTTTACTTGATTTTTGTTGTAAATTTCCATATGAGTAAATTTTATGAACTAAAATATATTTATGTAACTGCAAATTGTTGCTTTGTCTGGTTTCTGTTAAAGTATGTTCCACGTAGTATTTGTTGCATGATGATGGATGGAAACCATAAATAGAGGATGCAATAACAATAGAAATATGTATGTAATACAAAAAGATACAATACACAGATAGACAAACCGAAAGTATGTACGTACAATATTTGGATAGATGGATGACGACAGTGAAGATTTGTGTGCATATTTGATGTTTTCTGTGTTTTATATTACAATATACATATTTTTTGTGTTGTGTCAACATCAACAGTATTATTATTTTTAATGTTGTTGTTTGCATCATATGAGCTCTTTTTCTCTCTATAAATATTGATATAAATATATACATATTTCTTTATAGTTATTCAACAATTCTGCATTTGTTTGTGATTTTTTTAAATTCGCACTTCAAGTGCTGTCAGAGTTATCACTTGCAGGTTTAGTTTGATAAGTATTGCTTGCGTCTTGCTACTACATGTATATACATGAAATATGTGGAGTGTGTAATCAGTTACAGATAGACAGACAGACATCAACAGAAATAGATTGCATATAGAATTTTATAATAATGTTTTATATGTATAGTTGAGTAACAAAGGCCATCATTTTGATTTGTATATAATATATTGTACAATCGAATGACGGCATTCTTAACGGGGTACTGCATAATCGGGCTAATAGCTCCAACGAAACTCTCCAAGCTGTGGAGTTAAAGAAAAGACAAAAAGCATCCAACAACTCCTATTTGATGTTTATGTGGAAACATTTCTTCGAAGACCTAGACAGTGTAGCAAAACTGATATTAGGCCTACTATTGCTAGCGGCTGCCTAGTCTATTCTCCCAGGCATAACATTTTTCTCTCTTATGTTATTTTTAACTTAATAAATGTTTACCATTAAAATGTTTTGTAAATTTTAAATATTTAAATGAGTTGAGATTGTTGCATACGTTCCTCACACATACAAACTGTACACTTGATATTTTGTATACATTTGAAAAGCAACTCATAAATATGCGTTTACATAGAGTTGAGTGCCGCCTGACTTGGCCTGGTCTGCCACCATCAACTTAAATATATTAATAAAGAGTGAAGGGACTAAGAGGGTTGCAGAAGGGAGGATGTTGGAGGAGCGAGTCTAGTTGAATCGAGTATGCGCCATCTAGAGGCCGAGTTGAACGTGCCAACTCTCATGACAATAAGCACAATAACAAAAGCAACAATAGCAACATCGACAATGATGGCAATGGCGATGGTGGTGACAACAAGCGTTGAACCAGCATAGCCTCGAATAGAGTATGGCACGCTATCACTATGACTAACTGACTATGTGATTGTCTGACTGAAGAAAGACAATACACAGACATTGCATAAGTATATGTGCATCTCTCTGTATCTGTTTGGGTATGTGTTGGTTGGGTAAATGAAGGAGGTAAAGATATTGTAATAAAACAAAACACAGAAGACATGGGAAGGTGGTGGTGTTGGGACGGGCGGGGTTTGGAGAATCTGATAATGTCGTTGCACTCATCAACGTCGACAACAATAACAACAACAACAATTCACATTTACTATTGCAAATGTTGTTAAATGGTCGATTGTTGTTATTGCAATCGGTGTTGTTATCGATGCACGACTTAAGGTTCAAAGTCTAAAGTAAAGTTTTTCTATCTATATATTTATGCATTGCAATTGCATTGAACAACATCAGCAACAGCAACAACAACAACAACAACAACAGCAACAACAACAGCAACAACAATAATAATTGCAATTGCAAGTGAAGCTCATGAACAAATATACTTAGTAACAGCACCACCAACACCAACAACAAAATGTAGTCAACTTGTAGCTTGCAAACAAAATGATTAAAATAAATAATAATTTCATTTAAAGAAAATTAATTAAATTAGATATTAAATAAAATAAATAAATAAGCAAAAACTTAATTAAAAATATATTCCCAAATCAATTTATTGTTATAACCGTTGATTTAAAAGAAGTCAGGCGTTGGGCCACCTATCAGGTTCTCTCAATTGTAGTGGTAACTGTAAATACAGTCAATTTGATGACTGATTCCGATTTAAGTGAAATTTTACGGTTTGGAAAAATGTGTTTCAAGTTAAACCATTTTCTTTTAAATCACATAAACATGTCTAACTGACCTGCAAGGTTACCAAAATAGGCAATATCTTCGGCTTTATTAAAGCACAAAATGGTTTTACAGGGAAGGACTGGGTCTACTTCATACTGGTATCACAATGGCCCTCAACTGGTCTAAGTGTGTAAACCTAATGTTCATACGAATTAATTCTATACAAATTAAATAAAAACAATATTTGACTGGCTCGTTGGCTCAAAGGTTAGTGCGCTGGGCTGACATCCAAAGACTTGCAGGTTCCCGCTCAAGGCAAGTCTGGTCCTGATAATTAGTGCTAATTTCAAACGTAAAATTTGTGGAAAATATTTGATTTAGAATGGATTAGTAGTTCCCTTTTTCATTCCTGCCCCGTGATTTCTTAAAATTTTTACAAAACGTGTACAATTTGAAATCAACTGAAATGAACAAGAACAAGAAAGAAGAAGACAGCAGAAATTGCGAAACCTTGGAGCACTTTCAACAGACAGCATGGTGAGTCTGAGGACAGAAGGAAGTGCTTGCAAAGTCACTTCCACTGAGCGAGCAGTTCAAACAAAAGTCATTTTTGCTGTACAACAACAGCAGTTGAGATGCTTGCATATTGAAGTTTCTTATACTCTACTATGAAAAGGACATAATAAGTTGTTTTTAATAAGGAAAATTCATTGGAATTATTTTCGATTCTTCTGTTTTTTCTTTATAATTTAATAATAATAACTTGGAAAGCTGTGATTTATTTCTTTTTTTATTGTTTCCATTTAAAGGAACTTAAGACTTCTATGGATCCTAGCACAAGTTGTACTGCATATAAGAGTAGATACTTGGGCATTATGCGTGAGATTGTGACTTTGTTACTTTGTCTCATTTATTTATTAGTTGCAATTCTTTTATTGTCATTATTATCTTATTTTGTTTTGCCTTGTTTGTCTCATTTAAACTGCAACATTTTATTTTATTTTATAACGAACAACAACAGCAACAACACAAAAACATCATTAGCTACAATAGAAACCATCATTCACTATCAACAACCATCATCTTCTCCTCTTCGACCATCATCGCCATCGCCATCGCCATCGCCAACACCAAAGCGTTCATCATCATCGCGTTGGCAAAAGTGACCTCAATTGAAGCTTTTTTTATGTTTTTGTTTTTGTTTGTGTTTGGAACTGAATAATAAAAACTATAATAAAAAGTATCTATGGTAAATGTGTGAGTGAGTTGCTTGTGCATGTGCACGTGCGTCTAAAGTTGCATGCGTCGCTCAAGTAAAACTTTGAGAATGTATTTGTGTAAGTGAATTCGCCCAAGCAGGAGAAGATTGCAACCCATCCAACTAACCAAGCAAGCAATGAACCACCATTTTTTATTCCTTTCATACTTGTGTGATTAGGTATATTCGTTTTGATTTGATGTTTGTAACGCATAAAACCGTGCATCGCAGACCACATAAAGTATCTATCTATCTACATAGGTATGTGTATTATGTCCATTCATGTTTTATTGTCACACGCAGCTGATATGTTAAAAACAAAGTTCTTTGATTGATTACTGGAAGAGATAGTTCCAATACAAAATTCATTCCTATGACGAGTCCAATTCAAATGATTTTCTTTTCAATGGTAAAAAACTACACAAATTGTGATGTGAACTGTATGTAAGTTTCGGTGAAACGAATTTAATGTTCTGTCTTGATTTTCTTGCCTCACTCAAGTTTTAGGCGCCGCCTCCGCCCAGCCCAACCTTTATTTGTTTCATTTGTGAGACCACCGAGCCTGTTCTCTATTGTTTAATTTGTAATTTTGTTGTTTCTGTTTCTTCTATTGTTTTTGTGTTTTATAAACAAGACTGGCACCACCATCACCACCGCCAAATACTTGCAATGAGCGAGCGTTAGTCTTCTTTAATGGTGTCGATGGTGGCGGCGTCAGATGACGGCGGCGGCATCATCATCATTGTTGTTCTCATACTTTTGAGCGTCTTGGATGCCGGTGAGTCGGTCGGTTGGTTGGTTTTTTAGATGCAATTGAGTTGCTTTGTCGCAACAACGTAGCAGTGCGTTGCATTACACACAGGCCCCACTTCTAGGTTTACCCTCCACTTCCCGCCCTTGTGTGTTAAAGGTTCTTAACATTTCATTATTGTTTGCTTTCCATATGACGGCAGTTGGTGGTTGGTGACTTTGGGTCATTGTATGTAATCGTAGTAAGCGTTTCATTGAAGGACGTTTCTTTTATTTCATTGTATTTGGTAGTTAATTATCTTTCTTACAATTAATTTTAAGAATTTTTTTCCTTAAAAATAATGAGAAATTTTCATAAAAATCACAATATTCATATTAAACACTCAAGTCAATTAACATAGAAAATATACGAGCATCGAAAGAGAAGTAACAAATAATGGAAAAATTCCATTTATATTGAATTTAATTGGAAGTGCAACAATGAACTTTCTCTTTGTATATGCAGCAGCGTAAAGCGTGAAATTCACATTAATTTAGTGAGTGAAATTCCCTTTAGTCAAATGATTATTTTCTCCTCATCTTATCATCATGTGCAAGTTCCAATTTGAAAATTTGTTTCATTTGAATTCATTTGTTTTGTTGATGATTTTGTTAGTTTTGATGTGATTTATTTTGTAGTGTCTTTTCACTCGTCTTCACATTTACTTAGTTATGTACACATGATTTGAATCACGACTGACGTCGTCGTCATTGTCTCTAGATGCATTTTACTTATAACGAACCAAAATGAAATCCAATTCACTCAATCCACCTATGACAAAATCCCAAAGGCACCAGCAGCACCCGCACTCGCACTCGCAACTCGCATTGCCATCCTCTTGCTGCTCCACTTGCTTTCTTCACCGTTTAACGAATCCATTGCTTTGATGTAGCAACTTTGTTGCAATGAAAATGTTGCTGCCGTTTTTATTTTTATTATTTAGTTTGATTTTTTTGTTTCTTGTATCTTGCATCTATTTGTGTTGTTGCAATTTCCATTCGGTTTTCATTTCGACAAACTCAAAAATCAAGCTGGCGTAAATCCGTGTAATTTAAATTTAAATTGCATATCGCTTTTTTGTACTCTTTACTTTATTTTCCACCATTTTTATGTTGTTGCATAGTTTTCCTCTTCAAATTGCAAGTGGAAATTTTTGTGTAGAAAAAAATTAAGATTTTTTTGTTTTTCTTTTTGGTTTATAATTTGTTGTATTTTGTCATTGTCTTTTGGTTTATTTTATTTGTTTATTTGATTGTTCGTTCCAAACAGATGAGTGCATTAACATTTGCAAAGCAAAAGAAAAAAAAAAAAAAAAACACAAAATAAAAGTCAAAGGCAACAAAAAATGCATAAAAAAAAAACCAAAATAATAAAACAAAACTATGCGTTGTCGTCGGTTGCATGCTACCAAAATATATAGTTAAAGCTACATACTCATACTCCCATATGAGTATCTAATGTATCTACACATAAGTAGTATGCCATACAACAACAAAAACAAATAAAACTTATGGATTTAAGTGCTGCAATATATTTGTTTCTTTTTGGTTTGTTGACAAAGAGGAGGTGCAAGGCAATGGAGTGGAGACTTTGTCATTTGCACATAAATGAAGTTGATTATTTTAGAAAAAAGAAGCAATAAAAACAATAAATTTTGTTATGTGGTTGCAACATTTATTACACTTTCATAAGTAATAAAGAGGAAATTTGCAAGCAAACCAATTTATTTGATTTTGTATTTTTGCCATTAAAGAATTTTCATAAGGAAAATTAGTACGATTTAGGTTATACGCACCTATTGCCTATTTTTATATAATCGGTGTTGCCCTTGCAGCTCACAAAAGTCATAAAATCAGTGTTTTGAAAACCAGAAGTCGTCATATCAACCTACAATTATTGGAAAATATATTCTCCTAAAGAATTAAGGTCATTTTAATTAAGCCTGTTAAAGAAGAATTTGGTGGTTTTACATTTTTAAATAAGACTTGTTTAAGACGTGTAATCCTGTATACGTAATCATTAAACGCAGTCTTTTTCGTCACACCCTAGGGAATAGTTCATAAGAAACCTGCAAGAGAGGAGAGCTGGTGTATTACCGAAAACTTCCTCGACTTAAAAAATGCTAGCACCGAATGAAATAACGCTCACCAACTCGCTTAAAATAGGAACAAATTCTAGGAATATTGTATTCTATATTTGCCTGGTATGAACAGGCTATAAAGGGCTCTGAATACAATATGATTCATCATCAACTTTTGTGACACTTATACGTAGTACAGTAGGGGCATTTGCATCCTAGTATCTTAAAATCGATGAGAAACTACGAACCCAACTAGAGAGTCTTTGTGTGGCAAATTCGCTGATTTATTTGTGGAAATGTTTCGTCTTATCACTTTTCTAAATTTCGCTATTTGAGCTGTTTGTTGCTGACTGGCTAAAGGTAAAAACCTTTTCCCAGCAACAAATGATAGTAGTACAATCAATGAAATCTAATCAGCCGGAAACATTTTGCTTGGGCAAGCAACGTATAAATGCGGCCTAAGAAAATTGCAAATTTTATATTGTATTTTTATTTAATTAAATTGAAATAAATTATTCCTTAAAATTAATCAATACACCTATCCCCCGATTTACACGGTACTCGTTTTACACGTTTTCGCTCTTACACGGTTTTCCAAATAAGTTTTTTTTTTTTTTTTTGTCGCACTCTACTAAATGCTACTGTGTTTGAACACGTGCGCTGTGTACACATCTCACGGGGATTCCCGAGCTTATGTGCTGACTTGCTGCACATGCACACTGTGTCTGTATTTCTTCGCATAAAATTAAAGTTTTATCTACGGAAAATTGTATTTGAGTGAAAAAAATGCCTGAAAGGACTTATGTCTCAAAATTTTATAAATCGGCTAGTGGTCATAAAGCAGCAAAAGATCGCATAACAATTCTTTTCTGTAGCAATGCTTCAGGAGATTATATTATGAAACCATTAGTGATTAACAAATCAAAAAAATGCCCCGTGCCTTTAAAGGAGTAAACATCAATAATCTTCCCGTTTATTGGAGGGCTAATAAGAAAGCGTGGGTTACTGCTGCAATGTTTACTGAATGGTTTCATGAATGTTTTATCCCAGATGCCAAAAAATATTTAGGTTCAAAGGGATTGCCTTTTAAAGTGCTTTTGTTAATTGACAATGCGCCGGGTCACCCACAAGATCTAGAATATGAGAACGTTGAAGTAAAATTTTTACCAAAAAATACAACTTCATTATTACAACCATTGGACCAAGGCATAATTTCTACTTTTAAAGCTTTGTACATAAAACGAGCCTTTACATATATTTTGGAACAAATGGAGAAAAATGAATCTTTAACAGTTATTAGTGCTTGGAAAAATTTTACAATATTAGACTGTGTGAAGCATATCGCCTTATCATACACTGCGATTAAGCAAACAACGCTCAATAGCTGTTGGAAAAAATTGTGGCCAAATGTAGTCAAAAATGAACATTCCATTTCAACGTTAAATGATGAATATTCGCAGATAGTACAGATGGCGCATTCATTGGGCGGAGAAGATTTTGATGATTTTACTGATGATGATATTGCAGAGTTAATGGCTGATAAAGAACTAAGTGAGGATGATTTAGTTAACTTAGTTTGCGAAAGTGAGTCTGACAAATCTGATGAAGAGGAATTAGTACCAGTAACATTCACTGCTAAAGTCATCCGCGAAGGACTCGCATTGGGAAGAAAGCTGGGTAATCATTTTATACAAAATGACACAAACGTAGAAAGGGCTTTACGATTCCAACGTGACATAAATCGCTGCTTGGCTCAATATGAAGAAGTTTACAAAGATCTTACAAAAAACTCGAAGCCGAATAACCGATTTTATTACCACCTCTCAGAATGTAAATATTTCTGCTTCAAACATCGAATCGGCACAAATAACTTCGAGTGATGAAAATGAATTCCAACCGGCGATCCCGAAAAAAAGAATAAGAGTAATTTCCGATAGTGATGAAGGATAATAAAACACCTTTGGTTTTATTTTTTGTTCTTCTTGTTACATGCATTGTAATTAAATAAAAAAACAGTGTTTCCGTAATATTTTACATATTTTAACCATTCAATGCATTCTATTTTTATTTCTGTGTGCACCTAAAAATACTGAAAAAAATCACAACTGTTAAATAGCAAAATTATGCATTTTCTGCAAGCTTTTCGATTTACACGGTTTTGACTTGAAAATTTTTACTTTTCGATTTACACGTTTTTCCCAGGAACGTATCTACCGTGTAAATCGGGGGATAGGTGTATATTCTTTTTACAACTCTTCCACCATCCAACTTGATAGAATTCGTTTTGTACACTTCATGGATATTTACAACCAATGGTGTTCGTCGCAACAAACCAAGTCCTATATAAAGATTACATCATATACAATATACATATATCTTTTCATACATAATTAAGTAATTCATGTGCTTACCATCATATTACGACGTTTTCGACTATTTCTTTGTGTGTCACCGCCAGAGATTGTTGGTTGGTTGTTGTCGTCCTTATTGTCAGATTCTATAAATAAAAAATTACATTGTTATAAAATTACCAATTGCATAATTTCAATAAAGAATTTATGTATATCGTATTACTCATTTTAAGTAACTCTTGAGGTGACTTAAGAACTCCTTCCATTGATTGTTGCAAAACACCTTTGGCAGAGTCGTCGTTACCCTTTCCATCCGCATTACTTTCGTTACTGGTCAATTTTATATTTCTTTCATCATTAGGAACATCACCCATGATTATAACCGAATATTCGTTGTTAGATATTTTGAAAGTCTACGACTATGTAAAAATAGTATTTATTTAGAATTGATAAAACAAAGCTGACTAACTTGATTTCAATAAAACTCAAATTGATACAATAGGATGTGATGAAAGTAACCGATAACAATATATAATACTACTGATTGTTTGATGATGTTATCGTTTTGAGTGAAACGAAGTTAAGATGTGCCTCAGGGCCAGCCCTCATGATCGAATTTGTAGAACACATAGATGCTATATCAAACAATATGATTCATTTCCTATCGACTTTTACCACCTTCCATTTTTATTTTTTCATAATTAAAATAGATATAAAGTCACATTTGGTTTTTTTATACTCTTCACGGGAATGAATAGTATTATAAGTTTGTCATGAAGTTGGTAACAGGCAAAAGCACATCTCTTCGGCATAGTCGAAGATAACGTTCTTTATAGTTTCTTGTTTGTTATTTATTGATTTATTTTCTTTTCTTCTTTCTTCAAGTAGTTTGCTCTCAATTCAATCAGTTTGCTCATTTACTGATGTTGGTGGTGATCATTCGTTCAAAGTTTTGTTCAGTTGTCCCCAACATTTTACTTGTTTTTACTTGTTTGTTGATGTTGCGAAGCTGGTTTTGCGTGAAAGTACTTAAAAGGAAATTTTGTTCGAATTTAGGTTGCAAGCGATTCGGTTTTTATTTTAGAAAGGTTGCTGCGCTGCAATCAGCGTGACATGTTTGAAATGTCAAAGAAGTCGCACAAAAAAAAAAAAACTAATAAATAAAGATGGAGAGAGAGAAAGAAAGTAGTAGACCTGATTTTATATTCCTGTTTTAATTTTTAACTGTATCAACGTCATTATCATTTCTTGGTTGATTGTAAATGGTTGATAGTTTCAGTTGATGGTTTCTTTTTTATTATGAAATGATTACTTAAGAAGTGTTTGGAAGAATATAATATTCTCGATATTATTATTATTATATTATTTTGTATTATAGATTGATGTCATTAATAGCCGCAAGTTCAGATTGTGTAAGACTCACCACATTTGTTAGTCTGAAGATTTTAAGAGAACTTAAACATCAGTTTATCAATCAATGTGTCCTTAAACACTATAGTATGATATACTTGCTCAACTCTAACTGAGTTCAGAGCATTTTTATTATACATAATTTCTCTATATAATACATAAGTGTAGGAAGGAAGTATGAAATGTTATGGGAATATCAAGGAGAAACAAAAATTCTTAAGTGTAACAAATTTAATCTTCAAACAAATTGCCAAACTACGCGTTTCAGCGGAGTCGTTTCATGTATCCTTTTTTCTAGTTCAGCTTCCTGTAATTGCATTTTGTAATCAGAAAATATTTGGTGTGAATTACCGAAATGAAAGTTGTGCACTGTGAGCATTAAAATAAAGAATAAAGAAATAGAATTATACGGAAACATTAGTTCAACTTTTGCCAGATTATGAAACTTGCTTAATATGAATGAATGTATTCGACTTTCATCGAGTACAAAAGTCCCGAATTGGCTGAAAATTAAGTGAAGCTTGCTAATAAATATAAGATTTAACATTTAACTAATGCTTGTGGAATGCTGAACCTTTATTGACTTCAGCAGTTAATTTTTATAATTTTTTTTTCGGAGTCTCCATTTGCTTGGGGTCACGGTAATTTGCTAAAGATTTTCCTTTTTGTTTTTGTATGCAGTATAAAACATAAAACATAAAACTCTATTCACTCACTATTCAATACCTTCCCACCCATTCAGTCACTCTCAGACAGAAGATCGCATTCCATTAGAATGCAAGCTCTCTTGAATGTGTTCGCTCTCATTAGCAAGTGCAGCAATTATAACAGAAAAGAATATTATGCTCTTTGTTTTTTGTACTTGTTCTGGTGGAATTACATTCTTGTTTTGTTTTGCTTTGTTTTGCATATTTATGTCGTCTGTCTTTCTTTCTTCATTTTTACACCTTGGAACTTGTTTGAAGTGATATCAGGTGAATGAATGAATGAATGAATGAGTGAATGCAATAACAAAACAACAGCAACAGCAACAATTAACGTTATTTTTAACACAACCAAAGTTAGCATGTATTTTGTTGTGTTGTGTGCACAAGGCGAGAAATGCTAATGCGTACATTGCTCTCAATCCACACATAGATATACACATGCACATGCATGCACATGTTGTTGATAAAAAAAAAAAAAATGTATCTTTTGGTCTATGTATTTATATTTTTTTTTCTTTTTTTTTTTACTAATGCTGCTATAATTATTATTATTTTGTTATAGTCAACATTCTTTAGTTGACATTTTGCATTTTGTCGGTGGCAATCTCTTTTTATTTCATTCACATTTTTCTACTCTTTTCACTTCAATTGCAATGTGCTTGGCATACTTGTACTCGCTACTCCTCTTTACTGCTCCTGCACCATTCCTTGTCTTGATAAACCTTGCTAAATTGTTAAAGCCACAGGCCTCTGTAGTAGATGCGGCGGCGGAACCCGAACCCATTGGTGCCAATCAAGTAATTTTTACACGCCAATTATTTTTATAAACGATTTTTATTTTGCTGCTGCTATTATTTCCTTTTATTTCCTTTCTTTCCTTCATCATACCTTTTCACTTCCGTTTTTCGTTGCAATAAAGCATTTTGTCAAACGTTATTCAGTTTTCTCTTTTCATTTTTGTTGTTGTGTTACTTCCTCATTTCCTGTATGTCAGACATGAAGTAAAAAAAAAAAACATAAAAATAAAAAAACAAATGGAAAATGGAATCACTTTGGCAATATTCCTCGTTGTTTAAATTTCTTTATT
Organism: Amiota minor; assembly: GCA_037043295.1. Classification (NCBI taxonomy): domain Eukaryota; kingdom Metazoa; phylum Arthropoda; class Insecta; order Diptera; family Drosophilidae; genus Amiota; species Amiota minor. The sequence continues at coordinate 762,936 of JBAMAW010000052.1, forward strand.
TCATATATTTTCAATTTTGTTGTTTCTTTTGTTGTGTTGTGTTGTGTTGCTGCATCAATGATTAAAGAGGAAGAAAGGGTTGCTGCACTCTTGAAGCGGAAACCATTCAACGCAAATTATAATAGTAAAGTTCATAAGTTCATAGTCAGAGGGTCATCAACATACAATACATACACTTTTAGTTCCATGATTTTAACATCTGTCATTTGATTCATTTATTCATCCAAAAATCCATTCAAACTTGCAATCAATCAATCCATCAATCCATTAAATCAAAGTGAGTATTTTATAAAAGTGGTTCTTAAACTTACATAAGACCCGCACACCCTAAATATGTATGTATAATTGGTCCCTTTGTTCAGTTTAAAAACCGCTGGCCATTCTAGCATTTCCATTATTTAACTTAATTAAGTTCTAAACCATTTATGAGAGAGAATAATTGAGTTTTGGATTCGCTTTCTTCATACATACGAGTATTATAAAACGACTAATACTAACTCACCCTAAATATGTTTTATATTTGTTATTGGACATTTGAGTATGTAGTTATTATAATTTTATATATAAAAATTCCTTTTAATATTCGATTATGTATATTATTATGACCCATGAAAGATTGCTTTCATTGTCATCGTTCGGTGACTCTAGTTGTGATATTGATTGAATGCCAGTTTTTATAAAGAGAAGAGGATTACATTGGAGCGGAGCTGCTATCCTTATGTCATAATGCGTTCCATGCATGCGTGTTTTGCCTTGTCACATGTTTACGCCGCATGCAATAACAAAGCAAATCTGTTGCCACAACAGGATTTGATGGAATTTAGGTGTTTTGAAGTCAAATTAGCACAGCATTTGAGAATTGGGGGATTAATACAATAACAACGTTGAATAACAGTTTTTGGTAGGTTTCACAAAATCAACAAGGCGTCGTCGTTATCCTTCATGGAAAATCCTCTTTATTTGTTGTGATGTTACGTGAGTAAGAGACACATGAAGAGAAGCAAATAAAGTACATATTTATAGATTGCTTCAACATGATTTATATTCCACACAATTTTGTGGGTTTATTTCTATTGTTTATTATGCGTTTTTGGCCCCTTTAGATTTATGTAATAAATGGGAATGAGAATTGCTTGTGACACGTTATGAAATTTTATTGTTATATTTATTATTCATAACAAAATAATTTGTTATTTGTTGTTTGTTGTTCTTATTGTTTTCATTATCATTCCAAATGTGACTTGTTGCTACTGACTAAGGCTGATTTTATTGTTCTTTATTGTTAGCAAAACGTAAATTTTCTTGATTCATTCATCGTCATTCACATTTTAAGTCTTAAATAACAGAATTTTCTTATCAAAACAGTATGATTGCACAATCCTTTCTATAATCTTTGTTGTGAAGATGTGTGTTATTAAATGAAGATTCCAGATACACACTATATGTACACCTATGTAACACCACCCAACAATATTTTATTATGATGAGGGATGTTTTTTTTTTTTTTTTTAGAAAAAATACTTTCACCGTAGTTAAACTCATGAATTTTCTTTACTAATTTTGAATGACGAAGTGCTATTCTCCAGCAATAACCGACCGAATCGTTCCTCCTTAGTCCAAATATCTTCGTGGAATCATTCACACTGTTATTCACTCATGTCACCGAGATTTTCCGGAAAAATAATCAAAATGGCTGTGAAGAAAGTGAAATCACATTGATTACCTGGAATTAGAAAACAACCATTTAAATTGTGCTGTGTAATTAGTGTTGTATGAATTTTTGATTTAACTACAATATATCCGCCAGTTTGTTTTATTTGTCACTGGAAGTTTCTTTTCCCTCTGATATACTGATAATATTGTTCAAAAAGAATATTGGATCGATTGAACCAATAATACTGTACATATGTATATTCTCCATATGGATGTTTAGTAAAACGAAGATAGAACATTAATTTCATCGAACCATAAATACTTTTTATGGCCAAATTCTGTCTGTCCATTTTTTAAGTTGCGTTTGAGTATTTTAAGAAAAACACAAATTTTTCGTTTATAAATCAACTAAGTTTACCAAATTGTTTCAAAATCCATACATACGTATTTGGATGTGTTGCTTAAATTTTGAAGGAATAAAGTTGACTTGAGCCTATAAATTAAATGATTTAAAAAAGGTCCAAATAGCATTAAGAATTCCTAAAGTTGTAATGCGAATCTAAATTGACCAATACATGAAAATAAAATTAATTGGGTTACTAAAACTTATTCTATGATTCTTTTCTTATTATTTTTCTTCTTTCTTTATTTATAAAATGGAATTCAATGGAACTTTGTAAATTCTTTCATTAATGTTGAAAATCACATGCAATAGAATTATACCCACGCGTGGCGTGTGTCGTCCTTCACAAACTCGTTGTCCTGGTTATTATTACAATATATGTACATAGAAAACATTGTCGTCCCTCGTTATCCATACGTGTGTTGCTTAAATTTTGAAGGAATAAAGTTGACCTGTGTCCATAAATTAAATTATTTAAAAAAATATACAAATAGCCCTAAGTATTCCTCAAGTTGTCATATAAATTTATCATAGAGAGATGCGCAACTTAATTGACCAATACAAGAAAATAAAATTAATTGGGTTACTAAAACTTGTAAAGTTTATAAAAATAATGTATTTTATGGTTCTTTTCTTATTATTTTTCTTCTTTCTCTATTTATAAAATGGAATTAAATGGAACTTTGTAAATTCTCTCATTAATGTTGAAAATCACATGCAATAGAATTATACCCACGCGTGGCGTGTGTCGTCCTTCACAACCTCGTTGTCATGGTTATTATTACAATATATGTATGTGCATAGAATACATTGTCGTCCCTCGTTCGTTATCTATTTCCAAATTCAATGTGCGCTTGTGTTGAGTATCATAATTACGACGACTCTCGTCCTTCGATGATTCTTGCGCTTGCGTTATTTTCCTACGAATCTATTAATTAGATAGTCATAGTATCCTTCTTCCTACTGTAATATACATAAATAGATTATTTCTATTCATTCACTATTTCATTTTTTTTAATTGGAAGCGCTTTTCCTTGTGGCTCCTTTATCATAACTTTGCTCAGTCCAAGATTAAACACACTTATTTTTATTGTGGTTGTGGGTTGTGGGTTGTGACTCTATTTTTGATTAGTTTCATCATTATTAGTGTATTATTTATTTATTGCATTAAGAATCATTTTTATTTTAATTTTACATTCAATTTCCTTTGAATTTTTTGTCTTTGTCTAATTTTTCCCTTTGACGCACAACATCAACATGAAACTTACTTGTTTTTATTTTTCATTCGTAATCATATTTTCTTTTTTAGTCTAATCTTTATTTTTTACGTACTCTTTATATTTTCTTTAGTTGTTTTTATTATTATTGTTAAATGATTCTCGTGTTGTTTCTGTTTTTATCGAATTATGTAAACTGTGGTTGAAATTCAACACCACTTAAAAATAATATAATATCTCGTCAAATGTGAGGCAGCTTTCTTTCTTTGGTGTTTTTAACCAAAATGAAAAAAAAAAAACAAGAAAAAAAAAAAAAAAAAAAAAAAACAATTTGTTTTCTCTTTAACAAATAACAAGTATTAATTTCAAGATAAAATATTTAACAAAACCCAATCCACCACCAGACATGTTACGGATCCAGTACTATAACCAGGAACCTCAACTTTGTGAGTTATCAACATCAACAAAACATTTAACAAATACAAAAGAAATATGTATATACAAAATAGTAAAGTAACAAGCATCGCATGGCATGCTTATCAAATGTGAATAAGACATATAATATTACTATATGCACTACTTATGCCGCGGTTGTTTCAGATAGGACAGAAACAGAAACAGAACCTTATTCCAGTACATTTATGCATCTGAAATAGAACAGAAACAGAACTGTAATGGAAAAACTTTGCGGACAGGTTGCATTAAACATGAAAGCAGAACTCAGAAACATGTACTTTTGAGTTCTTTCGGGTGCCGTCGACAATGGGGATGCCACATCCACCGCAATAAATTTGTACTTAGCATATACAATAGAATTGAATTCTTTGTAATTATAGAATAGTGACCTTGCTTTTGGGTGGGCATCTTCTGCGGATGTGTTTCCCAGCAATCGCACCACAATAATTTGGAAAATTCCATTCAACAATGAAATATTCAATAGTCCTGCGATATGACTCAGTCGTTGGCGGTGGATTTGTTTTTTCTAGGAAATGGCTGATTATTGACTCCAGGCACTTGTCAACAATTCGACTTATTGGAATCCGAATGACGTAAATCTTTCGCCTTTTGCCAAATATAGTAATGTGACGCATAATTTGTATTGCGCACTTATAGGTTTTCGCACCCAAATTGTTGGGTGTTCTTAGTAGTATCTAAATCCTCCTTAATTACATACAAAATATCTGTATAAATTTGATGTCATCATCTATCAAATGGCGAACAACCAATACGTTGAAGATACCCTCTTCCGCTCTTTCTTGGTACAGTTTATGTTCACTTTACTTTTGTTTTCATTGCTCAACAAAAGAATACAAACAAAGCTTTAAAGTCTCCGTTTAAACCAATTGTGGAAACATTATATGCTGCCATGTGGTGCTTTATACTTATGAATATTGTTATTGTTAGTGAAAATACATGTTTATTTATTTATTTGTGAACAGTTTGAAAAGAAAAAAAAATTATAATTAGATTATTGCACAGTCTCACAGAAACAGAACCAGAACGTTGTGTACTGGAGTCTGGTTCTGTTTGTGTTTCTTTCCTATCTGACACCGTGGCCCAAAATGGGCACTAGAAGTCTCAGAACATATTAGGGGGCGTTAAGGCAATCAAAAAAGGGCAAAGGCAGTCATGACCAATGACTTGAAAATGCATAATTTTTGGGAGCATTAGAATATTTTACAACTCCAAGTGGGCGTTGGTCGAAATAAGTTTGGGAACCTATGATATAGACTATACTATACTATACAAAAAAATCTTAAGCAGTTTGGTGGAAGATATCATTATTTACATTTTTTTTTGTCAATGAATTGTGACTGAGTTCTTTTCCTAGAAACTTTTTTAAAATAAGCAATCAAAGTTCAAGTCCCTTCTATGTAAATAATTACCTAAGTTTTACTTTAAAAAATATATCAATTATAGAAGACAAGGTTCAATCTGTCTTAATCCTCACATAGTCAAGTTTATTTATAAAAAATGCATGAATTAAAATTGTAAATATTGTAAATAGACTTGGAATGGCTAATTGCCATATTTTTGAAATGCATAAGATATTGTATATTTTGGTATCACATTGCCAGAAAGATCAATAAAAAGAATTCATGCCTTTTTAAATTGACCCAATGAGATTGAGATACTGAATTGTGGAATAACCCACACAATATAATAAATAAACAATAAACAAAAGGATCAATGAAAAAGGTTCCTTTTGTTCTTTCTTTAATCATTCTGAAGGCTGAATTGTAGATATGTTCTTTTACCTAAAAAAAGGTAAAAATTATTTAAAAATATGCAAAGCGAAAAGAAAGGCCTAGATTCTTGAAATTTGAATGTCCGTTATTGATTGTTTTAGTAGTGCAAATCATAAAAATGGCAGTTTCTCTTTGGAAAGATAATATTGACAATAATGTTGACACAGTAGCATCCTTGATTTTATTATAAGCCCACGCCCAAGCGATTTAAGTGCGCAGTTAGTCATAATTGTCTCGGTTTTGTAATTAACAAGTGTAGTTGGTATCTTTGTTCTAGGAAATATGTAAGCAAATTTATTATATTTTATATTCACTGGCAGTTGTTGTCATTTGCTTAATTGTTGTCGCATTCTCAATCGTGGACTAAACACAACAAAGGAAGCGTTCATGAATCGCAAATCGCATTATGTTCCTCAAAGAAAAATGTCATGCCTTTTTATCTTGTTCACCATAAAATCTAGGAATATGCGTTATGTGATTGGTCGGTCAAATATGCGTCAGCCACTTACTCTGTGCATATTCATGTACAATATTTATGAGTATCTGTGTCTGTAGATTCTTTGTAAAATGAAAATGAAAATGTGGTTCGCCAAGCAAGCACCTTCTATAAATTAAATTCTGATTATTGCCGACATTTCGTTGTTGACTTTCGTCGAGTTTGTTCTACAATCGCGCTTATACTCGAGTTGATGAGTCGACGGAGTCACTTACTTAGTAACAAAATACAATTTTGCAAGTATATACTCGTATATTTCTGAAACAGATTTTCAGTTCATTTGTTGCGATAATTTTTCTGATTTTATTTATTAAAACAACTGCAAAAATGCTGGTAACCAAACTTGTTCATCATTTATTTGTACAAGGTATATATAATCATCATAATCATCATCTTCCTCATCTACATATTTAAATTTTGAAATAATTCATTTTTGTTTTCTTTTATTGTTTCTTGTAGATTGTGATTGTGGCTGCGTGGATTCGTTTACCAGCGAAAACAACTTTGTTGGTGCCGACAGCAGTAGTGGCGTCGATCAGGCGCGTGACGACGACTTCGCAGCGGTGTCTGCCGGTGGAGTGAGTTGTTCAGCGGTGACTCTACGTCAGAGCAGCATCAAGACGGCGCATACAAAGGTCGCAACCTCTGGGGGGCATGCCAATACGCAGCCCCCCAGTAAACGTTCAAGCAGTGGGGCCGATGGCGACTATCAATTGGTGCAGCATGAAGTGCTTTATTCATTGTCCGCTGAATATGAGGTAAATACTTTAAAACAATGATTGATTGTATAGTCCTATAGATCTTCTATCTAATCTGTTATGTGTACTTTTTAGGTTCTGGAATTCTTAGGTCGTGGCACATTTGGCCAAGTGGTGAAATGTTGGAAGCGTGGTACATCCGAAATAGTCGCCATCAAAATACTTAAGAATCATCCATCGTATGCACGTCAGGGCCAGATCGAGGTCTCGATCTTGTCGCGCCTGAGTCAAGAGAATGCTGATGAATTCAATTTTGTGCGTGCATTCGAGTGCTTCCAGCATAAGAATCACACTTGTTTGGTGTTCGAGATGCTCGAGCAAAATCTTTATGATTTCCTAAAACAGAATAAGTTTTCGCCGTTGCCGTTGAAGTATATACGTCCCATCTTGGAGCAGGTCTTGACCGCGCTCCTAAAGCTGAAGCAACTTGGCTTAATACATGCCGACTTGAAGCCAGAGAACATTATGTTGGTTGACCCAGTGCGACAGCCCTACAGGTGTGTATGCTCTGCTTGTATGATTAATGAATTTGTTTTGACTTTCTTAATTTCGTTCTATTTGATTTTAGGGTGAAAGTCATTGACTTTGGGAGCGCCTCCCATGTGAGTAAGACCGTGTGTAACACTTACTTACAATCGCGTTATTATCGTGCGCCAGAAATAATTTTGGGCTTACCATTCTGTGAAGCAATTGACATGTGGTCACTAGGATGTGTGGTTGCTGAGTTGTTTTTGGGTTGGCCTTTGTATCCGGGCTCTTCAGAGTTCGATCAAATAAGGTTACTTGCATTGAATAAAATATCTTGTATGATCGTCCTTAACAACAAATATTTCCATTGACAGATACATATCACAGACACAGGGCTTACCCACAGAACACATGCTGAATAGCGCTTCAAAGGACATCGAAGTTCTTTTATCGTGATGTCGACTCGACGTATCCATTTTGGCGTTTAAAAACCACCGAGGAGCATGAGGCTGAAACCAATACGAAGAGCAAAGAGGCAAGGAAATATATCTTTAATTGTCTTGATGACATTGGCCAGGTGAATGTGCCAACTGATTTGGAGGGTGGTCAACTTTTGGCCGAGAAGACCGATCGTCGTGAATTCATTGATTTACTTAAACGTATGTTGACCATCGATCAAGAACGTCGGCTTACTCCTGCTGAAGCCTTGAATCACTCATTTACTCGTCTCACACACCTTGTGGATTATGTTTATTGTAACAATGTCAAAGCCTCGGTACAAATGATGGAAGTTTGTCGACGTGGTGATTTCCATACGTAAGTTTCTCCATTCATAACTTGTTAGATTGTTAGACTCTACTAATTTCTTTTTGCGATTTCATCATCAGTGTACAACCAACTTCGACGCTTGTAACTAACTTTGTGCCCAGCACCACTGAGAATATGACGTTTACCATTAACAACCAGTTGACTAGTCAAGTGCAGCGTTTAGTACGCGAACGACCACTTGCCTATGAAGGTCTCTATCAGATTTACGGTGGACGCAATGTTGGTCGCCAATATACGCAAGGCCGCACAGACACATTCCAGCATCAACTAGTGTCGAATATTTTGTGTCCGCCAACGTACCAGGCAATGCCTAGTCCAACTAAGCATGTAGTAGTCGGTAGTGCAACAATGCAGCCACCTTTGCAGGTGCCACCGCAGCAATATGTAAATGTCCCGGTACCTGTATCGATGGTTGAACCCACTTCTGGACCACGCATGCTGCTGACAAATCGTGTGCAGGCCAGTGGTGTTGCTTGGCCCCAAACTGGACGTCAGATGGCATTGGTGCCATCGTGGCCGCAACAGGCACCAGCACATTCGTTAATTGTTGATTCGGCACCGTTCTTGAATGTGGAGGAGATCTATCCCAAACATCATTTGAACTTACCACGCAATGATCTCAAAAAGGAATCGCCGGCACATCATTTGGCGTAAGTAACTTCCAGAAACCTCCAAAAGCAAAGCACAGGAATAAATGATCTTATTAAATATTTTTCTTTTTATTTTCTCATAACAAAACAGCAAAGGCAACTCATATCGCGTGCCGCGTCACGATAAAAAGGAGAACCAACAATTATCGCCGGTCAAGAAGCGCGTCAAAGAGAGTTCACCACCACATCAGCAGCGCTACAATCGTGCATCTCATGTTTCGCCACAATACCACTCACACCACAATTGTAATTATGGTGGTGGTTATAACAATAGCAACGGTGGCGCTGTAGTGACATCAGCATCTGCGACAAATAGTGCGTATCAAATTTCATTTCAAACATATTGCAATCTAAAATTATAATAATAATTATTATTATTTTCATAGACATTATTAATGCAAGCAGCAATAGCTCGCATCATCACCACAGCAACAGCGGTAGTATGCCCACAGTGGCTGCCCAACAACATGTCATTACAAATAGTACTGGATATAATGGTGGTGGTAGTAGCCACAGTCACATTGTCAACAATTGCAATACTAGTAGTAGTGGCGGTGGCAACTATCATCATCAATCTACCCACCATCACTCGTCGTCGTCGTCATCGTCGCAGCAACATCAGCCGCAGCATGCCCATCAGCATCATAGCGCAATTGTGAAGCAACAGACGATCACCATACATGATACACCATCACCGACCGCTGTAATAACCATCTCAGACAGCGAGGATGAGGGAAATGATATCGCTCCGATTATTGCTCCTATGAAACAGCGTGCACATGCGCAATCGCAAACTACGGCAAGTCTTTTACAGCATTCGGCTTCATCGGCCTCACTGAATTGTCGCAGTCAGCAGACGCAACCACAGCATCAACAGCAGCAGCAGCAGCAGCAGCAGCAGCAACAACAACAACATCAACCACATCAACATCATCACCATCATCAGCACCAACAAACACAGGCTATCAATTATGGTAATACAACAAATTCAATGTCATCATCAACAACAACAATTCAATCATCATCAAATGCAGTAACAGCAGCCGCTACTACTATTAACCATAAACAGCAGCAGCAGCAGCTACCGCAGCAACAACAGCATCATAGTAGCAAATGTAGTTCAAGTAGCAGTAGCAGTAGCAATAACAATCAACATAGTAGTCATAGCAATCATTTTCATGTTGTTGCCACGACCTCTGCAAATGGTAGCAATAATAACAGCAGCAACAACAACAATATCAATCAGCACGTTACGTCTTCTTCCTCATTGACCCAAAGTAGCAATAGTAGTAGCCACCACCATCATCATAATGTGGGAGGAAGCGGAAGTGGAACTGGATTTGGTGCAGTCGATATGGCATGCTCCTTGCAACAGCAGCAACAGCAACAACAACAATCACATCAACAATATAACCAACAACAGCAACAGCAGCATCAACTCCATCAGCAACAACAACAGCAGCAGCAGCAACAACATCCCTTACTAACAAGTGCTGGCAGCTGCAACATTCTTCATACAAGCAACTCAACAACTTCAAACTCTAATTCCAACAACACCAATTCCAATTCTACTTCCACTTCCAACCAACAACAACAACATCAAAATCATCACCTTCAAAATCATCAATCTCATAATCACCATAACCAATCACAATTTAGCGGCCATCAATTACTAACAACTCAAAATCAATCCTCCTCTACCAACAACACTTCTTCCTCGACCACCAATTCCTTGTCCTTGCCTTCTTCAACAAGTTTCTCCTCCCCCTCAATTCCTTCAACAACTGTGAATCGCCACAAGCATCACAATCACAACCATCACCATCACCACGTACAATTAGTAATACCATGCGTAACCGTAGGTGATCACGATACAAATGATGAATTACGACGACGTGGCGGCTCGCACAACAGTCCCAAGCAACATCATCACCAGCAAGCTCAACAACAGCAGCATCAGCAGCAGCAACACCAACACCAACAACAACAACAAGCACCACCACCATTGGCGCCGTCGCAGCAGTCGCAGCCACACTATCAGACAGCCAGCATCAAATATGAACCTGGTCAATCTCAAAAGAAACGCATATTAGCCATGGCCCAGAGCGAATGCTATTTGTCAACAAACAACACGGCACCACAACAGCAGCAGCAGCCACAGCATCATCACCAGGCTGCACCATCTGCCAGTCTACCGCATATACCACCCAAACAAGAGCCAACAGAATTCTATGAGTATGCGGCACAAGCACCTCAACAGGCGCACATCGATAGTAAGCGTTCTTCATGGGCAGCTGGCACCCAAGCACCACCCACACAACCTCCGGTAGCACATCACAAGCGCGAGGCACCATCCACAGCACCCATTTACGCTCACCAACAACAGCCGGCACCATCAGTTGCTCCACCGCTTGCACATTCAAAGAGTTCATCAACTTCATCGTCATCTCTAAGCGCAGCTGCAGTAGCAGCCGCTGTTGGTCCACCATCTTGGGGTGCACCGCAAGTATATCGCCAACCGGTGGTACATACCACCACCCAACCGCCAGCCACATCGGCTACACAGCAACAAGTGATAGTGCCACCAAGTAGTGTTGCCCAACATCAGCTACATCAATCTAACACACCATTGGGTGGCTCGCCTTCATCAACTGCTGCGGCGGCAATGCTTCAACAAGATATCTACGCACAGGGTGACATCTATAGGCGTCCAACAGTCTTCGTCTCGCAAGCTGCTCCCACTTACGCTTACAATCGCACAGTCGTCGCCCCGCCGCCGGCGCACAATAGCCCCAGTCGTCAGGTGAGCGAAACAAAAGCTAAAGTACGTACAACAACAGCAAAATTTATTCAAAATTTACTTAAAATTATTGTATTACCAATTGATAATTATGTAATTTTTTGGGTTCTAAATAATTTATTTGTTAATTTGATTAAGTAATAGTTTGTTGGCAAACTTTAGTTTTTTTTTTATTATTAAACTTCTATATGTTTTATCCCTAATTAAGATTGAGTTTGATTATAATCGTAGTATGTATATTATTGAAACCACATAATTTATATGATTTTTAGGTGATACCATCACATCCATTGCCAGCTCATATCCAATTTCCAACGCAGTACAGCCAATTTGGACCACTGAGTCCTGCTCAGGTAGCTGCTAGCAAACATGCTGCGCATTATGCCCCACCAAATATATGGTATGGAGCTGAGTAAGACCGGACAGAAGTTCAGTTGAATTCAGTTCAGATCAGTTGAGTTGAAATGACAAAGCAGACAGACGAAGCACAACACTGTTAAACATAAAAATGATTCAGATTGATTGATTGATTGATGTTGGTTGAACGATTAACGATTAATTGATCGATTGAACGCATGATTGCAAATAAAACTCGAGTGAGTCAAATGGCCAAAGCCAATCCGTTGGTGTATTGATGCCATCAAAATTTGATTTAACATTTTCTCTATTCTCATTTGAATTAATCAAAATTAATTTTATTCTTCAATTTACACAATATTTCATAGATCGTTTTTGCATGAGAACAGCAACAGCACAACCACCACCACCAACAATACGAGCAATGTCATTAATTTTAAAAGAACATTTAACGTCGGCGTCCCAGAAGGAGAAATTGGAAATGAACAAAATCAACATCAGCAGTTACAATATAAGAATAAAATAATAGAAACAAATTTGCAATTCACTCAATGGTGGTTCATGTTAATGATGCATCAAACCATTTATAATAACAACAACAATAACAGTGGTAGTGATAATAGCAACATTTGGTCATCAACTCAAGCAACCTCATCATCAACATCCTTAGCAGCAGCAGCAGTAGCAACAACAACTCGTCATAGTTTTAATACTTTGCTTCAACAAGCGCAACTATTCTATAACAACAAAGTTGATTGTAGAACTACAATGACGTCATCATCATCCACAGCAACAGCAACGGCAACAACTTCATCATTAGAAAGCTATAGACAACTTTTAGGAGTCGGTGATGATGATGATGAAGCTGCTATTTATGTAAAGAGACGCCGACGTGAGCGACGTAAAAGTAAACGTATTTCGCCGTAATCAATCGATTTTAAATGAATAAATTACTAAGTGGTAGATTTTTGTGAGAAGAGAAGGAATGATCCAATCCGCCAAAATATGTGCATGTCAGTCAGTAAAATTTTGTTGAAAATTGTTGTAACAAAACAATGCAAAACAAAACAAAATGAAAAAAAAAAAAAAACCAACAACTGAATGAAAGAGAAAAATATAATAATAATTATAAAAATATTGTAATTTAAAGGAAGAAACAACAAATCATTTTTGTTGTCATATTTACATATTTATGCATTCTAAACGATTGAGATTTATTTTTGTTCAAATGTTGTTTTCTTTTTAAAGAAAATCTTACACGAAATTCTGTGTGTTTATATTCTATAAAAAGAGATTCATGATTGATATAATTACATACTATATCTAAATAATATTTAACAAACAATATTTAATCCATCAAAATCTATCACAACAACTAATCAAGTAAACGATAAAAGTAAAACAAAACAAAATATACTTAAAATGCTAAACACAAAACAAAAGAGATAAATTTAAACAAAAATGTTTATTGAATTTTTCCAAACTCAAGCGTTTCATTGTGTGTTGTATCTTTTAATGATATATTATGTAGATTTAAATAAAACTATTCTATAATTAATTACAAAAAACAAAAATAACACAAACCAATTTTCTGAAAGATCTAAAATACAATAAAATAATAATAATAATGATGAATAATAAATAATTTGATAAAGTAATTTTATCGAATATTTAAAGAAAAATACACTAAAATATGAGTATGATCTTTAAAACAAAACAAGTGACAACAACAAATATATACTAAAAAACATTATAAATAAATAAATAAATATTATAAAATAATAATATTAATTAATTTAGAACGTACCTTTGAGCAAAGAATTTTGAAAGATATGATAAAATAATCATTACTGATTAAAAACAAAAATTATATATATATAAAAAAAAAAACAAAACACAAAAATAAAGTAATTGAAGCCTTTTATACACAAAAACAAAGAAACAACAACCATAAATTATTATAAAATCAATCAAACCGAAAATGAGAAAAGAGAAATTTATCAATATCTTTTACTTAGTTTATTATTATATGCTACAAAAACAAAATACAAAAAAATAATGTGCAAATATTTTATCACACACTCAATCCTAACTCACTTTTCACTCAATCACTCACTTACTCAATGTGTCTACGTACTCGTAATTCCTCGTACATATGTCTATTTGTATCTTCTCTCTGTCTATATATATAATCATATTTATACAATATTAGTAAGTAAATGTATATTGAAATTATGTATTCGTATTAAAGCGGCCTATTTAAACATAAACTAATACAATATATGGATGTATGTATGTGTCTACCTAACAACTTATTAATCATCATAAATGTTATAATATAAAATTATGTATTGTAATAATAATATTTTTTGTTAAGATTTATCAACGTCATTCTCTAATGGTAAAGTAGCAGTGCTGCTGAAAGTAAATGCAACACAAATTAGACCATTGATAAATCTATGTATTTATGTATAATGATAGAGCTCTCACACTTTTATCAATTACAATTATATTGATTATATGTTTTAGTGTTGTTTGTTTCATCTCTTGAAATTCATAATTGTAGTAGGCAATACACAATATGCTTAAATGGTGATTGTAAATAATATTATATAACGAACTGTAATTGATATAGTTTTGAAAGCTCTTATCTTAGTATTTATATGCATCAGATGTATTGATTACACAATTGTGTTTCAAATTTAGATCATATACTCTTTGTCCTTGTTTCGTTTCATTAACTCTGCGTTTAATTTATATGTTTTTATGTTGCAGTCCTTGTCCGAATTAATGTAATTTCTATTTTATCATCTAAAATTCTTATTATTTTTTGTTTAAAGAACACAAAAAAAAATTTACCCACACTAAAGTACAAATATATAAAGCAATCTTAAAAATATAAGGTGATAAAAGGAGTCCTCACTCTTCATTTCATAATTTCTTTCTTTATGTATGCAACTATTTTTTTTTTGTTTTGTTAAAAAGCGCAGAGTTTATTCTTCTGTTTTGTGAAATTTTTAATTTCTATAAACAAAAATGAAAACGGAATTATTAACACACAAACAATACAAAAATCAGGTATTGAGTTAGAATTATAGAAATATTCATGTCACTAAATGGCAATCTATCTATTTTAAAAGACACTCACAAAATCAAAGATTTAACTCTATGATGATGATGATAGTCTCTTGGGAACAAACAAACTATGATTGTAAAAGGAACTAACCATATATTTCACATAAACTTATACAAGAAGAACAAGATCCTAAAAGATCCATTCCTAAATTTCCAAATCCTATGAAATCACTTCAGTTTTTAATTATAATTATAAATTAATTATAAATTATAATTCTATCTGAAAATCATTATACATAGGAAATGGGGATTATTTAGAAAGCGTATTTTTCTTAGACAAATCTTAATCAGATATGAGTGACTAACCTTCACATAATACTAAACTATCTTAGGATACTCGGTTTAAATGGAAAGCACAATACAGTCATAGTAATTGTGCATTAAGACTTTAGAAATTTTAATTCTGCTGAATAAGAGATCTCTACAAAGTTTTTTTTTTAATGGGGAACACAAAATCACAAGTTTATTAAAAGTCTTCTTTGATTAATTGATCAATCGAAGATTATTTCCATTTGATGCATTGTTTGCCCAATACAGATTCTAGAATATCATTCTAATGGAGAGAAAACTATCTATGCATGTCCTACAGCCCTGTCTGTACTAGTCAGTGTTAACAGTGCGCACACCATGATACTGAGTCAAGAGCGTTATTTAAACGTTTCATTCCCACTCATGTTAGTTTGACTCGAATCTATACTGTCCTGTCGACTTTGGCCTTATGGTATGACTCGGAATCACGCTATCATGAAAATATTCAGTAGTACCGTGGTATTTTATCGTACGACGACACCACAATATACTGTCTTTGTTTACTAATTTATTGATAGATACACAACAACATACAGCTCAAATTCATAGTGTATTGGAGCAGGCAGTATGACTGTTGATAGTGTGCGTGTAGCAGTGATGACTCGTGCAAGGCTCTACTATGTACTTACGTAACTACCTCCCTCCCAGTTTAGAATAGATTAGATTGAAACAAGAGTAGGAAACGATACACCCCGTCACTGATGGGGTCGAATGGGTCTATTGTGATATATTTCCTAATTACAGTTCTTCCGATATTCTGGTATCCATTAAGAATTCCAGAATCTTCTTATTCGGTCTATTTCGTTTACATACTTATGAAATTATGCCTATAAAAAATTAGCTATTTTTTCATTTCTCCATCTTCATCATAAGTTTTGTGAGTGTGTAATAATTTTTTTTTCCATGAATTGAAATTGATTTAAATATAGAATATAAAAATAAGTTAATTTTAACCATAATTTGTACGTAATTATTTTTAATTAATGGGTTTTTTGTTTATATTTTATTGTGCATTCTACATTTTAATATAATTGTTTTTACCAGTAATTTGTTCTTTTAATATTTTTTTTTTATGTTACGTGATTTGTGTAGACTTTAGTTTTATGATAAACCAACAACTCCCCCTCATAGCTTTGACCTAATATATACATATAATATTATTATAATAATAATAATAATAAATGTAATACATAAACAAAAAATATAATAAAAAAAATATGGAGAAGATTCAAATTAAACTATTTAAAATGTATTTAGCATATGATTATTGTGATGTAGTTTTAAATGGGAAATCTGAGAACACAAAATAATAAATTTAAAATATTATTAATAATATGAGCCATTTTTCTTATATGTGTAGATATTTAAATGGCATACAAAACGACAACAACAACAACAAGAGTTAACTATTCAAAAAAAAACAAAAAACAAAAATAATTAATTATAAATATTGTTTCTTTTTTTTTGCAATTTATATACATAGAATATACTTACATAAATAAACAAATGAAATGAAATGAAAGTAAAGAAAATCAATTTTTGTAGTGGAAATTAAGAAAAATTAGTGTTGTGAACAATTTCTATGTAATAAAAAAAAAACATGAAACGAAACAGAATAGAAAACATAAAGAAATATAAGGACTTAAATGCTAAACACAAAGAGCAAAGTATATAAAGGAAACATACAAACTATCTACCATAATTATATTTTTAAAGCATTGGATGTTTTTGTTTTTATTAAACTAAAGTTTAAGAAGCAACACAATACAACAAACAAAGTATAAACTTCGAATCAATCGAAGATTTTTATACCTTTCACACATGTTAAATCAATTATTATAAATAATAATCTATAAATAGAATAAAAAAACGTATGTTATCGATGAACTCCGACACCGTTTGATCGATGATTATGAAATTTGTTACATAGATGCATGTTTTCATGGAAAAGGTTTATGTAGTATCCATATTGTATTAACTTTCCAGTTTTCTATATTTTTTGTTTTTTTAACGTACAGAAGTAGGTAAATGATGAACTCCGAATACCACGAAAATCATAAAACAACAAAATAGTGTTTATTTATTTAAATTGCTATGCAAATTGTTTTTTTTTTCTATTAGTTTACTGTGCTCAACTGAGAGTTCGATCTATCAGTTTGTTAACAAACAACAACTGGTTAAATCGATACACCTTACACCTTACTTAAGAAATAAACTGCTTTCATTTCCTCCCAATTGCTTAATGTTGTGAAAGGTTTAAAAATTATGAAAATTTTGAATTTATGTATGTGTGACGAACAACAAACAACAACAACAAAATAACAAATGCAGACAATTTTAATATAATTCTGTAATATAAACAAAATACAATAAAAAAAAAACAAAAATATTTAACTTATAGACAAACTGCTCACAGAGTGCAGTAAAAAAAAAAAATAAAAATATATAAAAATTAAATTTAAAATGCATAAAATTATTAACTAACTAAATATGAAAATAAGATGAAAATTTATAAGAGAATAAATAAAATTAAATAAATAATTAAATTTTAATCAATATTTAATGTTAATTAAGTGTTTTTTATAGAAATTTTATGGACCACACAAGAAAAGAGAAACCAACAAATTAAAATAAATATAATAAATATAAATTAAACTAAATAAATGTGCTTTTCAGAGAAATTTAATGAAATAAATATAAAATGTAGTAACAACTCAAACAACAACAAATAAATTTTATGCACACAAACTAACAAAATAATATATTATGCGAAATTGCTTTAAATGTTTTTTGAAGAATCAAACAAGAATTCATAATTATAATAATAAAAATAATAATAATTGCAACGTTGATAGACTTATTAAACTGAAAAAGGAAATTAATTATATATACATATATAAATGATATGTTTTTTTTTATATTAGTCATAAATACATATATGTTTGTGTGTTTGATAAGAAATTACTACCCAATTAATTTTTAAAATATTAAATTGTAGTTTCTTTTTTTTGTCTTTTTGTCTCCTAATCAATGTTTTTTCGACTTGAATGAAACAAGAAACAAATACTATATGAATTTATACACAAAAATTAAAGAAAATAAAGCTTAAAATTAACAAAAAAGGAAATGAATAGAGCAACAAAATAAAATATAAATATTATTAAACAAAGAATATTAAATAAATCTATTACAACATTATTATTACTATTATTATATTGTAATACAATATTATTATTATTATGATTATTATGAAAATTCAAATGAAATGAAAATGAAAATGGAATAACCAACTAACTAACCAACCAAGTATGTAACTTTGTATCTACAATAGAGTTTTATTCTCAATGTTTACATTATTCAAACAAACAAAAAAAAAAAAAACAAGGCATAAATTATTCAAATTATGATTATAATTATAATGAAAACTTAAGCGGACAACAAATTGTAATTTTATGGATTAAACATAAAATTTATAAAACACTCTACGTACTATATTTACGATATCTATAATACATACATATATGATATTTTATTCTATCTTTATCTTAGTTAGTCGGCACTGATTTGTAATCAATGTGACATGTCAATCGTATTTATCTGTCTGTCTATGCATCTTTATGTTTGTTTTGTGTGTTAGTTTAGTAATTTTTTTTTTTTTTTTTATTTTATTTTAATATTTGTATTTACTATTTTATTTTATTGTAAAAAAAAAATAAAAAAAATAATTAAAATTTATGTAACACACCTTAATCAAGTTATAATATATAAAATACAATAAGTACTACAAATTATATTTATAGAAATGTTTAATTTTCTTATTTGATTTGACTTTATTTTAATTATTCAATTACAATATTATTATTATGAATATGACTTATTATTATATAAACATAATACATACTTTAATTTTTATAAATACAACTATAACACAAAAAATATAAAACATTTATTCAATTAAAAGCATACAAAACATATAAATAATTCTTGGTTTTTTTTTAAGTTTTTATTTAATATGATTTTATTTATTTATTTTCATTTGGTTTTCATTCAAAAAGAAATCGTATTTTTTTTAAACTTGAATTGAATTCAAATATGAAAATCAACTATTTGACAGAATACAGAATGCTTAATGCATTTTGCTAATTATTTCTTGTCAAATTTTATGCTTTAATATATATATAAAAAAAAGAAAATGAAAATCAATTAATTAACAAAATAACATAAATCCCACCAGACTTACAAATAAATAAATAAATAAATAACTTTTAACATTAAATTTAGTGGAACAAACAAATAAAATGACATTTGTATGAGAGAAGATGAAATTAAATGCTTCTTAGGTTTCATCGAAGTTTTAAAATACCCTTCACACACACAGATTTGGAAGATTTAATCATAATAATTGGAAACAAGACAAACCAAAAAAATGTTATAATACAAAAATATAAACTCAATTGTTTTGCTGGAAGTTACAGAAATTTGATCGTTTTTCACAAATATCTTTGTTATATTGTCATGCTCCTTTCTTGTTGCTTGCCAAGCAGACACATGAATATGGTAACTATTGTATATCAAATGTTGGTTCTACTGGTGCAAAATTTTGGATAATTTATGTCATGACTAATGAACTTGCAAACCTCAACTGGAACATAGTCAGAGCTCGAAACCTGTGACCACTACCAAAGACAGGACAAATCGGTCACTAATTCGAGAGTCATTTGTCTATTCTGTACAATATTCATATTCTTTGCTACTGCACAACAGAAATCAAAACCTTATACATACCATATATATTTTTATGCTTCAGTATTCGATTCTTAACTAAAACCAACAAAACTTAGTGTTTTAAGTGAGTAGGTTATTTTTTAATATATTTTTTGTTGTGGGTGAACCTCAAAAATGGTCACTTTTTATTGTTCACTCAACTAGACTCAATTAAGGACAAACTAATAAAAAATGACAATATCTTACCAAAACCTTAGTGATAATTCATATTTTTATAATGGTTTAAGCTTAATTAATAGTTTCAGTAGCCACAATTTTTTGAAATCACTTGAAAATTTCGGTCAGGCATTCAGTCGTAAAGGGAAGGTTGTGAATCTCCCGTTTGCTCCAGGTTCTCTTAATGGTATTTGACAATGATTCGAGATCTTAAAATTGTCTGCCAGATTTATAGACTTTACGTTCTCGATGATATTGTCGTCAGGAGATTATAGACCCCAAACTATTAAGGTAACATTTTGGTCTTTACTCTACATTACTATTACGTTGAAATATCCAAGGTAATGGCCCCAAAATCTAAGACAAGCGTAGAAATGATTTTTGGAGCAGCTCACTCCAGCATGTGGCAGTTATTGATCGATAAAAAGTTGTCATATCTGAGGTTCACCCACAAAAAAATAATAATAAAAAATAACCTTTTTACTTAGAACGGAAATTTATTGTTGGTTTTATATAAGAACTAGGGTATCCTGCCCGACGTCGTACGGCCAATCGGATTCCTTAAACTTCACTTTCAGTAGAACGCAAGTGGATTGGGCCATACCTACAGTTGCGGTTTCGCACCATCGCTATTAATAAGTTGAATTGCAATTCTGGTATTTCATTTTTGCTTCCCGCTGCACTTTAATTTGGCTAAATGGATAGTCAGTCACATTAATAATTCCAGTGACTTACCAAATCCACAACAATGCACAGCTCCCTGGTCTTGCCTTAAGTGTTATTGTATTATTAGACCTTTAATTTATTCAAAACTAACTGTAGTACATTGCGCAGAATCAGACAAATCAAATGCAGTATTTGATCCACCAATTTCTCGACAACAGCGTCACATATCGAATCCAAAAGTTCTCTGTTATGTTCAAGGCTAAAACCAACCATGCACGCATTCACAAAATGTCATTGCAATCAGATGAACGAACGGTATAGCCGCGCATAAGACTCAATATGAACACACATATATGTATATTGTGAATCTAAACCATTCTTAGATCCCCTTGAACACACACAAAAAATTTCATCAAAATCGGTCCAGTCGTTTAAGAGAAGTTCAGTGACATACACACTCACAGAAGAATTATATATATAAAGATTGAATACTGAACAATAAAAAAATATATTCTTGCAAATTTTGTTAGTATTTTGACTTCAAAAATTCCATATTCTATCAAAAAAAGCATTGAGTCTATTTGACTGTTCGGGAGTGAATATACTTAGTAATAAAAATGATATGATTTCTGTTGAGTAGTAGAAAAGAATATGAATTTTGTACAGAATAGACAAAACACTCTCAAAATAGTGGGCGATTTGTCCTGTCTCTGGTAGTAGTCACCCTAAGTCCGTTTGATTGATCGAGTGTGTATGCAAATATAATTTGAAATCCTTAAAAAAGAAAGCATTTGTGTTCTTATTTGAAACCATTACTTATTTACCATATAATGAATTTGAAGGAACTATGATGGTATATTGAGGATTTCAGTTAATCTGTTAGCAGTATGCTGATGTTTGTCAAATCTTTTGTTATAATTGGATATTCACTTCTTATCAACAAAACTCAAATCTCAGTTATAAAGCTAATGAAATTATTTCCAGTAATCAGAGATCACTGACACAAAGGTAAAGACATAATATGGAACCCAAGTAACCACAACTTGGCAGGGCTACATTTGTTCACGGTAAGGTGGCATCAAGTGTGAAGGGAATTAAAATGATGGATGAAAAAAAAAAAAAAACAATCTTAAACAAATTATCCTTTGGATTATTTGCGTAACATTCAAATTTTACTTTAAAGAATGAGCTACAATATAAAAAACAATTCTAGTTATATTGAAATCTTTTGAATCACATGAAGCTTTTGAAGCTAAGTTTGCATTTTTGATATTTCAAGCAACTTTATGGAAAATATTGTATGTTATAATCAAACTAGAAGAAATGAGTTAATTATTTTTTATATGTCTCTACATGCAAATATGATTTTAATTATTTATTATTAATAAATAAGAAATACATTACATAATAATATATATTAATAAACCAGATTCCTAATCAGATAAACTTAAAAACGACCAATTCAACTAAAAACAAAAAATAAATAAATAAAAATAAATAAGAAACATAAATAAATTGTATTAAATGAGCTTTTAAATAATTTGTCGCTTTGAAATGTGTTTCATACGCAAGTTGTGCATTTAATGATAAATAAAAAAAAAAACAATAAATGAATTAATCATTAAATTAATTATTTAGTGACAATTTAAGAAGTTACACTGCAAGAAACAACAACAACAAATTATTAACATAACAGCAATAACAAAAAAACAAACTAAATACATAAAATTTAAAGCACTTTTTAAAATAATTATTATTATTGAAATAAATTCAAATTTAATACATAAATATCGCAAATAAAACGAAATGGAAAATATAGACAAAAAAAAGATCTTAAAATAAATTTAGTGACACAAGATTGATTAAAAAGAAATCCCGTCCAAATGAAAACAAAAATTGTTTAAACAAATACAAAATCAATATCAAATATTATAGAAACTGCAACCAAAACCAACAAATGATACAGTAGAAGAAGACTCTTTTAAAATCTATGCAAGAAATGTCTATGGGATCATTTCACAGAACTCGGAAATTTTACAATATTAAAGGAACATTAACTTCTTTCCACTCCATGATTTTTATAAGTTCCAATTTACATAAGCAAAGAATGGCCACAGAACATACTTTCATCTAATGTTAATTTGGTTTACAAGTCTTGCGAATAAAAATTTAAGAAGTGGCTCACCGAAGAATAGGATTTTCTGGTTTGCATGCAATGCCAATTGATTGTTAAGAAGTTTTCTTTAAAGCTAAAGAAATAACTGATTCAAAAAAAAAAAGATAACTTTTCTAATCGCTTGTGTGAGATGTTAGGAAGTGATTTCTCTCAAGGATTGATGAACATAGCCTTCAAATTTTATTCGCAGATTGCAATTTTGAAGTCACATTTAATAATCTTGAACTTGCTGCCTAGCAACTCTAGCCATAAGTAATCCATGCAAATTCTGTTCATTCATAATAAGATTCCCATTTCGGTTGATATAGTCCACTCATAAATTTACTAAAAATTTTGTCTTTGAACAATATTTGTTATCCGATGCCTTCTTCTTTTATTTTATTACAAAAATTTAAGGCAAAGTGATAATAATTACAGTCAGTCACTCTAATATACAAATGGTATAAAAACTGATAGAAATTATTACATACAAATGAAGTTTTGGTATGCCCTGTGAAGGGGCCTAAGGATCGTTTATAGGCGAATAATCAAAAATAACATAAAAACTGAAAAAATTACAAAAAATATTTAAAGAAAAAAAAAAAAAAACAAATAATTAAAACAAAAAATGCAACTTTATAAAGATATTTATATTTATGTATTATATGTATTTCATTATCTTGCCAAAGAGTTTTTTTTTTAGTTTATTAACAAACTACAAATATGTGCAATTTAATAATTCTTTCATATATAAAAATTATCTAAAAAAAAAATTATAAAAAAAAAGAAAACAAATTCAAATGTTGATGTGTGAAATTTATAAGACTAGCATATTTCCTACCTAAAACAATATATAGATATATATTATATATAATTAATTAGTAGCGATAATCTTACAAAAAAAAAAAAAACAAATGAAATTTATTTAAAATCTAAGACATAAGAATTAAATATTTAACACAACAAAGTTATGGTACCTTTTTGCTGATTCAAGTCGAAATTTAAATAAAAATTTAACAAGAACAAAAGTTTAAGGAAATAAAAGCGTAAAAATCGTAGTGATGCTAAAGTAATCGATACAATATACTTATATTATACTTACATATATACAACAAACATACATCATAATATCTATCTATCTATGAATCAAAAACAAATTAATATTAAATATATATATATATTATATAGATTATGTGTATATTTAAAAGGAAGAGCACTCTTTTTTTTTGGGAATTTGCTTTTTATAAGTAGAAATGAATGACAAAGTTTAACATTTAGTAAGTGAAATATTATAGATATTTTAGAAAAAAAAAACATGAAAAACGAACAAAGATATTAATAAAAGAAAGTACATACATAATACTTATAAAAGGAAACTTCAAAGAAAATCAAAAAAAAAAAAAAAAAAAAAACAAACAAACTACAACTATTTATGTATTGTATTTTATGTATGTCAACTCACAAAAACACAACAAAAGAAAACCTGTTTCAAATTAAAGAATTTAAATATTTTTATATGTCAAAATACTTAGTATTTATAGTATGTATGTGTACTCGTATAATGGATATAGTATAATATATAAGTATATATTGTGTATTAATAGAAGAATAAGATAAAATTGATAAAAAACACTTTACACGAACTTAGTAACAAAACAAGTAAATTACAATAATTTTATTTAATTCAAATTCCTAAGTAGTTTATAAATATTTATGTATTATTTTATTTATAATTTATTTGCTATTTTGTTTTGTATCTAGGTACAATATAGTAGATACATTGCTGTAGATAGTAAAATCATACAAACATGATTTACGTAAGTGTTATAGTTAAGTAACCAGCCAAATTTGATTGTCTCAGAAATTTTGAGAAAATAATCTCAAGAATTAACTTAATTCCTTTTTTGTTGTATTTTTTTAAGTGGTAAATATTCAGCCCCCGACTTAACGGTTATCAGTTGACTTAAAGTCTCAGTAATTTACAGAAAATATTTAACAAAGACAACAAAAATTTGTCATGCAGAAACGACGTTCTCTTTGGTGTCCGTGTAAGCAAATGTAGTCAGGGTGAAGGCGCTTGAGCCCCTCCTAGAGGTGTTTATGGCAAGAGCAGATGCTAATTTGCTGACGTGCATCTTAACCCGGTCATTATACCGGCTTGCGTGATGGTTGATCTGCTCACAGACCGACAGGATATAATAATTGTTCATGAGTCACAATATGAACCAACACATGGTGGAAGCAACTGGATCAAAGGAACTGAAATAATTTGAAGTAAACCGATCGGTTGAAGTCGAACCGATTTCAATGCTTTTATTTTGAATTTAAACTTTAATCGGATTATAAGTAATTTAGATTGTTTACGCTGATGGAAAAAAATAATAGAAATGAGATAAAGTTTTACAGTACAAGTTCACCTTGCGAGCAAATTTAATGCTCTTCTAGGAATTACTAGAGTTTGATATAAACCCACTGTACTTAGAATTTTAATTCAAAGAAGGAAGTTTAATAATTTCACTTAAAATTTGTGATTCTTGATTTTCACTATAACTTGGGTTTGCAGTAGCTAGTACTCTGTTATCATTAGGTACTTTTAATTGTATATGTACTTTGTTAAGTACTACGTGTATCGATCGGAAAAAAGAAATAAATAGAAATATAATAAAATTTTGCCTAGTTTTGCCTTTAAAAGTATGAAATATTTTAATTGAGGTATTTGGTAATTTTTTAAAAAAGGAAGTTGTGAAAAAACAATTACATAGAAATTCAGGTTTTTTTTTTGGGTTTCGTGCCGTTATCTGATGAACCGTAATAAGTAGAAAGTTAAAAGTTTTCACAAAATGTGTAGTTTTATTTATTATTAAAAATAAAATATATTAAAAAATTTAAAGAGGTCCCCATACAAAAACGCGTGTTCTTGTATGTGATCTATACGATCCAGTAACCCTGAGGTCTTGAAATATTACAGT
Source organism: Amiota minor (assembly GCA_037043295.1). NCBI lineage: Eukaryota > Metazoa > Arthropoda > Insecta > Diptera > Drosophilidae > Amiota > Amiota minor. The sequence goes on from JBAMAW010000052.1 coordinate 788,990, forward strand.
GAAATTCTTCTTTTTTTAAGTTTCGTTCCTTTATCTCATTAACCGTAAAAGCTAGAAAGTTTAAATTTTCGCAGAATGTGTAGTTTTATTGAGGCTACAGCAACAAATACTAAATTTTTAAATGTAATTAAAGGCGTCCTCATACAAGAAACGTACGTGTTTGTATGAGATCTATACGATCCAGTAATCCTAGGGTCTTGAAATTTGCGTAGTTGGTATACATGGACTTGAAAACTTATATTGTCCAAATTTCATTTTGATAGTACAACAAACAAAGAAGGTTTTTTAGTAAGAATATGAATTTGATTTTTGGATTGAATGAGAGGTACCTCCCTAGTTATCCTATTCAGTTAATTCCGATAAATGTGCTACGTATATTGTGTGTTGTGTGGTGAAAAATTCCAGCTTTCTAGCTCAAAACTGAGGGACTAGTTTGTATAGGTAATGACGGACAGACGGACAGCAGTCTACCCAAAAGATGTTTTTTTTTTTTTAAATCTTGTACTATAGTGCGGAACAATCCGTGTGCTAGACTGATTTGCATTTGACTGATTTTTTATACTTACTAGGTTCAGAATGGGTCGTCGGGTGCATTTCTCAGATATGGAAAGAGAATTGACAACACAGAAAATATTAAAATAAACATAGTTTTATTCTTTCAATTCAAGACTGAAGAATATAAATTGTGTTCTTTAGTGTCAAGTCTTTTGTTTCTATTGTTTTCATTTAAATTATACTTCAATAAAAATTATAAAATTTAAATAAAATTAATTTCACAGAAGAAAATTTGAATGTAATAAGCAAAACAAATCATTTCTATTATTTTTTCTATCAGTATAAATGTTGAAAAAAATTAAACTTTTGTTCATTTAATGACCCAACCCATTATAATATATCAATATATTATATAAGTATTTAAAATTCTATTTTCTCATATTCACACACATATTCTTTATTTGCTACTGTCGTCAGATGACATCTAGCGAATTTTATCATAGGTTGTAAATAACTTAAGTTAGTTTCGATAAGTTGATCACTCATTCGTGATGCTGAATGACAGTTCTATGTGGTTGCCAACTTGTGAAACAGGTAGATTACCAGGTGATTGACATAGTGCTCTCACCAAATGAGGGATCTGTTGTTGCACTTGACGATTTCTTATTTTATCGTTGAGATCTGCTGGTCCCGAACAAACAAAAAAAAATTCATTAACTTTCTTTTTTGAAGCAAAGCAAAGAGTATTTGAAGCTAATGATTTGAATAGTATATTTGCAAAACTATTTTGATTAACATTTATTGAATCTTTAAGTTCACTTTGAGTTTCACTTGGCTTCCATTCATTTGCATTCTAACTAGTTTGCTTATTCATAGTAATTGTTTGTTGTTACAAATAAAAACACTATTTTTGAAGGGTCTTAAAGCTTTTTCTTGATTTAGGGAATAATAAAGAGCGAAATAACAACGAATGCTTCTAATTCCGGTTTAGTAAGTAAAGACATTCTACTCCTGGTCTACGAACGTCACAAATGATGGTAAAGTTTTAGAATGAATTTGGTTGCCCCTTGGCCATCTATAGGCGGAGAGAACCGGGATCTTTTCATATTACCAATACATATTGATATAAGGTTACATCTATTAGAAAATATTGTATATTAAATACGACTGGGCACAGCTCAAATGTATGTTAAATATCTGTCGAATCGAACACCAAGAACACAGTAAGAGTATGTATATAAGTAACTGTGTCTTTTTGTGGAATTTTAAGTGCTTTGTTGCACATTATTCTCAGTGTATGTTTAAAGTGTCATAACAACTAAACTAATATATAAACATTAAATTAAATATAAGTATATATAAATGTATGTAGTATGTATATTTATATGCTGAATATCTGTCGAATCGAACACCAAGAACACAGTAATAGTTTGTATATAAGTAAATGTGTCTTGTTGTCGAATTTTAAGTGCTTTGTTGCACATTATTCTCAGTGTATGCTTAAAGTGTCATAACAACCTAACTAAAATATAAACATAAAATAATTATAAGTATATATAAATGGATGTAGTGTGTATATTTATATGCTAAATATCTGTCGAATCGAACACCAAGAACACAGTAATAGTTTGTATATAAGTAAATGTGTCTTGATGTCGAATTTTAAGTGCTTTGTTGCACATTATTCTCAGTGTATGCTTAAAGTGTCATAACAACCTAACTAAAATTTACCATATATGAATGTCTAAGTGTTTGTTATCTTACAATATGTATATATATATATACATGTATATGTGTGTGTGTGTACTCGTATAACCTAAGATATATATTTATTTTTTTTTTGTCTTTAAAATAAACTTAAAATAAAATTATAAAGAAATATATTGGAAAACCTTGCACAGAACAAGAAACTCCCTGGGTTAGACAACGAATACTATATCAAGTTTGATTTTTTCCTATTTATTGTTTATTTGGGATTTGGGGTTAGACAAAACCAACAATGTACATTTTTAAAGTCCTTGAAATCCTTAAATGAAATTGCGCCGAAAGTAATCTAATCAAAGTATTTACTTACATGTATCCTTACAGTGTTTTTTTTTTCTTATTGTCGTACAATATTCCAGAAATCGAAATAATTTTTACTTGTACTTTCTCTCTCTCTCTCTCTCGTTAATATGAATAAAAGAATATATATCTAGATACTCATTATTATCATTCTTATTAATTTATATACTCGTATCTGTGTGTATCGTGTAGAATCGCTTTTAAGCATAAAACAATCGAAAACAAAAAAAGAGAAAAAATCTTAATGGAAATACAATATTTATACATAAAATATATCAAAAACAAAGCACACCGATTATATTTAACATAAACATATATATATGAACTATCTATAAAAGAAACAAAACTATTATACTTAAAACCAAGTCTATATGTGTATCTCTAAGATAAAGATACAGTAAACACTTACTTAGTTTAGTATAAAATGAGCAAATGAACAAATTCCTTGATGTACGAAAAATTAGAGATGCAGATGTTGTATGTCTTTAGTACTACAATATATTGATTAATATATTGTACTTATATCCGCGTACCTTTTAGCATTGTATTGTCATGTCTCATACATATTTAGATATGTGTATCTTGTATCTGTAGATGCAACATTAACAAAGATAAATAATAATAATTTATTATTTTTTTTTTAAGGAAAAGAAAAAATATAATGTATTGTATTATGAAATATCAATTAACAGATGAAAAAGAGACTCTTTAAAAGAGGTTGGCTATAAGAGAATATAAGAGGAATATTATTGGAAAAGTATCTTATTATCTGTCCTACAATGATGGTTAAGTAGTAATTGAAAATCAAGGTACAAAACAGATAAATAAATATATAAATAAATTGTCACTCAGATACTCACTTACACTATTGTACTTCACAAAATAAAAGTTTGGATGCAGTTTCGAGTTGAGAAACTGTATATGATAGATAAATCATTCAAACTACCAAAGATGGTGTTTTAAATGTATGTATTTGAAATATCTTAAACTGGTGATGATGATTTTTTAGCATCATTTGATTTAGAGATGCAAGTCCATTAACTATCATTAAACATTTAAATCAATCACATAAAGTTTATTACACCTATATTGTATTTTATCCAACTAAATATATGGTATTGTATCTATGAGTACATAATTATTTAATACACAATAATAATGATAACGATGATGATGATTAAGTACATAGTAATAATCCAACGTCCTGTTACAATCGAGTTCCAAAAGCCCACGCAAACTATACACAAAATAAACAATATATGTGTATGTACATGTTAAGACAAACTTAATACAAAACAATAAATGTATTACAACAAACATAGATACATAAATAAATGAATAAATAGGCATTTTAAACTTTTATGGCTGTTTTGAAATTATCGATATGGAAATTTTGAATTTGTAGCGCATTAAATATATTGAATAATAACAATATAGAATATGTACAAGTATATTACCATAAAATAGCATTCACAAACGCATACATACACATACAAACTTATCTACAATACATACATACATACATACATAGATAGATTACATACACAGATACATAACATATACGTACATATATAAAATATTTAATACAAAACAATATACATAGCAACCAAATTCAATTCCAATTTACAAGGCATCATTAGAGATCAATAATCGATCAGTTTTCAAAACAAACACAGATACTTTTTCACCCACACACACACACACACACACACAAACAATTACAGTAATACACATACATAGATACATAGATGCATATACAATACCTACTACTTATATTAATGGAATGCTAATCTTGACATAATAAAAAAAAAAAAACTAAATAAATAAAAGAAAACTTGCAAATTGTGAAATTTAGTGTCTTTACACTTTAAAAATAATTTAAGCAAAAACAAAAATTAAAAAAGAAAAAAAAAACAAAAATAAATAAATATTATTATATACAAACATATATACATATAATACAAATATGTAATACCATAAACCAAACAACAAACAAATTGATGTGTAGTAATTTACTCAATAACAAAAAAAATAAAAAAGAAAATTAAATAAAAGCAAATTATAAAAATATAATTATAAAAAAAATATAATATATGAAAATAATAAGTAATTAAATAAATGAAATGATAAACAAACATTACGAAACACAAAAGAGAAAGGAAAATATTTAAAAAATAAACTTATATAAATAAAGTAAAATACATAATAACATAAAAATATTCAAACCAATCGATATTATTTTTCTTTATAATGGGATGAGTATTATTGAATATCCTATATAAATAAATAGGACTAACAATAGGTTACAATTCTTAAAAACTAATACACATGTGAAGGAAGGAGTTCACTTAGCACTACGAGTCTCTAATTAATCAAAAGGGCAGCACGATCGTTACGGATAAGTCGAGATGAGTTCCTTGTATGGACAATGACTCTGGCTAGAGGATTAACATGTCGAGCTAGTTTATCCATGTAAATAGCTTTACGCTTGGAACATTCTTCTTTTACAGGTGGTACTTCCAAGTCTTTGTGAATATCTTTATTTCTGATATACCTTGGAGCTCCAGTGATTGTTCTAAGTATCTTGGATTGTGCTCTTTGTATAAATTCAATGTTGCTCGCGCTCGCGGTACCCCACAATTCAGCACCATAAGTCCAAATTGGTTTAATAACAGAGTTATACAGCATCACTTTGTACTCAAGTCACAGTCCAGATTTAGAATTGATTAGCCAGTGAAGACTTTAAGCCCTTAGTTTCGTATGTATCTTTTTAGCTCCTACATACTTCTGCCAGGTGAGCCGTCTGTCCAGATGAACACCAAGATAAGTTACCACTTGAGTTTGAGGAATTGTAACACCTTTTAACGTTACTGGAGAACAAGCCCGTCGGTTCAATGTAAATGTAATGTGCTTACATTTCCCCTCATTGACTTTAATTCTCCAGTTGGATAATCACTCCTGAAGGCTTTTAAGATGAGCATCCAAGCTTTAACTGGCAACGGGAGCGACTGATTACGGCAGTGTCATCAGCAAAAGTTGAAGTAATAATTTGTCAACTTGTTGGAATGTCGGCAGTGAATAATATGTATAGAGTTGGGGAACTCCTGCTTTTATCTTAAATTCATTAGTAACGAAATTTTTCTGCCTTACTACAAACACTCGATTTGATATGTAGGATTGCAGGACTCTATGTATATTTTGGGTTAGTAAACATTTCATTTTGTAAATCACACCCTCATGCCATACTCGATCAAATGCTTGTGCTACATCAAGGAATACTGCTGAGCAATATTCTCGCAGTTCAAAGGCAGTTCTTATTTCCGAAGTAACTCTGTTGACTTGCTCAATCGTTCCATGTTTTGCTCGAAAACCAAATTGATGATTTTGGATTGAACTATTTACTTGTAACTAATAATTGAGTTTGGCTTTAAGAACCTTCTCAAATAGCTTAGAAAGACATGGAAGCAGACTTATAGGTATATATGAGGAAGGACATGTCCTATCCTCCACGAGCTTTGGAACCATTATAATAACCGATTTCTTCCATTGCCTTGGAAAGTATATAATTCGAAGGATGGCATTGAAAAGACACGAGAGAAACCCTATTGCTGCGTTTGGAAGTTCAGTTATCATTTTTGGCACGATTCTATCATAACCAGTAGATTTTTTGGGTTTCAGTTAAGTCCATATAATAGATACGATTTCACTAGAGCTTGTTTTTAATGGAGACTTATTTACTGAATGTGTCATTGTCTGGTGAGGAAGCACAAATTTGTTAGTAGGTAGATTAGGTTGAAACACGTGCTCCAGATGGTTGGCAAATACATTAGCCTTCTCTTCATCAGACCGAGCCCAACTTCCGTTTCTGTCTCTAATAGGTGAATCCAAAATGAAATAATGGTAGCACGGGAAGTTCGAGTTGTATACTTGTGTGCGTCTTAATGGATAGATAAATAATGAATCTATCCCCTATTGACTTTTGGGAGGTGGGTTAAAATTATTTATATTTAAAAAGAAATAATCGGCCAAGAGTGTTGAGACTTCTACACGGAGGGTTCCGTACCGGACCCTAAAAACCATGATCTTGAAAACTATTTTGGTATATAGGGCAATGAACTGCTTACAAAAAATATTTCATCAGAAGTTCAGAGATTCAATGAACTATCAAATGTACTCCAATACTGAAAGAAACTTTAGTAAGATCCCCCTGAAATCATAAATTGTTTATGAGCAAGTCCCAGAAAACAGTCCACAAACCAAAAATTTTTGAAATTAATCCAACTTTACATATTTTTTAATGGAACATCATTACATTATATGTACGAGTACTATATAATTTTATAAATATGTATACATAAAAAAACATTAATACAAAGATCCTACTCTTAATGTGATACAAAAAATTAACATTTTTTAGTTACTTCCTTACTTTAGTGTTAACATAGATGGTCCGTTCGAAAGCCATATCTTTTTTCATTTGATTCTCTTCAGTTTTAGTAAAAATTGTTTTCTTTTATTGTACTATTTTCGAAAAATTGGTATGAAATGTTAGGTCCATGCATTGTAGCTTAGAACACGACTAGTTTCATGTTTTTTATGCTATTGCAAAACTTCCTTTACTTTTTCTTTTATCTTTAAAGTACCGTTCATTAAGCTATTTTTAGAAAAAAAAAAAGTAAAACAAAAGCGATTAAAATTATATTTTATATGTGTGTATTTTTTTTTTTTGTTTTGGCTCACGTGAATAAGAACATTGACAATTGAAAATGCTTGTTTGTCGTAAATTTTTCCAAAAAATTGTTTTATTAAATCTTGATATTTAAGTTGTATTTTTTTTTATTAATAAAGCGTCGAAAAAGTGTCTTAACGACAGAAGAAAAAGCAAGAATTTCTACTTATAGGAATATCAAAATTTCTTATATACGAATTGCAGAAAAGAGTGGAAAGAACCTGTACTGTAGTGTTTAATTACAATAAAAAGAAGATGAAACATGAAATTCTGCACTAAAAAAGCTACTACGGAAGCTGACCGAAGGGCTACTCTCCGTGCATCCTCTAATCCGCACCAGTCTTCATCAAAAATAAAGTCGGATTTGGCGATAGCAGCAAGTGTGAAAAAGTGAAACGTATTATTCAAGATGTCCAACACCTAAAAAGACTGAAACAAAAAAAAAAAAAAAAAAAATTTGCACAAAAATGTATGATTTAGAACTCGGAATGGAAACACGTTGTATTTTCAGATGAAAAAAAAAAATATGCAACCTTGATGAGCCGGGCGGATGGATATAACTTTCATTTACATGATTTGGGTAAGGAAAAACTTTTTCTGAATTGTCACCATATTAGAGAAGGCGTTATGGTCTGGGGAGCGCTTTCCCTTTATGACATTATAGCTTATAAGCAGGGGCCGGATAGGACATTTACGGAGTTTAGAAATATGTTTAGACTTTTGAAGTGCTGTTTCCAACATGATAATGTATCAATCCATACTTCCCGAGCGGTTAAAGTTTGGGTCAAGCCCAGAATGTTGAGTTTCTACAATGGCTTCCGTATTCGGCAGACCTTAATATTATGTATTGTATGAATTTGGAAGACAATTAGAAGATAAAACAAAATTGATAAATGCCATTAAAGCTGTGTGGTCTGAAGTTTTCCTTAATTACCTTAAAGAGCTTTATGATTCCAAAATAAACCGAGGAGGATGCACACAGAACGAAAGCAGGTCCGTGTCAAATGTTTTCCTTTGGAGAAGGCGTTGTCTTGCCTTAATACAATATAATGCAAAATCGAAAATCAATCCTCCTGATGTTGTCAAAACTTAATTTTTAAGACCAACACTTTTTGGTAAAACCAGTAAAGGGTATCATTTGCTCGAAGATGGAAAATCGTCCAACCTCTTGCTTGGGAATATTTATACAAGCGATCCTAACTGCATCAATTGCGGAAAAACAACATGCAAAGCTTCCCGCATTTTGAAAAACCTATTTCGGCTAACACTGCAATGCTGAACTTTTTCTGCCAGTATATTCGGATTTTCGGGAAACGAATGCAACTCATGGCAATAAGCATTCCAAAGAAATTCTGACTTTTTCCAGTGGCTGTTTTAAAGCTTTCACCTACTATCTTAAAAATGTTGTATCTATTTGTACAGTTGCTGTCATTTCCAAAAAAAAAAAAACATCATCGAAATATTATTTAAAATACTACAACGGCGTAGACTGCTCCACCGCGTTATTTAAATTCCTTGCAACAGGTTTACAAAATGGTTTCCTTCTCCAAATCGATTGACGGGTAGGAATCCCTGCAGGTAGCGACTCAAGCACTACATCTGCCACTGTAGGTACAAGCACACAATGTTCTTCTTTTTCGCTCTAACTTTCGGAGCTTTCACATGGGACATAATTTTTGTCAACTTCTTCATCATCGCTAATGAAATGATCCACGTCCGACTCTTCTAATGCTACCAAAATATCACTTTCCGTAAGAAATTCTAGAAAAATACAAGAGGAAGGAAAACTTTTTGTGAATAAAAACTTAATACCCAAAATTGATGCACTCGGTGAAAATCACAGGGAAACACTTATTTCTCCCCAAATGACCTCAATTCATTTAAAAGATTAAAATTTCGTATTGTATTTTATTTGTTTAAAAGTGTTCACTCCACTAATTTTACACTATTATTATTTTTATAATTAAAAACAAAACTTACTTCTGCAACTCATATTCACTTTTGGCAAATATGACGACAGCATTTCGCGAATAATTCACCCGCTTAATTGATATTGATACAAGTTTATGAAATGTATCAATGGTCAATCTTTTGCATATTTTCTGATTCACCTGTAGTCAAAATATACATACAGAATAATCACTTAATTATGTTAAAAACCGAGAGAACACCATCAAAATGGAATGACGATCAGCAAAGTGAAAATTTGATAAACGCATAAAAGTTCTATGTTTAACAATAGATGCAATGCTTATAAGTATATAGCATATAAATAAGTATGCATGATTAGTGAAGGTCAAGACAAGAAGACTAGTATGGATTATAAAGACTCATCACATTTTGTGTTTGTGTGATCTTCCATCATTGTATGATACTCGTACAAGTATTTGCGTGAAAGGTATAACGATCTGAAAAATTAATTTTAATATCTCAAGGTTAAGATACTTATTCGAAGTTATGTTTCTTAATTAAGCTTGTAACAATATTTGTAACACTTAAATATCCATTGTAAGACAACCATATCAAATGTTTATGTTAAAATTATTATAAAACGGTAAATCATTTAAAGTTTTTATCTTCAGTTTCATTTTCATTTGAAACCAGTTCCTATTGATGTAAAGTTCATTAATTAACTTCTATTATAATTTCCCCTAAAATTGCTTATAATGACACTACCAGATACAATATTATTCAATCAATACAATACTAATACAGCATACAATGAGTATGGTATACGCGTATTAACCCAATTTATTAGATTTAAATAAACTTTAATTGTTCAGATTTCGCCTGTCACGTCTATGTCATTCAAATCGATTTCGAATGTTATTTATTCACATTTTCAAAAGAAATTTTTTTTGGTGGCTTATCGAAATGATTAAAAATCAAGTCATTTATGTCTTGATTTACATAATTTATGAATTTGGCAAATTTGTGATGCCATTCGGCATAGACTTTTAGTGTTTTTTGTGTGAAAATTAAAATCAAATTTGGTGGGTTGTTAATTTTATAAAAAATATTTTATTATCAAAAAAAATTCTCAACTAAATGAGATAATAATTATGGGTGAGTATCATCAGCATGGAAGATCATTTCTTAATTTAACAAATCATCTTTACAGCGATCTTAGGAGTTTCACTTAGAAACGGAAACGTTTCGATGGTACATTATAATGATAGCCATCAGTCTGGGCAGCAGAACTGTGTTCGTGTTGGCCTGAAAATGGGGGCAAGTAGTCGTTTGATGGAGCTGGGGCAGAGTAGACGGGAGCTGGTGCTGGAGCAGAATAAACTGGTTCGTTGTGAACTGGTGGCAAGTACTCGTTGGATGGAGCTGGTGCAGAGTATACTGGTGCTGGGGCACTGTGAACTGGTGGCAAGTACTCGTTGGATGGAGCTGGTGCAGAGTATACTGGTGCTGGAGCACTGTGAACTGGTGGCAAGTATTCGTTAGATGGAGCTGGAGCAGAGTAGAATGGTGCAGGAGCTGGGGCGGAGTAAGATGAAGCATGAGCTGGAGCAGAGTATACTGGTGAATGGGCTGGTGCGTTGTGAACTGGTGGGAGATAGTCGTTGGACGGAGCAGAGTAAACTGGAGCAGGAGCTTCATGATGGTGATGTTGATGGACTGGAGCTGGTGCCGAAATTGGTGGTAGATAGTCATTAGATGGAGCTGGTGCTGAATACACTGGAGCAGGAGCTTCATGATGGTGATGGTGATGTTGATGACCTGAAGCTGGCGCTGAAACTGGTGGTAAATAGTCGTTAGATGGAGCTGGTGCTGAATATACTGGCGCTGGAGCTTCATGATGATGATGTTGATGGAATGGAGCTGGTGCCGAAACTGGTGGTAAATAGTCGTTAGATGGAGCTGGTGCTGAATATACTGGCGCTGGAGATTCATGATGATGATGTTGATGGACTGGAGCTGGTGGTAGATAATCATTTGATGGAGTTTCAAACGAAGTCGAAGGTCTATTGTAGGAATATCCATTATCTAAGTTAAGATGCGAAACATCAGCTGAGACCATAGCGATGGCGCAGACCACAAACACGATGAATTTCTACAAGTTAAAAGAAATTGTATCCTTTAAGGCATATTCCAAGTTGATAGATATTCATCTTAACTTACCATTTTTGTTAATAATTTGTTATTAATGGTCAGTTGAAGAAGATGAGCTCGTAGTTAAAGCAACAGTTAAGCGGCGAATGATGATAGCCGGAAAGTGAGTTAGCTTATTTATATGGAAATATATTGGAATAACGTCTTCAATGAATTTATGCATGTTCGACAGTAGTGAAGACTTAAACCAAGTATCTGTTTCTGCTTCACTCAGTTTTAAAGTCTTCATCTTAACATCAAAATACGAAATACAATGTCTCTCTTATCTCTCTTGTTTGTTTTTACGGGGTCATCGAAGCTGTGATGTTTTGGCTTTTATTGTTTTAAGTGTTGACAGCTATGGAGTAATACATATTGTATTAAGAGCGCTTTACATTGCTTTCATGCATCACAATCATTGGTTCATTATACCTTCTATGCATGTACATGTCTAGATGGGGTCCAACTCTTAAGGTTGTCTGGATTTAGATAAAGCTCTCATGAATCAACTTGTTCAACTTGTCTAAATCTCTCACTAATAGTGTCTTTGGAGAGTGATGCAATTTTTAAAAGTCCAATAAAACAATCCCATCCCACAATTTGATTTAAAGTTTAAAGAAATCATTTAATTATAATTTTATATTCCAAAATTTTGAATATTTATATTTGTCCACTTTATTTTTAAATCAAATTTATGAATGATAAAGATCGGACCTTTTTTATTCATTGATGACCGCACATCTTCAATAATCGTTAATACACAGATTACAATAGTTGGGTACGTGTACGAGTAAATCCATCTGAGTATGTCAAATTCCTTCTTTCAAGGAATCTCATTGCGATTAAATGAAATGTGATCACATTAAAATAATTTTTAACTAATTTGAAATAAATTATCTCCATTTTATTATGTTTATTACGTTGTTGTTAATGCCAAAGTTTATGGATTTCTTGCATTTAATGTAGCAGTTGCAGATTTGTAACTTTGATAATCATCTTCTCGCTTAATTAAGAAACCGGTTTAAATGCCGAATAAATTTTGTGTTTTACACGTAGTACAATAATTTTAATTAAAATTTAAGATTTGGGCATTTGGTATATTGTAACTATGTATTTGTTTTTCTTTGTTTTTACCACTTGATTTTCAAGGACTTAATAAATATGATTTATTAAGTTATTGTACTTTATATACCAGAGGCGTAGCCTGAAATTTGATAAGGTTCATTGACTTATAACAGACCTTTTTCATTAATTATTTATCATTGATCATTCAATTACCATAAAATCAAGGAAATCCTCATCTTACATGTACGAGTATTTAAAAAACTTTATTTCTTCAAAGACCATTTCTATTCATTCCTCAATAGAATACGGAACTTGCATATGAGCTGTTTGATGCTGTATCTGCATATTCATTATTTGCTCTACAAGACTTTTCGTAAACGTATATGGGATACAAATGCTTATACCCACATTGAGATACTTCTTCGATCCCATTCAAAGTTTTTGCATAGGTTATGTAATATTCTATATTAATCGGCAAGCGCTTTAGATGCGACTTAATACTTACCCGAATGATCTTGCCATTGGCCTGCTAAACTAACTAACTAAGGTGCCGTACAAGTATTACGTAAGCACGTTTAGGGACCTCACGATAAGATAAAAAACTGACAAAATAATAAAAATGTTTTCTAAACAATCTTTATACTTTAAATTAATACGATGGATATTGGTTAAGTTCCGCAGCGTGCGATACCTGATGTCATTGCTACATAGGTATTTAGAGGGATTAGGATTTTTTCAATTTCTATATATTTATATTTGTCTCTCCGCTAAGTCAATAGTAGAGTTTGCAGTCAATGTGGTCTTTTCAATGCCTCCCAAAATTCTGCAATTTATCAGAGACGAAAAATTTCTTATTTTTGCTTTACCATTGTGTGGGGGTCTAAAATAATTAAAAGGTTGCTTACGTAATACTTGAACGCACCTAAGTAGTTTCTAAAATTTTTCCGATCATGGAGCATGTTGAAATTGGAAAATACAACGCAGAGACGTGGAATACTTGGAACTCCGATTTGCTGATAAATTTAGGAATGGCATATGACATAGCACGGTCTTTGCATATCACAAAACACATGCAACTCTTACCTTTCTAATCTCTTTATGCCAGGAATAACAAACCTTGATATTCATACGCACATGTTCAATGTGTGAGATGGTTAACATTTTGTGCCATGGGGTGAGAGTGGATTTCATTTAAGTGGGCGTCTCAAGATTTCGAAGGTGAATACTAAACATTTTGAAACTATTCATTATGTTTAAGATTTTAAGAAACTCATCCATCAAAATCAATAAATTTTTTGTTTATTTTTATCTTTTTTTTTGTTTTTTTTTTTTATTGAGGGGATCATAAGATCGCCTGGACTTAACTAATTGACATTATTGTGTTTAAATATCTTTGGTTTGTTTAGCTGTGTATGCTTGTGTATAAGATTAATCGAATTGTATATTTGTGTGTAGAAAAAGCAATAAAATATACAAAATGCGTGAATTCTACATTAATTGATAATTAAATTTAAAAAAAAAAAATGTAATTAATTACAAGAAATTATATTTATAAATTTTTACTTAAGCGATATTCTTATTATTGCACCAAAAACGGCCTGAACTTTATTCTTAAAAATAGAGCGCGGTCTTGATTCCAAATTGAACGATATAAAGACCTAAATGCCTGACGGATAAAGCTTCCACTCTCACCTAGGCGTGCGCTGACTAATTTTAACGACTAGATTATCTCGTCCGATTTCCGTATGATTCAGAAAATGTTTGGCAATAATATTAAATAAAAATCTAAAAAGTATTGAATTAAATTAAATAAAAAACGCAAGTAGTAAATCATGGTGAGTGCAGAAGTAAAAAATACAATACTAAAAAAGAGTTGTGCGACAACATTGTGCTTGACCTATATCTAGTCCCTACTATCGTACATACCTATACAACTAACTACAATATATGGTAGGTATATTAAGATATGCGTGCGTATCGTAACATATCAAAAATATGTAAGTATACCTATATCAGTTTTGGATCTAACATAAGTATTATAGTATTGTAATTGTTATGTTTTTGGTTTTAGCGCTAAGAGAAATACTGGCATTCGTTTTTTATTCAAGTCTCTAAAACTTCGTTACAGCTAAGTATGAGTGCGCGTCTGAGAATCCAAACATACCATGCTTAAGAGTATGTGAATGTTTGGTGTTCTCGTCTCGTGTAAAAATATCTAGTCTCTATATAATATGAATCTGTAAATCATTTATATGGAATCTACTAAGCTACGGTGCTCGTTTTTCGCAAAATTATCACATCTTTGTTTACTAAATCTCTAAAATAAAAACTTGTTGTCCTCTATGGAGTCCATTGTCTTGTTATCTGCCTTATGGAGTGATGCTAAGTGCATTTCAGGGGTTCATAATTCGTGTTCAATTAGTTGACTTTTAAGGTTAATGGTTTATGCGACCATGGCATAATTGCCGGTTAACTCAAAAGGACTCGTTTTCGTCGAGTGCGTGAAATTGTTCTTGGGCGAGAAGTCAACTGGCTGATCTTGTACATGTTGAGTGGCTACCGGTTCCGCATTAGCCGTTTGATGATGGTGATGATGATAGAAAGGGAGTGGCAAGGACATATGCTCTTGATAGACGGCATTTGGATGTGGTAACAGTGGAGGTTGTATAACGCTCATGCGTTTGAAATGTTCGTAATCCTCTTGTGTCATAGATTTGGTCAGTATGGTATACTCGGGAAAGGTTGCCATTTCTCCCACAGCAGAATTCAGTGTGGGTGATGAGACAAAGCTTAAAGCAACAGCCGCCTGTCGTCGATCCTTTTCCTTTTGAAGTAATTTGTGGGCCAGCGTTGACTTAGCTGAGTCCGGAGATCCAAGTTGAGTAATAGTTTTCGATTGTAGATTGCATGACTTTAAAGTCGATGAAGTCGTCGATATTGTGGAAGCAGCATTTGTTTGAGTATTACTCCGTCCATTACGTGCTTCTCGTTCACCATTGCGATTTTTCATACATGAAGACTCTTCGTGCTTATACAGATAGGATTTGAGTGCAAAAGCCTTGCCACATCGCTCACAGGTGTGGGGTTTCGTGTTCGAGTGAGTCTGAATGTGTGCGCGCAGGTTGGACTTGTCGGCGAAAGCTTTACTGCATACGTTGCACTTAAATGGCTTTTCGCCTGGAAAAGAAGCGGAGTTTCACGTTGAAGCTCTAATCCTCTTTAAATGGAGTGTAAGTTGAGCTTACCTGTGTGCGTGCGAATGTGACCCTGAAGTAGCCAAGGACGTGAAAAGCATTTGCCGCAGTATTGGCATTCGCAGCCCTGATTATGTGTGCGCACATGCATCGAGAAAGCCGGCATTGAGACGTAGACCTTTTCACAGTGGGGACAACGTCGGGCTTTTTTGTCCATTATGGATCTGAAATAATTACAAGAGATCAAGTTGAAAAATGATTTACAGTTTTAGTTCGACATTGCTTACCTATGCGTTTGTCGATGTCTTGCCAGATTAGAGGAGGTCGAATACTTTTTGCCACACTCGGGGCAAATGTGCTCGTCTTCAAGCAGACCCGTGCCTTCGTCTGATAATCGCGTGGTTTGGTCACCAAGTGGTGCCGGCATGTGTTCGTCATCACCACTACAACTGCTGGAGCAGGGTGCATATGCACTAGTGATGCTTCCGCTGCCACTGCCACTACCGCTAATGTTGCTGCTGCAAGAATGTTCATCATAACGCGAATTCGAATCGGATATTGTCGAACGACGCGATTTCTTGCGGTCGAATACTTTGTGACTATAATAGTTTGAGTCATCGTCTGACGATGAGTAGCAGCCTGACGCCGATGTCTGTCTCGACTGCGCATCTGATGTGTCAGCACTCTGAGTGCGATTCCACATGTTGCTGCGCGTGCCATCAGCACTAACACTTCCGCCACCACCAGCAGCATATTTCACTTGACTTGTTGCTGGGACGACAACATCTGCGTTTGTCATTAGCTCTAAATCTGTCTGTGGTGGTGTTGTTTCCAGGCTGCTACGTTTCACCACGTCCTTTGCATTATTGTCACTTTCCAGTGATTTGTGGCTGTTAATGTATTCCTTGATCTCCACAATGTTCGTTGTACTAAGGCGTCCAGCGGCCAATGTGACCTCGGCCAGCTGTGTAAGATTATAAAGTTCCTCGGGTATTGGGGCTGCCTGATCCTTTGTCATTGTGTCCGTTTGCGTCAAAGACTGAAAAATTAATTAGAAAAACCAATTATTTCCAGTTGAAACAGGTTTTGAATATATACGACGAGTATATTATGTGTGCTTTTTAAATGTGTATCTACGAGATAGATTTGCGACAGATATGTGTGACGTATTGGGGAAAAAGGTGAAACAACCTGCTAAATGCGCACAAAGTGCGTCACGTTCTCGATAAATAATAATGAAAATAAAAAGAAAATATTAAAAAAGAAATTTGTTTTTCTGCACAATGATGATTTAATGCGCTGAATTGAGGCCAAATGGTTAAACTGCAACTGTATGCATATGTAACTGTGTGTTTCTGTAAAATTGAACATTTTCGGCGCAATGCCATTTACAATTTTATCAGTTTTTAATTAAGGACAATGATGATGTTCAAGATGATGATGCTCATGATGATGATCATGATGATAATGATGAAGCTGATGCCGTTGTGGTACACAAAGACAATCAAAATAAATAAATATACAACTTAAACATGCCAAAGACGTCGTACTTGAATTATGGATGCCATGGTATATGCGGGGCGTATGAGTAACATCAAAATATATTACACAAGTGCAAGTACATTTTACATACTACGAGTATGTGGACTTATGAAATCTCTCTGTGGGAAGCAGGTAAATAAATCTCTTAAAATGTTAAGCACTTAAATTAATTACTTTGTACAACAAAGAAAAGAATTCGAAATTATGAAATCTACAAAAAAGAATTTATATAGGAATAAGAAATTTAACAAGAATAGAAGATTAACTTTGGTTCCGCAAACCCTACATTCCTTTCACACTCTAAAAAGGTACATATTACCAAAACTGCATTTGAATTGATTTGATTTCCAAGAATAAGAGATTTGACACATCAGCTGGATGCGACAATAAAATTTATCTGAAAACATGAGTAACCACGAAGTCGAAGATATTTCTTCATAAGTATATATTTTAAGAGGCCTCCGATTTCTTTGAATTGTCTACACATTCCTAAAGATTATTTTTCATATTCCCCCATATAATCCAACTCTTTTCTTTTCTGTTGATTAAGTAGATTAACTTTTAGATAAGGAAACTACAGAAACTACACATTCATTTGTAGATCATTTGATTCTTTTATTCTTTTGTTTATTTTTTTGAATTTTCAAAATATTTTGATCTCAAGTTGTGGTAGCTTTGTCACTGATTAATTAACGTTATAATTATACATAATTAAGGAGGTTATACGGACAATATCGTGGGCTCTTTGCAATGGGGCCAACAAGTTTTTATTTCATTTACCTTGGTCTCAAGTGGATTCTACATATAATACAATAATGTGCCTGTGTCTCTCTCTCTGTGTATTTGTGTTTGAGTACACAAATGTAAATGAGTTTATCCGAAGAAGAGATTATTCATGGGTAAATGTAAATAAATAAATCTAATATGTTTAATGTCATCATTATCATCATCATCATCTTCATCATCATCATGTGTGAAATCGTCTAAGTTTAGGCCAAATAAATGAAAATCCGCGTGATTCTCGATCTTATTGCACAAGTATTGTACATAGTAGATTATACAAAATATCTGTCTATTTGTCTACTTGTGAGTGGGTGGGCAGCTCTCAAAGATATTCTAAACAAAGATCACGTCAGACTTCGGCAACCTGTTGCGCATTTAAGTGATTTTTTGTTTTCCTCTCGATCTTAACCCGAAATCATTAATATCATTAGTAAATAAAAATTGCTTCTTTTCGCCATAAAGAAGATATAGAAACACGTAAAATGCGGCTAGACAGACAAAGTTTTAACATGATCACGTCAATTCATTGGTGATTTTCTATGGCGTACTTTGCTTGGATAGTCGTACATCTAAAATATTTGTATCCTATTAATGTAGAAAAAACAAAAATATTTTAAACATTTAACATTTTATTTTTATTGTTGGCAATTTTCTTTGTTTAAGCACAAATTTTCCATACCTGTTAATTTTCCTGAATTTTCTTCAAAACAAAAGAATCATCGACATTAAGACAGACCAAAGACCCACCCGGCTGACAAGTGGGAAATATTTTTATTAAAATTAGTTGTTCTTTCTCTTAATTGTTGTTATTCTTCAAAATGATGATGATAATGATGATGATGATGCCACATATTATTGTTTTCATTATGTTTTGTAGTTTTCTTAGTTGGCATTAATATTTCTATTTGTAAGTATTTTCTACAAAATTTTCGATGTCAACCCGAAAATTGCATGTTTCAGTGACAGAATGTTAATTAATTATTCGTTGGCCCATGCGAATGATAATCACTCATGACATAGAGAAAGATAAATATACACATAAATATATCTAAAGTGAGATGGAAAGAGTATTAGAAAGAAACAGCAAGGCAAACAGACAAAGATAGCGAGTTAGAAACAAATGGTAGAAAGAAATATTTACGTTAGACACGGAAGCAAATGTTAAATATTGATTGCTGTTGACATTAGATGAAGGAAAGAAAAAAATAATAAAATTGAAATCTGTAATACTGATTGCAATATTTTTACTCTTGGATCTTTTTCAGATAAAATTATTTATTGTATTTCTTATGATGAATGCTGTTGCTGATGTTGTTAAAATACTGTACTCGTATTCATATTAAATCACGGTAAATATAAGATACAATATATTAATTGTTTTTAATACTTTTGTCTTATGGGAAAATTATAATATGTGGCTTATAGCAATCAAAGAACTACAGTAAAGACCTAGTACAGTGAACCAAAAGAGTGTTCATACTTGCAAGTTTTATGCTCCCTGATATTTGTAACCATTAAAGGCTTACTGATTTTGCCAACGGAGAGAAACATTTAATTTTACAATCATTAAAAATGCAATATTTCATAAATTAAAGTACATCTGGGCCTCGTTTAACACGTCCTCATTGAATACGATATTGGTCTAATACAGTGATAAATTCAACACAATTTTTTGTTTATGAAGCTTAAATTTTCATTTTCGTTCTAACATAGTTGTTTAAATCTACATTATCATAATTTCAATATGAAATTTCTTCCACCTAACACAACTGATTATTACTGCACAGTTATTTACGATGGTTGATGTAATGAGTGAGTAAAAGAAACATTCCATTAGTTGGTAAATTTATTTTAAAAGCACCTTCAAAAATCCGCATTAAATGAATGCAGAAGGGAAGCCTAGCCGGCATTTATTGAAAGCTACGTGCTTCAATTGTCTCAAAGTGGACTACATTCAATTTGACATCTTACTCACTCAGTTGAAGGTAAAGGCATTAAGAATATGGCTAACGAGGATTTAGAAGAGTTGTTAATGAAGATTTATTAGTTGATAGATGGCGCAAGTTCCGGTTTAGCATTGCCCAAAAGCCTTGAAACGTTTTTCATAGGCACAGATCTATCCATTAAAAGGCGTGTCAAAATTAAAAGAAGAAATTGGTTATCCATTGCTACATTGAAGTTTTACAAACAAGAAAACTACAATGAAGTTTTACAAACAAGAAAATTAAAAAAAAAAATAATGTGAAAAAAAAGGGTAAATCTCGGAATCAATGAAGCTATAAAATGATGTACACTGTACACCTTTGTTTTAACATTCTATACAATATGTTAATAGTAAATATCTTGCTTCCAATGCTTTCAACGACAACTAATGCTTATATAAAAGTTGTAGAGCATAAAATTCTCTACAAATTTGGTCTTTGGTAATTTTATATACAGTTAACCATTCTTGAGATAGAGCGCGAAGTGTGGGAAACAAAATTTATAAATGGTTATTGCCTGTACACATTTTGGTATGTAGGAGGTAAACGGCTAAATAGAATATTATAAAAAAAAATACCAGCTTTTACTTAGACCATTAGCAAAATATTGCCAAAGTCATTTTAGCGAAAAATAAAGCAGGTGAGATTATAATCAATTGTGTAAGTTTTGTTGACTATGGTTCAAATTTATTATATTTTAGTCCAAAAGCCCTTTTTTTATGTCAGACATATTTTCTACCAATTTGTAAAAAGTGTACTAAGAATATTATTTCATTTTTGTTGCACTCTACGCCAAAGTAAGTCTTCCATAAGCACTTCTCCAAGTGCTTCGGTCGGATTGAGATCTGGGCTTTGAGCCGGCCACTACTATAACTATAGTTTTACTCGCAGTATGCTTTGGGTAATCATTAGGCTGGATAATCTTTTTAATTCATATTGGAATGGCGACTAAAAAGTCATTGAGTAAAAAAAAATTTTTTTTTGACTGATATCTAGGAACGTAAATCCTTTTTCTGTATTGGCTTTTTGTAACCTTTTACATTAAATCTCAATTGTATTAACACTCATAGGTTTAAATGGAGATACCATAAAGCATTGTACATATTGTACTAGAATATGGAAACCATTGTCCTGCAAGTTAGTTTTAGATAAATCGAAGATCCTTTCGGAAATAATGAGTTAGAGATTTTGTAAAGAAAAATCAACATTTGGTATAGCTGTCACATAAAGTATTGTATTGAAGGAGACTTAAGGTATAGTCATATATCAATTTTCGAGCTTTCGTTCTTAAATTGTATATGAATAATAAGAAGTATTGACTTCATCATTCGTTAGTCCGTCTATCCTTGTATATGTTTCTATATTAGCACAGTGAGTTATCCGACTAACATTTTATGTAGTATTATTTTTATTTCATCATTATTATCATTAGAACTAATATCATTATAATTATTTTATTTAAAATTTATTTAAATGTTTCTTTTTTTCTAAAGAGAAATAAGAAAATTATCGTTGAAATCGATGATAAGAAGAGTTTTTCTTATATATATATTGACATTTTGACAAATTTTATTGTCTCTTAATACTCATCTCATCTCATCTAATAATGGATTATGAGATAATAAATATAACAAATTTTTAAAGAGACCTTTTACTATTTTTATTTGTATTGTAGTAGATACATTAATTTTGTGAAATGAAATTTCTTGGTACTCATATAATTTCACTTAAAGGTGATGTAAGCAATGCAGACGAAAATCTCGATAAAAATTTATGTGTTTACAAAAATGAAGCACGAAAATAAGCAAAACATGTTAAAGAAAGTTCAAAATCCTTTTAATGTACACACAACAGAATACCAACACAACACAACACATCACAACAGAACAGACAGAATAGATCAGTTCAGATCAGATCAGAGCAGATCAGAACCTAAAGAGAGCTGAGCAGAATAAAATAGAAAGAACACATGTAAAAATATAATTCTTGAATCCGGCAAAGGGGTGCAAGTGGCATGTGGCAAGTGTGACGGTTGGTTGGCTGCAGCATTTTGTGCTATTTATAAAAATATTCATAGTTTACATTTTAGTTCAAACTTGAAAATTGTGTTGTATTGTTATAGGCAACAACAAACGAACAAAGATGAATCCCGTAGGCAATCGAATCGAAGGCAAATCAATTCGCACCCGCATCGAGTTTAAAGTCATCTGTGTTTATACTTTACTTGCATACAAGTATGATTATTTCAGGGTCTATGTACTCAGGGTCTTGTCTCATCTCATCTCATTTCGTATTCTTTAAAGGTATTTAATGACACCTTCAATTTAATCGCGGTTTGCTGTTTATTTATGACTTTCCTCTGATTTTATTATTGTATAAACAAATTTCAATGCCACAGGATACAGAGGATTCATAGAAGATCTGGTTTTTTTTTAGTATCAGATACTTGATGTCTGTTGGTTGCTCTTGCTCTCATTTGGTGGTGCGAACAATAAATATTCAGCTGTGCTTATTAATCAAATTATGCATTTTTTATTTATTTTAATTTATTTGTTTTTTGTATTCTCGATATTCGCTTCTGATTCTGATGCTGATTCTTTTTTACTTTCGTTATGTTGTTCATTATGTTATGTTTATCTGTAAATCATATTTCGGCCATTTTTTGAACTTAATTAATTGTCTAATTTATAATAGATACATTTGACATTGATCACGGATATAAACTCATGTGTGTGTGTGTGTGTGAGTGTTTTCATGTTCTGTAAAATGCATAAATTTTTTCGGTGTCTGATTGTTGATGTTGTGGTTGTTGTTTTAATTGCTTTTTCAACCTGATGATGTTGCTGATTTTGAACACTTGCATTTTCTCATTGAATGAGTTACGAATTCAACTCATATTTGTACCTTACGCAAACACAAACATACTATATATTATTGTTAATACATACATACATACATATGTACTCGCGTTGATACTCTGTATGTACATATATGAGGTAGATGCATCTTCTTTAAATGTCAAAATATCAAAGAAATAATAATATTAATGTAACAAGTGTTGTCGAGGCGATTATTCCGAGTACATGTTTATTTATTTCAACATTTTGCATCGTAATTATTAATTTTCTTACAATATTTTTTATTGTTGTTCTTATAAGAAAGAAAAGATTTCCTTTTTCTTCTTTTGCGTTCATCAAATGAAAGTTTATGAAATTTTAATACATCACAGAATGAAATTAAATTCCAAGGTGAATTTCAATCATATTTAATCTCATTATTTATTGAGAGTTTAAGATTTTCAGATCTTCAGATGATAATAGACAATGAAATCACAAGATTTAGACGAAATGTCCATGTAGAACAATTTCAAGTTCAGGCCAAGAATTTTAGACTCTGTCTATGTACTGCAGTTGAATCAAGAGACTTTATTCTATCAATAAAGATATCTAAATTTAACTTTTGGACGAAATGCATATGCATCCCTCAGGATATATTCAGTCTGGATAATCATTTAGAGTGGTCAAAAAAACAAAAAAAAAAAAAAAAATGGATCTTAATTCTTGGATAATTTTATTTGTTTTATTTTACCTTTTATGATTTTATGTTATTTTTAAATTTAATAATTTTCAAATACTTTTTTAAGTTGAAAAGCTAAGACAAGAAGGACAAGTTGATCTATTCTTTAGAGGCAGATGGAAGTACTGTACATTAGTCAGAATGTCTTTGACAAATCAATCTTTAAAGCGGTTAAATAATTGTTAAGGACTTTGTACCATGGGAAATATATTAACTCGTAAATTTTTAATCCCACAAATATCCACTCAAGATCCCCATACAAATGCTTTTCAAATTAAAAATAAATTGTGTATTTATAATAAATCCATCTGAAATGTTCTATAAAATATTAAGAGATTATAATGTTAATGCCAATTTTTCTTGTTAAGAATAATTATATTTAAACATTAGACACCCCTCGTACACAAAAAAAAAAAAAAAAAAAAATATTTATATATACAATATTTAAAATTTTTTATAAATTTAAAATAAATTTCAAATTGTGCTTAAAATCAGAATTACCAAATCTAGTTTCTTATCTTATAGAAACTCTATTGAACATGGAAAAAATTCTGCATCTTAGTTCATAAATTATTATTGTATAAAGAATAAAAATCATTTGAAATTACAAATTAACTGAAAATCAGTTGAATCTAGGAAATAAATCTAAGAAAATACTTTTGAAAATGATAATGAAATTAAATAACATTCACACATTAATTTTGAATAAACATTGTTTGGTAAAATTGCAAATCAATTCAAAATAATTTGGACAGTAAATCAAAATATATTAAAATATGTATATTTCACGTAAATAATTTCATTATAATTTCCATTACTAATGCCACCATAAGAAAAGAAAAAAATAAAATAAATACTCATACATATTGTACAATTTAAGTCTCCTGCTGTCAATAAACCTCATAGATACTACAAAGAAAATAAATAGATAGCGACCTCCCGCAGATTTCCTGGTAATAGAAAATTTTCATATTTTCCAATGACTTTAACATTTATAATTATTGCAAATTTTTAACATAATATTTAATATATTTATAATAGATTTCTTATAGAAAGAAATTCTTTAAATATTTATAGAAAATATGTTATTATAAATTCTTCAAAGAAATAATGAGAAACAAGGAGAAATGAAATGAAATTGCAAACTCACCGGCAAAGACACTAAGGAAAAATTTATGTAGTCAAGAAATAAGGAACTAGAAAACACTTTTGTCTTGTTCGAGTAGTCTTAGTACGTGATAGCAAATATAGAACGATGATTCAGAGTCAATGAGAAATCAATAATAGTAGTACTATATCACACAAAATTGTTCTGTAGCAATTTGTATTTGATCGGTGTTTTTGTTATGTGAGGAGGAGCACTTGGATAAGTTCTGTTGTGATTTTCAAAAATTGTTTTTTCAAACAATCGTTTTACGGTTTTTCGAAATTCATGACGAACGCGCCGAACGCGCCATACGTTCGAATATCATCGAAGATATTGTACCAAGAATTATTGTATTTTTTATATGGCACATAAATCTTTATCACTTTTCAGGTTGCTTTTAAATCGTCGCCTTCGAGTCGAAAACTGTCAACGTGCTCTAGAAAATCACATCTACATAGTGTGTGGTGAGTCTGTCTAAGAGTACAACTTGGCGCGCCTTGTTCAATAGCTTATTTCGGAAAATATTTTCACAAATTCACAATTCAGTTCAGTTCAGTTCAGTTCGGTATGGGTACAATTTCGTTGAGGTATCAAGAATGTACTTATTTATTATTGGGTACCGCACACGTTTGGACGCATGAAAATCTCGAAAAGGACTGATACGTTTCTCAAAATGCCACTTACAAAATTTACATCTTGAGATTCAATTTTGACATCACCGCATCGCTCGGTTGCCGAGCAACACAAGGAGAAGAACTCAGTACAGCAGTCGAGAGCAATGTGAGTGAGGATATCTACAAATAACAGCGATCGTGGTTGGGGAGAGCGCCTCAGTGCCACACTAAGAAGTATATTTGAATAGTGACTGAGTGAGTGAGTGAGAGGAGGTGATGGGCGCTGCGTGGTTCTCTTTTGTGTTGTGTGATGGAACAAGTGTGTGCGGCACGAAAATAAATCGTATTTATGTTTTTTTTTTTCTTCAGTTGAGCTCCCTCTCTATAAGTTAGTGATGATGCCCACATTTTCCAAACGGAGAAAGAAATATTGAAATTTATTTTAGGAGCAATCATTTTATCTCAATTTGCAGTGATGGTGGTGGTTTCTACTGCTCCCTACTCTTGCTACAATTACTCTGATATAAAATTAGTAAATCCATATGCACATAAGTTTGATCTTTACTTTTACTTAGGTGGCCAAATATACATAGGAGTATACCTTCAAAGAGATACGTCACCATTAGTATTGGTTAGCATTAGTTTGTGCGCATAGTCTCAAGGCGCTCAAGAGAGCACCATAATATTATATGCACAAGATATGTTTTTATGAAACGCTCCCCCAACAATCGCAACGAAAGCTGCCAGTCCGTCAGTGTCAAAAACCTCACAAAAATTGTCCCATGCCTCTTTACAGTTCTTTGGCTTCTAGAAGCTCTAGAATAGTATTTTGTTTGGCATCTTTTGCCGGTCTCTTTCGATGAAAATAGTAAGTACTCGTACATTTTCTAAAACAAATTTTCATTAACCGAAGCGCTCAAACAGTCAAACAGTCCCCTGCCATCCGTTTTCTGTTCAGAGACTTCACCATCGCCATCATCACACTTGTTTATTGCGACCGATCTTTACCTTTGTACGAGTATATACTCGTAGTAGGTAAGTTTCAAATGGCCCAAAATATGTTCTCATAGGTAATTTGGCATTTTGAAATTGTTGCTTGTTCTTTTCAATATGTTTTTATTTGTTTGTTATTTTTCTTTTTTTATTTTTTTTTTCATTTTGTGTTGTTTTTCTTCTCTTTAATTTTTTTTTTTTTTTTGAATTCGAAAATAGATTTTTGTGCTGTTTTCTTTATAGCTGTGATTGTTCAGATCTAAACAAATTCATCACAGGTGTTTATTGTTGAATTAAATTAATTCAAAGCATAATGAACTTTACGTCATTTCATCAGTTTGTTTTACGATCAACAATTTTAAGTGGTCTAAATTTACTCTTTTATTGCTTATATAATTTTTTTGGTCAATATTTGTGGGTTAAATTAATTGGCGATTCCATTGAAGATCTCAGATTCACTTGTCACTTCCCAAGATCAAAGTAAACATGGAAAATGTGTTTATGGAATGGAAAATGATACTCGAAATGAAACATGGAAATGCAATTTATGTACTTCGTATAATCAGAGGTCTAAGAATTACTACATCAGGAACGGAAATTGTCACCACAAAGGAAACAAAGCAATGTCTGCACGCTTCTCTCTCTACAGAGGGCGACAAAGTTTAGAGAATGGAAGTGACTGAGGCCATGGCTGTGGTGCATTCAAGACATTTGCATTGGGGTGTCAACGATCTGGAGTTGAGTTGAGATGGATGGTGGCACCAAGGCGTAAGTGCAGTTAGCGGATGGCGTGGGCTAACGTGTGACATGTGCTAAAATCATTTGCAACTAGCTACTGTTTCGCATGGGTCTACAACGCCATTACACTGTAATCACAGTAATTAATAAAAATAAGTGACTAAGATCATGGATGCAGTCACGAGCAAAGGAAAAAAGGCAAAGAAGGAAGTGTCTGCATTGTATTGTACGAGTATGATCGGGGGAGGAGAGGAGAGATGTGAAAGAGAGTGATTTCGGATCACTTCTTAGGTGAACTATGAGACGATGTATTGTACAATAGTATGTGCGATATAGAACCCGCATCGAAGAAAATTCTTCTTGTTTATTATAAGTACTATGTTTGTTTCTTTCATGGATTTGACTGCTGCCTCCGCAGAGACCGATGTAGCCACCTCTGCTGGGTAATAAATCTATTTTCGTCCTGAATTCCTGCATCGCTCGCCGTTGGTTGTTTACGGCTTCCATTACATGATATGGCGTTATTCGATGGCGAAGATCCGGCGACACCGACGAAGACGGCGTCGACGACTCCAGCATTCAACAGACTCAAAGTAACATTGCGCCAAAGAAGACTCAGTCACTCACTCACTTGCTGCGCAATTGTTCTTCTTGTTCTGATGCTTTTTGTGGTAACTCTTTCCCCACCATTGGTGCATCACTCTCATGAGTTTCTTTTATTTTTAAACTTGACTGTTCATTTAAAAGAAAATTTTTTATAAAATAAGAACACCATCACCATCACCATCGCCATCGCCATCGTCATCTCGATCAACAAGAATAACACGTGAAACAAGAGAGGTACTGCGAGTCCAACAACTTTGCGTAGGTAAAATTCTTAACAAATAAAAGAAATCGGTCTGAAAATGATGGCCATAAATTTAACCAACAATTATTTAAAAAAAAAAAAAGAAAGAAAATGCTTGTGTATTAAAAACAATTGGAATTTTAAATTCAACAATATGAGAATTGGCGAAAGTCCATTCATTCATTAATTTTTTTTGTTTTTTTGTTTTGTTTTAATTGATTTCAGATGAAAGTCTTTCATTTGTAAATGATCTGTTAATCGCGTGTGTTATGATCCAGACCCAATTGCAATACAAAAACAATGGCAACACTTTGAACAAGGGATCATTAAAGTGGTTTTAAAAACTGGACAGTATGAGTACATTGAATATTGAGAAGATCAAACGCAAAATTCTCCAGGTTATCCCAATCATATTTTCTTATTTACAAAAATCTCTAATTACAGAGGAACCTTTGGAGGGGCTTGTTTCATGTTTTCATCACTCAATTAGTAAGAAAACATCCTGTTTACAGGAGATGTTCAATTCAATTTCAATTCAATTTATCTAGGCCACTTGAGTTGGGGAAATATGGTACTACGTTATCACCAGTAACTCATGTCTCACCGATTAGTATTTTATAATTTGAGAAATGATCTGTTTGAAGTTTGAATTGTACACCTGAGTTGTACTTGTATATTGTAGTTCACATCTCTGAAAATGCCGCGTGCCTTACAAGTGCATTTCCCTTTCGTAGTTTGTTAGTGCCAGCCGGATATGCATATAATCATTCGGCTGTTCCTTTCCTGTTCAATGCCGAGGAACGCCGAACATTGGGTGCTGCCTGCATTTCAAAGAAACGAACATCATAAAGATCTATTTTTAAAGACGCTGACAGCAGTCGTCGCTCCGAAGATGGAAGCAATGCAGGCAACGATGCAAAGCACTTCCACAGTACAACTTCTAACTGAAATAAACTGATGCTGAGTAAGGGCGATTTCGGGTTGGTAGAGAGTTTAGTTCAAACTCCAAACACGTAGACCGGGTGCTGCAACTTGTAAGTAACTAAACGGAAGGCATAAAACGAGAGCACGAGCTAATTTTCATTTGGTTGCATTGGAGAAGTGTTCCAGAAGTGCCGGTGGGGATTAGCATATGTAGCCACTTTGCATAGAAGCAGGTTCTCTAGTATGCTAGGGAAGGAGGGGGTGAGTATGGGGCGACAGCAAACTATTCAAAACGTTTGTAAACATCTGCATCATCCACTCACTCACTCACTCACTCACTCTTTTGCATGTCGGATCACTTGGAAGAGATGTAGAGATGGATGCATCTACCGTGTCAAAATTCAAAGAAACAAAAGCGGAAATGTTTTTATTTTTCTTTTTAGAAATAATAACAAAGAACAAAAGCAACAGAAATAAAAGTCCATAATGAAAAAGTTTTTCTTCGTTTGTTTGGTCGTTCAACTTTGCTAACAAGAAAATTCACAAGTTTCAACTAAAATATACATTTTCATGGATTCACAAGATAACTAAAACTATTTCCAGATAGGAATGTTTTCTTAATAGATAAATTATTGATCATCTTAGCGGGTTGTTGTCGTTAAGGAAAGACAAGTCAATGCTAGTTCTCTAAATGTATCTATTTTATTTCAAGTTATTTATTTATGAGAGTGGAGTATGATTTTTTGTGTGGAATAATATTCATCAATATTCATAGATAGACAGATAAAATTATTCATAGAGGTTCTGGATTTTTTTCGCTATTGCAGCAACTAAGGCAGCACCCTTTCCACTGCCATCTTCGGCCAGAATGAACTTGCACTGTATAATAAATTGGGTAGAAATTATTTAAAAGGTAAAAATTAGAATTCATTTTATTCTTCACCGGTTTTGTAGGAGCCCAGAGGGCTGTGAGCTCTTCTATCCAGCGATGTAAGCGTGGATGATGTTTGTAAACGGATCCATCGATAGCCACAGTAACTTGATCTAAATCTTCATACTTGAAATCTATGCGATTTAAAAGAACCGACACATTTATGGCCACCAGTTGCGCAGCACGTAGAGATATCAGACCACATACGTAGCGAAGGATTTGTAGATCATCGTTAGTGTAATCTGTTCGGCTACATTGAAAGTGTTCGGCCAAAGCTATGTGCAAGTTCTCATAACTGTTTTGTAATGTGCTTCTGCGGAGAGGCATTAATTTTATTTAAAAGGAATTCAACACTAAACAACACTGAGTGAGAACATACTCTTCAATTGATGAAATGATACTCGTATCAAAAGTCCAAGGCTGTGGCATTTTCTCGCTGGCCAGACGTGGTAGAAAAAGTCCCTTGTTATGTAATACCTGCAAGACGGCACGGCCGATTTCCCCCAAATATTTGCCGCTAATGTATTTTTCAAAACTAAAATAACAAAAAATGTCATTCAAAAATTGTAGATTTGTACTCGTAAAAGCGACAGACTTACGTGAATGAGTTTTTCAGTAGGGAACCCTCATCTACGGCACGATCGAAATCGGTACGCATGAAATCCAAGACGCCATTATCACCAAATGCGCCCCATTCAATGTCAATAATGACATGTTTTTCCCCATGACGTTGCTGCTCCCAATGTTTGACACGATCCGCACGTTCTATATAGCAAGCATTGGACCCTGTTCCTAGAACAATACCAATACGTGTCTGTTTGTCTTGAAGAGCACCATGCACAAGTGTTCCCGTTGTGTCATTTAGAATGGCAACTACTTCCACATTGTGGCGATTGCATTTAGCAAGGAATTCACGTAGTTTATGCACCACATCCTGATCTACCAAGGAGGGACAGTTGAAGGACTTTGTCCAGGTCACCAGGATAGCTGAATTAAGACCATTTTGGCGCATTGGAAATGAGAATGTGAATCCCAATGGATAGACAATATCATCGCGAAGTTTATATTTCTTAGCGAACGTGTCCACACAACTCGCTAAGTGCTCAAAAAGCACATCACCGCAACCAATTCGCATAGAATCAGGTATGTCGAAGTACTCAACGGTCTCATTCGTGACTTCACCGTTGGTCAATTCCAGAAGCAAAACTCGCAAATTGGTACCGCCCAGATCCATGGCCAGGAATATACCACATTCTGCAGCCGTTCAGTTCGGTTAGACAATCAGATCACTCTCAGAAAAGAAACCAAGAACTTACCTGATCCGTCCGGCAGCTCGGGAATATAAGTGTTTTCCATTTGTAGTGATGAAGGCTGCATATTAAGAGCCAGCTCCATTTCGCTCTCGAAAACATCTTTCACTCGTTGCACAGTTGACTCATTCAGCACAAGTTCGCGCAAACATTCTTCAACCTGGAAGCAAGTACAATAACATAGAAATATCACAACTTCCAATTCATCTTAATTACTGTCAACGACCACAATGGAGCATAAGTGTTCTGGCACGACAACAAGCGTGTGGCCGATTGCTTGCTTTCAATTTGCACAACTATCGAATGATTTTGACCTTGAGGGAGTATAAATTTCTAAATTTTGGATCGCACTAAATACGCTCGCGGCAAGATGAGATCTCAACACTCGATAATGTCTTTCGAGCGTCTGCCGTCTGCGTCTTCTATCACTTAATTCGCCATTCTGGGGAATGCTCAATAATAAACTTTTCAATTCACTTATGTGGCACACGGCACACGCTTGTTTCGGATAAGGAATCAATTCATTGCTATGTATTTATTTGTTTTATATTTATTGTGACATACCTTTTGCAATTTTTGTTTGTCGTTAATTTGTAATTTGTCAATTCCAACCATTTCCTCTGCAGTTCTGTGAATCCAATTGAGCTTGAAACAAAAATAGATAACCCAAGATGCTTATGTTACTTTACTTTCCGCGTCCGTAAATCAAATGTGATTTGATACACTTTACGGTCGCTTGTAACCTGTACTTGAAGCGATCGCACTTAAAATTATCTCAACTTTTGAATCTGCTCGCACAGTGAGTACTCAACTAGGAAGACTTGTCGAAAGATCGTAAGATTGAGCGCCAGCTGTAAAATATGGATCCGGTAATTGAACTGCTGTTTCGTGAGAAATCGTAAACGTAGGGCAACTGATCACAATCAGAAGGTATTGTAAATGTCAGTCATCAACGTGTTATCTCTATTGAGATTATCTAATTTGTCTACGACTACTAATCCCGATTGCAAAAGTCTCCAATCAGACAATAAAATCGGTGTAATGTGGCGACGTAACCATGAAAAAGCGAATAGAGCGAAAATAATAAATCCCACAAAATGATAAAAACATCTACATACCTAGTACATACATATGTACGAGTACATAACAGAAGTATAATCATTTTGACATCTAATAATAAATACCCTTCTAATAATAAAAATACAATAAATATTCTGAATCCAATAATAATGTTTGTGATAAAGAAAGTTACCCCTTCGATAAATTGTGAATTCTGAACATAAATTTTGTATTGCAAAAAGTTTTAACTGAGTTCAACCCAATCTGATCAGATTCTTCGATATTATTGTGTAGGGTATTTTTGGAGAGGCAGAGGCTGTCTGTTCATGTTTGAGTGTATGTTATATGTAGGCGATCAGATTACAAGTCTCAAACCAAGATTAAGCTTATCGGAATGTCGCCTGCAGGTCATACAGCGATTTGCTATATACACGCTTATGCGATCTTAATCACAAGAGACACTCACTAACTTACTTACTTCTGGTACTACATATTACTTATATATGTACTTACTTATAGTAGAATCTGATAGGTGTGTGCAATTTTTGTTTTTGTTTTAGAAAAATGCGCACATTAACGGCGGGTCAGTATGTCACTGATCCGTACTAGATACGGTTCAATCATACAACATTACATTATATTTTGTGGTTTAGTAATTGTTACTATACTATAGATTTGCCCCTTTTATGGTTTAGGAGAATTAAGTGATATCGAAGAGAAATGGTATAAGAAGGGGAAATGCATATACAAAATAAACAAATAAATTCATGGGTGTTTTAATATTAAAGGAAATATAAACAGTCAGTTTCATTTAACTAATTTAACTAATTTAAATAATTTCAATTAAATATTATGTATATTTATAATATTGTCTAAAAATTATTATACGCTAAGCCGTAGGTTAACAAACTTATCTCGACCACCGCCCACTTTGAGCTATGAAAAAATTCTAGCGCTTACCAAAATTTCTAACTTACCTTTATTTTATTTACGAATAGAGATAATATTTGTCTAGCATTGCCTTAACGTCCCCTAATTTTCTCTGAGCCTCCTACTCTCTAACCACTACGCCACGCAGAAATTTTAATCATGTTTGCTTAAATAGATCCAATATAATAAAAAATCAATCAATCTCAATGCAGGATTCGAACCCCATGCCATCACACATTCTCTGGGAAACGTTTTTGCCTATGCTCTGTGATAGACCATTCAGAAATATTTCATTATTGATCTGACTTATGTTTAGGGTATAGTCAGTACAACATTTTCACAATGAGACTGAAATATCTGCTTGAAAGCTTTACGATGCAGTAATCCTGCGGGCTTGAAATCTATTGTATACGGTTGTATGATATGTCAGACACTTATACTGTTCAAATTTTAATTCGAGAACACATAACACAAAAAAGTTTTTCTAATGAAAACCTAAATTTGAGTTTAGCTTTGTATGCTAGCTATAAGACAAATAGTCTCTAAATTGTAATTCAATAGGACAAAAACCAAAAAAGTTTTTCTAATAAGAACATAAAATTAAATGGTTGGTTTTTATGGGAGGTAGCCTCCTAGGGGTCCGATTCAGCTGGTTCTGACGAATGTACTGCGTCTATCTTCGATACTTATAGTGTCCAAGTTTTAGTTCGTTAGGATAAAATACAAAAACCAAAAAAGTTTTTCATATAAGAACCTGAATTTTAATGGGTTCTGACAAATGTACTGCGTCCAGTAAAAAGAAAGGTTCGTGCAAAATTTCACTCTCTAGCTTAAAACCAGATGGACTAGTTTGTTTAGTTTTAGTTTTTACATTCAGACGGACATGGCTTAATAAACTCGTCACATCGGGTTGATCAAAAATATATACTTTATGGGGTCTCTGATGTCTCCTATCATGGGCCATGAAAGCCTCCAGCGCCCACAAGATAACAGATAAATTCTTACTTATTACGTTATTATACTTATCCAATTTTTTTATGTAGTTTTTATTATACCTAGCGATTTCTTCTTTTTCTTCGTTTACTGTGCAAAACTGAATATCTGCTACTGTGCCCCAAAGATGGATTCTATATGTTCAAACAGGTTTTATGATTGCCTTATAAAGTAGTATTTGGTATCCAATGCGAAGTTTGGAATGACATCCAGCGACAAAAAAAGCCACACTCAGAAATTTTTTGCATTTATGGCTTCTCTCGGATGGGATACCGCCAAATGTCCTATATTTTTTTTTTTTTTTGGGAATTTTTGTTATTTAAACTTCACAGTTCATAGAACTATGTTGTGCAGAGTTTTTCTTCTTCTGAAAACACCTTGAACAACTCGTACACGGATGGTTCCGTACCAGATTGGAGTTTGTATGCGAGGTACTACACCTAGTGGTCCGATTTGACTGATTTCAACAAATTTACCGCGCCTATATCAGAAACTTATAGTGTATAAATTTCACTTCAGTAGTTAAAAAAAAAAAAAGTTTTTTCTAATAAGAACCTGAATTTTAATGGGAGTAGTGTTCCGATCAAACTTAAATTTCGACAATATATATTTCTGATGTATAGCCACCAACCATCCGAATTTCAAGATCGTGGATCGTATCGCTGTCATACAAACCAAATTGTCTCTTGTATAGGGACCCCATTAAGTTTTCGTAAAATATTTTAGTTTTAGTATTCGTTGCTGATGCCCGGATAGAACTACACCTTCTGTAAAAATTTCAACTCTCTAGACATGAGTTGCGGCAAAATTTTATGAGATATGCCCCGAGGACGGACGGACATGAAGTCTCTGCAATAGGGTTCCTTTTGGTAAAAAATCTCTTGAATTAGGCAAAGAATAAGAAAAATTGTAGTAAATGTGAGTGATCAGGCATTACACATTCGGATGAATCCAAATTTCATTTCATTGACCCCTACAATTTGTTGGCGCTTTGCTAACCTTTCCAAAAAAGAAGATTAGATATTTTTTTTTTGTTTTTTGGCACGATAAAATTTCACTGAATCTTCTAATTATTTACATTTGTATGCCAGCTACTATTAAAGCTAAGTCGGCTGGCAGTATTTTCGTTGTTTGTGGTTGTGGAATCCACTATTGTAATATCCACCAGTTTCTCAGATCAGATTAAATATTTTTCTCCTTACTTAATTAATTCATAAGAATTTCTTGTGCAATCTGCATGCGCTAAAAATTCCAAGGGTTGTAGGGAATAACAGTTGCAACCTCTGAGTCCATAACTTTAAGCACCTTTCATGCTATTTCAGATTTTGAAATGAACATCGAAACAACCTGGGAAACATGTCTTTTTCCACAGTTGTAAAGATTAACGCGCGTTGCCACCATTAGCTCTGTGTGAGTGGTCTCATGATTGATAGGTGCAACTTTTCTTATTTGAGTCTTAGATGTGCACTCCAAGAAAGACTTAACTGGATGACGATTAATTGTTGGTTGACGGAACAAGAGAATCCCTCTAATTATTCTTTGTGTTGCTCTTCAAATACTGTCATAGTCTTGTTGCTGTTTTTTCACCTGTACAACAATTTTCCTGATTGTTTTCGACTTTGTTGGGTCTGCACTTTGAAAAAAGGGCGTGTTTCAAGACTAATATTGTACCTAAAAATCACAAGAAATAAAAAACTGGCAGCTATATTTTGAACTCGGCGTAAACAATGGACCATATTAATAAACAAAACGCACACTGGCCTGAATCCAGTTGAATCCACGCATCTTTTATTACACACAAAATTGGGTGACTCCACCAAACTTTACATTTAGGTCGCAAATATTTTTTTGTAAAAATACTCCATCCAAAGAAGAAAGTAATAAACACTATTGTATAATGTATCACCATAAATATCGTTCATGTGTGTATTTATTACTCAACAAGAAAAATATCTTATGCAATTATGCGATTAATGTTTAAATAATATTTCTATAAAAACAAAAACATATTTTCACTTAAAGAAAATTAAAAATTTATTTGATTTCATTGTTTTTCTGCACTTTACTAATTTCCTCCTTTCCTTTTCAACTTTCTCTGTCGCTATTGCTCATATTGAATACTATGTTAAAATTTGTAATTGTAATTTTAGTCTTAATATATAAATAAAAAATTAAATAACATTATAAAATAAAATAATTGTTTTAACTTTGTTTTCGATAAATTTAACAAAATTTGGATTCGATAAGAATTTAATCGTTAAACGATGTCAAATTACTGACTGTAGTGCTGGTAACTGTTCCTATGTGATTGTTTGATTACAGAGTTGCATTATTTTTGATAATAGATTTGCATTGTTTCTTGAAAAATTGAGTTAGTTGGCAACCTTGAAGTTGTTTGTTGGATGAACGCCAAATTCTTGCCTTCGTTGATGACATTGAAGAATTTGGGACTAAATTAAAGATAAAATTAACAAAGCAACGATTGGAAAAGTATTTTAATTGATTACTGTTTTTACCAAACTTGAAAATGGCGCCAACTCCGCTTCCATTAGAGAGCGTCCAAGGCGTTACTGGTTACTTGCCATCAGGCCAAGAAGGCGGCACACGTATGAAAATTTCATTTTTTCTGTCTGAGAGCATCCATTGCCGACTGGTTTTTATGTGTGTAATTATTTCTTTACAATTTTGTTTTATTAACAGATCACACAATTTCCTTGTCCGTGTTAATTGACTTCATAATTCAGCGAACGTACCATGATCTTACTGTGCTGGCGGAATTGTGAGTATAAAAAGGATGGCACTTTTAAGCCGGTTCCACTCCCCGACTATCAATAATATTGCAATTCACATTCTTTAACTAGGCTTCCGCGCAAAACTGATATGGAACGCAAAATTGAGATCTACAATTTCTCGGCACGCACACGCCAACTTTTCATCAGATTGATTGCTTTGGTCAAGTGGGCAAACTCAGTGTCCAAAGTGGACAAGTCATCGGTATGAATAATAATAATGATATACTATTTATGGAGTAGAAATATGGTTTTGTTACTTATTTCAGAACATAATGAGTTTTCTGGATAAGCAAAATATGCTGTTCATTGAGACGGCGGATATGTTGGCTCGTATGTCTCGCGAGACATTGGTTCGTGCTCGTTTACCGAACTTCCATATACCTGCCGCAGTAGAAATACTTACTACCGGGACATACAATCGTCTACCGACGTGTATACGCGACCGCATTGTGCCACCGGAGACCATAACATTGCTTGAAAAGAAGCAGACACTTTTACGGTTAAATCAGGTGATTCAGCATCGTTTGGTTACCGGTAAATTATTGCCACAATTGCGAGAATTCAGAATCAGAAACGGTCGAGTTACATTTGAAGTTAAGAACGAATTTAGTGTTTCGTTGACGGTAATGGGCGACAGCCCAAATGTGCCATGGCGACTACTCGATATTGATGTATTGGTTGAGGATAAAGAAACTGGCGGTGAGTCCGTATAATTGAGAAAAAAGTATGAGTAAAAATGTGTTGATTGAATTTTGCTTATTAGATGGTAAATCACTTGTGCATCCACTCCAAGTAAACTACATTCATCAGCTGATCCAGGCCCGCCTGGTCGAGAATCCAAATGCGTTGAGTGAGGTGTACAACTGTCTTCACTATTTCTGTCAATCTCTACAGCTGGAAGTGCTTTACACACAGACATTGCGATTGAATTACGAACGTTTGGATGACAACAACGTTAATGTCGAGGAACATGTACCCGGCGTCAAATTGACAGTTTCATATTGGCGTGAGCTTACGAGCAAGGATCCTAAGTCCGAGCTGGGCTATCGTTTGACGGTGCAGTCTGATCCTAGTGAAATCGGAAGACCATTAGCAGTGGTACACATTCCTTCGTTGGGCTCTAAAGAATCAGCAGAGGTTGCCGATCGTGCAGTACGTTCTGAGCATTTGTCGATGGAGCGCCTGATTGTGCATACTGTCTATATACGTTCTGTGTCTCGACTTGGTGACCTGAAACTTGAATTCCAGGCATTCCTGAAGGATGTTGATTGTGAGTGTAAATGTTGAAAATGACTGCAAACTTGTTCGTGTTAAAAATTTTAATTATTTCAGTCAATCTCCAAGGCACACCGGCTATTCTAACGGTGCCAGTATTGAGTCCTTGTCTGCGAGCAGAACAAATTCACATCACAATCGACACGCATACTGGCATGTTGCGCTGCCACGTCCCCAAACATTTAGATTGCCCAATAACCGATGAAATGCAAGATTGTCTTAATGGCGATCGTACCAAACTGCCAGAATTGATGTCTGAGCTGCGGTTCTGGATCACACATCGCCGTTGTGAGAAGACTTTGCAACATTTGCCGGCAACAGCAACCGAAACACTGCCCTTTTTAGTTTTGCCCGATAATGAACTTATGCAGCCGGGTAGACATAAAATCTACGTTAAGTTACATCGTCATCCTAGTGTAATATTGGTAAGTCTAATCTAATTATACATACATAAATAACTTAAATTTAATTGTTAATTAATTGCTGTGTTTTTGAAGATCGTGCAACTGAAAGAGAAAACCACAATGCCTAATGAAATGGAATACACTTTTCACTTGGGCTTTGTTGCTTATCAAAAAGATGAATCTGATAATGTGGATGAAACTAATAAACAATTGATTGGCATAACACAACCACCAGTCGCTGGTCTAGAAGTTCCCAAACTTTATACAAAACTACTGCGTTTAATAGAGTTTGATACATTTGTGGCCACTCATGGACCGGGCACGGATGTAGATGGTAAGTTTTATTTATTGTCATTACTAATAGTTATAAAGTTTATAACAGGGTAAAGGAAAAGTAATACACTTTATATATTTGTATATGATTACCGGTTTGGTTGACATGGAAATGAGTATCCTTCGAATCATATCTTTCTATCTATTGTAAATTAGTTTCATAATGTTTCAGCATTTCAGTAAATGGTTGGAATAGCGTCTTTATGAAGTTTGTAACAGGCAGAAGGAAACATCGGAGAACCCATAAAGTATATATATTCTTGATCAGCTCGACGAGACGAGTTGATGAAGCCAGGTCCGTCTGTCCGTCCGTCTGTATGTATGCAAAACTCGTACCTCAGTTTTTGAATTAGAGTTTTACACGGAGGTTTATTTTTACAAGATGCTGTACATTTGTCAGCCAAATCGGACAAATACTACTTTTTGTTCTTATAAGAAAAACTTTTCGGTCTCTCAATGCTGAATGTTGTATTACATTGACTCTACCCTAAACATAAGTCAAATCATTAATGAAATTTTTCTGTTTGCTCAATCACAGGACATAGCCAAAGTTAACCTTCTTTTTTCTTGTATTGAACATTTGTGAAAATTGTTGGGAGCAATGCACAAGAACTTCATTTGGTCTGAGGACTTTAGGGATTCGCAAAAAATATTCAAGATGGATTTGCGAACTCCATAAGAACACATACCCTGCAATAGAAGGCATGATTGCTTGATTACAGTACAAGTTCAGCAACTAAAACGCTCAAAAACTGGAATCATTCAGTTGGGAAATATAAACCAATTCCATGGGATGGTTCAATTGGTGCTCTGGTGAATTCGATAACGATGTTGATTTACCAGCCACCAACATAATGGGTAATACATACTAGGATTGCAATCAAGTTTTTCTTTAAACTCAAACACTATTAACAGAAATTGTGTCTGTACGAAACAGAACTTTCTTCTGATGACGTTGTTATTGACACAGAGAAAAATATCGATTCTGAACCAGCTATCTCTTAGTGCTTTGCTGTGTAAAACACGAACAATTTTTTTAAGTACAGCAAAAAAGTGAGTCAACTAAGCACATAACCCGAACTCTAGTTTATCCTCTGAATATTATCCTTGAAGCAGCAAAAAAACATACTTTTATAACAAATTACAGTAAAAGATATCATTGCGGACACCTTCAATAAAAATGTCTGGACGCTTATGAAAGCTTTTACTCTACCATATATGCAAATAATAAATTTTAGATTCTATTTCTTCTATTTATTTATTTTTTTTTTTTAAGTTTTAACAATTCGGAATTTTGACCTTCCTCAATTATAAAGTGGTTCTACAATAATATTTGCTCATCTACTGTATTCAAATTAAAATTCAATTTACATTTATTGTACTAAGAACATCATTGAAGGAGTTAATAGATTGGTTTATATTCAATGATTTAAAATATGGGATCCATTTAAACTGTTCATGACAAGTTTACATTTTTAAACTTAGAAATTGGATTGAAACCCCTGTATTACTATA
This sequence comes from Amiota minor, assembly GCA_037043295.1. Lineage (NCBI taxonomy): Eukaryota > Metazoa > Arthropoda > Insecta > Diptera > Drosophilidae > Amiota > Amiota minor. The sequence continues at coordinate 829,326 of JBAMAW010000052.1, forward strand.
ATAATAATATATCTAATATTAACCCTTATTTTTAATGGAATGTATAATATCATCTTAAATTGAATAGAAAAAGTTTTACAAAAGGTTTAGTAAGAATAAATACATTATTTTTGCATGAAATTGAATTTACCATAGTTAGAATGTACCGACTTAGGTCAAATATACATCGTTTTATTCGATAATTTGTTGCCATTTTGAAGGCAATTTAATTATGACTCTTTCAAAGAAACTCTCGTCCCTAATAGCCAAAAACTGATACAGTTGCTTCTCTTGAGGCAAAATTTTCAACAGCAAAATTATTCGTCATAGACAAGAACAGATGGTAATACTTGATGGAAGGTCCGGACTGTAAGGTGGATGCATAAGAAGCTTCCAAACAAGCTTCCGGAGATTCTTTCCAGTCTCTATCAATGTGTGTAGCCTGGCGTTGCCCTAATGGAACACGATTCTTCTCCTATTGGCCACAGCTGGCTACTTTTGGGCCAATGCTTCTTTCATTCTGTTCAATTCTTGGCATTACAGGTTCCAATTAAGAGTTTGGCCGTAAGGAGCAGCTCACATTAGATGATTTCTAGCCAATCCCACCAGAAAAACATTGCCCATCAATCATGGTTCGGTGACCGTTTCCGCCGGATCATCGCGATTCGATCATAACCTTTTTCGCTTGACGTTGTCATAAGTGAATCACTTTTCATCACCAGTCATCAACCGCTTCAGAGATGGGTTAATTTTGTTGCGATTCGCAGATAGAAATTTAGTCCATCTTTTTGTATCTAGTCTTATTTAAGTGATTCCAAACAGTTTTTCTGCAGTGATTAGTCAATATATTTTATATGTCTATTTACAAATTAGTCAATGTTTTTTCTTCATTTAGATTTATCACCACATAAACGTAAATCGAGCGGAGAGATTTTGGCGCCACCAGCAAAGCAACAGAAAACAATTTTCCCCGCTTACTTTATACCTGAATTAGCGCATGTCGTAGCCATGTGTGATGAGAAGATACCTTTCTTGAATCTAGCACAAGCTCTATCCAAGCATAATATTCCACATAGTGGCTTGCAAGTGGAGTCGAATGCGACTTCATTGGTCCTCAAAATATTATCATTACCTATACCTGGACAGCAGCAGCAGCATCAACAACAGCAACAACAACAACTGCAGCAGCAGCAACAACAACAACAACAACAAAAACAACAATCACCAAGTTCCGACCAAAAACAAAGTAGTAATACATCATTTCCTGTTATTCAACCGCATATTTGGTTGGATTTGATGAAGCGCGTCCTGTCGATTTCAGTGCGTTCGCAAATGAATAAAAACAACCAAGTACGCATTTGGGTTGTGGAATTTGTGTTCTATAGTACACCACTGCAGAGTACTCATCAAAAGGAGCAGGGTAACCGGCGCACAGTTTACTTAACCTATGAACAAGCAAATCATGATTTCTCTAAGACAGTGGAAGATTTACTTAATGATTGGTCAAAGATTGTGTACCTTTATACTTTAGTCTATGATTTTGCTGAAAATTTAAAGAATAGTAAGTGAATTATTTCATTATTGTCAAAATCATTGCATAAATTAATTGAATATTTAAATGAAAATGTCATTGCAGAGCGTTTGAATATGAGTGAGATGTTGGTCGTGAAATCCTACAGTTACATTAATCTGTTACTCGGCTATGGCCCAAAAAAGGAAGTCACCTGCAATATATACTGGTCCGTACAGTCGCATGGCTTTCGGTTAATTTTTGTTGGAGGCATTTCTGCTGTGAATGCTCACTCCATGATGCGAGATCAGTTGGCGGAACATCTCAACCAGCAACATAGTCTTACACAAATAGTCTACATCCTGCATGACACCTACAATCCTTTAAGTTCGCTATCGAAATTGCCAATCATACCCATTCTTGGCATTCCTGTAAGCAACAACAGTGACACAATCTTTAGTTGCTTTAATAATGTTTCGTTGTTTCATTTGTAGAGACCACAGGTGCCTGTGCTTTCGTTCTGTGTTATACCACAGTCCCCGTGTTTGATACGCCTTGTCTATCAAGCAGTTTATTGTTTGGAAGTGAGATTGCGCTCCAACCGGCTTGTGTCGATTCGTGACGGCTCCTGCAGTAGATTCGATCGAAATATTATCGATGAGTTCACGCCTATACAAGGTTTGAAGGCATTCCTCTCGAAGTACGTGGATGAAAACGCAGTCTACCGTGGACATTCTGAAGACGACAATCCACCATCGCCAATGGGGCTGGAAGACAACTTTGGTGGACCTGGTAGTGTGACTGGTGCAGGTGCCGGAGGTTCATCACCATTTTTGAGTTCAGGAATGCGAGGTCCACAATCACCGCGTGACAGTGGCTTGCGTTTTCCGGCGCCACATACGCCGCCATCCAGTTCGAATCCCCACACACCGGCCAGTCCACATCCATCTGTTGGAGGTAGTAGTAGTGGTGCACAGGGTCATGGAAACTTTAATTTAACTTCACCTCCAGGACCACATATGCCGCACCCTTCGCCTGGAGGTCTGATGCCTTCGTCGCCGCTGAATCCCCAACCAAGTCCACACATGGTGCATAGTCCAGGACCCAATGCTCTATACATGCAAGGCCATCAGGATTCACCATTCACAGCAATGTCGCCGGCGAACACTAATTGGCCGGGATCGCCTAGCATGCCTCGACCATCCCCCCGTCCTGGTCAGAGTCCGGAGCATAAGTCCACAGGTGGTCAATCAGGTGGAAGCGGTGGTGTTTCAGGTAATGCGAATTCTTCAATGTCACGCATAACACTTAACCGATCATGGTCTGGTGCCCTTGCAACGACACTCACACACGAGGCACTCGAAACTGTCTGTCGGCCAAGTCCACATCCCAATAAAGATATAAACGTCCCAGAAATGAGCCCACTTGAACGTTTCTTAGGCTGTGTTTATATGCGCCGTCAACTTCATCGAAATGTTCAAATGGAGGAAGCTCTTACAATGCTCAATTCTACAGAACCCGGTGTAATTCTATTTAAAGTGGATGGGTTGCAGTGTCAAGTCATGCTTAATCAAATTCATATGCAATCTCTACATCTAAAGGTTTCACAGTTGCCACCACCGCCTACGCCCGATGGCAAGCCACCATTTCAATTGAGTCCCGAAGATTTGCTTGTCATCGAGCAGTATTTCGACACGAGAGTCGTTGCGCCACCTTATCGGCCCAATGCACTGCAAAGTATTTGTCGGCTTTTAAATCTGCCACCGCAGGTACTCAAGGACTTTGTACAGGTGATGCGTCTTGAAATGAAACCCGAGCTGGGTGGTGATCAGCTCAAGTGGACTGTTCAGATGTGCATGCGTATGCCACCATCGTCAGTGCCCATTGTACCCATTGGCAATGCTGGCATAGTCATTGGTCGCATGAAAGTACTCTTCTTCCTGCACATTACACGCATACCCTATAACGGCAAAGATTGGAAAGATAGCCCAACCATGGTTTTGCCCCTTGTCTATGATATTAATTCAAACGTGACGCAATTGGCCGAGCGTCGTGAGCAGGTGCAGTCGTCAATGATGATTGCTGTTAGCACTTTGTTGCGGCGCTTTGCCGAATACGGCTTACAGCATGGACAGTGCTCTCTGTTTCCTGCAATAACAGATCTTTTGACCAATCTCCAAATGACCTCAGACTTACCGCCACCACCAAATCAGGGCATTTGCCCACCGGTGGGTGTTGTGGGCTCTAGTCCAAATCCAATGATGCCAATGCAACAAATGCCGCAGGTCAGTCCTGCTCAAGTTGGTGGCTACCCACAGCTGGGACCAAATCCAGGTGGCCCGCAGTGATGAAGGCGTAAGCGCCGCGCTCCCTCTCAAGAGGATTTGCAACGCCGGCTCACTTAGTATTAAGATTGAATTGATTGTAAGTACGTTTCTTTTTTCGTTTCATATATAAGATATATTTTTGTATTTATAATGGGAGGGGACTTTTTTAATCAAAATCAAAATCTTGGGTTGATCATGGACATAGATTTAAGCATAGAAAAAAAGATTTAAATTTATAAAAACTTTCTAACGCATTAAAATGTAATTGTATGTATTTATAAACTATTGTATTTCTGTACTCAATAAACTGTTTGTTGTATCACATTTTAGGATTCTAACCATCCATAATAAATAATCAATCTAATGACTTTTTGCACCGAGTGTATTTTTGGCTATTCATCATCTGCTCAGCAAATTAGGCACTGCTCCCTTTATTGTTCAGCGATTTGGTTCGATTCCATTTGAAAAGAGAGATCTTCGATTTCATCTGTTTCCGAGATCATTGAGACCCAATAACGCAACTTCTTGCTGCGTATATAACTCGCTGAGTTATCAAAGACCACGGTATCTATATTAGAGGAACAAACTAAAATGAGGCAATTCATTTAGATGGCTGGTTGGCCGGCTTACATGTGGTGTTTGGTCTTGTTGAAATGAAACCAATCTCATCCATTTCATTTGAAAACACGGTGCCTAGAGGTATTTCGCTTCGTTTCTCACCCGATGTTTTATCAATGCTGTAAATTCCAAATTTAATGTCATAGTCGATGGTGCGGAACTCCCAGGATAGTAGAGTGCTGTCTTTTGCTTCTGAGTCAACAAAGAATTCCAGCTTCAGTTTCTCTCCCTTGGGTACAGTTGTTTCAGTAAAGTCTTTATCACTTTGCTGATTATCTTGATCGATGTAAAGATCCTCAGGTACCTTGCCACCCCATATCATCTAATAATGAAAATGTTAGTTTACTCATATGATTTAGACGATATTTCTATATAGACTTACCATAGATTTACATTGGGGATCATTGTACTTATCGACCAGATTGCCACCCCAACATTTCGGAAATATGTCTGGATTAACATGTGAAAATAGTGGTTCCTTCCATTTGTCTGATCCACTTTTATAAATATGAATTTTGCTTGTAGTATTCTCATCCAAGAATTTCTTAACAATGTTAAATCCTACCGAAAAAAGTTTCGGTGTATTGATGATATAACACATTTTCAACAACTCAGGGAAGTTGGCCTCATACTGTTTTACCGACGATAAGACACATTCGGCTGCCGGCCGCCAAGCATATTGTTTCATATTCCAATCAGCCATGTCAAAGAAGACGACAAGTTGACGTGCTTTCCAGCCATGTTTCAAGCTTTGCTCATAGGCAGTATTTACAAAGCGTTCGAGTAATAGAATAAGATACTTTTGGAATTCAAATCGTGTCACACAATGCAACATGCCCCAGATATCGAAATTGGCAAATGGGCAAACAAGTACTAAAGGGTGAAGAGAGGAAGAAAATTTGCATAGTGAACATTTGTTTATGAAAAGAATGTACTCGTATGTAGGTAGTCACATTACCCGGTGATCCTTCATTATCGAAGCCAATCATTCCATAAGGTAAATACTCTCTCAAAGCTTTTGGTGCATCCCATTTCTCAATATTATCCACATTCCACATGGCGCGTGTTTTCAAGCTCTGCAATAATAAGGATAGACATAAAATTCCAGTTTTTAGAGAGTTTTCTTGATTCTTACCGCTCTCAGCATTTTTTCAGCTGCTTCTAAATTCCATTTGCGAGCTAAAGAAAGGAAAAGGAAAGAATTTAGTATCTAAATTTCTATGGATAATAATGTCAAGTATAAACTTACCACGAAGCCAACGTAGAAGAAAATAATCGTCATGGTTATCCGCAATGTCATCGCCCATTTTTATTCGAAACTGGAAAGTAATAAGAGGTTTTAGAATTGAATTCTGCTTTATTATAAAGAATCATTTAACAAAATGTTGTGCCTTATCAGTAAATAAGGTTTCTTTTTGCCTTGGGTAAATAGACATTTTTTTTGTGGTTGTGCCAAAAACGCATGTGCCTAGGTCATTGCCTCAATCAAAATCTAGCGATTGCAATAAACATTAAACCATAAGAATATTTAAACAAAATGTTAATAATATAATTAACAATTTAAGTGAATGCTTAAAATGGCTTTAATGGAGGTCAGTTCGTAGTGCTTCCATTCATATTTGATTTCAGATCCATAATTTTTGTACTCGATTTCGAAATCCATTAAGGGCGGCACCGCACCACTTACTCATTTGATTACGCAATTAAAATAAAATATACTCGTACTTATACTTGTGAATATAGTTTGAAAACCAATAATTACAAGGCCTTGCCTAATAGATATGAGAGTCGAATTTCAACAAGTCTCTTTTTTACCAAATTAAATTGGAAATTTTTATTTTATTTATACAATACAATCATCAAGCATGATTCTTATTCAAAGAAAAAATAAAGTATTAAAGTCACATAATAATTAATAATAATCGTAGACAGAATTTATAATTTTTCGAAACAAAACTTTAGTATAAAAATTCCCATAATTAACTTTTTTTTTTTTTTTAGAAGAATATTTAACTTCAAAATAAACAAATAAACAGTAATTAATTGGTTTGACAGATGATTATGTACCCTTCCCAGAATATAGAATAAGTTAAAGAAAAATTGGAATAAAGTCGATATATTTTATTTTTAACAATTTTATTTTAAATGAAATTTTAAAAGTTTTAGTGGTTCAATTTTGCATTTACATTTAGAACCATCTATAATTCAGGAAACTTTAATCATTTGTTTATAGACATTGGAATCTATCAGTAAATAAGTAACAATTGCTTGCCAGTCATTTAATCTTGCACAGAGATCTGAGAGTGCCCACGATGCGCGACGAAATCCTGTAAACCAGCAATCGTCTCAAAAATAGGCTGTAAAATCATCCAAACAGTCTGCTGATGGCACTCACTAATGGTGTGAGGCGACGTCAACTAAAGAGACTCCACCCTAATGACCTTCTATCTAAACCAGGGCCTGGTTGGTTCCCTGAGCCTAATCTATTCTAATCTAATCACATTCGTATTAACGAAACATTCGGATTAATAGTTTTTCTAAATATATAAGTTTATTAAAGCACAAAACACAAATTTAATAGTTAATTATAATAAATAAGTTTAATTAAATTTAATTTACAGCTTGCTCTAAACGAAATACATGACTGGAAAATTAAGTGGCAAATCAAACTTAACAAAACGAAGTCTGTGTACATCAACTTCACAAAAAAAAAGTGCGATAACTTCAAGTGCGAATTCCGTATACGAATACTGCGCAGTATTTCGGCATGAGTTAAGTTGCTAAGCTCAGGTGGAACGAACACTTAAACAAGGAAGGGAAGAACTGGAACTAAAATATAGAAATACTTAGTATATATTGGCTTATGGGTAAACATTCATCGTTATTCATTCAAAATAAGATACATTTCGCTCAGATATGAGGTTGTTGCAGCTTAGGCAATACGCATCAAATCCAAAGATTCCAAAACAAAGCGTTGAGATGTGTGTGTTGGTGCCCCTTTCTACATACGCAATTCCGATTCGATGCGATTACGGACACAATTAAGAAAGGAGCTAACTCCCACGAAGAGATTAATCATATCAATAATGAAGCAAGTGTAGAGGAGAAAGTTCAACTCAGTGGGTAAGTAGGCTAAAACGTAAAAAATTAGAATATTTAATTTTCTATTAAAGACTCATTACATTACTTATTAGTGTCTTCCAAATTCGTTTGAAAATTGCTCATTTATTCTCATACAATTGTAACTATATCTTTTTCATTGTCAATATTGCAATTCATCTATTTAAATCATTATACTTTAAAATAAGTCTTGCAGAAGAAGACATTGCGCCTATTGGCAGGATGCCCATGGTATGTTAGGGACTCAACCCTGCACAGAGAGATGAAGTTGGCGGTAGTTGAGGACCAGATGGGCTGGCCACACAACAATCGCTTGTTCACACCGATGCAACTCCAATCCTTGGCTCAAAATATAATAATTTGATAGCGCATTAGGCGTACCAGGCGGCTGCCCGGGTTTCAGTGCCTTCTCGTAATCTGCAACTCCTCCAATTATATGATATAAGAGTGACATTTTAAACAAAATTTTGATTATTCTAATGTCTTTTTGATCCAGCGGCGCATTTAGTTGGTAAAAATAAATATTTATAAGTTCATGAACAAGTTCAGTCTGATGAATCAGTGCGTTATCTATTAAGAGGACTGGCTTTTAGTTCAGTTTGCTATGCTATCACTTTCCCAACATCACAACACGCAATTTATGATTCCAGACTTATTTGTATAGCAGATAAAAGTAACTCGTTTTCTAGGACTTTTTTATTTCGTGGAACACATATCATGTAGCAAAGTGAGACACGGATGTAATTTCTAAAGAAGAGCAGACTCATCTGCATTACCATATAAATTAGTGAGTCACATAAGTTGCTGTAGTTGTATTTCTTTTAACTGTAGTACAAATTGATAGATCTTCACCACAGATTTGTAAGTAAGGAATGTTAAAGCTCGCAAATTGTTGCCCCCATGAAGCATTAAATGATTTCTTACTATCACACAAAACTTTAAGAATATTGTTCGCATTAGTTTGTCGTAACTTTAAATTTTTACCGATATGATTCTTTATATTTCCATTACAACATTGAAATCTATTGCATTTTGGATTATAGAATAGCAATTAATTTGGATTGCAGAATGGACATTGTAATGTTATAACTCTTTGGTTATAATTATTTTCGTATCAGAAAATAGACGGATTATCAAATTTCTACTGTACTAATCTATTATATTCTATCTATTATTTCGTGTATTCCGGAAAAGGCTCTAACGATTTGAACCCAACCATGTATATGTATATGGAAGAGTACTTCCAATACAAACCCAGATTCAAATTTATGTTCTTTGTAGAAAAACTTAATTTATTTCGTTCGTTATTGCTTTTTAATGATAGAAAAATGTCCAGATATATTACACATATATTTTGTCATAATTGTTTCCCATCAACATTAAATCGGTTCTTTCTCTATAATCAGTGAAACGTGATTGAGCAATTTGGGTCGAAGAACGTTTCGTTGCAAATAATTGATACCACAATTGTTTCAACACATCACATTGCATTAATAGCTACATTGTATTCTGATTTCTACGACTTTACTGATATTGCAGTGTGGTTAACACAGTTCACGCCTTTATTTTTTCTGACATTTTCAACAATCATCGTCATATTTCAGTAAATTTACACAAAGTCTTAATAAATTACATATATACCTATAGCTTTTCTCATAAATCACTCTGTCCATTGCTGAAAACCATATGAAAATAAGTTCGTTAGTTTTTGAGTTTTTCGCAGTCACACAGATAATGTAAGTAATATAAAAATCTTCATATTATGGACGGTTATAGATCTACGAGTATAATAACTTCAATTCCATAAGAGTTTCCAAAACTAATCCACAAAGCTATTGTAGTTGTTATAATGAACTCGTGTTGAGATAATAATACAATATGATGATTTCTTCAATATCGGGGCCAATGTTTTGTTCCAGATAATATAGAAAATTTACTTTGTGTTGAATATTATTGACGGACGAGGGCACTTCATTAAACAAGGCAGCAAGCAATTCTGTGTATTCATAGTTAACTTCCTTATCCATAATCATAACACGTTTTTCTTTGTATTTATCTTTGTAATTTTTTTTTTTTTCTTTTTTGTTTCTTTTTGAATGCTTCGCTGCGTTTCCAAGTGCAAAATTATGAGTTGAGCATGTCGAAAATACAAAATCCAAAATCCATTCATTTACTGATTCACTCACTCAATCTGTAGAAGCGTCTGAATTATTTATCGAATTAAAATCTATTAATTTTTATATCTTTTCGTATTTGCTTTCTTCTTTAATCAAAGATTGGGGTTTATTTGCTTTGGCTTGGCTTGAAGATTTCTCAAGCGTTGAATGATTTAGCAAATTAAACGAATTGATGTTGATGATGATGGAATCTTTGATATTTACAATATATTAACACTTTCCAACTTGGAAGGTTTTCAGCTTGAATACAAATTTTCATTTCCTTGGTTGCAATTACCAATACAATACAGTACAGTAAAGTATATATATAGTACATATATAGGTAGATTTATTAAAAAAATTAGACCTTGAACTTTAAAACTTGTTGTTTCTTATAATTGTGGTTGTGGTCAATGAATTAAAATATAGAGTTTCTATAAAAAACAAAATGCATCAATAAAAACAAAAAAAAAAAACAACACGACATCAGTCATTAAAATAATAATTCCACCAACCGGTTTCAAGATCATTGAAATTGTACATATTGTATTTTTATTTATTCTCGTATATTTTTTGAAAACAAAGTTAATGGAGAACTTTGATCCAAGTTTTCCAAGTTTAGTTGTTCATAATATGAATTCAATTTCACTTTCTGTTTTTGTTTCAAACTTCATTTATTCTCATGTCCATTAAACTGTTGTTCTCATTGTTAGGTCAAATGGACTGACATGGGTTCATACTACATTATACATATTACAAATACACATCTACTTAGTTATTACAATATGTTAAACCGAATATTAATTATTATTTTATTCAAAGGGGATGATCCAAACTTTGACAGATTGTTTCCTCTTCATCAACAAATAATAACAAAGCAATAAGATACTCGCATTTGACGTCAAGTGAGTTTTAATTACAATACAACAACAGCAGCAGCAGCAGCAACAGCATGTTGTTTCCTTTGTAATTTGAAATTCTGTTTTTTTTATAATCTTCATTTGAACTGTTCACCTATTGTTTTATATCATTTCAGTCTAATCTTTGTAATGCTCAGAAGGAAACTTTGATTCCAACTCAAAATACAATTTGTATTGCAAAGGCTTTTCTTTTGACCTTCAGTTGGTTTTTTCCTCTCACAGTGTTTGGGGCACAGTAAACGTTTTTAATGTCCACTGTTGAGCAAATTGAGTATACGAAAATAAACGATCTTAAATGAAATATATAACGCGTTTACCGTTTCATAGTTTATTAGCAACCAACTAACTTTACATGTAACAAAAAAGAATCTGCAAATCGTAAAACAAAGCAATACAAGATGATGATAAACTGACTTCCCTCAACACACAGTTTTTGAGATATTAAGCTGAAATTGTGCAAAGAAACATCAACTTAAGTTTTCAACTTACAATCTCCAGTTGTGGTTACACACACAGTTTATAAGATACTCGTATTAACAAGGTGAAATCTTGCAAACTATTGTATCTAAATTTGTTTCATTTGCTATTACGATAGTCAAAAAAGTAACAAGACAAATCAATGTACCTCAAAAAATGGTTGTTTAATCAATACAATAGTTTCAGTGAGTCAAATGGCATCCATGTACTTTGTATCTCGTCAGCTGTTCGAGAGTGTTGGGTAAGTAAAGCCTTAAATGTATTCAGGTAACAATGGAGAGTCCGCTCCTCACTCCGGAAGAACAACGCGGAGTGTTTCGATTTTAAATTCCAGAGGATATTGAAGGATGTCACTACAGACATCCACAAAAGCATGTTTAAAGTGTATGGGAATTTCTATTTCCCACTGTCGCTTTTAATTCTACGCATTACTGTGGAACTGATAGCTAAAGAAGGGCACGCAAGTGTTGAAACTGTTCATAATATTATTCAGTACAAGCTGCTTACAAGAAAACTTTTGCAAAATGGATTCCAAGACAACTTACGGACGCCCACAAATAAATCAGGAAATACTACTAAAACTTGGTTGCAAGATCTTTCCACATCCCCGTACAGTCTTGACATCATCCCATCGGACTATCCTTTATTTGGACCCCTTAAAGATGCTCTACGTGGGAGACACTTTCGATCCAATGAAGGAGTTAAAAATCAGGTTTAAAAATGTTTTCGAGATCATTTCAAAGAATTTTATACCAGAATTTTATACATGGGAAAATTAGTAGGACAATGGGACAAATGCCTAAATATTAATGGGCACTTTGTTATAGCATGACTCTCATATATAAACCGATAATTTATGCTTCTATTGTCTTTTCCACATTATAATGTTATAAAATCCAGTAGTAGATACATAGAAATATAAGACAATCCTACATTTTATAAGATTTTAAGCAGAAATTTAGCAATCACAAGCCAATATTAATTTTAATATTAATTATTATTCTCTTGCACATCTTATAGATACAACTTCTGGTAATGTGTAGCATTAAATATAAAGGTCAAATTTTCCATTTTTATATAAACAGTTTATCAGTTGCAATTGCTACCAAATGAATTGATTATTGAAATTATTTTATATTAAAATTTTAAATTTACAACTTCCACTAGTGGGTGGTGGATGGTGGGTGGTCTACTCTAATTTTAATGTTCATATAGTAAATTGTATCTATTTAACTCATGTAAGTACATATATTTTGTATTTATTTATGACAAATTACTGTCAACTTAAAAGTAATAATAATAATAAACTTAAATTACAAATGTAAGATAATAATGTTTGTAAAAATTAAGTTTAAAACTAATTTAATTTAATTGAATTCATCTCTGACCCGTTGGGAGGAATGTATTTGAGAAAACAGCTAGCTATGCACCAACTTACAGCCATGTGTTGTCAGAGACATGTAATCGAACTGGTGCGATTGAAAAGCGACAACCGAGATGGGTGAACCAATGATCAATGTTCAGTTCAACTAGCCTGCATTGTGTTCCAATACCCGAAGGCAGCGAAGAATGAATATGTTAAGTTCAGAGGCGAGAGGATGTGATAGAACATATTATAAGTCAAAAGTGCATAAGACTCAGAAAAATTCATTTAGGGCATAATTAGATGTGCATCTATTCAAGGCTAAAGCGATGAAATTTCTAGTGAGGTGTTTGGAAGTTTCTCATATTTTGGATATATTTACTAATTAAGTCTAGAGTGCTTAATTTAAGGTATCTACTATTGTATTGTTCTCATAAATAAATACATAAATACATGACGGTTAGTTAAATCGATCAATACACGAGGAAAATAAGAAAAAGTTTATTTTTTAAGGAAATAATCGTCACCGATGGAGCTCATTTTGAAATTGGTGGCTGACAACAAACAAAATTATCGCATTTGGGCTGAAGAAAATCCTAGCGAATTGTATGAAAAGCTTGTATAGTATGGATTTTGTTGTGATGGCGTAATTGGTCCATATTTTATGGAAAATCCAAATGGCAATGCAATTCTTGTGAATGGAGATCAATATCGACAGATGTTTAAATTTTTTTGTGGTGTCATTTGGAAGGTATTAGCAGAGAAGGTCAGTTGGACGACATTCATTTTTATTATTAACCGGAACAAATACGTTTTAATGATCAATACAAATAAATAAATATTTCTCACAATTTATATTTTTAATTTAAAATTTTAAAAGAAACTTCAAATTTGAACTCTCATATTAGCATTGAGCGCACTCATACTTGTCTTGGACCGCTTGTTGGACAGCCAGGTAAAGTAACGAAATATGAGTAGGAGGTCGAATAAGATATTGATAGCGGAGATTTTTTAAATATTAAAATTCTTGATATATTGTATTTCCTCTTTCGTAAGCAAAGAAACAAGTTATTCATTTATCGATTAAAAGACTGATTCACAAGGTGGAACATCAATGTGAACTCAGATAAATCACTGTTCTGTTTGTGCTCCCTCAGGAAAAGAGCTATAGCTCCGTTAAAGTTTGGTGGTCTGGTGATACCACAGGCTAAATTGGCTTCTGTACAAATGGAAGTATAATATCCAGCTGTGGGGTACATCACGCCTCTCAAATCACATGAACTTCAGGTACTTCAGGACAATCACTAATACCCTCGAGTTTGTCATAATTCGATCTTCTCTACAATTCTTCAAGAAATATTTTTTTACAGCAGTCCTTACAATTACGGATTTCATCAAAAACTGCTTCCAACTTATACCCAATAAAATCCTTCTTCCTTCAGTAACTAACTTCAAAATCAGACTCTGTAAATATGCATAGTCCCCACCACAACAATACGAGTATTTTATAGCGTAGCCGGTTTAATAATATGAAAAAAAAAAAAAGAAAAACAAAAAACCAAAACAAAAAAAAAAAAAAAAACAGCCAAATTTAAGAATTAGCAACTTACCAAGTAAATGTTTATTTTTGTATTTAATAGATAAAATCGTGAATGAGATTTAACATGCAGTGATAACCAACCTCAGCCGAACCAAAATACTTGATTTTATTTCATTCCATAAAATCAATTTGAATATTTTTTTTGCTTCATTTCATGAAGATTTCAAGAAAGAAAAAAAAACAACATTTTGTTTTCAAAAGTGACACAGAGACACACACCAACATTCAGATATGTTATATTGGGGGACAAAGAGGTGTGGAAACCAGCATTTGACAACTTGACTTTATCAAGAAATTTTTTCTGGGTCATGCTTCTGAAGCTGCGTTTGCTACTCTTGGTGGAGATGGAGGAAGCGCGTCATAGAACTCACAAAAATGCAAACAAAATATTCATGCATTTTTTACTCGTTTAGTTCCTCACATTTTAGTTTCGCTCTTAAATATTCGTTTCGTTTCGCAATTTAAAAGCCAAGAACAAACAAATACACAAACAAAGATTTTTATCTACAATAAACATTTAAGAAATAATTTAAATAATTCATATGAGATTCTTACTCACCTGCTGAAGTATCTTTTGCTGTTCCGCAGTAATTTCAGGTAATGGACCGGACATGATGTTAGTATTATTTGTATTATTATTTTAAATTAATTTTGAATTTTCTTATAAATAATAACACTTTTTCTAAAATATTTCGTTATTTCTTTTTCTCCTTCTTCTGTTTATTTAGTTTATTATGTATTTTGGCAACTGTTTTATTGGTGGTGATGATGTTGATGATGGTAAACTGTTGAATAATTAAAATATAAAAAAAAAAAAAAAAAAATTTAAAAACAAATAAACAAAACTTTCTATATTTGATTGTGTGAATAAATTTATGTTTTCACTCAAGCGACAACGGCGACAATTTAAAGTGATTTTTATTAAAATTTTCAGATTTGTTTTTGATGTTGATGTTGTCCTTTGTTTTAATTGAAAATAATCTTCATTTCAATTTAATTCATCTTTGTTTCACGAAAGATACAATCACGCAACAACTAACAGTAATAAGAACTACAACAACAACAACAACACTTTCTAAATATATTAAATATAATTTCAATTTTTATTCAAATTATTTACAATTATTTTCTTTGTTTCGCTTGAGATTTTTCTTACAAAGAATTGTTGTCACACACATTCACAAAAATTACTGTATTGTTCTTTCATGCAGTTACACTTTAAAGATTTGGAGTTATACTACATATGTACGAATATCTAGTAGATACAAATGTATCTCACTCACTGCAATTGGTCTCTTTTTTTCCGTTCCTCACACATGCGTCATGCGCTGTTCGCGAACGACTGACAACAAAACCGCCTCGCAGCTCTTTAATATACAATATTAAAAAGATACAAACAATTTTATCTTCGGTCGGGCCTTGACATTCTGTTCAATACCCTTCATTCATGGTCACAATAAAATTTTGAATGAAGTTCTTTGAGTTTCCGAATATCATTTATTTTTGTTGTTTGTTACCAACAAAAAAAAATGGAACTACTATTTCAGAATGGAATAAATATTTGCTTACAAACTAGAAGATCAAACCAATTTATGAAAGACATAAAAGATCAATTCTTTCATATACCTAAACGGATTTCGAATGTGTGTGAGTTTATTATATTTCTTTGTGAAATTATCAGTTGTTGTTCTTAATGTTCCATGCTTTTTTGCTTTTATATATCGATTCATTTTGTTTTATCAGAAAGCCTGGATGACTCAGTTCGATTATGTTTTCTTTGTCTCTTCTCTTTGTAAAAATAATTGTAATCATAACATGAGTGAGACCACTGGTGTTTTTGATAGATTTATTATTTTAATAGTTTGTTTTCGTATCTGAACAATACACAAACATCATATTCAAATTATTTACCCACCTAACAACGCATTTCGTTTGAGTTTGGTTATTTTATTCATGTTAAACATGAACTTTGTTTACTTTAGATAAGAGACAATCTCTATCGATTTTTATGTCGTTATATTTCTCATAAAAACTAAGAGACACCATATTCTATTGCACACTCTCTCTCTCTCTCTCTCTCTCTCTTTCTCTGTGGCAATGTGTCAGGGTGATATTAACAAGAGAAACAAATTTTTAAGTGTATGACGACTGCTGTGGATTTCTGTTCGCTTGGTATTTGGGCTCGTTCATAACTGTGAACAAGTTTGTCGACATAAAACAGATTCCATTCACAATCATTTGTAATATTGAAACGGGCTAAATGCATTTTGCTTTCAACAATTTAACATTCATTCATAAAATTAACTAACCGCCGTTAGGGTGGCACTAAATCAGTTTACAGCGCCATCTACACGTCTGGTGTTTTTGTTAGTACAACTAATCACCGATAGATGAGTGGCATTTTAGGTGTGCCACTCACTCACTAATCATTCATAGATGACGCTGTTAGCCACTATGGCCAACTAAAGAAATTCTTCATTGGGGCACGCTACTGTTTAAGGATCGTCAGTTTTCGTTTTCCATGATTCCGCTACACGATGATCAACGAATTCGTGTTTTAGGCACGCAGTATCTTGGAAAAATATCGAAAGTTTCCGACTTTGGGAAATTTAGAGCGAGGAACACAACGACACATTGTAATATTATTGAATTAAAGTAAAGGCAGCGTGCCGTATAAAATAGAAACATATCTAGATCTAAACCAGAACAGAATAGAAACTGATTGAGGAAACAGTAGCAGTGCCAGGTAGCATTCCCAACTAAAACATAATTCAGTGCATTTGAAATGGAACCAGAAACAAGTACTTTTTCTGATGTTGACAGCAATGTGAATGTCAAAAATTTGTGATTCACGGTCATTAGATTCTTTAGATCTCATGTATTTTCTAAATTTTATTTGCGTTAATTAAAAAAAAGAAAATTCTGTTCCTTTTGTATGCGGCGAAACCCCAACAAACAGAAACAGATCCAGAGCTGTTGTTTCATTCCCGGTTCTGCTTTTGTTCTACGCGGCACCCGGTCTTGTTGTTTTGTTTTTCATTAGCATCAAACGCGTCAGGGTGAATAGCAGCAAGAACACAAAGTTTCACATTAAAGGTGCATTAAAATCGCTTGACAATTCATATTGACATTCATTGCATACGCCATTTGAATGACAAAATGGGCAGAACGTGGGCCTAATCCAAATCGGCCTATGTTTCTTTTTATTTTATTTATCAAGATGCCCAAGACACCAACACTTGTTCGCTGTCACTCAATGGTTCTGATTTTATTTTTGCCATTTAATTGTGTCTTCCATTCTATCATTACAAAATTTCGACATTCACACCACATTCACAGATGTCTGTCATTGGATTACTGGCTTTCACTTCGATGTCGTTGTGTGTGGCAACTACTCGATTTTACCAATTACCACTCATAATAATGACAATTTGTCATGCGGTTTAAATGTACCTTAATTCTAAGAATTACAATTAGTTCAAATTTAATTCTAAATGAAAAGAATTTTGATAAAATTTGTATAAAAAAAGAACAAACTAATGTTTATAAACATAAAGAAATGAAATAGAAGTTTTTGCACTAAAAGATTGTTTACTTTAAATAAATTAAATATTAATTAATTATCACATTTTTACCACACACAAACAAAGCAGCGAGAAATACAATAAATGAAAATTTCATAATTTCATTATCGCTTGCCTGCAAAAATAGTTTTTCTTTAAATAGAAAATCGACTCAGTTTGTTAAATACTTATTTGTGTAAATCCCCACAATTTCTGAATTGTTCTAATAAAAAGGGAAATCAATTAAAGTTTGTCCTTCCTTGGGTCTCAAGTAGGGTAATGGTTCACCAACATGTGTAGTACATGTTAATCTTACCTTACGTGGAAAACAATTAGATTTTTAATTATGATGTCATCAATAAGAGGTGTTTGACGAAGACAACTTGATTGATTTGAAAAGAAGACCTCTATTATTTATGTTATACATGTATGTACAAACTTTGGGCCATGCCATTGACTATTAGCAACTAAAACATCAGCTACTACAGGAATTTTTATAAGGTGGCAACAAAGTCATTGATTTTATTTAATAGATTCTTCTGTTGAGATATTTTTTGATATATTACTAGTGTTACCTGGCGCAGAAAGAGACATCGGAGACCCCATACATATGTATATTCCTGATCAGCTCGACAAGACGAGTGATCAGAAATTTTCCACCAAGTTGCCTTTTTACCAGATATTTGTTGGAACCAACCTATTCTTTTTTTTCTGGTTTTTGGCTTTATAAAAGTAAAAATATGGTAAATATATTCGTATAAATTATTAATTATTATAATTTATTATTAAATTAATAGCTTATTATATGTTAATTTTCAATAATGAATTCTTTCATAAATGTACATTCGCGGCTACAACAACCACAAAATGAGCATAACCTTTTGGTGATTTTCGCATAATGCCCCCACAACATCTTTTTTTTCTTTTGGCTCATATCCGCTTTTGAAAAAATGTCCGCTTTTTAAAACAGCTGATAATGATTTTAAGAGAATTGTAAAATTTCTCAGATAATTTCATTAAAAGACGAAGGATGAAAGAAAAAGGGAACTGCAAGAACTATTTCAACTGCAAATTGTTCTAAAACATGTATTTTCTACAAATTGTACTTTTGAACTTAGGGCAACGTGCGTGCAACGTTCCTTGTATGTTTTATTGAATTTATTTTTTTTTTACAAACTGTAGACTGATAAATAAAAAAAATTATTCCAATTTTTTAATATCATATTTTTGCGCTAGCAATTTTATTTACCGCCCGTCTAAAATCAACAGTTTAATGATCATAGAACATAAAAAGGCGGGCGGAAGGGAAAATGTTAATTTTTTTTATGTTATATTTGATGAATTTTGTCAAAAAACTGTTGAACACTTGGCTGTTGCATACTGGCCGAATAGTAGGGCCATTGTTTCAATAAATGCTGCAGCCTACAAGTATGCAATGATCTTTTAACAATCCAAATCTATTCTATTTTGCTCTATGTCACAAGGGTTTGCTTAGTCTTTACGCCTTTATCGTTTTGGTCAGTTTTTGGTCATTTTAAAAGTCATCAAAATGGAGAAACGGGGTACGTATTACAACAAATTTCATATTTTTTCTTTTAAAAATTTTCGATAAAAAATTGTCACGAAACTATACGACAACATGACTGACTAACATGGCCAAATTCAAAATATTTCTTTTAAACAATGTACGTACTATTTATTTTTTGTTTCAAGGATAAATAAATAATTAAAATTATATCAAAAAATTGCCAAAATTTTCTTAGAGTTAATAAATATATTTAAATAATAATGATAGTTCAATATGAGTGACAAGCTTAAGGAAAACAAAAACAATCTCAAAACAGGCTCACACAATCAATGTTAATTTGATATGCTCTTATAATCTACAACAAAGTTTATTATTATTATCGAGTATTATGATCCAGTTGTGCTCTACTTTGATAATAACCAGGCCTTTCCCACGAATATTCAAAAAGTGAAAAAAAAAGCAAATTGCTCGAAATCAAAAATAAAGTGAGGCATATTTATTGGGTAAAATATGTTTGCATACGAGAGCATAAATAAAATGAGTATCAGTTTGGGTTTAGGACATGGAACGATTGCGCTGCTATCTCTTTAGATGTCCAGCAAGCATTTGATAGAGTCTATCATCCAGCTGTGTTCTATAAGATTAAGAAATGCCTTCCTGCACAATACTATCTCCTTCTTAAAACTTATCTCGCCGATCGCCATTGATCTTGGACAGGACCTCATCCAGAAGATGCAAAACTCTGCCTTTTGGCAGATCATGAACGCACTTTAATACGTGCGTAATGACGTCAGTTCCTGGAACTCTTGATTGATGAGCAGATCACCCGCCACACTAGACGGTTTAATGACCGCTAAAAACACAAACGACTTCACCCTTATGACCTGTGCCAAAGAGGATGTAGGTTCCTTTCCTGATTTTATAAAGTTTTATCTTTAAATGATTTTAGTCTCAAGACGACAATCTGGCAATTTTTAACTACTTTTTCAAATCAGACCTAAAATGACCTAAAAAGACTTATCGTGAAATACGAGTACATTATAAAGAAGTCAATCTAAACCGTTTCTAGCAATTTCTATATTCTGGATGACAATGCAACCGGTTCATAACTTGTTTAAGTTTTTTGTTAATTTTAGAATTTATGAAAAATGTTTTGTTAAGAATAAGAACCACTCCGAGAGATTTTAATTGATATTTTGTGAGCCCAATGTTGTTAACCATGTTGTTTAAATTTAGACTGTGTTTTTATTTTAATTTTATTTTTGATAATTTACCTATTGCCTGATTAGATAAATTGTAATGTAAGGAATAATCCAAATAAAATTGAAAAATTTTCTAATTTTTGGCAATGTTTTTTCTCTTTTTTTTTATCAAAAATCTTTTGTTAAGAATAAGCACCACTCCGAGAGGTTTTAATTGATATTTTGTGAGCCCAATGTTGACAAATAAATTTTGTATATTGACATTGTGATTAAATTTATAATGTGTTTTTATTTTTGATAATTTACCTATTGCCTGATTAGATAAATTTTAGTATAAAGAATAATCCAAATAGAATGAAAAAATTATTAATTTTTGGCAATTTTTTTCTCTTTTTTTATCAAAAATCTTTTGTTAAGAATAAGCACCACTCCTAGAGGTTTTAATTGATATTTTATGAGCCCAATGTTGGCAAATAAATTTCGTTTATTGACATGTTTAAATTTAGACTGTGTTTTTATTATAATTTTATTTTTGATAATTTACCTATTGCCTGATTAGATAAATTGTAGTGTAAAGAATAATCCAAATAGAATGAAAAAATTATTAATTTTTGGCAATGTTTTTTCTCTTTATCTCTGTTATGTCTCTTCGAATTTTAGAACTACGTAAGATTTTCGTGTGCAATGGCGAGCTTTGATTATTGGGGGCACTGAATCAAGTTCACATCTACTAATGTTTCTCCCAAGTATATTTCTATTTTATATGCAAATTACAGTGAATATGGACTAATCGATGACCATACTAAGCAAAATATCTTGGCTCTATATTTGGATATTTTTCAAGTTGCTTGTGCACTAAAACTTAATGTGACCATGGCCAAGGTTGGTGGGTTAATATAAGATTTGTTGAAAATACTATAAGTTATGATGAAATTTGGGGAAATGAATGAAATACATTTTACTGCTAGAGCGGAAGACTTTTTCTGACGCTTCAAGTCAATAAATTTTTTCGAATTATTGCACTTTTGAGTGAGTTGTTTGGTTGAGATCACTGAAATATTGTTGAGTATTCTGGTATGTACAATATACAATTGAGATCGTTTGAAAATGTGCTTGTTATTGTAGTCGCACTTTATTGTGGTGTGAAAAATCGATTGTATAAAAACATTTTTCAGTACATTTGCACTGAAGAGAAAGTTGAATTGAATTGTGAATGAATTTTGTATTTTATAATTTTGAAATAAACTTGCATTCAGTGGTTCTTAAACTTATATAAAACCTATTTGCCTGTGGACACTTTCCAATTTAGCATTCCTAAGAATGTAATGATGTTTGTGTAATCAAGTTAATGACACCGAGGAACACAGTTTAGGAATCGCTATTCTACAATAGAAGTTGATTGCTGGCTTTTGTTGTTTGAGGTTGTTTGTTTTGTAGTCATAAGTTGGCACATGGCAAAATGTTTTTCGCACATTTATTTGCCAATTAAAGGCATTAATTCATTTAAAAATTTACTACGTTTGCGTCACAAGAAATTCCAAAATAGAAGTGGTGTGTTAGGTTCTTCTGGAGGGCTCTGCAGAGACCGAGAGAGAGAGATGGAGATGGTGGAAAGTTCTAATCAAATGTACCAGTCTTTGTGTATTATTTATGTTTGTTTATAAAAAAAATGCTCACATGATAAACGTAAAATTTAATGAAATTGTTGAAACCTTAATTGCCAAAAGTTTGTTCTTGTTCCACAAAAAAAGCTTTCTTCGTTTTTCTTTCCCTTTTTCCGAATGTTCCAGCAAAGTCTGTTTTCCGTATATTTTGTGTATTTTTCAATGAATAGAATTATGATATATCAATGAATTAATTGAATTGAATTGGAATGGATCGAATCGATCAATAATTATTTCACCACTTCACATATAATAAATGATTTACTCATTAATTGAATATTTCTACGTAAAACCCAATAATTTTGTTAAATCTTATTGGGCTTCACTGACAATAAACCATCCACATGAAAAATCTATTCGTGGTAACATTTCTCACGGAAATCAAATAAATAATTTCAATAAAATCCGAGCTGAAGGCCTTTGTCGCTATTGCTCGTAGTATATCTAAGTTATAATTTTTAATTAGAATCTTAGTTTTATAATAAATAAATAAATAAATTTCAATAAAATTTATTTCTTAAATTTGCTTTAAAAATTTTAAAAATAAAATCATTTCAGTGAAAGCGATTGATTTTTTATTTATTATCAATACAATACTATATTATATATGTATGTATATCTATTTCCAAATAATCGCCTACAAGTGGACGCACGCTCCATCAAGTGACGTCAAAACAATGACGCATTCTTTGTTGTTAGTTTGTTAATATCTAAAAAAAAATCATGACGTACTATTTATTTACAATATAAAAGGCAAAAAAAAAAAAAACCAAAAAAAAAATAAATAAATAAAACTCCCAGTGGGCGCACTTTTCCTAGTGTCGTCACAAGTTTATGGTTATAGTGTACGCGAATTTATTGTTTATTTTCTTGTGATCATATAAATCCATACAAAACATCAACTTTCAACACCTTTGTATTCGTCTAAATCGTGTATGAAGGTGGTTTCCCCACTTCTTAGCATCATGAGATGATGAGAAATTCGGTCTAAATTTAGTAAATTAATGTATTTTGGGTTTATTCGACTACAATTTTTTTTTTTTTAAACAAATTGCGTAGATCGCAAATTTTGTTTTCTTCATTTGAGGGGGAAAAAAAATGATGTTTTTGTTTTTGATTCAATTTATTGAGTGAGGCACATAATTTGTCTACCAACACTGAAACGCAATGTAGGCGTCTGACTTTCCTGGATATTTATTTATTTATTTATTTACAGGATTAGATTATATACATTTAGTTACTTATAATATATAAACTAAGTTTTTTAATGAGTGCTACCTACAAGGCCTTCGACTCGTCTGTCTTAAGTAAAATAGATTAGATTAATAATGATTTCTATATTCTATTTGTTTAAATTTCTTATTTTATCGAAATTGATTACTTCGATTTGAAATTTTCCCTAAAATGATGACTTTTCTATTAATTCACCAAAATCTTTTCTTTGGAAATTTATTCAACAATTTTGATTTCTGAAAGTTCCATGAATTCAATCAAATATGATGAGTTGGGATGATCGAGTATATTGTTCAATGATGTTCTGGGCACTTGTGGTGGTCTGGGGAAACTGTGAAGCTTTGTTACTCTAAACACCTCTGCCAATGACTTCTTTGGAATTCGAATGGGGAGAATTTTTAAAAGATTTTGAGACTTTTATCTTGATTTTTAAAATACCCCTACATAGACTGTTCTGTTACTTTGTTTTACAAATTCATGGATAATCAATAATACCCATATTTCGAGAATTATATTTAATCTGATAATAACAGATAAAATCTTGACTTTGTACATGTAAACAGATTGATTGGTATGGAATATAAAAGATACCTTTAAGGTCCCATAATTTTCATTCTCCATTTATCAGGTTTTGTTGAGAAATACTTGTTGTGGCAGTGTTATTTGTTGATATTGTTGGCGCGGGGGTATCTTTCATTCCTTTTTCTTTTGATGAGAATAGAAATTTTTCAATGCCAATCATGGGAGCCTCAATGGCTAAATATATCACAATCGAAATTAACAAAGTCATCCCGAAACTGGACCAAAAGAATTGAGTCTAAGAAAGAAATATGTAAATAAATATTGTAATATTTTATCGATTGAAATCTAAGATTGTTGTTACCCCATCATAGTTGGAGAAATGCGTATTTGTCTTCGTGCGTCCAACATTAACCATTTCCACCAGCAGATGCCAGATATAAAGGCAGTAGGACAATCTTGACATTGGTTGCCAGAATGCCCAGGATAGAAATGTGTTAGCCGGCTCAGCGTAGCCATGGATACAGGCAAAGACAACCCAGCATAGTGCCAAAGGCCAACCCATTCGACTTAGAGTTAAATAAAAAGCACCTGACAAGTCCGAAATTGGTGTAGCTCCAGGTTGAGTCTTTGGGTAAACGGCAAATATAGCAGCAAAGATGATGGCCAGCGATAGCAGCCAAGCACCGCAAATTACAGCCTAGCAAATTGTAAATTTCATTCATTGTTGGAATTGAGAATTTCTAAGACAAGTAAATCTATTCCTTTACCTTTGAAAGATGTGATTTCTTTCCGGCTCTGCAATGCAGGTAATAACCAAAAATTAAACCAATTAACCAAGGTGTGGCACGGGCATGTGTGCTGTAGTAAATCTGACGCATTTCTGGATTGTCTTCTCCAAGGTTACTAAACGAAATAAATTGCTTAAGTTAGAAAGAAATTGCTCAATAAGCAAAGGTGCCTGCTTGCCTTACCCTTGCTGTTTGAAGACCTGCAGATGATAAACCATCACAATAGTAAATATAATAGCCATTAGTATTAAAGTCAAAACGACTATAAAGGCCACTGCTTTTTTACCCCAACGCCAGAGGCTGATAAGCAACAATGGTGAAATTATAAAGAGTTGCATGTCCACAGCCAGATACCAGGAGTGACCAAGGCACTACACGGGAGAGTTAAGATCGATTGTCTGAATTGGATACCTTGTGGAACTTACCATTTTTCCAGCAGCAGCATAGTTTTGGACGTAGAGCAGAGTTGCCCACCAGGTGTTATCACAAAGTTTGTACGATCTAATGAACTCGTCCCAAATTGGCCCATTACCAGTGTATCGGTATAAGGTGACAAAGATTAAAACAGCCAAGGCTAGAACCGGAGTCAGTCGCAGATATCGATGCAGATACATAAGGGGAATATTCAATTTGCCATTTGTTCTAAATTAACGAATAGAGGGAAGATCTTATTGTATTAGAAAGTGAGTGTAGTGAATCCTGAGTAATTTACTTATTCATTTGTCGCATTGCAACCATAACCAGGAGCAAACCACTTAGAAAGAAAAAGGTATCAACTGCTATGGTGCCGCTTTGCAGAAACATGGAGAAAGGTGTCTGAGCCCACTGTGAATCATACAAAAGCATAAGTATTGGGATGAATTACAAAGAATTACGCGGGTGACTTACTTCAACGATTTCCAGGGCATTTATGAAAGGTGACAAAAGAAGCATCATGTAACCATGGCCAAAGATAATCCAAATTATTGATAGACAACGAATGCCATGCAGACATGGAATGATATGCGGCGCTTGCTTACCATGTGAGACATGGAATAATTGGTGAATGTTTATGCGCAACGAAAAAGCTGCCAGCAGTGGATGGATTGAGGCTGTTGAAGACAAGCATTCGTGTTATCAAATATAGGTATAGTAAATGATCGAATAGTCTCTTATTAATCAACGTACAGTTGCGGTGTTGGGCAAGGTAGTCGCAGAGTGTGCTTACCGCAAGCAAAAGCCCCAGGCAGATAAGAACAGCACTAAATGTAGTAGATATTTTGAAAGAAATCAAAATGTTTTTTTTTATATCTGAGAATTTGTTCCACTTACACAGCAAACCAATCCAAAGGTGTAAATGGCTCACTTTTGACTACTTGACAGCCGGATTCCTTTACTAAAGTTACATTTATATTTTCCACTCCAAACATTGTAGTCAAATACCTCTTTAGCCAAGTGTCTAGATCTTTGGCGGAACATGTTGCCGGTAAGCATGACCCTATACGAATTTTCAGACCTCTTATGAACATAAAATCATCATTGAAATTACTGAATGGAATGTTAGTGAGGCAGTATTTCCCCTCTATAGCACTTGCATCTCCAATACTCAGGCATTGATCGAAGCTACCAAACTCAACAAAGTGCCCATACAGTAGACCCGATGGAAATGAGCCCCACGCATCAAAAACTTTAAAGATTAAGAGTCAAATGTTGTTGATTGTTTGTCAGATTAATTATTAACTTACACTTGATTGCCCATAATTCTTTCGCATCGACAGCTCGAACAACTTCACGCACCTGGGTCAAGCATTGCGAAGCACTTTCACTTACTACGCCGCCGCTCTCATTTTTTATCGCGTTTTCAAAAATTTTGTAACCAAAATTGTTTTTGGCCAGCCAAACGAGCAAGTCGTCGCTTTCGTATGACTGAGTTCCGGTAACGAAGCACAAGCAAAATGACAAAAGCAGCGCCGATAACAAAGAGCCCTTCATAATTACTCTGCAAGCGATCAATTTGGATTGTTTACTGCGACCGAATATTGGGTAGCATCAACGGCTTTTGAGCGGGTGTCTTTCCCGATGACAATATTTATATGAATTCAGTTGTTGCTGTTACCGGTATCGCAGTCGAAGCTAAAGTCAACGTTACGCCGCTTCATCGTCGCTTTTAATATGATTGTATTTAGTATTGTACTTAGTATATAAAGTAGTAGATTCCTCAGCCGATCAAGTGCTGCGGAGCCGTCGCCTCCGTCGCAGTTTATGCGCTTATTATTGCGTCGCAGCACAACAACAAGTTGGGCCACTTCAAAAACTGAAAAAACAGAAAAACTTGACAAAAAGCTCGGGTACTAATTATTCTAAGCAACAAAAAATTATACTTCTATTAACGTGTTTAATCAGCGTAGTATAAGATAAGTTTGTTAAAAAGCTGTGCTGCACAGGGAGAGCGTTTCGATCGATTTTGATGAAAGAGACAAATACACTCGGATCGAAATACTCAACAGCAGAAAGTGAAGCGTTACGACTAGTGGATGCCCTGGGCAATATGGAATCTCGGGGGCAGCGACATAAATGTTGATGGTTGAATAAACTCATGAATCAACGTATGCAAGGGCGAAGCACTTGTTATCATTGACCCATTACCCTTTTTCACAACGTTCCGGGAAATTACGGGAATTGCCCTAATTGCCTCTATGATACAAGTGCCGAAAGCTCATCTCAATGTTGTTTTCGAAATATAAAGTTTAAGTTACTCTATTCTATGCTTATTTAATCATTTTAATTTAAGAGCAACCAAATATAAAAATTAAACTTTGATCAGGGTAAGGATAAACACTTTCTCTAATTCGATACTCTCTCCATTAAAGCAGGGTACTTTTCTTGATGTTGTAGCTGATTTCGTTAGCGTTTATCTTATAGCCATTTACCTGTTATATTCACTATTTTTAATCGAATCGGTGCATTGACCGATATAAGCTTTTTAAAGCAAAAAAAAAAGAAACAAAACTGAAATACATTCTTCACTTCAAAACCATGCAACAGCAGCAATGAAACTGTTTTAGGCGTGATCGGCAACGGGACGCTTCAGCAACGAAATGCGAGTTCAATGACCGTCACCAGCAACGTAACCAACCAAGTGACGTCAACAATAGCTAACATATTTTTATTGTAGCTATAATGTGTTATGATGGTGACAGATCGGAAAGTGATCGCATAGTCGACCTTCACATGTTCTTAATAAAGCGGCCAGCGAACTACCTTGAACCGAGTGTGAATCACCCATCATTCCAATGCAATAATAATAATAAGAATATCGTAGTAATCATAGTAGTTTCTTTATTATTAATGGAATTTGACTCCTTCAAAACTGTGATATTTTTAAACTTTTAATCTAAAAAATCATTAACGGCTCCGATTAAATTTAGAAATTTTTTTAAATTTGTTCTCATTAACTGAAGTGTGCGTAGCTTAAATAATTTCCTAATAAACATCGTACATACATATTAACATGTGCCAGTGCCTGTCTAGGTAGATGATGCACATCTGTATTTAAAAAGCTAAAGTAAACTGATCTCAACTTTGCAGTACAACGCGTGGTATGAATGGACTTTCCAGTCGAGTTACGATAATTTCGTTTACACAGTGGGAATTTTAATACACTTTACTTTAGCAAAGGAAAGGAATTTTTACATTAGTCTAAGGTTTGTATTGCATGAAATTTTAGATAGAAATCATATTAAATTATATATATGTAAATTGGCATGTGAAGGGGAATCCCACTATTATTATACAAAATTTTTCATAATTTTTGAGATTTTGTGTTTAAAATATGTATATCATTGTTTCACAGACTATTTTTAATTCGATCGTCATCATTTTCGCAACTCCTTGTTTTGGATATCCTTTTTATTTAAAGTAATAAAATGCCTCTCTTATTTAGGGATTATCATTTTGCAGATGCAGCATCCAGTTAAAAAATATGCCGTGTACTTTTTCTTTTTAAACTTGATGTTCCGACCGCGCACACGGAGACCCTAGTAATGACGAAGACCTTAGTGAAAACGGGTCTTCACTTAATTTTGAATCCAATACTGTGTTTTCTTTTCGACATACTTAGTCAAATCATTAAGCATATTCCGATCGTATTCATCCAATTACCATATAACATAAGGGTATCCCATATTTAGTGTGACCGAAGATAGCAGCATTCTTTCGTCCCATTTTGTTAAAGTTTTTTTCTTGTTCAATATTCAAAATCTCTACTTGTTTTAACAGTGTTTCGCTAAGTCATTCACCAACATAATATTTATTATATATAATTACTTGCGTGTACTTGTATTATGGCCCGATGCAACCTATTTTTAGATTGCATATCGCCATATGGTAAAGGGTGTCTTAAGAAGAATGCACTATTCCTTTTACATATAAGAAACACGTATTTTTGAGCGAATTGTGATATTTATGAAGAAAGCATTGTTACTAAGTAGATATGATCCGATTAAGTATAGAATAAAATATCCGGCAAATGGCCTCTGTGGTTCTGTTGACAGGCCATTGCTCTTTTCATAAAATTTCCGATGACTTTTTGACAAAAATGTAGATGTATTTCAACGATGACGCATTGGATCTCGGCCTTGAGCTCAGGAATTTTTTCTGGTTTATTCACATAAACCCGAGATTTCACAAAACCCCAAAGAAAGAAATAGAACGTCGCTAAATCAAATGATCTTGGTCGCCCATTGATATCAGAATTTAGTGATTTGTTCTGAAAATTGTTGCTGCATTAAATCAATGGTTTCATGCGCGGTGTGGCAGGTGGCGCCGTCCTTCTGAAAGCACATGTGAATCAGATCCATGCCATTCAGTTGAGGCCAAAAGAACTCACTTAGCCAGTTATGAATTTAAATTTAAATAGCAATTAAAATCCATGCTCCTTAAAACGACGTTTGTAGATATAAAAATATATGTAATTTAATTGAGCGGATATAAAATATATTTAAAAATAGCGATAAATACATACTTCCTGTATACTACAAAGTAACAATCTAACTACAATATATCGATGGGATATTAAATCGATTTTAAATCTTTGTAAAACTTCCCGAACTACATACTAAAAATCATTTCAAAACGAATGTCATAAAAGAAGTTTTACTTACTTTTTATTTTCGTCGTAGATAGAAGATACACACATTCCTATGTTACGTAGATACTATTTGCAGATATTTGAGATGAATCAAACCACCTGCTTCTCATAGACGCATATGCATCGACGACAAGCAGTCGAGTTAGACAAAGGAATCACACCTTGCACACCTTTTTTCTTCTATCGAAGGCAACGAGCAAGCAAATGTTCTTTGACTGATGCTTTCTACTGCTTCTGGTTGTTTGCATGAATGGTGGCATGTGTCTGCCTTCTCTTCTTCCGGATGAACAATGCACCGAGCCGCATATCCTTGTACGCATACATGCTCTGAATAACAGACAGTGGCTCTGCCTTCTTAGTATTTGGCCTCAATATCAACATCACTCCATTCATTATCATCACTTTAATCTGTGATCTCTGTTTGTGAGCAACTCAAATTACCATTTCAATTCAATTTTAATGAGATTTCCCTTACTTTCTTCTATTCTCACCTTCTCAATTCGATTCGATTCGATACGATACAAAAAAAAAAAGATACAACTACGAGACTTCAGAACGTGCCAAATTGCTATTTCTTTTCTGTAAGTGAATGAGCATATATGATATTCCTTGAAGGATTTTATAGGGTTGGTTACTTCGACATACGATGAAGATGATGATGAGAATGATTATGTTGCACTCGTTATTGTATTGTTATTCTGTTTTTCTAGATTTTATTACTGCAGATGAAACTAGAATGCGGCCATCTGAGCTCATCGTTTGTTTGTTGAGAGATGTGCATCGTATCTACGCTACTGTATCTCGGCTAAGGAGTGACACACTTTCGCTATCAACATTAGTGTCGCGTAATCGGAAATTGTCAATTTCAGTAAGGTTGCGTCTAGCAACTATGCATTTCTTTGCGTTGTTCTTTAAACCAAGGATACTACTCATGCAATACATTGTACGACATACAAAACATTTGTATCTGCCTCTATTCCATGTTATTGGGTGTGTTGTGGTTTTTGGAGGTTACCCTCGAACGGATACATCTGTCGTCGTCCTTATCATCTTGAACATATGCTTTGCCAATTTCTTCTTTATACAAAATTCAATTTCCTATTGAGTTTGCCTCCTTTAAGTACTCATACATACACATACTATATATAATACAACAGAATATTTGTTGTTGTTGTTTGGAATGCAAAAGAAAAGTTTGCAACAATTTCCAATTTGAAGGCTTCGATGCACTCAGCTGAGGAGGCCTGAAGATGACAGTTAAAATGGAAGAAATTAAATAAGATCCAAAAAGAAAAAAAAAAAGGATATAAAAAACCAGTGAACCAATTAATACCAAGACTTCTCACCTGATCCCCTCCCACTCCTTTAAGTCCTTTACTTCCTCGGATATGTATTGCAAGAGAATTACTTCTTCGACTGGTTGCTCATTGTTCTGTGTTCATGAGCTGAACTCTGCCTTTAGTTGTTCTTCCATAATATTTTCGTGTGCGCATTAAACAAACTTTAGTGCATAACAATTGCAAGGCATCCTCTCCAACCATTGACCCATGGACTTGGGCAATGGTGGTGAACTTCAGTTCAACTCAGTTGTTAAATAATAAAAGTGCATGTGGCATTTAGGTACCTTCAACATCAATAGTTTAATGTTCATGTGTACAATACGAGTGCATTGAATAGAGAGAGAGCGTAAGGTACATGTTTCCAAACATATATGTAGGTAAAACCTAGTATTGTAGGTATTAAAAGACCTTTCTCTCTTTACAAGGCTTTACATGACTGACTCCATGCCTTGCAGTTAGTCACACTACTACTTGCTACTGGTTCCGGTGTCGAATTGCACTTTTTATTTTAAAACATATTCATACTAAACACGTTTACTTTGGCTAGCAACTTTAATTTGGTTCAGTCAGCACATGTTTTATGTTCTGCCTTCCTCCCTTGGACGACAACCACGACCACGACCGTAGCGTCCTTTGGGTTCATCATGTGTTGTCGATATCTGTTAAATGAATTGTGTTAAAAGGGGATTTATTGATTTGTAAGCTAAAATTTAATTGAAAATTGTATGTGCCAAATAGCTTAACTTATCCTTTGCAGATATTCATGCTTCAAGGACTTATGAATTACACGAGTGGCTGCCTGACTTGCGTCCTTCATTCCTTCCTACGTTTTTTCCTGACCATACCTTACTTTTCCGTACCTTTTTCTATCAGTTGTTTTTTGTGGCGGCATCAGCAGACTACAACAGTACAACAGTTTGTTATGTACGAGTAGTGCATAATGTTAGGGAAGGAATATGGCAAAGTATGTACATCAATTGATGTCAGATTAGGTTGTTAGATTGCAAAAATTAATTTATATGAAATTTCTTTTTTCAACGAGGGTCATTCAAAAAATATATTTTATATTTTGTGTATTTTTAGAAAATTAAATTTTTGAAGATAGTACTTTCGAACATATTTCCCAATAATATTTGTTCTAAAGTGCCCAATAAAAAAATGTTGTATCAACCATTACCAGTGAAATGTTATGTTTGCATCTCATGTGCAATGCTTGAAGGAATATGAGAATCTATTTGATATTTTTTCATGCATGAGACTCTTGTCAACTACTGTTTGACCGTGTTACTTACCAAAGACCATACAAAATCTGTTTTCACACCGACCAGATTGTGTTCAATAACAATTGCACAGTTTCTAGATTTCGTATAGACTTTGCTGCTGACTGCACAGCTTTTTTATTTTCACCTTTACAAAACAAGTACGTATAAAATAAAATAAATAAAGGTAAATGCCATGCAGTTCATGCATACATTTGATGAAATATTTGCAATGAATGGACGTGTTGTGTAAACAACAGCATACACCTACAATCGTGAAACTTTCGTCCATCATTGACATTTTCATTTGCACACTTTAAAAGAAAACAAGAAGTGAATGAATGAACAGAACGCATATTTCTGATTACATGCACAAATGCTTGATACTGCAATTTGACGGTGTGTGGAACGCTTACAGTTAAACTATTTTTGTTATATACAATATCATGACACATTGTTCTTTCCCACAAACTCCTTGAACTTCTTTCGACGGAAAGTCTTAATAACCAACCAAATGACATACAGAGGATCCCAAATCTGGACCATAGGAATGAGGAAGTAACTCGGTTTCTTACCTTTCTCAAGTAATTTCTTTAAAGTAATTTGAATAAAGTTGTAAGTCATTATACCGTATTCATCAATTATAAATCTGATTATCGATCAACGTTATATGTATGTAATTTTGAGATTAAGTCCAAGTGTTGCCAAATATTAACAAATTCATTAATTAGACAAAAAAGGGGATAATATGGGTTAATACTTTTATTAATTTATTACAACTTTTTATTTAGAACATCGCGCTTCTAATTCTAAACAGCTTACGACGGTGCACCCTCAACACATTGTGTCTCCCTTTTTAGATCGATTCATAAATCTTTGATATT
The DNA here is from genome assembly GCA_037043295.1 of Amiota minor. Classification (NCBI taxonomy): domain Eukaryota; kingdom Metazoa; phylum Arthropoda; class Insecta; order Diptera; family Drosophilidae; genus Amiota; species Amiota minor. The sequence goes on from JBAMAW010000052.1 coordinate 862,507, forward strand.
TTAACTCGTTTCATTTTTATTTTACAAACATTCTTTTCTTTCTCATAAACTTAACTTTATTATTATTATTATTATTATTGAATGACCCCCGTTGAATTGAAAAGGAGAAAGAAAAATGGATGTTTGGGTTTTCTTGTTTCCATTTTTTAAAAGTAATATAAAACTTTAAGCCATTAGACTAACTTGAAAAGGGGAGTAAAGGTACAACTGGATTCCCATACAAATGTATAAATAGATATCCGCTTATTGATTAAAGTGATTGATTTTCCCTTTAAAATTCGTTATCTTATTTGTTTTTAATTCAATTAAACTTTTCTTAAATACGAGTATTCGAAAAAGTTTCCATTCCATTCAATTCAATTCAATTCCTTTCTATTCTATTTCTATTTAATCATCATGAATGAGTCCCTAAAAACAAAACATACGAAATTTCTTCATTCAAGCTTAAATGATCAAAATTAATGAAAATTAAATAAATTTTGTATTACAAGTAAAAATGAATTTTAAGTTTTAAATCAAATTCGATTGATTGTGCATGAAATATCTGGGTAATCAATGAGTTTACAACAATAACAATCTAAGATTGTTGAATTGAATATGGAAAGAGGAGGGAATGGAATTTGAATGAAGGAGGGTTTCATTTCAAAACCTAAATAGGATTATGACAAATTATTTTTAAATTTTGCATTGATTTTCTTCTTTTTCCAATTCCCACATAGAAACTTTGTGTGCGGGTATTAAAAGTAGATTGAAATGGAAAGACTAATACTTACATCTATAGATAGATTGATGGATGAATTGATAGAGGGAGGGTGAGAGAAAGAGGGAACGAGTAATTTAATTAAAATATTGATTCATGTAAATGACTCATTTGACATAACAACAACAAAAATTGTATGATTATGAAAATTGATAAGATTTCTGCGTTCTCTTTGCTTTGTTCTAATTTGAAAAACATTGCACTTGAGCTTCTTCTTTTTATGTTCATCAATAAATAATTTTAAAAAATTTATCATGTAATTTTGCATATGTTCATGCATAGTATGAATGATTTTTCAGGACCAAAATATCCATATCGGTGACTAAGGGCCGCGTGTTCCTGAATTGAAAAGTTGTAAAACGTTCTGAGGATTAGGAAATGTAAATGAAATATAAATCGTAAAAGAAAAGACATTCAATCGAAACTGTTAGCATGGTCAGACTTTTATTTGAACGAATAAAAGTTTCATTTGCCTCCTCATGATCCATTTGGGACAATATAGCTAACTGCAAGGTTGGGAATGTAATAGGTTTTACTAAGAGCTCAGTAAAGCTTTTTTTTTTTCGACAACAACAGAGCTGAAAATCTTCAAAACACTCTACGTTCATCTACGGTGCTGTAGCAAAAGCGTTTTAGGTGTCCTATAGTAAAATGTGTTGTCCTGTTCCTGTGTATGGTAGAGAGAAGGGCCGAAGGAAGAACCGGTTAAGGGAAGACTTGCATGACTGGTGTAATAAATTGATGATGTCGAGCGTAATTAAGAGGCAGAGGCAGTAGTTTTTCCGATTGGTCATAGTCCGGTAACGGGTTATCATTATTATTAAACCAATAAATCAAATAGTCAAAACTATTTATTTAAACAAAGAATCTCATTAGGGGCCCTGAAACTTGCACAGCCTAGGAGCCTCTATATGCCTTAATCCTGCTCTGCTATAACATTACATTAATATGTATAATGGTATAAATACAATAAATTTGATATAAAATATAATATCTTAAAATATTCATGTTGCATTCTAGATAACAACAGGAGCAGCAACATCAGCATCATCATCAGCATCAACAACAGCAACAGCAACTGTATCAAGATGTTTTATTGAGATTGAGTTTAGATGTAATTGTTGATTTTACTACCATGACCGATGGGATTACATTGTACATACAATACATACATATGTATGTTGTTGTTATCGATGAATTTTATTACTGAAATAAACAAATGTTTGTACACAAAATTTTAAAATATTTTATTTTAATTTTATGTTTCATGTTGTTGCTGTTGCCATCTGTATGTGATTTTTATTCCCATTAACATATTTCTATTGTAGATACAATTTATTACCTGACATTTAACGTTTAATTTTCCAAAATACAAAACACCAACCACCACCGCCACCCATCCTTTCTTAACCATGACCATTCATTACTCACTTATCCTACCTCATCAATATTAATTACAAGCAATTAATCAGCTTTAGTTTGAAGATCAAATGGGTTCAGCGGTGCGTATAAGTATTGCCTTCACTGTAGGTGCATTGTAATGCACAAAAACAACACAAAATAAAATCACATGAGGAGGAGGAGGAGAAGGCATAAGGAAAATTCAAATATTGTATATGTAAATGTGAACTCTTTGTTTTATTTCTGCATTTCATTTCATTTCGTTTATTTTCAAATAATTTATTATACACTTCTCATAGAAATTTTCATGTTTATTTTCTACCCAAAAACGATGTTACTTCATTTGTTGCTTTTGTTGAATTCTTTGTCATTTGTTCAGTTTTGTGCTAATTTTCATTTCGGATTATCTTTTGGAAATTGTAAAATATACAATAATATTTTTTTAAGAAGAAATTGTAATACAAATTTTTCTTTTTCTTCATTTCTAAATGAAACTTTTCATTTCCGCTAAAATGATCAAACATATTTTTGTGAAATTTTGCAAAATGAAAAGAAAATTAATCCAAGAATAAACTAAAAGGAAGAAAGAAAGAAGGAAAGATAAAAAAATTTACACAGATAAAATGAAATCAAAAAGTAGAATTGAAAACGTTTTATACATTTTATACCCTGCAATTTCAATAGTTGAAATCCTATTGAAATTATTCTAAGGTTTTGTGTATTCTTTTACTGAGTATGACAATTGATCAGAAATTTGCTTTTCAATTAAAATTTAAAATTAGGTGATATATCTAATTTGTATTACAATTCTAGACAATTAGATTTTACGGTAAAAACATACATATGTTAGTATAATATGAAACTGAATATATCTTGGCTTCAGATCAATGGGAGTTAATTGTTGATTTTTAGATTTGATTTATGATTCATAATGTTTTGAAGTTGGAGTTACAAGTATTCAAATTTGAACACCTGGATTTTAAATTCACTTTTTAATACAATTTACAAAATTTTATGAACAATTAATTAATTTACTCTGCATAGCCAAAAGCAACCCAAAATCATAATTTACGATTTAACGCTATAGTTGCGCTTTGGAAGGATCTATCATAGATGTCCTTTGTCCAGAAAAATTTAAATTTTTAAATGCCAAAAGAGATGAGATGTGTTGGCACATAAACATAGGTTAGGGTACAGAGGAAACACACCCTTTATACCAGTGGCAACAAGTCACAAAGCCTATGTCCAAAATCAATGAAATCAATGTTACTAAAAACTATCTCCATTTAAGATACTTTGACACATAATTATGCATTACTGTTTGAAAAAAACTTATGTTATAAAGTTAAATGATACCGCTATGTTTCTACGCAGTATTTTCCGAAAACTCTTTAGTCGAAATATCTGTTTTGAAGCGGTGAATAATAATAACGTTCAAATTCAATTTTCGTTATATACTACAATACAATACTTTGACTTGTTGTCACAGACATATGTACACAGTAGAGTACAGTACAGGAGAACGAGCTTTGTTCGTGGTTCTTATGGGATATATACCATCCAGTAGTCCTACGATCTTGGTTACATGATTGGTGAATATATTGTAGGTCACGCACTAATAAGTCCAAATTTCAGTTTAATAATCCAAAAAAACCAAAAAATTTTTCTAACATTAATTTGAATCTGGGTTTGTATGGTAGTTACCCCTCCTAGGAATCGTAAAGTCTTGAAATTTTCATCGAAATCGTTAAATATATTAGATATACAATACTTATACCCAAAAATGAAAACCAGATACTTACAATTTCTCAAAAACGATTTTCACTATAATTAATTCAGAAAAGACTTAAACTTTAATAAAAGTTCGTCTCATATGTGGATGAACAGGAGTTTAAACAATTCGGTTCATCACATGTGATCAAGAAGAGTCACCAGGATTCTGCGACACCTGTAGGTTACTTTTTCTAGGGCTACATTAAGTGAAAAGCCAACAAAACTTTTAACTGTAAAAAGAAGTAAAATTTGTCTGAAATTGGAAATTGTACTGTGAGAAATGAACACTGGCTGACTGAACAAAGGACTTGAATCAGAAAAATTATTTTTTTAATATATTTATGTTATGTACAAATATCTCTTTCAGTTCTATTCACTCTATTGTACAATATTTCAAACAAAAGTTCGAAAGATATTTTCTACTAAATTACTTTTATATTAGTAGAAATACGAGTCTTTTAATATCAAAAGAAATTCACTATTTTATTTATAGGGTATCTTATAAGTGTAATACTAAACATTTTCCATCCTAACCGAAAAAGAGGAAAAAATTCTTCTATTTTACACACGTTTGAACAGAGGCATGCAAGCACGGATGATAGAGAGAATGTGAATTGGAAAACATTTTAATGTAATTGGATTAGTTTTCCATTACAACGCGAAAAGTAAAATCAAATCGAAACTGAAAATAAAAAAAAGAAGGAAAACAAACTGAAAAGATAAAAAAAACAAAAACCAGTGTAAATGCAAAAAAGTAACACAGTTAACACATAAAGAAAAAAAGGAGAAGGTGAAATAGTAGAGAATGAAGAAAGTATCTTTGGTTATTTATTCGCACTTATACACTGCATGGCTTCCAATGCATTTAAATAAATACGCTAGTAATGCTCTTTAATCAGATCGCCCTCGACCTGACACCAAACGTCAATCACCTTACTTACATTTTGTTTTTCTAACCTATTTATTACTTACATAGTTTCTTTGATTTTGTCATTAAAACCACCAAGAAATTAAAATTAAAACGACGGAAATGCATTCAATGATTGATGAACTAAACTATTCCCATTTGACACAAATAATGTTAATGATGGTTTAACTAAAGTCCATTTACTTGGCATTTATCATTAAAAGATTATTCTTATTTAAGTCACTTAACTAATTTGGTTTTTTTTTTAGTGTAAAATTATCTGATTCCAAATGGAAATTAAGCGCCCTGCATTCATTCCCAGGATGTATATATTCTATATGCGCGTCAGCTTATCATATTGGAGCCTTGGTTAAAGTGATGGAAAATTGTGGTAAAAAGTGAACTGTCCTTCAGATCCCGATGGTATCAAACGAAATCGGAAAACGTATTTCGACTTGAGGCTCTTCCCAATGATTTTGCCATAGGCATGTTAGAATAAAATGGCTATACCCGCGGACTCAAAAGTACTCTCCCGCTAGACTTTAATAGACTTTTAAGGTTCTCTGAATGTTATGAAATTGGCAAAATATAATAATGATATACACAGTAATGTATCAATGAATATGAAATGAATTAGCTAAACTATTCTGCATTGACACTTTTGTTAGTAAGTACCATATGATGCTTGTTGATGATGATGATTTAACTATAATTCAAGGAAATATTATCCTTACTTAAAGAACTTGAGTTCAATTAACAACAAAGGCCTTTTGTGAACTGTGGCTCCACCACATTTTGGCTACAAATTCCTTTGAGCTCTCAATGGTAATAGTATTATAAATCAAATGAAACGTAATAATTAAAATAAGGAAATGCCAGGAATTCCTTGTGTATTTTATTCCTCGTCCCTTTTTAAACTATTGACCTCAGCGCATTTAAGCATTTAACCTCAACGCTCAACGCTCAACGATCGACAATGAATGCAAATGTCAAACAATAAGGGAACTGAGATTGAACTTAAGATCCTTCACAGACACACTCACACGCAAAACAAATCCTGCTGCTGTGCACGCGCCGCAATCTAAGAAACAAGAAACATCTGTCCCGGTTTCTGAACTGAACCATGTTGACTGACTCCTCTGACTAAACTCCGTTTGTCTTTCGGCAACGCTAAATCTCTGTTCATTTGTGTGCTTCCTGCCTCGGCAACATGTGCGCCAGAAAATAAAAATAAATAAAAGCAAAAGGATGCATTCGCCTGTGTCCCTCGAATGCATTTGAATTTAAATTTGGGGTTCAGAAAAAAAAATAAAAAAAAAAATATTTAATTGTAAAGGTAAAAGGTAAATCAAAATTTGTATTGAAAATGTAAAAATTGCATGTATAAATGAATTTGCAGGCAGAAGTCTTTCTCCCTGTTCTATAATATTCTGTGTCTTACCTATATTCACTCGTATTTATGTAAGCATATTTGTAATTCTTTTCTTGTCTTGTGTCCTTTGGTATGTGCGACAAATTGTCCTTTGTAGGCATGCAAAATCCAAAAGGATTTCCAAGGAAAAAGGTTGTTTAGTTATGGTTCTGATATCGGTTAAAAGGCAATTAACATTAATTTGTGGACAAATTATTATTGTATTTCTTTGGCAGCTGCTTATATTTGTTACACATCATAATGATTATTCCTAGCCAAATTTAACAGGCAACCACAGCATGGAAGCGCTTTCCTAATGGCAACTTGGACAAATGACTTCCAAGCAAGTAGCTTAAAAGGGAACCGAGATCAATAAAACTCACATGTCAGATATGAAAGAAAAGGTCACCAGCCATTAGTGTACTAATTTCAGAAACACTGATTCTTAAATTTATCCAACGTGCCAATTATTTTCATGAGCTTAGGGGCCACGATATTCTACTTTGCTGATGTTTCTATGCGTGTGGCATCCTGATTTTTCACTTTTCTTCTCAGTTTGAGAACTTTGTTTTCAAGAAAAGGCAGGCGATTATCCTTCTTCGTTGCATCTTCAGTTCAACTGAAAGTGCCAACGAAAACGTGTCTCAAGCAACGTAATGCCAATTCCTTTTCTCTTGCCACCGGTGTACGTGATAAAGTTCTCTATCACTACAAGGCAGCGCCAGCTAAAATAATAAATACACCAGCAAAAACAACAAATCCAGTTTAACAATAGAAATAATATTCGAAAAGAAAGAACCATGACAACAACTTAAGCGACAGTTTAACCCTAAAGTGGCGGCTGCATTTCAAGTGCATTGCAATGCACTCTTCTCTCGGTTCCACATCGTCGCTATTGATAAGGCAGATAGTTCAGACAGGCAGACAGACGCACTAAAGCGCTCTGCCTCTCAGCCATCAGTGATAATTTTTGGTTTTTTGCTCATCCAAATAGCTGGAACACGCTCCATGTTTGCGTTCGAGTGCGGGTAAAGTGCACTTAGTCTTCTTGTTATCGCATCGAATAACGCTCATTACGCCTTCCTCCTCCACGCTGAGCGGGTCTCCTCCATCCAAACATCCATTGCTGTTGTTCCTTGTTCTCTTGAGGCAAGCAAGGCAAGCAAAAGAAGAAAGAATTTTGCACATGCCGGATATGTTCGCCTCCTGCCGCATGTTGTCGCTTAGCATCACTTAGCATCTTAAAACACCTTCCTCATCATCTACTTCTTCCATCTCCTTGTTGCACTCTCATCTTTGTATCAGATTCCAGATGTAAAATATCCTGTTCCTCATCTTATGATTTCTTCCGGTGTGTGGATCTTCTCATCTCATCTTTGTTCAGGGTTTCGATGATTATTTGGTTTTGTTGTTTGTTGTTTGTTTTTGTTTTTTTCTTTTTCTTTTTTTTGTGTCTTGTCGTGGTTTTCATTTCATACTCATGTTTGGCACGAGCGTTTTTGTTTCTAGAGTTTCTTATGAGAGATACAATATTTAGAATAAATATGCTACAGAATTATAATTAACTCAGTCAGAACTATTTACTTAATATTACCAACTAACTAATGGATACCACGGCTTCTATATGAATTTTAATAGACCAAACTAAGAATAGAGGGAGAAGAGATCGAGAAATTCTTGCGCATGAATTGATGCCAAATGAAGAATGTCATGAGATTGAATGGTTGGGGTCCATTTCCTGTCGATTTACATGAGTAGAATGAATTCAAAACCGCACGTGTCATTGCATCCAAACGAAGGATAAACTATCCTACATACCTATGTATTTATTGTTTATTGTATTTTGTTCTATCCTGTTGTGTTGTAGTTGCATGCTTGCATGTCCGGATGAATGACAGCGGCAATCCAGAAACATAAACCTAGGAATGGACATGAGCAGGAATGTGCGTGAGCACTGCGGGAAGCAAACACGAATCGAACCTGCTGCATCATGATGTGTGCGTGCATTTGTGTTTAATCCCTGCTTTAGTCTTATAGTCGGTCACCTCGCCCATCCCATTCATTTTGAGTTCCTGACCATGAATTCGAGCCCCTCAAGATTTGCGCCAATCATGTGTGCACTGCCGCTCCTCTATTATCCTTTTGTAGAAGGTTGATTAAACCAAATTCAGGTCCCATTGTGCTTTACTTTTATTGTAGCTTTATGATACTCCAGACTTTTTTTTTTCATTTTCATTTTCCTTTGCTTTTACTTTTACTTTCATTGGATTGTTGTTGGTTTGTTTGTTTGTTCGTTGCTTTGAATGCGTGCCGCACAATCCAATCAGGAACAATCCAATGCCAATCCTTGTAAACGATTCTCTAGTTGGATAATTTCTTCGATTGCATGCAGGGGGTATTTCCCAGTTCTTCATACCCATAGTCATATTCACTTTCATGCTTATTGATGTTAATGTTGCTGATGTTGTTGTTGTTGTTGTTGTTGTTGTTATTGTTGATGATGATGATGTTGCGTATTTGTATCCTGCTTTTGTCCTTTTAACAAAACAAACTAATAAGAGTCGTTGCGCGGCACTCAGTCTGTGGTCATAATACGCGTAATTTTCTACGTCGATGCCAGATTATCCCTTGACATTGTACGATGGCACGCCCGCCATTCTACTACTCTGCTGCTCCACTTTCAATTTCCAGCATTAACCACTTGCGGAACATACTCAATTAAACGTTCATTCGCATCTCCCTGACTCGACCATGCTCGACCCCACCCGATCCGTTCCGACTCGATACTCGTACATGTACATATTTACTATCCGATAATAATGACTTTTGATTAGTGCGCTATTAAGCGTTTCTAATGGATGTATGCTTGATGTCGACCCCTTAATCTGGGTTTGTACATCTGTTTGATTTTTATACAATATTTGTGACTACATAGTACATCCGAGGAGAAAAGAAGGCTGGCTGAATATAGTTGTTTTGATCCTTGAATTTGCTCGCTAGCATCGTCTTTGTCATTGACTTTGTGTTGTATGGCCATGACAGCCCTCAGCAGGGTGGCCGGCCTTTTGTGTCTGCAGTGCCGTGCCGTGCCGAGCGGGTAATCCATAGAAATTGCAAATTATAAGTACGCAAATTAAAATCGAGCATTTCATTTACTTAGAAATGTTGTTAGTATTATGTATTGTACAATATCTGTAAGATATTGCAAGACTATAATGTGCTTATGTAGTTCGCAATTTATTTGCTATTTTACTGTAGATAAATGGAGCTTTTAAGTCAATTACGATTAAAGCGGCCTTATTTTCCATGGAATTTTTTATGTTTTTCTTCATTCTTTTTTTTTTTTTTTTTTTTCTTTCAGATCAAATGATCCGATTGACTTTTAGTTCAATGCTGCGCAGAAGATATAAAAATGTTATGGTAGTAGATCCTTAACCACAATTTAACTCAGAAAAACATCATTACTTTCAAAGTTTTTATCGAGTTTATCGGCGCCTTTTGAATGTTATTGTACTCAAACTATTATATTTTCCTGCAATAAAACAACTTTCCTATGTCTCTTCATAATATGAACTCGGTAAATTTGCAGTAAAATACATACGAGTATATCAGTATATCTTGCAAAGTTATACGATTGCAGCCTGTGGAGAAGAAGCCACTAAATGCAATATTAAGTATACGCTTCGTGTGCCCGCAAATAACATTCACGTGTGTTGTGCTTGTGGTGTGGTAGTTTGGCAAGTCATGATGGAGCAATCGAGGTGGGTCTTCAAGAGGTTATACAAGTTACTTATGGCATTACAAGCGAGCGCGACTTGGCAACATGACATTAAGCCATCAATCGTCTTCTTACGCCTCTTTGCGTTCACTCGACATTCTCGAATTATTGGCAACGCAATGCACCTCGATGATAGTTAGAGTCAGGGATCCCGCAAGTGGGAGTGCGTAAAAGACAAACATAGTCACCTTAAAGTCAAATGTCTTGGTTTCGAAGAACATTACATGGGCGTATACGAGGTTTCCGCCCAATCATAAACACTAACACAATCTATTGCTGAAACTATCCGCCTGCTGCCACCTGCCATGGCGGACATTAATTTCAAATTGCACATTGCATGTTATGGACTTATACTCGTATGACAGGCATTCAGTCAGTCACTCAGTTAGTCTTCCAGTCAGTTATTCCCTTATTTCCCTAGCATGTCGTGTGCTCAATACTTGGTCTTGGTCTTCGTTAATGTTGGTTGACTAGTTGACTTGGCATACTCGTACATTGTCAGCCAGGGCAACTCATCGTTGTTCTACACGCCTTGGAGACTCCATGCTCCGTGTTCGATACCCGGCGGCATTGCCTTTCGTATCTGCAGTTGCTTTGCTTTTTCTTTGTATTTCTCTATTCTGTTTCTCTTCTTGTTTTTTTTTTTTTTTTCTTGTAATGCGAACGTAATCTCTCAGTACCAACGGTTTCTTAGGCAGGCAGAGGGCGTGTCATGGGCCAAGTGGCCCAAGGAGGGCGGACTGTGTCGATAAAATTGTTTATTGTTGCGTTGCTAAAAAGTTTCACTGGAAATATTGCAAAACAAGTTAAATTCTCGTTTCAACTGCAACTTTTGTTATTTGCTCTTCGCTTTTTGCCTTTTTCAATTTAATTTTTTTTTTTTTTATATTTTTATTGCTATTTTTCTTATAACAAAAATCCCTGTAGGAGCTATTTACTCAAAGTGGTGTCCATTGTCACGAATAATTGCTTTATATTTTCCTTCAAAGAAACCAACTTCGACCAATAAGTTTTCTTGTTTACAATTTTACCAAAATACTAACTTGAGAATAGTTTTCTATTGAATTAATAGATTAAGAACGATAAATTTTTCTATAACAGCAAATGCATTGGTGGTCGCAAGTGAATATAAGAGATTGTGACTAAAAATGAAAAGAAAAGTAAATCACTTGAAATTATCCAACGACTTAGAAACTTCTATAAATTATTTATCTATAAAGCATTTCCCTAATAATAAAATAATATTGTAATACAATAACTATCTTGTAATTGGGGTCTTGAATTTGACTTATGACAACTACGAGTTGTTCGGTTATTCATTTAAGCTAGGGAAATGCAGTACAATTATGAAAGTACACATATTTTTATTGTCTTGACATCAAGTCAAGTTTTTTAATTACAATTTCATAAAATAATTAACAATCAAACATTATTTTTGTCTGTTTCAGTGTTAAGAGATTTCCATTTACTTTTTAAAGATTATTTCACTAAAATGTTGACCACGACTAAGTTTCAAGTCCAAATTTGAATCAGTTTTTCGGGCATATTGGTTGGAATCTCGCTTATGACACAATTAATGGTGTCTTCCAATGCTGCAATAGACTCTGACTTATTGCCATAGACGCTAGATTTGACTTATCCCCACAAAAAATTGTCTAAAGATGTCAAATCGCACGAACTAGGCGGTCAATTTACCGGTCCATAAAGTGAGACAAATTGCTCACCAAACTCATTTATCAATCGGTCCATTGATTCGCGTCCTGTGTGGGCAGTAGCGCCATCTTGCTGGAACTATATGTCGACAAGGTTCAGCCGTCATGGATTTTGGTAAAAAGAAAGTAACGAAATTAGAAATCATTGAACACTAGCGGGCGCCATTGCTGGGACATTGCGACAAATAGACAAATCACGGTTCTCGTCAACACTGGCGGATACAGCAGCAATATTTTCAATCAAACGCATACGGGTAAGTGTCTTGATGCCGAATAGTGTGAAATTTGTGCGAAATTTGGTTTCTATGGTTTGAATTTCTTGCTCAATACATCAATGATGACGACTGTAACAGGGCGCGAAAAACATTTTTCACAGAACATAAAGTTTTGATAATAAAATTCAATAATTTGTAAGCTTTGTTCAGGGTTCTTACAAAGGGAACCCTATTGAATTGAAATTTTCGCAGAATATGCAGTTCTACCCGGGCATCAAATACTAAAACTAAAATATTTTTAAACACTTAAATGGGTCCCCATACAAGAAACATTTTGATTTATATGGCAACTATACGATCCAGTAATCCCACGATCTTGACATTTGGATGGTTGGTGGCTATATATCAGAAACTTATATTGTCACAATTTCAGTTTGATCGGACCACTAGGAAGGGTACCTCTCATACAAAACCACCATTAAAATTCAGGTTCTTATTAGAAAAACTCCGTTGAGCGCTTGCAGGTTATGCGGGACCAATACGAATAAATCTTTTTCACAGCGAAATGTTCAGGTAATGTCTAATGCAGAAAGATGCAGCAATCGCGCGTTATGTCCCATGATGATCTTGCATTATCAGGTCATGCACAATATCAATATTTTCTGGCAAAACAACCAATTTTAGACGACTTTAATGGTATTTGTCCAGTAGTCAACATCGACAACGATTGAATTTGTTTTCCAGTATTTTTACAGGATGGTGTTTTATTCCTGTGTAAAGTATTAAAATATTCACGAGACAATTCCATTTTTTACCCAAGATGAATTTTTCAATTTACTGTAAATAAAATGGAAAATTTGAAATTGTTTCACAACGAAATGGACTTTTCAGCATTAGGATATATGCAGATTCTCCAATCAATAATCGAACTACTAAGTTTCATTCCATTCTCATGGAACAGTGAAGAATATTTCTGATTCTACTATAGCAGTTCTTAAAATTGAAGTCAAAAAAATATTCTTTTCTAAATATAAGTTTCAAAAGGTCCCATAAAATTTACATTATAACATAAATTACATTTTATATTTTACATTTTATTGTACTTATGATTATGATTAACTTAGTACTGTAGTACCTATAAACTGTATTATGGATCTCTAACAATATTTCAAAGAAAAAATCACTTTTCCGTAAAAAAAAAAACATTTTCTTTACGTTAGATTTATGTTACATTCCTAATGTATTATAAATCAATAAATCTTATTTCTGTCCCCGTAAATAGTCATTTAATGATATTGTAGTACTTACATTGTCTTTACCATGAACTTAAGCTCAGTCAATTCACCTCATTTCAGTTGGCTTCATATATCATTTCATTATGTTTATAATCGAAGTCAATTATGACGCTTAAATTGATTTATGAACTCAACAAGGCGCACCCACGAAATCTCTAAACATTCGGAGGAGTCCACCCCTTGAGGATGCCTAAATGATCTATTGCCTCTTGGAAAATTTTAACACATTTTCAATTGTATTCAAGTTTTCTTCAGACAAATGAAAAACATAAAATAAATTTCTTCAAACCTCCTTTCTAAGGGTAGTTCCTGTTCCTGACTCGACTTGTACATTGCCACCGCCCAGAAGTAAAAACAAATTTACATATGTTAAGTGCTTCATAGCTTCCTACCTGATGGAATCTGCTGCCGGCTGCATCAGTGTCTATGTAAGAGCACCATCTACTTATGTAAGAGGGTCTGCACTTGCGCACTGAAATCTTTATTGAGATCGACGACGACGACGACGCCGACGCTCTATTCTTATGTAAATTTTTATGAATTGCTTCACTCTTCTTGGTACGCGCCATTAGTGTAAATTGTTTTTTGTTTTTTGTTTTCTTAAGTGTTTCTATGTTTTTTTGTTGCTCAAAATCGGAACACTTGCCCCGGAACACAAAATTCTGTTCTCATATTATCGTCGCCCGATTATGTTAAGTACCAAATGTTTCAAAAGTGATCTTTGAACTACTATTCAGTTCGAACATTCCCGATTTGTATTTCATTTTTTATTATTGAAGTCTGCCGTTTATGTTGTTGTGTTTTTGTTTGTTTATTTTATATCAGGTGGAGTAGAATAGGAAAAAAAGAAAATTACTTTACTCTGACAAAACGTTTTGTATATTTCCAAACAGTCAAAACATATCACAAACTATTGAAGACTAAGCCAGCGATAGCAAACTCATATTTGATATAGAAGCTTCGGTTCCTCATCAAAAAATAGTTTTTTTTTTTGATAATGAATTTATTGAAGAACTTTAAGAAATGGAGCAATGAAATTAAAGGTCCGCTAAACTAGACACATTCCAGATATCAATTAAATCATCAAAATCATTTAATTGTTTTGCTTATTTATTATAACAAATCAACTTTACATTGTCCGATAGGCGGATTATGAGTGCAAAGGTGGAAGACCTTAAAGGTTAAAGTTGTAGGCAAATGCAGGCAGGGCAATCAAAGATGTTATGTAAGCAGCTTAAATGCGTTGAAATCAGCTTAACTCGAGGCAGCAAATGCACTCTTACCTTACCATAAGGCACAGATTCAATGCAAAAACGAGTGGCACGATTCGCATTTAGAATGCTGATACTTAGCAAAGAAAAACAAACAAACAGAGCAAAAGGAAAATTAATGTCTATGACCTCATAAAACAAAAACAAAAAAAAAAAAAAAAAAACGAAGATATGAAAACTTTTTCACTAATTTTAATGTTATGACTCTGTCTTCATTTCATGTGAATAGTTTTTCTTTCAGTTGCCAATGGTTGCGGCTCATTAACGCGGATATCTTAATGTGTTGTGGTCTAATTTTATATCCTTTTCCAGTTCTTTTTTCTAATGTTTCTTTTTTATACTATAAGAGTATTAATGACTTGAGTCCTTTGACTGCTCATTGTTTTGAAATGACTTTCGAGTTATTGTGAGGGGGAGAGGCTTCATTTTAACCTTCATTTTTTATTTGCCACAGGTAGTCTTTGTCCGCTTCCAATCAAAGCGACGCCTAAACCGGCTACGCTCTCAAACTGGTTTCGAGTTGAGACTACAAATTGTAACGCGCGTCTCAGTCTGAAGGTGAAGCTGACCTGCCTTGAGTTGGTCAGCCAGCTCAACTTGTCTGTGATTGTTTCGGTCACGGCCACCATTTGTGACTATTTTTATTTTGAGTGCGATGCGTTCATTTAACTCCGCCCACTTGACTTCTTGGAAAAGTTTCAGGACTTGACTTTGTTCTGGTAATGAAGCAATGAATCCCTACTGCTGTTTGGTTGGCTTTAAAAGGAGATTGAGACCATCAGCTACAATATTTTGATTTAATTACACTAAAAATGGCAAGCATAATAAATAAACTCGAGGATGTGCAGTATGGCGATGATGAAGTTTTTAGCAACTGTGCTCCAATGTAAAACTGCTGATTCCACACCCTCTAGGGGCTCTGCTGGAGTATGCAAACCAAACGGTTGGCCGACACTCTGAATTTTCTGCATGAAAAAGGATAAAGTTAATCTGTAGAAATTGCAATGAAAATTTTACAAGGATTATAGGAGCCGTTGTGTGTATGTGAGTGTGTGTGTGGCACCACATAGATAGTACAATATTTTATTCAAATGTAAATTTTGGAAATTGTGGTACACATACACAGTTTCATACTCGTAGTAAGTCAAAGGATATGGTAACAAAACAGAAGAAATTCTTTTTAAGTTGATGCCACACTTTATGGTATTGTTGCTATCATGACATTTGCTTAAGAAGTTTGCTTAGAGTTGAGTAGCAACTGACTTTAAGTTAACATTATTGTGGTTGATATTACACAGGTAATATTTCCTTAACGGCATGAACTTGGCCTCCTTCCATCATCCCTCATTTTTCCCACTTTTATACTGATAAGTGACTCTTAATCTCCACGAATAATTTAAAACGTAAACACGAAAATTTCCATTCCATTTCGAGTGCAGACAGGCTGACAAACCATGAATGGATGGTTGGACGGATGGTTGGATGGATGTGATGGGATGGGTTGGAATGGCATGGTTATATTGCATGCTTGCAAAGCCAAAGTCGGGCTGGGAAACTACTGAGGACGGAAGCCAGTGAGAAACACGAATCAAAAAGCCGTAAGCCGAGAAAAGCCGCATTTCCATGTCGCGTCGTAGAGTCGCTGAAAAGTTCGCACCTCAATAAATGTTTGCCTACTTTCAGGCACTTCAGCAACGTCTTGCACTCAACATTGTCGGGTACTCAATGTTCCTTGGCTTAAATTCACAATTGCCAAAACCTAAAGGACAAAGTATTTTCATACAATTAGACAGAAACTCAAATATAAACTCGACTTGCTCAATGTATTCCTAGTCACCGCAACTTTTTTTTTGGCTTCGACTTGGTCTTCGGATTCACTGCTCCTTCATAGTTTACTCCTTTGTGAAGTTCGTTCGCTCACTTCACTCACTTCGTTTGTTTCTTTTGTGAAAGTTTCAGTTTCAAAATGTGTTTCTTGTGGGCGTTTTGGGCGTTTCAATGCACCGGAGAAGAAGTATTAGTTGGCTATGGGCGGGTGGACGAATGACGCTCATAAAACGTTTCTTGTGTGCATCCGGAATTCTATGCAAATATTTTTAGATAAGCTTTGCCAAGGGAGTTTCGTGTGATGTGTTCCCCTTTTACTTTTCGATTGTTTTCAGCTAAGGCGCTTGTATGGAACTCTTAGTTCTTTATTTTTTCAGTGGTTTTTTTTTTTTTTTTTGGTGGGCTACGTCAGATAAGCTCGCTTTTTTTTTTTTTTTTTAGCAGAAATATAAACTCTGATGGATTTTATGTATTTCTCAAATGTTTTCTTTGCATAATAGAACTGCAAATTACATTTAACACACTAGTCTATGAGAGTGTGAGAGACAATTGGATTGTGGTAGGGGGAGAGTCTAGTCCAGCAGTGATGCAGTTGGGCCATTAACTTTTTGAACACACACATCGCCCAAGGGATCTCATAAGATTTAATGATTGTTTTGTTTTGTTTTTATTTTTTAAAAGCCTTCCTTTGTTTCATTGGAAGATATATTTACAATACTTGATTAAATTATGTGATTGTTTTTTACTTCTATTCAAAATTTGAATAGGATTTGATTCTGAATAAATCAGCCTATGGAGAAGAAAAGAATAACATTTAACAAGTTAAAGTGGAATTGGTAAGGAAGTAGAGTCTCATGGAATATGACTGTAAATATAAGTATCAATTAAAGAAATTTAATAAATCGGAGAATTGAAATGGGCGACTTTTGATGAAAACGAATGAATGAATACCACAAGAAGATTGAAGGAAAAATTGGGAGACCGCCTACACGATGTTGTGAGGATAGAATAAAGTGACTACTAGATTGGATAAACTCAGGATAGAGAAAATTGAAAGAGGCCTTTGTTGAACAGTGAAAAGCATCTAAGCATCTACTTAGTATAATATCTACACATGGTTCAACGATAAGTTCCAGGGAAGAAAGTACTATTTAGATGTAGATGTACATATTGTATTGTCACTTTTGGGACAATCCAATCTCTCTCTCTTAATCTAGTGATGCACGAATCCTTGGATTCAGATTCGAAGATCCGGATCTTAAAAGTATTCATGGTAATCGCATTCAACGTCACTTTTGGGACAATTCCGTTGTAGGTTCGCAGTTCGCATCAAACAAGTGCGAAGCACATGAGTTCGCATCGAACTCTTCTATACAACTCGTTTGATACCGAACAAAACAAACGGTCTGAAACAGCTGTTCGAGCATGCTGCAATACATTATGTGTTGCATGTTCGATTGACTGATATAACAAACATGTTGCAATGCTCTGAGTCACACACAATTCTTTAAACCAATTCCAACAACAACTTGTAGTAAAAGATACTTTCAACTTGTGCTTCTTGTATCTTTTTGTGTTTTGTTTTTGTTTTTGTTCTTGTTGTTGTGGTTGTCTGCGGATGACCATATTATTGTTATGCAGCGAACGTCTCAATTCTTGAACGCCGACAACAAAGTTGTTGTTGTTGTTGTTTTTCATATTCTTGGCTAAGTGCTGCTGATGAATATTGTATCTTAAATGGCCAAATATGTGTAGCTTCCTTTTTGTCGTCGTGTTTAAGTAGTCTTCACCTTCGTCTGTGTCATCTCTTCTCTTCTCTTCTCTACTGTCTATTCTATTGTATTTTTCTCAATAAAATTAATACGAACACTTTCCGTTTTCTGTGATCAAATAAATACTTGAACTGCAGTAAGTCTCTCTGTGTGTGTGTGTGTGTGTGGAGTATCTGTTTGATTGCTTTAACTGTTTTGTATGCGATGCAGAACGTCGTGTGCCATGCAGCAGTAAAAATGCGATACTGAGTTTGCCTCACTTTACTCGACTCTACTCTTAGTATTTACTTGTACTTGTGCCGTCGAATCGACTTGACCAACTCAACTCAATCCAACCCAATCGAATCCAATCAAGAAACGAATGATGAATAAAGGAGAAGAAAGGAGTATGAATACAACTTTGGCAATTTTTGCAGCTGTCGTGTGTGTTTTTGCAGTCAATGGATGCATGGATGAAAAGGCAGACAGACAGACAGACAGACGAAACACGCTCATTCATCGTCTTATTCGCTTTTTGGTCTTTTTGGCCTCTTCCTCATTCTTCTTCTTTGTTGTCTTCGTCTTCGTCATCTCTTATTGTGGTTTTTGTTCTTGTTTGTATTTCGGTGGCGTAGTGTAGTGTTTAAGGCGGAAGCAGACAAGCAACCAGACGCCGCAGTCGCAGTGAAAGCCTAAGCCAGCCATTCAGTCACTCAGTCAGTCACTCAGTCAGTCAGGAACATCATAATAATTATTACATACACACAAAAAATATACACATTGATATAGTCAGACAAAGGAGTAAAAGGAGCACAATAAGGAGTTTCCTTATCCTATTCTCAGAGCAGCACAGGCACGGGTACTTCACCCCATAAAATCCGCAAACATAAAGGAAGCAAACGAAAGAACCAACAAACGAACGAACGAAATGAAGGAACGAAATTTGAGTCGAACGACGGCATGTGGCAACTAAGAACTGGGCGCTGCTGTTGGTGCGGGTTATCGGTGGCGCAGGTGAGGAATGGTAGCTACTTAACTAACTGAAATCCTTGCGGCGTTGTTGCATTTTTACGTATGTATATGTTGCGCTCACTTATGTACGTCTTCTCTCCTCAGTGCTGTGCTGTTCTCTTTGGTACTGTTACTGTTACTTCCACTTCTCCTTCCGCTAAAGGATAAGACACACTTATAATTTAAGCCAGGTCAGGAGCTGCCGCCGGTATCCTTCATTAATCCTCCCTCCATCCATCCATCCAACCTCTCTTTATTGCTCCATTTTGCTGTTAGTGTTGCTGTTGTTATGGTATGTGGGAGCACCGTTTGGTGAACTGTTTATTGTCCGTTCGTCGTCTGTCCAATTGTCTTTGAATGATTGTCTCGTCTCGTCTCCTTAGTTTCTTTTCTTGGCACGACAGAAAGTATTTGCCTCGTTCATTTCCTCACTTCTTGGGCCAATGTTTGTGTGTGGGTTTTTTTTTTTGCTTATAATTTTTTTCTCTTTTTTGGCGTCGCACCAAAATCAACAACAACATCAGCAAGTGCAAGAAAAACAAAATGTATCTGAAAGATACATATACCTACATATATGTATGTATCTGCAAACATTTTTTTTTTTTATTCTTCATTCGTTTTCATTTTCTTTTGTGATTTTGGTCGATTTTACAATTAAAAACACAAAAAAAAACCTAAAAACAAAAGAAATTAAAAAACTTTTCTTCTCGTTTTTGTTGTACTTAGATTTACAAAAATTGAACATCTGTTTTAATGATGATGAACGGCGACATTTGTATTTGAATGTTGTTGTTGTTGTTGTTGTTGTTGTTGTTATAAGACACTAGATAAAGAATAATGAGAATTTGCAAACTCTTTTCTAAGAAGATTTTGTTTTCCCTTGGCTTTTCTCATTAATCCTAAGTAGATTTTTCAAGAGGTTTCATTTCTCCTTCATCACTCACTCTCATTTTTTCATTCAGTCAAATTCAAGATGAAATCAAACTCAATATGAAATGTGTAGTGCTGAAATATTGGATTCAATCCATTGTGAGTTCTTTACTCTTTTGAGTTGACAGTTGATGAAGGCGCAATGGCAAATTTTTTAGGGGTCCGGACCCAAATGGTACCAAAACAAACCCTATTGCAGAGACTTCGTTGTCCGTCGGTCCTCGGGTCATATCTCATAAACCGCAATAGCTAGAGAGTTGAAGTTTTCACAGAAGGTGTAGTTCTATACGGACATCAGCAACAAATACTAAAACTAAAATATTTTCAAAACCTTAAAGGGGTCCCCATACATGAAATATTTTGATTATTATGGCAGCTATACGATCCAGTAATCCGACGATCTTGAAATGTGGATGGTTGGTGGCTATACATCAGAAACTTATATTCTCGAAATTTCAGTTTGATCGGATCACTAGGGAGGGTACTTCCATACCATACAAACCTAAATTAAAATTCCGTTTATTATTAGAAAAACTTTTTTGTTTTTTGTTCTATAAAACTGAAATTTAGACACTATAAATTTCTGACATAGGTGCTACACATCTGTTGGAATCAGCCAAATCGGCCTACTAGGAGGGGTACGTCCTATACAAACCCACCATTAAAATTCAGGTTCTGATTCGAAAACTTTTTTGTTTTTTGGGACTATTGAACTGAAATTTAGATTAGTTTTAACTTAAACAGAAAGAATAAATACTCGGTTTATACCATATTAGGCATTTCAAGGTCAAATTATAACGGATAATATGATCAAATTTTAAATTGTATAAGACTTTGCAAGCATTTAGATTTTTATTTTAACAACTGGGGAATTCTACTTATTTGAAGGTTTGGTTTATATTAGAAAGTGGATTACAACAGGCAGGTAGAGCGGAAGAAGATGTGCCCAAATCATAATGTTGGCCACAAATGGGGCGAACCTAGACGTAAGTGAATTGATGGATACCTTGAGGTGCTTGAGTAATACGTAAATCAGTTCCGAAGTAGGTATATTGCCCATTAGAAAAGGAAGCAGGCTTAATGGATTTATCACACACTTAGTCATGACGGTGCCTATAAGTCCTAAGGGCCGAAAAACAGAATATATGATGTACACATATATTACTGATGATTCCATCCAACTAATTTGTTGATATGTTGCATGGTGCATTATGATGGTTTCACCTGAAACACTATGAAAGAAACCTGTACAATTGAACCCTTGGAAAATATTCAGAAAATGTGTTTTATTTAAAGGTTTGGTTTAAAAATTACCTTAGTTTTCCATAGGTCACATCACGTCATATAAAAAATTAATCAGTTTATAAAGAAAAGTAAATACTGTGTGTAAAATTTCACCTGGAAATCTCATTATCCCCATTGTAATGCTATTTATAATAACAGATTCTCAATAAACTATACAATAGTATGTATGTTACAAACATCATACTAAAGTGACTATACACTAACTTAAGGGTGAAGCGAACAATAATATTATATTTCTTACTTACATAAATACGAGTATGTGAAATCTTTGTCGATATTAAAATTGCCAACAAAAACTTTTAATAAATTTGATTTTAAATGTTTTTGAGTGCGAAATTAAGTGGAAAACATCTCGCAAAAGGCAAAGATCTCACTCAGTCACTCACTCACTTTCAATCAAATGGGTGACGAAGACATCGACGATGACGACGACGACGACGGACGATACCGAGAACAAAAGAAGATGAGGGTTAAAATCGAAGTAAGTACATACTCCTCGTACAATGCAAAATGATTGCTTAATAAATTGAATTAAATACTCAATGATGGGGGTCCGTCGTCCCCTTTCAAGTTGTAAAGTTATTGAAAATGCAACAAAAGGCAACCACAATAACATTGATGGAACAACAACATATGTCTGATGCGCTGATTTATATGGGAAAAATCTTTAACATCCACAACAAGGGGTTAGTTGTTTAGGGTCTCTCTCTCTCTCTCTCTATATGTATATCTGGTAATTAACTGTAGGCCATGTGTCAGTCGTCATTTAGAAGAGATTTGTTTTGATTTGTTAATAATTATGAATAATAATCGGATCAATCTCTTAATGTGAATACTTATGTATGTATGTATGTAGTAAGTGTGTATTCCATAGATTCCCAGGGATTATTAAAAACAAAACTATCACTTGACAAAAAAAGATTAAATATGTCTCGGACTCATTTCTTGCCATAAGTAAATTATTATACTTGGTGGCATGTGTTGCACCTGCAATGCTTGCACTAACTCACTTGCAACATGCTGCATGCAATTGCCTTGTGGCATAGTCGGTTGGTTGGTCGGTCGGTCGGTCGGTCGATTTATCTAGAGGGAAGGTTTAATGGTATAGGAAGATATACTGGCTAGTGGCTAGTGGCAAGTGGTTCTTGTTGTTGGGTTGGTTACCTTTCGTTTTCGTTCACATTTACAAACCTTGGCAACGTGCTTCGAACGTTTGTTTGAGCTTCTCTTCTTCTCTACCATTTCGTTTATTCCTTTTAGCCTTTGTTGCCAAGTTGACGTCGAACATGTTTGTGAGCCAAGCAGGGCTTTTGTTGGCCGACAAAGGGGGTGAAGACGCTCAAAGAAAGGAAAACACAAAAGGGTT
Source organism: Amiota minor (assembly GCA_037043295.1). Lineage (NCBI taxonomy): Eukaryota > Metazoa > Arthropoda > Insecta > Diptera > Drosophilidae > Amiota > Amiota minor. The sequence goes on from JBAMAW010000052.1 coordinate 885,220, forward strand.
AACAGAAACCAATAAAAACAAAAACAAAAACAAAAACAGAACCCAACAAAGCTATTAACAATGGCTAGCAACGCTAAAAAGAAAGCAAAAAGTGCAAAGAAAATGAGTTTTGGAAAAACAAAACACAAAAAATACATTGCAAATCTATAAAAGTATCGGAGCACATAAAAAACGAGCTCAGTAGCGAACCGTGCTTGGCTAAGTAAAGTTAAGTTGAATTAACAACGCGAGAGACATCAAAACTAAAATAACCAAATAACAAAAACACAAAACAAAAATACATAATAAAACCAAGAAAAACCAAACCGACCGACGCGAATGAAGCCGGTGAAATATTATAAATAGTAAATAATGAAGACTGCTGCGCTGACCATTTTAAGCATATTTCATCTTTTTTTTTTAAATATTGTAATTAAAATGCAAAAATATTGAAATTTATTTTTTTGGTTGAAACCAAATGTCCTTGGGACAATGAAACGAAATGACGAAGTGCAACGAAATTAAATAAAACAAAATAAAAAAAAAAAACAAACCAAACATGTGAGAAAGAAACAACTAAACAAACAAACAAATAAGAAGAAATGTAATTCTAAGAAAAAATTTGCATTCTAACTGATTACTGCAAATGTATCTGTCAACATGAACGCGTGATCTGATTCTGCATTCTATGATAAAATAGACGCGCAATAGGATTATATGCGACAGATTTCGGCCTCTTCAGAAAAACCTCGTAAAACACAAATATAATTCAATATATTCAGTATAAATAAACTAAATAAAACTAAGGGAAAATTTTCAATTCTTGCCAAAATAAGAGAAAAAATAAACAAAAACTGTGGCGCCAATGGTGGTGGATGGTGGGCGATTGTGTCAATTATTGGAAGCCGGCATTAGTAGTGACTGGCAGTAAGTAAAGGTGATGGTTCCTAAAACGAGACATAATAAATTCATTTGCTGTCACTGCACTTTTATATCAAAGACGTAAGATACAGATATAGATACATTCTACTGTGCTGCTTGGATAAATATAAGACGAATTTTGTATTGATTTCTTGCAAAGTATCTGCCAAAATCTTATTGGTAAGTTTTTCTCTTTTTGTTTTTGTGTTTTATTATTGCCGGCAATTGTCACTGCATTTAGTTTTCCATTTGCTAAATGTATCTACAAGATATACAGATAGACTTTGCATCATCATCAACATCAGTATCAGTATCATCATCATCATCATCATCATCATCATCATCATCATCATGATCATCGTTGTACTTAACATCATTCGCCATGTGCTGCAGCATGTGTTTCGTTTTGTTGTTCTTGTTCGCATTTCAGATATTGTTTTCCTTGTTGGTTGTACGAGTATGTAAGCCCTGCTCCAGTGTCTTGATATAAGTATTTGTATCTGTATCTGTATCTGTGACATATTATGCTGCTCTCCATTGTATCTCTGCTACACTTGTGAGTGCGTTTGTGCGTGTGCTTGTGTAATATCTTTGCATTTATTTCTTGCTTACATTACTTTGTGTATTTGCCTGTGTGTGTGTGTGTTGGTGTGAGCTGCATTCGTATTTTGTATCTTTTTATGAATGAAATACTTTGCCGGCGCATCTGTTGTTGCTGTTATTGCTCTTATTGCTTTTGTTGTCGATTGATATTATATTGTTGTTGTTGTTGTTGTTGTTGTTATGCTCGAAATGAAACTTGTACGTTCATGTCTCGAACTCAACTCAACTGAGTTTGAAGTGAAGCAAGCACAAAAATCTTTTTGTCATTATTTTTTTTTTTCTATTTTATTTTTTTTTTTTTTTTCTCATTCAGCTTTTATAATTTATTTTATTTTATTTTAATGATGATATTTTTTTTTTGTTTTTGTTTTTGTTTAATGTTCTCACTTTGAGTATTTTTATACTTTGAGTTCTTTTTCTTTTGATGTTTTTTGTTGGTTATAAAAAAAGATACAGATTTCAGATACATTTTAAAGTAAAGTATTTTAAACACTCTTTTATAATGTGGGTTGCTCTATTTTTTGTTGTAATTTTTTGAATTTAATATTTATTCATTCATTCACTCAGTTACTCGAGCTCATTCAGATCAGTTCAGTTTAGTTCAGTTACGTTTAGTAGAGTTCAGTTTTATTCTAGATACAAATGTTTGCGAATTTTTGTGTAGGATTTCCCAACGCGTTTTTGATTGCGTTTTCTGTACGTGTGTGGGCTTTGCCTAAGAATATCACAATCATAACAACAAACAAAGAAACAGTAAAAGATGAAGCAAAAATAAAAATAAATAAATAAGAAAAAAAAAAAATTAATTTATATGCTACTTATTTTATTTGCTTGTGTTTTCTTATACCCTACACACAAAATCATGTTTCATGTTTGAAACAAGAAATCAGAGATTCTAAAAATGAAACATATTTGTACATTAAAATGTTACAATCATCATAGGAATCACCTTATCATATTCCTTCTAGTGATTTTCTATGAGAGCAGAATGGTCTGGGTTCTTCTGATAGATTAGCTTACAGATGATGTTAGTTCAATTATTATGGAATTCATTCATTCATGCAAGTTTTATGCTTTGTAATTTTCATATAAAAATAACATTAAACATTATTAAGTTTTCAAATTTCTTTGTTTCTTATTTCTTTCTGATAATCTCTGAAGTATCCATATGAGTCTTTTACCAATAAATGTATGCATTGACGACCTAAAATACTAATGTCAATTCCAATGGAGTCATTACTTTGCTCAGTTTAGATTATAATTTTTGTTCAATGAGTAAACAAGGAAGAGGATGTCCTAATTGAAATTTAATAATGGGTTACGCTTCTTACCACCTCATTATTTCAAGATTTGTAGGCATGTTTATATTTTTATGAAGGGTTTTTCCTATTCACAGAAATTAAATTTTCCAAAGTATATTATTATTTAATATTAATTCATTAATTACAAAAAATAATTCCACATAATGTTTTATTTATTTACACGGCAATATCTCAGAAATCATGTTTTTTATTTTATGACTTTTATTTTACTTTGCACTCGCAGTTCGCAGTTAATTTTTTCATTCAATGATGTGTTCAGTGACCAATTTAATTTCTTTCATTCATTTTTCCAATCTACTGATTTTTGATTTTATGTAAAATAAATCGGCTAAATATAAGTAAATATTTACCTTTTATTAAAAACCATTATTATTTGGATCTAAAATAAATGAAATGAATTTTTGATTTAAAATATAAACTTTTATATAAAAATAAACAAGGCAAAACATAAACTTATGTTCATCAAGGCTTACATATCTTTCACACCCTAATCTATTCTTTTTAATTTCATATTTGTTATACATAGATACTTAGACCCCCATGGAGTATATTATATATGATTATTGAGTGATAAAGTTTCCTTACATTAGTTTGAAATGTATAAAAAAAATATTAAGCTTAAAGGCCACTGCAGCTAAAGCATGTAATTTAGTTTCTATGTATTTTCAGATTACATTGAAACAGTTCATAGATAAATAAATAAAAATGGGCCAACTGCGAGTTAGACTCGTACACGGGTTCCGTACCAGATTGGGGTTTGATGTGACTTATTTCAAAATATATACCGGCTCTATATCAGAAACTTATAATGTCTAAATTTCAGTTCAATAGTCCAAAAAACAAAAAAGTTTTTCAAATAAAAACCTAAATTTTAATGGTGGGTTTGTATGGGAGGTACCCCTCCTAGTTGGCCGAATTCAACAAATGTACCGCGCCTATATCACAAACTTGTAGTGTCTAAATTTCAGTTCAATAGTTCAAAAAACAAAAAAGTTTTTCTAATAAGAACCTGAATTTTAGTGGTGGGTTTGTATGGGAGGTCCCCTCCCTAGTAATCCGATAAAACTGCAATTTCGACAATGTAAGTTTCTGATGTATAGCCACCAACCATCCACATTTCAAGATCGTGAGATTACTGGATCGTATAGCTGGTATACAAACCAAAATGTTTCTTGTATGGAGAACCCTTTAAGTTTTCGAAAATATTTTAGTTTTAGTATTTGTTGCTAATGCCCATATAGAACTACACATTCTGTAATAATTTCAACTCTATATCTATTGCGGTTTATGAGATATGACCCGAGGACGGACGGACAGACAACGAAGTCTCTGCAATAGGGTTCCTTTTGGTACCCTTTGGGTCCGGAACCCTAAAAATGAAAAGATATCATTAGAAAATTTTATTCGGATGACGAAATTCTTATTAGGTAAAACTCGATTTGCCTAGAGATTTCTTAATGAAGAACTTGGCGATCTTATTATAAATTCTATTGAATACTCTATTGTTCCATTGTGTTTTTCCTTCGGAATCTATGTAAGAGGCATTCCTTTGTATGTCTATACAATAAATAAACATATTGAATACATAACATACAGTGACGGTTCTAGGATTCAACTTTGGAGGGACTAGAGTTGTCAATAAAATTTTTTGCATAACGAAAAACGTTTATTTATTGGTTTAATATGAGTGTTCATTGATATTTCTTGGGACTTTTCTATGAGAATAATAATATATTCTGGTATTGCAAGGTTATTAATCCTTATAAAGCTACATATATCATATTCGAGATCTAGTTTACATCAATCCACGACTTAGGCAGTCCAAAGTTGCAAGATGATGAGATTTGACTTTGCAGCTCATGTCAATTATTTTTTCAACTGAAATTTTGACCTCTTTGACCCCAGACATATTAGCACGCAGGTATAATTTTAATCTTTTCAGCAGAGAACTTATTGAATTTCTTCGATTTGATGACCTGCAGTGCCTAAAGTGCAGTCTGAACGGTTCTCTTCAACTTTGTTAATAATGATTTTCTATTTGAGATAACAACACAACTAGATAGAAGCTTGTGATTATAGTGTTGGATCAAGCCAAAAGTTGCTGAAATGCTAAGTAAGCTAGATTTGAGCAATTATAATTGTTGTTCTGAAGAACTAGAAACGGCTACCAGGACGTCCTAGTTTGTTAGTGGACAAAGATGGTCCAACAAAAAAAGCTTCAACATGGAAAGTAGTGACTGAATCAAAGTCAAAACGTCGCAGGTGCAAATGAATAAAGTTCTCAATCATCATTTTCCAATATTATATCCATAAATGATGAAACTCCATAGGATAGAAGTTACTTCCAAACACTTTTCCATACGAAGAGCAGTAAAAAAAATCACCGTGAGTGGTATTCGCATTCCCAACCGATTTAAATAAAGCTACGTAATACGTAAAATACATTCCAATAACTCCAATGGTTAATTGAAGTGAAGTGAAATGTTTTAATTTGTGTATAATCTTAATAACACAGTCGAACATTAGCATCCACTTCTTAGACAAAAGAAATAGATCTAAACAGTGAACGGAGTCTGTTGTATTGTATATGACGCAAAAAAGATGAAAACGTGGGTTCGGTTTTTAGAAAAATATGCATCTTGTAAAGTTTTGTACTACATGAATGGCAGCAATGGATGTTTCATTCATTATCTTGATGCTATGTTTCAGGATATGGGCCTCAAAGGTAATATACTTGTATAATTTTGAACATATCAAGAAAAGTCTTAAGGTGGAGATCTTATGAATTTACGACCCAATTGTTATATTTTTTTTATGAATTCTTAGCACACACACAATGTAAGCCTTTTCGGTGACCCGAAATTAATGTTTTGTCTTGTTTTTAAATTAAATTATAATAAATAATTATTATTATAATACAATTCAATATTATGACATACAAATATTATGAAACATTTGATTCCGTTTCACTTTCAGTTTGACAAAATTCCACAGCAACGAAATTATTACAAATATGCAGTACATAATTCAAAATGATTTAATAAATTTTTGCATTTCATTAATAATAATTAAAAAAAAAATTTCCATCTTGCATAATAGTTAATATTTTACTCTCTTAATGTTTAAGAGTGAGTGGTTTGAAGACAGAAACTATAGGAAGATAGAGAGAAAGAGAGAGATGAAAATACTTAGCATTGAAGGAAATAAAACATAACATTGCACAAAAACAAATTAAAGAAAAACATAAAGCAAACAACACAAAAAAAAAAAAAAAAAAAAATTAGAAAAATAATGTGAAAACTACTTTGGTTGAAATGATATCTTTGTATCTGCAACAACAACAACAACAATAATAATAATAAAAATAATAGAAGATACAAAAGACGAGTCGAGCCGCCAAGACAAAATACCTAAAGACAAAGTCTTGGGAACGTTACAAAATGGATAAAGTTGTTTGTTGAATTAGATAAAAGTTTAAGAAATATTTCCACGCCAGAAACTAAGTTTTTTTTTTTTTTTCTGTATCTTTAACTTTGCCGTTTTGTTATTGCAAAAGCCACGTGAAAAAGATACACGATAAAAAAGCAGAAGAAGAAAAGTTAGGAAAGACACTTTTATGCCAAGAATGTAGGGTTTTTTGTTTTTGTTTTTTTGCTTTCTACATCCAATAAGAAGAAGTTGTGGAGTTGTCACAGTAAATCAACGGAAGCGGAAATGCAACAAACAAATGTGCGAAAAAATTAGATCAAACACCTGAAGAAGAAAATTCTCAGATGGAGACAACAACGTCGACGATGGAGATGGAATTTCAACAAAATAAAATGTATAAATTTCATAAGATTCATAGAAAGATATACGAGTATCAGCAGTGGAATTTCGAAATGTAACGAAAATCAAGTTTACCACAATAAAATATTTAAATGCTTAATAATCTAAAACTGTGAATCATAAACAAGTCAAGGGAACTCCATGCATATTAAAGTTTATTTATTCAATGAACGGCGACTCATTCACCAAGTTTAAAAGCCATAAACATCATTCACACGTTCGTTCATTCATTTGTTCATTCATTTACAGATTGCTTATATCAATAAGATTTTTTTATCATATCTTTTTCAACAGAAACTATTCTTATCGAGCGAATGATTGTGATCAGTTGACGTCTTCGCATTGTTTCCAAGATATCATCACATGTGTAGATATAAACATTGAATGTCTATGTAATCGCAAATAGCTCTATGAGGTAATCAAAATCAGTATTACGCTAAATAATGTAACAACAAATGAAAATGAAATCGAAACGGAACCCCTCCAAATGATCTCTGTATTGGTATCGCTAAGAAAGCGTGAGTGTATGTATCTATGACTCAAACATACGCATTGCATACCTGAAATATCCGTTTCAGCACCATTCAGTGGTATTCGCATCCGCACAATTTGCTAATATTCAAACGGCACTTGCTGCCGGGTGCAACACCAACGAAAACTCACTCACTCACTCACTTGCTCGCACGCTCTCTTGCTTGCTTGCTTGCTCGCGACCTCATAAAACAAGTTTACCAAGTGCAGACGCGGACATAAACGTTGAATTTGGTAAAACCCCCCGCATTCATAGCAACAACAACAACAAAAACAACTAGATACTTATGTATGTATGTAGTATAAATACTATAACCAATTTGACGTCATCGAATGCCTAGAGTTCTTGCTTGCTTGACTGCTCAGGTTGTTGTGGTTCGCGGTTGGTCGATTTGTGCGGGGGTAATGGGCAATTTGTCGCTTCTAGGCTGAACTTCGAGGGTAGATTTATAAGATATATATTGATATTCTCTTCATTAGATAAATGCAGTTTTATGGATTTTTTTTTTTTTTTTTGATGACTCACTTTAAAATATTGTTAAAACCACATAATAAATTTTTGCCAAAATAGTAAAAAATCACAAAAATTCCCATAAATTTGAATAATGCAACATTTTGTAAAGACCAAGATCTCATGAATAAATAGAGATCATATGGCTTTACAATAGGAACTTATGTGCTTAGGATGATCATAATGAATCAAATTTTTATCAACATTAATTAAATGGTACAATATTTTAAAAAAGCCAACGTTGTAAAAAATTTGACTTAATCGAAGCACAAATTTGTGACTCATATTGCACTTAATTGACTAGAGATGACAGTTTGAAATGAAGATAATAATCACAACCTTTAACCATTAAAATTAGTTCATCATTTTATAAATTCCTCACTTATTGCAACCTAAATCTATTCAAACTATCAATTTTAGACCTTTTCTAAAGTTTTTCTAATGAAACCACCCATGAATACAATTTGGCTACTTTACTTTTGAGATTTTTCGTTGGCAACATTTTATTTTTCAATTGTAGTGTCTCCCTTCTATGTATATTTTTTTGTTTTTGTTTTTTTTTTTGTTGTGCTATATTTTCGATTGGGGGATTTGATTTCTGTTCATTTGAAAGGCTTCGCGGTTTTCCCTTAAAATCGTTTTATTCTATTCATTTTATTTTTTTTTCAAAACTACGGAAATAATTTGCATTTTAATAGCGAAGCTGAGTCACTCGGATTTCTTCGTCTCTCAGTACAACCACCTTCCCATCGATGTACTCTTTGGACACTTAATTCGCAATTCGCTCACTTTGGCTGCACTCAGTGTTCATTCAGCTTTTATCGATTGTTAGAAAATAAGAATGGAAAAGAATTTGCAACGTGCCAAAAAATGTAAAACAAAATTAAGTATAAAAATTCGCAAAAAACAAAAAAAAAAAAAAAACAACATCTTACATTCCAAAGTAGTAAATGATACAAAGAAGCGGAAGAAAGACAAGTTGCAGCATGTACAAAACAATTTCAAAAATTGTACCAGTTATAGATACTTTCAGTATTGTTTTGTTTTTTGTTATTTTGCGAGCGGCACAATTGCTTTTATGGCATTAAGAAAATACAAAATAAAAAGCACAAAAATAAGGCAACAACAACAAAAAAAAAAAAGGAAAAAGAACATACTTCGACCGAGTTAATGAGTTCAATATCTGCAAGTGTGCGAAGCAATGCCGCCAAGTGGTGTGGAGGTCAACGCCGTCAGCAGTGGCGCATGCGCACATTGAACTCGCTCGCAATGCGATCCCAAAGTTCTTGTGATGTGATGAGTTGCCTTCAGTCGTCATTGGGAGCATCTGTTTCTTCATCTGATTATCACATTTCGAAAGACTGGTGTGTTGCAAATACAGTAGGCATTCAAGACTTGAGTTAGTGCGGCGTACTAAAGCGTTCATAACCACATTAGCACCGCTGGCGCTCGCTCACTTTTTCGCTTGAATGATCGAAGACGCTACCTATAACTGCCACACAAATCCACCACAAACATTCACAGATACAAATATATGCATAGATGGATAGTTGTAAAAGGGCCGGCCGGGCATGAGAAGTAAGCTTTGTATCTTGAATCTGGACAGTCGTCGGACTTAAGCTTTAACTAACGCCTAGTCTATTTTTAGTTGTTGGATATTAGTAGAAACTTTTGCGCTGATTTCTTATTGCTTTTTTTTTTTTGGATTAACCAGTGAATGGATGAGCAGAAAGGCAGACAGTCAGATAGATAGATAGGCAGACATTCGGTTAGATATACCTATAGTAAGATAGTCAGGCAGATACAGACAGGGTTACAGATATTGTGTGTGGTAATTATTCGCGCTCAGCTGATTTTGTGTTTCTTAAGCGTAACAACAACAGCAACAGCAAGAAGTAGATATCTTTCATGGTCGTGCTTAAGTATCTATGACTACATTAGACTATATTGCTTTATGCCTCCCATTCAGTTTGTATCTATATGTGTATGTATGTATGTATGTTTGTATCTAAGCTTGAACTTAATATGTAGTCATTGTTGTCGTTTAGTTTAGTTTAGTTCAATTCAGTTCAGTTTGGTTCGGTTGCTATGCTTGGTTCCTCGTTCGAGATACTCGTATTATAAACTTATCAATGTTGTTATTGTTATTATTATTGTTGTTGTTATTGTTGTTGATCACATACTTTACATTTTATAAGTTAATTGAGTTAACTGTTAAATGTATCTATGTATCTCTATGTGACTCCTCTTATACTTTGCTTGCTTGCTTGCTCTTATTTATTTATGCCCCTTTTTTCCTTCATGAAGATACACAACATTTTACGCTTAATGTACGTTTGATGAATATCTTTATATCTAAAAGTGTATCATGTGTATCTTTAAGTTGGGTTTCTAATAATTCAGTTTTGTATACGAGATTTTTTTTTCAGTGTATTTTAATTTTTAATATCTCTTACCAACGTCAAAAATAAAAGAAACAAAAAAAAAAAAAAGCTAAACTGAAAAACTAGAAAAAATCATAACATATAAAATTAGTTAGTTTGTTTATTTGTATCATTTGTATCTCAGCACATTATAATGTTGAATGTAACTTTGTGTTTTGTGGTTATTATATTTAAGCCGTTGCAGCGCATTAATTAGAGCTATGAAGCAATTTTCAAGCGATTTGCATGATAATTATCACCGCGAATGAACATTTCACATACACATACACAAAGAGATACATAAACATGTACGAGTATCTACATACACATACATGTTTGGCATATTTATTTTAGCTTTTTTGTTTTTTGTTTTGTCTGTGTATGCTTTTAGTGTTGTGCAATTTGTTTGTGGTCGCAAATTTTGTGCTTTTTTTTTTTTTGTTTTTCATTTTAATAGTTCAAAATATTTTATTTAAATTGGTCAAAGCATTTCTAATTTTAAATTTGTTTGTTCTTTCCCCTAAGTACACATAGTAAAATGTTTGATATGATTTTCATCATTTTCAAACATCACAACTACAATGGAAATGGCTAGAGATTTTCTGTTTATAATTTTAATTTAAAGTATAAAAATAACCAAAAAAAAATATCAGCTACACTGAGGGCTCCGTACCAAATGGGAGATTGTATGGAATATACCCTCTAGCACTGATTCCAACAAAATGTACAGCGCCTATATGAAAAACTTATAGTGTCTAAAATTCCGTTTAATAGTTTAGTAAAAAATAAAAAAGTTTTTTAAATAAGATCCTCAATTTTAATGGTGGATTCGTATGGGAGGTACCCTTTCTAGTATCCCGATTTGGCTGGTTCCAAGAGGTGTACAGCGACTATATCAAGTTCTTATAGTTCATTAATTTACGTTCAATAGTGCAAAAAAAAAAAACCAAAAATGTTTAATAAGAACCTAAATATTAATGGGGGTTTTTATAGTAGGTACTCTCTCCAGTCATCAGTAAAAACTGAAATTTGGACACTATAATTTCCATTTCCATTTCCATTAACCATGTAAATTTCAAGACCGTAAGCTCTCTGGATCATATAGCCATATATTTCTTGCATGAAGGACCCCATAAAATTTTCAAATATTTTTTAGTGTTAGAATTTGTTGCTGTTTCCCGGATAGAACTACATATTCTGTTCAACTTTCTACCTACTACGTTCGTGAGATATAGCACTAGAACGGACGCTCGGACAGCGTATCTTTAATAATAGGATTCCATTTGCTACCCATTGTGTTCGGAACCCTAAAAAAGACTTAAATTATAAATTATTGTATAACATTATGAGAAGTTTGATGTGCTTAATGGGTTTAGTTATATGCATACATCAAATTAAAGCTCAAAGATCTTATTTGATGGCTTGTATTAATTTTATATGATTAGCTTTAATATTTGACAATTGTAGTCATATAAACTACTTAGCATACGACAAAAATAATTTAATTTCAAGTATTTTTAAAGAAATTATATCTTTTTGGTTTTATCTATGGATAATCCCAATGTAAAAATGTATAGAAAATTTCGAATATAACGCAATTAAATGAAATTGGCAACATTTTTATTCGAGGTGAATTCTTTTATTTATGCAGATAGAAACTCATAACACGTAGAATGCTTATATCATATTTTCTAAAGTAGACTCCTTAACCCACTTTTTACATTTCTCCGAAATTGTTGCTCTTCAAAGTATGCTGCATTTTTTTTTTGTTTTTTTTTGTTTTCAATGTTAATCGAAAACAAGTTTTAATTTCGAATTCATTGTACAATAATTCAAATCAAAGACACTTTCAGATCGCTTCCAAATGAATTTATAAAAGCTCACCCCTTCTTCATGGCATTTTTGCGCTTCGTAAGTGAAACTTTGAAATATTGAAACTAAATCAAAATGTCTGTCCTTATTAAAAAGATTTCCATTGGCTTAAACCTTTTGTTTTTGTAATAAAAAAAAAAAAGAAGAAATTATATCTTTTGTTATTTCGGAAAGCTGAGCAAGTAGAGAAACAAATTCTTTGTTTTTCTCTGACCTCGTGCGAATTAACTTATTCAAAGACATAATTAGTTAGTGGTAGGCATCTGTCCATTTGTCCGTGTGACATTTCGTCTGCCTAAAGGCAGAAGCGACCGCAATCAGACTAGTCTAACAGCACAAGTGCATGTTTCACTTTGCACTATTACGTCAATTCCGTGCTTTCCTTTCACCTAACGGAGAACCATTGTTTTGCTTTGCCGCTTGCCCAAATAAGTGCAACGCTTATATCCATGTTTATTTTACGGTTCAACGATTATTACCAGTTATTGTCTAATGCAACCGTAAAAGGGGCCACAGAAACAACAGAGGCTCATGGTGCGACAGCAACCACCAACGCGACCAAACGCAAAGCAGACAATCCATGGAGAGACAAACTGACAGACCGGTCGACAGACAGAAAGACTGCCATAACAACACCACTTGGATAGATGGATGGATGAATGGACGGTGGAATAGCCAAACAAAAAATACTCGTACACAGACAATATTGCGCCAGCAAGGTAGACAGTTCGAGATACTCGTTGGACTTTTGTAGTAGGTGTCACTTGTTTATTGTTGCTACCGCTGTTGCTGTTCATGTTTTCGTTGCAACCACCTTCCTTCCTTTCTAACCATGGTCAAACAAAGTTCTTGCAGTTTTTGGTCAGGTTGAATGAAAGAGTCGTCAGTCATCAGTTCGAGTTGAGAGTGAAGAGTGAGTGCAAGAGTCTGGCTTGGCTTATTTAGTAATACATATCGATATTTCAGACACGTAAAACAGCCAGCAAAAAAATAAAAAATAAAAAAAGACACAAAAACAAAACCTTCTCCATTTGAATTCAACCAAAATTTACCAAATTCGGTAAGGGTAAATAAACCAAAAACAAAAAGAGAATAAGTGAATATTGACGATGGAAGGGAGTACGGGAGAAAGAGAATCAAGTAGTTTCAAAAGCGGAAATTCACACGGAAATATAAGAAAACACAAAACAGAAAACAAAAATAATAACAACATTTATGAATATGAATCACGAACAAATTTGTATCTTTATACACGAGTACGAGTACATTTTAATAAAAATATCAATAAAATGGAATCCAACAAGAATATCTTTCAACATAAATGTTTAAGTTGATAAATGTCAGTAATCTAGTTTTTATTGCTTTTAGTTCGAAAGAATGAAATACAAAAAACAAGAGCTAAATTAAAATAGAAAGTCATGTTAATTCGTCGAAAATGAAGATGAAAGCGAAATCGAATCGAAAACTAAAATTTGAAATATTCTAATTAAGAAATAACAATTCTTTGTTCTAAGAGAATAAAAAGAATGCCTTTAATGAGAAATTTCCTTGCTTGAAGTCCATTTTGTTTTCCTGAAATGAAGAATCTCATATAAAGAGAAACACATTTAAATGTTCAATACAAAAAGAAATACTTAGTAGGGGAACAAGACACAACTAACACTTTGATGAACACTGACACTGAAACTTTAACTTTATACAAAAAATGTTGTAGTAAATTGGTTAAAATACACTAAGTAAGTGTTTTAACAAATTTCATTGAATTTGGAATTACAGCCAAGGAAATTAAGGTGGTGACTATAAGGCCATTATTATTATTTGTAAGGTAATAAAATGAATTACTAATTTCTAAAAAAGTTTTCTATAAGACATGGGTAAAAGTGTGCAAAGCTACTTAGTTTTAGATATATTAAGTTCATTGTGATGCCACAGAGTCGCATATGTAACTACACATTACCTTCTTGCAACCCAATTTTTGAATATCCAAGTTCAATACTAGAGAGAGACTACAATAATATTATGACTTGAGAAATCTTTGGCTTTTAATTGGGGCTATTTTTTCCAGTATTTGATAGACTTTGAATGCAATATACAAGTATCAGCATATAGCAATAAGAGCGCTTTGTTGTCAAATTTATACTCGATTTCTGAAAAGTTAGGGGAACTATTTGCATTGAAAAAGAAAAAGTACAGCCAATAGATTCTCATCCAACTTTATGGAACCTCAGATAATCTGTTCTATGCCTCACAAACCGCACTTCAAAACACAAAATATTCACACTTTAATAGCACAATCTACTATATACATAACACACTAGAGTCCCCAGCCCGGCGTCACACGGCCAACCGACTTTCAGTTTGTGTGATCAAGACGATTATGAATGAAAACAAAAAAAAAAGAGAAAAACAAAAATATAAGTTCTTCACTTTGAGTAGAACACAATTGGCCCATACTTGCAGACATGGGATCGCACGACCGCTACTTATAAGTTTAATTATATTTCTGCTATTTCATTCTTACTTGCAGCTTTTCTTTATTTTCGATAAAAGGACAGACTCATAAATAATTTCAATCACTTACCAAATGAACAACAATGTTAACCTCTAGAGGCTTGTTCTCAGTATTAATATAGTCCTTTAATTTAATCAAAACAAACTGTAGTACATTGGGCTGCATTTAAATTACTTATGAAAAAATCAAATGAAACAATCTATTTGATTTAAAAATTATTGTAATATTAATTTGGGCATGTGTCAGAAATCCAAAAGCAAGTCAATTCCAACCAATTTCATTTCACGGTATGCCAGAATTCGCTTGAGCCGATTTTGAAATCACTCAATATTTTTGCGACGATTTGGTTAAAATCACATTTATCTAAAGTTATTTAAAAAATAAATAAAGTACCACCTTATTCTTTTCCACGGTAAACTGCATTTGAAACATTCAAAATTTTAGTTGTTTTAAGTAAAAATTTGTATTTTACACAAATCGCTTTTGCATACAGCAAAAACAACCAAAACCCACCAATACTGAAAAAAATGCTCGCATTTATATTTTAACATTTTCGAAGATTCAAATTAGCCTGATTATCTGAGATTTTACGATTTCCTAGCAAGCAGATGTACGGTATTGCCACGCATAAGACACAAACAAACAAACAAATATTAATTTTTATTATGTAAAAGAAAATTACTATTTTTTCAAATTAATAAATTTTATTTAAATTAATATTTAAAATGCGACAGATTTGCACAAGTACGCAATGTTGTCGCTGTTGTTGGTTTCATAGATTTGTCTAGGCCAACAGCAGACAAAAGATATCTTTTAGTAGAAAAAAAAAAAAACGTCTATCAAAAACATTTTAGTCTAGACAAATGCCGAATCTATGGCGAACAGATGCCACATGCCATTCCGAGTATCACTAATAAGAATGTCTGCGATATACTAAACCCATCTATCATGAAGACATTACGAGGCTATTATGTGGAAATGGATGTTGTTCATACTATAGAAAACAGTACTATTACATTAGAAGAGAACTGAATCGAAATAAAAGAATAATAAAAGTACTAGAAAACATTGTTCAGGGCTACATTAAATTCAAACAAAATGTTCACTTTACTGAATTTTTCATAAAATAATAATAAATAAAAATTAATTTAATTGTTCCAACTACAATATATTATAGTTTCTTCAAAAGATGTTCGGAAAAGTTATAGTACACTGATTGAAGTTATATATTAAACTGAGTTTTAATTTCCTTGTTTTTGTATTATTATTATTTTTTATTTTTGTTAGAAAGAAATGTGCTTTATGAAATCAGTAAGGTGTTACATTTCTAATAATTATCAGAATATGTATTTTATGTTCTTAAAAAGTAAACGACTAGCCTACATATTATATTGTAGAAACACAGTCCTCAGTCTCTTTTAACTTTTACCAAATTTATTATTGTAACATTTTCTTTCAATGCACCTACCCAGTGTATTACTTATGGACTTTTTAAGACATCTGGAATAAAACTATTGTCTTGACTTATTTAGAAATTCAGTATATGAAGAATGAAGGCAATTAGCATGCGGAAGCGTTTAAGACAAGTTAACACACACGTGGCGGCGGCGAAGTTCACTTAGCTTGTCTTTACTTGAAAAGCTTCAACGACTTCAACAACTTCATGGATAAGAAAGAAGCACCGGGTGAAATATTTTGATGGGGTTAGAGTAGTGTTTGTATTATTATAAAGAAAGTTCTAAAGTGAAGTAAATGGTTCTAAGTTAGAGTTCTCTAAATGGGTAAAGTGCAACAATTAACAAGAACAAAGAAAAGGAAGAGAAAAAAGATTTTAAAAATAGACGAAGAAAAAAATGAATCTGCAATAAAATGATTAAAAATTCAAAATAGCGTAAGGGAATAGAGAGAGAGAGAGAGAGAGGACTAAAGAAGTAAAGAAAGTACAGAATTTTAATTACTGCCGCCGCAGGAAAGCATTTTAGGGCAAATGGGTTATGCAGGAAAGATTGCATTCCAGGCGAATAGATAGCTAAAGAAAATAATATTAACAAAAAATGAATTTAACAAACAAAAAAAAAAATAAAAAACAAAACTTTTAATCTCACCCCAGATTAAGTACACCTTACACAAGCTAACTTTCAAGGCCTCCTCCTATAACTAAAGTATTGTATTCACTAAAAATATAAATTTAGATTATTTTGTAAATGTCTTTCTGAGTAAGCTTCGGGTACTTAGTTTATCAACTCCAACTAATAACTAATAATCATGGACTAGAGAAACTCTAGTTTTGAAAGTGACATATCACGGTTTTGTTGAATGTCTCTATGCGTTGCAAACATCTGACTAAAGTGATGATACATTTCGCATCAGTGTAGAGTGTATAAAAACAATTATACAACATTGAATGCGCTTTGAGATTAAATAGTCGTTGTGAATTTTCCTTTACCACGCTGCTGCATTCTCCTCCTTCAACTACTTATATTATTATTATTATTTTTTTTTTTTTTTGTTTATTTGTATTTCCTTTTTGCATTTCGTGTGTGAGTAAAAGTTAAGAGAAAAAGTGGTTATTGTTGGTTTTATGATTATAATAATGATGTCGATAATAATGCTGCTAATGATGATGATTATGATTATGATGATGACGATGATAATGATAATTATTATGAAAATGTGCCGTGAGTGCGCCTGCGTGCGTGAATGAATGAAGTAAATGAGTAAAGAATCGCGTGTTGACGGCCATTCCTGCCGCCTACCTAATGAAAGGCACTTTTAATATTTCTTCAAATGTTTTTATATCAAATTTTTTATTATATTTATATTATTTTTCCTATTGTGCAACTTATAGTGTGTGGGTGGTCTGCAAGCGTCTCTGTCCCCCTTTTATATTAAAGCCAAAGTATTGGACTCATTTTTTTTTTATTCAACAACATTAAGCAAACTGAAGAAATGGTGACGCTTTAATTATTAAAAATTTAAAGAAAAATATAAAAAATTGAACAAATAAATTAAAAAAAAAAAAATAAAATAAGAGTAGAAAGTTCCATTAAAACCACAACAGCAATAATAACAACAAAAACAATTTATAAAAATTGTAATAAAACTATTCATAATTGAAGAAATGTGCTACGCCGATCCGAGACTCTACGTCATGCAATCCGGGGCAAGTCAGTGAGCGGGTTTGGTGTGGCTCTGTGCGACAAGTGCCTTGAGAAAATTTTCACTTTTTTTTTGTTGTATATTTTATTTTATTTTTTTTTTTTTTATTTGTACTTTTCAAAATTAAATATTAAAACATTTTACTGGTTTTTCTCTCTTCTGTTCACTTGTGTTGTGTAAACAGCAGCAATAACAAGAACAACAACCAACAATAAAGTGTCGCAAGAAAAACAAAAAATTCAAAGTTACTAGAGAAAAAGAAGAATAAGAAGAACTACACAGTAGAAGAAACCCTTTCTCATAGGTTTTTATGGAGGGGGGCCTCAGTAGAATATTCATACAATATCAACAACAAGTTTCGATGACAGTCTTTCATTATTTATTATTACACATTATGTTAAAGTTATTACCATTTTATAGTGATGTTTGTAAAGTGTTGGATAATACAAGGAAGACATAAGTCTCGACTCTTTACTCAGAGCTTTGCCCATTTCTTCAGGCGTATTAAGTAAATTAAGTTGGGCAAGTACAGATGGATCAGATAAAACCTAGATAAAGAGCTTAAATAAATATATTATAACCTCAGTTGGAACGTGCAATTATTGTAGTAGAATGAAATAGCATAGTATAGTTTCAGTTATTTCCAAAAATGAGCCTTAACTACACTAATATGCCTACAGTCACGGGAGGATCTGAAACTCAACTAACAGATGTCTTCACGCTACATGGCTTTCAGTCATTTGACTTTGGTGGTTGCGTAGTTCGCAGAAACAATAAGCACGTGATTCATCAGAATATTATCTTTAAACTACGTATGAAAAAGCTCATCTTCTGTTATAAAGTTATTCATTTTCTCCGTTTTAGAATCTAGATGGATCCACCCAAAATACGTAAATCTTTCTTAAAATTTTTGTGTGCCTTTAATACAATTGTGTATGTTTATAAACGATACATAAATACCATTATAATGTAGTATGTCATCTAAAAAAAGCTAATATTTTCGATAAAGAATACCCCCGACCGGATGGCTATTTATTATTGTCGTTTTCCATTTCTTTGTTGTACTCAAAGTTCTTTAAGCATTTCACAAATTTGAATGAAGTTCAACTTTGATCGAATCAAGAGACAAATATAATTAAAACTTATTCATAGCATATTGAAGATGACTGTGATGAGATTGATGAGTTAAAAATGCATACATTTCTTTTTGAGTGCTGTTAATTTTCTTATATCTTCAATTCATCTTCCTTGAAGAATCATTGTACTTATAAGTATGTATTTTTAACAAACACATCCAACATCCAAACAAAGTGGGCACATCTCGATATCAGAGATCCCGAACCATGAACGTGTGACTGCCTTATGCGAGACAATGCATAATGTTATTGAGTTGTCATTGTCAGCGTGTGCAAGCTGCTGCAAGTTAAAAGTTCACTATTCTCGAGTAATTTTCTTTTTAATTCATTACTTTAAATATTGTTGTTTTTGTTTCTTTTTGTTTTATTCCTATATACATACATATATTCTTAATGAAATTAAATACATCATCAAGACAACACAACAGTTTCATTTTGAACTCGAGTCGGGTCAGTTGAGATGTTGCAATCGAGCGACATTTACGACAGATACGCGCATTCTAGATTCTGTGAGAGTTTTGTGAGTGAGCGATTCTTTGTTTTGCATAATAAAAAGTGAATAAAAGTTTTATGATTTTACTGGTTTAATTTATAATAATTTTATAAATATAAAGAAATGAATTACAAGTTAAGGAAAAGAGAAATTCAGATTCTTGCATCTGAATCACGTATCACGTTGTGACGTTGGAAAAATTAAGCAATTGTAAAAACATCAGCTTATTTTAAATGGTTGTCTAAACTACAAACTTCCCAAGTTGATTAAAAGTGAATGTTTGATTGATGTTAATGTTGTTGTTCTTTTCGGATTGCCAAACTTCTTCGGATTCGCGGGCATTTGACCATTTGTCCCATAGCAAAATGTATCATGTATTTCATCAAATATTGTACAATTATACAATAATAAAACTGAGTCAAAGTCTATTGATGATGGCCATGACCAACTGGATAGACTATAAATAAATTGGACTAATCTTGCGAATATTTTACTTTTTTGCTGTCAATTATTTTCTTCTCATTCATTATGAATGCAACTTCTCAATGCTGCTTGTTTCCTTAATTCCTTCCGTATTTCCTTCATTTCTTCCGCTCTGTGAGTGTCGGTCCATCCGCCCGTCTATCTGTTTGTCTTTCAGTCCTTTTGCTTATTAATTTGCATTTATTAACATTTTAACTCTTTTGTTGTTGTTTAATTGCCATTTGGTCTTTATTCATGTTAATGTAATGTCGATGTTGTTGTCGTTATCGTCGTCGTTGTGTATTTAAACAAACATAAATTGTTATGATTTACAATGAGAAAAATCGTAAATTAATTATTCATGGCGCTGCTCTGCTGCTTGTTTGCTAAGTTAAAAGCGCAACGAATCACAATCACTTCCATCCGCAGACACACACCCATACACACAGATACTCACTCAACCACCGCACATATTTGTACTTTCACAAACACAGCCACAACATCATATACGAACTGAATTATGTATTTGTATTGCTGAAGCGAGCGCCACCAACAACATCAACAAGACTTCATGCCTCCAACTAAAACTATCCGATTCGAACCGTTTCATTGTCGCATTCGATTCTTATTTAAATGGGATTAATTAACTCAACTCAACTTGACTGACTTCTCCTACTTGAGATACTTCAATGAATGAGAGCTCGCGCCCAGAAATAATCGCGCTTAATGCCGCTGAAATTTCAGTTCAATTGGGAATCGGACACTTCCGTGGCGTCGACTTCTTGTTAATAACTTTTTAAACGTTTCTTTCTTTCTTCCAAGCTTATTGAGTTAAGATGAATTGTGTTGAATTGAGTTGAGTTGAATTGAATTGAGGTAAATCTTAGGCAGAATCCAAAGTGAGTGATTTAGATACTTGCTGCCATTGTATCTGCTACTATGGTATTGTATCTGTGATTATTGTGTTAAGTGTGCGAACGCTTATGGCCAATTAGCTAACGGAACTACGTGCAAATCGGTAAATCTCGTTAGTGGTCGTTGTTCAGTTCAACTTGTTGCTTGCTACTTACATTGTGTTATTGTTGTATTTTATCTTGCAAAGTATCTAATAATATAAATAAGTATCTTTGCATCTCAATTTATGTACATGCATACTGTATGTATATGTATGTATGTACAAGTATGTGTGGATTGATTTTATTTTATTTTTTTTTTTTTTTTGTATGTCTTTCTCAAGTATTAACTCTACAGAAAGCGGGTTAATTGATGGTTTTTGCATTAAATTGGACTGGAATTGGAATCTTTGTATATGTTTGTGTGCATGATTTCGCGTTTTGGAGTTAATTATCGAGTTCACGTTCGTGCTGCAATTTCTCAACTCTATTAAGATTAGATTAGTTTCTTTTCATTTTCTTCTTTCATTGTTCAATTCTTAAGTTTCGTTTCAATTGTTGTAATATTTTTTTTCTCAAGTTCATTCATTAGAACACAGAAAAATTTATTAAACTCTGTTTTTATGAGTATTCTAATCAATACTACAACTTCTATTGTTCCAAATACGCTAAATAGATTTCTATAGTTTATTCTAAACACATTCAATAATTTGCTGCTTCATTTGACTTCCTAGCTGTTTCGAGCGATTCCCATAAATCAATAAAACTTTTTACTATTGAATCAAAATTTGTGTTCTTTTCCTTTTTTTTAGGTAAGATGAGATGATACTAATATTTTTTTATGATGTTTGTAACGCAGTATAGATACGTGATATGGTCGTAGATATTCTTCGATTATTGAAAGAAGTAATTGTCATTCAAAAATCAAAACAACCTCGGCTCTTGTTCTTGTATTCTTTTTTTAGTTTATTATTATTGTATGACGTGCAGAGTCCTTAACAAGCGATACCAGTAAATAGTATACTAACCCAAATATTCTAATAAAAATATACTCTCAAAATTGTTCTATTGTATCACCTTCAAGTGAAGTTATCAGTTGCCTTGAAGATGACATTGGAAACCCCCAAAAAAGTATTTATATGAAAACAATCAGGATCATGGGAAGCACTCCATCTATTTTTATACAGATTTATCTTTCAACTTTGACGACATGCGAAACTAAAACAACAATGTTTGTTCTAACTTATAATATATTAACTTCTATTGTAACTTAACTGAAACTTGTTAATATTTGCCAAATCGGGAATCTAATTGAACTTTTATAATAACTAATTAATGCAAAATATGATAATCAACAGATTTTTGGAATTGTAAATTGTATGAGACACATCCAATAAGTTATACAGAATTTTCCAATTTTGGGTTTCTGTTGCAGTATTTGTGTGAAGAAGACCGAACTTTCGGTTAAACTTAACTATAGATGTTTTCCATTCTTTGTTTTTTTTGTACTTAAATTTTTGTTTGAATTTATTGAAATTTCTAAGCAAATAATACTTTAGTATAATAAGAACAAATGCAAATCGTATATTTGTGAACAAATACAAATAGTAGTAATAACAACAATAATAAATGACATGGCAAATACGATAACAAAAAAAAAAAAAAAATAAATAATAAGGTCCCTCCATCTCTCTATTGAGCTGTTAGTCCTTGAGTCTTTGAATTCGCTTTGTTTTTGAATGCGTTTGTAAACTGTTTCTCGTTTGACTGAATAACAATTGCATAATCGATTTAATGTTGAAACTCAATGATTTGTTAAATGAGTCAAGTCACTAGGGGGAGCAACACAAGCAGAGATATAGATAGTGAAAGAGGGGAGAGATGGTAGTCAGAGAAGCAGCACATGGTTGAGACAAAAAGTTTTTTTGGTATTTAGATACGCACGCCAAGCAAAGCACAAAGAGCAGAGTAAAGAACAAAAAAAAAAAGCTATAAAGGTAACGTGCGTGCTGCGGAATCATGGGGAGCAGCAAAGTTGGTTCAGTTCCCCCTTTTTTGTTTCCCATTTCGGTTTGCTTGGCTTCAATGTTAACAATTCTTGTATTTGTTGTTCCTGTACCCCAGAAGTTCCTTCTAAATACAATTCTATACATATTTGGCGTGTGGTGAAGTCCTTGGAACATACTAAGTAGACTGCGACAAACCAAAGGCAATAAGTTTATGAAACAAACTAACGAACGAACGAACGAACGAAGAGTAATGTTTAAGGACATTAGGGATACGCAGACACACCTGTCGATGTTTTACAGTTTGTTTTGGCACAACGACACAACACGACTTTCAGTGTCTCTACATAGTTTTTTCGTTGTTTTTGTTTTGTCAAAAACAAACCAAGTCCTTGATGCATTAAATTCGAAACCGGTTTCATTAAACCAAAATGGGAAATTACTACTACCAAACGATGACGACTACCAACAACCGAAAAAATGAGCATAAAAACTCGTTGGACTTTAAGTACAATACTACATACATAAGAATATCGTAGATATGCACATGTACTACAAATAAATACATAGGTCCCTTTGCACAAGGCTTAACCATATCGTTAAGGATACGCGGTATGCGGAGTGCATAAGTGAGTTGTCTTCCTTGTTGTGCTCACAACAATTCCCGTTCGAAGGAAGCGCACATTTCCGTCCTCAACTCGACTTTAAACTTGTTTTTCGATTCAAATGAGCGTAAATACTACATACCATACACATGTGTAAGACTGAGTATCTGTTTGTAAGAGAGTGAGAGTATCTGTGTGAGTCAGTGTAAGTGTGTGTATCTTGTTCATGCGATGTCGATAAGAAGGTCCTGTTTGGCATGTTCGGTCTACTTCGACTTGCTTTTTGGTTGGGTTTGTTTGTTTCTTTCATTTATGGTCTTTTAGTTGCTGCTCCTCTCCACTCTCCTTGGTCACTTTTTGTCATATCCTGCTTTGTTGCTTTTGGTGCAAGGAGCTTGTTGCAACATAAAATGATACAAGAAGATAAAAATAAGAGAAACTAAAACAAAAACAAAAACAAAAAGAGGAATAAAAACCGAAACTGAAAAGGTAATCATCATTAAAACTCATTACCAAGGGCAACCAAGGATCCCATACAAGTACATACTACAGTCAAACTTAAACATGGTCAGCAACATTATAGTCGAGCGATATAAAATAATGGTACTTGTATAAGGACAAACGACGAACAACACAAGTTACTACTTACTAAACAATTGTACTACAAATATTAAAGCGAGGCACAATCCTTCCGACCAGACCACAAAAATTGTTTGTGTTTGAGGCCAGTTGCTACTACATTTATTACATACAAAATACATTGTTGTATTTTGGACTCTTTAAACACGTAAAGTTTTTTTTATTTTTTTGGGAACAACGCGTATTGCACACGTATTTTATATACGTCTTGCTAACCATACATTGTATGGAAATGTTTCCCTTCGGATATCGATCCATTGTTCACATTCCTCCACCTCCACTTGTGAATTTCCCCTTTGAATATGTCATTGTCAACCTCATAATGAAAGGGCAAAATAATACAATATTTTGTGGAACAAACAATAAGGACAGAAACATATTTTTTTACTACATAAAATCTTCTTCGATCCTTCTCTCCTCCGATTATAGTAATTTAATTTTGATTATCTTTCTAATCAATCTGAATTCCATTAATTTTGCTAAATATATACCAGATAAAGAATAGATATTTGGAATCAGCGGCTTCTAAACTATTGTCCGCGGGCTTCTTCTTTACATTGACAACTTTTCTACAATATTATCAACAATAAATCTAACAAATAATACAATAATAACTTCATAGCTATGTATGTTGTTCAAAGAGGGTAAATTTAATAAGCGCTGCATTCCATTAATTTTGCTAAATATTGTATATACCAGATAAAGAATAGATATTTTGAATCAGCGGCCTCAAAACTATTGTCCGCGGGCTTCTTCTTTACATTGACAACTTTTCTACAATATTACCAACAATAAATCTAACAGATAATTAATAATAAGTTCATATGTATGTTGTTCAAAGAGGGAAAGTTTAATAAGCGCTGCATTAAATTACGAGTATATCAAATGACGTGGCTCTTAATGAGTTATGGTGGCAGCTTGATTCATCCTGGCCAAGTGAAGTTCTTGTAGCAAATTTTATTGCTTTTAAATTCTACTTTGACTAGTCGTTGGGGGTATTTGGCAATGCCTCATTGGGGTTGTTCGACTAGGAAACAAAAACGTCCGAATATCCTTTGCGACACGACAAGGATTTATTTTAACTGCCAAAATGTAAGAAATAATTGCGCTGCAGTCACGACTAAATTTGGCAAACAATTGTCGTGACTTGGCCGAATGTCAAAGTAAAATACTACAAGAGACTCATCGACCGACCGTCCGACCATCAGGGGAAATCAACTCAACTGAACTCAAACTCGACAACTTCGATTATCCAAGCGGTTTTGGTGCGATTTTAATATGACAAATTTGAATGAAAAAAAAAAAAAAAATAAAATAAACGCGTGCTGCAATAAACAATTGTATCTATGGGTGCATTATGCATTATGTGTATAAGTGTATGAGTGTGTGAAGGTGAAGAAATATATATGTGTGTATGTGTTACGCCTTTAAAATAGCCTTGAGCTAATTTTGCAACATTTTTTCTTTTATCGTTTACAGAAGAATCGCATCGACTGTTGCCAAGCGACTTTAGTCGCTCTTTGTGTCTGGGCGCCAGCAACACCAAAGGCCAACAGAAGCGCAGACAACATTCCAGTCGCACCACTGTCAGCCGCCAACAATAACAACATCAACAACACCAACCTTTAGCCACATGACAAAAACGACGACTACGACGACAGCTGCTAAGTGGGAACTCGTTCCAAAGATGACTTATTCTATCTCTATGGTACTGCAAGGCAGCGCCGGAATTGCCACAACAACGAGAATAGCTAGAATAACAACGACTAAAGCAGAGGCGCTAAAATGAACTTGGCATGCACCAGAATTCGATATAAATAAGTATATAGCACGAGGATCTGATCTGTGATCGTCATGAACGCCAAATTGGAGCAGCAAAGACAACGACGACAACGACAACGACTGAAAGCGGAAATACCTCGTCCCCCAAAGCCTAAGGAATTTCCTGTATCAACAGTGACTGCCATGGAGAAGACGATGTCGTCTCCGTTGGACTTTAGAACTAAGTCAGAGACAGTTGTCAACATTCCAACATCGTCAATTGCTGCTACTCCGGCACCTCTCAGTGGTGTTGTGCTTCGCGTTTGTTGTGAGCATAGAATGGATTTGCATCCAGTGGGCGTTGGCGTTGGTTTTGGTTGCATGTCGAAGCAACTGCACCTGCCTCTGCCCTTGCCTTTGACGCCACCAGGTCCAGGGGCATTTGCCTTCACTCTCAGTGGGACAATGTCGACGTCTACTTTGGATGACGCTGATGATGGCCAAAGCGGAACTACAGATGTTGAAAAATATTTGGCCGACTATCAACGATGCTGGCCGCCACCATGGTTCATTCTGCTAATATCCTTTATTGAGGTAAATGGTCTTATTTCAGTCGGTTATCCCTTGTTACAAGGAGAGTGCCTCCTCCCATGGAGTAGTTAAAGTAAAAAAGGCAATAAATCAAATTTGCCAGCAATCAAACTAAATCGAAACAAGTCAGCAAATCTAATATAAGAAGCTAAAACTGAAGTCAAAAGAAGGAAGAATGTTCGTGTCACTACAGGTTTTATTTTTTGCTAGTTCAAATCCGACACATTTCCTGCTCATTTTGGTTATGTTGGTGGTTAGCCCTTCCCTTCCCTCTGCAGCAAATGGAGCAAAGCAATTTCCAATTCTAATATATGTACCATGACACAAGTACGGTATATATGGTTGTTTGTTTGGATGTGTTGAGAGTTGAGAATGGCGTGGGACGATGGTATTGGGGGCGCCTGGTGAGCAAGTGTCGTAATTTGTGGGCCGATTGCATAGAAACTTGCGTTTTAATGTGATTAAATAATGGCGACCGAGGAGGGTTGATTTTGATTTGTTTGAATGCGATACAACAATTCATGTTACATTCGCTTTCACTGCTGCTGTTGTTGTTTTTGCCTAAGCGTGGGTGGATTGGTTTTAGTTCATTTACAATAGAATGGTTCCTGAGGGGTGAGTGGGAAGAAAGTTACCATGACATCTTGTCGTCGACTGAACAAACATTGCTTGCCCCAAAGTGTGGCACACAACACTTTTTCCATTCGTGTTTTAATTGCACTCTTTCTCCTCGTCTTCTGTTTTTTTTGACTCCATCCCTCTCAAATATTTAAGCTTCATTCTTATGTAACCTAATTTATGCAATTTTAATTTCTTTTATTTTTAGACATAAAAAATCCATGCTTACTTCTTCTTCTTTTCAATCTGCCATCTTTCGCCCTCCCTATTCCGCTCAAGCAATAGTTGCTGTAGTCGTTGAACCCTGCAAAGGGCCCCACACATGTCACATTTGTGTTGACGGCGCCGCCTTTGGTGCCGCTCCCCAAGTCGATCGAACATGAAGCGCCAGCGCCAATGTACATAACGACAACAACGACTTTTGTTTCGAGCGAACTAAGATGCCATCGAATAAGATGTGATATAGAAATGCTAATGGTGGACAGAGAAAAGAAGAATAACCAACAAAGCCGTACTCGAATATAGTTTTTTGTTTTCGTATTTTCTTTTTTGTAGTTTTTTTATATATGTATATTTTTTTTCTTTTTGTATCTTTTGAAGTCTCTTTGGCTTTATGGGGCCACCCAAGTAATGACAAAGAATAAGAAGAACCATAAGAAGAGAATAAGGAGTGATATGGAACAGTTGGTCGACCATTCAGCTTCAGTTATATCAGCCTCTTTTTTGGCAAGTGCAATTCTTGGTTTATGTTGTACCATTTTTTTGCTTCACTCAATTTCTTTTACTTGCAACATTTCATCTGCTACTTGCTTGCCTCTGTGCTGTGAGCAGCATATGTTATGTCATGGTCCCAAGCTCAGAGCCCGCAGCACATTGCCATAAGTTCAATAATCAAACACCAAATGCAAATGACTCGAGGAGTGTATTTGTGTCTGTTGTGTAAACCACAGAGAACGATTTGTCTGGTATAATCAAAATCACTCGACTAGACATGACGGAGTCGTAATGACTGGGGTTGATTTGCAAATGTGTTCCGGCCACCAAAGTGGGGTAAGTGCAGGAGCATACAAACTACTTGTATTTCACCCACAACAAAAACAAATTTTAACACTTATATAGCTGACTTGTTTCGGTCTGCAACTTTGCTATGTACTTGCTATCGATAACACAACACTTTCAATGGTCAGAGGCACTTATACAACAGAAAGACAGTCAATGCCATTAAAATAATACCAGAATGGTAATAAACGCCATCTCGGTGAACTCTAGAGTTCATTTACTAGATCTAAGTTCGGTACTGCATAATCACTTAAACTGACTCGAATCACGAGTAGTGAAGTATAGTCTCCTGAATTGAAAGACAAGTCATGAATTTCCATTCTCCTATTGTTGTGACCACAATTGTTGTTTGAAGACTTAACTCAACTGACATATGCTACATTCCATTTGTTGTTCGTGAAAAAGGATACCAAGTTAGAGACGAGAGAGAGAGAGAGAGAGTACATGTCGAACAAAATGAAAATGCGTGTGAAAAATGTCGCCCTCCAACAAGGAAACACTCTAGCGTCGCGGTTACGCACATACGCGTAAACTTATTCGTACACTTGACGTCCGTCGTCTATTGACCATTGTGGAATTTGACACCACCCTTCCCATACTACCATCATCATCAATCAAAGAGAGGAAGATTACATGCATCTAAACGGAGGCATGAAATTTCATATGTCGTACCATCCATGTAGTAAGGCACACAATACTCAAACTCTTCAAAAGTATCCTGGTATATTAACGATGTAAGTAAGTATGTACATACATACATAGTTGTCTGGCTGATGTCTACGCCTGACAAAGTGTCTCGCCAAAATGCGACGCACATGTTTTCTGTGCTTGGTCGTTTTCTGTCTATGATTTTTTGTATATGGCAAACGGAACTATACCAAATGGGGAGGAAGTGAGAGACTGTCTTCCGTCGGTCTAACTGTCTTGAAATGTGTTTCTCCTGCCCCATTTGACTGCCCAGTGCCTGCCATAGAAGCACTTTTTCTATGGGGTTGTTTATGTGGATAATTCTTCTCTTTTGTTCCTTATTTTCTGTCTTTATTTTTTCATTTTCTTTTTGTCTTCGCATTTGCTTTCAATCGCAATAAAACCGAACGAAGTCGACTTTGTCAAGCGAAGAAAAATTGTTTGGAAACTTCACATTTGATATTTTTATTGCCGCGTCAACCCACACTTC
Organism: Amiota minor; assembly: GCA_037043295.1. Taxonomy (NCBI): domain Eukaryota; kingdom Metazoa; phylum Arthropoda; class Insecta; order Diptera; family Drosophilidae; genus Amiota; species Amiota minor. The sequence goes on from JBAMAW010000052.1 coordinate 914,321, forward strand.
CAAAGTGCTGAAGAAGGTGGATTTTATATAAATGAAATTGTTTTAGGATTTGCAATGTTCGTTCAACTGAGTCAGAGGGGTATCAAGATTGAATTTAACTGAAAAAGACTTTAACAATTCAATTCACTGCAAGTTGGTCTCTTTTTTGTTCTTTGCAGATAAGCGTCTTTGTGTTCGAATATGCCACAACGCCAGCTTCGACGGATTCAGAGTTCAACTTCGGTTCAAATATACCTGATGATTCGGTATTTATTTATCGTCCGGATAGGCGTCTCGAGGTCTGGCGTTTCATTTCCTACATGGTACTGCACGCGAACTGGTTTCACCTGAGTTTTAATATAGTCATCCAGCTGGTCTTTGGTATGCCCTTGGAGTTGGTGCACGGTTCAATGCGAATTGCCGTTGTCTATCTGGCTGGTGTACTGGCAGGTTCGTTAGGCACAAGTGTAGTGGATTCTGCTGTGTATCTGGTGGGTGCCAGTGGCGGTGTTTACGCCCTACTTGCTGCACATTTGGCCAACATTTTACTTAACATTAGTCACATGCGTAGCGGAATCTCACAAATAATCTCAGTGTGCATCTTTGGTAAGTTTAACACCGAAATTTCTCGTATATCTATCCACAATCTTTTTCTCCTCAGTTGCCTGTGATTTGGGTTATGCACTTTATTGCAAGTATTCGCCAGTAGGAGTAGCGATGACTCGTTCTGCAGTGCCCACGGTCTCTTACATAGCCCATATGACTGGTTCACTCGCCGGCTTCACGGTAGGTCTTCTCGTCTTGAGAAGCTTCGATGGTCGACTGCACACACGACTGCTGCGGTGGCTAGCATTGGGGGTCTATTCGGCCTTCATTGCATTTGCAATTGCTTTCAATCTCATCAACACAATGACTGCGCAAATGTTCGCCGAACAAGAGGGTGAAGTCATCAAGCAGCATTTGCTCCACGACTTTGGAATATCATGAAGTGCTACTTGACTCGCACTTTCCATGACTTCAAAAGAAACGAAATGAAACTAAATAATGCATAGTATATCGCCAAAGACTGAGTTCTGTCAAGGATTTCTATAGAAGTCTTTGCACCTTATTAAGTATCTAATTGCATGCAATCTTCATTATAAGATGATGCCTTTTGATGGACTTTAAGCAAATTTCACAAAAAGACTACGATAAGCTGAGATTAAAATTAGTACGCTCTACTTATTCGTATTCCATGACGTTTTGAACTCTTTAATAAACTAGTCAAATCCATTAAAAATTATAAACGACATTTTCGAAATGAAGAAAAGTAAAACAAAAAGATACATTCGGGTGAGAAAGCATTAACTAACTATACTTTTATTACATAGAATACAAAAAAGAGATGCTCAACTTATGTTAAACTCAACAAATATTTCATGCCAAAATCAAATTATTAATCTCTGCGGCTTAAGATGGAATACCTAAAACCTACTACATAGTACTAGTAGTACTACTACTACCCTCTTAGGTGTAAATATGAATTTAAAATTAAACAAAAAATGAAATACAAAATGAATTGCTTTAGAATTATTTAGAATAAAAAATACTATTAAAGATATAATGAAAACATTAGTTTTATTAATGCCAATTAGAAATGGTGACTGAATTGCCGCATCCTCTCGTTATTCCTAGGGCAATCATTAACCTTAACCCCATATAAATAATTATCACTATACATAGTCCTTGTCCTAAAACCTTACATGGGACTCGAGTGAACCTTCATTGTAATTGACTTTTCCGTTCTTAATTAATGTGGAATTTTGATCTTTTATTGAACTCTCCATACTTTTGCCTAAGTTGTCACAGGAGAATAAGGCGGATGGTCTAATACATAATGGATTATTATGGTTGCAATCTTAATCAAATCCTTTCGCCTTACACACTACGAGTATACACAACAAGTTTGAGGGTCGCTTAACACCCTTATTACCACTGCAAATTTGGACATTTTTAAACCATCACAAATGTGAATTTCAAATATGTTTCAGTTTTTAAAGTCTCTTAAAAGATAAATTACATTATGTTTATAACCTCGAACTATGGGTAACATGATTTTAGCTAATTTTTTGAAATTGTAACTCTTGTTTGTTTGTTAGATGGTTTCAGGTTTTGTTATTTTTAATGTTATTCTCTGCCTTGCATGAAGATGCGACAAACACCAACCAAATATTTTGCGTGCATTTCATAATTTCAACTTTGGCATAAATCGTGTCGGCTCATTATCATCTCCTCCAGGCGTCGTGCGGTGTTGTAGAGAAAAACGAATATATGTTGCTACCCGGTTGGAAGCGTATAATTTATTGTTTTCCATATGCCAATGGAAAATGAATTTATTATGGAAATACATATTTTTTTGAGTTTTATCGTATCGCATAAACAGGCAATTAGTGTAGAGCGACCGACTTATTGGGTGTCATGGGGCGGAATGCACTTCAAATGAGGCAAATGTTTATGGTATTTTTTTTGCGTATTTTTATTTCGTTTTAGAATTGGCCTCATTAGGCTTTGCTGATGCGATTTTATTGAAACACAAAACGTTAGCCCAGGTTCACTTGCGGTCACTACATGAAGCATGCGTGTTGGCAAATGTTTACTATTATCTATCTAATGTGGCTGGTGCCGCATTCGGTTGTGGCTATTCTTGAAGCGTTTTGCAAATCAGTTTTGTAATTTAATAACTGAAAATGTGAATTTTGGTTTCGATATTTGGCCAGAGCCAACGTCAGTTATTTCAACAATGAGGGTAGATGTATGGATGGAACAATGGATGGATGGATGATGAAGACAACTTCAACAAAAACAGATGTCAACGTTATGAAGGTGCATTGCTGTTGTGTTTTGGTATATTGGCGAATACGAATTTGATGAGACATTGATGGTTGATGGTTCAATCCCTTGAATCCAGACGCCAATTTAGCAAACGAAATGCGATTTTTATACGCAAGTGGTTTCTCTTCATTTCGATATGCTTCACTCCACTCCACTCCACTCCACTTCACTTGACTTGACTTGACTTTATTTTGCTTAGTTGAATCGCTTAAATCCTCGTTAAATCATCACAAACGATTTGAAGTTTACAGACCAAGTGCACGACCGAAGATGCACAGAAGAAGACGTGAATTGTCCGAATCACGAAGCAAACGACGATCATCCAACGAATCAAAGATTCAATGAAAGAATGAATGAATGAAAACGAGACATTTGACAACGCGAACTTGCGACATTTAAAGTTGCTGCCTGAAATGGAGGGCAAGAACCGTGGACACATATTGAATCAACCGCCTTCGAAGCCAATTGTAGGCAAGAACGAAGACAAGTTGTCTGAAACATTTCGTTTCTTCGTCCGTTCCATTTTGGACTGGTCGCCAAGATGCTTCTCGCTCATTTCACTAATTTAATGAAGACCTTTGTCTGTAGGCACCAGACTAATGCTCCAGTGCGCCAAGCCAATGCCGATGGCGATGCCCAAGTCTCATTGCTGATACTGAGATTGATGATGTTGAGGCTGCGGTTGGGCCACGAAATATTGAACTCAGCGAGTAAACGAAGACATACACGACCACATACGACACATTCAGAGAGGGTCCTGCTGGATGATTGTCGTCTCTCTGTCCATCGATCTTGTATGTCTGTCTGCTGATCTACGTCCTTACCGCTTATTGCTACCACATTCTTGAACCCATTAATCTGTCTCCAAGTCGCGAGCGAGAAGATTCAAGTCTTTTGCTTGCATCAATAATTTGTGTTCGTCGTCGTCGTCGTTGTCGTCGTCGTCATTGAAAATACTCGTAATTGACCAAGTTTGTCTGTTTGTGTATCTCAAGTTGAGTGAGGATTCAACTGAATTGATCTGACTACCTTCGTTGTGGCCATTTAATTTACTTGCAGCAACAACAACAACAATTGATGAGGCAGCTGCTACCAATAACGACAACCAACAACATTATTCAGTAACAATGAATTCAAAATTCCCTCTCGTAATTGAAATAATTTTAAGTGAAAAACTGTTTAAAAAAAACCATTACAAAAAATTTACATTCGCGAGTTTGGTAAAGTTGAACAAAAAATCAAAATATGTATACAGAAATCGCCACTCGATGTATGTAGACTTAATCCTGGTATTAATGCAAATTGCAGCATCACAAAGAGCCGTCCGGGACCCCTTCCTCAACAACTTTGCCATATTATCACCACCATTCGAAGCATCACCGATGATTGTCGCTGTTGCACAAAAAAGTCGTATGCCGCATGCTGCTGCCATGACCCATAATTTGCTTAATTCAGTGGTCCGCGTCTTTATTGTTGTCTTCATTGGGCATTTTTGGACCTTCATTCCGTTGCAGCACTTCATTGTCTCTTCTTCAGGTGGCGCGTTTATTGTTGCTCAGCACGCGGCTGCCACTCGTCGTCGGTCGTCGTTGCCTTCGACATCAACATCGACATCAGCTTCATCGTAATCATCATCAACGCCATCGACTTCCACAAAAAAAAAATAAGAATCGTCGTCTTCGGACTTACCAAAATCTTAAATACTCTTCAGTAAACTGGTATTTGTGTATGAGAAACCTTTGAATTGAATTGAATTGAATTGAATTGAATAATTAAAATTGATATGGATAAGTTATTTATTCTATGTACTATTAACTCCTTCAGTAATTTATAAGTTAAAAATGTAAAAAAAAACTATAGTTTTCAATAATCAAATTACGATGGCTGTGTTTTCCAGTTGTCGATTGGATCACAGCGGCTCTTATGATGTAAAAGAAGAATTTCATTTCTTCTTAAACTTTCAGATGAATAAATTTTTTATAATAGAATACTGAACATATAGATATTGTTAATTTAAAAATAGCTCCGGCATCCTGAAAATTTAGCCAAATACATACCTATAGATTATATAGAGTGACTGACTATCCATGACTACCTGCAAGATTCCTGAAATACAGTCAGTTAACATAATCATAATTTCACTATTGTCTTACACTTTAAATTGACATTTGTGATGACTTATTTGATGGTTTTTTTTTTTCTCACAATGCTGATCATGTCAACATTTATCTTATATATTCTATGAGTTACCAACATCAGGCTAAAGTCATAATATATTGCACATTAATCTGAAGTGTAAAGCCACTAATTCAAGGGTGGCGAGGGGCGCGGCACTTGCTACGTCAAAATTATTACACATTCTTTGACTGCTGCCATTGATGATGATAACGATGATGATGAGATGATCTCCTTGTTCCAGCTGCTGCTGCTGCTGCTGCCGTTCCTTCTGATGGAGCTTCCAGTTGGACTACTGCTGTGCTCTCTACAATTTCAAATGCCTTGAGGCAACAATTTCGTAAAACTTTTTTGCTGCACTTTTCGCTTTTTGATGGCAATTTTGTAGTTTCGGTTTTTTGTGTTGTTAATGTCGCTGAACTTTGTTTTACAAAAAAAAAAAAAAAAAAAAAAGTTTGAATATTTTCTATTGAAATTTATAAAATTTGATCACAAAAATTGAATTGAATTGCAATGCAAAACTGTCTGTAAAGAAAATTCAGTTTCTGTATCATCAATTGTTGTGTTGGAAGTAACCTATTTTCCATGATATCAAAGCGAAATAATCGCCTTTGGTGCTTTAGTTATTTTGATAACGAAATACCAAAAAAATCTTGAGAGAGTGAAAGGAAATCAATTGAGATTAACATTGTTTTTCATCTCAATTTAATCCAAGCAAAATAAGTTAAAAGGGAATATTCAGATGGGCTATGGAATGAGAATCTAATTCAATCATATTTAATCAAAGATCTTTACATATAAAAATCAATATCACAATTTCCTCTAACGATTTCTGTGCTATGATATAATTAAAGTATAAGAAATAAACGGGCAGATAAACACTCTTTTATCTTATCATCATTATATCTTCACATTTAAGGTGCCCCATTTGGTTACAATGTTTAAAGATCAAGAGATCAATTTTAGATAAATTAAAAATTATTATAATTGACTCACCGCCACAAAATCGAGTTTAAAAAACACGTGCTAACAATGTCGAAAATCCTTAATCCCGTTTATAAATATTATTTATAGGTATTTGATGAGGCTTTCGTATATCATCGACCGACCAAACGACAGACTTTTTTTTGGTAATTGGATTCATCACAATTGCCCTTGAAAGCTCATAAATCTTTAAAGTTTGAAAATGCAAATTTTGAATGCGTTCATTGCTGCTTCTTCGATGATGTTTATGTTGTTAGTGGTAGTGTTTTTGTTGTTGTTGTTGTTGCTGTATGGCTAATGCAAATCGGCAAGTTATCAAAGTAACAGAAGCATCATCAACACCAGAAACACCAACAATAACAGCAATAACAACAACAACTATGATGACAACATAAACGATGTCATGAACAACACCTCGAGAAAATGTATTGCGAGCTCAATTAAAGCGAAATAAGGAGCGTTTCGGACGCTCGTGTAGAAGGCGAAGGGGTTTATAGTCGGGGTAGGTTGGGTACGGGCGATATGATAATAAGAATATGAACAAGCAAAAGAAAATTGTATTTTACAGCAACCAATAACAAGCAGCAGCATACGAGATTATGAATGTTGCAATTAAGACAAAGTTTTACCTTTTCTACCAAACTCACTTCTTTCAACCAAAAAATCAACAACGCAGTTTAACCGTGAATTTTGATTTTAGCGCACAGTTCGAACCAAAAAGGATGTTGGAACATGACGCAACATTGCTGAATATCACGAACATAAGATCACACGCGAAACTACATACTCGTACAACAACATTCAAAGGCAGCAACATAAACAACACCAGAAACAACAGCAACAACAACAGCATAATAACATGTCGTTGTTATTATTGGTTATGTTATTGTTGTCGTTGCTCAGTAATGAAATGATACGTAACAAAGGATAATCCACCTTTGTGCCACAACACACACACACACACACATACACACACACACCTTTGGAGGAGGGAGTGTCATCCATTGTTGTTGTTGCAGTTGATGTTGCGATTGTTATTGCAAAACTGCGTTACGTCGCAACCAACAATAACAACTACAAATGTGATTCATCGAATCGGAGGAATTAATGAAAAAATACAATACCACAAATTGGCAAAAGTCATGTAGGGAAGATGCTAAAACTTGACCTGATTGAAGAGCTTTTACAATAGAACAGAATCCTTCCGTTTTTACCCCTCATAACAATTGCCAATAAAATAACATAAAAAATCCAATTCAAATTCAAAGTTCTACTTTTCATATCTAAATACAATATTGTGCAATTTATGCTAGATGTATTTATACTCTAGTTTGATGTTTGTAACACATGCAGCTGCAGTTGGGACCCGAGACAATCAACCCAAGTGGTTTAGTTTTTGAAATTATGAAATGAAATTTCGCAAATCAAATGTTTCAGTTGTCTCTGAGTGACCATTAGATGTAATAGCCACTATCAATCACAAACAAAGTCAAGATATGCGAACCTTGGGTAAGTTAATGGTCCATGGTAAGTTAAAAATACAAACTACATAGTAATCTTCGAGGTCTTTGGATACTGTTAATAAAAATGGAATCGGAAGATGCAGTACCCAATAATATTGTCATAGTCTATGATTCAATTTTTAGTGAATACACTCCAACTACCCGTTAAATCTGCCATTGATATTACTTAATTTTTTGTTCGGATTGTTTTTTTAACTATACATACTTGTATTATAAAACAAATGCACCCGGCCGCATCTGTTTTTTTAAAAGCGATAAACTCAAAAAGTACCGAATGTATTTTCATATGGTTTTGACCAATAGACGGAGTGATTCATGAAAAAGGTTATAGGTTTCATATAAATAATATCGTAGACAGCAGAATGCAGTAAGCGGGCCGAAAAACCTACATCCAAAATCACCGAAAATTCTGTAATGACCACAGTCCTTAAAATTTTAAATATAAAATAAAAATAACCCTACACGAGTTATTACTTCTATACATTTCTTACATTGATACACATTTACATTTCAAAATATGAAAATGGAAGATTGTTCATAAAAGATTGGATTATTGTCTTACAAAACTACACAATTCAGTAATTTTAATTAAAGTTTTTATATTAATTGTATGCAGCGACTATATCAAAAACCTATAGTATCTAAATTTCAGTTCGATAGAACAAAAAACAAAAAAGTTTTTCTAATAAGAACCTAAATTTTAATGGGGTTTGTGTGGGAGGTACCATCCCTAGTAGTCCGATCTAACTGAAATTTCGACAATATAAGTTTCTGATATATAGCTACAAGCCGTCCAAATTTCAAGATCGTGGAAATACTGGATCGGATAGCTGACATAAAAGCCAAAACGTTTCTTGTATGGGGACCCCTTAAGTTTTAGTATTTGTTGCTGATGCCTGGATAGAACTATCCATTCTGTGAAAATTTTAACTCTCTAGCTATTGCGGTTTATAAAATATGACCCGAGGACGGACGGACGGACAACGAAGTCTCTGCAATAGGGTTTCTTTTGGTACCCTTTGGGTCCGGAACCCTAAAAAAGAATACCATATACAAAATTTAATCGTAGAACTTCAGAAACTGCAAACAAGTACACTGAAACTATTCGTTAACCATGACCATGTGGAGTCCCCGATATCTGATTCTATGTATTACAGAAACATGACTAAAATGTTAATACACATACACTTCATATACTCGTCTAAGTATAAAATATTTAAGTTATTGCCATGTGTATGTTCTTATAAACTAAAGCAATACGTTTAAAATTTTTTCTTAATTTTTTGTTGACCATTTTTTGACTGCAAATGGAGTTTCCATCAACACTTTTTGGTTAAATATCGGGAGATATCGAGATGGATTTATTATTGTTGATATTTTGTTGCTTCTTTCCATTTACACAACTCACTTTCCAAAGATCAAAACAAATCAATGAAGTTGAGCTATTTCAATTCAATATGGAAACTTCAGTACAACAAAAAAAAAATGTATTGAGCTATAAATTAAATCCATAAGGCGGTGCAGGCGGCTGGCAAAGCCAATGGCAACAAAATTGAATGAAATAAACTTTGTGTGTAAAGAAAAAAAATAACAAAAAAAAAAAAAAACCAAAGAGAATTAAGTTCGACAGAAGAAACACCATAAACAACAACAGCAACAAATATAGCAGCAATATTAAGGGAAAGCACTTTGAAAATTTATATGCAACAAACAATAATTCAATGAATGATGAGCAGCAGATGCAGCTGATGCAGCAGCAGCAGCGCAGAAATAAGCATCATCTATGGCTACAGCAGATGCAAAATAAGAATGAAATGCTTCCACTGATGGATACCAGTAAGAAGAATGAAGAGGAAGAGGAGGGAAACGGCACAAAATCCTCTTGTTGCATGCGTTACAAATGCAGCGTGCAACGCATCAACAGCAGCAGACTCCATGGAGCATAGTCAGCCAGGCAGCCTGCCACAATCATGCATGCCTCGCTCGTGCTGTTTTCTGTTCATGCGGTTTTCTGTGATGCATTTCTTTCCTCCTTTCTTCCTACTCTCCTCTCCTCTCCTCTCTTCTCCTCTTTTCTTTCTTCTTATTGTTGTTATTATTTTTATACCTTTCCCACTAGTGTGAACAAGTATTAGAACTTTTACTTGATGCTTGTAACGCTGCAGGGATCCCATAAAATCCACCTATAAATGGACGATGAGAATTGACTACTTGACCGTGATCTGTCTATCTATCCGTCCGCTGAGTTAGCAAGCTGGTACGTGGGACATATACATTTCATTGTTATCCGGTTATAATCAAAGTTCTCTGATTACTGGGAGAGGTAGCCGTCATTTTAAATTTTATTAAATGCGTGAAAGGTATAAAAGCTTCGGTGAACCGATATTTTTGTTCTATCTTGTATCTTGTTTGTTGTTGTTGCTATTGTTTATGCTGTTGAAAGCGAAGCTGAGCAAATGTTATGAATTTATTGAAAATTGAACGCTTTCGCGGTTCTCGGTTGATGCTGCGGCAGTGTTCTGCACCCCGTTGGTTTCGACCCGACCGACTATGTTGCTCTCGATACATTTCGGACTCTGCGGAGGATCTTAATTTTTGAAATAAACTTACAAAGTTGTTGGTGTTGTTTTGTTGTTGTATGCGTTGATATTTACACACTAACAACAACAATAAACAACTTGGCTCTTGTTTTGTTTTTATTAGTGCATTTTTTCTCCTTTTTCTCATTTCATTTACTCAAATTTTTGCGGCTTTTTGAAGAAGTTATTTTTTCATATTTTTTTTTTCAAATTCTCATTTTTTTTTTTTGGTTTTTGTTTATAAAACGCGTGCGGCCAATAACAACAACAACAACAACAATACTAATAACAACAATATGAATGTCTAAATATGAACTCATTTTAATTGGCATATTGACTTCATCATCTGCTCCTCATAACTGAGTGAATGAATTGAATTGAATATGATGCATTGAGATCTTTGCACAACAAATACCTTAAACGATGCAAGTTCTTTTTTTATAGACTTAGTTAAAAACCGCGACGCAAGTTTTATTAACTTCTACTAGTTGAAGCATAAAACAAGTTCTTTGTTTCCTTGTGGCGCCATGCGTATTACAGCCCAAACTAGTTTTGCTTGAGTCGCCCTAGAAATATTCAAGTTCCTTCCTTTGGTTGCCTTTAACTCGTGAGCAAATCCACCCACCCACGCATTTTCCCAGGATGCGACTGGTCTACGAGTAAACATGCACATGCATATGATCGATCGACACTTGTATTACTTTGTGGGCTAATCTTGAGGTACATAGACATACGCTTATTGTTCAATGGAATTTAGAATTGTTCCTTTATTTTTCCAATTTCTGAGTCTTTTTTCTATTAAAAGAAATTACATTAGAACACTGATCGTCGCATTCCCTAGAAACAGATAATCCAAAAATGTCAATTCTAGATACTTTTTATATTATGTATCCGTGTGTGTTTTTGTGAATTATGAGTATAAATCTTATATAAGTAAAGTGTGGCTGATTTTCGTCATTTGCAGAAACATCAAAGTAAAAATGATTTTTTCCAATTTTTTTTTTTTTTATTTTTTTTTATTTTAATTTGCAACAAAATTAATTTATTTATGTTGCTTTTTATTTTATTATTATGTGTTTTCATTTTAAATTTAAGAAGTCTTTAATTTTGCTTTTAAAAAAACAAATTGTAGCCGCCCACATGGGAAAAAAAGTCGCCTAGAGACAAAAGCGTCCAAACGATGATAAAAAAAATTGCGAAAATTTAAAGCAAATTCTTTTCAGCATATACAAACTTTGTATACCCTTCTAAGATTGGAATACTACTAAAGATCCCTGATTATTCGCATAGAATAATGCTTTATTTCAGCTGCCTATCTGAAAAGCTGAGAGACTTGTGGACTTCCACTGAAGGCTCCCTTCATTCAATGTATTGCAACTGGACACCAAAGTACAATAATATTGGACTAACAGTGAAAGTAAAATGTTGTTCATATTATTATTGGATTGGATTTGTAAATATGTTACAAGTCTTTTTGCAAAGTCCATAAGCCAAAAACTTTATTAATAAACATAAAATAAAATTACAACAAATAAACGTTTAACGACAACAACAATAAATCCACACATACTCGTATATACAATACAAATAAATATACATATAGAAAAACATTCAATAAACAGCGACTGGCAGCAACAAATTAAAAACTTTTCAAATAAAATTTATAAATAAACGAATAAATTAATTAATTTGTCGCTTTTGAAAAGATATTGTTGTGTTTATGGCGTCTTTAATTACCGCGACGATGCGGAAAAATAGAAGAAAAAAAAAAATTAAAATTGAATTATGAAAAATATGTAAAAATGAAATCAAAATCGAAATAAAAGCATTCACTCGTTCCTGACTAACAACTGGCTGCATTAAAGTTATCACCCCCACTTCCAATGATCGATGATGCTTCGGCTGCTGCTTAATATCTCAGATGGGCAAAGACTAGACCCATGGCGATACTAAATTTGACGCTACCGTTAATGGTGACGGCGGCTGTGGCGATGGTGATAGCGATGGCGATGGAGATGAGCCAACGAACCGAACACTCAAGCACACACACACACACACACCGAGGAGCAGGTCGCTAGCCCATGGCTCGCTTGTCATATTATGAATGTCGCGTCTTTATGGATGTTTGAGTTGTTAAATTTAGCAAAACGAGCCAACAATCATGATCACACCTAACGTCACACTACTTATACCGTTCTGTATTGTTCTACACCATAACACAAAACACTCTACATGTATGTATTATTCTGGCAAGCAAACAGATACATATGTATGTACACATGTATTTACATATGTACCTACGTACGTACGTAAGTAGTAATACCTATTGTATATTGTACATATCGTAGAGAGATATAGAACACTCATCAAGTAATAGACCCAAAGACGGCAACGACGCTAACGACGCCTGCCAGACGAACAACTTGACGATTTGTTGAGACGTCTGTTTCTTTCCGATCCTATCCCATGTGTGTGTGTGTATGTGTGTGTGTCTGTCCGTTTGTCTGTTTTTCTATCTAAAAATCATACGATTCTTGTTGTTGTATAAAAATAAATCTCAATTCAAATGATGCCGACCTCTATTTATAGTTTCGATCGCATTTGAATATACGAGTAGTATTTTTGGCATCCGGTGACAAATTGCCGAAAATGTTTGCCGGATTTTGGTGAGAAAGCAACGATTTGCCTGCATCAAGCTCATTGGCATAAGCGATGATCAGTTATTGGCGCCCATCAATAACTGTCAATCAGAATGTGCCTACTCTACCTCTAAACTAGCACTAACTCACACTCACTTATTTACAACGTTCGGCCTACACTCGGATTCGGATCAATCAGTCAGTTAGTCAGTCAGTTAGACAGTTTCATTCAGATTTCCATTAAGCTCAATACTTCAACTCATAACACAACTGCCACTGAATGTTACCAAATCTGGTTGAAAATTGGCTGCCACTTTCGCACTGGTTAATCGCTAAATTTCCATTCCAGATTATTGATTCAGGTTTGTTCAAGAAATCATAATTTATTTTCGTAACAAAAACACAAACGAACACTTTGCCAAATTTGTCGCTAAATTTATGCAAATTGTTTATTAGATTCTTTGACTTTACTTTGGCTTCAGCTTCACGATGATCAATCCAGAAGAATGAGAACGTGTCAAAAGTGGTGAATTGAATTGAGTTATGCATAATTTTTTTATAGATCGTGTATACTGCTGTGTTCTCACCTTGTGTCGACATATATGGTGACAAGTCTTGCCTACGAATGAGTGTCTTTGTATGTAGTTACTTTAAGACTCACCGAGACAACTGACACAAGTCAGACTATGAAGTCAAGGTCTCCTGCCTACAGTCAATTCAGCTTTCCATCCGTCCAACCAACCATCTATGCGTCCATTCATTCATTCATTCATACATCTTGCCAGCCATTTGATTATAAGTATTATACATAGTAGCATAATTAACATGCGCCAAAGGTGCTATCCAAATCTCGTGGGCGTCATTGGTCGCAACAGAATAAAACATTTCGAAATTGTAGCCAAAAATTCACACACGAATCTTTTAGACTTGTTTTCAAATTTGTTTTCATATCTACAAACATATAAGTAGATACTTTACATATGTAGACAGACGATAGATGCTTCAATGTTTCTAAAGAACCACAACAACAACAACAACAAAAAAAAAAAATAATAATATGTAGTTTGTTTTTGTTTTACTTTTACGATTTACTCTCGTGGGGGCCCCGAAATGCCAAGTGCGGCTCTGTTTGTACACGGAGTGTGAACATTTTATGATTTGTTTTTCAGTTTTTCTGCATTTTATGTTGCATGAATTGCACTCATTCGTTTGTTTTACGATTTGTTTGCTCTGCGTTTTTCTTTACTCCGCACATGAGAAAACATAGACGGAGAGAGAGAGAGAGAGAGAGAGAGATATGTAGGAGATGTAAGTCCATCAATTCCAAAAATTACTTGATTTGTTTTAGAAACTCTTATTACTACAACAAATCATAAAAACATTTCCAACTCTTAGAGTGCAGATCTTAAAACAGAAAATAAAAGATACTATGTGTATTCACATTAAAGAGGAGCATTAAATTGGTGGTAAGATCTTGTAACACATACTATTCCATTCTATTCTATTCTATTCTATTCTATATGAGAATGATTAGTTTATGGAAAATAAATTTACTCAACCAAAACCAACAATTGTTTGTTTACTTTGGAAGAGTATCAATGCATCAATGCATGAATATTTAACATTTGAATTAAATCTAGAAAAAACATTTAATCCAAACAGATTTGATACAAATTAGAATGGAAAGGAATTTTTTCTTTAAAACAAACAATCAATTCGGTCTACTGAAGCTTACCCCCATTTTTAATTTGCATATTTCTTGTATGCATTTTAAATCAGTTTAAGAAGTTCTAATATTCTTAATCTTACTAACAAAGAAAGGTTTGTATGTCATATAATTCGAGTGTCTCAATTCATGAATATGTTGTGTAAATTATCAAGAGAAAAGCTTATTTTGATTGAAATAAATAGGGGATCAACTCTTCCAGTTCATAGACATGTTATCTGTTGACAACATTAGAACACTTCAGTATCAAATTCCAGTTTAATGTTTCATTCAAGTCGACGGATAAATGAATGATTTTCCTATCATTTCTGTATATAATTCATAGAGTCTTCAAAGTATTGAAATCATAAAAATGTATGTATCTGTAGGAAAATACACTCAATCTAAAACTCATACGATTACTCTTTCTTTATGTCTGAAAAGTTATGGAAACTTTATCTGGAACTAACTTCACGTGTCTCTTAATTAATAAATACTTTTGTGCTACTGACACAGAAAATTGTAAAGGTACGTGAGTGCGTTTTTACTGCCACTAAAATGGAGAGTACAAATTTTACCATCGTCATCAACATCAACATCATCATCATCATCATCATCATCATCATCATCATCATCATCATCATCATCATCATCATCATTGGTGATGCCCAACAATAAAGTGACCGAATTGAAACTAAATGAGACAAAATTCGAGAAATGAAGAAATAAAATAAATGTCAAACTTTTGAAGGTTTGCCGGTTTGAACCGACAACCTTAACTCTAACTTATGATACTCATTTACCATATACATACTCGCAACGAATAAGTGGAATTGGAAATATATATACCTTCATACTATAAGTAAGAAAGCATGAGACATGAAAAGGTAAGCTTAAAGTGCGAAGCCAAGTAATAAAATTGACGCGTTGTCCGTGTCTTGTGCAGCGGAACCAAATCAAGCGGTTTGAGCGACAACTTGATTTAGTCAAGCTTTGGTCATAATCGCCGCCGTTTCTACTACATTTCTGGTTCATGAAAAATTAAACATAGAAACGGAAACACGCCGTTTATTGACATTTCTAAACGATTTTCCATTCTATTCATTCTTTATATCTTTGGTTTTGTCATTTGATTGTTGTTTCGATGTGACAGCTAAATTAGTTTGTGTTGGTCCCCGCATCGTGACCTCTTCAAAGCAAAGTTTGGTCAAGCTGCCTTTTTTGGTAACTAGCGCTAACCACAATTTTCTCACCATAAAAATATGAAAAAGACACACACACACACAAAAAAAAAGAAAAGAAGAACAGAAAGGTGTCAGTTTGGACTTAAATACGATGCGGGCTTTTCAAGAAACCTTTGACTCAATAACGGCAATTGGCCCTAGACAACAAGCAAGAACTAAGTTGAATTCAACGCGACAAATATGATGTCTGGGTGGGCACTTGCCTTGAGCAGTTATATGTCTCCATCACCCGAAATAGAGTTATAAAATTATGACAATAAAACTGTTGATGCTAATGACGATGCAACAGCAACAGCAGTACATAATGTCCACAGTGATTATTTTGATCATCATGATGATGTTCTTAACTAAAACAAATGTCGGTGGCTTATGTGTCAAACATGTACGCGTATCTATACATAAAATTCTATGTTAGAACGTGTTTTCTTATTGTTGTTACAATACTATTTTTGTCACTTTTAAGAGAGAATATAAAAAGAAATAAACTTTCAAAGCATAAAATTTATGTCGAAATAAAACCTGACACCGCCAACTTGGACACACAATGGTTCAAGTGTTTCTTCTACATGCGTATTTTGTATTGTCCGACATCAGAGCGCTACAAGTCCAAGTTGTAAATGCCACAAAAATCTATGCAACATCAAAAAGACGCCAAATACATATTTTACTTCCACAAAGTAAGAAAATATGATTTCAAATGAAGTTGTTTGTTCTTTTCATAGAGGAAAAATGAATAATTTTAGTCAATAAATGAACAGACAAATGGGAAAAACCACAGACGGCAGCCTCACTCACAACCTACAATACAAATTAATGTATTAGTATATCACAAAGATTTGTCTATTTTGCTTGTATTTTGTGGTTTTCTGGTTTAAGAAGATTAAATTGTTAATTCCATATTTGCTTTATTAAGCATGTAATCCAAAACAAAATAAATATCATGTTTTACTATGTAGATGAATTTCTATTTTGGGAAATGTGTGAGGAGCTTATCATATCAATTCTTTTTTTCTTTCTAAAACATTTCCGGAAAATTCAGAGTCATTTGCAATAAAACTAAAAAACTCTAAAAAAAAAAAAACTCTAAAAAATCGTGCTAAAAATAAACTTTACACTTCACTAAAGACTTCTCCCCAAATTTGATCACGCCGAACTCACCGGAAAAACTATGTATGAACTCGAGTGTGTCAGTGATACTATCAGACAACTAAATTTTCGTTTCTTTCTTTTCGCTTGGTGTATCTTATACACAATCTCATCTCATCTCATCATCATTAGCATCATCGATAAGAAAATTAATGAATGATCATTAATCTCTTGTTGATAATTTAAACATTTTCATTAATAGTGTTTTCTTTCTTACATTCAAATAAATTTAGTAATTTTATTTCATTTCCTTTTTGTTATAATTAAGTGAGTAATTAAATCAATCCTTATTATTACTCATATAAGCATTCGATTGTTTGTTCGAGAAGTTATAGAAAACTTTTATACTGTGAAGAAATTTTGTCTTTTCATTTATTTTTACCACATATCATACAATAAGAATAATAATATCGCCTTCTTCTTCTGATATTTGTAACGACGCATGGTAAGAAATGAACAAAGTGATGAGGAGAACTTAGAATGTATTGGCTAACAATCATTTCTCGCCGGTTTTGAGCTATTTATTTGCAATGTGGTACAGATAAGTTATATTATTGTTATATCCAAGCAATTACTGGAAGAAATAGACCCATTAATAGAACTATAATAACCTTGATTTGTAAACCGATCCGGCTAATATGTATGTATATCTCATAGTTTAATGCAGATCAGAAAAGTTTGGCTTGCCTCAGAATTATACTTCTTTTTTCGACAAGTCATTTCTTTATACATATCTGTAGTTGACGTGTGATGTATTAAAGTTTCGGTGAAACAACGTTAACATTATGTATAATTAATTCTTTTGGCTTCAAAAAATATATTTTAGCATTTTCATTGAAAGAGTAAAAAATCAGTTGATCTTATCATCATCCTTGTTCTTAATTTTAGACATAAAACTTAAGTTTTCTCTTAATCCAAATCACTTTGGGCGAAACTTTCAAATTAAATTAAGACTTCTTATGTAACTTTAGACTATGTAAGATGATGTAATGAACTCACAGACCAATATCTTGTCTACGTAAACTTCAACTCAAACTCTGAGAAGTCCTTTACTTTACCAGAACTTCAAAAAAAAAAAACAAAAAACTAGAAAGAAGGTTATCTTCGACTATGCCGAAGATGAAATACTCTTCACGGGAAGCTGTGAATGTTTCACTGCTGTATTCAAATGGAAGGTTTGTGTGGGAGGTACCCCCGCTAGTGGTCCGATTCGGGTGGATGATGGTAAAAAAAACAAGATTCGTGCAAAATTTATGCTCTCTAGTTCAAAAACTGAGGGACGAATTTGCATACATACAGACGGACAGACGGACAGATGGACAGATGGACATAGCTTAATTAATTCGTCGAATCGAGCTGATCAAGAATATATATACTTTATGTGGTTTTTTTTATTGTCTCTTTCTGCATGTTACAAACTTCATGACAAACTTATAATACTATTCACTTCCGTGAAGAGTATAAAAAAGATCACTACAACAACTGACAGACACTTTATGAGCCACTTTCTTTTCAAACATAAACTGTGAACCTGTCTGAGCTGTCGGCGAAAGCAACTAAATAACACCGACAACAACACAATACAAAAACAACAAAAATGGATAAAATTGTAACAAAAATTGAAAAACTTTTCCTATAGACTTGTTTCTTTATGATGATGACGACGACTATTTGGGACTACACCAAGCTACACCACCTTTCTTCCTTTGGAACTCTGGTGAGAAGGCAAGAAGTTATTTTCATTTACCCACAGTTGACTTAAAGTTTTTAGCTGTGGTGCAAAATATATTGGTATCTTGCAAAACGAACAGGATGCTAAGAAGTTTATTTTAAGTAACTGGCGTAACAAATCTACATGGATTTGCCTCAATTCACTAGAATTTAAATGGTATCAGCAAAGATTCTACATGTTTTCTAATTTAATACCAACTAAAGAAACTCATTAATCCCGCTTTAGATTGTAGATAGACACTAAAGATGTCTTTCAGTAAGTATAATAAGTATATTTATTCAAGTTGATATTACAAAATATGTATATTTATATACAATTTCAGTCGGATGATGTGCTATGGTTTCAATTGTTTAATTACTTGACACAATTTTGCGGTTTCCTTTTGCTATAATCAGGTGCAATCGACATAAAAGTCTGCGGATTCCAATCTTACATCTCTCTCTATACCATATGCATTTTGCGGTTTGGTAATTTTGTTAAAGATACCCGCACTATACGAAAATGTTTGCTTACTTGTCGGAGTCCACCAAAGCGGAAACAAAGTGCCAACCGCACATTGAAGCTCGTTCAACAACAAACAGACAATGTTCGATTCAACACAGTGTTGTAAAATGAAGGCAAATGTGGACCACCAAGACATACAGTTTATGAAGTACACCTATGTATGTAAAAGAATAGAAAACGCTCTAAGCAAACAAACCGATACACAGACCGACAAAGATTTTCAGTGGAGCATATTAAATTATTGTAGTTGCAATCTACGGAGCAACTCCCCACTCATTTTATTTATCAGTAAATCCAAAACCACAATAGGTAGACCAGTTTCAGGGAACTTGTCGGCGAGTTCAAGTTTGAGTTGAGAAATGCAATTATTGTTTTACAAATATCACATTCCAGAAATGTAAACAACGAAATAGTTTAATTGTGAATCGCATGCCAAATGGAGCACCATGTTTTACAATAAATACTAGTAAACCGAAAATGAAGAGGAATGCGAAAAAAATATTAAATGTGAAATGGTTTTTTAAATGGCGAAATTCATAAACAAATTAAATGTCGCCGATTGTGAAGTGTAATGTGTTTATTCCCCTAAGCTTTGCTGTTCTCTGCTGTATACCCACGCAATTGTAAAATGGCGGCAATTACAGTTATCGTGCGCCATTTTCAAACTAAACCGCCGAACATTAACCAAGCATTGAAACCATACTAGGGCCAAACCAGGAAAGCCAAAACATACCAAACCAAACCAAATACCAACCCAAAAGTTAAATGGTACAATTTTATTTCAATGTTTTACTCATCGACCCTCTCCCTCCACCTTTATTATACACAATATTGTTTAATAGTTACATGGTTGTAACTACTATGAGAAAGTTAATTGCATTTTACAACAAATTTATTCTGTATAAATTGAGTAAAAAAGGTTGTAATCAAATTTACCAATGTTCGATCAACTACTGTGTAATAGAATAATGAATGAAAAGGGAACAATTCTTTTATTCATATCAACTAAAATCCAAATTAAATTCCCGTTCATACAACCAAAAACAGAATATAATTATTGCCATAATTTTGTTGGGCATAAAACTTTCAGGACAGGAAGTGGTGTCCTATGCTTGGCAATAACTAACAACATAAACTAAATTCCTTTTAAATATTCCATCATTTCAAATTCGGTTTTTGCCAAGCAACGACTTTTCCAATTAGCTTCATTATTTACTAATATAAATCACAAAGCTATGCAATAAATAGATTCTACAAAAGTACTCAATCGGAAGTTTCAGAACAATTTTGCAAGTTTTTATTCATTATTCATTTGCTCCCGTTTTAACTTTGTTATGCTTTAAGGAAAAAGAAAGAACAAAAACGAAATAATAATAGAAATAGAAATAGAAATAAACAATGACACTCAAGATTCTATCATCGAATCCAAGTATGATTGAGAATTGTGTTGTAGTATTCATTTGGAAGTAAATCCTTAAACAAGCTAGCAGAATTCAAAGCCCTACATACTCGTACTTACCTCTTATTGCATACAGTTAAAAAGAATGTACGAAAGTACGAAATGAAAGTGCTTGCCCATACATAAGTATGTATACGCGAACTTCAGTTCCACAGATCGTTAAATACCTTTTACTTATTAGGAATATAAAAAAAAGAAATAATGAGAATCGACCAAGTGCGAGTCAGCCTCGTTCACGGAGGGTTCCATACCATATTTTGGTTGGTATGGGAGGTACCACCCTATTTGGCTGTATTGGCTAATTCCAACAAATGTACCGCTCCTATATCAAAACCTTATAGTGTCTAATCTTATTGGTGGGTTTGTATGGGAGATACCCTCCCTAGTGGTCATATTAAACTGAAATTTCGACACTACAAGTTTCTAACCCACTTCCACCAACCAAGCAAGCAATTTTAAGATCATAAAAAAAAAAATTTTTTAAATTTAAATTTGAAAATATTTTAGTTTTTGTATTTGTTTGCCGTTCTCCAGAACTATACATTCTGGGAAATATGAGCCGAGGACGGTCGCGGGGGACAAAGAAGTCTTAGAAAGAGGGTTTCGTTTGGTACGTTTTGGATTCGGAACCATAAAAAACTGTAACTATAATAATGAAAACTGGAATATAGGATTTATAATAAATTTAAATGTATTAAACGAGCTGAAGGCCTTTGTCGCGTTTGCTCGTAGTATATCTAAGTTATAATTTATAATTATAATCTTAGTTTTATAATAAATAAATAAATAAATGTATTAAAGACCGAACTTTGAAATAGAGATTGAGGATCGACTTAAATCTTAAATTGTATTTCGAGAATTCACCACTTATCGGAATTAATTTTTGAATAATGTTGTAATACAACTGTAAAGAAAATATGTCAATATGTATGAGAATATTCTTGGATATTTTCAACGACATAACATAATAAAAGACATCCCGACAGATTAAGATTTATAGCACCACACAATGCTAATAATTTCAAAACAGGTATCCCCGATACATCTCTCCTTAAATACGTTACAAATTTCTTGACAAAGTGATATATAATCATTCATTCATGACGTGGGTGATATGCACTTGAAACAAGTATAAAAAACAATACAAAAATGTATTGTTTGTGTTACTTTTTTGTTTGTTTTTTATATTCGTAATACATAGATACGTTAAAGTAGAACTCGCTGTTCACATGTACATCCATGGACTATAAACTGAACCAAACTGCAAATCAAGCGAAAATTTTACTCCTCAAGTCACGTCGGTGTCTGTCGTAGTATCGTAAAATACTTATGAACATGTGATTCACATTGGGATAAGCTTTACACATCAATTCATATCCTTTGGATGAACATCATGAAATTGGATTTGAAGTGAATGAATGAGTGAGTGAGTTTTATTGGAAATCGAACGGACACACAACACAACATAGAAATCCAGTTTAATGGAAATCTGAGTTTTTAGTTTCATTTTTTCTAAGGAAGCACAATTCATACTTTCAACTAAGGCAATTGTCCTTCTTATGTGTCCTTGTGTCCATGTGTTGTTTGTGCTTATATTTTTGTTTTTGATATCGATAAATGTATTATTCACAGTTCTCTCATTATGTTTTCCCTCTGTTTGTCCATAATTTTTCAACATTATTTCGCATATTTGCATCGTTTCCGTTTCGTTGCATTCCTTCTGATTCTGTTCTATTCTCTTCTTGCCTGTCCTGCCAAGTATGCCATGGCACACAATATGAATACGTATACTTACCAGGGAACGAGAACATTTCGCTCAATCAACACGAAAATTTATTATGCTCCATAATCATTTGTCATTTTCCGTTTTCCATTACATTCTACAATTTTCATTTTAGTCCATTGTGGACAGAAGTAAGAAATTTTCCCGCGCCAACATGAAGGAGTTGCGCAGTCGTAAATATTCAGAAATTCCTCAAATACATCCTTATAACAATATCTTTTGTGCTTTTGATAAATTTTTATAGCATTTCGCTTTTATTATGTCCGAAGTTGTAAAAAGAAATTGCAAATAATCGTTTTATGCAGCATCATCACTTATTATTGCAAGAAAATGGAGTGAGAATGGAAATTGCATAAGAAAAACGACACTGAAATATGTATAATAATTTTCCATCTTTCATAATAGTATACCCAATTAAATAGAAATATGCAGATCCATTTAACCTTAATCAAAATGCAATTTGTATATTTCTCTCGAAATCATAGTCAATCGATCCTTACAAAAATCATCAATACTTTTACTATTTATAATCCACTGAGTTGTGTTTTGTTGCGTCTTCCATAATTCATTAAATCATAAATTAAATAACAGACGTATCTTTTTGATGGGAGACATACTATTTTCATATTTCCCTCAATTCTTCGTTTTGAATTTTGTGTGGGTTTCATTGAACTCTAAACTCTTAGTTTTAATGCAGACTTCCAGCGAAAGGTCATAAAACTTTTCACACACAAACATGGTGCAACTCAATAACAAAAACAAATCAAAGACAACAAATGTCTCTACTTTTCCGCTGAGAGCAATAAAAATTAATGAAATTTCAATTGAAGTGACGAGTTGACTGCAAAGTCTCTGTTTATCAGTCTTTCCTCCCTTCCTTTCTTATTCAATCACTTTCTTACTCTCTTCGTGTCGCCAGAATTTCCACGAATTATTTGCACTTGCAACGCACATAAAATAAGAAACAATTCGTTTGAGTTCTGTTATGCTGTGTTTTTATTCCAGGATCCGTCCTACGAATAGGACCTGCCGAGGAGTGTGTCGCCGACGACATAAAGTGAATTTGAATGAAGACAAGATAAATTATTAAAAAACACAAAAAAAAAAAAACAAAAACAAGAAATGAACACTCATACGAAAGCATCCGAAACAGTTAGAGTTAGAGTTCATTACATAATCTGCACACACACAACGATAAACTCTGTGTACGTACCCCTATACTTCAATATATATTTAAGAGTATAGCTCACCTTGGCGACATGACACGCCACATAACTAAAGCAGTGAGCTAGTCGAGATTTATATCATTAAATTTATGATCCTGTTAGCGCCACTGAACTTCCTTATCGCGTTCGCGCATCACTTGTTGGCATGGAGGTTGTGCTGCTGTTCCTTAGTTCCTTACTTTTATAAAACGACACCTGTATCTTACCTGAAACCAAATATGTATTTGTGTTGATTTACTTTTGCCTGAGTGTTGGTTTTGTTTATGATTTGTCTTTATGACAACTTTGTTATTTGTATTGTACAAGTATATTTATCTATCAAAGAGATTCTGTTTAAGGAAGCAGATTTTATAAAAAAAAACTTTGGGATGATAATTTATTTATAATACAAAACATAATAATTGAGATAGATGGACTTAGGTTTATGTTATGTCGCCACGGTTATTTTTAAACAAATTAATTAATCAAACAACCGTCTTTTGCTAAGAGAGAGTCAAACATCTACTAAGAAGATTCCTTCTTAAGTTGTCTATCTTGATAAATCAAATAAATATATATGCATTCGACATAGCTGCGGTTATTACAGGTTAAACAAACCAAGTATTGTCCTTCGTTTATTTAACCATATACATACATACCTTCATATCTTTGTATTACTTTGGGCTGATTAAACAGAATCATTCAAGACACAACCGGACCTCAAGAAATAGCCCATTTATTCTATACAAATAATAATTTTAGATATTCTTATTCAATGCACGAAGTATTTTTTCCTTCTCTCACCATGGGACATAATTCATAAAACAAAAGAAGAGAAAAACATTAATAATTTTATAGGCACATTTTTAGTTGATTACCTTGTAACTCATTTCTGAAGTAGGTTGTAGTGGGTGTGGTGGTTTACTATGGAACTGTTGACATAGTCCATGTACATATGAATATATTTTTTTCTTTTTTATATAGTACAAAATATTGCCATAAATACAGTCTACATAACTCGCTCAGTATTTGTATTGTTTGTCATGTTTTTTTAGTAAAATAAAAAGAGAAACAAAAACACAATCTTTTGTTTTCATAAACTAAAATAAAATGTTGTTAATTCATACGCAGCAAAAAAGTTTACATTTATGAGTCGTCACCGTCGTCATCGCCATCGACTGACATCAACATCGACTGCGGCATGTCGAGAGATATCGAAATAATGCATACGACAGACACAGATAGTATAGATATGATGTACAATTTAAAGATACTCGCATAGTACACATATGAAAACAATGAATGACAAGGCAACCCAACAAATAGACTGACTAACTGACTGACAATTGAACTATGTACAATATCTATTTATAAGAGAGGCACCCACAATATTTATACTTGTACAATATATAAGGTACATTGACGATGGATGACGAAGACAGTGACAATGAAGGTGACAGTGACAGTGACAGCGACAGCGTTTGTGACAGTGACTGCGACATCGGCGTCGGCTTCGGCGTCGGTAACAATGTCAATATGATAAAACAAAAATATGAAGAATTTAAAAGTGAATGAAGTCATGTTATGTAAATATTGAAACAAAAAGTGTTAAATTGCGTGGGAAAGTAATTAAAAAGCGACTAATTTTCTTACAAAAATTGAATGGAAGAAATATCAATTATGCTACAAATGTGATAAGACGATGAACACACGGCGTATGAGTAATAATATTTAGTGGGAATTTCCCCATTAAACTATCGTTAGAATAAGAAACTATAGGAAAATTGGAGCTTGATTTTCAATTACAAATTTGAAGAATCATTGTAATTTTTAACAAAGTACGAAAACTGAGTACACATTTAGATTCTTAGTTAAAAAAATATTATGAAATGTATTTTTTTTTTTCCTGGTTCCTGTTGTATTCGCACTGCAATTCAGGGAATAGTAATGGTGTTCTTTCTATTTATCATCTGCATGTTAACAAATCTAATCAGTGTTACTGCTGTAGTTTCCAAATTCCATCTGCTATTCTAGAAACTTCTACAGTTCTATGTTCAATTTCTATGTCTTATACACAAGTCTAACATAATGAAGGGCGATTTTTAAAGCGCTCCGTTTTTAATTAAACCAAACAAAAAAAGAAATACTTGTAGGAAATTTTTATTTTAGTTGATAAATAAATGGCTGCAATTTGCTCCTTAAAGATGTTTTTACTTAAATGTTGACCACGACTACGTTTCAGGTCCAAGTCCAATTTTGAGTAAATTTTTCGAGATGTAGTCTTTCAATGCTGGAATAGATTCTGGCTTATCGGCATAGATAAGTAATTTGACGTATCCACATAAAAAATAGTCTAAAAGCGTTAAATCGCACGATTTAGGCGGCCATAAAGCGAGATAAATTGCTTGCCGAACTCATTTCTAGAGTGGTCCATTGATTCGCATTGCTGTATGTGTTGTAACGCTATCTTGCTGGAACCACATATCAGTTTGGGAATTTTCGAAATCATTAAACGATAGCGGTCATCATTGCTGCGAACTGTGATTAATGTACAAATCACGGATATAAGATAAATATTAAAATTTTCATCCTTACGGACTGTACGCAATGCTTGATGTACTATAGCTTGAAATTGATGATAAATTTGGTATACATGGCTTGAATTGATTGCTCAGTAGGTCGATTTCACAGACCGTACAAGTGCGCAAAAAACATTTTTCACTGAGCACGAATTTTGATAATAAAATTCAATAATTCGTTTAAACCTTTTCATTATAAAATGTTAATACAAAGTGATCATGTTTGACTTTATTGTAGATACAATATGTCCTGAGATAAAAACAACAATATGATAGAAACAAAAAATATAGAAGATGTGGGAATAGACAATAATAGTCGTGACACAATGATTTCACAACAATGAGTTTGACTCATTTTACCCATAAGCCGTTGGGCCCTTGAGCTGCGTATCTTGGACTGCAACAAAGCCAGTTAAATTGGATCCACCAATTCCGACTATTCCAGAAGAAAATTTCATATACTTATATTTAGGACTTTTACGAACCATTCTCAAATGATAGGTAACATGTATGAACTTCTTTGAGATGCAAATGTGCACGGGTTTCCGATCATAGAGTGAACTAACATTTTTCCTGTGAATTCACATCATAAATATAATTAGAGTAAATTGGAAAAATAAGGGTCACACTAATATATTGCATTTATTTTGTTAAGGATATATATTTTAAGAATGTCTAGGACCAGCGAAGTCCAGTCTATGTAAATTTAAAAGTTGCCCATAACATAACTTTAGTTTTCATCAGACTGGATTGAGAACATATGATCCATGAATGACCAAGAAAAAATCTTCAAAGATTATGTTATAAAAATATATACGAGTATTATATTTTTGAATATGATTGCTTGATTGATTGACCCATGTTTTTAAAAGGACAATATTTGTGTGACTCAGTAATACTAAGCTTGATAATAAAATGCAATGAAAATTTCATTGGAAAGAGAAAAGACATGCATAACAACAGATAAATATATCGACGGACATGGCATTAGTTAAAACAAAAATTTATACTGACATTCAAATGGTAAAGAGGATAGGTAATTTTGTGGGTTGTATTATACTGATTTGCTAAATTAGATGTTTAGTCTATCAAATAGCTCCAGGTCTGTTTCAGGAGTTGCAAGAAACGATGGGTTAGATGTATCTTACATATCTAATGGAGACTAAAATGATATTTGTGAGCGCAATGCATCTGTATCACTGATTGCATTACAAACGTCATGACAAAATATTAATACCAATCTCACTACGTGTAAAGGGTATACAAATTAAAAGTAACCATCAAAAAAGAAAATTAAACATTAAAAATCCGTAAAACATAAATAACAAAAGAAAAAGATGAAAAATTACTATTTTTATTTTTCCCACAGACACAAAAACTAGAAAAACATCAAAAGAGAAGTTGACAATAACAACAACAGAACGAACAACATTGAAACAACATGAAAATGTCATTCAAATTACAAAAACAAAAGAAATAAAACATTTCATTTTTTATTTGCTTTATGCTGACGGCTATAAAGCGTTTTATTACATTAGTCAAATAACAAAATTCCCAATTACCCATTTCGCAATTATGTATGTATTAAAATGTTAAGGAAATCGTATAGGGGTTTGATGATTTTTCATAACTTTCCGAAGAGAATTCATATTTTTGTATAATATTGTATAATTTTCTTATACTCTCACTATAACAAGCTGAAATTCAGGTAAAACTAAAAAAAATTTAGGGGGAATACGAAGATCTCAATCCATTCAGAATTAATTTTATATCTTACTAATTAACCTCATTTAAATAGTTTTCATCTCTTCCTCTGACGTTTACATATAACACCAAGAACCAATAAATTGACAATGAATTGTATATTCAATGATCAATATTTGCCCGTCTGATCGGTTTCTGGGTATCCCCCATCTTTGTTACCAGGAAGGAGTATAGTACATATTTCATTGAAATCTAAGTGGTACATCTAACTATAATTGGGGTGACCCATATTCGTAATGCATGTTTTCGTCTTAGTTTTTAGATTTCATTCATCTTATCTGTTTTATAACACTACCACAATACAAATTAACCATTTGTTATAATCTTCACAGTACTAGTGCAAAATTCCATTATTGAATTGAATTATTTACTCCTACTTATAATAAATATTATGTGTATTCTCAAAGCCACCTAATGGGAAGCGTATTGTAAGCTTAACTAAGACCAAAATTTATCCTTTATTGCTAAATTTTGTTGTAATATTATACACATACATTATGTATTTGTTGTTATACAAGTGCGAGTAGATAAGACAAAACAAAATGTTTTTGTTATGTTTAAATAATTTAATATTTTATGTCATCAACTTGATACAAGTTGTCATTTTATGACTCTTTAATGCCTTTGGATAGAGTAAGTACGAGTACTCCACCCAAATACGAGTAGATTACAATCAAGTCAAGTTGAGTTGCGTTGAATTGTGTTTTTATTATACTTAAACCCCAAAACCAAAATGAAATACACAAAAATTTTATGTTTAATTTTGTTTTACTTCATCACTTTTTTTTTTTTTTTTAACATTTTCACCAAACCATTCATTCTTATGGTTGACCTTTATTTTTTTTATATCTTTTAAGTGTTCAGTATATATTTAGTGTTGTTGGGACTTTGCAAAAGTGCGTAAATGATATGAATTTGCTTGTCAAAATGAGGCTATAAAATTTGTTAAAACCTTAACTCTTGACCCAAAAATTTAATTTTCTCACGTTTATGAAAAATTCAAAACTTTTTCCAAAAAAAACAAAAAACATTATAAATGACCCTTTAACCTCAGGATTAAGAAAATAACTCAACCCCGGTTATGTCCCACTATACTTGTATGTAAAATGAATCCAACATACATTGATGAGTCTCTGATATTCCCCAACTCAATTCCATGTACAAGCCACCACCTTTGGTGCTTCTCCTGGCATGGTACTCTGCAGCCAATTAACGCATATAAACTTTTATATTTAATATTTTAATTAAGTGCGCTACAGGCTGCCAAAGTATCTTATGGATGAAGATAGCTAGCTCCACATGTATGGATCGATGCATGCATGCATTCATCAAATCCAAATCAAATTAATCAAATCATGCAACACAACAAATATGTATACGAACAATGCAACATGATGCGTGCGTGCCCCAAGCAAACACCATCATAGAGCAAATGCAAGGCAACGCATTCCACGCATTTCGATTAGACGGCAAATGACTTTGATCTGTGGCAGCGTTGAGAGTTGGAGGCGCACATATTTCAATTATGAGTAGATTGAAGACGTACAAAAACACAACTATCTGTATATGTTTCGAGTGTTGAAGGTTGGGTGAATTAGAAAACTTGAGTCTTGCTCGCCACGTGTGTGTAAATTGTGTGATGAGAAAGCCTTTTCATGCGATATGCAACCTGGCTTTAGAAATCAATCATAGGCGCATGCAATGCAATATATCCGATTGCCTCCCTGAATGACTGACTGCCTGCCTAGGTTTCAATCGATGATTCGTTTGTCCGTCCCTCAGTCCAATTGTAAGTTGTTTAATAGAGATTGCTGCTGCTGCTGCTGCAGCTACATTCTAATAATCGCTCATAAAGTGGGCACTGCAACAACGATGGGTTTATTAAGAGAGAGCATGAGGCTCTTACATCAACAAAAACTCGGGCTTTGGCTCTCAAGTGAGTGGTGTGCGTGTGTGTGGCCGTCGTCGATGTAGTTCGATGTGTGCCGATTTCAATTTCATACGCCCTGTTGGACTCTTTTTGATGTTCATGTAATCAATGCTGAAGCGTTTTATTCATTAACTCTTTGTTTTGCGCGTCATCACCTCGGGAGGGAGTGGCAGTGAGTTGTTGTGTGGCCACCAAATGTGTTCAGCTTGTAGCATTTACGCTTGTGGTCATACTCACTTATGAATTATTGTTGTTTTTTTTTTTTATTATATTTTCCGCAACACTGTTGTTGTTGTTGTTCCTGTTGCATGTAATTAAACAGTACAGTGAAACCTATAATGGCTTCCACATACAGGAACTAATTAGCCGCATGGCATATTTTTGAGAAGATTTAAGTGATGTATAATTAACGAAAAATACTATAGTTTAAAAAATCGTTTTGCGGTACAAAATATTTCAAGATGAATTGAAACTGTTCCGAATAAACATATTTTGAATGTATTTATCAAATTCCCATGTCTTCTGGTCACTCTGATCATAATACCAGCCGAAACGAACGCTCGTTCTTCTATATTATGGCAAATAATGGAATCACATGGTGATGGAGGTTCTACAATCACATTGCACCTTACATGCATCCATCAATAGAAAAAAAATATTCAATACGTAAGATCTACTAAAAGACTCAAAAACCCTCTTTTAATATAAGACTGTACCGTCAGCACTCTGGCTAAGCTGTATCTCGACTTAACTCAACGCAACTGATTTGTCTAGTCTAATTCTATTTGATTTGAAAGTCAGGTATCTTTGTAAAGTATAATAGTATACAACAAAAATTCATTTCAACTGGATTTTACTGTTGGTTTTGTTGTTGTGATATGATTTGATGGTCGTGTGTGGTGGCACAATAAGCGCAGCATCATAACTTTTAATTAGAAAAATGAAAAATAAAAGCCTGCACCTGGTATGGTTATGCAAAGGCAGTACCACAACAACTCTTGCATTTATCTATCTCTCTTTATCCGCATAACTCTCTCTCTCCCAATCTTTCTCTTCCTCTTATCATTCAAATTAAATTAATTTAAAAACAATTACAAACATTTCTATACTATTAACATTTCATTGCAAAAATATTATGAAAAAGGAATTTATTAAATGGAATTCTACATATATAAGTACGGCATGTGAAAATTCCAACATGAAATCCTTAACCAAGGAGTGGAGTGGTGAGTAAGTGGAATAACAATTAGATTTGTGACCCAAAGTTTATTAAGCATCGCAACTATTTTAATGAAATTTTACATTTTTATTTAAAAAAATTTATTCACTTTTTGGTGTCCTTTAGGAAATTGCATTGTATGGAAGTAGATTCATATGGTAAGAAGGGTAAGGATAGATAGTCTTATTAACTATTTTCAACAATGAACGTCCCATAAATATAACTAGACAACAGTTTGCCTACATTTGGCTAAATAAACTGTCTCTTAGAGGAGTCATCCCAATAACTGTCATGACAACGCAAGTGTTACCTTCAGAAAAAAATCATCAACCATGCGTGCCACATATCACCGCTGTGAATTCAAACTGACTGGCAGTCGGGTCGGCCTCTGGGCAATAATTCACCAAAGTGCCTGATGTCGCTTCATCACTGATGTTGCCACCGTCATCAGTTTTATTGCCCGAAAAAAGTGCTAACGCAGCCAAATGACGACAATTTGTTTCGGTTTGTCTGTTTTCCCAGCTGAGCAATTTTCCGAGGCCGCGCCAGGTGCCAACATACAGCGCGCTTGACAATGCTTCCCGAACCCACCGCCAAACGTCACTCTTGTTTCTAGTTCCCGAGCTATGTACATATAAAATATGTATACAAATATTTCGACACTCATTTGCAATTTTCGAGTTGCTGTCACTGATGGTTTCTTTATTGTTTTGCCCGATAACAACTCACATTAAGGCACAAGTGAACTGCTCCGCCTCGCCCGATACGCCCGGCTATAGAGAAACTTTAAAGTTCGACCCTCGTGTGACATGACCAACACCGTTGTCGCCACCAAAGAAGAGACAATGCAATAATTACAATTTATATTTTGCGGCGATGAAGATAAAGATCACTGTCGCACATTAAACGTGCGACTGTGAGCCGCAAAAGCGTTTAGCAAACTCTTGTGTCTTTGGTAATTAGTAGTTGTCAACATGAATGCTTTAACGGTCTACTGCGCGGTGACTCTCTGTGACCATGTGACCGACCATCTCTAATAATCTGTCATGCGGAAGAACTGGGCACTTGGGTTGGGGTGTTGAAGCTTCCCACCTGTCCTAAGCCAGTAAACGACTCAACGCAACCCGACTCGACACTCTTGTATTCCTGGCATCTTTAATAGACACGTGACCTCAAAAAAATCTACAAACTTTCCCAATGCTAAATTTAGCTTTTGTATAAGCAGATTTTTTCTATAATAATGATAAAGTTCAAAAGCCTTAAATAAGTTTATTGCCACCAAAGTTGCAAAAATTAACCACTTTGGTGGCATGCATCCTTATGGGACAGCAGCAGACGACCAAGTTCAATGAGCGATCCTATTACATTGATCACTTTTGACACACATCACACCTGCTTGCCATAAAACGCCGCAAGTTCCATAAGATGCATTTTTAGAGTGCTGCGTCAGCTTTCTTGACATAATGGAAGCTAAATGCCGAAAAAGCAACGCTGTCGCAATCGATAATCGAGCAACAGCCGCTTGTCTGTCTGCCGAGAGCACTTCTTTCCTTTCTTCCTTTCTTTCGATATTTCTTCATATGTTATGTGCTACACAATGTTGTATGCATATGGTTTGGCCACGCGTGCGTAGTTTCAAATTACCATTCGTGCCAACTTGAAGACTACATTGGCAGAAGATCCAGGATCGCATCTGATCATAGTCGACATAAATTTGCCAAAAATGTAAATTGATCGGGAGTCGCTTTAGAAGTTCAACTGACCTCTAACAGCCGCCGTCTCCATGTCCCGATCATGCGCCTTGACTTAAATTCTGTTCAAGTAATTGGATATGTATGTCTGAAGTCTTTTGGAGTGAATGTTTTTTATGAACGTAATTAAGCGATGACTTATTCAAAGGATTCTTACAGCATCTGAAACGCACGGTGGTCCTATCAACGCCAATATCATGCTGTTAATGACAATAAGACTCTAGATTCCTGATCTTCGGACTTCGGACTGACAATTACAATCAGACTGCTTTGTAGTGAATGGATGGATGGTTGAACAAATGAACAGGTAGCCTTTACTTATTACTCATAACATAACCATGCCGCCACACAAGGACAACGAAAGCAATTATCGCGACTCGTCGCGAATGAAACTCTCATTGTCACTAACAGTAAGCAAAGAGCGGTAATATAACAGGGAAAGGTGAAGAATCATAAATCTTATTCAGTCAATTTGATTTAGGCGCGAGAGATCGCAAGAGACATTCCATTAAGAAATAGCGCCGTGCGAGGAAAATGTGGCTGTGGCTTCCCGCGGTTGCTTCACTCTCACTGTTTTGGCGCAAGCGCTGCGGGTTACAATTCTATTACTCACAAGAATACCTTTCATTCTATGCTTCTAGTGTCCTGTGCACCGTAGTCTCTTTATCTATCAGTGGCGATACCCTCAGCATGACAACGCAGTAACTACACAATTAGGCAATTGTTGTAGATGTCCTTGTATCCTACCCCACAAACAAAGGAAATAATTTTTGTGGCTTCTGATTTATCGCACTTAGTATATTCTGTATAAGAAGCGTGAAGGACGATCTAGTAATTCTCTTTCTATTAGCATGGCGCCATCCGATATTTACATAATTGTCCATAAACAACATCAGTCTAGCGAGTCAACAATAGTATCTGCTTAGTTTTTGTCGAGATTTAACTGTGTCATTTCCAATTAAAACGAATTGAACGAATAGTATGCAAGGCATGGCACGGCAACAGTTCACTCCATCGCATAGATACTTAAAGCATGGAAAACAACAATTGCCTGCATCCGGGCGTACTATGAAATGCGTCACGAAACGAGCGTACTAGTATTTTATTATCAATTACTCAAAAGCTTAATTCTAGTACTACTAAATATACTAGACTACTCTTTGCCGAACAATGGAACAAACAAGTAACAAACATCAACTGTTTCATCTTGTATAATCGTCAGCATCATCGGTCTATCAAATCTAGTCTGCAATGATGAAACTCTCATCATCATCATCTTTGTCATATGTACGAGTATCTATTGTTTGTATCTGTATCTATAGTATTCTCTTCTAGTGAATTAATGAATACAAACTGAGCAATTTCCATTTCAAATGCAATTCGAGTGATAATAAAACTGTTTACTTATAGTCGAAACTGGAATTGCGCAGAATATTCTACAAATTGATAATGACAATGTGATAATCGCTGAATTGACTTGTTATGATTTCATTTCTTATTGTAGTGCTTTAAGTCCACATCTTTCTTTAGCTTTTGATGACGTCAACTTATAAAAGTGTTGAATACAGCAAACACAGACCCCTAATTGCGATGACTCAGAGAATACAATTGTATTGTACTTGAAACAACTTTGATAAGTTCGTCTTTAATATCATTTAAAATTACCATTCATCATCATGAGTGTACCAATTCTTGATAATAGAGACTAAACTAAATGTTCTCAAGATAGTCATGGAAATCAGTTTAAAAATGAAGAAATAGTATTTTATTCTATTGTATGTAGTATAAGTATGAGACTTATTAGCATAAATTTATAACGGTGATAAATAATTGATATAAACAATTCGTACGTGAGCATCTCGAGTTATTTGTCCCACGCGAATACCAACCAATCCATTTACCCTTTGTCCGTCTCTTAGTGAGTCCGTCCATCCCAAAACATTCAACCCAACCAGCTTCACATTCATTGTCTTCAAAATGAAATGTATTGACAGAAGTCACGTTGGCGTTACAAATGCGGATTCGTATCATTTAAATGCTTGTCAACTGGAATTGGGTGCGACTGAGGGTAGGATAATTGAAGCAACCTTGTCGATGGGGCGTGTGTGGCGCCAAGTGGGCTGGGTCCGTGCAAATGGTAGCTGATAAGCGAACATGTGCACATTGAAAATTATCGCCTTTTTCGTGGTTGACAGAGATGACGGCAGAGCGACACCATATCCAAGTATTCATTCATCTGAAACTCCACACAACGTTGTCGTCGTCCTGTCAATGTAGTTTGAACACTTCAACCCAACTACCTATTTTCCTATCGACCGACCGACCGATCATCATCCAAACAATTTCAGCTCAGCTGATTTTCAATGCACGCGTCTTGAATTGTAAATAAGCGCACGTCGCTTTATGTGAATTATGTAGAGATGATGCGGTGTATCAACGAGAAACTGCAAAATGAATATTCAAATTTGCAGTGATACATCATTGTCGAAAGCCGTGAGTGTCGCTGACTGTGTGTCAAGCAGCACAGCTGAGAAGGAAATACTACAGAATGAGAACTGAAAATGAATTACGCAAAAATATCTGGCAGATTGTCATGTTTCTGATGGTTTTGCAATTGATTGATTACTTTGTTCCTGTTCAAGCAAAAAAAAGGATGAGTTCCATTGTTAGTTTTTTTCATACAATTCAGATTTAATATGGATAGGTAATCTCACTTTATAGTGATGTTTGCAATGTTCATAACCATACATCGAAAGTCCATATAGTTTATATGTACTCACAAAGAAATAATTAGATGTACATACTATGTAAGTATGTTCATCTTAGATGTTCAATGAAACCAAAATGCACTTATGTATAAGAAATGATTGAATGATAGATAACAGTCTTTTCTTGATAAAATATTTGTTTAAATATCTATTTGACTGACCGATACACATACTCGTAAATCAATATGTAGTGATTCTAAAGTGTCATATAAATTGCGTCCTTCATTTCATAAATTTATTACATTCATGCTAATCTGGATTTGAAAACTATTATACATACAAGATTTGTGTGAAAAGCATGCAATCTTCAGTTATGTTCAACCATGGTTAATATTACTTCCGGACATATAAAAAATGGGCCAAGTGCGAGTTAGACTCGTGCACGGAGGGTTCCGTTCCAGATTGGGGTTTGATGTGACTGATTCCAAATAAGATAACAAAAAAGTTTTTCTAATAAGAAACTGAATTTTAATGAGGGTTTGTATGGGAGGTACCCTCCCTAGTAATCCGATCAAACTGAAATTTTGACAATATAAGT
Organism: Amiota minor; assembly: GCA_037043295.1. NCBI lineage: Eukaryota > Metazoa > Arthropoda > Insecta > Diptera > Drosophilidae > Amiota > Amiota minor. Next base: position 950,398 of record JBAMAW010000052.1, read on the forward strand.
TTCTGATATAAGGCCAACCGTCCAAATTTCAAAATCGTACGATTACTGGATCGTATAGCTACCATACAAACCAATATGTTTCTTATACGGGGACCCCTTTAAGTTTTCGAAAATATTTTATTGTAGTTTTAGTAATTGTTCCTGATGCCCGGATAGAACTTCACCTTCTGTGAAAATTTCAATGCTCTAGCTATTAAGGTTTATGAGATATGACCCGAGGGCGGACGGGCGGACGGACAACGAAGTTTCTGCAATAAGGTTCCTTTTGGTACCCTTTGGGTCCGTAACCCTAAAAAATGAAAATGTTATGATTAAAAAACAAAGAAAAATATTAAATTTGGTTTCACCAAACCCTAGATAAACTCTTACTGAAATTTGCAACAATTTATGTATCGATTTTAGATGAGAAGTTATAAGGAATTGCTTAGAAAAAAATTTCGGGATCTGTAATTTGAAAACTGAGGAATTATAGCCCATTTCACAGCATCAAATGATCAAAATAAGTAAGTATTTCGGTATAATTCGCTTTGTCATAGTTTTCATCTAATAAACGTATAAAATTTCTTTTATTATAAACCTTATTTTAGATTTCTGTAAAGTGACAAAAAAAAACCAACATTTATTCTGAAATACAATAATGTTGTATTGCAACTTTTACTCAAGTTTGGAGTAGCAATAGTTGAAATAATTGTAGTTTTTGATGGATTTATTTAAATTAAAAATATTGTCTTAACAAATGCTTGTTGTTACCAATATTTTGAATAATACGAAAATGTAAATCACAATACGATATTGTTTTACTCTAGAAGAATTGGTGGAGCAAACAAATGGGCGGACAGACAGCAGACAGACAGACTGAAATTCAAATGTTAAGGGTCCACATGCAAAATCAGAAATAGAGAATCGAAATTGCAACTAAAACATCATGGCACAGAGACGAAGAAGAACAAATGAAAAGGAAAACGAAATATAAATTTTAATTATTCTCGAGAATGGGAACATCAGAGTCGTCTGCTGTAAAGACAGAGATGAGGAACATTGCTCAACAAACGAGATAATTTCTTCAGTAGAAACGCAAAAAGACAAAAATAAAAATTGAGACAGAGAAGGTGAAACAGACATTCAGAGAGACAGATACAACAGACTCAAATCGGTCCAAAAACGACCAAGGCAGTGCAAAGCAAACAAAACCAACTGCATTAAAGCCAGGCCAAGTTCACCGGCACCGTTCAGCCAAGTCAGCAAAGCAGAATGAAATTGAAATTCCATTGTGAAGATGGGGGCGTTACCGCAACGAAAAAATGCAATAAATATGCATATGAGAGAATTATGACCGAGATTTAAATAATTCGGTTCCCACACTCAATGCGAACACAGTACATTACTCCTTGCGAAAGTGTTTTTTTTGCGCGCGGCTATGGAATTGGAACTATATGGTGTCCATTGTCTACCAGGCTAAGATTTTACTTTTAATTAAAATTATTAATAGCTACTACTTGGAACAGTGGTGATGGCGAAATGTTTGGTGTTTTTGGCAAATCGTGAGTCACTGAATGAATACACCTGACTGAAAGTTCACCATCAAGGAATCAAGGGTAATTTTTGCAATGCATATCTAATACACGTGGCAGCTCATTAAGGCCTATGCTCTGGTCTCTTGGTCTGTATTTTCAACGAAGGAACAAGCAATCAACAAAACACGCCGACAAAGCGCTGCCAGCGTCCATCAATATCCATGCAATTAACTCAATAAGCTGACAGCAATGTCGGATATAGTGGTGATGGCGATGGCGGCGACGGTGTCGGTGTCAGTGTGAAGAAAGAGGCCTCAGCGACCAAGCAGCCAACTACGAGTATAATACATAGAATCGTGCATGTGAGTGCGTAGATAACACCTAATTAGGGTGTAGATTCGTCGCCTTTAGGCAAACTAACTGACAACTTTAGCGCCACTTGCCGTTGTCCAAAGTAAATTCGTGTTCAGAACTCATCTTTGGGATATCTGAGAGCGCGGGTGGCCAGACACAAGGCAAGGGAACAAACGAACGACCGCCAGAACTAACGAAAGTCCGAAAATCCGACATAAGATGTTGAATGACACACCTTGCAACAGCAGCAGCAACAGCACGCAACACAACTCACACACACGCCCAGGCGACGAAATCTAAAAGAGAATCACAAGCCTAGATTTAACTGGACAGCCGCTTAAAGCGAAGGACATTGAAAGGAAAGACAGTCACACAGGCAAACGCACTCGTAGAACACGAGCGTATCCTGAAGGGCTCATCTCGGAGTCTTCTGTTCTACTAACAAGACAAGTTTGTTTTAGGTTCGTGTGTCGCCGTTGATTCGTTACGATTCATTTGTTTTCATTCGTTTCGTTGCGTTTCTTAACTCAGACTCGTTTGAGTCTTGCTATACATAACAGGGTCTCTGGTCTGATGATCGGTCCTGCCTGGCTCAAAGAGAAACGAAACGAGGGCGAGTCCAACTGAACTGGCCGAGATAATTACATGTTAATTCGTTTAACTTTATGTTCGCTCATTTGGTTTTTTTTGGTGTAATCTTGTGTTTTAATCCGATGAAAACATCGCCTGATTGCTGCCTAAATACTATTATACGAGTGTTCTATATCCAAACTGAGATTGGGCTGACTCAGAGGTATTGTTGGCGGCAACTGTGGCGACGTCGGCGCTTTTATTGTTTCGCCCGAACCAGGCGCGCCACGTATCGGATCGATAATTGAGCAATGTGTGCGGCATTTAATTACTCCTGAGGAACTTGTACTCGTATGTCTGGCATTTCAGTTGTTTGGTGCCTAAGATAACGCACTAACAAATGCTTCAGTTATGTTAACACATTTTTGGTTGTATGATTTATCATCTAACAATTGTTTCTAAATACAATATTTTTTTTCCCCATTTTCATTTAATTAAGCCATGTGAACTTCAAAAATTATACTCATATGAATTTATAAAGTATTGTACTCGTATTTAGGCAACCATTGAGATTTACATTTTGATTTCAAAAAAACAAAATTTTAAAATTCTTCGTTGATAGGACAACATGTTGCGCTTAAAAGGAAATAATATGCGCTTAAAAAATATTTATTTTTGGATAAGATTGTTATCGGCCTTTATGTGTATTGGATGGTTACTTTACTTATTGGCAACTTTTCAATGTCTACAAAACCATGGCAAGACTATACTTCTGTGGAACAATAAAATTGATCCGGAAAACACCAACGCTTTTTCCCTGTTGAATAATACAGTATGCGGTTGTACTGTAACCACTGATCGCGCATATCGTAAGCATAAGATCAACGCTATCGTCTTTAATGGTAATGAACCTTTCAATATTACTGGACTCAGTGATGTTCGTAGGAGTAAGCGCTACCTTGCAGTATACATGGTAACAAAGCCTTTCAGCGAACTGCCTGATCCACCAACTTACAATGGAGTCACTCTCTATAACGCTACAATGTCCTATCGTCAAGACTCTGATGTAGTTGTACCAGAATACTTTATAGCAGAAAAGGGGTCTGACAAGCTGATCACAAAATTCAAGGAACCCGATTTAAAATTCATGGACCACGTATCTCTGTTTGAATGGATGGTTATCAAAAAAATTCTCGCTTTGAAGACACGTCTTGCTGTCTACTATATGTACCCCATTAATGCCCAGACGTCTTCTAAAAGTATACTATTGAGCGAAATGCGACGTTACTTTGATTTGGACGCTGTAATTGACTGTAGCAATGTTCCAAGGTAAAGAAATGTCCATGGGCTTGGTTTATAATTTGCTATAATTGTGTCTTTAAAAAATTCTTTTCAGTTGCATTGAATACAAATTCATGTTGGTATTTGAATCGGCACACTGTAATGACTATATAAGCCCTGAATTTTTCTTGGCACTAAAATATTATATTGTACCGGTTGTTCTTGGCGATGCTGACTACTCACTGTACGCGCCACCTATGTCATATATCAATGCTAAAGACTATTCTAGCTTAGGGGAGTTAGCCGAGACCCTTGGAAAGCTGAGTAAAGATGAAGAGGCATACCAAAGATATTTTTGGTGGCACTCTGAATACTCGGTCCACCATATCACTAAGCCCCTTTGCTATCTTTGTTCTATTCTCAATGAACCAAAACCAAACTCCTTACGACATTATCACAGTGATGGACATGACTTCTTGAACTGGTGGTCCAACAACAACTGCACTCGTCAATAAATATACGATCTGATTTACAATCGATCTGGAATTCTCGCCTGGAGCAATTTCTATCATTGATTTTTATCATTCAAATTAAAGAAAAAGAGAGAAGTTTTTTTTCGGCAGTATGACAGCTGTTCCAACATCGAATTTCTCCTTGGTCATCATATGGCATATACTTCTTTTCTGTACCTCATTTACCCTCGTTTGAAGAAAAAATTATAAATATACAAGTAAATTGGTAAAATATTGGTTTTTTATTTTTTGTTTTATTTTCAATTCCTGAGAATTTTGGCGGCTGGCGATTGACTTTGACTGCGTGCGTCCCTATACCAGAGGAATAAAACAAAAAAAAACCGCAAAACCTTTATCGGTTATTTGTTCCTTCGTTAGCTCATTCGTTTAAAAGAAGGTAATTTTGTGTTATTTTCGAAAAAGAGGATCACGTGGCAAAAAAAAAAAAAATTGCTGTGCTGAAGACTTCAATTTGTGAAGCGCAGTCCAACTGGTTTGCATTAAGAAAAGGAGTTTGAACTCGTCGCCAGCAACATACGAGTATGAATTGAAACTAAACAAAACTCATTGAGTCGATTTGATTTGAGAGCCCAGCCCACCTTTGAACATATTGTACTACAAGTATATTAAAATCAATTGATATTCAGGTTGACTTCAATTTTGGTGAGAAAATTAACAAGTACAATGAGATCAAGTCGAGTCTCTTGTGCCGCGCTTATGTTTTATTGTATCTACCCACACAAATTACATTACTAGCCGCAAGTTATTGAGACTCAAGTCAAAAATCCTGAAAAAGATAAGACGCACATTACCACTTACGGCAAAGCGTGAAAATTCATCTCAATGCCGAACAATACTACGCATTCGGCTGAGTTAGACTCAGTCAGACTTAGAGGAAGATTCCATGTCAGTCTCTCAGAGCCAGAGATAGGAAAAGTTGAAAACAAACAAAATTGTCATGGGAAACATTTAACATCATCAGAAGTCTTTGACTGGCACTAGCGTTGTCATCTACCCGGCCTTGTTGTTCCAAGTGTCTGGGCGAAACTGAGTCCGTCTGCGTCTTCTACATTGCGCCTTTGCATTTGTCCACTTTGTTGTTCTTTAGTTCGTTATGAAATGGTATCAGCTTCAACAAAAACACTTTTTCCTTATGACATAAATATAAGTTAAATAGTTCATTAAACAATAACCAAACACAAAAGAACTTGCTCCATGCATCATAGCACTACGAGTATGTGAAGAGTGCCAGGGAGACCGAACATTCGGATTCTGTTATGCTGCACTCTTAAATGCTTGACAAGTTGACAAGTACAATAAGTTCTAAAAGTTCTCATGAAGGTACTCGTGTATCTCTCTTTGCATTGTTACCCGTCCACCAGTCGCTCCAACATACCTACATTCCTCCATTCATCCATCCATTCATTCATTTGTCTGCATTTTGTAGAATTGTTTACTTTTTCAGTTATCAACTATAACAATATTTTATGTTTAATTGACAAACAGGTTTATCATTAACATTTTCCCCTCATTCATTCATTCACTCAGTCACTTGGCTAAAAACGTTGTAGGCGGCGGAATTTTAGAGGCGTCTAAAGATTTTCTCACAATCATTCTCAGTGAGCTATTACTATTTATTATTGACTTTCTTGGCTAATTATGTTGGATACGCCGCAACCCTTTTGTATCGAAAGATGTTTATTGTTAATCAAAGTCATTAGAACCAGGTTAAATATCAAGAAATCACGATATCATGAACGCATACGAGTATGTTACAATATGTACAATATGTACATCATACCCATTTAGATCTTTGAAAATATGGAAATTTACTTGTGATAATAAAGCATTACCAGGAATTAGTTCCAAAAGAATTCGTCATACATATATATGGGAAATTCTTTTAAAAGAAGAATCCACACATTTTAATAGCACAGCAATATTAAAAAATTTTATTATCATTAAAACTGAGACATCGTTTCTTTTGAAAATAATAAAAAAATTCCATACAAAGTTAATTATTGATTATATTATTTAAAAATCCTTTTATATTTTTATGAAAAGTCTTAGAATAACACAATTTGTAATTATGAGTCAATAACGCAATGCAAGTGAGAAACTAAAATAATAAAAAAAAATTGTAAAGCTTCTTTAGTAATAAGATTTGTATCTTGTTAAAATGATTTCCAAATAAGCAAAAAAGCTAAAAAAAAAAAAAACAATAATAACAAAAGCCTCTTGCGATTTCTTAATCGAGACAATTTTAACAATAAGAATCACACTATGTAATGAAATAAAGTTTGTAACTCATTTGAATTTGTTAATCTGAAAAATTGTAGCAAATAAAATCATAAATCGACTTTATAGTTTGGTAAATACCCTTCACAGTAGCACGTTTTAATAAGTGAGAGCGCTGAACCCTGAGCAACATTAAATTTCGTGGCCCCTTAACTCAAGTTGAATAAATTTAACACTAACGAAATCTAACGGTGAACCACTACATTTGATTGTCTAAGTTAATTAACATATTTTAAGGCAATATTGTACTACAGTTCATACTACTGATAGTTTAGATATCCCTTAATAAAACTAGCGTTAGCCTGACCCTTCATGAACATAATATTGTATAATATCATAGGTATTGTAAAGTTTCTTTTTATGGATACTACTTCTGATTCTGGTTCAGGAGTGAGAAATTTAAGAAAATGGGACAAGTGCGAGTCAGACTCTTACACGGCGGGTTACGTACCAGATTGGTGTTTGTATGGGAGGTACTCTCCTAGTGGTCCAATTTGACTGATTCCAATAAATGTACCGCTCCTATATCAGAAACTTATAGTGTCTCAATTTCAGTTCGATAGGACAAAAACCAAAAAAGTTTGTCTAATAAGAACCTGAATTTTAATGGGAGTTTGTATGGGAGGTACCCTCCCTAGTAATCCGATCAAACTAAAATTTCGACAATATAAGTTTCTGATGTAAAGCCATCAACCATTTAAATTTCAAGTTCGTGGGATTACTGGATCGTATAGCAGCGCCATACAAAACAAAATGTTTCTTGTATGGGGACCCCTTTAAGTTTTTCAAAATACTCGTATTTTAGTGGTAGTATTTGTTGCTGAGGCCCCGATAAAACTACGCATTCCGTGAAAAACTCAACTCTCTAGCTATTGCGGTTTATGAGAAACGACCCGAAGGCGGACGCATGGACGGACGGACGGACAACGAAGTCTCTGCAATAGAGTTCCTTTTGGTACCCTTTGGGTCCGGAACCCTAAAAAAAATCCCATTTAATTTATAAGAGTGCACACGAACAGTTCTATAAAAATACAAATGTATCTAAATTTATTCTATTGAATATCGAAAAATTATCACACCTGAACAACCTTTCATAGGCATTATAATTTTATGATTTTTGAATCACGATTCACTTGCACACATACTCGTCCACCAAAAGCAAAACCACTTACATAGACTAAAAACAAATTAAGCTAAGACATGAAACAAGGTAAGAGAGTCGAATGAGCATCTTTCACTTTATCATCTCGTCGAAAACAAATACAATGAAAACCAACAACAAAACAATAACAACGAAAATGAAAACATAACAAAACAACAAAAACAACAATAATAAAATGAACTAAGTACACGTTGAGCACTTGATATTGTTAGCGGCAATTTTGGCTTTGATATACAGACGAATGGCGGAGTGGAGCGGAGCGGGCGCAATGGTTGGTACATTCTCATTGTATGTGCGTGCAGTAGCAGCATCATCATCTTCATAAGCAGCAGTAGCAAGGTAAATGTAGATGATGAAGATTGAGATGGAGATGGAGAAGAAGCGAAGAGGAGGCGTGACAATACCAACGGTTGCCCAAGTGGCCTAAACGTGAGCACTTCTGGATTAAAACAGCTGTGGCGAAGGCGACAGCGACAATGATGAAGATGAAGCCAACTGCAAAACATCGTCTACTTTCATGAACTGGAAGCTACTCTACACCAGGCAGCAACAGCAGAATATTGAATTGCCTCTGCTTCAGTCTCATTTTACTATGGAGGGCATTCATCGTTGGAGTCTAGTGGCGTGTTTGCATTTATGTTACCGATTTCTCACCTGATGTTTGAGTTCGTTCGGCGTATGATGAAGTTGATGTTGCTTTCAGTCATTCACTTTTAGGCTGCTGCAACTGCTGCCGCAACTATATGGCTGCGATCGTAAATGGGGGGCACTTCGTCAGTACTCTTAATTTGTTTGTTTACAGTTGTAGGTTGATTTTAGCTTCTGTGTCTGCCTCTACTTCATCTTATTCTTCTCTATCACAACTTCTCCATCATTCTGTTGTTTTGTAGGCAAAACATTTGGAAATAGACTGTTATCCATACTATAATACCATATATCCAACACTGTGTGCGTCCGTCTCTCTAGTAGTGCGTGTGTTCATACATGTTTTGGTGTTAAGAACTCGACACTTCAGTAATTTAATTAAAGCTATAAAAAGAAATTAAGTTTCGAGATACTCCAAGATACTTGTAGTTCTCGTACAACAAAACCAACAAACTTTCAATAAATTAACACTTCAAACTGCATTCACCATTCTCCATCTTCGTTCGTTCGATATTCATAACCAAATTTGGAATGTATGCAGCTGGTCATGCTGCTACTTATATGAGAGTATAGCTAACACAAATGTTATATCTATTCGATACAAATTTGATTGCTTTGGAAAAGTTCAATGGATCTAATTGAAAGTGACACTCTACGATTGACTTTTTTGTTGATTTGATCTATTCTGATTGCAACTATTATTTCAGAAATTGTGATGATTGCAAGTTTTAAAGTTTGAATTAAACTAGTAGTTTCTTTGTTTAGTTTAAGAAAAAAATTTAAGAGATAATTAATATAAAATTTACCACAGTCTCTGAGACTGCAGAAAAATGAAAATAAATGAAAAGATAGTCATAAAATTTGGTTTCACTCTTAACTTTAACGAATTTAGTATAACAGATTTCTCTTTGTTCAACGAAAAATACATTTATAGTTATTAAAAGCTTCAACAGATAATCAATTGCAACTTGCCACAGCGTGAATACATGCAACAATGGATAGAAACTTCACCCAGTGCCTTGCCATGTACTAGATGTTGGATGCTTGTTGTTTGTGAGCAGTTCGAGCATTAAAATAAATCTATATGCAAATTCGCGTAAAATAACATGGCACTGGAAAATAAATCCGCAGTTACAGATATCGAAGACAACAACAGTGCCAGCCAAGCTCTTAAGGCAAACCAAGAAACCAAAAAAAAAAGACAGACAGTCTCCGTTGTTTTCGAGCATCTGCCAAAAATAGTTTAGCTGCCATTCAAGGACTCCAACGCTAAACTTCAGTAATTCCTGCTACTGCTAAAACGCAACAGTCTAGTCGTCGTGGTATGGATCACGGGCTCCCTTGGCGTCTAGTTTATTTTTCTGTTGCTATTCTTCTTGTTGTTGTTGCCTTTCGCGATTTACAAAATGTGACAAGTTGCGAAATTATTTTTTCGCAGAAGATGTTTTCCTGCGTGCAGATGAACTGACATTGATAAGACGACATCATCAGCAATAGCAGTCGGGACAGAGGCAGAGACAGTAAAAATAGAGGCAGCGCCTGGTTTAACTCAACAGAGCTGGTACCGAGATGGTGCCTTACCTGTCTATCTTTGCCTCGCCTACCATGAACTCGGGACTGGGCCAAGCATCAAGTCTGTAGCTATTGTTTAGATGTAAGTTCACAGATAATTCGTGCGATTTATGTTGCGCGAAGGAGTAGCAGACTTGTGGCAGCAATTTAAGACCGATTACATGTCTCAATGGCATTTTAAGTAGCCATTGTCGCCATCATCTGCGTTTGCGGCCTCTGGCTTCAAGATGTCTACAGATGGCGCTGTGTGCGTGCATGATAACTACAATAAGTGGAGAGTGTGAGTATATGCACGCAGGTGTCGCTTGATGATGTTGACACATAACTAAGTCCAACAAAGCAACTTAAACACAAGTCTCCATTTGCAGTCTTTTCGATCTAATCACCCGCACATTTTACACGGACAGGGCGTGGGTGGTATAGATGGTACATAGGTTTTTGGATTTTTCTTTGCTGCCTGTTCCTCGTTCCATAGTTTGTTCAGATATTCTTCAAGTTTAGTCACCGGATCATCTTCCTCCTCCTCGCATGTAACATCTTCGCAACTTCTAAATACGTCGCCGCAAACATCACCATCGCTATCATTGCTGCCATCTCCACAGACTTCACTGCTACCAGCATTCGGGCAGTCGATTGGGCAATGATGATCTTCAAAATCAAAGGGACACTTCTCAGTGGACTCCTCCTTGGGTATGTCCTCCTGGACACGGTACCATTCAACTTTATACGAGTCCTGCCCACATTCTCCATACTCTTGGCCGGTTACTGGATCGATGAAGCACTCACAGATAATTCGAGGTGAATTACAACGCTTGCAACGCTCCAAATTTAGCTCATGGTTAGTAATTTGCCGCGGTGGTTTCGCTTTACCTTCGACGGCCTTCTTTGGAATTTGCAGACCACATAGAACACACTCCTGTGGAAGATTTTCGCATTCTTTTAGTTTGAATGATCTTTCCTTAAACACCTCGCCTGGTTTCTGGGCACCCACAATCTCACTCTTGCAGCAATCCCTACAACGACACATGGGCATATTGAGAGGATTCACACGCGCCTCCATTCTTTTATAGAGTCCTTTGTATATGATATTGATTTGCTTTTCATACGATTTGTGCGCCCAAAAAAAAGCCGCTCTATAATTATCGAAAATTCGTGATGTTCGATAGGCCGCATGCATCCACGCACTCTTCTGATCAAGAATGGCCATTGCGTCTACTATGGGATTACTCAACGCATGGGGGCGTTTGCCATGAAAGAATGCCTTGAAAGCACGTTTAATTACCTCATAGACCAAAAATGCTTCCATACCCTCCATTTCGCATTTAACACGTAGTGCCTGCAACAAATCTTCGCGGCAAAGACGATTCTCCTTATCCGGATTACATTGAGATCGCAATTTCTCATGGTACACGAACACACGCTTTATAATGGATTTTGATTTTTGTACCTTAAGCGTATTTATACCGCAAATTACCATTATCTAAGAGATCAATTTCAGTAATATATTGGTCTGACAATGTTTAAAGCAAATGATAAATTTATACCTGGGCTAAGCTCTGAGCTATATCACCGACATTATCATCGAATATTTGATATGGATCCATTTTGGTTTTGCAATTACATAAATAATTCAATTGCCCATCTTCCATGGTTTCCCCATTCTTAACTGTAGCTCTGCTATTCATTTTAAAAACCAATTTTGTTTACGTGAAAGGATTATATAATTTTTTTTTTTAATTCTTATTTAAAATTTTGCCAACCGAAATGAAGTTTAAAAGAAATTTCAAGGATTACTCATTCTGTTTAACTGATTTCATACCAAACGATTTTTTTTTTTTTATTATAATAATGCCATTGACAGAAAAGTCTTTGAAATTCTAATTGATCTGAAAAGTAAAAAGATTGAGTTTTTATATCTTAAATACCGTTATGCATTTTAAACTATTCAGGAATTTTATACTATTTTTTATAATCATCATTGTCATTTTGTTTATTGTAAAATAGTTTATTTTTGTGTTGATACGCGCATTTCCCGCAAAACGAATGAAACTATCATTGGAGATATCAATTTCATGACCAAACGAGAATGACTCTAAATAGGTCTAATTATGCTAAATAGTTTCTCCCTATACTCACTCGCATTGCATTGTTTTGTGGAACTTAGGCTACATTATTGACTTGTCAAATGAAATAAATAACAAAATATCTTAAATGTTTGTTGTGTCAGACTAAATTGTTCAAATAAATTAAGTTGTTGCTTTCTAAAACAACTTGAGACGTTCTATAAAAGCCCCACCTCATCATACTACATTCAATGTATAAACACACTTCGATGATGCCGCAAAACTTGTAATGAAGATGATTTTCATTAGAGAAAACAACCATCAGACTTGAAAATATATACACACATAGATACCGATAACAATACCAATAATGCTGAGAGACAAATAGGCATTCAAACAGACAGATAGACAGATAAAAATAGATATTGAAATGGGTAGACGTTGCCTCGGCATTGTCATTTGATAAATTATGATATTTGATCAATTGTTCACTTCAACAGCATCAAATGAAACGTCTTTCTACACCATTGTGTTGCAAAGGTGAACCTCCAACAGCATCACCAGCACCAACACCAGAACCTGCCCCACCTTTAGTCTTAGACGCATTTCTTCGTGCGACAAGTTATAAGAATAAGTTCCTCACTAAAGTTTTCCCGTGTATCTGTCGTCTAGTCTTTTGTCTATTTACAGTGTATTGGCATCTGTAAGCAAACACACAACACTCATCTGCATAAGTATGCGGAGAATATGGTAAGCGAGAAGTCTGGGTCGAATTTGTTCTGTTTTGGTCTACACTGAGTTGCATTCGAGACGCTTCTTTAGTGTGGCTAATAGACCCATTTAGCTTTTAGTTTTGCCGACATTGTACAATGTGTTTGGAGATATTCTTTCGTTCTACATGTCTACACACAATAGACTACTGGCATTCACTCATTCACTTTAATTTGTGGCAGCTTTTGAAATACCTATATACATCTATATGCATATATATTTTTTTTTTTGTAGTATTTGACAAGACTAATCACTTAATGTCAGTCTATGACAACACTTAGTTAAGGACTTGTTATATCGATAGCTTATTACTCTGTTCACTATATATATTACTTGGCATGAAACTTTGTCCATATATACAACAATGTAGGAAATCACTGAACCTAAAAAGCTGAATTTTATTCCCTTTTCACAGTGTGGAAAGCAGCTGTTGTTTATTGTGACTATATAATCATGGAATATTACGCGCACGTTGTGCTAATTTCAAACATTAATTTTTTATAAAATACATAATTTAAAACAATTTACAGGCTATGCAAATAGTTATTGCAACTACCTTTTTCACTCCTGATACCTGATTTATTAAAATTTTAACGAAACGTTAACAATTAACAGAAATCATAATCAGCTGTTTTGTGTTTACGCGCAACAAAAAGAAAGAAGAAGACAGGCAGCAAATGCGAAATCACCAGCACTGGCAACTACTCTAACAGACCGCATGAGTGCAGAAAGTACTTGCAAAAAGTGACTTCCACAGCAGCTCAAAAGTCATTTTTATTTCACAAAAACAACACCTCAATTTTGTTATTTTCACTGTTGTTTTTTTTTTTTTTTCACTTTTTGCTTGCATATTGGAACTGCTTATGCTTTACTCTGAAAAGGGATTAGACATCATGGAAAATGTTTCTATTATGATTTTCATAATCCACTTCTAAAATGTTTAAATGGTGGTTCAAAGTTTAGAGGCAGTTATTAGAATAAATCAAATCTTCTATAACAAACATCTCTTTGTTTTATTAATTTAAAATGTTATTTTTATTATTCACGCAACTGATATTTATAGTAATAATTAATTAATAAAAGTTTTGCCGATATCATCAGTATTTTACAGATATGACGATATATACACAAATCTGTAGTCTAAAATAGAAGATTAACGGGAAGCAAGAATTGAAAATTAAGAAAGAAAGAGTACTAGAAATATGCTGTGCAGATAAACAATAAAATTGCCAGAATATCGAAGTTGCGGGCATAATATGTAGTAATTTTTATCCTTCACTTTACACTATGTTAATACAACAATACTACAAGGCATTGAAAAAAGATGTATGGAACCATAAAATTTAAGAACAATAAATAGATACAAATACGTATCTTGAAAAGCGAATAAAAAATAAAAATAGAAAACAAATACGCGACGTCATCAAACATTAAAATGAATTTCAGGCAACATTTGGAAGTAGAAGCAGAAGCAAAAGTGAGTGCAATATTTCGGTTGGGCAACTGTCACAACAAACAATAATAAAATCAAACAATAACAATAAAAATTTTTAATAATAAATCTATTTAATGGCTGCAGTAAGACAAAATTTATCGCATGCGAGTATTTAACAGCAAAACATCAAGCATAACAACAGCAACAAAGTCACAGGCAACAATGACAACAAAACATAAACTTTTATGATGCGCATCACGCCCCAAATCGAAAATATCATAACAAGAGACAACGAATGGACCAACACTTGTACCAAAACCAAACGACTCAGACTGCAACATAGACATGTGGCTTGGGGGATATGTCAGCAATTTCAGAAGCCGTCCCGGTCAAGTACGCCTCACTCGATCCGGAGGCTTGAATGATAGATTGGCTCTTGAACCTCGTAAAATCACAAATTTCTCTTTGGCATGATTGATTGCCACACTTGGCGCTGACAGTCACGCGGCTCCCCAACTCAACGACCACAGCAACAGCTGCCGAATCTGTTAACGCACCCAACAAGGCAGAACTTATAACATCCTTCAACAGGCACCCTAAATTACAGTTTAAAAATTTAACATTTTTCCAATGCAATCTTTTATCTAACAAAGCTTTCATCTCTCCTTCCTCTTGCATTCACATTCGACAGAGAAACGATGACTTACAAGAATTTACGTCAGCTGTTACAGTAGTGACACTTGTCACAAGGTTTAACGCTACCAGAAATACTCCTCGTAATATTGGCATTTTATTAATTTCTCAACAGCTCGACATCTCCCACTACTCAATATCACACTTACGCTACTCGCTCGTTCGGACTTTGTATTATACTTAGTACATTGATGTCTGTTTGTGGTTGGTAATTAATATTTGTCTACTTGAATTCGTAGTGCATGTGAAGCGCATCTGTTGCTCTTAGCCAGTTCAGGTCAATTAGTTATCAAGACGATGGTTGGCCATTTCATTAAGATTCACTTCTACACTCCGCACCATATCCCATTCAGCCTCTGCCATCTGTTAGCCTTTCACTGACCGACGTTCACTTGGTATGTGCAATGTGGAAAGCGATGTGTCCTTTGTGCTCTGCTCCGTTGGTCACTTTTACGGTCCGTGTCATGTAAGATAAATTTTACATTTAATTGAAGTGTCCTTTTCATTTGCTATTAATTGACTATTGAAGTCATAACAATTTGTCAATACGTTAATGTTTCGGCCACAGACACAAAGTACGGAAAACCTTATACGAGTAGACAAGTATAGCAACTTATTTGCAAACGATTTTTGAAAAAAATTTGAAATTATCACATCCCCATTTTACAATACAATAGAAGAAACAAGAAAATAACCAGAGTTACGTGCATTCACTCAATAATGAGACATAAGCTTAGGCAAATTTTCTACCAATTTCTGAAAACGTATGTTGAAAATATTTTTCAATTAATTATTCACTTCAACCACACCAAACCTAACTTCCCCAAATTACTTTTTCGCCTTTGGTATTGGAAGCTCTATTTTATTTTGAAACTCTTACTCTTATGTTTGAACCAACTACTCAATCAACTGAAGTTGTTGCCAACTCATGACTATACGATTGGGTATGTATATATTGTACATATTACGAAATCAATAGTATATAAGTGTTTCTTTGGAAATAAAATCCTTAAAAACATAAAAAATCTTTTTGGGGAATATACAAATCTCTGAAATCTTAAATCAGAAGACACATCTGCCAACGAGTGAACAACTAAATTTTGTAATTATTGTAATTGCTTTATTAAATTGCCACTAAACCTCTAATTGGACGCTGAGAAATGTAACCTTTAATAAGAATCCTTACACATCTGCCGTGTCGAAGTCACTAAATTAAATTTGGCGACAGGCATCTACTAATTTTAACCCGGATAAGAATTGAAAATTTGTACAGCTTGCCTCTTTCGATATCCTTTCAAGTGTTTCAATCCTGAGCACGTGTGTGTCCCAAGTGGACCATAATAAAGTCAAAGTCAGTCAGTGTAAATGGGGAGCAAAGGTTCAACATGTTGAACAGCGAAAGGAAGGAAAAGATTTAAAATCAATACTTACACGGATTAGATATGCGCAAAGGACAACAATGACATAGTCGATAATTTATGTTGTAGTACGACAAACTATCTAAGAATAGCGGGCAAACAAAACAATCTGTGCGCATGCTCAGCTGCTGGTGACTTTCGTTCCGATCTCATGTATTTAGCTTCTTCGTTCAGGATACGCGTTCGCCTGTGTATCAAAGGACATAACATATGCACGCAGACAGACTACATAGCGACGTGACGCGACACTATCTCTGACACATGACTCTGTTGACACAAACAGGATTGAAGTAGCGAGTGCGAGGATTTATTGTCCTTAAAGGCGGCTACGATTGTCACGAGTGCTTCTTGTGTATATTTTGGATTGGATTTCAATCCTCTGAGAGTTGCAATCATCTGTGTACAATAACAAATGCGCAGACACTTTTGTAAATAATAATATGATTTAGGTCCGCTGTCTACCGGTTCGGAAGGCACTGTTATTTGCATACAAGTAAGGACATTGCCACTGGTCCGTACTCAAGCTACATGTCTCTTGTCTCGGCGTCTTACAATGGTTTGTTGTCGTCTTGATTGACATTGCACAAATATCTTCATTTGTCAACGAATCAATTTAAAAGGATCCTTACTAAGTCAAATCATGCAATTCATGTTTTTACACTCAGTAATATGGGTTTTTACAAGGACACTTTGGTTTTGTTTGTATGTCAATTGTTTTGCTGCATTAAAGACGCATTTTTCAAAATTCTCTCCAAGTGTGGTCCTCATCAAGCGACAAGCCAAATCGTCGCTTCATGATTAATCACGAGGTATGTTCTCCTCCACTTCAATGATAAATCGCGCAACAAAAAGAACTATGAGGATCTTTTAACGGTTGCTTTTCGAAGTTCCCCTTCTTTGTTCTGTCAAGCTCAATTTCGATAAACAATAAATAAACTTTAATTTCAGCTTTCAAACCTCAACCACTTCTCTACTTGCTTCCCCAGTTTTAAGGAATATTTTCTCAGGCATAAAGCAATAAATTGCGAACTAAGTTAGCAGCAGTTGGTGTTGAATAAGAAAGACTTATTCTGCTGTTATTCCAAAAAAAAAATAAGAAATAAAAAAATAAACCTTCACCGAATGCCCAAGTAACTATTTGTGACCAGAAATTCGATATGAATCAGGTGCCACGTGTCATCATTTGCAAATTTTGAGTATGCGGGTGCCTGAGTCTAGCAAAGAACGACATATGCGCATGTCAGACATGGCCAAAAGTTACTTTGGAATAGTAAGTTGCTCAAGGAATGTGTTACACTTTAAATTAAAACCATCCAAAAACAATCGAAAGAAACCGTTTCGTCACGTTTATCGGGTACAGACATCAGCAGTGCAGCAGGGAATAGTAGGCAGGACTCTAATGAAGTAGGAGTATTATATCAGAGGGAATGAGTGTGCAGGAGGCGGTAACATGTCTTGTTAAACCGCAACAGTGAACAACACCATGCCTTTGCCATTGAATATGCTTAGAGCAACTCGGCCCGAATATACAATATTTCTTTGCAACCTCGCACATCTGTGCCACACGCCAACAACAACAAAACCATCAACAAAATTAAATATACACAATCATCAGCAAGTGGTAAGCAGAGGAGCGAACTGCATTTCAGAGTCCTCAGCGTGAAAATATCTGTAGCGATTCGATCGAGCGCGCGAGCGAGCTTCTTAGGGCTACACCCTTTGCAGGGGGCATCATATCGGAACCAAATTTATTCCCATCTTCTTCGCTCCGTCCTCTTACTGTTCATTTGGATATTGGCTTTGTTTAACTGTTTTGCAAAAAGGAGTTCTTTCTTTTCTTATTCGGAGATCAAACAATTAAGATCAGCTTCCATAACTGACAGGCGAGCACATATGTTGGACCTACACAGGTATGCAACGGAACAAACAACAACGGCTCCAGTATATTCCTGTACTGGCAGGACACCTTGTGTTTGATATAACCTAGCTGACACAGACACATGGTAATATGCTTAACCGCATACAAAATTGACCATGCATGCATTTTTGGTTAAGAACGTAGAAATGTGTTCATTTAAGTAGAATGTCCTTCAACTCAACGCGGATGCTGTTGAACTTTTCCATTTAAACGATAACAAAATTACAGTACTTCTTTAGATTGTCATTAACATTTATTGCTTTTCAGTCTATAAATAAACAATAAACAGTTTGGCCAATTTGAGTCACATTGATTGCTGAGTTCATTATTCATTTGATTCATAAATGATTGTAATGCGAGTAACCTGAACTGACCAACTGCCCGACTAAGACACTAACGAACCATTGACCCAATCGATGAACCCGACACCAAAGGTCCAAGGGCGACACTTGAACGTCTTCGGCTTCTTGAACTTGTAACGCGATACTTGCAGCAGCCTTTCATGAAGAGTTCAGCTTGGCTTGTGCTACGGAAACGTAAAGAAGTTGATGAATAAACAGACGGCACGGACCTCATCGACCATTTAGCTCACTTAATTCCATTTGCAGTACACTTAAATTTCAATATTTCGAAACATACTACTCAGTTTTGGTGTGTTTTTCTGTATTTGGTTTCGGGGCAAGACATTTGCCACCTTCGAACACCTTGAGTGTTCAAGCTGCCTCTTTGCCTGTCAGTCACTCTGGCCGAGTGTTAGAGGTCTTGTTTCTTCTGCTTGTTGTTACACTATCCTATGACACTCATGTAATGGTCTTGGTGTACATACTTTAATTAAAATTCCCTCGAATCCAAATGCTAAAACATGCTCGCTCGTATGAACTCTTATGTAATCAATTTGTCAGCAAGACCGCATTCAAGTTTGTATTGTATTGTAGTTGAAAAAGATTTGTGTTCGTCCTTAAGGAAATTGGAATTGGTAACTTGATATGATTGCGTAACAACCACGCTCACTTAAAGTTGAAATAAGGACTCGATTTCGTGCCGTGTATAATGAAGAAATATGCAGATGTGGCTGTATGTATCGCGAGATGTCGCTTTAATGATTCAGAGTTGCTTTCCACTCAGAGAAATGTAAACTATTTGCCATTTCGGTCTCCTTTCCCCTTCAGAGACACAAATTTTTGCCTATTGAAATCATGTTTTGTAAGTGAACATTTGAATGAATGGATGCCTTTAACTGAAAATGGCATTCGATAAATTCTCGGCGACATGCGCCCGGTAGCAGTCAGTCAGCCACTCCATCCAACACCTTCACTTTAGCATAAAGCTTACCTAAAATGTATTCAAACATTGCAAGTTTCGTCATAACCAAAACTATTTACTTCAACAATATTTGACAGCATGTATCCTTTGTCAGATTGTGTTGTTGTTGCTGATGTTGCTTTTACTCCCACGGAGTTCGTCCTTTTTATCAATCTGCATTTGACAGTTACACTTTGTAAGCTCCATTTCTGTATGTTTATATTTGAATAAAAGATGGTGGTAGAGGCTTCTGACATTTTCAATCATTGCTTCAAATGATTTCAATTGAATTTTCGACATATTTTCACTTTGATTCTAAATGGCCAACACGAGCTTTTTTTAAATCAACTTACAATTGAAAGAAGTAGTTAACAAGGATTTCTCTGCTAACTATTGCGATTGTATACTTCTGTATTTATGTAGTTTTGCAATCTGCTTGCCAAAGTTATCACAATGGATAAATTTAAATACTCTTAGCTGTAACGATGAATCCAGAGGATGATGACATGATCTTCCAGTCGTTCGGAGTGTCTAATACTGTTGCTGACACACTCCGTTTTATTCGTCAGCCCTCTCCAAAAATCCTTTGTTGCAGTTTGGATGGAAATTCTACAGAAATTGTAGCATTATAAAGAAAAATATTGCACTTAATTTTTTCAAAGAATTTTTTCGGATCCAAGAAATGTAAATTACCACCATGAAACAAAAATGGTTTCCTTAAATGTTAAATTGATTTATCAACCGCAAATTAACTAAAACTCAAAATGTTGCACTTGCCACATTTCAGCAAACAAAGCGTTTTACCAAAGATCTAACAAACCAATTATCTGGAGAGTTCTACAATAATGCCGCCATGAACAACAAAAACAAAAGGAGAATTAACAATGATGAAAGTAGCAACCAATTACGAAATGCAGCGCCCACAATTAAGGGAAAACAACATTCACACGCAGTCAGATGCACACTCATACAAGGCGGTCAACACCAAAAGGCAGTGCACCTAAAGTCAGTCCAAGGATCCCATAATCATCGTCGTCAACAACAGTCCAGACTGAAATCAAATTGAAGAAACACAAATAAATATTTACGTCGCTTATCGCACGCGATCGAATGTTCGCCGAAGCCTGGAATCGAAGCCGAATGGCTTTAATTCATTGCGATTTGAAGATCAGCCCTAGTAGCGGTGACAGCTCCACTGTTCGGATCAGAGGCCATGACCACTTAAGACAAACGCCGCCAAAAAGCCGCTAACTGACTTGCAAGTTTTTGACTTTCCGACTGTGTCAGACGGCCAATCATTCAGTTAATTCGGAAGGCAACGTAAGAAGGGCTACTGCTTCAAATTATTTCAATCTGCTCTGATGACTTGTTGATTTCAGTGGACTTGACGATGTTGCTCACGACCGACACTAACGATGATGGTGTCGAGGCTAAAAAATTTCAATGATAAAATCTTTATTTGCTTATGATTGGTTCCACTCGCCTTTGCTACAATTTGCTGTCGGATCAATCAAAGCGAAATTCTAGGAATTCTCAAGTAAGCGGTATAAGGAGAACAAATATTGACGCCCACCGCTGTTGCTGATGTTGATGTTGAGACTCATTGGGATTTTCGAGGATTCGCAATTGGCCTATTGATCGCGCGAATTTAGCTGTTCATAACAGCTGTCCGTGATCCTGATTGAAATATCCATTGAAAGTGGCTCTGATTCAGCTGCCTGCAGCTCTCGAGGTAATTGGATCGTTTCTATTGATTTAGCTCAAATTTGATTGTTCATTCGTATTCAAAATATGCATCTTTGTTCAAAAGTGCAAACTGTTATTGTTATTCATATTCCTCTTTCTTGACCTTTTTCTGCTGGGCAAGAGGATCGATCACAAAAGCAATCAAATTCAAAATTAGCCACTACTGCTAGTGAGATTAGACCGACTGTTGCTGTTCTTCTTGGCTCTTTTGAATATTCTTTCAGCTGTTGGCGTTCTCAATTGTGCACGTGCCTGTCTTAGTGAACTCAATTGTCCATCTGATTGTCCGATCGACGACTGTTCGAATGCCTGCTTGCCTGCTCAGCCTATTTGTTCGACTTCATTTGGTTGAAATCGGAAACGCTTCGGTCACGCATCACACCTGCTTAGCGACTAACAATAACAACTACAGCAGCAGATTTTTTATGTTAAATACTATAAACCAGGAATGATTGGCATGGAAATTGTACGATTTACAAGCAAAAGGTGCTTTAAAATCTTCAGATTCGGGTTTTCTTGTGGATTTTCTATAACAACAACAAATTAGTTCTCTTTACCGAAATTTAAGATATTGAGCCGAACAGCAATAGAAACATTGTGGCAGAACAGATGTTATTGTAATTCCTAAGAGTAAAATATACGAAATTGACTTTTATAAAAGTTGTAGAAACTTTTTCAAAACTTGTCACCGAGTAAACTTATGCTGCAGGAGCATAACTATGAAGTTGCACAAAGACCTTTAAAGCAAAGAAACTTAACAAAATATTAATAGGGAAAAATACTGTGCTCTTACTAAAACTTACATAGACGTACACTTCACAAACGAAATTACATACTTTATTTTTACATTTGGTTTTAGACACATTGTTTAGTTTGAAATACTTGTTGTGACTAACAGAATGTTGTCTCAAGAATACGATATACTCGTATACATACAATCTTAAACCATGTCTATGTTAAGCATTGTGGTCCTTTAGATCACCAATAAACCTGGGTGCATTTAGAATTTTTTTCTTAAATAAACTAAACTTCGTTTCAATCATTCGATATTGTACGATGCCTATGACCGTTATGAAAACTTACTCACAAGGTTCCATTATATGATAAAAAGTTACAGATTCTGATATACGACGATTAATTCGATCGATTCGCAGATGTAAAAAAAAACAAGATTTCTTACTTTTACTCTACACACAATTTTATCAATAAACTTCGCTCCGTGATCAAACACAACACAATAGATGGAAATCGAAATGTTGAAAATGACTTGGGGAAATGTCACGAACAGGAAACATTTTTCTATGGGATTTCGAACTGCCAGATATTATTTTTGAAAATTAACTTTTAATAACCTTTTCTTTTTTTTTTTTTTTTGGTTATTATTTATAATGTTTAACACAGTTCCTCTTATCTGCTGCTTAATTATAATCATTATTAGCTTTTTCTTATTCTTTTTAACCTCCGTCTTATAAGTCGGCTAGCTTCGGAAAAAGTAAGAAGCCAATGGGTTGAGTCCGTAGTTTTATTGAGTGCCGACTGCAATAGAAATGTAGTCTAACACTGTTGGTATTTATAGATCATTGTGCGGCGTGTTGTTTCTGAAAAACCACGGGGCATCCGTGATTCTTTTGAGTGCCTTGCTCTGACATGCCTACAGTCTGGAGATATTGGCAGTAGCCTTGGTTCCCCAGATTTGTATTGCATACCGCGATATTAGTGCCACTATTTGAAGATAGATGAGACTTTAATTGCCTATTGACAGCTATTTTGAGGGACGAAGGAGCCAGTCTAGCTTCCTAATTTTTTGGTAGCACCGCGCTGTGACAATTTTAATATGTGCACGCCATGTGAGCCGTTTCTCCAGGATCAGACCTAAATAACGAATTTGTTCGTTTTTTCTTAAGGTGAAAGTGCAGTTACTGAACTTGGCGGAAATGATCATTATATTCCAGCGCTTGCCCCAGGCGTGAAATCTTAATAAGCAAATTGTTTACTTTTTCCTCCGCTTCAATAGGTGACTCGGAGTTGTAGACTTAAGCCATATCATTGGCATGTCCGAGGTGTAAACTGAGTATAGGACCTGAGCATGAACGCTACCTTACGGAACGCGTGCTTTTATGCGTCTGAAGTCTGTGGTGGACCACCTGTCTCTGACTGCCACATAGAAAAAACGTTCATTCAGGAAGCTGCAGATGAGTAGGTTCTGCTTGCCAGGCAGGAACGTTCTGACTTTATGTAGTAAGGCATCACTCCAGACCCTAACATATAAGAAGGCTGTGGAGGAATATTGTTTCAACTCAAACGCAGACAGGATGTGCTGTGCAACCCGATGTAGATGTTCTGATGTGTGGTCAGGAATGGCTTCCTGGACGCGCTTTACTGTCAAAACTCTAATCAAAAATATTCTTTCAAATATTTTGGAGAATGCTGGCAACAGACTTATCGTTCTACATGACCTGAAAGCCTTGGCAGCTAGTGCTCTTAATACTCTTAGTATTTATTTTTGTTATCCTAATAATAATAAAACATTAAATATTTTTGTAAATATGTAGATATTTCGTGGATTGTTATTCATTATTTTCTCTTCTGTTCATTTTGTTTGATTGGGCTGATATGTATCTAGATATGCATCCACAATATAAATAAGCAGAGAAATGTAAAACTAAATAAAACAATTTTCTATGAATTTCTCAAAAACTTCAAACCAACTTAAATTTTAATGTTAGTTTTCAACCACTGTAAGTTGAATTTAAATTTGATAAACAGAATAATTGGGAGAATAAATTAATGGTATTTTCAATTCATTGTAATTAACACAAAATATACTTATTAGTTAAAGTGAAATTACCTGAATACACAAATATATAGGTCAGTCAATATGGCTCAACAATTTATGACAATAACCCAAAAATGTTTGTTTTTTTCTGTTTTATTTTTGTACATATGTATGTACTTATTACTAAGAAGTAAATATTCTTTTGTTAAATGACCAAAAATCTATTTGAAATGCGTTAAAACGCGCATAATTAATCACACACAGACAGGCACATTTAACTGAATATAAAAAGTACAAAAAATGCCGCCAAACAACCAAAAACGAAAAAAAAAAAAACCCACACACGCGACAAACGAAAATCATAAAATCATATCGAACGATTTGAATGTGAAACCAGTCATAGGATAGAGTCTAAACAAGAGTTCAATATAATGGAGGAGTGAGTATGGGGCAGCAGCAATTGCATTTGAAATCAAGCATGGTAAACAACGCTCGTTAACAATCTCGGTTTCAACGAAGATCTCATACCTTTCATCATACCATAAATAAAATTATACTGTACAATAAAATCATTTGAATTTGATAATCTGTTTATTTGAATGCCTATTAGCAGTTCGGTCGTTTCATTTTGACCTTTTTTGTTTTGAAATGTTAGATTTTTTTATAAAAAAATTTTATTGAAAACATATTTTTATGGTACATGGTGCTTTCTTAGAAAAAACCCTCCAGGTTTGATCACTTCTAATAAGTGAAGACAACTTTAGGCGCCTTGAGGGATTTTTGATGGAGGGAAACATATGAATTCGAATAACCGACATGCTAGAGATATTTATTTATATCGATATTTATTGCGATATGATATATCGAATCGAAACTTTATATCGATATTAGTTTGTCATTTGCATTTGATTACAATGCCAACGTATTTTATAGACACACGTCACCTTAACCCTGTAAAGTAATTCACCCCGAACGGGCAGTCCACATGACGACCTCTTAAAAAATGTTTCATATTTCTTAAAAAATTTTAGAGTAGCATCTAGAAAATTAGGAGGCATATATATTTTCTAGGATATGTATTGAGGGAAAGAGTTCTGCGTTCAATGGATTGAATTGGTTGGAGATATTAAGATATATTGAATGCAATAGACTTACGGTAATATGCTTGATATACTAATTGGCAGTAGAAGAATATTTTTCGTTCTTATTATTCGTAAACTTAATTAATACTTGGTTAATTTCCATAAGAATTTGATAATGTTATAGCGAAATAGGTGGAAAAGCAAATTGGATTTTTTCTCAATAAGAGTGAGTATGTGACAAACTTTACCTTTCATTTTATATACCATTTTTCCTATCTGAAAGGTACATTACCAATAATAATAATAATAATAATATTGTAGTAATCAAAATACAAGCAATGAATACTAGGTAAATGAACAAAATAAATGAATGAAAATCCATAAAAAAAAAGATAAAAGTATATAGAGGGGAAGAAAGAACGAGGGCCAGAAGACCTAATAGAAAAAAAAAACAAAAAGAAAATCCACAAACCAATAACGCCTTCTTCCGTTTTATTGAATACCTTCAAAGCAAAGACTACAACTACAACTACAACAACAGCAACGCAATCGAATTCAAAAATCAAATGTATTGTAACTAGAATCCAATTGAATGGGATTGAATTGAATACAGGGAGTTCGAGGAGTTAGGAAAGCCAACAATTGCTGGCGGATATGCGCGCGACATCGTTTCAAGCAGTGACAAGTTCCGCCAGCTGGCCCTTGCCTCAGGCCCCACCACTCTATGGCAATACAGTGAGCACTTTAAGCTAAGTTGGTGGCATAGACGTGTGGGTGCCAATCGTCATCGTCGTCGTCGTCGTCACAGTCATCGTCATCATCATCAACATCAACATTTACAGCAACAACATTATCATCATCGCCTTCACTAGAAGGCGCGTTCAAGGTACAAAGTCTAACTAATGCGCGCAGGAAGCATAATTAACAAGTTTTTAACGTTTCTAGATACTGTAACCAACCAGAGTCTGAGGTAGAAGGTGAGGTTGTTGGATGTGGCGCAGCATGTTGTTGAACTTGCACTGCCAGACGTGTGCGCAGACGCAGATATATCATGTTGGTGTAGTAGAGACAACATTTCATTCATAAATGCGCAATATTTTGTTATGTTGTTGGCAAAAGCCAACAGCCATCAGCCAACAGCCAAGACAGAATCCGAAAGACAGGCACCAGAAGCCCAAAAGAACTAGTGACTTGGCTCATTTAGTTTCAACAGATGAGTCACACAGATCCACGGCTGCAGCAATGGCAACAACAGTAATTACCACTATTACTTGCTTGGCTTGTGGCACACATGCAGAAGGATGGATAAAGTCGGTCCGTCCATCTGTTTGTATCTACTTGTACATATCATTTGCGGTCTGACGCCTCAATCGGTCTGCTGACTTCACACTATGTAATCTTTCTCTAAAACTGCAACACACCTTACTACAACAATACATAAAGATGACTCATCACCACCACCATCATCATCATCATCAACATCACCATAATCGTCGTCAACGTCAACACCGTCGCCAATACACATCCTCTCTGAATTCACAAAAATAAAACCGACAACTTCAAATTGCTTTTGCCAAAAGCTTCCTTTCATCGTCTCTGTGTCACCATTTCCCATCAACCGTCGACCAACTCCAATCTAATCCAATATTTCTATACTATATGAATGGAAAGACTCTTTGGATTATTTTATGAATGAATGAATGAGGATTGAGTGAGTGAGTGAGTAAGTAAATGAATGAATTTTCCACAATTGACTTCGAACGCTTAAGCCAAAGGCTCATTCTGTTTTCTATTCATGTGACTGCCTACAATTTTTATAGTAAATCGTGTTTTGCATGCGCAAGTAGTTTTTTTTTTTTTTTTGTTGTTGTTGTTTGAAACTTGCTTCTTGAATAATCGTTTTCAAAGCAAATTCAAAAGATACAAAAAAATTTCATTCATGAAAATTGTAAAGTTGTTTGGCGACTTTTATGCGCTTAAGCATTTTTACACGTTACGAGTTTCTCGCTAAAAATAGTAAATATTTTTATTTATTTTTAGGAATTATGACAAAATGTTGCAACTTCAATTGCAAATCAAAATATTCAATAAGTTTTTTTTTTCTTAAAGAAATGTTTACCAACTTGTAACTTACATATATATATATATATTCGTTCTGTGGAATTATTAATTTTCCCATGATTTTCTTCATTTCCAAAAAATTCCAACCACCTTTTAACTCAGCAAGACCTCACAGACACTGATCTACTAAAAATTCCGCTTAACTTGTTATAACTGAAACCAAAAATTACTACTGCTCGCACCTCAAGTAGCGCAACTTTTCATACTTTTCATTAATGAATCTTTATGGCTTTGTTTCTTCTTTCTTGTATTGTAACAACTATTGCGCAGTAAAAAACACTCATTGACCAGACCAAAATATACAAAACCAAACCAAATGAAACGAAAGAGTTCTCATACTCATAACTACAGTTGACAATTTCATTTTGTGTGTTGTATGTTGGTCTAAAAGAAGAAAGAAATCAAGATTGATTACGGTAGATATAAATAAAATTAAAGTGTTAATTTTGGACAGGCACAAGCAACATGGTGGATGGCCATTTATCCAGAGCGCGAGCAGACCCCACAACAAATCCAAAACCAACCAACATTGGTTTAATGTCTTCATTTATACTCGTTCATAGAGCAAGATGCTGAAGAAGACAAAGCGGCACTGAACATGGACATGAGCATGTGCAGCGCCAAGAGGCGTCAGAACAGTGCGGCGGCCGGCAGCTGATAAATAATTTTACGATGAACACAATAACATAAAGCAGTGTGCAGTAACTTGGACACGCTATACCATACAACTTTGACCACAGAATCACGGCACTCCGAGAACATGCCTTTCAAGTTGAAAACAGTCTGCCTGGGCTTGCTTGGGAAAGAGCGTACGGAGTGGCTTAATTGAAACACAAACATTTTCTTTTTACATTTATAGCGATAAGTTGGTTTTCGATGGCCTTTGGCCAAAGAAATGTCACCACATGCCACACACACACTCACTTACTGACAGACCGACAGAAACGCATATCGAGTGCGGCTTATTTGGTGTCATTAATACGATAAAATGCGATGCGTTTGCGGCAGCCTCCAAAAAAAAAAAAAAAAAACCCAATCCCAGAGTTCCAGAACCCAAAAAGGCAACTCCACGCGTTGGCCTTTCATATGGTTAGTAAGATGGTCAGCAGAAGGGAGATCTATAACATATATATACAAGCAGTTGAGCCATGGGGCAGAAGGTTGCTGGATATAGAAACTTGCATTTTAATCTGACACCAGAGAGCAGCCGCATCATGTTAACCAGTCTTAATCGGCAGCAAGCCAAGTTACGCTGAGCCGCGCAACACCGCGCTGCGCCACTTCGTGTCGTGTTGCATGTGACACTTGCCGCAACGAGCTCATTTGGAATGACCGTTCGCTCATTAATAAGGGTTTAGGGCACGGCATCAGCATCAGCATCAGCAACAACAGTATCGCAAGCGGCGGCGGATCAGTTATACGAAAATGAGTCTGAGTGTGAGAGTGTGCATGTGCGTGTGTGTGTATGAGATTGTATAAATTAATCGAGCAACGCGAAGGTGGTCTACCATAACCTCAGCATCACCATTACCATCAACAACAGTCACAGTCTCGTTCTAAACAGAACTGTATGGCTCTGGTTTTTCGTATGGTGTAGTATGGCATAGTGTGGTCATTATGACTCTTTGTGTTCATGTCTTATTTTTGGAGCTTGTTAGCTCTTTAGATGCATTCTTTGTCTACGCTCTGGTTCTTATGTACAATACTTTGCTTTGGCCTTCGCTTATGGCCTGCTTTCTTGATGTCTTCTTATTTTGGGTTATCATTTTTTATTCGGTTATAATAAGACCACCAACAATGTCTAACAGATGTGTGATGATTGCGTTCCATTCCGTTCCAAAGCGTAGCATTTGTCGTCACTAAGAAATTCTTATAGCGATTTATTTTATTTTATCATTTGATGACTAAAAAACCAAAGTTGGTTTGGAATGCTTCAGAACTTAATATTTAGATGTCACTAAAGCTGATTTGTAACAAGACAGAACATTAACTTTGGCTCTCCGAAGCTTAGGTACATACCTTTCACCCCTTTGAGAAACAGTATAGCAAATGTGTCTGATGTCTGTACAAAAATTATCTCGATAACTCAAAAACAGAGAGCATAGCACATATGTTATATGCAAAGACAGACAGACATTGACAAAGTATTGTATTCTATATTTTCATTACTATTCTCCTGGTTACGATGATCATTTCCATTTATATGTTGTACTTAATAGGGTCTCCAACGCTCGGTTCCATTTGTTACAAACTTCGAGTCAAAATAACAATGCATGTTAATATTATGTATGAAGATATTTTTTAGTTTTGTCACATCTTTGAACTAAGAAATTTGAATAATCCATATTGGTTGGTTGCCAAGTTTCTTATGAATATGAGTGGTTAAACAATTATGAATTTTTCTTTGAGTTTTTGTCTTATAAACCTCTTTTTGTATTATCGAATTCACGATAATTATCTAGAATTTGATCAATTGTGTATTAATCTCTTTCTTAACGATTGAAGCATGCCGCAAAGCAAATATAAAAAAAAAAAATATTTAACTCACATTTGGATCTGCCTTTCCACACAAAAGTATTAAATATCCATATCCGCCTACGGAACAATCCTTCATTCTTTATTTTTTTCTCCGTTTGTACTTTTCTTTTTTAACATAAGAACCTAAAGAAAATTTCAAAAATACGAACATAAAGAAGAAGCAAAGAGTTATTAAAGTCCAAAGATTTTGCAGGAAAAGTGAAAGAAAATCCTTTTTAACAAAAAGAAGGTTTGGGAAAAGAGGAATGCATTACTACAAAACAAAAAGATTATGTCCACTTAAACATTATAATGATCCCACTGTCAGAAAACATAGCCTGAACCGACAGTCACACAAACTGACAGACGGACAGAGAACAAAAAAAAAGAATTGCATGGAAATTGCAAAAATATGAAACGAAGGCCAAAGGATTTGCCATTTGGTCAAGCCAAATGTCCAATGCAATTGAGCTCAGTCTGCTTCACAATAGACAAGCTTGCCTTCGAACCGATTAAAAGATTACTGCATAAAATATTTCCAAAACAGAAGTTGAAGGATGGAAATGTGGTGGAAGGGTCACCATCAGAATCCTTTGCTTTATTTGCAAATACAAGTATTTTTAAACAATAAACCAATGGTATCCAAATGCAACAAAGTATCTCGCACGAACGGTTAAGTCTTCGTTTCGGTATTTGCCATGGTGAATTGCCGCCCCGAGTCATTGAAATGTCACAAATTTTGTGGTTGAAACTTTCTGAATTATTCCTCATTTCGTTGCAATTTGTGGCCACAATTTTACTTCAATGGACAATTTAACGCTTCAATGCAAAATTCATTCGAAATACAAAAACCTAAATTGAAAAGACGAAGAATTTATGCAGATGAGCTGTGGTTTTCTTTGATCAATGCATGCCACCATGCCACAAAAGGAATTTCAAATCCAAGTAGCAGTTGCATGAATTTCCCAAGCACAGAAACCTGCCAGCAACCAACATGTAGAGCAAACAACAATGAATTTCTTTAATTGTCCAAATGAAAAGTCATCATTGTGTTTATTATGATACTGCCGCCAAGGCGATTTTCAATTGTGCCGTGTTGCAGCCGTGTGAGCAAACCCACTTGCCACTTGTTGCAAGCACGCTGAGCTGCTAATCCCCCGCAGGTATTTCAACGCACACTGCGCAAACACTGCGCTCAGTACCTTTCGGATTTCACATAGTATTGTACTTAAGAACGAAGTATTGTAGTACTTAATGTCTCAGGGCAAACCGACTTTCAGTCGTCAGTGACAACGACAAATGAAAATACCAGAAACACAGCTTAAGACCGACCGTCGCAAGTGTGAGAAATTCAGCAGCTCATTCATGCACTTGCCCCACCACCATAGCCCAAGTTGCCCTCCATTGATCTCGTTTTTATATGAGCACAGCGTGTGAATCTCTTATGGCAACAGTAATGCGCGCTACCCAAAATGTTCGTCAAACAATGTCGACAATAGTATCTCAATTTCGTGTGGGCGCCGTAAGTCGCTTTAAGTGTCATTGGTTGCGCTTTAAGCCCACTTTCTTCGACCCGACGACTTTTCATTTACCTCGAACACTCTCCGCTTAGTTCTTCACTTCTTGACTTTCATGATACGAGTACGTCAAATCAAATCAAAATACAATCGAAACAAATGAAAATATTTTCATTCTGCGACGAATTCTCTATCTGAAGAAAATGAGATGAAAAACAAACTCCGACAAAACGCAAACGGTTGACTCAAAGCTCTGTGGGAACATTAGATTTTCATAACAAAACAGAAGCCGCTATGAAATATTATTTTTATCATCTCAATTTGTATCAATATTTTGACATTTATTGGATTCAGTTACAAAAACATAATTTCATTGGTTTCTTTAATGGATCTTTGAGCTTCTTAAGAATTTCTAAACACATTTCCAATTCAATTGTGAAGTGAATAAGAAAGAACTTTAAAGTGGAAAATATCATTTCGAATGAAAGTCTTTCATAAATGAAACTCGTTTCTCAATACTCATTCAAATAAGATTAAGAAATTTTTTATAAATTCATAATATTTATATATGCTCTCTTCGATACTAAAATATTTAGTATCTCTAAGATCTGGCAATCTAAGAGATCTAGTCAAACCAGGAGTGAATTCAATTCTATATTCTCTCACAGTGATCATAGCTAAAACGGTACTTAATCGTGATAAATCGTATCTGAACATTGCTCGGGACTTCAAGTCTTTGTGGGGCTTTCGGCAACCAATTCAATCTTACCTACATTCTAATCCTTTTGACCTTTCAACCAACACAATATGTATATTCAATTGATGATTTATAATGATTTAATAATAAAGGTCCTTCTCTCCTAGAACCATTTTAACAAACAAGAAATTTGCATAAGATTTTATGATAATTATGTTTACGGGTATTTGAATTTTTGAAAATTCCCTAAGAATATTACTCGTACATATGTTGTACTCGTATCTATATATTGCTCACATTGTATTGTATTTGTCGTGTTTGTCTTAATCTGACTAAATATTTAAAGATTCGGAGCACATCAAAAGATGAACAATGAACGGCTTTGGGACAAAGAATTATTGTAAATTCGAAATAATCAACAAAGACAGATCAAAGACAATTTTGTGGTTAAACCGGATCAAAATAATTGCCATAAAATTATCTCCTTGTACGAATTAAAAATAAAATCGAAAAACATAATATAAAATGTAACAAACAAAACCAACCATCCAACCAACCAGCCAACCAAACTACTTACCAACGAGGGCAAACAAATCGAGAGAAACACAGGACCTAAGAATATATTGCCGCAAGAGTAGAAAAATAAGAATTGTACAGCAAAAACAATTAGAGCACGAAACAGTTAATTGTCCTCAATATAATCGAGACAACCAAGACCAAGACCAATGCGAGGAAGGTGAAGGTGAAGGTTAAGTTGAAAAAGGCATTGCATGCGCATCAGCGCCAGAACAACACGCACATACAAGATTATCCTGCGGCAACCCAGATCGAGCTGTATGAGAGAAGACGGAGCGGAAAATTGCTTAGTGAAGAAGCATACAAGTGATGGCGACTAAATCGGATCACTCCTTTTCAGGACTTTGAACTGATCTCAAATCAAAGCAAATTTCTGTTATGTGTGCCGAATAGGTTGTCGCTTTTAAGTTCAGCTGCTGAACCCGAAATTTACTCAAGAACATTTTCAGTGAGGCAACTGATCTACATAAATCTTAAGCCGACATAGTACATACATATATAGTTGGCTAATCAGATTTTGACAATTGTAGGATTTAAGTATTGTAGTTTAAAGGACATTTGCTGCACTATCAACACAATTGTCTGTTGTAAGTAATCTGGACTTAGCCTAGAACTTGAGAGCAAAGTGGAGCGATCTAAACTTATTTGCATAATTAGCTCGATAATTTTCGATAATGAGATACCAGATACATAACAAAGGCATTAGGCCAATTCTAAGGATATTTTTTCTACAATCAGCATGCGCCAGGTGAAGATAAACTAAGGAAATCCTTACCAATTGGCACTGCTACTCTATAATATAACCTATGATTATCTTTAAAGAAATTGTATTCACATTGAGCAAGATTAACAACATAACTCAAATTTACTGTCAAGATGAAGGATGTTTTTGTTACCGCAGCCTCGATTGGTCGGTTCAATCAATTGTCTGTCAGCGACACTTGCAATGTCGCACTTAGAAACCATTTCCGAATCACAATTAAACAAGCCTAATGCGCTTCCGACGACTTAATGAATCTGTAATCGTTCACCGAAAAACAAATGACGAATTGCCCTTGGTTTAAATTGGCCAGAGTGCAGTTGAAAGAAACTCTGGTTGATTGTTTTCACCTTAAGGCTATGTCGACTGCGTGAAATAATTATGATGATGTATTGTTGTTATTTTTCGACGCAACCCGACTAATGACACACCCACTGTACGGCCGCCCAAGGCGTTGCAAGCTGCAACCAAGAATCGAAATCTTCACTTACATGGCGCACGTTTTTCGACAGATACGCCTGCGCAGCCGTCAAAATCGTTCTGGGCGTTTTGACGACTCTGTTTATTGGCCAAGTTGGCGCTTTGTGGCATTGCGTCGAAAAGACAATTGAACAGCCCTTGGGCCGTGCCTTCATTTCATTTGTTCGGGTCCTTTGTGTCCCTCGCTTGGCGCTGTGATAATTACATGTTAATGGTTTAATATTAACGATTGTTTCATATGTGAATAATGCGAATCTTTTATTCTTAATTACAAAAATATTGTGCTTCGGAACCGATTAATTGACTGTGGTAGGTAAATTCTACACACACACACACACAAATCGCATATGCTCTTCATGGATATACGCCATAAAAAAGTTTTTAAGGTGCGTTGGCCATTGTTATTGTCCAAATATCTGCTATTCTATATATAATTATTCCATACTAAGAGATAGAGTACAAGTCACTACTTTCTTCATAAGAAAATTAAATCCTTTTCCAAGTATCCATACAATATCAGTTAACTTCCTTCTCAAGCCAACTCAACACAACTCAACGCAACTGAACTAATCTAACATATCTCCCATAAATAATTTTAGACTAAGGGATACTTTCTGTTTCGAGGAAGAATGCATCTTACGTAAATTGAGACATCAACATTAATATCTGTGAGTGTGGCGTGACAACCAACATCAATACAAACCAAAGCAACTACTCGTACTAGGTATGATAACAATAAAATCACGATTGCTTATTATCGATAAGAGTACTTAATATGCCCAATGCAATGGAACACGTTCAAACTCTAGATCAACGTGAAATTAATATTGCAATACAATAAAATGGAAATACAACCACACACAACAACTTCTTAGCCTGGGAGATTTAGAGGCTTACGAGAGAAAGTGTGAGAATTTGAGTCTCGAAAACAACAAATACAGTTAATACAGTGATACAAATGTATCTAACACTTAAACGTGGCAAATGACAAGATCATTATCAATAATATTATATCTAGGCACTATCCGTCCACCTGTCTGTCCATCTGTATGTCTCTTCCTACTTCTACTGTTTTTTGTTTTTCTTAAATTGTATAAACGCAAACGGTAATAACTTCATTGAGTCGTGAAATATGATCAAACAGGTGGAAAAAAGTAAGGGAAAAATAAATCTACAACCGACCAAGTGAAACTGACAAGATACATTTTTAGTTACCTGGCTTTTTGTGTCTATTGTACTCGTATTTCTCTTTTTCTTATATTCTTTAGTTTTATAACATTATGTATATTAGAATTTCATGACATCACTAAAGAGTTTTGCCTTTAAAATTCGTTTAATTGTCCAACGAGTAGGTACTACAAAGATACTTAACTAAATTAAGTTGCGAAAAAAATTTAATTTCTATTCACATTCACTGAGCTGAAGACGTCTGTCAACAACGCATAAAACTTTCCCCGTGTGAACTCTGCAACGAGTAAACGAAATTAAGTTAGGAGGCATCGAAAAAGAAGATCCAGAATGTTGGGCTTAGGAGAAGTTACAGAATGAGACAAATTGCTGACAAAACTAAGAAGTGACATTGCAATTAATTATTTTCCAGTTGCACCTTGCAAAGAGGATGTAAACGTACTAAAAGAAAAGAAGGCAAGAAAACACTAAGAAATAGAACAAGAAGAAGGAACTAAGAAAAACGACATAAACGCATAGTGAAAGACAAGTGAGAAATGAAAACTTTTATTCGTCTTGGGAAGATTTAGAAGAACAAAATGAAATTAGTGCAACGGTGCAATGCGATTAAGGGAGAAACAATGATAGAGGAAAACTATGCATAGTATTGTAGATACTCGTACTACTATTTCCGAGTTCCAAGTTTCCACACTTTTGGTCAACTTCCGACAGGTCAAAAATGAATCGCGCAATTAAGCAGCAGCAGTTCGTTCGTTCGTTGGTTGCCGTTGTTCTTGTCGTTGGGTTGTTGTTGTTGTTGTTGTTGATGTCACTGAAGAAAACTTCAGCAATGCCATCTTCACTCTACTTTACGCCCCATACAAGAAAAGCACGAAGAAGGTGTGAAAACTTAATTAAGTGTGTTCAAAGGTGGAAAGTTTGACCCCGTCACGATGAGAAAAGCGAGCACAGTGCATAACATGACACCCACGAATAGGTCGACCGAACACTTGACATAATGTGTGGCAAGTTTTGCTCTGCCACCCAAGTTGTAGCTTATTTTTCGGTTCAGTTGTAAAGCAAAGTACAACACAATAGAAAATTAAAAAAAA
Organism: Amiota minor; assembly: GCA_037043295.1. Classification (NCBI taxonomy): domain Eukaryota; kingdom Metazoa; phylum Arthropoda; class Insecta; order Diptera; family Drosophilidae; genus Amiota; species Amiota minor. Next base: position 986,457 of record JBAMAW010000052.1, read on the forward strand.
AAAGTCGATTGCCCTTTTAAAAAACTACATTTTTCAAAGGGGTCCACAATATAGCAAATTATAAGATTTCATTTTTTAGGTATTATTAGTCATAAGTAAAAGTAAAATTAATGCTTTGACCTGGTTTTTGTTTTTGTTTTTTAAATATACATAATTGACATGCAGATGAGAATCGATTCAACCATCCTGAGCCATTAATCTGAAAAATGGATCAGACAATTCCACTTGTCGCATAATGAAAAATAAATTTCAGAACCACTAGCGAACTAAGACCATCAGGGACCAAGGACGGCAATTTCAATTGATATGATACAATATGTTCGGAAAACTGTGAACTTGAACTATTGTGCAAAAGAAAACTTTTTTGTTTTAAGATTCTACTTCATATACCGGCAAGACGGTGATTCTTCCTAACTCAATATGTGCGCTATGTAGCGCGAAGGTCACTCCTTGAGATTTGGAAAAACCTGTTGAGCAAGAGCAATGATTTACAATGAGAATTAACGAAGCATCCAGAAATTTAACCAATCGAACTGAAATTTTATTAAGACTTCATATTTCAACTGCCCTACAACTTGTTCAGTTTGTCAGCTAGGGGTTTCAAAGCATATGAGCGATTTGGCACAATTGTTGTTTTTTGTTCAACTATTAACGAATTATACTTTCTGCTTGTACAGAAGAATCCGAAGTGTTGAGGAAGTAATTAATGTTTTATAGCTGTCCCGTTCTAAACTTAGATTTAGCTAAATATTTAATTAAAAAGCCTAGATATATGTGTTTCTATTATTCCTTGTTAAATAAAATGGTAGAAATGATTCTTTGATTGAATTGTCTTGTGAGAGAAAAACTGTTAGACGTTATTACTGACTAATGTAATCTATGTAAGTTACATTACAAGAGATACAAAGTTCGGAATGCATCACTGTGATGTATAACATCTAGCTGAAGGTATGCGACCAAGTGTGACGTGACCATAAGAAACTGCAGAGAGTAAAGTGGCATAAAGCTGTGGTGCATGAAAGCAAGCGTCGAGCGCCAAAAAGCTAATGAGCGATGGTTATAGCAACACGCTCTGCGTAGGTAACAAGTGATTACAGACACCCTCTTTATCTTCCACCTGCATTTAAGCATGCTCTTCTTTCAATGAGGATGACCATCATAATGATAACTATGTTTGATTTACATTGTGGTTATATTATGTTCTGTGCTTGTTCTATTCTTGTTCAGACATTCCCACTTCATGTTCTAACTGATGTTGTTTTTCGCGCTCGTCGCGTTTTCGTTACGCTTCACAGTTGTGGAAAATTCAAGAAAGCAGCAGGAATGTTTGTACCTAATGCACTTACCACCGTTCACTACAACTACGAGTCAGTCGCTGCCAAAGCTTAAAATTGTGTTTACCGCAGAAAGTGTTCTACATGGAAACCCAAAAATGCAGCGTCACGTCGGCAATCTCGATTTGCGCTTCGGTGACAATGACAATTCCATTCCCCCGACAGCTCCAAACCAACGACAATTTTAACTATGCTCTAAAAAACATACAAAACCCGAGCACATAACCGAAATATGAAATTATGATTATTTTTTATTATTATGATGTCTTTTTTGTTCTTTTTTTCTTTCCAAGTTTCGACTTTAGTAAAGAGTTTCCCTGAAGATTCGCTCATTAATTGGAAACATTTTTCCAACCTACATTGCCATACCACTCAACATTTGCAGAAGTCTAATTATGAAAAGTCATGTTGTTGGCTTGGGTCCCTCATCATCATCATCATCATCATCATCATCAGCATAGTCATTTGAGTAAATTTAAATTTTTGACATAAACTTTTGTTAACAAGAAATCCCAACAATGAAAATAGCAAAGTCACTTAATTGCAAAAAACGCGTTTTAATTACTTGCCGAGAGTGAAGACTTCAGACTTTCAGACAACGGAAACAACAAAAAAAAAATCTCTTATAAGTACATTCATAGTTTCATTAAACAATACTATTTTTCTCAGCTTTGATTCGAAAATTGGGTGAGCTCCCTGTACTGCTTAATGCGTCCAAAGTTAAACGTCTAAGAAAATAGTTAAACAAACCGAAATGCTTAATAATAATTTTGTTAAAAACCAACGAAAAAAAAAAAATATGCCAAACAACTTTAGTTACACTTGACCGCCTCTTCCGTCTTTAACCTCGTCGTCGTTATCATCTCATAGTCTCCTTGGCCGTTTCCACTTTTTGACCCAAAAAACAAACATTTTGTTCGTTTATCTCATAAATACAAACTTCAGTTTAGTATAAAATGAACCCTTCCACATCTCAACTCGCCTCGCCACATCACACCACAATGAATTGTAGCAAGTTGTTCGAGTACTAGAACGGACCAACCAATTCAACTTGCTCTGGCTCAACTTCTCTAGCGAGAAATGAGAAGGTCTTCGTCACTCCCTTGAGCTGAACTGAGCTCGTCCACGACGACAGTGTGGTCAAAGCAATTTTACGCTTGTGAAGCAGTTGAGCACTTTTCAAATTTGAATTTATTAAAACTAAACTTTGCGGCTTAATTGGGTTGCTGCTCCGATGGTGGTCAGTAGAGGTAATGGCAGTGGTAGTTGTTTAGTTTCCTTCTCTTTGTCGTCATTTAATAGCCAAATTTAGAGAGATATGCTCAACAAATTAATTAAGTTTTTCTCGTTTTAGTGGCAATTAAACAAAATGTAGCAAAGTCTCTCATTAAGTTTCAATTAATTTTCATTTTTGGTTTAAGTTAACCAAATGATAAAACCGAACCAAAAAGGTTTTACTAGCACGCAAAATTATTAATCTTATCTTATGATATTACATACATAGATTCATATTAAATCTTAACTTTTATGATTGTGTGAATTCCTTCAGAAGAAGTCACTGCAGCAATAAGAACTCAACTCAAGCGTAACTGGTTATAATAATTTGTAATCCTTCAAAAGGAAAATGCAATGCAATGTTAATGAATAGTGCAATAATAGGTCATGCACCTGGTCTATTCTTATTAGATTCAAATTCAGTAGAATCGATTTTTAAACTAAAGTGTGCACAACACGCGTCCAAACACCATCTGGACCTAATAATAACAGTAACAGCAGCCGTTTGTTTTAATTCAAAGTGATGCCACACAACAAGGATCCTAACAAATGGACAGCCCCTTAATCAAAAGGCTCCTATCACCATCATTAAGCATCATAACACCGTCAAAACTTAATTTTATTCCAAAAAAAATAAAAGAAAAATAGCAAAACAAAACAATTCTTATGGAATCCCTTCGTCCATTTGCACCAAAGGTCCTGCATAACCATCTGTTTCACTCTAGTCTCCAAATAAAAGTGAAAGAAAACCAAGAAGGGAAGGGAAAAACAAAATCAACCAAATTAAATTTACAAATTATTGTAAAACGATTTCTATTTTCACTTTTATCAAATTTGTTTCTAAACAATCACCATGAAAAGTGAAAATTTGAGCGTTTTCCTCTGCTCCTCTACTTCTTAGCATACTTGGGTACTTTTGCCTGTTTACCACTCAAACAACTGTTGCGGTCATTGCCGCGTTCCAAACGAGAGCTAAAAATCTGACAGACTACTCATTAGTGACTGACAACTGACACACATTCGCATCCTTAACCTTGGCTGACTCCTCTTCAGGATCACTTCGCGTACGCACTGCAGGATTCCTATAATAACATGCGGCACATCAAGCATCATCTTCCTCTATTTCACTTTCAAATGGAAAATCTCTTTCGCTTTCGCTGCCACGCGCAACAACAGCAGCCATCAACAACAGCTGCGCCCTGCAAGTCACAAGTGACCACAATGCACTTGAGTCTTGAGTCAGTTCCGCTACCCGACAACATAGCATGATAATTCATCAAACTAGTGACAGTTTCCTAAAATTTGACATTTCCTCATGTCACAGAACACAATTCTTTGATTCGGAAACTGCAATAAAAAAATTATAAGTATTTATTGCACTTTTCCTTTTGTCACCGATGCATCCTGCCGTCGAAATTTTACCATAATTGTTATCATTATTGTAATATCGTGTTTTTTATACTCATGAATATTGTAACAGACAAAAGTCTGTTAATGGGGTCCCCATAAGGCAGTGAGGAGTGAGAATGAAGCAATGCCCAATTGAATTCACTCATTATTTAAAAAATGGATATGGATTTAGATATTAAATTTTTAAAAGTGGAAATCATAATTTATAATCTTTAAATGGACTTTCTGAAGTAAAACTGTCTATATAATGCCTCCTTCAAATTTTGAAGTCTAACAATTGGATATATGTACTATTAGGATGGCACGATCTGTGAAAGGTAAAGTTTGTGCCTTAAGGGAAAAAAAAATTGGGAATTAATTCGCAAATACTCGTATACCATATACTCGAAGGTTTCATGAACCCATTTCGACACATTGTATGTACAATCCAATAAAGAAGAAATCTACTTCAACCTGTATATGTTATACGTTATGATGTGTGTTTATGTCTACCTTGATTTGATGTATCGTAATATTACAAAATCTACATCATCATCTTTCAGACAAACTTACTTTGAGTATATAAAATAATATACACTTAATGTGTAATTATTGCATAAGTTGAGTTAAGGACTTTTGTCTACCTCAACACACGACTTTTTCTGTTTTATAACCAGAGAAATTAAATTTTAACTCAACCAAAATATCGGTGAGAAAAACAAATTTTGTAAAAATACAAAACGTTTGCCAATAAATAATCTTCCAGCGACTTCATTTTGCGTATTCAATCATATTAAAATGTACTTTTACCTTGACACACAAGATTGAAACGGGCACCACTCCCACTACCAATCTTTGTACCGAGATACTTTAATTTTTTTCGACCGCACTCCATTATCCTTTATAAATATAAGACACGTTGTATTTTATTAAGCCTCCTCGGCTGTGGCAACGACTGTCGGCCACAATTTATGTTTGCCTTTTAACAGCTTCTGCGTTATTTAATGACGCCGAAATATAGTTTTTAAATGCACCAAGTAAATAAATTATATAATATTTCGTCTTTCGCCATTTTACTTTATCAAATTCATGTCCTTTTTATAGTCTTCACATAGTGAATAGTATTATATTATTACAATAGTTTGTCATGAAGTTTGTAACAGACAGAAGAAGACATCGGAGTCCCCATAAAGTATATACTCGCATATTCTTGAACAGCTCGACGAGATGAGTTCTAAGTCTGTCCCCCTGTGTGTATGTCCGTCTATATGTATATAAACTTGTCCCACAATTTTTGTGATAAATAGGAGACTATATGTTTCCATACATGTACATTTCAAGACCCTAGGATTACTGAATCGTAGAGCTCCCATACAAATAATTCAAGCTCTATGATGAATTGCTGTATATGTACTAAGTAACTCTGTGCTCACAGTGGCGTTGGCAAAAACGTTTTCTAGGGGTGCGTGAAGAGTATGACTACGTCGGAATAGCCGACGTTAACCTTCTCTTCTGTTGCTTATTGTTGCATGAACTTATTTATGATTCAGTCATTATTGAATGGCATGTTCAGACTATAATTATTTAAAAAGCATCCACTCGAAACACAGATTGACTTTCAATATTTATGTAAAAACGCAGCTAACTTAAGTCGAATAAAAGTATTAAATATTCTTCAATTTTAACTTAACTACAATGTGGATTTATTTATTTTACTTTCATCTTATATCATGTGACTGGGAACAATATGAAAAACGAAATATTTTTCATTCTCACATATACAAACATGTGCTTTAAGAGAAAGTAAAATTAATATATTACAAGTACGTGAACGAACGGCTGGGAAAATCTGAATTGTGTAAATCATTATCCTGCAACACATGAAACAAAAATCATGAAATAATATAAACTTCGGTCTCACTCAAGCTTCTACCCACTTCAATTAAAACATATAACTATCAACTCCCTTAGTAAATTGGAGGTTCTACATACTTACTTATTAACGTTAATAAAAACACTTGATTTTGAAAGATCGATTGCAAATTACGATCAATTCGGAAACAATATAGACTAGTCAGGACTTTATGGTTTGGAAGAACATCCCTTGCATTACATCATACCAATCATATGTCCGTTGCTCAATGCGTAACAAACATTATGCTAAAGAGGAAATGTCCTTATCCTCTATAAAAATCAATGGCATTTAAACCAAAATAATAAATTACAATATTAAAAAAAATATGTAAGAATATTTAAAATAAGAATCCAAAAAAATTAAATAAATTCTATTAACCCATTGAAATAACGCCTTTAGGTAATTTCAATAAAATTTGTTAATTTAAGTGTGTTGTCTTGCCTTTTATGATGATGATGATGGTGATGGTGATGATGAAGACGATGTTAATGTTAATAATCATTTTCAGCAACTAATAAACTTATTTGTTAAGCTAATTTAAGCAAACAATGATCAGCCCACAGAGTACACCCATTTTTAACAGTCCTTAGTCCACTCGGCTGTGGTTGCGCATTAAGCACACCTACTCAACTAATTGAGAGTCTTTGGACAAAAGGACAAACTAATTAATGCTTAAAACAAAACGCTTCAAAATTATGAGATACTCGTAAATGTAGCCGGCAGCAGAGCAGCAGCAACAGTTCACACATCCACTGGGAGCAAGATGGGCATTCACTAATCTGCCCCTTGACCCAGCCCCTTTGGAAGTGAGAGTTAAGCTATGAACGATATTCGAGAAATATATATCAACACAAGCACACTTTTAATTAACTTTTGAAGCATTCAACGCGACTCCAATCTGAGAACCAAGTAAGTTCAACGGCTCAGTTGCTTCTCGAACTCGCACTCGGATTTATCGCAACATGGTCTACTTTTGGCATCGCCGAAAGGGAGTTGATGGTGCCTCGAAACCGCAAACAATGCGTAGGTACGTTTAACAGATACAAACACACAATTTCGGTTTGAATATTTTTACTGATGCATACAAGTATGTTAGGTCAATGCTATTCTTGGAGTATCAAGTTAATCACAAGGATTATTAATTAACGACTACGTCTCGATTTGCTCAATTATGTTGTATATTGTGCTTGAACTATAGAATGATAATTGCTATCGGATCGATAGTCGGCTCTGTTTTAATAATCAATATAGTACAACACACTAAAGTAAAACAATTCCATAATTTCTTACAGTGTGTTGTGAGTATATAGATATACATAATATTACTAAGTCAAAAGAAGCCAACAATTTTAGAGTAGCAAGGCGCATGCGTGGCACAGCACAGCACAGCACACACAATAATCATCACCAAGTCTAAGGCGAGAACTTTTCAGTTCCAATGTCTGCATGAGTTCTGCATCACCTCGTCGTCTCCTCGCCAAATCGTACAGTTGTCTGCATCTTTTGAAGTATTTAACAAAACAAGCGGCGAAGTAGTTTTATGGTCTGAAGCCGCCCGCCTTAGGCCAAAAAAGTGCCAACAACCTGAAGGAAGGAACCAAAGAAGCCAAAGTTGCGCGCATTATGGATTTAAATATTTTTTTATTTTTACTTTTTGTACTCTTTTGTCGTCGTCGTCGTTGGCTTTTTCTTTGGTTTCGGTTCATTCCTTCGTTCCTTCATTCATTTGTATTGCTTTGTTTGTGGTTAAACAGAGTCCCTGCTGCTCCTGCTGCTCCTGTGGTGGCAGTTCTGATTGGGAAAGAATGCATAACATTTATTTATGTTGTTGCTGGTTTTATGTGGTTGAAAGCAGATCACTTATTATTAATTTTAGTGGTTAAGAAAATAAGCAACACAGACGGACAACAGCAGGACAGGAGAGGAAAAGAGACGGCGGGACGGGACAGGACAACAGGAGTAGGAGCAACAACAGCAACAGAAAGCATAAGAATCGCCAACTGGATTGTATTGCTGTTGCTGTTTCTGTTGCTGCCGCAGGCAAATTCGCATATGAGGCATGAATGAGGCAGATGGCTACCTCAGTGTCTGTTGCTCAGTTGCTGGTTGATGGGCATGCGCTCGAGACTATTGCTCCTTCTGAAGTGCGGCGGCAGGCATTGTTTTGGGCCAATTTTAATTAGTTTTGCTTTAAGCCAAATGTAGTATACCACTCCTGGCCGCGCTCAGACCGCGTCGACCAACGTCGATCGCTTCGTTAGGTGCAGCATATGCGCTACTTGGAATGCGTTGCAACACCACCGACCGATTGCCATTTGGACACCCATTCGGACAACGGACAATATCGTTCGCTGCTCGTTCATTTCCCATTCAGTTTCGAGAAACGCCCACTTTTGACTTTCGTAACGTCGGTGCGAGATATTTTTAATAGTCGCACAGGTCCTCGATGCTGGTTTCTGTTGATCTGCGACGTTCAACTTAACTCGAAATATGCTGAGCTGTGCTGAGCTGTGGTGAGCTGAGCTGAGCTGAAATGATTTGAGAGTTGGGACTGATTTCATTTGCTGTTCATTGCCATATACGCAAATCGATTAAAATTTGTATTTTCGTTTTTTTTTTTTGGTTTTTTTTTTTTTTTGTTGAATGTTGTCTTGTTTTCTGTTTTTGTTTTTGGTCAAGGAACACAATATTTAAATGAAAATGAAAAACTGAAGCCAATTACTTTAAATTAGTGTAATTCCCAAACATGCGTCGAACGCGCGATACATTTGTATGTAGTAGAAGATGCAGCTGCTCCGAACTAAAGAATTAAACCAAAACTAACCAACACTAACAACAGTAACAACTACAGAACGTAAGAATCCATACAACTCTAAGCCAAAGCTTAGCACAAAAAATAAACTCTATTTGGTTTAGACTTTATTGCCAGTTGCCATAGACACCGACGCCATCTCTTCATTGTCTTTGCCCCGCGTCAATGATTAGGCCTGCGGGTGTAATTTTAATTTGTGGTCTCCACCAGAAGTAGTAGTAGTAGTAGTACTCGTTTATATGATATTCCTTTGTCCAACTGTTCTGGATGCACTCCATACACATAATTACATCACTATCGATTGAACTTTGGTAAGTCAAAGCTGGAGCTCCAACTCTCTGGTATTTAATAACTTTTGTCTTGTTCTGACTCTAGTTGTTGTCTTGTTGGTATCGTCGTCATCCGTCGTTGGTTCGGACATTCTTTGCAAACCGTTTGGCATTGTGGGAAAATATTTAGAAACTTGCAATCAATGTCCAAGTCCGAAATTTTGCCTTCGGCCATGAAAACAGCACTCGATTTATGGGCACGTTCATTGTGCCTTTTCCATCTCCAATGCTACTGCTCCGTGTGACAATGAACTGGGCGCTGTTCAATTTGGGATGAACCAAACATATCGAAAATAGTTTACTCGGCTAGCCTCTTAATAGCATATGTATGATGCTATTGTATTATTAATTATTTTGAGTTATTTGTGAAGCGACAATTTCCAGTTTTTCTCTATTGATTTATAATGGGTATATTTATTTTGATTATACAAGAATGGAAATGAAAGAACTAAAAACTAAATAGACCACAATGCATCTAAATATAATATTTTTCATGCAAAGCGAATTATAATATGTAACATGAGCTGAACAGTTGACAATTGCAGTAACATATATGCAATAGAAATGATTTTAAGCTTCGTTGTATGCAAATAATATGTAAATCCTATTAAGTGCAACCATTTTTCTATACTCGCAACTGCTCCGTAAGCCCATCAACTGAGAAGACATTTTATGAATGAATATTCAACGAACGTGTCCTGTCGCAGTCATGTATTCATTCATCCTTGTAGCAGAAGCAAATAAACAATTATCAAGGGTAGATGGATGATGTTTTACCAAAAACGTGCCCAAATTTGTGCATTTACGGTCACGGTGTCATGGTGTCATGGTCATTCGAAATGAAATTCTTAATCGTGCAGAAAATAATAAAAATCAAAACACCAAACCCCAGGAAAATAAAACTTGAAATGTCCTTTGATTTTTTCTTTCCCAAATTGAATGAACAACTATGAAATAGAACAAATAATTGCACAATAGCACTGCGGGAACTTTATGTTGTGCGTGAGCAAGAAATAAAACCAAAACCGAAACCGAAAAATAAACAAAGTTAAACCGATTGAATTATTACGCAAAATAGAGTTTACCAAAAAAACAAAAAACAAGAAACAACATAAGAGATGAAAAGAGATGTTGAAATAGTATAAAAATCCGATTGCTTAGCAAACAATAAAACGATAAATAAAAGGATCAAACGATCAGCAGGACTAACCAAAACGACAAATTGCCAAATATAAATACCAAATCAGAAGCAAGCGAATCTTGCAAAATGCATTAAGCTGTTAAAACCTAGTACATGCTATTGTACAACAAATCGTTTGTGGTCCTGCAAATTGATCCTATTGGCATTGAGTACAACAAAAGCCAAAAGCAGAAAAAGACATTAGAAATCGTCTTCAAACCCATTTTGTGACTCAATTTTGAACAATTGAAAATTTCTTTTCTACTACACGTAAGTAAGTCACGTACATTCGTCTGGAAAGGAACACACACATGGTCTCATTCAAAAAAGGCCTAATAATAGGATTAAAATTATGATTATACAAAATTTGTAATATTTATTATCCATCATCTTTGAATATTTTTAATACAAATAATTTAATTTTACAAGTTCAAAATGACTAAAACTTTTCTTACGTATGCCAACCTGCTCAACCGACAATGAAAAACGTAACACACCCTACTTCAGATGGATTAACCTGTCAATCCTGGTGAATGGATTCGTTGGCAACAAGCTTCAGGCTCAGCCGCCCACTTCAGTATATCTTTTCCCAAACTATTTCAGAAACAAGGCACGTGCTGCACGTTTACTGAGTGAGCCAACTTCATGACTTAACGGCATGCAAGGCACATAAAAGTAGAGCCGACATGATTAAGAAGCCTAATTGAAAGATGCCATGGAAAAAAATTCAGATGCCATAAGTTGAGGAGAAAGAGGATGATGAGATATGGCATGCCACAAGTTGATGTAACCACCGACAAGTGCAACAATTTAACAAAATGGTTCATTATAAGGGGCTTAACGGGAGGGAGGGAAACTTCACAAAATGTGGAAATATTGCCGAAAAAAAACCATCTTAAACATCACTGAAGCGAGTAGTAGCAGCTGCCGATGTTGATGTCGATTACTGATGTTACAATGTAGCTTTCAGTTCAATTCGACTTGTTAATATGAGTGGCGGCTATCCTTGCGATAAAAAAAAAACACACTCCGTACTGTACCCAATGTGCCACAACGGCAGCAACACGCGAGACAAGTTACACGTCACTACCTTAACAGAATCACTCTCCTCCACCCCACGTCCAAAATGTTATTCACTTCAGTCCACTTTAGTTTGATGCAGTTTAATTCAACGCGGTTCAACCAGATGCGGCACTGTATGTTTCTGCTGCTGTTAGGTATTGTTGATTCTCTGTTTTGCGGTTAATGATGAACCTGTCCAGCCAAATCGAAGTAGACGTCGTTGGCGCAGTCGTGGCTGGTTAATAGCGCACGGCATTGTTTCTGTATTAATTTTTTTTTTTTTTTTCTTTTTTTGTGCCACGTTCAACCCTTGCAACTTGGGATCAGTTTGGTTCTGTGGCTCTTGTTCTTATATTACTGGCGCGATAATTGCTGCTAAAACGCCTCGCTTGGCCTTTTAAATGCTGCTTTTCGATGTTTTCAACAGAAACCGAACAGAAAAAATGCATTTCGTTCATATTTATTGTACCCTATATGAACAGAGCTTCTTAACAGTCTCATTAAACTTACAGTATCATAAAAAAAAAGTTTCAAATCTATCTAGATATACATATGTATATCTAAATACTTAGTGTTCTCATTGATAAAGCTAAGATAAGCGCAAGAGGAGCTTTAGAAACAATGAAAATAGGAGATATAACATCTGATAGTTTTCCAAATGGATATTGGAAAGACTTAAAATAGTCGATGTACGGAAAAAAGACACGAAAAATGCCTCGGAATAGTGAAATAACTGGAATTATATTCCTGTACTAAACTATCGGTACGAAGTAGAGGAGATAAACTAGTAGTCTTTACAAAAATCGGGCAATTGCGTGTCAGTCTCGCACACGGAGGACTCCGTACACAATGGTGGGTTTGTATGGTACCGCCCCCCTAGTAGTCCAACTATAAAAATTTCAAAACCATATGGTTACTGGATCGTATAGCACCTATACGTTTCTTGTATGGGCATCCATTTCAACTGTTAATTTTATTTTAGTTTTAGTATTTGATGCTATAGCCCCGATAAAACTGCACATTCTATGAAAATTTCAACTATCTATCTTTTGCGGCTCATGAGATAGAACCCAAGGACGGACGAACAGCGTAGCCTTAGTAATAGGATTCCGTTTGGTAGACTTTAGGTCCGGAGCCTTTATGAAAACGTTGCTGGTATAGGTTGGTATTGAATCCATGTGTCAAACAACTATACCTATAGCTTAAAAGTAACTCCTCAAATAATATTCTACTTATTTAAAGGATATAAATAATTCGGTTAAATCATATTTATTAGCTTGTTCATATCTTTTAACTACTCTGCATTGCAACAAATTGCAGCTGCTTTAAAACAAAAAAAAAAAACAAAAAAAACACAAAAATAAAAGCGAAATAACGCCAAAGTTCATGCTACACGGAAGCGGCTGGTTTTGTAGCAACGTGCCACATTCGAGATCATTCAAAGTAAAGCACGAATCTATCTAAGCCTGCAAAGCGTAGTATTTCAGCCTTTTTTTACTTCTTTAGTCGCGATGCGTGTCGTGTCGAGTTGAGTTGATTTCAGTTGAATTGAATCTGTGTACCGCATGCAACACGCTCAAAATGAGCGTTTATTTCGCTTAGTCGATGATGATGATAATGATAATGATGATGACGATGGCGTTTGTCTGTTTCATTGACCGTTCTGCCTTTATAAGCAGGAGCGGTAGTGAATGATGTTCATCTTTTATTGCTGTTGAAGCTCAATCAGTTTAGTGACTGATGGTGGTGCTGCTGTTTGAGGGTCGGCCCACTTGTTGTTGTGTCTGCTCTTTTTGTGGTAGCTCTTGCACCTGCCAACGGTTGCTACCACGACTGCCTACAATTGCAGCACAATTAGTAACACGCTGTTGACTCACAGAGCGTGTTGATAATTTCAACTGAAATCCTCAAACATGGCTTATATGAATTTTTTTATTCTAAATGTATTTTTCTAAAAACTTCATTTGATTTAAGTATAAACAAACACATCATGTGAATGTTACCTAACCACATTATTGAGCTGCGCTGAAAGACTGAGGAGCATAATTTAAGCAACAAAGTATTTCAGACCCTAAATCCATTTTTATATTCATCTCTTCCTTAAACCAGGAACTGTATAAGCCACAAATAAATCCTTTAAAATATTATACATACTATGGTATGGTAAGTCTTACAAAGAACATAATCTTTAAAATACTTTCATGCTCATGGAAATTGCTGATTACATTGAGGTCATGAGAAAACTCAGAAATGTCCTTTCATTCGAGAACAGAAGCAACTTCCGACTGTGCTCAGACCAATGAATGCCGTCTGACATTATTGTTTCACTCAAGGATAAGAATGCAAATAATTTCCACAATTACTTTTTGAATGCAATGTTTATGTTCAATTATTGTTGGTCATTCCCATGCCGACCCCGGAAAGCAGATCGACAACAAACAATTTCAGACACCCCCGCTGGTCCAATATATTCTCGGCGTGAGAGTCTTCATTACGCTCAACTTATCGTAACTCAAACTGTCAGTTGCACTTTACTGATTGACATTTTTACTATGAATATTCAATTGTCCTTTTTATTGTAGAATTTGCTCCTCTGTCTTCCTTCAATAGTCATACCGACTGTCTCTACCATGTTCAACTTCACCAAACTCCGTTGTCCTACACTGTTGCATTTTTATTATTATTATATTTTACTGAGAGAAATAATAACAATAAATTCCCAATTTAACTTCAGCCTCTTTTAATGACAACAATGGACTCTAAGCCAAAAAATAAATTTTAAATTTTCTTATATTCAAATGATCTCAACTTCAATTTCATCTTCATCTTAACCTTCTCCTTCGTCGTTTGCCTTGTCCAAATGACAACCTCATTACTTTGTCATTATTATTGCCTTCAATTGCAATCAATTTTTCCATTTTATTTACTTATTTTCACCATGACATCCTTCAATTTCTTTAGTTATTTAGTTGCCCTCGCCCTTACTTATTGCTATCTGTGTTCTGTCAAGGATGATATTGTAATTCACATTTTGCTTTAGACATTGTGAAAATTTTTCATGCTTCTTCACAGTTGAAATTTATTTACATTAACTTGGTTTTACTGCATAAATTTCTTTGTTCATTTTGTTTATTTATAATTATTAAGTTTTTCTTAACCTGAAGACTTTAAGAAAATTTCTATCGACTCTGATTGACAACATAAAAGCCATTTTCTTTTACAAAGAATAATCATTTAAAAACAATAAATACATTTAAAATCACAATGGAGCTGAAAACCATGTTAGCTAGTGCTCCTATTTTTTTTATTGTAAGTAGTTTAAGAATTTATATTTTGTTAAACTACTTCTTTAATAATAAAATTAATAAAAAAAAAAATCAGAAGGTCTTAAATATATTGAAAAACGTAGTTTTCCAAAATCAAATGCAAATGATTTGAACAAAAAACGATTATCAAAAACAAGCTGCAAAATGAAACGAGGACCCCTATTGCGACAAATTTTTTCAACTGAAATGAAGACATTGTTTGGACAATTAATTTTTTTAAAGGATTTCTATTTCATGAAGCTACGCCACGATTATTAAAGTTTCCACTTAAAAGTTTTAAAATTAATAATTGATAGTTGAAGTTAACTGACTTATAACTCTCCCACACCTGATTCCTTTCTTCAAACTTTTAATTTGCTTAACAGTTCAAGAAGGGAATTGGCAAAAAAATCAAATAAAGAAATATTGTATAAAGGCTAATAATACATCAAATGAAATGTGTGTGTCTGCAATTCCTCTCAAACCCATTTAATGGATTTAACTTGGGATGCAACTTTTGGACATCAAATAAAAATTCTATTTGATTTTTGCGTGCTCAGCTGGCCTTTGGCCAAGGCTGCGTTTTGGTTTTTGCAAATCAAAGCATTTCAGAAAAGTTAGATGACAATTCACTTTGGAACTACTGAAGCAAACGCAGTGACCCAATTGCAATGCTAAAAGACAAAGATGCAACATACGGCAACATGGTAGTCAAGCGATAAAAATCTCCTGCTGTGTCGCTGAATTATGTTTGTCAATTTTAGGAAACTACGAACTGCCGGTCACACCCACGTGACGCCTCTCTTTATTCTTGGTAGGGCGTTTGTCCACTCGCGAACTTAATCAGTTTGGCTTGAATTCACTTCACTTGTCCACTTGTCCACTTGGCTTGGCTTGGCTTGGCTTGCTTTAGTTTTAATTACTCAGCAAAAGTTATCCGCTGCTCTTTCGCTTATGGCGCATTTTGTGATAACTAAAATCTGCTGTAGTTTTGATTCCCTTTTATGCTCCCGTTGCCGTGACGGATCTGGGTTAAAGTGCTGCCAACACATTGTAGTTGCAACTCATCTACAACTACATTGCTTGTAAGTATGACAAGCGGTCGCGGTATTCAGTGCAGTAGTTGGACTTTGGCTTTGTGCCGCATGAATCCGGGTTTGCACACGCTCAGCAGGAGTTCAGACTAATGAACATTTTATTGCAAAAGTTGTTGCGCTTGGAAAACTTTTCACTACACCAAAGTAAAACCATGCACCCTGCGTTGGCATGAGATGAAGCGTGAATAAAGTGTGGGGGGCAGACAGTTCTGGACTATAGCAGGATTCATCCAATTTGAAATATTACTATTCCGAGTGCTCTAATCCGTACTACTCCATATGAGTACTTTTTTAGCAGCGCGGTAAGTGGCGCCGTTATTGCTACTAGTGCTACCAACTCGACTCAATAACTCAACTCAATTTCAGAGGCAATCAGTCAGTGAGCTCTGTCCTCCCGTCCACCTTCCATTTGGTCGTTTGAGACGCGTCTAACTGCACATTTGTGGCTTCAAAGTTGAAGTTGAAGTTGCTACTGAGCTAAACCAAGGCGAGCCCAACTCTTTAGTTAACAATGTCACTTCATTCGCTTACGAAGAATTTCCACCCTTTTTATTTTTCTCTGTTTGTTCGTTGAGGGAACGTCTGCCATTTGTCTATACAACTCCACCTTCGCATCAATGAGCGCCCCGTCAAAGTTCCAATGACACTCGCTCCACTTGAAATCCAATACCAAACCACGGCGACAAATGTGCTTTGCCTGCACTCGCCAGTTTAGCTTAGGTTCTCGTACGGGGCAGTAATATAGGTACACACCAGGCCAAGCTCTATGCAGCACTTTTGTTTTCATTGCCTCAAACCCTTCTCGAGTGGTCTCCACTTGTTAGCTTCTGGTGTGAACTCAGTGACACACTGGATATGAATAAGTATTTGTTCAATATATCTCGAATTTCAAGTGTCACTTTCATACCACTCAATGGAATAGGAACTCCGCAGTTTCCATTGTCAATTGACAATCTGTCTGATTTTCGCCTGGTCTTTTGTGATTTTTTAACACAATGGATGTCCTGCTCCTCAATTTTGCACATTTTCCATTAATATCCAGCATTGTTTACTAATGAGTTCAATAAGAATTTAATTAAAATTCAATGCAAACAGCGAATGCATTTCAATTGTATCTCATTTCATACAAATACTACAATTATAGAGGCTTAACGCCATTAGACTTTAATGGATTTAGCTCCATATAACCTCCCTTCCACTTTGTACTTTAAACTTCGATTGAAAAACTTGCTGCTTTATTTGCTTTGTCAAGGACAATGCAATATTGGAAATTGATTATTTTGTAAATTAAATGCGGAAAATTTATATTGCTCAATTTAAGGTGAAAGGCCTTTAAAGTTGCCCTACTACATTTCAAATGACAACCCACTGGGCGAAACTATTAATTGTTATGTAAGCAAAACAAACACCTCGAAGAGAAACCCAAATCGTTGACGACCGAAATAATCGAAAAAGGAGAAGAGATTGGAACTCAGCTCTTGGAATAAAAATTGGAGTCAGACAACAACGAACCGGGTCATATGTGCAGCAGGCCAAAGCGCACAAAAAACTGTAGCGTTAATAATTATGATGATGAATCTGCTTATAAATATAAGAAACAGCTTATCTGAGGTTGAATCTTATGTTGATATCGGTTCTGTTCACTCATCTATGTTTTGATGGAAGTTTAAGGTTAGTTTAGTTAAAACAAGATATTGACAAATCTATAAACATTGTTAAAAACTACTAAAACGTGATAAAAACTGCTTAAAAATTCAATAGTTTCACCTTTTAGACTTCTCTTATCTTCAAAACTATTCTCAGGCTTTTATTCATAACACGTACAAACATTCTTAGAAAAAACATTAGGAAACAGTATAAGTGCAAAGGCGAGGTGAATCCGTTTATGGAAAACAATTGGCAAAGCATCCATGAAAATTAGGAAAAAACACAGGAGACACGTTGGACAGGTTCATAGTTAGTGAGTTTCCCATGACTTTATCTCATGATTTTGCCAAAAATTCAGGTGAAAATCGCAGGCGAAATGGTTCCATTATTAGAAGAAGGACACACACAGTTAAGGATGCACTGGATGAAACAAGTGTGGAAATTCCTCATTGGTTGCACACATGTCTAACACATGTTAGAAACACAAAAAGCAGCGACACTTAGACTTAAGGAATTTCCAGCGAGAATTTCGATAACTAAAATTCAATGTCAAACACCAAGTGAGGCAGATACAATCCTAAACAGGTGCGAAGGACATTTTATTATTGTATTGAAGTCTTGTTGTTGAAACTGAAGTAAGAAGTCAGAATCCGATTGCTCGTGAATCATAATAAATGAACCACAAAAACCTAAAGACGCCTTCGAACTCATTTATACCTGTGCCTTCTTCTATATACATATTACCCAGTTCTGATTGTCTTATCACTCCACTTTGA
This sequence comes from Amiota minor, assembly GCA_037043295.1. Classification (NCBI taxonomy): domain Eukaryota; kingdom Metazoa; phylum Arthropoda; class Insecta; order Diptera; family Drosophilidae; genus Amiota; species Amiota minor. The sequence continues at coordinate 1,004,578 of JBAMAW010000052.1, forward strand.
AATGTGGTACGTGTGCATTATAATGGAAGTGTAAAATATGTGAATATATAAGTTATTTCCCTAGCTTCGGATCTCTTCTCCTCTTGAATCAACGTGGGAAAAGAGGACTCAAATATGACTATGTACTTGCTACTGCCGCGTAAGATGATGACTTTGTCCTTCATTCTCTCCGGTCGGCTGGACGTCTGTCTCTTGGGCCGTTCGTGACTGCTTGAATGGGTTTGTTGAACAATATACGCAAGTATTATGTAGTATGTGTACGTATGTTTACCTGTTGCGTGCATGTTGATAAGTCATCATAAATCTCTGCCCCGCTGAGAAGCATCCGAGTAAGTGGCGCGATTGAAAATGAATGACTGTGTTCAACATTTGAAATCAGGAAAAGGCAACGGAATCACGTTGATCCATTCAAGCGTCTCTCTCCATCAGCCTCACTCATTGTTTTCATTTTCGTATTGGAATTTCCTCTGAAGCTCGGATCCTTCTTCTTTCACTTCATCAATTTCTTTGCAGCAGCAACAATAATCGCAATTGAATGCCACTCTTTGCTCAGCATCATTTTTGTTGTCATTGTTGCTGTTAATGTTTATTGTAATCCATTGCTGGTGTTTATCTATGAAATCTCAATAAATTCCCAGCTTATCATGCAAAACACGTCGATTTGATCCTTTCACCGCATCATGCATAACAAATGATGACTTTTCACTTTTGCTTTTGCTGTTTCTTTTTCATTTACTCATGTTCTTATACAATACAATACAATACTTTTGTTACTTCGATTTAAATTTTGCTTTTGTGTAACATTTTCGTTGACACCCATTTGTAAAAAATTTAAATTTCCTCGGAACTCTTCTGCTCGGATCACGCATCTTTAAGTCGTTTGTTTGTGGCTTAATAATTTGTAAAAATAAATATTTATTTTTGCTACTGATTTTTATCATTGCATGGGTTACGACAAATCTTCTGAAAGTGTGAAATTCAATATCCTTTACTATTGTAGATGCTTTCCTTGAAAAGACTCCCGAAGGCGTTCATTATTATTGTTGTAATCGTTGTTTAAAGTGTGTGTTCTTATGATGTAAAACGAGAATCTTTCGGTTATACAACAATATTTCCCCACTGTTCAATGCTGCAGCCTTAAATTAATATCCTGTGTGCATCCTGCTGTTAATGTTGTTGACATTTCTGATGCTGTTCTAAGTCAAAGCGCCATTCAATCTACTTGCTTCTCGCTTCCATAGATGCAAGACAGTCGAGCCCGCAATTCTATTCGCTTTGAGATTTCCTTGTCTCTCTTTTTTAATGAGGCACACCTGATGTCATGTCAATGCCTTTCCGTGGCCCGGCTTTTTGCCCCATCATAATATTCCATCACTCCATTTTATCACTTGCATGGCTTCTTTTCCTTGCGACAATTTCTTGCATTCTACTAGAATTTGCGCTTTCCCATCACCATGGTTATTATTTTGTTCACTTTGCTCTGCTTTTATTAATAGTTTTAGTTGACATCCTGCTAGTGACAGTGATAGTAATTCTGTGGTATCTCTCTATGTTAACTTTGAATACAACACAAAATACAAGATAAAATCAAGACTTCGATTCCATCGAAGATTTAAAATTCTCTTAAAAACATAACTTAAAAGACCTTAGACAAAGATCTATATAGATATCTGTCCACTATTACTAGCAAGTGTCATATGATGTCTCAACTTCTGTCTACTTCCACAGGTTTTACGTAAGTAATTTTTTAAGAAGGTAATTACATTACGTTATGCTATCATAACTTCATTTGTCAATTTGTATTTGAAAGACCTTTGTTTCTAGATACAAAATTTCTGAGAGTGGAAGATAACTTTGGTGGAAACAATCTCTATCGGTCGAAACTGTGTGGGTTTATTTGGATAGTTGAAAAAGTGAACAGTATTGTGAGAAGAAGCACAACACTGCTGACAGCGATTTTTGTCACAAAGAACTATACGTTCTACGTTCCCTGTAGCACTGGGGGATACATTTTGTCCATCTTTCAAGCAATTTTTGGATGCCATTCCAAAAGAAAGTTTACAGTTTACACATTTTGACCATCTTTCAAGCAATTTTTGGATGCCATTCCAAAAGAAAGTTTGATTCTTCATCGAAATCCATTCACAAAGCCATTCTGCTACTTCATCGAATTTTGTGAAATGCTGCTCAACTAAGACGTGTGTCATCGATGAAAACAAATGGTATGATCTGAAGGAGCCAAGTCTGATGAATACGGCTGGTGGGGCATGAGTTCCCGACTAAGGGTGGAAATTTGGTCTTTTCAGGAGCGTTGTGATGCTGCAAAATGACTTTGCCATGTATGAAGAAGTATGATACTAAACTGTAAACAAACAATACGCGTTATTTAGAGGGTGACCATACGTAGGAAATAACAATGTGGGTTTCACATAAAAATGAATTGGACTTGGAATAGAAACGATATTTTAAACTTCTACACCTAACTGAGCTAAGGTGGTCGGAGGAAGTCTCATTTCGCTATCATCAACAGGTGAAGAATAGCTTTCTAATTCATTATTGTTCTGATGTGATTCAAATGCATTTTCAACTGCCCTCCGCTATAATTTATCACGACAAGTGGCCACAATGAGTGTGATTGAGGCAAGGAGTCCAAACAGAAGCTAAGGACGGAACGTTCGATTGCCTTGTAGGTGGTGTTCAACGTGTCCTTCTCCAGGAAGCTCTTGCCAAAACCTTAAGCATGCACATAATTACAATTGTTGCTTGCGTATGTAGGTGAGAAAACTTGTTAAAAAAAATTGGCTGTAAAATATTAGGAACCTTTAAGCCTTCAACAAAAATGTCCAGTTGCATCGACGGTGTCCATTAGTTTCCCCATATAGTGTGCCATATACGGACGAAACGGAAAATTATGTTAAATCTCACAATGAAAAAAAACCCCCCTAAGCTAAAAGTATTTTTAATTTTTACAAAAAATTATTTAAAGTTCTACATAACCGATGTTTTTCTATCATGGAAAAGATTCTCTGCAAACTTGGAACTAAATATTAATGGCTTCTGCAATAGACAAAGTTAGAGAACTTCTCCGAGAATCAATTGTGATAAAAGAACTTCTTTTCTTCTTTTACAACAACTGCACAAGCTTAAAGTTTCTGCTTTAATTTTTTAGCTGTGTAGTAGTACTAAGTTTAGTTGTTTTTTGCTTTATAACAATTTATCAAATGTTCATAGTCAAACTGACTGCGTTTGGATTATTTACAACAATACCAACATGACAACTAATATCATTCTATCATACAACACAAGACCACATCGTCCCTTATGCTATGCCCGATAAAGATGAGGTAAGGTGAAAACCGAAAAACTGTTTTGGGACCAAAAAATAGACTTCGTTCGTTCGAACTCTTATACGCAGCACAATCAAACAGAATTCGAATGTGTTTGAAATAAGAAGATATAACATGTCATGATGACAGACGGCAGCATCGAACATGTTGGAACAGTGACTTGGTATCGAACATTCTTGTTCGGTTAACTTTTCAGCTGCTATACATGCTATACATATGTATGTAGAAACATTTTGAAGCACACACAATACACTGGCTGAACTGAAAAGGTATTTGAACACCGGCAGCATGAACAGAAAAGCCAGTTGCGTGTTGAAGGCGCAGCGGCTAACGTGAAAGATGTGAGAGTGCGCTTATTTGAAAGAATTTTAAATTGAAACGAGCGCGAACAATTTGGATTATTATGATTATTCAAAATAACGACAGCTACGAGCAACAACACGACCAACAACAAACAAGCAAGCGCACAACATTAAAAATCATATAAATCATTTTCGAAAAATATTCTCAAATGAAATGAAAAAGATTTGAAATAATATAAAATATTTCACAAAAATACGAAAAATATCAGAAAAATAAAAGTTTCGTGTGCTAAAAAAGAAAATTTTGTGAATAGTAAAATATAAAAAAAAAGTATCTCATCAAGCAAAGTGTATTTGTGTGTGCAGTGAGAGAATTAAATAAGAAAAATAAATAAAACTAAATAGAAACAGCAGCGGTAACAACAACAACAATCGCAATAGCAATAAAAGCAACAAGAAAAGCTAAAAAACGTAAGAAAATAAAAGAAAAGCTATAGGAAAAAAAGCAAAGGAAAAGCAAACAAAAAGCATAAAATTGTATTTGTCTGATGCTCAAAATGAATTTTATGAAAATAACGACAAAAATTAAAAATATTAAATGCAACAAATTTAAAGTGAAGAAAACGAAAAAAAGTGTTCATCAAAAGAAAAGACTTAACAACAACAATAATAATAAGAATAATAAAAATTTAAAACGAACCACAACAACAACAACAACATTAGCCACATTATTAATAAAAAGTGTCGCAAATAAAAAATATTTCAAATTTTATGCCAAGAAAATTAAGTGAGAGAAATTTAAAAAAGAAAATTTTGAACAAAAATTTTGCACAATAAAACAAAACCAAACCAAATCAAATTGGGATTAATAACAACACACAATCATCATATTGGATATTTTAACGATTTGGATAATCTCACCAATAATAACAACAACAACATCAGCAACAATAGCAGCAACAAAGATTTAAAGCAAAAAAAAAAAGGTAAGCAAATGGGATAAGTTAACCTTAATGACTTCAAAGATTGACTTAGTTTTAACTGAACGCAATTTTTAACTCAATTCTCCAACATCATCATCATCATCATGATGATCATTGACTTTCAGTTAAATATTTTCTAATGTGTTATTAATGCAAAACTAAACAAACAACAACAAACACATTATCTTAAAAGAAAAAGTAGAAAATTATAACAAAAATAGCTTTAGTGACACAAACGATCAGTTTTGAATTACTATAATAACAGCAACAACAAATACAAGAAGAAGAAGAAGAAATTCAAATGCCGCCGACATAATGAGTTTGTTCAACTTCTGCATGCGTTTTTCTTGTATGCAATTTTTCTTTTCTTTTCTTTTTTGTAATATACATAATTTGTGTTTTTCTGCTGCTGCCGCTTTTGGTTTAAGGGTGGCAAAAAGGTAGCAAACAATAATATTAAATGAAGTATCGAAAGAGGAGGTGAGCAGAGCAGAGCAGCGAAAAAGAAAAACTTACAACAAGCACACGATAAAGCAAAAGTATGCAAATAATGCAAATAATAACAATAAAAATGTTAAACATACATACATAGAGAAGAGAGAGATGCACTGCATGGATATGAAGCGGAATGTATGTACACATGTAGATCAGAGTTTCTTAAGCTTTTACGCTCACATACATAGCTTCCAATAAGCTTCTATTCTATTTTCAAGCTGTTTTTTTTCACATATACAATAGTACCAATAACATGACCCACATGTTTGCTGGAATACTACAATAAATACTCTGCGGAGCAATACTTAAGAAACTCTGATATAGTTGGTTGCTCCACTTGCACATCTTGCCTAGATATATTACCATGCGCCTGTTTCACTTCACATTCAAACTGTTCTTTGCTCTGTTTCTTCTTCCTTTACTAAATCACTCGACAACTAACTTTACTCGCTCGTATTAATTCATTCAATTTTTATTTGTTTCATTTACCCACATTTATGCTTATTGTTTATTGATAAACTTGATGCGCATTCAAATCATTGATTGCATGTTTCTCCTCTTCCATCTTCTCCAACATCTTCTCTCACTCAATGGCTTGGCTAATTAACTTTTTTGCCCATGTACGTGAGTCTAATTTTTAAGGCTTTGATATTAATACATTTATTTGTTATTTACACTTTGCACTATGAGTTCATGTGAACCATAAAAGAAAAACCAAAAATAACTATTTTATTTTTATATTGCAAGTTATGAAGAAATTTTTTTTTTTTTTGTTATTTAAGAATTGTTTTAGTGATTTTTTTATAATAAATGTTTAATAAGTATATGATTTTTTAAGTGTGTGTGTGTATACTTATATATAAACTGTAAAAACGTGCAACACGCAACACTTGATTTTTCATGCAGTCTGCATATTTGGTGCAACAACGAACAACAATTGCATTTTACGAAATTCAAATGTTTTAATAATAATAATTCCATGGTGTGTTTTTTTTTTTTAACTATTTAACTTAATTAATTAATAAACGCAACGACGCGTTGAAGTAGACAAACTTCTTGTATCAAAAGTAAAGAAATTACAGACACATGTATTACCAGCAAAAGAAGAAGATGTGCAAAGTAACGTTAGTTTGTTTCGTGCCATATTGAAATTCATTCATACAAACAAACACACACCACACTTCTCACATAGGGAGAGCAACAACTACAACAAAAATAACAACAGCAGCGAGTAAACATTTATAACTGGCAATCGGAAACCAATAACAACAACAACTAGCCAAACAAGATCCTCTCCCACGCTTAAACTCTCTCACAAAATGCTCTCCTTTGTCTTATGGGTATGCTCTCTTGATATGCCCATTTACATTACAATTTCAGTTGTAGGCGATTTGTGTTGCTCTGCCCTGTTTTGCTCTGCTCTGCTCTCCTCGTATAGTATAATGTGTTGTTATTGCCATATAAAGAACAACACAACACACACAACATAAACATAAACATTAAATATGAACTACTCTCTCAATGATATGCATGTTAATTTTGTTGTTGTTGCATTTTAAAGTTAAAATATTAAGAAGCAGCACAGCTTACGAACGATGAATGAATGTTTTACACTACAAACTCTTAACAGAAATGTTGTAGGCGTCAAGTGTATTTATTTTACCGTGTATTCCGGCAATTCCAATACATACTTATGTACATACATACATATGTATATAGGCGTCTTTCTTAATAATAATCATAATAATGATCTTCATAATTAAACTACATTTAATTCATTCAATTGAATTTCACAAGATTTCTTCCGTTGTTACTGTTATTGTATTGTGATTTTCATATTTGTTATTAATGTTACATTTAAACCAATTTAAGCGTTTAAAAATATGACACAATCACAAACTTTTTCTCTAATTTCTTGATTTCTTTCACATTAACAACAACAAACAACTAATGAACATTAATGTTGTTGTTGTTGTTATTATTGTAGTAATTGAAGCGAATGCGATTAACATAATTAAAAAATGTTTCTTTAATTTCTTCTTCAACTTTTTCTCTTTTTGTTAAAAATTATAGTAATTTATTTATTATACATAATTAAAGAAATTACATAGCACATTAAATTAAAATCAGCTTAAGGAAATCATAAATTTACTTATTTATCTATGCAACTGTTACACAACCAGGGGTGCTGGGACCCAGATTTTAGAGAGCCCTAAACCGTCAGACCAAGATGAAAGTTTTATAAGCAAACAAGTAAAAAAGTTTCTAAATTGATTTCTGTTGATAATTTCATTTGACTCCTTTTTGGCAGGTCCTTAAATAAAATACTTTTTAAGGGGCCCATGATATACATAACATATTTACAAATGAGATTGCTCCTCCCTTTTTCATCTATATCTTCTTTTACTTCTGATGAGGAAAATTAAAAGTTTTTCTCATTTTACATATGAATATTATTTGCTAATAAAAAGAAAATTACCCAAATAGTTGCACATACATACATAGTTTGTATTTCTTTAATGCACAGCAATGACATACTTGCATATAATAAAAGTATCTATTTATCTCTTCATCCATCCATCCGTAAATGCGTAACTTCATAAAGACGAAGAAAGAAGAACAAAGAAATTTCCAACTTTGTCTGGTTGTCTATAAAACAAAAAAAAAAAAAACTCCGGCCAAGGCTAATTTTAACTCAGTCGGAAAGGCCTTCAAAAGAGGAAAACTCAGCGGTGATGATGACGACGACGCCGAACGAAGTCAAGAAATGACAACTTTTTTTTTCGTCTTATGAAACATAAAATTTCCTCTTTTTCTTTTTGTTTTTCTTATTTTTATTGAAGGCGGTCGGTCGGTCGGGCAAAAGTTTTATGCGTGACCCAATTCCTTAGGTTGATGAGCATAAACAGCATAAACACTAGTAATTTTTGACAAGAAGCACAACAACAAATAGGAAAATGTATGGAAATTGCAAACAGTATTTCCGACATAAGAAAATCTTACATAAAACTGAAGTAAATAAATAAAAATGGAATATGGAAAAATGTATGAAAATGCAACCAAATAATCAAAATAAACAAATTTATAATATTTATTTTTGAAAAATCTTTTTGTTATGATTTTTTTTTTTGACCAACATAATTAATTACAATTTTTTCATATTCTTTTTATTGCAGCAAAAGCAAAAGCAGCTGAAACCAGTGAAAAATATTGAATTTACGTGGCGCCGCCAAAGAAAGACGAATTTCAACTGAAAATATAAATAAAGAAAACCTAAATTTAAATAAAAAATATATTGAAGAAGACTTAATACACAAATAGAACGTAGAACAATGGAGCAACAACCGCAACAGACTGAACAAACACAAGTGCAGTTGGATATGGAACTGGAGCTGGAAATGGAAATAGAAGTGGAAGTGGAAATGGAGCAGCAGCAACAGCACAAGCAACATGAACATCAACAGCCTGAAATGGCGGCGAAAGAACAAAACATAAAGTCAAAGTTGCCATCAATTGAGGCGACAATCATCGACATTCCATCGACGACGACAACGACGACGGCGGCGAGAATCAGTGCGAATGCATCTTCATGTTCGTCGTATGACACCGACTGTAGTACAGCGAGTAGTACTTGCTGCACACGGCAGGGTGAACACATCTATATGCAACGCGCCATTGTCTGTGATATTAGCAACAACCATCAACATCAACATCATCATCCACATCAACATCAACATCACCATCACTATCATCAGCAATACCAACAGAATTCAGCTGGAGCGACAGATACAAATACAGATGACGATTCTGTTCTGTACAAAGTTGACTACACAAAGCATTGGCCATGGTTCATTTTGGCGATATCCATCATTGAGGTGAGCTCATATCAATTACTAGCCACATACATATCATTGTGTAGATACTATTATATACTATGTACTTGTATGTTAGATATTTTAATGTTGTTTGTTGCCAAGCAAAACAAATACATAAGTAATTTTGTTATAAGAAATTTCATAATTTATGTTTTATTAAATCAAAGAACCACAAAATCTAATAAAAATACATAATTCTTTGAGTGAACTTAACAAATTCATTCTAAAGTTTTCAACTAAAACGATAAAATAGTTTATTTTTCCATTGAAATATTCACACTAATACACACATGTACACACATAGTCAAATCAATATGGCGGCGAATGAGTAAAAGTTATAAAGAAAAACTAATGTAAAGAAGAAAGAAACAAAAAGAAAAACTGAAAACCTGACTGCCTGCCTGCCTGCTTGCCTGACGCTCAGTTAGTTGCTTGGCGCCCCAAAATCGATTGTGAAGTATAAAGTGAAGTAAAAGAAAGGCAAACACAACAACAACCACAAAAGTAAATGATAATAAACGAAACACAAGCAGACACAACGTCCGCATTCCTCCCCCTCCGTAAAGCAACATTCTTCTCTGAAGCAACTCCCTCCATTCTTGGCCAGAGAACTGAGCATAGCCGTCAGACAGCCAACGAGGCGTGTTTGGCACTTGAACAAGCGCCAAATAAAGTAAAATCGAGTTTACAACTTGAAAAACGAAAACAACCAGAAACACAACGAATAAATGATATACAAAAAAGAAACAAAAAACAATAAATAATGAAAGAACACAACATACTACATATTATTGTTGAAGAAAGGAGCACAAGGACTCATGCTACAATCAAACTTTCAGATACAATATAGGTTCTCTTATTTTGTACATACCATAGATATGCAGAGTTCTGTGTACAAGTATGCGTGTGTAATAAACATTTTTCAAATACTTTTAAGGACTACAACAATTACAATTTAATTATGCATCTTGTACTAATTTATATTCTCATTTTTTAACTCTCTTGCAGATCGCCATTTTTGTCTATGACCGTTATACAATGCCTGCACAGAATTTCGGTTTCCCAGTGCCGATACCCACCGATTCAGTGCTCGTCTATCGACCTGATCGACGTCTCCAAGTCTGGCGTTTCTTTTCATATATGTTCCTGCATGCGAACTGGTTCCATCTCGGGTTCAATGTCGTTATCCAGTTGTTCTTTGGTGTACCACTTGAGGTGATGCACGGTACTGCACGCATTGGCATCATCTATTTGGCAGGTGTGTTTGCCGGCTCACTGGGCACAAGTGTTGTCGATTCCGAAGTGTATCTAGTGGGTGCAAGTGGTGGTGTTTATGCTCTACTGGCAGCTCACATTGCCAATATCACGCTAAACTATACGCACATGAAATCCGCATCTACACAATTGGGATCCGTTGTGATATTTGGTAAGTAATCCATATCCATTACCTCATCTAAATTGAATCTAATTATGTATATAATTATTAGATATTAACGTCAATTTAAATTTTTATCCAATCAATTGAACTAATTTGTCTTTCCTTTCCTTTGTTTTTCATTGTCATTTTAGTATCCTGCGATTTGGGCTATGCCTTCTATACGCAATATATTGACATTGATGTACCCGCCTATGCCAAGGGTCCTCAGGTCTCGTACATTGCACATCTGACGGGGGCTCTGGCTGGTTTGTCTATTGGTTTCTTGGTACTCAAGAATTTCGGACAACGTGAATATGAGAACCTTATCTGGTGGTTGGCATTGGGCATTTATTGCGCTTTCACTGTGTTCGCGATTGTCTTCAATCTCATCAACACGGTTACCGCGCAGCTTATGGAGGAGCAGGGGGAGGTTATTACACAACATTTGCTGCACGATTTGGGCGTTTCGTAAGATGTTTGCCAGCAAAAAAGAATGCGAATGCAACTACAACAAGAAAAACAACAAGTAATGTCTTGCCGCAAAAAGCAAAATGAATTCAAGTTCCAAACTTAAGTTTTACTTTTATGCGAATATTCGTTCCATTCAATCATTCATTCAATTAATTTATCCATTGGTATATGCATAGAATAGATACAATGATCTATCTATTATATATACTTACTACCTACATACTATTAATGAATTAGTTTTTTTGCGTAAATGCCGCAAATAAAAAGAAATTGCAAAGCAAAGCATGAGGAAAAACCCAAAGGAAAATCGCATCGAATTCAAATTGAATAAGAAAATCCCCCAGAAAAGTGATGAGAACGTGTAAACAAATGTTGTGATAAAACCAAAGACTGAATTTATTTCGCGTGTATAAATTTAATGAAACTAATTTTTAGATATTTTTAATTTTTTAAATTATTTTATTATAATTTTTTGTTTGTTTTTTTTTTTTTGTTTTATAAAATATTTATTATCGATTTAATTAACTAGAATTAATTTTTGTTGATGATTTGCCAACTACCGATTGCCCATGGCCTGAAACTGAAACTAATAATACCGAACAACATCCAACCTCCATCTACCATCCCCCATCCCTTATCCTCAAACCCAAAAATATTCAATAGTTTTGAGTTAAATTTTCAATCAAATTAAATTTATCTTATTTTTTTATTGTAAATTTCATAATTTATTGCATCATTCAAGTACATAGAATAAAGTATCTGTAAGCTAAACCACTAGTCAAACAACAACAACAACTAATAATAATAATTATAGATACAAATAAATAATATAAAAATTGCAAAATATCAAAATAAAAAAAAGAAATATGGTAATTAAATATAAAATTGGAAAATAAATTCAACAAATGTTCACTAAATTACCCTAAACCTTGCCACATACACACCCTATAATCCCTCCAACTACATACACACACACACACACACACAAACACAAAATAGTATTACTAATTATAAAAAAAATTTAAAAAAAAAGTAATAAAAGCATTAAACTAAAGTGTAAAAATAATAATAAAAATCAATAAAAACACACAACACAAAAATTGTTATTTAATAATTTATAAAAAATACTTTCTATTTAAAAAAAGAGAAAAGAAGAAAATCTAATTGTTTTCGATTTATTTAATTTATTTATTTACTATTTTTTTTATATTTATTTATACGAGTAATAGTCATAGATAGTCCTTCTGCAAAATGAAACAAATTATTCATATTAAATTATTTATTATGTAAAAAGAAATAATCAGAGAAAAACAAACAAATGAAAACCCAATTGAGGAAAGTTGAAACATGAAAGAACTAAAACAACAAATATATAAAATTAAATTACAAAAAAAGAAAACAAAAGAGAAACCAAAGATAGAAAAGAAAGAAAAATATAAAGAAAAAATACGAAAATTGAAAAAATCAAATACTTTAAAATAACCAATTCAAATCGAAATGGAAATAAATCAAATTAAATTTAAATAAATCAAATAGAATGAAAACATCAACAACATCACAGCATCCAACAATAATGAAACCTTAAATAAAAACTGAACAAATATCCTATACTATATGGTATACTATAGTATATTATTGTATCAAATATCAAAATCAAACCTATGGTATACTATAGTATATTATTGTATCAAATATCAAAATCAAACCTCGTCAAACTATTAAGATACTCGTACGTACGTACAATGCATGTATGCATGCATGTACATAACTATTACAATACAATAAAAAATAATATAAATAATAAAATACCAACATCTTTATGCATCTACTACTATGTATATGTTTTAAGAATAGGAAGAAGATACACTCTTCATAATACAGAACTGAACTCAAGTGGATAAAAATTCCAATAGTAAAAGAAGCCAAAAATAAAAAAATAAAAAATTAAAAACAAAATACTACAAAAATTAAAATAAATATCTTACTTGTATCATACAAAAATAAAACCAGAAAATATCTAAAGCAAATTTAAATGTACTTTTATTGTATTCATAAAGAAAAACAAAAGAAGTTAAATGTATCTCTGTATTTGTATCTCTCTAGAAGACTAAAAATCAAAGAAAATATGAAAAAATTTAAGTAAAACTGAATTCAAATGCATTTTGCAAATGCATAAATAAAAACAAAATATAAATCACAACTACAAAAATGAAAATACAAATTGAAAAAAAAAAATAGGAAAAAATAAATAAATAAAGTAAATCAAACACACAAAAATAAAACATAAAAGACAAAAATTAAATAAATGTCGCTAAAATTAAAAAAAAAAACATAAATATTATTCTTTTATTTACACTAATTAAATAGTTTGAGGTGATGTTTAGACAATAAATAAATGTTAGTCTGAAGATTACAAAACACAAAGACCTTAAAGTGACTTACGCATGTGATAAGAATAGTAGTCCTTCAGTTTTTGAGCGTCAGATCGTTTGCAGACAACCGCCTACTGCTGACTTCTGATTGGAAGACTCAGAAACACAAAGACCTTAAAGTGACTAGGCAAAATCAGTCCCTCAGTTTCCTCTTCAAGTCATTGTTAGTATACCGTGCACAGTACTACTGATATGGCAGACTCCAACCGAATCAGAATACACTTCATGCGGATGACACAGTATTTCTAGCGAGTGACATCTTGCTTCTGCTGCCTCCCTCAAAATGCTTTTGATGGTATTAATAGTACGAAGTCACAGCACTGTTGCTTTTCGTTGCTCTATAACCTATCCTCCTGTTACTCTAAACAACATTCAAATCTCCCAAAAATCATCTATTAAATACAGACTGATCTGGTCTATGCTTGTCAATAATATAACAGCTACGTGTAAATGTAAACTGTAAAAACTACGATGGCTTATTCGACCAGGTAGCACTCTCTCTAAGCTGCTAAGTCCACGATTAATCGAGTTCAGGCTCTGCAGAATAAAGACCTTCTGTACATCATGGGGGCTCCTTGGTTCGTTAAGCGGATATTCATACATTGTGACCTTGGAATCCTATCTATAAAAGAGCAAATTAACCGCCACATTAATGGTTACAATGACTGTATTACCACAAATAACTGCCCGAATAGGTCAAAAGGATCAATCACTCGGATCTACGATATAGATTCACTAATTAATAATATTTCCTCTTCATTTTTAGCGCTCCGGACCCAAAGGGTACGAAAGGGAACCCTATTTCAGAGACTTCATTGTCCGTCCGTCCGTCCTCGGGTCATATCTCATGAACCGAAATAGCCAGCGAGTTAAAAATTTCACAGAATATGTCGTTCTATCCGGGCATCAGTAACAAATATTAAACTAAAATATTTTCAAAAGCTTAAAGGGGTCTCCATACAAAAAACATTTTGATTTTTATGGCAGCTATACGATTCAGCAATCTCACGATCTTGAAATGTAAATGGTTGGTAGCTGTACATCAGAAACTTATATTGGTGAATTTTCAGTTTGATCGGACCACTAGGGAGGGTACCTCCCATACAACCCCACCATTAAAATTCATGTTCTTATTAGAAATACTTTTTTGTTTTTTGTTCTATGGAACTGAAATTTAGACACCATAAGTTTTTGACATAGACGCTACACATCTGTTGGAATCAGCCAAATTGGCCAACTAAGAAGGGTACCTTCCATACAAACTTACCATTAAAATTCAGATTCTTATTTGAAAAACTTTTTTGTTTTTTGGACTATTGAACTGAAATTTAGATACTATAAGTTTCTGATATAGGCGCGGTACATTTATTGGAATCAGTCAAATCGGACCACTAGGGGAGTACCTCCCATACAAACCCCAATCGTGCACAGATCATTTGTCGGAGCCAGATTTCCATTTATGCTGAAAGAGTTAGTTCTCATACAATAACCAAGAAAACAGCCATCTTACACTTTAATTTCTTCATAGGTACTCATAAGTTCCAAGTCATTTTTTGTATCGAAAAGTTGGAGCCATCGTTCAAAGCATTATAAATGATAAATTTATTGGAAAAAAGTTGAAATGCTGATTTGAATAATTAAAGGACATTTTAATTTACATTCTAAAAAATACTATGCATAAATTATAAAGAATGAGATCCAAATTTTAAGTGCAATATAACTCAAATAACAAATGACACTCAAATTTTTGGATTTTGTCATAGAAAACTTTGACTTTTCATTAAATATAACCAGCAAATAAAAGCGATGCAAAAGTGTTATAAAAATAATATTTCAATTATTTTTAAAATTAGAAACTATACAATTTATTGCATAGCGAACTTATTTAGCAAAAAAAGAAGATTAGACGACTTTCTATTCAAAGTTATTAATTTTAAATGTACGAGTGCAGAATTAATATAAGTATGATACATATATGTGTATCTAGATATATCTATCAATCTTCCTAAATCTTGTCTCTGCAACTTCTTCTTCACCTTCTTCATAAATCTTCAAAATTAATATCCAAGTTGAATATTGAATTGCTAATATTATCATATCAATGTCATAACGTAACTACTTGTAAAATCAATCAAAGTTGTTCGAGTGCACCGAGAGAAACATTTGCCATATTAATGAAACATATTCCATCTATACATTAATAATTCCAAACAAACGGAGAACCACACGATTGCCTTGTATATTTTCCATTTGGCTGCCACAAATACTATAAATCGAAAACGCACGAATAATTTTACTAATTATTTTCCAATCAGTTCCGAATCAGAATCAAGGTCGAACATTAATTGCAAGGATATCAAGGGAGTAAATTTGCCAATCAATAGAAAATATGTGCATACATATGCATATACATACATATGTAAGTAGGTTGCTTCATTGTACATACCTATATTGATGTCTGAGTATGGTGGCACAGTTAATGTTTAGAAGTACATACGTGTCTTCGATAAGAGTCTCAAAAGACAAATTAATATCTGGCGAACGGAACTTTATGCAAACACAAGGTACACAAGAAACATACACACAATCTATAGATAAATTTAGTATGTGTATAGAATCTGAAACCAATATATGTATGGTATATACAATACAAATATCCGAATTGAAAAGGGAATGAACTCAAGAGTTGGAAGGAGCTTCAGCATTCCAAATGAGTGTCGGACTGTATGTCAACATGCGACGCACATTGGCGGCCACTCAGGCATACCCCAACCCAACAACGTCTTCTCTCCATTTAAATTAAATTCCACATAAATAAATCTTGCGTCAACAGTTGCAGCTTCTGCTGCGTTCTGTTCTCAGCGTGTTTCTGCGAATGGCAGGTGCAACTCAATCAAGTCGAGTGGCGCGCTATCCTTTGGCAGACTCTTGACTTGGTTGTTGTTTTTATTATTACTGTTGCTATTGTTGTTGTTGTTTTTATATCACTGGCATTGATTGAAATTGAGATACCTACAAGAGAAGGCAACGCTTTATGGACAATTGTCTTCCTGACGCCACCTGCCAAAGTTAACGTGACGCTGCCGAGTGAACAGATCATTGACTCTGACTCTTTCAGTAGCTGCCAAAATAAAGTGGAACAAAGAATGACAATATTGATTGCGTAAGGATTTGGTCCACAAAGTTAAAAGTGATGATAGAAAATTTCATTACCAGAACTTCACTTGAATGTCAGTACTTTACGAGTATCAAAGACAGTTGATTCAAGTTCACTTTTTCTTTTTTTTTTTGACTTAAATGCGAACGTCCTAGAATTCACGCACACACATTTATGTAATAAGCGGAAGGAATACCTTTTAGCACTACCCTTATCTATGATTCGTACGTCCATAGAAATATTTGATAGCTTCTTTATATGAAGTGACCTTTATTTTTAAAGGAATGCAACCTTCCTATAAATAACAAAAAAAAAAAAAAACTACGTTAAAGCGAAAAGGAGCTAAGAATTTTTTACAATTTTCGCTCAAATAAAAATCACCACAGGCAACAGAAGAAACAAAGGAAACTACTATGCACAACAACATCAACATCAGCAATAACATCGAGCGATAAAATTCCTCAGCTATCCTGTCTTCACTTCCAAAGTAATTAACAACAAATTGACTTCTTCTGGTGCGATGATGATGAAGGTGATGATGACGTTGGCAAAGACGATGACGATGACGTCTCTCCTAATGATGATAACAAGCACGAAGGATTTGATGGTGTTTGTAAAGCCTTTTGACTGGCCAAGAAGTCACTTAGTACGATAATTGATAATTGCCAAACAAAAACTATCAACAAGAAATTCAGAAAGAAAGCAACAGTACGAAACTACCAACAAAAAACTAACTACATCGATCAACATAATGCAGTGTGAGGTCCTAAAGCGCAGACAGGCGCCAACTTGGAAACTTTTCAACTTTAAATTTTTATTGCAAATTAACAGTTCACTACATTAAAAATAAAAATATCTGAAGAAATAAAAGTTATAAGTAGCAGCAAACTTTTGATACTCCTCGAAGAAGTAATGGTATTTTGGGGAAAATTGTCATCATCAACCAACTACTAATGTCATCATAGACGTATACATATGTATCCGAATCACAAAAAGCCATGGGTCAATTAATTTTTCATTTTCATTTTTTTTTTTTTTTTTTTTTTGAAGAAACTGGTAAACACAAAATTCTTCAGTCACAAGAGAATTACAAAGTGGATAAAACGAGACACTGAGTATCTCGAAGGGATATAAACGAAGCTGCGTTAAAACCTTCATCCCGGCCATGTGTTAAGCGAGTTATACAGGTGCAAATCTTTACATTCTTATGTTGAAGTAACCAGCCTTTTTTTCATTTTAAAAGCAAATTTAATGAAATACGAGTATCTAAAGTGGGGACTAAAATTAATGCAATAAAACTGTGAAAATTGGCTTAAAGGAAGAATTTCCATATACTAAAAGAGCATTAGGAAGATTCTGTGCATTGCAATGACAATTTGAAGTGCAGAACCTTTAATATCTGTATTAACATTTTTTTCTTTGTTGGCTGGGTCCAAAAACCTTATAGACCCGGAGCACCTAATCTTAGCATATGCCTCTGTTAATAATCTCTTTTTAGTATATATTCATACTCGCATCTCATATATCCAATTAAAACAATATTTCCAAATTAAGTGCATAATTGGCACAAGTCACATGAAAGTCACAACGACCTTGATTACCATCTATCATAGGGGAATAGTTTTTAATGTCATTACTCACCATCTCCGACGAAACGTTGGCACATTAACCCTACCATAATGAGTGAATCTGCTATAAGTTTACAACTTTCAACTTGGAAACCGAAGAACGACGAACACACCTGGTTACTAAACATGCGACTTTTATGAAAATGTCTGCCATAATGTTGACAGGACTCCATCTTTATGCCGCGAAAATCCTTTGTTTCATATCCCCAGCGAGACTGGTTTCGGAACAAAAAGAAAGCGCGGAATTGCCAACAGACACGCACAGGTGTACGAGTATGAAAATAGCCAAGCAGGAGGGCAAAGAAGCTACTAATGGAAGAGAGTGTCTATGTATGGTAATCGTACCAGGTTACGCCCGCCAAGTTCTTGGTATCTTTTTCTAAACATAAATTCAAATTAATTTTTATTATTATAAACTATGAATAGTCTTCCATTGCCCTTCTTGTAGTTTTTGTTGTTGATGATGGTTTATTTGGTGATAATAAAGCTGACAACGTGTCAAAGGAATCAGCTATGAAACTGTAGCATGGAACTAAGTAACAATGACCTCATATCATATGCACACATGGCTACCTACACAAATGGATATGAACATACATGGTATTTTTGGTCATATATTGAATGTAAAAGAATGAAATAAAGTGGATACTTAATAATGATGAAAATGATGACAATAACTAACCTTTGATGATGCAACAATCTTGCCGTTCTACAGACATAAGCAATTAACCTAAAAGGATCATAAAGTGTTCGCTTCGTGTGCGCACTTATCCTTAATGCACTTTGGTCAAATTTTGCACGCTTCACTTTAATGCCAAACTGGATGATAACCGATATGAAGATGGAACATTGAACATTGAAGGAACGGGTAAGGGTAAAATGGCTATGAGTAAATAAGTAAGTAAACTGACATTTGGGACAAACATGAATCATTTTAACTTCGAAATGATCCTATCCGCTCTTGTTATCACACTAAAGCAAACAATTTCACTAATTTTGAAGCAAACAAGACTATGTTACACTTTTTAGACTCAAATTACTAACATCGATTAAGGACACCAATTTGACCTTTGACTTTTTGTTAGTTTTTGGTTTACTTTGAAAAACTTTCAATATGTTACTTTTTTTGATTTATTTAGAACCTTGCAACAGATTTGTTTGTTCGATAAATTGTAATTCGTTTCCAACACGGCAACTTGACGCATCACTGCCCCACACTTAAAAGTGACACCTACATATATGTGGCACGCAATGATCCCGAGCCCCTGTTTCAGCCCATGGTACGCATCGAGGCCATCTATAACACGCAACAAACGCTTATTAAATACAAATTAAATCCTTGTTAATCCTTTCACTTCCGCAGGAGTCTGCCGCACCCATTTTGCTAACACATTATTTCTGCATTTGCTCCAAAGGCAATTGTCCCTTTTTGTTCTTCTTTAGGAGTTTTTCATTTTTCGTCATTTCATAATTACATTTTACTGTTTGTTGGTCAGGAAACCTTCAGCCATTGTGGCAACTGGTTGGCAGCAAGCAACCACGACGACAATAAACGTTCTGCGCTAAATTTGCTTATAAAAAGTGTGAAAACCCAGCAAAAATTAGGGGAGAATTATGAATTTAACATAAGCCAACATTTAAAAGAAACTTCCATGGCATTAACCCATTGGTTAAGGGTTGCATTAAAAATTTCAAATGGGTCAATATTTTCAATACTACAAATAGAGATCCTATCTGAAATGACCTTTGAAATTATAAGAAACTCAATGAATTGAATTTTTATATATAAGTTAGCAAGATAAAGACCGAATTCCTATAAAGATATTACAGTTTAAGACAAACAGATTGCTAACATAGACTACCTAGGCTATGACTCACATTTAGACTCCATAATCATTGACTATTGGCTACTCCCACCTAATAAGAATCATTCATTTCTACAAATATTGTATAAACCGATCTTAAGCAAAAGAAACAGTTATAGTTAAATCTTAAATTTTACTTCAATAAGAGAAATTTCTTTATTTCTATTTCTAATCTCAGAACATTTTCAATCTGATATCCAGTGAGTTGGTAACCCTAACTATGTAACAATTCGTAGAAGAACTTAACTGAAAGTAAAGACGGTAGAGAGCATTTTAAATGTTGGCCGGTTGGCGGTCGCGAAGTGTGTTTGTGATTGTTATCGTATTTCTAGGAGGACTGGAAAAGCAGAAAACGCAACAAAGTGGAAGAAATTGCAGCACTAAAAAGGACATTCGCCGAAACACTGCAACTTGGCGAAGGAAGAGTGAAGCCGAACGATGCCGTGGCTCGTTGGCAAACTATGAAAAACTTGACTTTCTGGTTTATGCAATATTTTCATTTTTAAATATTCTATTTTGCCGCAGAAATTAATTACTGCATAAGGACGCGTCGAAAGGACATCGTTGCAGAGAAGTGTTAAATGAAGCGGTTCACTTGGGACAAGAAAAAACTATTAAATTGCACAGAGAATCAGAGAAAATATTTTTTTTTTTTTTTTTTGTTGATTATTTTATTTTGAAAGCAACGAAAAAAAAAACAAGTTACAAATTTCCATATTCACTACGGAAAATTTTGAGAACTTTGCAACTGGTTACTACTTGGTTACATGGCAATGGCAATGGCGATTATGATTGTGACTGTGTTGAGTGAGATAAATACTCGTTTGTTTGTAGATTGTTGTATCCATTCATTTGGTCCGAATAGCAATTCGCAGATCCTTGCTCTTTTAGGTTTTTGTTTAGGTTGCAGCAATAAATTCCAATAAGTGGTTCAAGTGAGCACCCGGGATATAATGTGGTAAGTTAGAGGAGTCAAAATTACAGGAGTATGGAGTCTTCGGCTCAGGCTAAAGGACAACATCCAAGGCAAAAGCAGCTTTTGTCATTGATATCACTTAAAACAAAAACGAAAAGACAAAGAAACGAGGAGTTTATTAAAAGTTTACAGCAACGTGGAACAATGTCAGATGGAGATTCCAACGGCAATTAAATGAATAACAAGTGGAGGACGCAAAAACAACATCAAAATATTACTTCATTTTGTTGTTTCTTGTAATTGCAACAACAAATATGTATGTATATACCACATAGCACACATCAATGGAAGACAAACAGACAGACAGAACAGACAGACAGATAGACAAACAATTCGCTTGGACGTCGCGCGCTGAAGATAAAAATGCTTGTGTTACATGGTTGCACAGAATGACATCTGTGATGTATAAAAACCTTTGCTTTACTTGTTCCATACTCCTGACTTTATTTTTTTTTTTTGCTTGTGCAGACTTTGTATTCGATTGATGTCGCATAGAACTTTACTTTGCAGTTAAGACAAAGACCATTGGCAAGAACCACAATCAACCACGGCACAGGTTGATTTCTGAAGTTTGTAGCTCAACTGATGATATAAAAGATGCCAGCAACAGCATCAACAATGAGATGGCAACAACAATGATGTGGATGATGTTGCTGATGAGGATGAGGTAGACATCAGTGACAACTACAACACTATAGAAAGATGGTAAGCGTGGGCCAAGACACAGTTCGATTTTCATTGGAATTACGAACTGAATTTGTTGCATAGAGCAGTGCCTTCCTTCATTCAATAACAACAAGATTTTTAGATATCTTATGAATGTAAGTAGTATGAATATTACATATCCAGCACATACCAAAATAAATAACTGAAATGATCCTTTGAAATAAGAATACCAGAGCAGCATCTTGTAGTAAATAATTATTACTAAGTATAAAAATGAACCCATGAAAAACTTAAGCAATTGCTCAGGGAGGCCAAAATTCAAATTAACCTGCCCCAAAAAATTTGTATCCCAAAAATAACAGATTCGAGATCAATAAACATTCAATATTTCCACTCAAATTGGCCAATCGCTCCATCCGGAAAGAAAAGAAAATTATTACAAATTCTACTTTGCTTCAAACTTTGATCTCACTATTTTAAACGCACCACTATATAGTATATGATACAATGAAAGTCGAAAAAGACTCTCATTAATTTGTATTGTATATATTTTTTGTTTTTTTTTTTTTTCCTATCCAAAAATTTTGCAATTTCGGAACAAACTTGGCTGGCACACGTTTCAAGCCAAAAACATAAAAAATAAATTGCCAATATAACCAAATAAAATCGAAAAGCGAATATACGTATCCCGCGTAAGTTGAAAATTCGTTATACTTTTTGAACAGACCTCGTATATCAAGGGAATTCGGAGGGTGGTCGATCTTTCGTTACCTCTTTTGGTCATGTTAAGTGGTGCATTATCATGCAATAAAAACAGCTTGTTTCCTTCGAGATATTCAGGCCTAAGACGAATAACTCCAGAAACCACCACAAACGATGTAAAACTTTTAATTAGTATTCTCCATTAACAGTTCCATCTTCTGGAACAATTTCCTTTTGAACAATACCCTTGCAATCATTATGTAATTAACATTGACTTCTGAAAAAGCAATTTTACAGCTTTTCGCCATTTTTATTTTTTCTTTTAATCACAAAACATATTTTTATCAGTTCTCGGCACTTTTAGCGTTTCATTTGCACATTTTTCCTTTATGCATTTGGTTGGACACGTATAAAGGATATTCTACCACATTCGTTATTTTCTGAATGCAGTTGTAAATGTGATAAACTTTTACTTTGAATTTTTGTAGACCACTTGGCAAACGATGCAAATTTAATTAACTAAAAGTTTTACTGTGGATTGACGGATTAACTTCTCAGAGAAGTCGTATCTCTTAGTTAGTGTGCTAAATTTAGATACTACCAGCTATGTAGTACTTACTATATGTACACAATAAATTTCATATAATATATTTGGGTCTTCATGTGTACGTGTACATGAATCAGCTGTTGTCGTATTTACAAATGCAAACGGCTCAAAATACCGAAAACAAACGAAAAAATCGCCCAAGTGCTGGTCAAACTCCGTACAAAATTGTGGTTTGTATTGGGCGTACCCCCCTAGTGGTCCGATTTGGCTGATTCCAACAGATGTATAGCGCCTGTATCAAAAACTAATCTAATAGTCTAGTCTATAGTCCCAAAAACAAAATTTTTCCTAATACAAACCTAAAAATTAACGGTGGGTTTGTATCGGAGGTATCTTTCCTAGTAGCTGTAATTTCGTTACTATAAGTTCTCCACTTCTACTAACCAAAATTTCATCTCTCTATCTATTACGGTTCATGAGATATGGCCCGAGGACGGACAGGCAACCGTCTTAGTAATAGGGTTCCGTTTGGTACCTTTTGCATCCGGAATCATAAAAACAAAAATGTTTTCTAATAAGAAAGGACATGGCTAAATCAGCTCGTCTCGTCTATACGGCTTCACCGATGTCTCCTTCCTTATGTTACAAACTTTGTAACAAACTTTAGAAACGAAGTTTTAAAATGTATTTTCTAAAATTCATGCAATTTTTGGTTTTTGATTGAAAGAAAAACCCGTCATGAATGGAAATTTCGATTGGATTATATTTGTAATACCGTCAAATACAAAAATCTTAAATAAAAGTGTGATTCCCTTACATGACCCCAAGACTTGCGCAAGTTGGCCAACATCCAACTGTATCCATGGATTCTGATTTAACATTTTTTGTGCACATTGGGTATTTACATCTTTTATCAGCTTATTACGCAATAAGCTGACTTTTTCCGTTTTCAGTCACGGGAACACTGACTCCAAAAAGCAACTACCATCCAATTCGTGTACACAAACACCTAACACACATTTTGTGTACGCGTGACATTGGAGCAGGACAACATTAATCAGTGTCAATGAATCCTGAATCCGTGTTGTTTGCAACTGAGCTGTTATTCGCTATATTTTTTCTAGATTGTATTTTTTATACCTTTCACACTATTCAGTGTTAGTGAGTATTTTCATTTCGTGGTGTTGCTTGTAATGCTAAGAAACGAGCATGAAACGGATCTGTAGCAAAGAGAATGTTGTTTCGTACCTCACTTTGTAGTACACACATCAGAAATAAGATATGTATATGTAAAAAGTTGGACCAACCGAACAAACATAGCTGTCATACTTGTAAATGTAATAAAACTCAATCTCAATTTCACTCAATTTATCATCAAATCAACTCAATTCAATTCGATAGCATTTCGCTTTTCTTAAGTTATTTGAACGAAACTTCACAAAACGAATGAAATCGCATTGACAATGTGTGTATACCACATCTAAAAATTGGATTTATAGCTACCACATAAACAGTTCTAAAAATGGTTTTTTCTATATGAGAAATTTCATCTGCTGAAGTGTGAAAGGTATGCAATTTTCGGTGAACCGAATTAAACCTTCTGTCTTGATGGTTTTTAAGGAGCGGCGACAACTCCTTGGCTTTAACATCTTTTTTATACTTTTTGATGTTGACTTTGTGTCTCCATACTCTACATTTATTGCTTAGCGCTGTGACGAACTCAACTGTGGCTGAGTGACGCATTATCAACAGTGAAATATGCTTAAGCAAACATAAATTCATGTCCACTAGGATTTGTTAACTGAATGTACGCGACAAAGCAAACGACAATGATGACTACAAGGATGGCGGATGTGACTTAAAATCAACGATAAGGAGAGATATTATGTACACAGCGCAGTTCAACAATACCTGCAAAACTGTAAAAAGAAGTTTTGTTTAAAGCTTAACAAGAATATCAACTTAGTTAGTGGTAATGGAAGAATTGATATATTTTTATTTGTTAAATACTTATAAAAACTTCATTATTTCAAATGATACAAGCATAAGCTAATATCAAGAATACCATTACCCATGCATGAGAGCATCATCCTCTCTGTTCAATTCTTTATCAACGATATCCTGCAACCGTTTGTTGGCTTCCTGTGAAGGCGCACGCATCAATGTTTTCAACATTTTTATAGACAGCAAGGTTTGCAACTTGTTCTCCCTGATAGCATAGGCAGGCATCAATATCGTGTATGAGGCACATTTCCAATATTTACCCCTGCTTGGGACTTCTATTTCCACTGCAATACGCTCGTTGTCATCGACATTTTCCATCACACTGTCATAGTTAGACTCGAAAATATTTATTTTCCCAGTTAGAACTTTAGCTTGTTCTAACTCGGTTTTAGTTCTCCTTTTCCTCATTCGAATACCGTCGTTCGGTAAAACAGGCAATATGTCAGGCATTCTAAGATCTGGATTATATTTATTAGTCCACAGAGTTTGCAAAACCCTCAGTGATTTCTTATCCGATTTACTTAGAGGCTCTGCGTTCGACACACTTTCCACCACATCTGCAACAAGAAGTCTAAAGAAGCACGCGACTCTTGGATGCATACCTCGTTCATTTTAATTTTTGACATTCTATAACACACGAGATAATAAATTATTATTGTTTATGTTCAAATATTTTTTTAGTATTAAATTATATTTCGAATTACTTGTTGCTTGTTTCCTTTTATCAAAATAGAAAGAAAAATAACCAAAGGTTAAGAATTTTACATCTAATCGCGCCGTTTTCAATGCTGCTTATTTGCTTTTCTGGTGTTGCCAGACAATTTTTCAACCTTTCTGAAAATAGGCATACCCTTTCCTTCTTCTTAGAAATTCTATTCAATTGAGATGGAATAGAAATAATGGTTAGTTACACTACATAAACATAGTCGTCGTAATATGCTTTGTAGGCATTACAACGTCAAATTACGTTGCGTTGTTGATAAGCAAAAAAAAAACAGCTGTGCATGTTTATATGTGTTGCATTTATTAATAGAATAATAATGATATGTAGAAATGATTATCAAATTATTAAAAGTTGAATTTCAAAATAGCTATTATAATTAATTTGCCAGTCACCAAAACACCATTTTGTGTGTGTATTTTATTTTTTCATAAAACAGCTGATTTCGGTTGACAAAACAGCTCTTTACCATTCCGCCTTCGACGTCTAATCTATATAGTTTGGTTTATATGATTCAATATATTTCAACTATTGTCCTTCAAAGTATTAAAAGCGTCAAAGGTCGACAACCCACAAAATTACAATTATGATGTTTGTTGCATTTTATTGATGTTGTTATTTTCCTTATTTTAATAGGTTTAAACTAAAATAACGATTATACGATTACGATTTTTTGTGTGTACGTCAGAACGCCTATTCGAAATTCGTCTTCCTGATAGCTCAAAAAGTGTGAGACATGTTGATCATTTCCGTATTAGGGCCCATAAATTTATCGTTATCGTTATCGGCTTGATTAAAAGGCTTATAGGCGATCAGTTCAGTCTCAGCCCATGTTATCGCTTCAGAAATCGAAATGGACATTGTTCATATTTATCTATTTAAAAGTGGTAATATTTAATAAATAACTGATGGATATATTTCAATGAGTTACACAGTAAAATCGTGGTTCGCCATACCTGCATGCATTTTGAGAAGTCAACGACGCTTGTTGTACCTGTTGCGTTTGATTACTTTTATCGATATGTCATCGAAACGGACTGACAAATAAGAAGGGCCATCAGTTCAGTTTTTGTTATCGTTTCGGTTATCGGTGCAAATTCTAATCGATAATGGATAATGGAAGCTGTCGCACGAGCCAAGACTGAAAAAAGCGCGGCAAGTTAGCTCGAATGTGAAAGTTTTGCTTACAGTTTTCTTCGATAGCAAGGGCGTTGTGCATCATGAGTTCTTGCCACTGGGTAAAACGGTCAATAAGGAATATTACCTGCAAGTTATGTTCAATTTGCGCGAAGCATTCCGCCAGAAATGCCCGGATTTGTAGAAGAACAAAAATTGGCTTTTGCACCATGATAACACCCCTGCTCACACATTGCTGCTTGTACGCGAATTGTCAAAATTGACACACTAATAATTTCGCTGCCACCGTATTCCCCAGATTCGGCCCCCTGTGGCTTTTTCTTGTTCCCGAAACTGATGAGGCCTATGAAAGGACGAGGAGATAAAGACAGCATCGAAGGAGGAGCTGATCAAGATATCAAAAAACGATTTTTTGAAGTGCTTCGAGGATTAGAGAAAACGTTTGCACAAGTGTATAATACTGGTGGGGATTACTTTGAAGGAGAAAAATAGATATTGATGAATAAATACTTTTTAAAAAAACACAATATTCACTTGAACAAAATCCTGGGTTCGCTGGTTACCTGTAGCGATATTGATGCAGAGTGTGCCCGGATGCAAACCCTCGGATCGCCACGAAATTTGTGCCAAAATTCTGCAATTTCGACCAAAAACAGTTCAAAAAAAAGCTTACTCATCCCAATGGAAGCTGCCAGATGAGCCAAGAAAAAAGTGCGCAAAGTTAGTCGAAGTGAAGGTTTTGATCACAGTCTGCTTTATTGCAGGGGCGTGGTGCATCATGAGTTTCTTGCCACAGGGTAGTACCGTCCGGCTGCAACTTTTCCAAAACTAAAGAGGCTCAAAAAGGACGACAATGCGCCACGATTGAGGCGAAAAACATCGAAGGAGGACTGAACAAGATCACAAAAAATGATTATCTGAATACTTCGAAGATTGGAAAAAATAGTTGGCATAATTGTATATCCTAACGGAATTACTTTGAAGGGGATAAAACAGAATAAATAAATACTTTTCAAAAAACACAAAATCCGCGATACTTTTTGAACAGACCTCGTATACCAATTTGGGCATATGATTCCGCGTCGTGGGAAGTGCAAGTGCAAGTAACAAAGAAAGAGCTTAATCTGAAATACTTAGAACAATCACAGGCGATCCATGGTTGGTGGTGGCAGCGGAAGCGTAAATATTGGGATAATGTGCTCTTGTTCATATAATAAATTCATCTCGAGCTTAGTTAGAGGCCCGTAATATGAAGTGTCTTGTACATAATATTTGCCTCATTTTGTTCATACCTTTGAAGAACCAAATATAATAAAAAAAAAAGAAAAAAGAAAATACGTAAATTTCATTATATCATGTCTACTTTATTCACAAATTTTACAAAAATATACAATATTGACTTCAGTTGATGCTCCTTATATTACATTCATCACTGCAAAACAATATTGAAGTTATCATTTCCAGTTCGGGTTGCTTTAATTATCTAACTATTACATCATATAATAATTTTGAAACCATTTTAAAATCTTCTACACAATGGTTACATTGTTTAAATTTACAAGAAAATTAGAAAATGATCCCTTATAACATTTCATTTCACTTATAAGGCTGATATCTTATAGTGCTTCTTAATTTAGCTACAAAAAATGGTTTTTACATATGCATATAGGCTAACTAACATCTGTATTGCTCGGAGCGCAATCCCTATAAAATTTATAATTTTCCATTTTTTTTGTACTTTACACATATGTATGTACTTAATTATGTTAATTGAGCAATTATGTACAGTCTTGATTTAAACAAAATAGATGTGATCCAAATGTATTGCACTCATGAAGTGAACTATGTACGAACTCAAAAGACTTTATTCTCTTAATCAAATTTACGTATAGAAGTAACAAATTTTAAGTAACAAAGATAAACCAAAACAAAAATATAAAGAAATACCTACGAAAATCTATCGCATCAACTTGTTAATACAGAAAACAAAAAAAAAAAATCTCCAAGTTTATAGAAAAAAAAAATTGAAAACAATAAACTAAAAACGTGTAAACATATTTAGAATCAGGGTTGAAAGTCTTTGTAAATGGTTTCCGTAACTCGAATTTTCTCCTCTTGAAAATGGAAGAGAATTACCCAGTTGAACACATTAAAGGTAAGAGCAAATACCACGCACGCGGTATATATGCCCAAAGCTATCCACCACATCAGTCGTTCATGTAGCTTTTGTTCAAAATTCTTCAGCACCAGCAGACCAATGGACAACCCCGCTACTGCACCAGCTAAATGAGCCACATATGATACAGCTGCCGAAGAACTGTATGTTGTGGGTAAATCATCGCCAGCGTAACGTGCATATATGGCAAAACCAAAATCACAGGAAGCTAATAATAAAACAAACAAACAATGAGTGAGTAGTAAATCCCTATTATAATCTAATAGGAAATATTTGACTCACCAAAAATCAGTATAAATGCCAAACGCACTACACCGTATCGCATCTGATGATAGTTCAACATAACGTTGGCCAAATGTCCTGCAAGTAGTGCATAGACGCCTCCACTGGCACCAACTAAAAATACTTCTGGATCAAAAATACTCGTGCCTGAAAATGAATTAAGAATAAAGTTAATGATGTCTTCTTTTCTAATTTGTTTCCAGAATGATGCCTTACAAGTGATCCAGCTAACACTCCCGAAAAGTAAATGCACGCAATACGCGACGAACCGTGTACCATCTCCAGTGGCAGACCAACTACCAATTGGACGAGAATATTGAAGCCGAGATGAAACCAGCCAGCATGCAACACCATGTATGAAATGAAGCGCCAGACCTCATGACGCCTTTCAGGATGGTATATAAGGGGTGAATCTGTGGGTACCGGACCAGCCGGCTCCACTGAGCCTCCATCGGCTATCGTATGATACACGAAAAACACAAGCTGTATGCAAGTACACAACAAAAGGATGAAATTGGGAACGAGTTAGGACACAATCGATTCTTAAAACCTAAAAAGCACTGTCTAGACAAGTTGACGCGACGACAATGCAAATGGTTTAGTGGCCGCGGTGGCGTCTGTCTGTGTTTGCAGACAAAAATATCCAATGCAAATAAAAGCATAAGCATAAGGTTTTTCTTGGCTACAAGTACAGATAGTATACATACATCTGTATGCAGCATATGAAATTTGAATGTACCCACCTCTATGATTGTCACAATTATGGTGAAGAAAGGTGGCGGACAA
Organism: Amiota minor; assembly: GCA_037043295.1. Taxonomy (NCBI): domain Eukaryota; kingdom Metazoa; phylum Arthropoda; class Insecta; order Diptera; family Drosophilidae; genus Amiota; species Amiota minor. Next base: position 1,034,547 of record JBAMAW010000052.1, read on the forward strand.
CATGTATAACGATCCTCGTAGTACTTGCGATCCCGTTCTTCGGTCAAAACCTCCATGGCAACGACATGGACCATTTTTCTAGAAGGCGGCTCTTCTAATACAAGCTGGAAATCATTCTCCGAACTGACCTCGCGATCACGATGATGCACTGCACATTTAAAGCTACGCGTTCGCTTGCCACTCATCTGTAAAACAAAGCAAAATTACAATATTTAATGCGTTCATATAAAATTGAAAGTATTCTATTATTTCTCTAGATTTTAACAAGCAACCTAACAACATAACTTATAATATACACGTAGTACACATGGGTTAGTTCCCCCATGGAATGTTTGCTCATACATATTTCCCATACAAAAAAATACAAACGCAAAATACAAAATGTTACTTGCTGCTACAAGAAGTACATTAAAACAAGAAACTAAGTTAAAAATGCGCATTTCTAACATAATTCAACAGAGTCAATCCAATCCAACAAGAAAGAGAATTACATTGTTTGAACCTGCTATCTGTCTGACTATTGTTGCAACTGTCTCCCTCGCCGCATATTTTCACTTGCCACTTGTCTTGCCGTTCATGTCTTTGCTGCTGCTTTGGTTCTTTCCAATTACGTTTCGCTTTAATTGTTGCCATTTCGACTACTACTCTCGGCTCTGGGCTATTGCCAGTCATTATCAAGGAGATGGAGGAGTCGTAATAATCATGTATTTATAATTTATTCTACTATCAACTTAATAAAATGAAAACAAAAATATTTATGCGGCACCTAACTATGAAAAAGTACAATACATGACCTTAAGTAACCTCATTGAATCAAAAAGTTGAAGTCTCCTGCAAATTGTTGACATAATTCAAATACACAAAACGTTCTTAGAATTCTTCAATGTAATTTTAGTCTTAATGTACATTTTGATTGATATACAAATAGATTGATGAAAAAGAAAGATCTGTTTTAAGGTAACCAATTAGATTAACATGTAAAAAGTCTGAAAATAGAAAGTAATGCATACAAAAAAAAAAACAAAAAAATTAATATATATACTAATACATAAATAATGAATGTAAAGATTTGCTAGGGGTAACTTTAAACAATGTTTTTTAATAAATGGCATTGATTGACTATGCTAAGTATAGAAATCGATGGAGAAGAGGAGCGCTGTCTATAAGAGTAACGTTCTACTCAGAGTTAGTCAAGTAAAAGAAACGCCGAACATAAGATAAATAGACAGAAAATATGTGTAAGTACATAGAGTCAGTAAGATAGGAGCAAGGAGCGCTTGGTAAGAGAACAGTGTCCTATAACGTCGTTAGAGGTAATCAATAAAATCGCAGCTGGTGCCCAATTTGTGATTTGTAATTAAATAATCGAGTTGACTTTCTTTCGATCTTGTCATCATTCTTTACACAAGAGAAGTCACAAAGTTGCTTCTATATAGGAACTTGCATAACGCTAACGCTTCTTATTATATAAAACAAGATCCGAGAAACGATTATACAAAGCATGAGAGTCATAAAAATTGTACAGGTATGAGGATTTCAAAACATTTAAATTTTTGACTGTTCAGATAAACATAGCCTTAACAAAGTTAATTAGATTAATCAACATGTAAACATAAGTAATTTTGAGTACATTTTTTGTATATTTTCACATTTTTGCACTATCATTCACCTACATCATTCATCTACATCAAATGTTTCAGTAAACATTGTTAGCATTTTATGATATTAATGTGACACTACATTTTTTTACTGACTGATTTATTTACACTGATTTGATTTAGCCACAACAATCTCTAAAAACAAGTTAATTCTAATTGGTCATACTTATGTAGTACATACCTACATCTCTGTTGGATCTGTGGGCATAAATCTATTTTGAAGTCAGAACGAACTCAACGAGCCATTAAAGCATATTTAAAACAATTGGGTTACACAATTTAACAAAACAAAATAGTTTTTTTTTTTATTATGCGTGATTAAGATACAACAGATTTTAGTTTAAAAGTAATTAAGTCTAAGTTGAGTCGCCAGCCAGCAACTTAAGATAACAAAAGACAAGAAGAAAAAAAATCGCATAATGCGGAAAATAAGCAATGTGCTTAATTAAGAGCAAAGAAAATCCAACTCTGAAGCCTACACGCAATTAAAATACACGATTATGAAATGAAACACAGAAACCACAAATTAGACGAAAAACACAACGAAAAAGCAAAATACATAGTTATTTCCTGTCACAACCACCAGACCAACATCATCATAGATAGAAGGGTGGCGGAGGCGGCCACACAGCAATGCAGCAATATGGTGGGAAGCGCACAACTACATTTTAATATACCAAACACAGCCACATTAACAACAACAATAAATCACATTTAAATTTAATCAGCAAGTCTCGTTGTAATTGCAATTATCAAATTTACTTAATATGTTCGTTTGATCATTCATTCATTCGCATACTCCTACACAAAAAAACCAAAATCAAAACAAAAAGAAAATTACATTACATTTGGCAGCTCTGTGCCGGTGGATTTGTATTCTTTACTGACGAATATTCGTATAAAAGCGAATTAGACAACTAACGGTTAATTGCTTTCATTCAGTAATCGGAATTTATTTGCATAATTCTGTGAATTTTAACTTACACAAAAAATACAATAATTGTATTGTATTGTATTACAACTTAACACTTAATTTTCTTACTACTAATGTAATTCTTATTTTTAACCGAATGTTTACACATTTATCCTTATTTTTGTGATCAAACAGTGTATCACAAATCCGCCGAACCGCGTTGCGTAAAGAAGAACAACAAAAACTTAACAGTGCTGTAAAATCATAGTGCTTTTAAGATCAAGGCAACTTTCAGTGCTTTTAACAAAACTTTAACTTACGATCAGTGGTCAATTTTTGATTGATAATACTACAGGTGAACATATGTAACTTTTATTGATTAATTAATTAACTGATTTTATTATTTATAAATTATTAAACCGATTTTTCTTTTACTCAGAATCTTATGATCAACGTGAAATGTGTTGCTTGAAGAAGAACAACAAGAACTTAACAAGGAAGCAGGGCTGCAATATCATTGTGCTTTTAAATTTATGATAAATTAATTGTGCACATCAGGTGTAGGTGAATATATAAATTATTAATTGATATTATTCAACCTAATTTCTATATAATTCAGAATTATATTAGTATAATATTATTTTTGACCTTTTAAAGGTTTCCTAATTATTAACAGCAGGTGACAGCATAATCATCTCTGGTTCTTCTGCCGTCATTATTTGTTTATATTTTTCTTCTTATGCATTTGACATTCTTTGCAGCAGAGAAAATTTATTCATTTAATAATGGGGCTTATTTATCATTATAATAAACATAATAAATATGTAAAAAATCTATATTATATAAACAAAAAGACAACATAGTACAGCTGTAAATAATCATGTGTGACATTCCTATGAGATGTACACCAGGACGTTCATAAATAGAAAATTGATACTTGCCTTGAAGAATGGGAATGAGAATACTCTACCTTCCGATGTTGTGGACACCCAGGAAACAATTATCAGTGGTAATCTCTGAATGTCGGCTTGCCATTTTGTCTCACTTCTGAGAACTTAATTGTTAATCTACAATGAAGTTAAATATTTTGTGTCGATGAAACACCCGAAATTGCCGCTCAGTAATTTGTACATTAATATTAAAAAGAAATGTATTTTCGGTGTTTTCAAACGAGACTAGTTGGGAGTGGGGATAAAGGCGAATTTATTGCTGCTGAGCTGATCAAAGTAATGCCGTAGCTTGGCCGCACACACATTTGGTCAACAAGGTCGGATAAATTGATTGAAATATGTTAACGGCGGGGAGTAATCAGTGCAGCAGCAGCAAAACATTATGAATGAGTTTGTAAAGGAAAACAAATAATTGTTTATCAATTGTTTGCGACACGCACATTGGCCAGAAGGCAACAAAAGCCAACAAACGGAGACGGAGACTAAGGTGAGTTCACTCAGACACACATTTGATATTGTTTGTCCTCACGGGTGATAATGACATTATATACAATTTTCTTTCCTCCGGCTGTAATACATTTTTACAATTCTTAACAACATTTCTTGGTTGTCTTCGAAGGGCACACAAACGCAGCATGACGTCACTACGTGGTTATCTGAAAGGCAGGTAAATGGCGGAAACATATTGTTTTGGATTTTGTGTGTCGTCTTCAATTATACGCCCATTGGCCCTCTCAATAACAACGTTGTCACCATCACTGTCGTCTCTTGTTTTAGGTCAAAAATATAAACTGACACAGCAAGGCATAATATTTCACACATTTTGCCTGGTCAACACATTTATTTGGAACCGCCTTTAATAAGGCAGGCACGCAGCAAAAGTTTTTATGATTTGAGCTATGAGCTAAAAGCCAAAGGACAATACCACTACCACCATTACCACTGGTAGAACATAGCCAATTTATACTAGTAGGCTAACCTTATTATGAATTTTATGTGACCATTTAAGTGCGTTGACATTTTTATTCCAAACAGTTAAGTAATATTTATGTATGTACTTCCTTTTATCTACATTGGCCAGAACAAAGTGACGGACGTAACCTCCTTTGCATGTGGTCAAATTAAAAGGACACAATACACGCGCAAAAATTTCATGCCCACTGCAACTTCTACTACCAACTAACAGATTGTTGGACGTGAATCTACATAATATTAGTACTACTAGTAGTAGAAACAGTTGTAGTTTGTTATAGTTACACCATTGGCCCATGCCTGCAGTTGTTGGTAAATTATAATGTAAATGGAACGAAAAGGGCAAACACTTTCCAAATGTCACTATGCTTTTCTCCATGGACATTGATTGTACATATGTAGGTCAATTTCTTAAATCTTTGAATTTTATTGCATTTTTAAAGCAAACAAATGAAGTGTTTTCTTTTGTTTCGAGTAATTGAAAAATAATATTTATCTTGGCCTTTATTAAACTTGCATTCCTTCTTGTTTATTGCAGGAATGCATGGAATGGAAACGACTCAGACCAATGCCAGTTGCTGTAGCATTCGATTGTTTCCTTTCCACTTGTAACAAATAATTCATCAATTACGCTTGTCTGCATTGATAACAGCTCCCACACCCTGCTGGTTGCTACTGTTCTGCATTTTTCATTGGCCGTGGAAGGCTCACAATATCCTTGTAAGCAATTACATGCTTTTGTCGGCTTTAGTGTCTACTAATTATCGCGTTTTACTCATTAAAGTCGCATTTGCAAAGAGAGATTATTACTTGCTTTTTAAGATCCTTCGGACTAATTACAAACGAAAATCAACTGGTACGCCCAGTGATTTCCAAAAGGTAATCAGACTTTCATTTGTTTTTGTCAAACTATTCATTCTACTGTTGGTTTTAGTATTGATGCTGCCGGTATGATGATTAATTAATAGTTCGACTGCTGTTTAGTTTGGTAAGTAAAATCAAGAAAATTACCTTCATAACCCTTGAGTTCGGCTGTACCCACATAAGTGGACTTAAGAACCAAAGCGAGTAAGAAAGTATGTACAATATATATGTGTACGATGTCGAACCAATACATCTGATTTCTGATACCACGACCAAATATCACTACAAAGATATAAAGGAGACAACAATGTTGTACTATACTGAAGAATGTATGCCTTTAAGATGGACGTTCCAGATGGTTGACTATCCTAGCAAAATTTTTCTACTTTTTACACGTAACTTGCGCCACAAAAAAATTTGCCGATAAAATAGCTATTTTCTCGGTCGGAAAGACAAAAGTTGGAATCGAACCCAAAAATTTCAACTCCCTTTAAGCGAAATATAAAACCGAAACAAAATGCGATATCTTCCACTTTATATAAACGGTGTACAAATTCCATACTCGAATACTGCAAAGCATTTAGGCTTAATTTTAGATGCAGAGCTCAGGTACGAAATAGAAAGGAGAACTTGAAGTAAAATAGAGAAACAGTCATCATAATGTATTCTATAATAAATTTTCGACTCTCAGATATGGGGTTGTTGCAGCTTACAAAATATATAGCTAATCTAAAGGTTCCAAAACCAAAATGCTGTTATGTACTGTTGGTGCTCCTTGGTACATTCGCAGTACCGATCTCGAATATGATCCTGTAATCGATTTGGTTACAGACACAATAAAAAAAATAACTAACTCCCACAAATTAAAACGAGCAACCGTATAAATAAAGAAGCCTACACCATCACGGATTCAGCCAGTGGGTAAACAGGCTTAAACTTTGTTTTGAAAAAAAAACAAAAAAAAAAATACTTACATATATTTCAAGAAACATAAAATCTTACAAAATTTTTTTTTTTGGTAAGTTGTATAAATGTCCACTATAAGAGAGTGGTGAATATATTTCTTCTCCTTTAAGTACACAGTTTAGGTGTATAATAATAAAATATAATTTCCTTATTGTTGAGACATCAATTTGCAAATAGAAAAAAAACCGACAACTTATTAAATTTTATATATTTTCCTTATCATATTCAAACATAATTTTAAGATAAATTTTTATCACACATTGCTATTATTACTATTGTTTTCCCCTATTAATTATTTTTAAATCCTTAATGTTTCAGGGTTACATTATTCTGACCTTTGCAACTATTTTAATGGTAAATTTATTTGGTTTTACATGTTTGGTAATTTTAATAAATAATATAACAACTTTTACTTGTTTTTAGTGCCTGAAGAAAACGTATTGACACAATTCAGCTCAGAAATACACATTGGATGGAGTCCCTTAAAGCAAACTACACCACATCATGTTTGGGTTTAGTTTTAGTTTGGTTTGATGTGGTTTTTTCTAGCAAATAAAAACAATGCAAATAAAGCTGAAAATGAATTTTAAAACAAGAAGAATAAAAAAATGGAAGAATGCAAATAAATAAAAAGCCAATATAAAATGCTAAAATATCTTGAAAATAAATCCCGGCATAGCCGCATCTGCGCAAACTCAGCGCGTGCCATTGAAATGAAATGGAAGTTTGCCAAACCATTGCACTATTTGTCAAGAGATGAGGAGCATCAGCAGCAGTAGCAGCAGCTGACAGAAGCCCAAGGCTTTCGACAAACAACAACATCATCAACAACACTAAAACTGATTTGGAGCGGAAGTTCGTTTGCACCTTTAAGCAGCTTCCTGTACAGAAGCAGAAGAAGAAGAAACCAAAATAAATACAAAACGCACGCACCAAACTGAGATACAAGTATGTACACACAATAAACCAACCTGAGTGCATCAGCAGCAACAGCAGCAGTATTGTTAACGTTGCAAGTAGAACACAAGTCGGTCGACAAAAGCATTTGATTTCAATAAAGTATGAGACTTCTACGCATTTCGATTTATTTCTTTGTTTAAAAAGAATCCTTGTCTCCGATATCCCTCAACATTTGGCTTTGTGATTTCTTTAATAAAAAAAATCAAAAGCTTTTTCAATCAAAAAAGCATCATGGAATATTCTTATAATACAATTCTTTATTGAGAAAATAAAACAATGAAATCGTCATCAAAGGCAATTTCGAGGATTTTTAGTATGATGCTGGTGTACCATAGAATAAACAGCCTCAGCCAGAGCCATAGCCACAGCCACAGCCAAAACATCAAAATCAAGTCAAGACATACAGACCAAAGAGCAAACATCATCTAAGGATTATTGCGAATGAACAGATGTCAGTTGGTTCGTTGGTTCTTTGGTTGAAGTTAATGGTCTGAGAGACTTCTCTCTATTCGATGTACAATTTAAGGACATACACTTTTAGAAGCGGAAGTACCATGACACGAGGAACATAAAAGACCGTTGCCTTTGTTTGTTTGTTTCGCAAATGTAGATCCTTTCCGACATACCAACAACGATCGGAATTACTAAATGCGCGTATTTTGAATTTTTCCATTTTTATATTACAAAGCAAATGAATTAAAAAAAAAAAAAAATGGATATGAAAAAGCGCCATGTGCGTGCGTAGTTTTGGTGGCTATTGAGTATTGAGTTTGGTGAACAAATTGAATGGTTTTTAGATTTCATATAACAAAACATAGTAGAATAGGTAAGGACCATCATCATCATCATCATCATCATAAACAACAAGGACTCATTGAAGTGGGTATTCTATGTAATCCGATATTATTATTATTGAACTTTTGATTTTAGGGAAATTCAACTACATACAATATTATGTTTCGTCACCATTCTTAATACGTTTTTCATGAGCTCAATCGTCATACATATGTATGTACATATGGGAACACATATGTAGTTTGTATCAAATAATCTGATCTCTCTTCTCTCTCTCTGGTCGATTTTGTATAAGCAGATTCCAAAGATTCTGATGCTGATTCAAAATCTGTAGTGGCAGGTGCCTGACAAATGCTGACGCGTGCGTTCTTTGCCATGAATATACTTAGATTCCCGTGTTCGCTTGTTCACTCGATGCCACTCATTAACCATGTTATGTGTTACGTTACGGGCTAATGATACAACGCCTGCCTGCCCCCACTCACTATGTTCATCAAGCGCAGCCACAATTATTTGAAGCACTTGAGCAAAACTACTTACTACTACTACACATTCTGAGCGAGTACATCATATGTATGTATAACTGCCCAAGCGCACAATGCATGCAACATACTATTCCACCTGGCAACGACTTCAATTGAGTCTTCTTCACTGTATCAAAAAACGTCAGTTCAGTGGCAGTGGCATTGGTAGTACACAGTAGTAATAACAGTAGCAGTATAACCGAGAGCGTTTGTCTAGTTGAACAGTAAATTTTATTGGTTTCATTGACCTTTTGCCGCTGCCAAAATGCAATTCGGGGATGATTTTCATTTGGAGATTCTAAAAATGAAGCGCCGTCATACTTTATACTCATCATCCATCCGTTTGGGTGATTATTGTCAGGTGCGCTAAGGTTCGTCTATCGTTTGTCGTGTTCGACATTTGATTTTATTGTAATTAGCAAAGAGCAATAAGTAAATTTACTTTAAATTCATTCGCTCACTAACCATGGGGGAAAAACTCAAACTCTCCAGTGGCAGGCAATTAAAAGAAAAGCAAGGCAAGCGCAAGTGCTTGATTGTTGTAAACTGTGTCTGGTTGTCGGTCATACATGGTTGGGGATTAGAAATAATAATAACTAATTAGAAATAATAACTCAGCTTGTGAGATCTTCAGTTTTATTAGACAAACAAATTTAAATAATACAATTTTTTGTTTGCAAAAAAATTATCAAAATATTTATAAAACCTATAATACAAACAACCGATGGACGATGTTGTACCAGCAACACTAACATAACATAAAGAGAATATTCCAACAACTACGACAGAAATCTATTTTACAGAAAAATCCAAAATTACTACAAAAATTTTGGGGCAACATGAGAAAAGGATATTGAAATCAAATGCAGCTACATGAAAACGTATTTAAAAGCATTCAACCAAAAATACACACTTTTGCAGCTCCAGGATACTTATTCACTCTTAAAAGAACAGAACAGAACAGAAAAAAGAAAACAGAGCACAGAGCACAGAGAACTCCACTTCCTGTATAGGAATATGTCCTGTATGTATGGCATTCATAGATGGAATGCATAGTTAGATTCATGTTGCTGATGATGTGGGATGCAGATGCGTTCGTTCATTCGAATGGGTTTCGATATCCTCTCACACACACACGCACACTTTTTTCGTTTTGTGCATGAAAGCAAACTTGTGGTCATTGAACGTGACATGGGCACAGTAAGCAACTCTCGAGGCGATAGCATTGTAGGTGCCAGTACAATAACATATACATAGTACAACAAGGCGAACAATGCCAACAACAACAACAAGATGATATCGTTATCGTGAAGCGTAGCTCCATGACAATGTTGCAAATGTTGACACTGTTTGGTCAATGGTCAATTTGGCAACCATTTATTTTGATTGTTCTGCATTCGGCAAGGATAACGATGTAAACTCATTGCAACTGCTCTTGGTCTCTGAAACTCCTCTCACTTTATTTCCATTTATGTATCTCAACGTACGTGACGTAGATGGGTGGGTGTTGCTTGCATCATTATTTTGGCAATCTTTACGAAATTTGCTGATAACGAGTTAGTAAACCACTCCCACCCTTACCCTATTTTTGTTTTCTGTAGGCACTTTCGTTTTGATGTTCCTGCATTTGGGTATGTCCCCACTCTTAAGTAAAGTATTGTACAAGGGAACAGGGAAGAGAGCCACAACGACTTTTATGACATTTTTTAATGTTTTATTTTACTTCGTTTCCATTCAATTGATCCTCGTTGGCCATGTTTATTATCATTCTTTGTTTGATTTTATGTATGCTGTAGATAGCATATCTCCATTTACACAACATTCCCTGTCGTCCTTTTTTTTTTTTTAATTTCTAGTTCCGATTTTTAGTCTAAAAATGCACGTAGAATGCATACATGCCTTTGTATTGTTCCGTTTGTGTTTTTTTTTTTTTTATTTCATTTTTCTATTGAATTTTAATTAAAATTTCAACCTTTTAAATTGTGTCTTTTCAAAAAAATTGTAATCTTCTTTTTTTTTTGAATTTTAAAAATATTATTTAAAAAATAAAAATGGTTTCACCAAATATTTCGTAACTTTTGCGAAGTTTCTAAATTAATCTATTGTTTACACGGAAGCTACTCCATTTACATATCGATAAACTTACTTGTATATGTTTGATTAGAAAGATTTACTCATCAGATAAAAGACAATTTAAGCAACTGGGTGAACAAATCTGCAACTAGTCAAAAATTGAAGTTTATTCTTAACTTTTTCGTTACAGTAATGTTACGTTAGATGTAAAAGTAACTTCCACCTCAAGTTTGGAAATAATTCAGAGTTTCCAATCCAAACTGCTGCGTAGGTTTGTCGGTGCGTCTTCAGAAACTCAGTCATTTATCCACACTTGAAAATTCCAACGATCAGAGAGGAGATTGTCAGGCATAGAAACATACACCTACATCTAACGGTTGGGACCATGATAATTAAATTGAAATCAACATGTTGGTCAACATAAGACACACGCCACACCCACTAGATCTCCCGTTTCGCTTCCCAAACGAGCGATCCAAACTCCCCTTCGCTAAAGAAGTTTCACTTCAAAAATAAAATAAATAAAAAATATTCCCAGTGCAGGACTTGAACCCCACGCTCTCGGTTTGCAACTCCTAATCTTTAACCACTACGCCACGGAGACATTTCAATTATATTTGACTAAATAGCTCTAATATAATAATAACATCGTCAAATTTTTATTTTCGTCACGTCTTATTTTTATATATTTTGGATTAACTCCCCTCGCTAAAGAATTTTCACTTCAAAAATTTTTATGAAAGTTTTGAAAAGCCTCTCAGAACATATCTTTACAACAATAAAATTTTTATCAATTGCCTTGAACCTAAATAGGAAAGTGACGTAACAACATACATCTTCAACAAATTTACCTAACCGTAAATATATGGTCAATTTGGGGCCCCGAACACGAAGCACATTCAAAATAAAAACAAGTACATATTAATAATGATTCGCCATCCCACCACTAGGCCCATGTAAGGCAATTGGTTAAGAAAACACTAGCGTGTATTGTGTTTCATCTTTAAATTTGGCGATTTAACAATTTATCACCAGAATGTTGGTTTTGTTGCAATTAGAATTGTCACTAGTCGAAGCATGGCCGTGTGTCAAGTATGTTAGATTGGACGTGACCAAGGATTTTTCGAAGTATCTCTCATTTGTTTTTAGGGTTCCGTAACCAAAGGGTATCAAACGGAACTCTATTGCAGAGACTTCGTTGTCCGTCCGTCCGTCCGTCCTCGGGTCATATCTCATTAACTGTAAGAGCTAGAGAATTGAAATCTTCACAGAATGTGTAGTTCTATCCGGGCACCAGCAACAAATACTAAAACAAAAATATTTTCAAGAACTTAAAGGGGTCCCTTTACAAGAAACATTTTGGTTTGTATGGCAGCTATACGATATTGAAATTTGGATGGTTGGTGGCTATACATCAGAAACTTATATTGTCAAAATTTTAGTTTGATCGGACCACTAGGGAGGGTACCTCCTATACAAACCCCCAATAAAATTCAGGTTCTTATTAAAAAAAACTTTTTTGTCCTGTCTAACTGAACTATAAGTTTTTGATGTATAGCCATCAACCATCTGTTGGAATCAGTCAAAACGAAACACTAGGGGTAGTACCACTTATAAAAAACCCAATCTGGTACGGAACCTTTCGTGTACTAGTCTGAACCGCACTTGCACCCTTTTTTTTTTTTTTTTTTAAGATAGTTTCATATTTGAATTTGATTTAAAAATGTAACACCAAATCGGTGTTTTGTTGCAGTATCACTAGTCAGAACACGGTTCTATGTAAGAGTTTGCTGCATTGAACATGACCAAATCTAAATCATGCTTATCAAAAAAGTATACAATTCCTATTTTTCGAAATATCTTTCATTGCTTTTTGGTTTTTTTTTTTTTTTTTGTTAGAAACTTATCTATTTTTTCAGTGTATGAAGCAAACAATTCACCGATTTGTAGCCTCAAATATTTTCCATTTAATTGTGAATGTTTAATGAATGATGAGTTGTGTTGCGTTGCTGCATTCGATTCGAGTGGTGGCCATATGGGCACAGAAGGAAAATCTGCACAGATCATAAAAAGCAAAGTGATGAGGAGAGGAGAGGAGAGGAGAGGAAGAAAAGATGAAATGCCGCAACTTTAAAAACATGGTCAACATCAGGCGCCGAGACATTGTGCCGCATGTAGTATATGTTTAACAACAACAATCTGGCGACGAGAGAAGTCCTTATTAGGATAAATGTTTTAAAGCAGAAATGCCGCTAGAATGGATGCTGGTATAGAGTCAGCCAAAACCCAAACAGATGACAGATATCGAGGCACATTCGGACGAGTGGCGGCGTCGTTCGCTTTATTGGCTTGCTTGCCTGATGCCTGTATGCGACATCCATAATGCAAGAAGCGGGACGATTGCTATTGCGATTGCCTGATGATTACTGAATTCGTAACAAAAGCTCGCACGTGACAAATCCTTTTATGGCCACACTCACTGCCGATAGCTAGGGTTAGAGAATGGTGGATAGTGACTTGCAGCAGCAATGTTGAAGATGGTGCTGATGGTGATGATGATGATGATGAAGAACAAATGTGTCGAACGTTATGACAACTTCAACGTTATTGTGCAGTCCAAGGGTCGGTCGGGGAAAAGAATCTGTTGGGGTTGCATTGCAACACAGCAAGCAGAAGGTGCAAGAAGGAAATCTAGACATTTGAGAACGAGCGTGAGTGCAGCTGTTGGCCAAGACGGTCTCGGTTCAACCACTCAGCGGGACTCTTATTTTTGAAATGAAGGAATTTTAGCGGGAGTCAAGGAAAAAATCTGGACATGTTGCCTGCCAATAAACTATGTATACACATTGGACAGCGTTTTAATTGTAGTTTTAATGTTGCTAGCGATACATAAAAACGAGAGCATTCTTGCATTAATCAGAAACGCTTGCCGGTTTGCCATGTTGCCGTTGCTGTTGCCACCGTTGAATGCTTCCAGTAACATTGATTGACGCTGAAAGCTAAGGCAGTTGGCGGTGTTCTCTCAGCTTAGCTCATAAATAAATGAAAAGTAATGCGCGAACTTTGTTAAAAGAAGTGCCTTCACTTGACTAACAATAGCAGCAGCAGCAGCAGCTTCAGCATCATCCACCTCATTCACATGTGTGCCGCGGTTGTTTTTGTCGTCCTAGCTTGGCCAACAACTGAACTTGTGCCAAGCACGCACCAAAAAATTCCAGAATCTTGTACTGAATGAAAAATGTGTAGAACGGTGAAAAATGCAACAGAAGAAAAGAAAATATTACTGGCAGTAGCATTACGCCACATCTCCCTTTAGATTCAGTCTGGTGAATGCGATTGTAGCAGCTGGACAAGAACTGCAGCAACAGCATCACCACCGTCACCACCACCACCACCACCACCATTCAAGTTGGCATTCAGTCAGGTTTATTGAATAAACATTACAAAATACTTTATACGCATTGCGTGAGTGATTCTTCTCCTCCGTTGGGGCTACTCGTCATCACCAACCATCAACATCATCAGTGGCAGAATTGTTGTCATTGTGAGCAACAGGCGGCGTCTGTAGCTGGTCGCCAAGATATTGCGTGCTGATAAGCGGAATCAGATCAACGTCATATGTTCATTATGATGTGCTGTGCGGTTCTGTGCTACCTCTCTGTCCGTCTGTCTGTCTGTCTGTTAGCCAGTCGGTTTGTTCATCTGTCATCTATTGTGCGTGCGCCAAGGTAGGTGCAAAATGAATTGCGCCTCTGGCTCTGGGGACCTTTAAGTGCTGCTAGCACTGCTCCATTGAGCGTACATAAGTCGTCATTCGCCGTCATCCTCATCATCGTCATCATCACCAACATTGTTTGCTTCGATATTAAATCAATGCCAAACCATAAATGGAAAATGTTGTTTGTTTATTTCCTAAGACGCAATAGATTCGATTCGATTCAATTCGATCCGAAGCATTGTTATGTTATGATTCTTGTATAATTTTGAAATTGTCCTCTTCCTTGTTCCATTCATTTACTCATGCATTCATTCATTAATTATTACAACATGGAATTCTTAAATGCTGTTTTAAGAACTCTAATTAATAGAACAAATCGTTAAATCAGTAATCAAGTAAGACCAGTCGGAAATTACTTAGGTACTGTCTAATAAGGACCTTCCTGTATTATTATTTATCATGTTGAACAAATACACAAGTTGAGAGTTCCTTGATTACAGCGAGTATTTCCATGATGTCTTTCTTCATGATAATATCTGACAAAGTGATACCAAACAACAACAGCAAATGAATGTCAAACATATTCTCAGACATTTCTTAATGTTATCCTAACTTGCCTTTATCCTCCTGGTTCAATGAATTAGTGCCACTGATTCAATGAATAATTGAATGAATGACAGGTCGGTTGACTGCCGTATGTATTGTAGTATTAAGAACAATAGAGAGAGAGAGAGAGAGAGAGAGAGAGTTAAATTGACATTCGTATAAGCAAAGACAAGAATTCAGAATTGAATGAAAACGAATGAACATTGAAACCAGACATCAACAACTTATTGACAGTTGCCATTGTTTGCCTTTGGCCGAGTGTTAACACACATTCATACACTTACATGTATTTATACTCAGATACAAATATGGTTATAAAAGCAAGGATACACAGATACTCATAATGGCTAATTCGATATTCACGTAGGTCGTTAGATGAGTTGCAATCACGTGAAGGATTTACTTTGCTTCGTTTAAGTAAACAAATCGAACGACCCACTTAAATGTAGGTAAAAGCAAAGAATTGACAGGCGCTAGGACACATTAACAAACAGTTATTTCAAGAAGTAAATATACTTACGAATGAAATCAAGGCAGTATATATGTATTTGATTCATTTGTGGGCCTGTGTCGAGTCAAAAAAAGAATCAATCAATCAAACAAACAAATATAAACCTTGCCATTTGATTGTCAACAGAATCGATGGAAGGATGAAAAGGAGTATTTCCATATTCATTCATATCAGCTTACAATAATAGGTATTGGCACGAGTATCAAGGAGATTAGGCATGTCGTAAGCTTTAAAATATTTGCCAGCAGATGTTGTTGTTCAGGTGTATCACGTACTTGGGGAAAAGTAAAAACAGATAA
The DNA here is from genome assembly GCA_037043295.1 of Amiota minor. Classification (NCBI taxonomy): domain Eukaryota; kingdom Metazoa; phylum Arthropoda; class Insecta; order Diptera; family Drosophilidae; genus Amiota; species Amiota minor. The sequence continues at coordinate 1,050,356 of JBAMAW010000052.1, forward strand.
AATCTTTTAGTAAGTAATCTCACTTTGAAAGCCTTAAATTCATTTATAGGACTAATTTTCTCCACAACAACAACAAATCTCATTCTGCAAATCCAACAAGGATAATGTCTCTGATTGAATGAATATGTCTGTATTTCTGTATACTTATATTTAAGTTGTCTCCACAGCCTTGCCGACTTTCATCCATTTCGTTTCTTCTTGATAAACAAATAAACCACAAAGAAAACTCGTATGTGCACACAATCAGGACTCTTGAAAAAACAAATCCTGCAACAAACATTTTTGTACATTTCTTTGGCAAACATGTAAAGAGTCTTTTGTTGGCACACGAGTACAAACACTGGTTACTGGGTAGGTTGGAAAACAGCACGAGGCCTAATACGCACCTGTATTTGCATTCAAGAAAGGCAATAAATAAAAATAGAGGACAAATCTCCTCCACTTACCACATTGACAAAATCCTGAAATGTTATGTAGCCGATGCCTGTAGGCAATTTAGCCTTCTTTGCCCTCTCCAGCAGCAGTTCCCTTTTGTTAAGGGGCACTTGAGAAATAAACTCCGGCGACTTGAGAGCAACAAGAAATTCATCGACAGGTATCTCCCCAAAACCCTCGGGATCGAACTAGAAACGAAAATCATATCATTAGGAGTGATAACTTATAATTAAAGCCTTAAAAGTACTCACCATATCAAAGAGTAGTTTCCATTTCTGAAATAAACATAAAAAGAAGAAATACATATTTTATTTTTATTAAAAATTAACAACTTCTTTCAAATTAGTGGCACTCACATCTCTTAGCAATTCCCTACGCAATTCTGCTTCATCGAAGTCAGAATTAAGTGAAGTGTGCTCCGTGTCATAGCCGGCATCGTTGGTACACTGAAAACATCAATATATTATGACATTCAATGGTCAGTAATGTTCTTCCATTCCATTGTTCTATATTACTTACATAGCGCACCTGGGTCTGTGAAATCGAACCAATTGATACAAGGGAACCCAGCTATGGTGGATATGTGCTCAACATCAGCAAGAGTTTCCTGTTGACTACTGCCGCCGGCATTATTCGATGGTATTTCAATGCCACGCGAACTGCCTCGATCGTAACTGGTCCACATTCCTATAAATCTACTTAAAAATGTACTCTAGTAAATGCTATCTGCTGTAGAGATTTTTCGGGCAGTTACAGTTTTCTATATTTGCATTTGCCATTAGAAAGCTGTGACCTAATGCATTATTCTGAAATATTTTTACAAAACGAAATGAAAAGCAATTAGAATTGTTTCTATAATCATTAATAAATTAAACTACAATAATTAATGGCAAATTCTAAATACTTGTGTATTAACAAAATTTCAAATAACTTGTTTGAAATAACGATTAACAGGAAGTCAACTTTTTGTAACCGGAAATGTCAAATGCTTGCTTTGGTCATGACATTTAGATTGTGTGCAAGCGAGACAAACATAGATTTAAGTTGTTTTTCATTCAATTTTATAATTCTCAAATTCTTTTTCATGAAATCACTTTATTTATATGTAAGATTTAGCTAAATTGTAGTTGCTGGAAGTGCATCTATTTTCTGGATTTCTCATTTAGACTCGCCCTCCATTGTTTTCACTGTGGTAATACAGTCGAATCGCGATAATTCGTAATTGCAAGGGACCAGCATTTTCTACGAATTATCGAGGTTTTCGAATTATCGAGGTTTCGATTTATCAAGATTAAAAAGAGAAAAATACGAATTAACGGGGCTTTTACATTTCAGTAGATTTACATCTATTTTTTAACTTTATTCGAACATAATAACTCCACTTACATATGTATTTACATCTTACATACTATTAATTTAATAGAAAAATAAAAACAGAAACATAAAATAATTACAAAGAGAAAGGACTAAGGTTTAAAAAAGTTTGTAATATTTGATTGCTTGAGGTTCTTTTCACCTATCTCTTCAATTGAATTTTCCAACTTTATTAAGCAATCAAAAACATTTTTTTGGACATCATGATTTGAAATATAATATCGAATTTGTTGAATGGCCGATTTAGCTTGTTTATTCGTTATAAGAATTTCTTCATTGGCGCTATCATCGTCATCATTATTAACATTCACGTAATCATCAAAAAGGGCGACATTTTCAGAGTTCTCAGATAAACGATTCCATAGATGATCTATATTCAATTGCTCGTCTTGAATTAATTTTTCGTTGCTATCTTTATTAAAACCGCAAGCACGGAAGCAGTTTTGAATACAAGCTGCGTTGACACTATTCCATGCTTTATAAGCAATTTGCATTGCCGTAAATAGCGTACATTTAAACTCTTTTTTGTCATCAATGCTATTAACCAGATTAATAACCATTTCCTTGCGGTATAATGATTTAAAAGTTTTTATAATACCCTGGTAAAAACTTTATTTCTATGTGGCTTAGATCAGGGGACCCATTATGCGCCGTACAATTGTCAATGAATATCAATATCTTTCGATTTGCACTTTTCATGGTGTCATTCAACATCTGAAGCCATTCGTTAAAAAGATCCATTGTCATCCACGCCTTTTTATTATGTCGGTAAAGCACATTGGAAAGCTGCGAATGTTTTTGAAGCACCTTGGTTTTGCAGGCTTTCCAATTAATAGTGGTGCAAGTTTTTCGGTGCCATCCATGTTTACAACAAATAATAAGGTAACTCGTTCTTTACTATGCTTATCACCATGACATTTTTCATTTCTGAAGCAATAGGTTCGATCTGGCAAGCATTTATAAAACAAGCCAGTTTTATCTGCATTAAAGATGTCTTTAGCATCGTAATCTTTAATCAAATCACTCAACTTTCCACCCTACACAAACTCCTTCATCAACAGTAGAACTTTCACCGCACAATTTTTTAAATGTGATGTTGGGTCGATTTTTGAACCGTTCAAGCCAACCACTGCTCGCTTTAAAGTTATTGATCTTCATTGCATTAGCAAAACACAAAGCCTTTTCGGTCAATAACTGGCCGCCAATAGGAACCTTGCTTTGCCGGCATTGTGTTAGCCACAAAAGTAGACACTTTCTATATCTGGATATTCAGATTGCTTCTGACGATTTACTTTACTGAACGAAAAGTGCTCCCATAATAAATTCCTTTTTTTGTAGAATTGATGGGAGTGTTGATGGTGCGATTTCGAATTGTTTCGCCACCTCCTTTTTTTTGCTCCATTGTCAATTGCAGCAATAATTTTTTGTTTTTGAGAAATTGTTAAGGTTTTATGCGTGCGTTTGTTTGGCATCTTGACGTGACGTTACAGCTTATTGTTTTGAATGAAAGAAGCACTAAGAAAAAACAAACAAAACAAACAAAGTCAGTTAGCCGACATGAAGGTAACAAAACGGTAAACTGAATCCCGATTTGTTTGTTGTTTTTACGTTTTCATTACGGATTAAAAGAGGTTTTTGAAATGAATTACGAATTATAAGAGGTTTTATGTTCATTGTATTCTAAATAAAAATACGAATTAACGAAGGGACCAAAACGTATGAAAGTTTTACGAATTATCGAAGTTTTTTCAAGGGACCAGCAGTTTGTTACGAATTATAGAGGTTTTCGATTTATCGAGGTACGAATTATCGCGATTCGACTGTAGTACCAAAATTATTACTTTAATCACATCACAAAAGGGAGGGCAAGAGGAAACATCCCGTTTTAATCAATAGGCTAAATTCGGATCTTTAAGCCGTAGCCTATTTTCATGCACGGGGCACATAAGAACACTTATTTTATACTCTTTTCATGAAGTTTGTAACATCGAAGACAACCTCATAAAGTATAAACTAACATATGTATATTCTTGATAGCTCAACGTGGCACATTGTTCGTCTGTATGTATGCAAACTAGTCCCTCAGTTTTTGACGGTGCACATTTGTCGGAATCAGACGAATCGGACAACTAGGGGGAGTTCGAATTCTTACTCTTATTTTGTTTTTTGTACTATCGAACTGAATTTTGGATATTATAAGGTTCGAATCCATATCCACCAAACATGTGAATGGGGTTACTGGATCCTATAGCTCCCATACAAACCCAAATTTAAATTTATGTTCCTATTATAATAAATATTTTGTTTTTTGTGTTATCAAACTGTAATTTAGTTAGTAGTAGTCTGACACATATTCAACCACAATTTCATGACCCTAGGATTACTGGATCGTATAGCCCCCATAGAAATATTTCGATCTCAGTGATGAAAGGCTGTATGTGCACTGACTCTGTATGCTCAATCACAGTGGCGGTGGCAAAACTTTTTTTATACGAATTAACATTCTTTTTTCTTGTTTATAATATGTAGTTGTAGCAACCAGAAATACCAGTCAAAGAACATGTATATAATCTTGTTGAGCACAATAAGACAAATCAATCTAGCAGAGTCCGTAAGTGCCTATTCTCAGAAACTATAGAAAAGTGCTGTCCAACCCGCGACCCAAGAGAAGTCCGTATGGGGCCCAAGCCGCCGAAGTGACAACTTTCCGGAGAAGAGAAACTGATTTTTTTTTAAATTTTACACCTGCAGATTAACTAGTCGTGGATTTTTCCAATGCGGCCCAGGGAGGCAAAAAGGTTGGACAGCACTGCTATAGAAGCTGAAAACGGAAGGATTGATTTCAGAGAAACCCAAGTTTTTGTCAGATACTCTACTTACACTCGGGGAACCCAGCCTTGAGATCTAAAGAGCTTAAATTTAATAGGTTCGTTTATTGAAAAGTCCTTCAATCTGACAAACCCTAAATAATTTTATTTTTTTTTACCTCCCCACAGTGCCGCAGTACCTACTCATAAACTACAGCAGCTCAATAATATCGCATAACCCCTTTGATGGATTGCTTTTTTTGTCGTGATAAGGCAATAGCAGTTGAGGTTATCGGCATGTTTTTCGATGCGTTTAAAGTTGAATGAATACCAATACTGAAGCAAAAAGCAGTTTAATCCAAGTATTACGATGGACCGTAAGGCTTCTGGGGATAATCTGCCCATTCCATCCTAACATCACATAATGTTTTCCTATACAAAAGCTTTCAAATATTTGAAGGTACAAAGTAATGCATTGCATTACATACAAAGCAAAGATCGATGTCCTTATACAAGCCAAAACCGCTAATTGAAGCTACTTGCTCAAAGTAAAAAAGCACGTATCGCATATTTATAGACTTGCCAGTATATGTACATGTACATGACAGTGTAGCAAGTGAATGAATGTACATGATTCTAAGGAAAGTCTACTAGTATTTGAAAAGGTTATTGATCCTGAGTCACGCAAAGGTTGCGAGCAAATAACGAGGAAGTGAAACCATCACTTAAGAAATGGTTGTGCCAACAACAAAAGCCAACCTCGTCCAATTAACATTAAGTGATGCATATATGGGGCTGGGGTTGATGTTGGTTGGTTGGTTGGTTATTGAGGGTAATGTGTAATTATTCAGCAAAATACAAAAGCCCGAAGGATTTCGTTCCCTTTAAAAAGAGAAACCAATAATACAATACATAATTTGTTTAATATTTTTAACTATGCTGTTCATAAAAAGTAATTATTTCGGGAAAACAAACAAAAATATGATTTTCATTTATGTTTTGCTATAATAATTTTCCTTACATTGTGATGACGACTGACATGCGGCGTTTTGCGCAGAATCCAACATTTGTTTTGGTTTGAAACAATTTTCCGTTTTGCTTTTATTTTTCCCAAATTTTCTTTTAGTTTTCAAAACTAAAACTTAATTATTTTCAATTGCACTTTTCTACTAATTTGTTTATTGCACATTTATAGTGAAATGAAATCACTCACTCAGGTTACTTTATGCACTAAAAAACCGGTTGCGTTTATTGAGCGGAACTTTGGACTTTCGAATGACAAAATGTGCTCGATTGCACCTGTCAAAACAATAGAATCAATCACCGGTATCTATGGCAAAAGTGAGCAAAGATACAATGTACTCGAATTTAAAAACATGTTAATGAACAATATGCGAATCGCTCAACCAAAAAAAAAAAAACAAAAAACAAAGAAATATATCCACAAATTTATTTTGCAAAACAAAAACAATTAAAATGGGAAAACTACCCTTGTGTGCTGGCAAAGGAATGAATGGATGGACGAACAGACGAAAGACACTTTTCACGTTTGTTACCGTTAAAAGAACTCCCACTAGCGCGCAAGAAGGCGGTAAATTTGGAACTAAAGTGACATTTGCTAGCAACTGAAGTTGGGAGCGCATAGCTTCCATGGAGTTCATGTTCATGGTAGCAGAGAGTGAGAATAGTATGAAAACCAAAACAAAGGGTAGTGCTTACAACCACATGAAATGAGAGGAGGCAGGCAGCAGACAAGGGGTTGTTGCTTGGTTGCTAAGACAACACAATTATGGAAATGTAAACATGGGGATGTGATGGTGATGATGATAAGTACAAGTACATATCAAAATGCCGGCACGGATTGCTGTTCACTGACTGTGGTGAAAACAACATGAGCACATGCGCTTTGTCACGCACTCTCTTGCTCTCGCTCCCTTTCACCCAGTTTGTTGCTGTTGGCGTCTTATTTATAAAGCAAAACAGATGTTAATGGCTTATGAAGAGACACAGATTACAGGCATTTAGGAATAGCAACAAACAAAAACATAAAAAAAAATATTATACTATTTTTTTTTTTATAACTTCAAAATTTCATTTAATTGCAAAACGGAGAATGGAATCAACAAAAGAAACGAAGAATTGACAAATAAAAAATAAATATGTATGAATAACTACAATTATTATTATTATGTATTATTTATATATTTGAATGAAACTCAATCTGCTATGAAACGTTATTTGACACTCAAAAGAATCAATGAATTAACAATTAAACATTTATGTTTATGTACAATTCTTTCATCATTCGATTTGCTTTTTATTTGTTAAATATTGTTTTCCATTTCGTTTATTGTTTAAATGAATATCAATCGATACATAATAGTTTTATATATAAGAATAAGAATAAAACTTAAAACTCAATTTCTCATTAAAAAAAAAAATTGTTTACCATCTGGGGTTCTGAATGAAGATACTTAATCGGAACTGAGCTGTTCAGTTTCAGAAAATTAAAAAAAAATTTATAGAAAACATATTACGAATTTTAAACGTAAAATTTGAAGTCTACAATTTTAATCCCGGGAATTTAAGTCTAAAAGTTTCATCATATTTTATTGTATCTTAAGAGCAATCAATAATAATAACTTAAAAAGAAAAACATTTTCCATTTAGTTTTTTTTTTTTTTTTTTACTTTTTTGTAATTAAAAAATTTCAATGAATTTCAATTGTAATTCTTGAATTCTTTTTCTCCTTCTTTCAATACACAAATGTATCAGTTGCTGCTGCTTCTAACAATATTTACAATGTAAGATATACTTTGCTTTATTTCATCATCATCATTGAAATCACTTATTCCTTTTCTTCCAGTTAAATTCGACAATGCTACGCAAAATCGTTAAATATTTATTGTACACACTTAGATTTTCCGTCTTTAAAATTTCTTCTTAAATTTGATATACATATACATGTGTCTCAGTATATGTGTGTGAGTGTGTTTAGTCTATTTTTATCTTTATGTCTTAAAGGCAAAATTTAAAATGAAAAAGTAATGGTAAATCATTTCATGATGATTATTTATAATGTAACTTTTTCACAAAATCATACGATTTTTGCAAAACCTAAAATTTCAGACACTAACAGAAATTATGAATGACACACAATTCATAAAAAGGAATCCTAACATTTTGCGTGTTTCAATCTTTCAACGAAAACTCTTTTAGCCTTCCAACATACGTTCCGATTCAGCTTTGGGAACATCACCACCACCACCAGCATTGTTTCCAAACTGTTCACACTGCTCAATAACCATGGCAGCGATGGTCTTAACCTCGGTATAAGGACATGGATGCTCTATAAGTTCACTTAGGATTTGTAAGCCCTTTTCTTGTTCAACCAGTTGACAATATTTAGCGGGATAAACCTAAACAAAATGTAGAAAAGAAATCAACATTTAGAATTATTCAAACATAAACAAACTTCAAGGTTGTCTGTTTACCTGTGTCAAATTTGCTAGAGCCCAAACAGCCCAATGCTGGCATTCTGGCGTATCATAGCAACGTACAAGACTAAGAATTGGCTCAAAACTTCTATAGTTTATGTTGCGTTCACTCTTGATGTTCCAACGCTTGATGGCAAACACCATGCGCTTTAGTACATCTTCTCTTGACGGTGTTTCAATGGTCCAAGCATCGGCACCGTCTGAGGCAATGTGTGCCAGAACTCCTGCTGCATTGTAACTAACCTAAAGAGTGGATTATTTGGCAATGGTAAATAACGATAATTCTGCAAATCTGAAAAATATGAAATTATAATTACTCACCTCAATGCCATCGCTCTGGGAGTCAAGTAAACGTGCAAAGACTTCAATAAATTCTTCTGTCATTAATTTGGGCCGCAGCCATTTTACCTCAGCGACATTGCCCAGCAAGCCCATCATATTACGCAGTAATTCCTCACGATCCGGAAAAGTCTGTGATTATAAAAATTATTAGATCAATCATCTTGTCAATATCATCATGTTATACCATACGCACGTTTAAACATCTAAGGAAATACTCCATACCCCGCCCTTCTAAGAATCTCTTACAATTTATTGCAGTCTCATCAGTTACGTTCCACATGGTTGACCAAGCGACCTCCATGACATCATCAAAAACAGAACGCGTAAGGCGATCCTTAATTAGGTTTAACATTGTCTAAAATATACACAATAGAAATGACTATTTTCTCATAATTCCCTTATTTTGGAATCATGTGCATTACTCACATTAACAACACCCAATTCACCCAGAAAGAGTTTCTGTTTACCATCAACCTGACATGCCAGCGTATTCAAAAGATATATAGCAATACGTTGCACAAAGCCCTCCTGTTCTGTTTTTGAGACTCCATGCAGCAATATGGTGATAAGACGTTCGTATTCAAAGAGCTAAAAAGGGTAATCATCTTATTTCAATTCTATTCTTACATAAATTATGTCAAGCAACATACCACATCACTGGGCATTTGGAACTGTGTTAATGTTAAATAACCATTACGAAGCATTGTATCATCTGACAAGTGCATTTCCATTCCATTGAGCAGTGTCCGTATAATGTGATTCCGTAATAGTGTACCGAACTTGGAGCGATCTCTTCCCTTTACAATATAAAATAATGTTGCACTGAACGAGAAACAGAAACAATTTCTTTCCATTTTTATAAAACAACAATTAATTGATCATTTTACCTCCCCGATATCTGCATGTGTTTGAATTTAAGATGTCGATCCATGGCAGAGAGCACAACATCGAGTGCAGTATGGATGTCTTTGCAATTCTCGAAACGGAAAAGATGATACAAATCATTTAACACCTGAAGAAAAAAAAATTAATTAAATAATGATTAATACAAGAAACAACTGTTTTCCTTTTTCTTCTCTATTTGAAGTCATATATTTTTATCAGCAAACAACTGTGTGTTTGTGAAATGAAGTGCCACATTGTCATTCTGGAAATATTAAATAGATTCCGAAAGGTGCTTATTCCTAGGTATGTGCAAAAAAAAAAAAACAGGCCAAGATCATAGGAAATACTCTATTGATTGGTTCAATTGTAATTATTGGAAAGTTTACACAGATTAGATCCTTTTCTTAACAGTAACGCATGGAAGTTACACTTACCCTTGTTAGTAGTACTGGTCTATCGTGATAATAACGAGCTGCCGTTAATATCTGCTGTTCATTTGCATCGCCAGCCACTTCGACAGCGGGAATATCGTGACGCTTGCATGCCCAATGGGCTGTATGATATAATCCAAGGAATTGCAGTGGTCGTTGTGTGCGCGACGCTAGACCGGGTATATCGGTCAGTGCAAAGCTCTGTTGATCAACTTTCGTAGTATTCATGCTAGACTCTTTTGTGGCAACACCATTGCCAGCCAAATTTGTGCCGGAAATATCCAAATGCGTAAGGTCACGCAAATTATCCATGAGCATTTCCAGCGTTTGATCTGGTAGATCATAAGTTCCATGACCATTGCCGGTACTCGATATCGAAATGTCTAAGGTGCGAAGTCTACGCAAGCAACAAATTGAATGCAGTTGATTTGCGATGGGCCAAACATTAAACTAAAATAGAAATAGAAAAGCAAAAATGGTATTAGTTGACTTTAGAGAAACCATAAATCTATGTTCGTTCTTACCAGTATCAATGTATGTAAATTAGGGAGTGTAACTAAGGCTTCCAGACTGAAGTTAGCTAGCACACAGGACGTCAAATCCAGATGGCTTAGATCACGCAGATGTACAAATTGTAAAAAATGATGCATGACAACTCCATTGAGCACTAGTCTACGCAAATGTGGACATGTAAATTGGAAATCGACGGGATCTTTGTCATTTGGCTCTGAATTTTGCAATAGATGAGAGCTGATACCCAACTCCAATGAACGTAGACTTTCGCCATAACGGGCAAGTAGGTGGTGAGACTGTACAGTGATGCTATCACAATACCACATGGACAACGAGTACAGATTGTGTCGCATCAATGTCTCGAGGCCTAAACAAAAGGGAAATCATCATTAATAAAAATCAATGCCTATCTGACTCGTCTGTCTGTCTGTTAGTCTATCTATACTTACCAATGCTACTGAGAGTGCTGTTGCGCAGGTGTACAATTTTTAATGATGTCCGACTTGTGTCTCTGAAGAGATTTATCACTTTGTCGTCAAGTGGCCGATTGAAACGCTGATAACATTCAATAAAGCGATCGCAAATATCATTTGGAAGCACAATTCCTTCATTCAACTGCCGGACACCTCTCCACATATCCGGAAGCTGCGTGCTGATTAAGTCTAAGTTGTTACACAATCTCTGATACACGATCTCCAGCAGGGTCAGAGGATCTTCATCCAAGAGACCATCGTCTTTTAAACGCACTTTTCCACTCATTTTACAATTAATTCTTTTATTTTTTTAGATTATTGGCAATAACAGAAATATTCTGCAATCAAGAAAGTTGCACACCTTTTACAAATATTTATCAATTTTTTTTTTTATTAGGAGTTTTTTCTTTTACTAAAATTTTAATTTCAAATCAAATTGCCAGAAATAACTGACTAATTAAAAATAATAAATTCACATGTAAAGTTCTGTCAATGTGGATCATGTTTTGACTAATTTACACAGAAACTATATTTTATTAAAAATATTTTATCCATAGTCAATTTGCATGACAGGACAATTAATTTGAGTTGATTCTCATCATCATATTGTTATTTTTATTTAAGGATTGTATTTATAACATTGATGATTATTTTCTTTCGAAATGAAATGAAACTTGTTTTGGCATAAAATCGACAAAACAACATTGTTCCCATTGTACATAGTAGCGTGCGTAGTCACTAGACATTGCAAATGATTCACTCAAATGAACCGGCACTCAGTGTAGTAATGAGAGATACTCAAAAGCTCATGTAACCAATACAATGACTAGCGAGTTGTTTTGGTTCGAGTGCAAATTGTATGAATTGAAAACAGAAGAACCGAGTAACTCAGCGTTTTCGCAGTACTAGTATCCGTAATAACCAAAAAGACACTCAGTAATTTTTGACATGTGTAACTTAAACATCGCTTTGAGTGCATTCATGCAGATGTCTTATGTCCAGTAGTAGTCACTCGGCTTCTAGAAATTGAAAAGAAATGAAATTACACTTTCATACTTTCACTGAATCTCACTCCATTGGACTTGGGTTTGGATTAAATTTAGGATTTTTAACATGTTGAGAGCAAGCAAACTGTCTGGTGTTGATTTGTGTTTCTTGTTTTGAATGTTATCAATTTGTTAAATTATAAAGATTGCACGCTAGTTAAAATTTATTAACAGCTGATTGCATCAATGCGTAAAATGCTTCTTTGTTACAAAAAAAAAAAATCACGATCAATACTTTTTGGTGCTTGTATTTGTACACTAATTTACATTTGTAGAGAAGAAAATATAAGAAAAAACTCTAACTGCTTGTCCTTTGTGCGTATCAAATCGCCATGCTTATCAGCAACTTGTATACACAGTTTTCTTGTTTTCTTTTCTGGAGTAATCACTTTTTCTCGTTCATTACTTAAGTGTTCCTTCTTGTAGTTTCTTTTTCACAAGCGCTGCTTCTTGACATTCTTCAATAACTTTCACACCAAACAAGTAACCAACACAATTTTGCTTGTTAACAAATCTAGGATGAATTCTTCCAAATATTAATCTTTACTTTTAATTGTTACTCCAACCCAAGCAAACGATTTTAATGATTTTTTTTACTTTAATTTGTTTACTATAACATTTATCTGGTTTTAGGAGGTTGCCATTCTAAGTGAACACCCAATGTAAAGCAAGCAGTGCTGAAAAGCATATCAACAGAAATGTTATTGATAGTAGCAGTGTTGGTTAGCGGAAATCATGTGCATAATGTCATTTCCGGCGGTTGACCAAAGGTATACAAAGTATTAATATTTGACTGTGTGTGTTTCTCCTAATTGTATCCATTTCACAAAACCCCCTGTTCCCAAAAAAGAATGTGAAGAAAGAGAAACTAAAGCAGGAATTAACTAAAGAATCATTTTTCTATAGAAACAATTTTGTAGACTTTACACTTTCAGTGGATTAAATAATCACAGTGATTACAGTGCGAGTTCAGTTGCGAGTTTTTTGTGTGCCGTTTGCGATTTCTGAACAGTTATTTTACGGTCATACACACAAATTGTACGTAGCGCTAAGTTCAATTGTATAATTTGTGGGAAAAAATGGTATTATTTGAAATTTGCATACATCATCATCAGTTCATTTCTGTTGACGCGCAAAAGAAAAAAAAGAGAGGAAGACGTTGCAGCTCTGGCCAACAAGTTGGCAGCCAAATGTACATTTCAGTGAAATACCGTTTTTCATACAAAAACCATGTTGTCCCTTTGGTTGTTGTAAAATAATGCAGTATTTCATCTGTATTTCACCGAAATCCCACATTTTGCCACTCTGTTTGGCCACCAGAATCTTTTATTAAGTCCGTTTATTTTAAAAAATCCAATCAAGCGTTAAAAGAGCACATTTTTACGGATAGGTTTAATGACGTTGACAGACACTTACTTAACTAAAAAGCAAAACAATACCTTGGACGAAATATTCTTAATTATTAAATCTAAGTGGTAGATCCGACGGATGAAGCCTTTTTAACCTATTCCGGCAGTTATTTGTGGTAAGGGTCATAGCAAGAGGACCGGCAATGAATGAAGTACCAGTGTTTTACGTGCTCGCCTGTCTGTGAAGACTTAAGAACACGGTGCCAAGCACATGGATTGATAAACGTCAATCAACGTCCCCTTGGATATATATCCGCAGGTCCAAAATTTAAGTCAGCTGAGAACTTACGTGTCCAAAATCAGCTGTAACAAAGTCGAAGAGGACCGGCAATGCAATATTCTTTAATAGATATGATTTCAAGGTCACAATGTATTAATAAACGCATAAATAACCAAAGAGCATCAGTGATGTGCATAGCCTGAGCTCGGTTAGTCGTGGACTTAGCAGCTAGTGCCCAAATCTGAATTCCATAGGTGTAGGATGTTATAAACATGGCCTTGAATAGCATAACTTTGACAAAGGGATTCCAGTTGTTTTTGCAGTTTACTTATACATCTACCAGAAACTAATAGGCAGATAATTTTAAAGATTAGTTTATAAGAGGATTTGATACAAAATAGTTTCCATTTGAAGCTTAGAACATTTTTAACCAAATAGTTTTTATTTGAAGTGAAACTTCTTTAGCGAAATCCAAAAAATGTGAAAATGAAATATGACGAAAATCAAAATTTGAAGATGTTATTATTATATTGAAGCTATTTAGGCAAATACAATATGTAAGTGTACCTTAAAAAGTAGATGGGATGGTCAAGCAATAATATAGAATATTGTAGTGTTATATTGTTTCAATACAAAAGAGTTATTTTATTTTTAAGTCATTCGGCCACTTGTTTGTACGTTCTTTCGTAAAGTAAAAACAATCAGTAAAGCATTTTTTATCTTTCTCTTACTCAGGCATAAGCATTCATTCTCTACGTTGCAGACAAGCCAGCACAAGACAATGCGTATTGTTTTGTGCGTCTCCCCACTACGTCTCTGAATTTCATTTTCTAATTTTTGGATTTACCTCCCTTCACTAAAGAAGTTTCACTTATAGCCTATACAATGCATTTGTGGGCATTGACATGTAACTCCAATATTAAGATAATGCAAAGATATTAGCTTGTGACTCTATATAAAGCTCCATTCGTGAAAGATGAAATAAGAAACATGTCTGATAGATACATCAACAAGATACATAACTATGTTATATCAACAGCAAAGTAGTAAGTTTGTTAGACAACAGTACGGATGTCATGACTAAAAAGGGTTCCATGTCTTGAACATTCGAGCTCATTGGAACCTCACCAATCCTGTGACGTAAAACACATAATATTAAATTAATTAATTAATTATTTAGAGAGCCTTTAATAGAAAAATTAGATATACTAAGGTTTCTCCTTAAATATTTTTATGTAAAGCCTTGTAGTCACATAAAACAAACACAGATCGAAAAACGTAAACAAGAGCTCTGGTACTGTTTCTTTTCTGCATACAACAGTACAACAGGAGCAGTTAAAGAAATAGCCATACATTTATTTTTTCGGAATTGTTTTCTGGCCAAAACGCCAATAAAATGAAAAATACATGAAATATAAACAGAGAAATGAATGTGTATTACAAAATTTTGAGATTTATATTGCGACAGAACCAGAAAGTAGGTAAAGTACTTGTTTCTGGTTTTGTTTCAAATTCACTAAATGCTAATACAACCAGGCAACATTGTTGGTTTTTATCACAAATGTACCGAGAACTAGATCTGTTTCTGTTTATATGTATTATATTTTATGGGAAAACAAAGACGCAAATATAACGACAGATTTAAGCTAAATTTCTATATATGGGCAATAAGGCAAAGTAATATGAAAAATTAATAATGCAAGTATACGATGACACACGTTTAATTTGAATTAAGCAGCGTCCACTCCTTCACTTGACAGGGATGCCAACTTAATTGCATATTTACTTCTATGCAAATTGTAAACAAACTTGATAAAACGTTAAAAACTAATACAAATAACTAAATAGTCGTAAAAAAATGGATCATCCAACAGCGGCTTTTCAAGAGTTCCTCACCAATTTGGTTGAACCACATCAACGACTTAACTTGAACATCATTCCAGACCACATAACGATGTTGGAAGGTGCCAAGATAAAAAAACAAAACAGCCGAAAGAAACGTGCTCACAAATCAACAACACTTACGCGGCGTGAATACGCTGCTCTCGGTTTGAATACATTGCCGACTCGGCAAATGCGTTACGAGGAGGCATTACCCCTGAATCGGTTGTGGAAAGGGTACATAAAAGAACTTCTTGATTTGAGCGAAGGCGACAAAATTCCTGAAGTGCACGAACCTGAATATGATGCCTTTAGCAAAATACTTATTAAGACTGATTTTCATGGTGCCAAACTAAGAGTCATACAATCTAAGTGTCCAACTCTACTAGGCATTGCTGGAATTTGTGTTATGGAAACGAAGAATGTAATGAAACTTATCGGTGAGGATCACCGCATTCGGACTGTGCCAAAAAGTCAATGTGTTTTCAGCATCAAACTTGGTAATATGGAATTCACAATATTTGGACAACATTTATGCATGCGTCCGGCGGACAGAAGTGTTAAGAAAATTAAAAATTGCATTGTGCCTTTTGAGTAAATATAGTTATTGAATAAGAGAAAATAATATAACTTCGGTTCACCGAAGCTCACATTTCTTTTTGTTTGCTTATTAGCAGAACTCAATTATCAATTGTCTTGTCATGTTGATCTGTGGTTTCAGATCCACTGTTCCAAGTGATAGTACTTCTTCATTACACTAGTTTGAATTGTATACAACAAAGGAATTGCTTGTATCCAAAATGAAACTGTAAGCGAGGGAATATGATCAACAAATATAATCTCTAATATAAACCAAATCAAAGTAATCTTCATAGAGTGTTACGTGTCTCTGGTTTAACGGATTGATATTGTACTATCTAAAGAGTAATATGTGTGTACATCGGTATATATATCATTTAAATAGGTTAGAGATAAAGAAAAGCTCTTCAGCTATTGTTATGGTGACCAAGAGTGTAAATTGTGATGTTACAAACTTAGTTGAATGTTGTTAATATGCCATTTTACCCATTTTATGAATATTGAATATCAATTCTACGAGTATCTCTGTATAATAAATATAAATAAATACATAATTTCTTTTGTGTGTTTTAGTTTTTATTTCACCCTTAATTATACATAGCATTACAATTAAATTTCTACATTAAAATTTCTTAAGATTCTAAAAGTTGCCGCCCAAAAGGATTTCATTTATTTATTACTTTTATTGCAATGAAAAAATTAAGTACAATCGCATTTTATCACACGTTAACAGAATTTGTCTTTATTGTTAATGTTTCTATTTTTCTCTAATGTTGTTCTTGCAGCAGGATATTTATTGCTTTTAGAATAAATTGCAAATTTAAACAAAAGTCTGTAAAATAATGGCAGTACATGTGTGTGTGGGATGATGGATATCATGCTCTCAGTGGTGTAGAATGGTTCGAAATCAACTCAAAAGAAGGATAAAGGGCGGCATTAAAGCTCATGCATACTCATCCTTTAACAGAAGCGATAAAAAAGGAACTTTTTATTTTACAATATTCTTAAAACTCTTTTTTTTTTTTGTTTTCTACAAATCAAAACAATGAATGTCCCCCGAATGTCTTTTGCTTTTGTGTTCAATCACATTTCTAATTAGTTTTGGATGCGCTACCATTTGGCTTTGTGCATTTTTACTTCTCGCCCTCCTACTCATCAAATCTATTTTCCCCCCATGACAATCGAATATGAATGCTAAAGCTAATGATTCGCTTTTAATATTAATCGGTAATTAAAGCTAATGTCAGTCATTAGGCTTGTTTTTTTGTTTTGTTTTGTGTTGTTTATAACAAATTCAGTTAAATTTTTCCATATTTACTTTACAAAAACATAAGAAAATAGTTCACTTTTAAGTATCAAAATTCCAAAATTCAAACCGAATGACAAAATGTTGGCAGCTTTAAGCTGCGCGCTGCTTTTTGTTTTCTTCTAAGTTTACAAGAAAATGACAATGAAATATAAATTAAAAAATATTTAGAAAACATAATCTGAATTCTAAACAATAATAAAACCAAACTAGAAAGAACTTTATGGAATACTCTTCACGCAGTGAATGTTTAATTGTAGTATTTAAGATTTATTCGCAACGATAGTTTTACTAAAAAAAAAAGAAGAAATTATTACAAGCATGTAGTCGGTAACTAAAAAGAGTATGAATTCAAATGGGTTGGTTTTGTATGGGAGGTACATTGGTCTTGGAAACTAATAGTGTCCAACTTTCAGTTCTATAGGACAAAAAACAAAAAAGTTTTTCTAATAAGAACTTGAATTCAAATGGTTGGTACCCCCCACAATTTCAGCTCTCTAGCACAAAACCTAAGGGACTAATTTGCATACATACATACAGACAGACGGACATGGCTTAATCAATTCGTCTAATTGAGCTGATCCAGAATATATATACTTTATGTGGTCTCTTTTGTCTCCTTCTGCCTGTTACAAACTTCATGACAAGCTTATAATACTAGTCATTCCCGTGAAGAGTATAAAAATGATATTCCGGCAGATGCACATGAGAAAAGGAGAAAATAAAATGCAATTAAAATAAATTAGAAAAAAAAAAACACTAAAAATTGAGTACTTAAATTTGTTAAGTACAAAAGTTAATTTTTTGTTTTGGCTTTGAAGGCCAATTTGTGTATGTGTTAAATGTGTGAGGCTGTGTGAGTGTTGGTGTGTGTGTGTAATTGAATTTAACTACAACCTTTTAAAGGTCACTAACTAAAGCTAATTAAGACCCATTTAGCCTCAATGAAGAAAGGCTTGAGCATTATAGCACCATATTAAACGGATCTACCAGTCGTAATTTGGTGCTCTCCTCCATGTTAACTAAATAGCATCAGTAACTGCGTTCATCAATACCAACTTAGTACAATTCATCCTCCATGCTGTTGATAAGAATTTTCTTATCTTCCTTGACACGAACCTTTGAATCACAAGATAGAGTCTGTTCCACAAGCTTTGGATCAAAACAAGGCTAAAACAAAACAAAGAATTCATTTCTGATTGCTTCATAGAGATCATCTTAAGATCAACTTACAGTTTCACAAATATTCATATTGCAACAATTCTCAATTGTGATCTCGCATTGTTCTGTTGCAAGAGGTCTATTGGTCAGTGGCGTATCACTGGATGAGTTCGTGCGAGCCTGCTTGCGCACAACAAATGTCTTCTTGATGCGTGGACGTTTTGGTTTATAGATGCGTCGAAGACCGTGCACAATTATAGCGATAAGAGCCAAACATGCCACAACACCGGCGACGAGTGTCATTATCACATAACTGGTCCAGATGCCTGGCTTGCGGCAAATCTCAAGATGTTTATACCTAGGAGTGGCATATATCTCTTCGCCATTCTCTGTGTGCAACGCAAGATTCTCACATCTACAGAAAATTAAATAAGTAAAATATTGAATTAAATATGATTTCTCGCAAGATTCTAGTCCATTTTCCTCTTACATGTTATGACAACCGAAAGGCACATAGGTTTCAGGTTCATGTTTTAATATCCGACAAAACAGCGCACAGATTTCCGTTGAATTATGTTCACAATGCTGGCCGCCATAGTTATCAGAGCACTCGCATGTTGGCTCGCCATCAGCGTCAATCTTGCATACACCATCGTTGAAACAGAAACCGGCGCACTTGGAAGACTGGCAACGTTCACCGTAGAAACCTTCCTGACAGTAGCATTTGGGGAAACCCATATTCGATATGACGCAAGTACCATGCACACAGTAGTTGTGGCACTCACTATTCTCGCAACGCACACCCTTGAAGCCCACATGGCATATGCACATGCCACTTTCCTCCACATATGTGCCATTGTTGAGGCAGTAAGCGCGGTTCATTTTTTCCATTTCCTCGTCATGCGGACTACGCGTGACCTTTGGCGCCAGAAGACGTTGTTTTATTTGAGTAACAACCTCCGAACAATGTTGATCGTTCTGTAAAGTCTGGAAGAAGTTATTGCGTGCAACAATGCCACGTGTCTTTTCCAAGAAACTGGCAACTTTCTTTGGTTCTTCTTGTTCCGTTTGCCCACTCTCTTTTCTCTCACTGATTTTCTTCGGATGACTCCAGACGGCATCATTTGCCACATCAGTCCAGTAAATAGCATTCCTTGTCACAGCTAAATTCGATGGTACTTTGTCAAGACCATGTACAATGACATGACGATCGCTGCCATCGAGTTTGGCACTCTCCACTGAGAAATGGACGCCCTGTTGATCAACCACCCAATAGATACGATCCGATATTTGATCCACCACAATACCATGAGGTAAATGCATTTCAGTGTTGATTATAACTTCACGTCGCTGCCCATCCAAATCGATGCGCTCAATAGTGGCTCTGTTGGGATCTGAGTTTGTCCAATATAGCTTACGGCGGCATATATCCAAAGCTAGACCATCTGGTACATCTGTCTTATTCGCAAAGTCCACAAATACCTTCGGTGATTCCATTGACTTGTCATTGCCACTAACTGACATTGAAAATATTTTACGTAGCTTGGCATCGGACCAGTACAGATTACGATCCAATGGATCGTATGCAATGCCTCTAATGGAATCATTTTGAGTACGTTGAACAACCTTTTCGATAATGTGAGGATCATCCGGTGATATGGGTATCTTCAGTGAGAATATGCTGCCTTGATTATGCTCCTGATCACTGAAATAGACAACCTCCTCGGTATCATCAAAGGTGAGCGTTGTCAATTGCTCAAACTGATGGGCAGATGAGAACAGCATATGCCAGCTTTCATCATAAAATAGAATCTTTGATTTGGATGCTACAGCAAAATCTGCAAAAAAAAAACACAAACAAATACAAAACACGATTAATAATAGAGGAAAATAATGCAAAAATGTAATGGAAATGTTAACCTTCGTTTCTTTCTTTATCACGTTTTGAATGGCTGTGGAAGTTACTCAGACAATTCAACAGGTGAATACTATTTATTTTCCAACGAAGGCATCACAAAGATAAGAAATAAGTGGATTTAAAAGTCTTTTGCCTTTCTTTCGTTATTTTAGTATATTTTTGTTAAATAAATTACAAGAAATTAAGCTCTATTAAATCTAACTTGCCCGGCAACAGCAAACAAACTCAAACTGCCCAATTGAAATGAATTCAGTAGAATTTCAATTTCAATTTTATTGAATTGAATGAAATCAATAATAATCGTCTTCATCATTCGCATAGCACATCCCTATATGGTGTTGGTTGTTGTTTTGTTAAAATTTTTTAATATTTAAAAATACTATTTGCAATTTTGTTGCTTTGATTCTTCTCTACTGATTTGCGTAAGCTGATGATGCAGTAAATAAGCAGATCACAGAAGCGTTACGCAATTTATTTGATGATAATCTGCTCACTACTCGTTGACACTGCTAAACTAAACGAAACTAAATTGATAACAACAGAAAATCAAACTTCATCAAAATGTAAATACTTTTAATTTAACGCATTTCCATCAATGAAATGATGGAAATAAACAAATATTTCTTTATCTATAAATAATAATAATATGTACAGTTTAAACTCTGATCTGTATAGAACAGAAAAACATACATGTATATGGCGTTTATACGATACATGATTCGGTGTTTAGTCTGCTCGGGTAATCTTAGCACGCACTATTTCTCAATTCCAGCTAAGCACACGAACCGAGCTGGAAAAACGCACATTTGAAATGCAACTTTACTTGTATAACTCGAGTTAAAGTATCATTCGTATAAAGACTTAATGGATCGAAATTGATATGGTGTTTTGTGTGGAGTTGCCATTTTTTAATGTTTTTGCATTTTATGTAGTAAAAAAAATCATTGTAAAAAATTATTATAAATTTAAATAAGCTTCATACATTTATATTTTGATGGATAAGCTACATTATATTTTCTACATTTTGCAACTGAGAAATTATTATAAACAAACAAACAAACTTGATTACAATCAGCTCGAATTGACTGTGCACGTGTAAACACTATAAAAAACAAAGTGGGTTTAGCCGACCCGAGCTAACTAGACACCGAACGTACAATATAAAAAAAAGTAATAAATGGTGTTTGTTTTTTAGAATTACACAGCTTTAAATAAAACAAAGAAAAATATTTTTAATCTCAGTTAAACTGGCATTATTGGATAATTTTATAATTTTGTGACATTAATGTTTAAATATGATTTCGGCTATGTCCAATTTTTACGCACTTTTCGCAGCATTTTGTGCACACTTTTTTGGTTTATCGGCGTAAGCTAGTGACTTTATATAACCCCAAAGAAAATAATCCAATGGGGTTATTACACGATCTTGGTGGTCAATTATTGGGACTAATAGTCCGTGAAACTATTCGTTAATCAAAAGTTTAAAAATCCCATTACATTTTTTTTACATTAATTACAACTAAAAATTTGTGTTTTAATAAAATAAATATTTAATGAAATGAAAATAAGCAGGTGGGAATATTTGTAAAAAAAAAAAAAATTAATAACAATCAAAACAATCTACACAGCCATCATTAGTAAGTGTGTTAAAGTAGTCAAATCATTTTCTGATATAAATTTTCTGTAATAGCGGTACGTTTTTCTATTTTAAGTGGGTAAATGAAATTTAATAGTTAGACTTATAAATCATATAAATTCGCCTCCCGCCAAGTGGTTCAACGTATTGTGGACATATGAGAGCAAAATTGTTTTGTTTGGCGGAACAAGCTTCAAATCAATATGTTAGTCATCCACCAAACAAAGAATACTACACCAAATACAGTTAAACATCGAGGTCTGAACAGTATAGTATGGGCTGTCTGTAGGAAAGATGTAATGTCAACTCAAGTAAAGTAGCTATGGAGTGATTTGAATCTGAATTAAACGAATGGTGGGAGCTTAGGGAGGTAGTTAAAGAGGCATAAGATCGAATTCGTGCAAATCATTGTAAAAGGATCTTATTGTCTCCATGCCACAACGATACAAAGGTGCAATGGATTTACTATCAAATATTAAACCCATAGAAAATAGTAAAATGAACCTATGTACTATTCTCGTTGTTCGGGTGTTTCTAAACTATTTTCACTTCTTTATCTTGCTTTTGATGTTTTTCTTTGGAGTCCAAATAAATATTTGTTTAAGAAACATATCAACATTCAGATCAAATCGTAGAGCTCTAATGTTGATGGCGCTTTGCCATTATTATAACCTATGCAGATAAAGGCTAAGAATTGTTTTTTATTTGTTTTTGCTTTCCTAAATGATTTAAATGGTACATTAAAGTTTCACAACCATTTTCATTTTAAATTCCTAGGACAAAAAATACATCCTTTAGAAGCTCATATCTTAAGGATTATTAGTTTTGTCATTCTTATGAAGGCTTATGACCGTCTGTTCGTTCCAGATAGACGAGTAACGGGTAGCAAAGTGAAATGTGATTGGAATATTGAAGTTGGCAGCATTTCATTCTTCAGTTAAAAAATCATGGGCATAAGTTAAATACCTATTTTGTATTTTATAAAAGTGTAAAATACTATTAAAAACACAAGTTCCACTAATTATAATAGTAAATGGAATTCCTCATTAAATCAAGCAAACACAAACAACCAACTCTGATACAAACATCATTTGATTTGGCTGGCTTATCTTGGCAAAAGACGTCACTGACATGCGAAAGTCATTTAGATGGCATATAAAAATTAGTTCGAAAAAATAAGAACAACAACGACTTAAAAGTAGTGAAAAAATGAAAGTGTTTTATTTTCTTAAATTTCGTCTTGGCGTTTGTCATGTGTGTATGCCTTTGTGGAGTGAATAGTATTATAAGTTTGTCATGAAGTGTGTAACAGGCAGAAGGAGACAAAAAAAAACCACATAAAGTATATATATTCTTGATCAACTCGATTAGACGAATTGATTAAGCCATGTCCGTCTAGCCGTCTGTATGTATGCAAACTAGTCCCTCAGTTTTTGAGCTAGAGAACTGAATTTGCACGAACCTTTCTTTTTATGATACGCAGTTCATTTGTCGGAACCACCCAAATCAGACCACTAGGAGGGGAACTTCCCTTACAAACCACACATTTGAATTCATGTTCTTATTAGAAAAACTTTTTTGTTCTTGTCCTATCGAACTGAAACTTGGACACAATTAGTTTCCAAGACAGGAGTCGGAACCAGCCCAATCGGACCACTAGGAGGGGAACCTCCCACACAAACCACCCATTTGAATTCATGTTCTTTCTAGTTTCAATTGCTTCCTTCAATCGATTTAATTGTTGGCAATAGACATTTGGAAGTAGTACATGATGGATTATACCTTTCCGAACCCCACAAAATACACATCATCACCTCATTTGCATCAATCCTGGCTTTGCTACTGTTTATGGAGCTTCAACTCGTTTCGACCAAGACTGCTTTCATACAACAGTTTCCCGATGTTATTCATATTTCAACTCTCGTTACAAATCGCTTCAGTAGAGATTCGCATATGGAAATTCATCAGAGAAATCCATTATGTACTCAAATATCGAGCTTCTGCTTAAAACCAGCTCATTGTAAACTGTTTTGTTGTCGATGTTAAGTTCCTTAGCAATATCATAAATTCTTATATGCCGAGTTTGATACACTTTTTTCATGATTTCATCCACTTTCTCAGTGATATGGTTGTGCATTTTTCACATCAAAATTTTCATAAGCAGCAAAAAGTTTTCACTCATTTTGTTTTTCTAATAAATTTATATGAAACGAATCAATCTCAATAAAATTTCCCCAAATGATGAATTTATTCCTCAATTGTTAAAAAAAAAAAATAGAAAAGAGGTTCAATATGCAATGAACCGTTTAAAAGTTAAGACTTTTCCAAGTCAAGTGAATAAGAAAACGACCGTGAACTTTTTCCTCAAACCCAATGTACTCGTACTTATGTAATGAAAACTACAACAATAAATTTTAGAAACTAAAACACTTGTTGTTCTTATTTTTTCGAACACGTTTGTACAATATTAGAAACAATTCACATCTCATACTTACTACACACATGAACAAACACTTGCACACAGATACACGCCCACTGGCATACGGAAAAGGTTATTGCATGAATAAGATAAGAATGAAGTGTGACGTGAAACGATGGATGAATGGGATGGGATGCGCCTCTTTCAAGACAAGTAAGTCAATCTCATTTGAGAGAAAGGTAAGTGGTAAGGGGAAAAGCTGCTTTTGCCTTTGTCGTACGATATTCTCGTGCCGGACTTTACTTTACGTGTCAACTGGTTTTTATTGGCCAATTTAAAAAGGCATTAAAAAATTGAAAAATTGAAATGTATGAAGGAAGTGTGGGATTCACTTAAAGATTTAATTTTGGTAAACTGATAAAAGCCTGAGATTTCTTGAAATTGAAATGTTATTTTTGCACTTGATTCATTTATCAAATTACATATCTGCAACAGAATATATGTATGTACAAGAAGGAAATCAAGTCAGTTTTTTCAAGTTTATTATTATTCTTATTTTGTTTGCAAAAAAAACAAACAGTTCCGCAAAACAAATTCACATTTGGAGAATGATACATTTTCTGATGACTTTCACTCGATTCATTGCTTGGCTCAATCATTCATTCACTCACTCACTCACTCGGTAGTGAACCTTTCATTTCTCGCTGTTGGCCTTCAAAAGAAGCCGCTAATTGTTTCCTTTTTCGATGTACTTGAAACTGTACTACAAAAAACATATTGAATCGTATATGAATAATAATAATCTTTGCAAAACATAAGAAAAGAAATCTATCATAAACAAAAAATAACAATAGTAAAAAAAAAAAGTCAAAACGTTGTTAATTGGTCATTCGCTGGTTAGGTTAGTTTACTTTGGTTTGCTTTGCTTTGGTTAAGTTAGTAAACGACTATTCTAATACTGTGATAGATGTCTGTCTGTCTGTCTATTGATTTAACATTGTACGTCACTGCCCGTGAAGTGTTAGACGAGACGAAGCAAAGTTATTGACTTGGTTTTTGACTCGTAAAACTTTGGAAAGATACAAAACAAATAATAAAAACAAATATGCACGCCGCTTGCGGTCTCAACTCAAATAAGTTTTTTCTCTTTTTGGAAAACAAAAAAAAAAAAAACAAAGAAACGCATAAAATTAATAATAATACAATACTAATTAATTCGTAAAATGTACCTTTGTGTTGCCCATGCTGCTTGTTCCACTCTACAACTAACTTTTCTACTCCTAAGTTACTTACTACTTTGACCTCCATCGTGCCAACTGGTTGAGGTCAACAAATTATTGATGCAGAAATAAAACTATATACAAAAATAAATATGAAAATCTACAATTTACTACTAGTTTACTAAAATGACTCAGTCAAAGAAACTTAAAAGAAGTACTAAACATTTCCATAAGGATTGGGGGACCTTCCCTCTAAATCAGAGCTGTCCAACTTGCCTGGATCCCTGGCCACTTTAGAGTAAAGAAATAACAAAAGACGTCCTCACAGCCCTTCTCTAAACAAAAAATTAAAAATAGATAGGAATGGATCTCATCAACATTCAATTTGTTTTTGGAACTTTACCTATTTATTATTGTAACATACGTAGGAAAAGAAGGAGGAGCTTCTTCACAAAGTGAAGGTTTGAAAGTGCAATAGCAAAAGGAAAATCTTAAGTCTTTATACTTGCCGGACGTGCAAGGAATCACCTACAAGATTTGCACTTCTGATTTCCTCAATTGTAGGTCGTTAATCCTGATATTAATCTCACTTCTGTCTATTAGTAGCTTTCCTTAAGGACTGTTGTAAATTTAAATATAATTATAAATATTAAAAGGATTTTTAGATTCTCAGAGGATATTCAAGTGCATTAATCTTCATGTAAACGATTATAGGCGAATAATTTATAGTACAGTAATAGTCAAAACTATTTTATTGCTTGATGGAAACGCAAACATTTCCAAAGGCATTAAGATTGGCGCTCTGTGAAGGTCAGGAAAGTACAACTGTACTGAATCTTTTGTAGGTAACCATCCTTTATGACATGGAGTATTGTCATGTTGTAAGATCCCGTCATTGCTTGTAAAGCGTCTATGGTATTTGCCGATATAAAAGCATGATTGCTTAATATGTGGAGATAACCAAACTGATTCAAAGTATTCTTCATTGGCAAACCAAAACATTACTGATCTACTTCCAAATCCGTTGACTGTCTGCGCATAAAATGTCTTTTAAATAAATGCTGACTTGTCTGTGCATAAATTATTGTGCCAAAAATGTGCAGGCTTCTTAATACACTCCAGTTCAAATTAGAGGTGTTTTGCTTTGATTGTTTTGTTTGTATGACTTGTGCAATTATTCTACAACATTCACTTGAGTTCAAACTGGTGTCCTACCCGTTCTCTTCAAATTTGAAAATTTCCGAACGTTTCCTTTTTTTAAAACTAAATTGTACTCTGTTTTCCGAGAAATTTTATATATCTTGACTAATACCCATTGCCGAAGTACAATTATTAAATTTGGACACAATCTCAGCTCGAGATTCAACTCTCAATTTTATCAGCTTACTTGCGCAGATCAAATTGCAAATTATGCACTTTTTTGCATTATTGTAAGTATGTACATATATAATGTACTTTTGAAGGGAATAAAATTTTTTGTTAATATTGTACTTCTGAAAGTGATAAGCATCAATTACTTATGGTAATATTGTTATAACATGAAAACGTTAAAAAAAAAAAAAAGAGAGAAAATGTAACAAAAAATTGTCGTCTTTATTAAACATATATTTCCTGACTCAAAAGCTGTAGCGCCAAAAAATTTATATATTCTGAAAATAGGGGAAACGGTAATGCCTGCAAAAGGCATTGCGCTCTTATATTATCAAAGGGGGGACAGGCGTTCAAATAGGTAACAAAAAATTGAGAAAAGCCTTTTCTTTTTAAGCGTATTGCTTGAGAACCGTTTACTCTATTTGGCACATTTTTGTTTTGTTGTGTTTATTATTGGCCAATTAGGAGAATGTGAAATAAAATTTTTGGATAATCCACCGGAAAAGTTGGAAATTTAGTTTTATTTGGATTTTGTATCAAAATCTCAATAAAGAAAAAAGTAAAATAATCTTTTAGGGATAAAATTTTAATAAATTGTTTTCCATACTCCTTTTGTTATTGTTGCTTTTGCTAGTGCTATCAGAGGCATGTTCGATGACATATGTACATACATATTGGGTGTATGCATATGATTCCGCCCTTTCCGATAGTTTCGCTAGTATCGCCGCTTACACTTGCACACTAAAATACTAATACTTGCATTCGATAGTGCCTTCTATCAGCTGTTAAACACAGTGTATAACATTCGGTGGAAGCATAAACAACAAATATTTCTAATTCATTGAAAATGTCGAGTTTTATCCCAAGTAAACATCATTTGCGGGAGGTTTTATTGCACTATTTTGTTGCAAAGAAAAGTGCAGCGGAAACTTATCGTTTGCTTGCTGATGTTTACGGTGAGCATGCTCCATCGAATACAACTTGCAAAGAATGGTTTCGACGATTTAAAAATGATGATTTTGACATTGAAGGACAGAGAACATGGAAAACCACCCAAAAAATTTGAAGATGCTGAATTGGAAGATTTATTGACCGAAGATTGTTGTCAAACACAATCAGAATTGGCAACAACATTAAATGTTGATCAATCAACTATTTCAAGACGTTTGCAAGCAATGGGAATGGTTCAAAAAGTCAATAACTGGGTGCCACATGAATTGAAAGACCGAGACATCGAACGTCGCAAAACCATTTGTGAAATGCTGCTTCAAAGACAAAAAAGAAAAGGTTTTTTGCATCGGATAATCACGGGAGATGAAAAATGGATATATTACGAGAATCCTAAACGCAAAAAATCTTGGCTGAAGCCAGGTGAGGCCGGCCCATCACAGCCAAAGAAAAATATTCATTGTACCAAGGTTATGCTCTGTATTTGGTGGGATCAGAAAGGTGTTGTGCACTATGAGTTGCTGAAACCGTCTGATACTATCACTGGCGATGTTTACAGACGACAACTAATGCGGTTGAAGGTAGCTATAGAAGAAAAACGACCGGAATGGGTGAATAGGCATGACAAATTAATTCTTCAACATGACAACGCCAGACCGCATACGGCAAATGTTGTGAAAACATATTTAAATGGACAAGACTGGGAAGTGCTACCCCACCCGCCATATTCACCAGATATAGCCCCTTCAGATTTTCATTTATTTCGAAGGATGCAGTCTGATCTTACGGGAGAGCGATTCACTTCTTATGAAGATATCAAAATTTGGCTTCATAATTGGATTGCCTCAAAAGACCAGGACTTCTTTATGCAAGGAATCCGTAAATTGCCTGAAAGATGGGCAAAGGTTGTAGCTGCAGATGGGGCATACTTTGAATAAATAAATTTTCCTTTTTCTAAACAAGCAAATTTGTTTTGTTTTCACAAAAAAGGGCGGAATCATATGCATACACCCAATACATAGCTCAAACCAAAACAAATTTGGTTCCAATTTATTTCCAAAAACAACAAAAAACGCAATTCATTCGAAAATTTAAAACAAATAATATACTTTATGTAAATTATTTTTGACTAGGGCTATACAGAGAAGTAGGTATGTATTCGGAATTTTCCCACGGTCAGGTCAATACATAATACGAGTATGTTTATTGATAAATAAAAAAAAAAAAAAAAAACATAAACATGTTTATATTTCTTATTAGTATTAGGAGGGTCTTTTTTAATGAATTTTTTAACTTATTTTGCTTAATACAACTTTCACATGATAAACAATGAATTTGTAGCAAAATTTGTATAATTTATTCATTCAAAATGGCTGAGAATGTGTGACAAAGATAAATAATTTTAATCAATGAAGTTTATTACTTTCTTTTATTTAAAATTATGTCGATGACATTGGTGATTTTATACTAAAACTAAACATTTCCTATGGAGTCCATACTTGAACAACATGAAACATGCCACGGTCTAATAAATTGTAATGAAAGGAGTTCATTATCATTTATGTATATTTTTTGGAAAGCCTATCTCATTACATGATAAGCTATGGATCATATAAAATTAAAACCTTATCAAT
Organism: Amiota minor; assembly: GCA_037043295.1. NCBI lineage: Eukaryota > Metazoa > Arthropoda > Insecta > Diptera > Drosophilidae > Amiota > Amiota minor. Next base: position 1,079,861 of record JBAMAW010000052.1, read on the forward strand.
GTTTCGTATGAAGAACCAAAAAATTGAAAACTAATGCCTGCCAATGCAAATGGAATGTGGACCTAAATTCTTCCGGTTCATTTGAACCTTAAGAATTTATGCAAAAACTGTCTATACCACGTCAGCAAAAACTTAAATATACTTGTATGAATCACTCCAAAAGTACTCAATCTATGGATTTGGGTTTCATTCATATTATTATTTTCTAGAATAATTTGATAATGGATACCTTAATATTGTTGCGTGTTAGAAAAACTGAGTCATAACACTAATGGGAAGAGTCCCTGGAATCAATAAAACAAAGTAATATTTGCTCTCCTTAAAAAAAAAAAAAACAGTAACAACAAATTATTATGGATATTTTCTAATACAAAAAAAAAAAAAAGAAAAAGTAAGACGGGTGCCTTATTAATTAGTTTTGCAAATTAGTAAACCCGTTTCAAATTTTAACTTGTATTTTACGACGCAACTGTGTTTTCGATTTTGTTTACTGTCTTTGTTTTGTTTCAATTTACTTCAATTATTTATTTTTATTTTTTTTTTTTTTTTTTTTTTTCAATTTACCTATAACTGACATCAAGAGACAAGTGACTGTGCACGCTTACGTTAGTGAAAAACTTGTTTTACATTGAACGCGTCACAAATCGAAAATTTTCTGTCGCTTAGAATTAGAAAATCCATTAAATGAAGTGGAATTTTTGTTTAAATTTCCACCACATGCAAAGAACCCAGAACTAATTCATAATTTCATAAGTCAAACCAAAACCAAAGGAAGATAAAACTCTGCATTTCTCATTTATGTACCCACGGTAGACAAAAATACAAAAATTCGAAAAATGCAAATCACAAACATTTTATTTTTTTTTGGTGTCAAATTCAATAAGCCGCCGCCGCCGCCGCCGCTGCTCGTTGACAAAATGATAAAAACAACAGAAATCAGAAACACAAAACACTTTAAGAGGAACATAAGTATGTAAGTAAGTATGTATTTTCACATGAAGCCACTTGTTGAGAGTGAAGAGTAAAGTAATTATGATGATGCAAGCAGAAGTAGCAACAACAGCGAGCCGCATTAGCAACATAAAAGTAAATGAATGAATGAAAAACCATGTGAGTTGATGAGTGAGTGTGGTGTATATGGCATACGTGACGAACTGAATGCTTTCAATGGCGATGGTGATGGTAAATGGCATACGACGCCGGTAAAATTTACACTTTTTGTTTATATGATTAGATAGATGGTAATAGAGGAGAGAGCGAGAGCAGTGACTGTTGAACAATATTTTGTTTTATGTTCGTAAGCACAGCGTAAAATCAAAACGCAAGCGAAAAATAAAACCAAACTAAAAACAAGAAAAATAAATAAAAAAGAATAAAATGAAAACCGTAAATAATGCTTACATATGATATTTCTATTTTTTCAAATTCTGTACTATCAATTAATTGGCAAGACGTGCATTGATAGCACTACTGATAAGCTTGATAAGACATACTACAACACATGTGTATTCAATAGTTTGTGCGTAATGAGCGTGGGATACCGCTAAGAAGGAGTATTTGTTTTAGTAGGGAGAAATTAATTGGTATCTATCTAAATAAATACTAAATGTAATGTCGTATTTTGGTAAGCGGAAACTAAAATATCGCATTGTCAGCTGACAAATACACATAAACCACCGCCCACTTAGCACCTCTTTCTCCTCTTCCTTCGTCAACACATACTATAAAATGACATGTGTTCGAGAGCGCAGCCGATTCACCACACCACACCACTCAACACAAAACAGAATAATCAACATTGCAGAGCCAAAAATATACTTTCTGTTCAGTGTCAACTTTGATAGAGATTACATAAGTAGAAAAACAATATAAGTATATATAATATATAATTTTTTGCAAATTCCACATTTGTGCAATTGAATAATAATAATAAACTGATTGGAGTTAGAATGAATTTGTTATATTTAGTAGCATAACATAAAATGCGAGAATGATTGGCCTCGTTCGTTTTTGTTTTTGTTGCTCGAATGCACTTTGGCGCTCCCGTTGAATGTCATTTGAAAATTGTATAATTGGAATTATGTACAAACGAGCGAACTAATGTCTTGTGTTGTATGAGTTTAACCGAATCTATAATATGTACATAGATAGAGTACTTACGCCACGAGGATGAAATGGTGCTAATAGCACTGCCGGCAACGGGTTTGAGTGCACAGGTGTATAGATATAAAACGGCAAAGAGCGTAACGTTCAATAACTTTGGCATAATTTTCAACTTTTTTAAATTTACTTTTTTAGAAAGTTACGTTAATTACACTTTAATTGAATTCACAAATTAGCAAGAATTTTTCAAAATAATTTACTTCAACGTTGAGACGCTAAAATTACTAATATAATATTCCCGAGGTAATAAGTGGTGTAAGAAATTTCAAGAAAGTAACGCTACAGTTTATCGAAGATTTTTCACGCGAAAGCAAGTTGTTACGTTAACACTTGAGCCTAGCACAGCCGCGTAAAAATGCTGCACACAACACTCGCTCACACTTCTTATCAATTTGACTTTCAGTTTCTTCTTCTACATTTATATGCCAGCCTCAGATGATGTGACAGCTAACAAACAGTGTTGGAAAAATGATTAATTATTTTTGTGTGAGGAATGAGGGTCCACATAACGCGTGAACGCGTTTGGTAGTAAAATTGAATTGTAACCATTCGTTAAGCAAAGTCCACTGCTATTTTAGATATTTTTATCTCGAGCACCGTTGACAAAGTGCTTGCTTGCTTGTCCTGCCTTGACTAACTAACTTTTAAATATTAAATTGAAGGTGTAGATTAAGAAGATACATTTCGAAAGACATCGCCTTTTCACACAGAGTCAATATCAACGATTTTGACACAATTGTTGAAAAGTAAAATTTGTGGTAAACACAAAATTTAGAATTATTTGCAATGTCTGCAACTGGAATTCGCATTGCTGCGAATTACCATTCTAGATTGTTCTGAAACTTGGGTCAACGTTGTTTCTAATTTAGAAACAACCATTAAATAGTGTAATAAGTACTTCAACCACAATCTTTCCATTTCATACTTTTAACTGTGGTGTTGTATAATTAACCATGAGTCTAACATTGTGTCTCTATATATATGTTATGTATATATGTTATGCTGTGTAACAAATTTGCAGGAGACCGCAAAAACAATTCCTAAACTTCGTTGGACAGAAATGATAAATTTTTGGTACCGTTTTTACTTGATCCAACTTTTATTTCATAAACTAAGGGATAATTTGTAATTTTGGCCTGGGTTATTTGCTTAAAAATACCCCCTTTTATCTAAGCTTCACAATACATGAATAAGGAAAACATTGGTCGGGACACACCTTCATCTCATAAAATGATTAAATCACTTTTTTCTTCCATTTTTCTGTAACCATTTTAATTTTTTATGAATTTTCTATTTATATTTTACTCTAATCTTGGTAATGTATGTAGATATAATAGTCATAAGTAAACACACTAAAAAATGTATGAGAAAATTATGGTTATGAAAATTTCATTCGTAATAGAAAGATCGATTTCCATGTTCATTATGGAGAAGTACGACTGTATTTAAATATATTCAGAGAGTATCGTGATTCAAAAATTATATAATAATTGGTTTTTGCTTGGGAGATTTGCCATGCACTTATAGGTATAAACAAAGCAATGCAATTCTTTTTCTTCATTTCACAAGAGTTTTCATAACATTTTATCTGATTATTCTTTAAAATAGATGAGAAATAGTATCTGCACTCCGGCGAAATAAAAGATGTGCGAATGTTCAGTTGTTGTCTTTTACATGTTGAACAATGATTCGTTTTGGTGAAAAGTTTTTCTAGGCTGTGTAAAAATAATATAATATATATTCGAAGAATTAAGTTATATGAAACGTTTTAAAAATATGAAAGTGTAAATTGTCATTAAAAATATATAAATATGAAATTGAATAACTAATAATATTAACGTTCATTTGTCAATTAGACAAGTTGGCAGAGACTGTTTGTTCTTCGATCGTTCTAATCCAATTAATCAGCTGTGCTAGTTGCAAAAACTGTGAGCAACGAACAAGCAAAAGTGTTTTTTTTTTATTTTCATTAATTAAAGTTGAACGAAAATGTATAAAAATGCTTTGAAATCGGGTTATCGAACTGCAATAAAAGCATGGAATGTCAAAAATGGTAAATTTTGATGGAACATTGTACGAAACATTAACTACGCATGATACATGATTCAGTGTTGTGAGACTTATAACAAAATGATGGTTGGTATTGAGTATTGAGAAAGCCATGCCAAATCAGCTGTGACTGCTCTGCTTGTGCTTCTTCTCGTTCTCACTGCATCAATTTGTGAAGTATCGCAATACCGAAAATTCATGGAAAAGTGCCGGTTGCTATAGAAATTTTCTTACAGAATTAGGAAAACTCCGTTTGGACCTAGCAAAGGCAAATTCAGAAATTGAACAACACTTGTGTGAAGGTAATATGAATGTTTTAATTTTGTTTTTATATCCTTCAGTTTGTTTAATTCGCGTGTAATGTTGACTTAAAATTATAAGTACATGTGTGTATGGAAAATGTAAAAATTTGTGTGACAATTGAAAATTTTCTATGCAATATTGTATTAACTAACGTACTAATTTGGTTGGTAACGCTCTTTTTGTTCCAGTTCTATCCAAACAACCACAAAAACCCAGTCCCCCTAAACCAACACAAATAAAATATCTACAAAACCCGCATAACTACAACTGCATCCGCAATTTTGCTTCTTCTCGCTTGTGCCCTTCTCTTAGTGCTCATTCAGTGTTTGTTCGTTGGCGTTATCGGTCTTATCGTGCTGTGCCCCAAACCGCTAACAATAAACTCCCGCCGTTGACCATAAGTCGTAAAGTTTTTGATAAACGTTTTGGTTTACAAGCAGAGACCTGCCAGCTTTCTGGCCATCTAAGCAACACACTCTCCTCAAAGCAGTTCGTGAAAGTTCAAAAGCAATTTTATCGCGACTATTCGTCAGTATCACTTGGAGCTCCGCTAAAAAGTACCGAAGCGCCACTCTTGGGGGACCTTTGCAGTAAATACCAATCCATAATCGCTCATACTTCTGGAGATACAGTAGCGAAACTACACAACTGTTGTATATCACGCCAACGCCAACAGCAATTGGATAGAATGGTTGACTGTGAGAAGGAATTCAAGCGCCTACCCAGTAATGTGGTGCCAAAACACTATGAACTCGAGTTGAAGCCAGATTTAGAGGCTTTCACCTTTTCGGGAAAAACAATTGTGCAGATAAATGTAAGTACAATGTATCTGCTCATTTCTGTATATGTATGTATGTGAATAATATGCCTGTATGTATATGCGTATTGGAAAGAGGCAATGTTTTGTGTGTGTGGTTTTACTTTTACCTCTTTGTTCGCGTGTTTACTTTCGCTTTCACTTTGGCGTAATGCAAAAAGGTACCCAGAAATGAAATGAACACAGGAATGCGTAATAAAATTATTATTATTATTATATTATTTTATTTTCTTTTTGCGCGTGTCTCTTGATGATTGTTGAATTTACCATTCTCCTCATTTAAAGAATTTTTCCGTCATTTATTTAATTTATAAGTATACATTTTTCTTTATTTATTGTATTATACTCATTTTGGTGTCGTTCAAGTGACTTGCACAATCTTCATTCATGCATTGTGTGTTTCTGATCTTCAATAAGAAAAGATATGCTATATAAAGATACATACATGTATGTACATACAAACATATGCATGTACATGTAAGTATGTAGATATGAATGTCCCAATATATTTGCTTGGTCACAAATCGTCGTGTCTATTATGTGTACGAGTATATTGTACACATGTATTCATATCAACAAAATCTGCTATTGTCATATTTTTACCTGGGCCATTTACCCAAAACGAACGACGACATCTCAACATATCTTTAAGTAAACAGTAGCAATGCCCATTATGATACCCTACATTTAAAGTATTGAAAGTATGTGAGTAGTATGTAATTTCATTTGATAAAAGAAACTGAGAAACTGTAGTTTGTAGGGTATTGTGTATTATAAAACATTTTCATAAATGGCCAAAACAAGTTTCTTTTCGCTATTGGATGCCGGAAACTCGAAACATGAAAGTTCTTAAGTTTCTAAAGACTAAAGCTAAAGAATTCATTTCTACGACCTTGGATCCACTTTGTTGTTGAATAAATCTTAACTGAAAAGTTTATTGCATGGCCGTCATTCAAAAAGGGGTCTGTCTAAATGTAATCCACCCACTATTCCACCTTTTTAGGAAATGCTCTATTAAACAACATTATCCAACACATTGTGAATTTTCACTCAATTTATTCTTATGATCTTCGTAAAATTCTTCTGCATCAAAGACACAAACCGGTTATAGATTGTGGAAGGCCCTTCGTTCGTTGGTATTTTATCGCACGCCCTTGTCTCTCAATATTGGGCTTGGCATTTGACGATCGTTGACTTTTTGCCTTTCGTTAGCTCTACTCGTTTCATTCTCAAGCCAAATGTGTTGAATTGGATAATGATGCCGCTAACGGTACATAGCGGTATACGTACAATTTGTTATACCCTGCATAAATCATGAATAAAATAAGAGTATTTAGCTTGGGGGTCATGTATGTATGTGAATATAATTTTTGTAAATTTTTATTATTTTTTTTTTTGTTTTTGTTTAATTTTGTTTTTCTTCTGTTGTTTGCTTCGATTTAGGTGAGTGAGCCAACTCACGAGATAACCTTAAATGCTTTGGATATTACGATTAGTGATGTTCATCTTAATTATGAATGTGAAAAACTTGTACCAGTGAAAGTATCGTACTCCGCCGATAAGGAGACTGTATCGTTAATTTTCGAAGAAAAGATACCAGCAGACACTGATGCGGTACTTTCGATGAAGTTTGTTGGAGAACTTAATGATAAAATGAAGGGATTTTATCGCAGCAAGTACTTTACGGCATCGGGTGATGAACGTTACGCTGGCGTAACTCAATTTGAAGCCACCGATGCTCGGCGTTGCTTCCCCTGTTGGGATGAGCCAGCTATAAAAGCAACATTTGACATAGCGTTGATAGTGCCCGAGGATCGGGTGGCTCTATCCAATATGCCAGTGTTGAAAGAGGATAAACTACCGGAGAACTTGCGTCGTGTGCAATTCAATCGTACGCCCATTATGTCAACCTATTTGGTTGCTGTTGTTGTGGGCGAATACGATTATGTTGAGGGTAAATCGGAAGATGGAATCATTGTGCGTGTTTTCACGCCAGTTGGCAAAAAGGAGCAAGGCTTGTTTGCCTTGGAAGTCGCAACCAAAGTCTTGCCATACTATAAAAGCTATTTCAATATCGCTTATCCATTGCCGAAAATGGATTTAATTGCGATATCGGATTTCTCAGCTGGTGCAATGGAAAACTGGGGTCTTGTTACTTACCGCGAGACATTTGTATTGGTGGATCCAAAGAACACTTCCCTGATGCGCAAGCAATCTATTGCTTTGACAGTTGGTCATGAAATTGCCCATCAATGGTTTGGTAAGTTTGCAGTCCTCATAAGAATAAATGAAACTTTTTTCTAAAAATGTAATGAATTTTTATTTTAGGAAATTTGGTTACTATGGAATGGTGGACGCATTTGTGGCTGAACGAGGGTTATGCATCGTTCGTGGAGTTTCTTTGCGTCAATCATTTGTTCCCGGAATACGATATATGGACACAATTCGTTACTGACATGTACACTCGAGCTCTTGAGTTGGATTCTTTGAAAAACTCACATCCCATTGAAGTACCCGTTGCACATCCATGCGAAATTGATGAAATATTCGATGAGATTAGTTACAATAAAGGTGCATCTGTTATACGCATGCTACACGACTACATCGGTGAGGATGACTTCCGCAAAGGCATGAACATCTATTTGACGCGTCATCAGTACAAAAATACTTGTACCGAAGATTTGTGGGTTGCCTTGCAGGAGGCAAGTTCGAAGCCTGTCGCAGAGGTCATGAGCTCATGGATCAAGTTAAAAGGATTTCCAGTTGTAAGCGTAGATTCTGTGCAGAAGAACGAGAATCAACGAACATTGGTTTTGACTCAAAACAAATTTACCGCTGATGGCTCTCAACCCGATGGTGAATACACCTGGGTTATTCCGATTACAGTGTCTACATCTCGTGATCCAAATAAAATTACTAAAACCTTCTTGTTGGATAGGAAATCTATGGAGGTTGTATTGGATAATGTTAGTGAAAACGATTGGATCAAAATCAATCCTGGCACTGTGGGCTACTATCGCACACGCTACTCGAAGGAAATGCTCGAGCAATTGTTGCCTGCTGTAACCAATATGGTGTTGCCGCCTCTGGATCGACTTGGCCTAATCGATGATATGTTCGCTATGGTACAGGCAGGTCAGGCTAGCACAGCTGAAGTTCTGAAGCTAATCGATTCATATCGCAATGAGACCAACTATACTGTGTGGACAGCAATCACGAATTCACTTTCAAACTTGCACATACTCATCTCGCATACTAATCTCATGGAGCAGTTTAACAATTATGGAAAGAAACTCTATACGCCAGTTGCTGAACGGTTGGGCTGGGAGGCACGTGACGGTGAGAGTCATTTAGACACACTTTTGCGTAGCCTTGTGCTTTCCCGTTTAGTTTCGTTTCGCAGTAAGCATGTAATTCAGGAAGCTAAGGAACGGTAAGCACAATATGATATTCATTGTATTAAGTAATAAACTCTAACAAATATATTTTCGTACAGTTTCCGTTCTCATGTGAAAGGCACTTGTCCAGTGCATGCTGACCTGCGCTCTACCTGTTACAAGGCAGTTCTCCAAGATGGTGATGAAGCCATTTTCGAAGAGATGCTATCTCTTTATCGTTCTACGGACTTGCACGAAGAGCAGGATCGTATATCTCGTGCACTTGGTTGCATTGGTGATGCAAATCTGTTGCGGCGAGTCATAGATTTTGCCATGTCTGTAAGTAATATGCACAAAAAAGGGAAAAATCAAGAAGTCTTACAATCTTTCTTTCATTTCTTGTAAAAGGGTGAAGTTCGTGCACAAGATTCCGTATTTGTTATTGTTGCTGTTGCTGTCAATCCCAAAGGACGTGACTTAGCTTGGGAATTCTTTAAGAATAACAAAAAGAAGCTTTTGGAACAATATCAGGTATTATTGATTTCTCTTTTGCTAAGTTGCAAATTGATGTAATTTATTAATTTTGTTATGACTCTTATTTAGGGTGGCTTCCTTTTGGCTCGCCTTATTAAGTATCTTATTGAGAACTTCGCCTCTGAGGAAAAGGCTCTAGAAGTAGAGGAGTTTTTCAAAGCCAACCACTTCCCCGGCACAGAACGTACTGTTTCACAAGCGGTTGAGACAATACGCCTTAATGCTGCATGGTTACAACGCGATAGGGAATCACTGAGCGCGTACTTAAAAAGCCAATAGAGCGATGAATGCCAAAATCAACAACTAACAACAATCATTGACCAAAAGCCAAAGTTGTCATAACCACTAACAGACAAGATACATAGAAATGTAATAAAAAAAAAAAACATACACAAAAAAGGAGTCAAAACTCCTTCGCTGCAGCATTTAACCGAAATATGTAAACGTGTCATTATTAAATTAATTGTATCCGTAATTATTTTCCTCGTTCTGGACGAAATAAAGTAAATCATGCTAATATTATTATATGTATACTGACAGACTGAGATTATTTAAAAATTAGTAATTTGGATTTGAAGATATTACACTATATTATTCGTAGATCCAACATTTCATGGCTGCAGTCCATGGTACAAGTTCCTTTTCGTTGAACCACAAAGCAATTTCCTTCTCGGCTGATTCAATAGTGTCAGAGCCGTGAATAATATTACGACCAACCTCGATACAGAGATCGCCACGAATAGTTCCGGGTAGAGAGTCAGCTGGATTAGTGGCACCCAACATTTGGCGGCCTATCTTTACGACATTCAAACCCTCCCATACCATCGACACAACAGGTCCAGAACTCATATAATTCACCAAATCATTAAAGAAAGCACGTTTAGCTAGATCCGAATAATGCTTTTCCAACAATTCCTTAGAAGCCCAAGTCAACTTGAGGGCAACCAATTTAAATCCCTTCTGCTCGAATCGTTCAATTATTTTACCAACGAGACCACGCTGGACACCATCTGGTTTGATCATGATGAAAGTGCGCTCTTTATTTGTAGACTTTCCAAATGAGGACAATGGATAGAAGATGAAACTTGAATAAAATAATAGTTTAATATTTTTCATTTTTGCAATTTTAAATTAATTCAAAACTGAAAGAAACTTTGAAGTTGGCAGCCTTTAAAATACAATCCTGCAGTTATAGTGTTGATAAGCAGCATAGTACTTGGGATTTGAATCGGAGAACGGTTAACCAAATCTAGTAAACAAAAACTGAGCCTACATATTCTCTTCTGACAGTTCCAAGAAGAGAAATTTAGTTTTTAATAATAATTGAATTGCATGATATCTGCATTTAGCAATTAATTTACGCAAATTGAATAAAGGTTAGTATTAATATTACAATACAATATATTAGAAACAAAATTGCCAAAAATAATTGCAATTTTAGTATAATTCTAATTATTATTAATTTTATCCAAATTTCTAGGTTGACCACACTACGAATAAGCAACAGGACAACTCATTAAACGTTCTCACTCTGAAGTTTTTGACAGGGAAAACAAAATGTCTGTGACTCAATCTGCTGAGCATGTAAGAATGAAATATAAATAACAATATATAAAGTAATAGGTATTATCAACATGTATGTGGTAGTTACATATGTTTATATTGGGTATACAAGGTATTATATTGAAAGTGTTGCCCATCGCTAGCTATGACTTTTCCCCACTTTTCTGGCAATGCATAAATTCCGCGCCAATAAATCTATTCGTCGTTGGAGGCCAATAAAGCATCAAGCCAATTTTTGATACCTTCAACTGAAGTGAGGCGAATTCCCGTAAGGGCGTTCTGCATCGACCGGAACAAATGATACCCTGATGGTGCAAGGTCTGGACTATAAGGCGGTTGGTTTAGGACTTCCCATCCGGTACCATCAAAATTTTCGGTTTTGACCACGTTTGCGGCACGCGGCCGAGCATTGTCATAGTGAAAGACTAATGGTTCATATCTGGTTGCCCATACCGGCTGTTTTTCCGCAATTGTACGCTTCAATCACATTAATTGTTGTCCGTAGAAAGCCCGTCAATCGTCTGACCATTTTTCAGAAGCTCGTTGTATACGATTCCCTTCTGGTTTCTGGTTCAAATGCAGAGCATAACCTTGCTGCCCATGGATGTTTGGCTTTGGAGTGAATGGTCCCGATTCGCGGCGCATTTTCGATTGTCGAAAGTCGATTAACTTATAGATTTGTGTAGATGAGATGAGTCTCTAATGTAAGACTGCAGCCTCATGGCAGGGCATAGCAGACTGCTGTTGAGTGATTCCGGGTTGTAGAGCTGTCCACTTAGAACCTCGTTCATCCGTGATGCTCGAACCTAGTTTATTACGGATAATCGAAGGGGTTTCATAAACATTCAATACTTTTCGTGCAGTGAAGAGTATTACATGTCGTTCAATTATTGCAAGACTGTTCTAATTCAGAAAACAGACTTTCGAGAAAAACTCGTTTAAAGTTTACAATTTACTCACAAATTGACTAAGTATAGAAGAAATGTTCTCTTTTTTTTTGAGATAGGACAGTCTTGTAGTAAATGCGCGATATGTATATGTAAGGTTTTCATGAAGAAGCAGTACATTTGTCGGAACCAGCCGAATGGGACTACTAGGGGTACCTTTCATAAAAACCACCCATTAAAATTCAGGTTCTTTTTGAAAAAACTTTTTGTTTTTTGTTCATCAAACTGAAAATTGGACATTATAAATTTTTGATACTGGTGCTATAGAATTTTGTTGGAATCAGCCAAATTGAAGAACATTTTTTTCCAACTTTTCCGGTGGATTATCCAAACATATTTTTTGATATTCTTCTAATTTGGCCTGCAACGAACACAACAAAAAACGATCAAGCGGTTCCCAAGAAAACGGCATTTTCATAATTTCTATGTATGGGAAGTTCAACATTTTTTCTTTGCTGAAAGTTGTATGAATTACGGTGGAATCAAATTTAATTTTCTTTTTTGTTTTTTTCTAATTTTTGATGGAACTTGATTATTCTCATCTATTAAAGGTATATATCTGGAATAGGAAAACCCTACTTAAACTAGTGAAATTATACGAAGAGAGACCAGTTCTGTACAATCAGAATAATCCGCATTTCAAAAATCACCGTGCTCAATATAAAGCTTTGAAGGAGATTGTCTCCTATTTTCAGCGTGTCCAATTTCCGGGCATCACTTTTAATGACATTCAAAACGAAATAAATAAATTGCGTAAAAATTATGTGGCCCATCTTCGATTGCATTCGTATCACAAAAGAATGGGAACTCCACTTACTGTTTACTGCCCATTCTGGTTCCGTCCGCTCCATTTTCTAAAGCCGCACATTAAACATCCATGGCAGCCATTGAATATTATGGTAATGTAAATTAATTTAAATTATAACTAAATGCTTATTAATTTTGCTTTTAACTAGGAGAAACCCAATTCGGATGAATTAACCATATCCTATTTGAGAAATGATATAAAGTCAAACTTGCTTCAATCAACAACTGAATTGAAAATTCCGGAACGAATGGATACAACTTTTAAAATAGAAATCCGTAACGAACAACCTTTATCCAAGTGTTAATTCTAAAGAATTAGACGATTTGGAACATTTTACCGAGTTTATTAAGGGTGAAATAAGGACAATTCCAAACCCGGCAAAGCAGATTGAATTAAAGAGAAATATTATAAAATATATGTATAACAAAATTTAAGAAGAGTCTATAGACTTCCCCTATTCATTACTCAATTTCATTCAAATATTCCGCATTGGCGTGTCTAATTGATGTTGTTGTGTTTACGTTTGCCGTCTGTCTCCTTTTGCACTTAAATTAGATCACTATCGAGCGTCTGTGAGTTTCTCTTTCTCTTTCTCTTCGTACATTCGCTTGTTTTTGTACAACACACAAGCTATTTGCTTTTATGTTGTTGTTATGAACATTTTTATACACACAAACTGCATGTTATTGCGGAAATGTAATCTCTTTTTTTGAGACTTTTCCGGTAGATTTTTTTTAAATTTTATTATTCGTTGAGGATATGGCAATAGAAATAAACATTCTGTGGAATTCTGAAGTCTCTACCTATTGCGGTTCATGAGATACAGATGATTCCAAAACATGACGTTTTGTATTTTTTCACTTAAATTTTTAGTACAAATTTTTGCCCAAATCCGCTAAAGAAGTTTCAATTCAAAAAAAAAAAAAAAATAAAAATGTGCTTTGTGACATACGCGCTAAGGCCGGATGTTTGTCCGGGAGTCTTCATTGGATAGGCGGCTAACGTTCGAAACGCTTATTTCTACGATCACGAAATCCCTCTGACTGAGAATTGGGAGATTGCGTTGGCTTTTAAACAGTATGAATTAATTGTACTTGAAAAATAAAGTGCACATTTACAAAGCAATAATTGCTTCTGCTTGGCGATATGATTTGAAGGTGTATGGCATAGCAACGAAATAAATATCTCAAAAGTCAGGGTACTGCAGGCCAGCACATTGCGTTTTATTTCTGGTGCCCCGTGGTTCATGCGAACGGCGGACCTTGAGAACGAATTAAAAATTCATAAAATTTGTGATGTAATCAATCGTCAGGCCAAGGAGTATATGCAGCGGTCAAAAATCATCCAAATGAATTAGCCAGGCGTCTTTTAAAACGACGCAGAATAAGAGAAGTCATGATGGTGAGACGTTTGAGAAGATCGCATCCTGTAATTACATCATTTAATTTAAGTTGGTTTTTTTATACTAACAGAAAAATTAAATATAAGTCCAAACAAATCAAAACTAAAAGTTTTTGTCATTTACATATCTAAATTTAAACAACACACAAAAGTTCTATTCAAAGTCAGATTCTTGGACAATAACATATGTATACATTAATGAAGTTTTTATTGATTTAGTTAAGCATTTTTATGAAAGGATATTATATTATATACATATTATTTATTTGTTCCAATCTAAATGAAAATTGAGCAAAAGGAATGAAATCTAATGGGATCTGCTATTTAATTGATGCTCATTTGTCAGTGAATCTATGCCACTGTCTCATTAAGAAGCTAACGAGTGTAGATCTATATGTTTGCTTGTTTTTGCCTACTTCTTTTGATTTTCATATTTCCTATTTGCTTACTGTGTATTCTAAGGTTTGTTATGTATAAGCAACCCTTAGAATTTTAGCTATCAAATGTTATTAAAATTTGGAAAAAAAAAATTCCAAATCGGGCATTTTTTATTTAATTTTTAAACTCTCTCTCAATTTGTAAATAAAACACTCTATGCAATATCGAATGTCGTTTAGTCTCTTATTTCTTCCTATAAATATGAAAATTTGAAGTAAACTGCCGGTCCAACAATTTTTATTATTATATCCGAAGGCCATAGCAGCCATTGCTCCCCCTTTACGTTATGTTATATTTTTACAATTTAAGCAAATATATAAAATATCAATTTTTATTAATATTATCTTTTTTTTTTTTAAATTAATCTTCTAATTGTACTAAGAGTATATATGTATATTGATATTGCCCTATGTTTCAAGCAAAACTGTGTAACTTAGAGAAAATATGTCGAATTTGGTCATGTTAGGTCAGTCATACTGTCGTATAATTTTGTGATTATTTTAATCGAAAGATTTTAAAGAAAAAATTATACAACAACAATATGAAATTTGTTGTAATACGTACTCCGTTTATCCATTTTACGTGAATACTGGGCGAAAATGACCAAAATGATAAAATTGACTCAGCCTAAAAGTTTACTACAAAAAATTATTATGAGGCCAAAACGAAATATGGAAACATTATTGGTCATGATGTTAGCTAATAAGCTGCTCCACGTTACAAGGGCTTGTCGCGAACATTAGATAATTCAATAATTCAAGCAATAAAATTACAATATTATTTATTTATTTACAGGATTAGATTATATTCATTTAGTTACTTATAATATATAACCAAAGTTTTTTAAAGAAGTGCTAGCTACAAGGCCTTCGACTCGTCAGTCTTAAATAAAAAAGATTAGATTAAATTACTAAGGTTACAGGATTTGATGAAGGATACTATTTTCCTAATAGTATGGAGGGAAGGAAATGATGAAAGGATAGTATATTATATACATATTATATTTATTCGGTGGTTGAATAAATTGTTCTAAAGTGTTAAATATTTAAGTTTATTGCAAAATTGAAGGGATGCCTTGAAGCTATACCTCGAGAAGAGGTTTACTGATTTCAAGGAAAGCAGAAACATTGGAACCCTAAAGAAACTCACTTGTTTTTATTTTATCCTACTATATTATAGTACAGAAGAAATTAAATCAATAGAATTATGATAGAAAATTGAATAGATTTAATTCAATTTTAAATAAAGTTAAACAAATTTCCCGTAAACATCGATCTTTATGCAATCTATATTCTACTTTTAAAATCGATTTTAGTACCCAAACAAAGAATGCAATTACAATAAAAATCATTTTAACAAAAACAGTTTATTAAAACAATTTCAAATTCTTAACTAAAATTTGTTTTAATTATCCTGAATATAAATTAGTCATTAGTTATACGCTAATATTAAAATACAATAATATTATTATTATTTTAAAAACTAGGTACGCATTAATGTCACAGTTTTTTATCAAAGCATTTAGTGTTTTATCTACTTGTCATACAATAAAAAACACGCACACAATACTCGTAATGTTGTTACAATAGATCAATTAAGTTTTTTTTAAGTTATGTTTTCTTTCTCTTACAATTACTTTGATTTGAATTCGTTATTATTGTTTTCAATTTTAAGTGATTTACGCTTTAACTCCTGGCAATGATCCCAAAACTTTTCCAAACGTTGATCGCTGTTTCCGCAGAATTCTCGAAAATCTCTTAACATTCTTATTTGGAAAAGTTCCTCATTATGTGAGTTGTTTATGATTTGAGATTTCCATTTCTTATTTGGAATCATATGATTCCAAGCCCAAAGGAAGCCTATTTTTTTCGGTACATTTGTGTTATTGGTATGACCATAAACACATCGTGTAACATTTGCTTCTTGGCGAGTTGGGGAATCGAATTGATAATTGTTTTTCGAGCAACTAAAATGAGGGAAAAATGTTTGTTGAGTTTTAATTTAAAAAAAAAAAATAGTAATATTTCATTTATAAAATTACCGAATTAAGGCAAACATGTTTCCAGTACAATGGACATATTGATATTCCTTGGGAAGCTGTTGATAAACAAATTGTTATTATTAGTTTATTTTTTACTTAAGATTATTTTAATCCTTTCACGAACAACATAGTATAAAGCAAAGTCAAAATTCCTACTCGACTCGATACCCAGAACAGAACAACAAACCACACAACGGATTTTGATATGGGTTTCACTGTCATTTAGAGAATAAATAAATAAATTCTAATGAAGTCATTAGAGACATTTTTAAAATTAATCAAAAATCTTTGATTATAAGTTTTTAGAAACCACAATTCTGTGTGCGTCGATAATCTTATTCTCGATATTTTTAATCAGTTTTATATATTGATTCATCTGTTTTTATCAAAAGTATTTCAAATACTACAAAGTTTGTATTGAATAAATTACGGACAACATTCAAATATTAGTTTTATTGTAGGACATGAAACGGAAACGCGACATTGTTTGCTTCTGAATGATGAAACAGGTAAAGAAATAGAAAGATGATTTTTGTAAAGAAATAAAGAATTCTCTGTTGAACGTAAAGTTCGTCTTTGTTTATGATAGGGATAGACTTTGATCTCAGAGAGGCAGAGAACGAACGTCCATTAGGACTCCTAAATTGTGGTCAAAAAAGTTAAGTTCTCCATTGAATTCCGATCCTTCTGTTGAATACAAGAATGACCCTTTCATATTGATATATAATAGGTCGGTCATCTGCTTTAAAATGGAAGGATGAATGTAAAGTAGAGTCTAGCACGAATGCATTCAAAGCAAAAACGAAACGAATGAATGAAACTAATGGTAAGCATTTGTTAGTGATGTGCACCAGCTTCATTCGAAAAGCAAATGCAAATGAAGCAAATGGACAAAGAAACTTTACAAAAGGAATAAGTGCGAGGCATTTAATTTACTTCCAAGTAAATAACGAAACGAATACCTTGTTTGCTGTTTCAAACGCATTCCTTGCTGCTTACAAGGAAAAGTAGAACTAGAAGATATTCTTCTCAATCCGAACCACTATAATCTCTTCTTACGGGTGATCATCCTAAATCAAAACCAATACATGCCGATATAACAAAATTTTTCGAATGACCTTTCAAACTTGGGCGGGTCGCTAATAAGAAGATAAGACTTCAAATTTAACAACACGATTCTGTCACAAGAACATAAATCAGTATTCATTCTGTTAGTTAGTTATATATGACCAACAGGTTGATCATTAAACAAATTCTAATGAATTTGTACTGTTTTCTAGCACAAAAAAAAAAAAAAAAAAAAGGGAATCCAAGTTTTCTAGTCTTATTAAGTGAAAGTTGAGTTATGCTATCTGCCGTAATCCTTTATGTACATTTCAGCACGGACAATCAAAATTGGCTTAATCAGGATGCATTGGCTTCGTGAAAGGGTAAATAAAATAATAATTTTGATTTTACAATTTCTTACATCTTTGTTAATGGAGAATTTTTTCTGTATCACACATGGTATAAAACCAAAACGAGCGAGTATGGCCTCTTGGAAGAGTAACATTCGATCTGTTTTGCTATCCTCTGTGAATTCTTTAAATAATTTCAAAATTTCATTAGTTAAAATATTAATCAATGTGTACAGAAATTATTTAATTGTATTTTACCATTGAAGAGCGTAGTACCATCCTGCAAAAAATTAACACAAAGTGGTATGAAGATGGGCCCACGCAGAGGATCAGACTTTTCAGTAAATGGCTCTGCCATAGGATCAGCTGGCACTGAAACTAATTGATAACCACATTGATTTGCTTTACGCATCCAACCAGAAATCTATGGATTTTTTTTTTCAAAAATTTTTATTTATATAATTTTGAAAGAGGGTATCAAAACATACCAAATCGGATACAATGGGACCCGATGATGTCACCCATTCTACAACAAGCTCAAATGCAAAGCCTGGCTGAACTACTGTGTGATACTTAATATGACCCCATTCCATGCGATCACTCTTTTGATTCACATCAATTTCCAAATGAGATTCACGATAGATTTTTTCTAAAAATTAAGAAATCTCTTTAATTAGTTTTTGTGAAATTTAAATAAATATTTACTATTTATGCAATAGTCAGTCCATGATTGTGATGTTGGTATCTCCTTAAGGAAGTTAGGTATATTTAAAGGCACAGGTTCATCGCTCCACAGATGATTGCATCCTTGAAATTCGACTTCAACCCATTCGTTAACAAATGCGGTAAAATCATTCAAAGGTGGCGAATAATCTAAATTGACAAGAAATGAAGAATGTTTTTAATAATTACTAGAAAAAATACGGTTAATTTCGGTTATTTCGAAGTTGTGATACTCTTCACGCAACCCTTTACAACGTTTTTGCCTACGCTACTTTGATTAAGCATCCAGTCAGTATACACACAGCATTTCAACACTGAGAACGCAATATTTGTATGGGAGCTATACGATCCAGTTATCTTAGGGTCTTGAAATTTACATTGTTGGTGAATATGGGGCAGACACTTATAGTATCCAAAACTCAACTCGATAATACAAGACATAAAAAAGTTTTTCTAATAACTTAAATTTGAATTTGGGTTTATATGATTGGTGCCCCTCTTAGTGGTCCGATTCTGCTGTTTTCGACAAATGTACAGCGTCTGACGAATAGAAAACAAAGTGCAAGATTCCCCTTTCTAGCTCAAAAACTTAGAGACTAGTTTTCAAACATACATACAGACGGAATCTCCGATGTCTCCTTCTATCCCTTACAAACCGAATGACAAACTTATAAGACTATTCACTGCGCGAAGAGTATAAAACTGATATTTATGTATCATAAAATCATGAATACCTTTTGCGTTTTTATCTTGTTGGACGATATAGTAGAATACAAAACCCGGTATGACTGGTTGATTCCAATCTCCAGATGCATGACAAATCAATTTTTCCCTAAATTATAAATTATTTTACATAAATTTCAATACTTTTCTAATCGAGACTTTTCATACCTTCTCATTGCCTCAAGTATATCCAATGGATTGCGTCCATTTTCAATTTTTCCTCTAAGCCAAACAAGGGCATCATAAGAGACAAAGGTGCCCGAGGGCAATGATTGCGTTGGAGCAAGGAACGAAACTCCAGTATAAGGATGTTTCATTGCCTCAAAGATCTCATCTATGCTGGCATTTGCATTCAATTTTACGTCTGCAAAAAAACTAATAAAAAGAAACAACATCAATCAAAAGATAATAAAAGGAAATTTGATGGGAATTTGTCAATTTACCCATCATCGAAGTCATCACGCGAATTCAGCTCGACTGCATCATTTGGTGGCAACAATGTGCGGCCAACTCGATTAGTTTCGATCCTTGGTACTGGCCTTGAGTTGATGCTAGAATAATAGAAGGCAAAGGCACTTTAATCAAATCCAATCAAAAAATTTCATCAGGTTTAGTTAGTTTTAGTTATAAGTTTTCAATCTAAATTTGTTTCCAAATCCGGTGAGTGCATCTTGTTTTTTGTATGTCAACAGCTAGGTGCATGTATGTAGGTATGTGTGTGTATGCGAGTGTGCTTGTGACATCGTTTGCAAATTTTTATTTACAGCATTCTACATTTTAAATATTGTTCTAAAATCTAAAATCAATCAACCAACCAATTAATTAATTGCTAAATGAAATTTTATTTTATTATAAATAGAAAAATAAATAAAGTTACAATAATAAAACCATAATTTCATTAATGCAAAAGCAGGTTTATGAACATAAATACTATAATAGTCGATGTAATGATCTGATCTGATCTTATCTGGTCTGACCTATTCATATTTATGTTCATGGTCCTTTGATTAAAACAAACCTTTGCTGCTGCTGTGAACTTAATTGATTATGATGCTTTTCAGTGATTCTAGGTGTGACATGCTGCTGAAAGCCAAATACCAAATAAAAAATAATGTGAAAATAAATTTTAAATTTACATTACATTTAATAAATAAAAAAAACATTACAAATAAAGAGACCGAACAATTGAAATACAACTAACAACAATACAATTTAAATACTTGTATTTTACATAATACAAAAATAAAAAAGTACCGTAACCAACCGAACCCAGCAACAATAAAAATATATCAGCAACAGCGACAACAACAAAAGCAATTGAATAATATTTATTGCTATAATAAATACTCATCGATCTCAATAATCTCGATATATATAGGACTCTATAAATACTTATTCGTCGTGCCCTTTATCACATAATTTGGTTACGTGGTGAATATCTAAGCTTCACAAATTTTAAACTGTTTCTAAATATGTACTTATTTCACTTTCAGTCACAGAGTCTTTTTCAAAATCTCTATTCATAGTGACGCTATATTATGACGGGAGTACGAGTTGGAAGGGTATATCCTTCACTGACGCCACAATTTCATGACCAACGAAAAATTAGAAGCCAAGTTATTGCTTTATAAGTGACGCCTTCTGTATATTCTCAGTATCGGCATAACCCTTCCCTTTCAGTGGTAAATATAGTTGTCTGAAGAGGTAGAAGTCACATGGTGCCAAATCAGGAGCATATGGTGAACATTGTGGTAGAAAGTTTACATGTGATGACATGGTCAAAAAATCAGTGATGTGCCGAACGATGAGCCGCAACATTATCGTGCAAAAGGCGCCAGATTTCATTTTCAAGGTATTGCCTTTCTGAGTCCTAACTTTTCGGTCAAAATGCGATGAAGGGAATATTTTGATATGTTCAATTCCATTGCCATGTATCGCAATGAAGAATTTTGGCTCATTTTTATAAATCCACGTACTATATCATGGACTCTGGCACGGGTAAACAATTGTCACAACACACTTGTTCCATTTATTTTAAAGTCAAAGTAAAAATTATTCCAAGTTTAAAACAAAACTTAATATTCGCTCATCATTTATTCGAAGTTCATTTTTCGATCGATGCTATAAACACACTGTCACTTATAAAGCAATAACTCGGCTTCTAATTGTCAGTTGGTCATGAAATTTTGACAGAATGTCAGTGAAGGATGTACTTTTCCAACTCGTACTCAAAAGATAGCGTAACTATAAATAGAGATTTTAAAAATGTTTCGTTTACTTTGCGACGGACCATGAATACATCGAGTAAAAGTAGTTAATTGCTGATTTATTTTTAGGGCTGTCCAACATGCATGGTTCCCTGAGCCACCACATTGGAAGAAGGTGGGTTGATGTAGGCCGTAAGTCAATTGGCGATCAAAAAAGCAAAAAAAGGTCCTTAACGTAAACCATTAAAATGGTCTTCAATTGAGCCGTACTGATACTTGCCTTGGGCCGCAAGTTGAACAGCCCTGACTTAGACAGAAAAGCGTTACCTAGAAAAAATAAACTAACTAAGGATACCGTGCGCTCTAGGAAAAGCAAAATAAGATTTCTTTTATATCATAAAATTAATGTTTTTAGCTACAAATTTATCAAATCAAACACCAAAAACAAAGACAAAAAGCATATGCAGAAAATATTGTAGAATAGAATAGAAATTCGATTAAAAAACTACCATATACGAGTATATTAGAAATACATATTAAGTTTTAGATTGTTTAAGATGCAGATGATGACTAGGGAGCAAGAGCAAATGTGTATAAAATGTGGACATGTATAAAAACCTTGGTCTTTTCTCCGGCAGGCGATTACTGCCGACTCGCTCGCGGAATGGTGAATTTGTAAGACCCTAAAGTGGGCGATAAGAAAAGAGAGTTAGAAAAAGGATCGAACACACGCACGCACAGCCAACAATGACAAATCAATCAAATCATTCACAATGTTTTCAGTTCAAGTTATGTATATAAATTATTATTATTATTAATTAATTGTATTAGTTATTGAAATACAAAAGTCATAAAATAAATAAAAGAAAAACAAAAAAAAAAAACAAATGAATGAAAATTAAAAGAGAAAGAAAATAAAAAGGAAAATTTAACATGAAAATTAAAGTAAACTAAACAAAACAAAAAGGAAACAAAATGGAAACTTAAAATTCTAAATTGTCACAAAACTAAAGAATCATATTTTTGTTTTTGTTTGTACAATAAATAAATTATGCACTTGAAAAGAATTGGTGTGGTGATGGTGATTGTGAATTATGAATTGCGAAAAAATAAGAAGATTGGAATAAAGTAGAGAACCTGATTAGGCGCAGGTCTGCTTATTATGCTCGTACTGTGTCGCCGCTTTGTTAGATGACTTTGTGTGGTGGGGCTATCCTGTAAGAATGATTTGAAACTCGGGTACATGAGGCAAAGAAGCAATAACAATTTCGATATCACTTTCAAAAGAATATTTTTAGTAGAATAGAAAAAAAAAACAATTAAAATAATTGGCAAAGATCTACTACAAATACTTATTTATCTCACAAAAAAAAAATAAAAAAAAAAAAAGTTACAAACAAAAAACGAAAAACAAAATCGTAAAATAAAACATTCATCAGTTACAGTTAAGAAGGAAGTAAAAGCCGCAAACATTTCAATAAAATATATTAAATTATTGTCAATAGAAAAAACGGGGTAACGTTTTGAAGCGCCTTATCAAAGAAAAAATGAAAAAAGAAAAAAGAAATAAAAAGATCTGAAACATCTTACGCGTGCTTTGCGATTTGCCTGACGCTTCAATTTGCTGATATGCAACTCCATCAAACGCATGAAATCCTCAATTTGTTGTCTTGTATTATCCAAAGTGACATCGGTAAAGATGTCACAGCGCTGATCGCCAAAATTAATGATCTTATTGACGGCAATACTCTCACGCGGTAATAGATACATGCGATAACGCCAATACTTTAAACTCTGAAACAATTGAAATAATAATAAAGTTAATAAATGTTCAGTCTAGTAAGCATCTATGTACATATGTAGCTTACCTCCATGAGGGGATAGTCTGTATCACCGCGCGTACATATATAAAGATCCATATGATTCCAGTTGAAGTTCTCTAGTTTTTCTGTAGTGAAATTTACTCCAGATATTTCATAGGTTTCATGTTGAGGAGCATGAAAACGATAGCGATAATCAACATTTATGGGTGGATAAGGATGTCTGTAACATAAAGATTATCAAATACAATAATAAGTAATTCATTGAATCTTGGTATGGTTTACCTTGGCTTATAACCAGTCACTGTTATAACAGAACCATTTAATGTTATTTTATGGAAAATACGACCGATTGATAGCAAGTATTCCTTTGTTACTTCTGTGGAAGGTTTGATGGCAAACACCCCAGAAGTTGGTGTATTTGCTCCTCCTGTACCATTACAACCATTTGTTACGCTTTGAGCTAGAGTTTGAGTAGCTGAAGACACTGGTGTCTTCTCCTCAAGTACAATTAATTGAAAACCTTGAGCCAAACGCTGCGATACAATCTCAGTACAGACCTCCTCAGTTGTCAGAGGCTTTCGATAAACTGCACGACTTGCGGCATAATCTAGATTAACATCATCCGGCAGAAGTGTATAATCTGATATGACATAGTCATTGTGCAGTGATCGTTTGTCAGGAAAGTAATCCGTGGTAATTGGCAAACAGGCGGGAATTGTTAGAGATTTCCAATCAACGCCTAGAATGCAGTACAGCAGCCAATTGATTAATAAAACCATACATAGGAATAATGTACTCGTATAATAAGTATATTGTATGTTGATAAAGGTAAATTTAGTTTAGGAAAAAGCCAACGCCTTAGCATTATAAAATTTGCTATTGCTATAATGCTAGAAACAAAAATTATTATTACAATATTGTTATTATTATTATTATTATTGTTATTGTTATACGCGTGGTATTGTGTTAGGGTGGTGGGGTAAGAGGTACGGAAGGAGGAGTGTAGTGCGTGCGATGGATTGGTGTGACTATTATTATTATGGTAAAATAGTAATACATGCAACTTATTTGTTTCATACGAGTATATGGACAAAACAAGGAAAACGAGAAAACCAAAACATGCCAAGGTAATCAGTCGAAATGGATGGCAGGATGAGGAGCATTATAAGTATATCTAGAACAAATTTCCAAATTATATATGCACTAGTAGACGACATCAGCATCAAAACAAAATATATGAGTATGTGGCCAATCCAGAGGTGCTTTTTTTTTTTTTGGTGTCAGTATGATTTGTAGATTGATTACTATGATTAAAAACGCACTAAAGTTAAAATAAATTATTCATAGACGCCGCCGCTAGTCAGCCAGCAGCAGAACTAAGAATACATTTTTACAACTACTAAAAGCATTTGTGCACAAAATTTTCTAAATATTACAAAACCAACAAAGAAAAATATTGTACATTGTACACTTTATTGTAGTATTTTACTTGATTGAGTTGCAAAACAAATCAATTTTCATAACTGTTCACATGTTCTGTTCTTTAGAAAAAATTCTCAAAATATTGTATGTGCTTAGTTTGTGAAAACAGTTCAAAAATTTCATAATTTATTGAGAGCATTCAATGAGTTTTGGGAGTAAAATTAATTACAATTGCAAAATATGAAATTTTTGTTATCAATTTTTGATCTTCCATTCATTCATCATCCCATTATTTTGTTATATAATACAAATCATAATGAAAATTCATGAAGAACAAAGTATATTTACAAGATAAATGTGAAAGACTATGAATACAAATTTTAATCAATTTATGTAGACTTGTTTATAAAGGATATTTTTCTTTTGCTCATAGTTGAATGTCTCAATAAATGGTTGTTGATTGGAATCAAATCGAATCAAATCAAATGAAATTAAAAATCAAGCGTTTTGTGTCTACTCAATTCTAATCAATCAAAGTGAGTGCAAAGTGTGTTGTCATGTACACCATAAAAATGTACTACGTTATATTGATATCCAAACCTATGATGATTTTTCCTTTTCCAACTGCATCTTGTGGCGCTGCGAATGTGTTTCCAAAATGATGATCACTTTCTTCGATCGGTTTTAAATGTTTGCTCGCATTCACATTCACTAAACAATGATTAAAACAATAAATTTTTTTCGTGTTATGTTTAATGTTATTAAATTCCAATTTGGATGTGAGGTTTTGCTGGTTGCTATTACAGGCAATGTGATCGTTTGTATTTATGTAGTATAATAAAGTTTTTAATGATTTTATAAATCCATTTTATATTTTCCGTTTTTTTTTTTCTTTGCAAACAAAAATTTCATTAAAACAAGAATCATAGTTAATTCATATGAGTAATAAATTTATACATAATATCCTTTTTAACAAAAACAAATACTAAGTAATGTTGTTGTTTCTTATGATGAACATTTAGTAGAAAGTATCAACTATCAAAATGTGCGATTAGTATTAACTTCTTTAATTTATATCCCATTATTTAAATAATTTTTATTACTCGTTTAATCATTATCAATCCAATGAATAATTTCATTGTATGAACTCATAAGTAAAATGCTTAAATATCTGACCCATGTCATTTTATGAGTTAAAAAAAACCTTGATTTGGGGCTTATGATGTTCCTTTGACCCGGTAACATGTATAAATTTGTATTATAATTATAAATAATTTATGACATTCGAATGAATACGAATTTCAAAATCAATATTCTTTTAACTTAACTTAATGGAATTAAAGTAAACTTTAATCTTGGACACTCGCCTACCAGATTTTTCAAGTAAAACTGATTTCAATGAGCGGCAAAAATTTTTTGTGTTTTCAAAAGAAAAACTTTTCTCTTCTGTCTCGCCAAAACTATACTGTTTATATAATTACAGAAAAATTAAAACACAGAATGAAAGCAAACAATATATGGTGTACAAACAAGTCCTGCTATCAATTCAAATGGACATACATACATAATTTATTGTTGAAATACTTCATTACTAAATGGTTGCAACCATAACAAAACTTTACGACACTCGCTTGAAAGTTCATCAACAAAATCAAAATCTTAATTTTTATTGCGATTTCAAGCATTTTCTTTTAAACTGCAACTAGGAATGCAGCTGTATAACAAAGAAAGGGGCTAAATTAAAGCATATAACAATCAGGGCTAAATTATTCACAAGATTTAAACAAAATCAGTCATAAGTTTTTATATCTTTTAAAAAATCCCAGATGCTTAAAGCAGAAAATACAAAAAAACGGTCATAAAGTTTAGCTAAAGGAACGTGATAAGCAAACCATTAAAGCGATTCAACAATCTCTTGTACCCAACTTGTTAAGCATTGCAGCAAGCCAGTTTTGATAATGACGATATGTCGAGTCCTAACTAATTCCAAATGAATTGTTAGATCTGTAAAGAAGAAATCTCCAACAAATCATGCCCATCATAAATCGGCAAGGCTTCAATTTGCATTAAATAATTTGAAAACCATCTAGAACACGGTATTTCATAATTGCCCCATTAACAATTTATTTTCGTAAAAAAAAGTCATCTTTTTAGACGATACGAAGCTTAAGTTTTAACTGGAAAGATTTGAAACAGAAATTGCTCATATTCCCTTAGAGAAATCTTGGTGGTGGCTCTGTCATGATTTGGGCTGCCATTTGCAAGACATTTATTTTGTAAACTCCAAGATGAATAGCGCAGGGTACATAGTGTATGAAAGGACACAATGCTGATCAATGCTGATGCGCAGTTTCGGTCTTGTTCAAGTCTATATTTTCGTCGTTCGGGTGTTTCTGCAGCTCTAAATTTTTCCACTTGTTTGTCTTGCTTTGATTGTTTTTCTTCCAATTGATGTTTTTGTTGTGGCATTATTTTTTCGGTTTTTTTATTTTTTTGTCTTGACTAAATGCTTAAAGAATACTTAATGAAGTTGTCTGCGGGCTCACATAAGCTGAAACATACTAAGAAGCTATGGGGTCTGTTTCAGTTCTAAAAGCTGCCATTTTAATACAGTGGAACAATTTGGGGCCTAATAATTTGGTTGTATATACCAATTTAATTTAAGAATTTGACTTGGTTTTTTTTATTACATTACAAATATGAAAAAGAAGTGTCGTATAATTTTGATAAGCTTACAACCAAGCAGAAATGGAGTATTTCAACAAAATCGAACAAGTTTATTTTGATTTGCTATTCGAAAAAGAAAGTAAATTATGTAAATTTGTAAACATCGTCGTTTTCCCTGAAAGACTCTCGAAAATCACTTGCGTACATATTGTAGAAGTATATTCATTCATTCATTTATATTCACAAATATTTTCTCTTTTAATTTCCCCCAATTCAAACACGAGTTCTTAAGGGTAGAAGGTGTCCAAGGTTTTGGACTTATCATACTAAAGTTTCTTAAATAAAGCTTCTTTTTCAGCTATGTAATGTGTTTGTGAATAAAGCGAATGCTTTTCTTCCAGTTTGACTAGCAAAAGGTAATGATTGACTGATTATCACAATTATTTTGATATTTATTTGTTGAAGGACACTTTGCTGTCGATAAATTTGGGAAAAACCAAAAAGAAAGCAATAAAGTACCAAAGACAACTTACCAGTTGTAATTGCTGGTGTCCACTCTTGTTCACCGGTTGCACCCCAAAGGAAACTTTTCGCTTGTGTGGCTGTTAGATTTGGAGCATTTGCCGTCGTGCCATTCAAAACCGAATTACGTTTCTTGAATACTATAAATATTAGCAAGAATCCGTTAATACTTTAATTTACCAAAGATTTAAATCATGTAATATTACGTACACTCTATTTTATCATCATTTGCCAGACTGTTGTTACTATAGCCTGATCTACTTAGCAGAGAATTGTATGACAACTGCTCATAGTCAGATGATATTAACCCATTTCCCAGCTCATCGTTGTTATTGTTACTGTACATGTAGTAGGAGGCATTCTGTGATTTAGCTGGCACTGCTTGATAATGATGTTGCTGAATCAGTACCCCGGTTGGACCCTGAAACGAATACCATAAACAATTAAAAGCATTTCAAATAAGGAAGATTCGTAACGTGCTGATTACCTTGGGAAAAATGTGAGTCCAACGTCGTCGGTTTGATGTCAGTTTTATTGTGACATGTGAGGGATCAAATGGATTAATAAGAGCACGTCCAGGTCTTACAATGGGCGCTATGGAGACAATAGTTCGTCGAGAATTCTTTTCAGAGGCCAACGATTCCGAAAGATTGGTTGTATCAGTCTGCAGAACACAAAAGTATTTCATTTCTAAATCGGATTTTAGAATCGATTTTCAAAACTTACTAGTGCTGCCAGCATTCCTGAGGTGCCATGGTGAATATCAGGATCTGATAATTTGCGACGCATACTGGGAATTTTAGAAGGTGTCAAGTTCTCCCAATCGCTGTTTTGGTATGCATATGTTTCCAAACATGGCACTGAGGTTTTTTTGGCTCTTACAATTCGTTGCAATGAGCTAAGATAAAAATATGTATAATTAAGACAAATAACACAAATTATGAATAATTTAACTTACCAAGTACTTTGTGCTGGCGGCGGTTGAAATATGTTTTCATCATATGCATCATAATCAAAGAGGGAATTGTGGATATTATGCTCGGATTTATTACAACTTAAGAAATCACGTTCGCTTTCCTGTTGACCAAATTCATCATAATCAAGAATCTTAGGACTGGAATTAAATTCTTTTTACTTACATTATTCTCATCATTATTATCATTCTGATTTATTAACAGTGGTAACTTTATTCGAGGCATAAAATTTGAATAAGCTACTTTTTTATTTGTTGAATAAAAACTCAAATTGATCCAATGTGGCAAAGAATAATCATCTGCGGATGTAAGTGTAGTGTCCTTGTTATGAAACTTTAAGAGAGGCACAGCATGAAGTGGTTGTTCACCAACACACACCAAATCACTGCCAACACCATTGTCTATAATCTATAAAAATTCATCATTCATTATTATCCCAAGTCTAAGTTGATTAGCAAATGATTACGTACTCGTTGTTTTGTAATATTCGTCAGTTCACGATCGACTTCAAAGACACCTACTCCAGGTGTTATAACAACCGAGAGTTGCCCAGTTCGATCGAATGTACGATCCAGATAGTGTTTCTCAAAAGTATTTAACGATATATTGAGGACTTCGAGGAAATTCCCCTGGGCAGCTGTGGAATTCGTCGCTGGTGGTATGTGCATGTCTTCACGTTCATGGTAGCGCAACACAGTTGATTGGTAGGACGTAAAGAGTTTACGTAATTGTGCCAAAACTGTGCACCAGTCATCATTACGTTCATTTTGTATGGCAACTCGATAGAAGTCTTCATAGAAGCGACCTTTATAATCTAATTGTAAGCAGTCACGCATATGCGCTGGAAACTCATCCAATGACTTGGCAGCATAATATGTACGCGAGAAAAGTACAATGGTGACTTCATGATTACAGCTTAGTTTCCATTTTTGGAACAATTCTTTGAGGAAGCCATTAACCGCCTTCTCAAAATATAGATCTCCATGTATATCAAAGTCCCACATTTCCGAGGACATTTGCAGGAACAGGTAAACCATAGAACAGGAACTGCGAAACACAATTTTTGTGTCTTCTGTTATGACGCCGCTCGCAACGCGTTCACCTTGCGACCACATTTCGTATACCTGACAACGGATCAGCATGTCGTTGTAGTCTATTTTTTTGTTTGCATAAACACAAGTGTTTGTCTAGATAAAGAAAGACACAAAATTGAAATAAATGCAGGTCAAAGTGGTCACGTTTTACCAACCAAATAAGTTTTAAGGCGCCACATTTCTGAGCGACCCATGTATTGATCTTTGAATGTGATCTCAATTGAATCCAAAGCAACTTCAGCTGGATTAACGATACGCATAGCCACATTGGAATACATGCGTAAGTTGAACTGCGACGCAATGACAGAATCAACACTGATAACATCTCTTCCTTTACCCAGGTCATTGAATATAGTTATTTGTAGCAATAAATGCGTGCCATTTTCATCATCCGGGTCATATATTTCTACTACATCACCTTGTTTTGCGTTTGGATGATCCTTTTGATTTAAAACGAGATCTGAATCTGTTGGCAAACGAGAAAATATTAGTAGCTCGTGCATCAATGGAAACGCTCGCATTCTTTGCCTACCATAAGATTTGCTGCACGACTTCGTGTGCGTACACAATTTATACAATTTCATTATGTTTAGTTTGTTAACGGCAGATTATCACTTCTTTTGTAAATTATCTACCATCCATTCTAAATGAACACCTTCAATTTGTTCATACAATAAAAATAACAAGCAGTTATCTCAATCGGAACTGCTAACTTTATGCTAAGTGCAAAGCGTGACAATCAGCCCTGCCAACTTAAGTCAGCTGTTCAACAAGAAATCGTGCTTCTCTCTCTTTTAAATTTCAAATCTCGAGACAAAGACTATGGATATTATAACAATAAAAAAAAAGACTGGGCAGCAGCACACTATGTTTCAGCGACCTTATATGATATTTATATGAGAGAGATGATCGGATGCTCATTAAAACCATGTTGCAATCAAACGCAACTCAATGCACATTCCTTGCAATATTCACTTGCACTATGTTCCTATGGCCACATGTTATCTTCCCTCTGTTCTATATGGAAGAAATGATCCAGGCGCACTCAGATAGAGCGCAATTGAGAAGCTCGCGATCGAGTCAGAAGAAATATGTTACTAAGTATATTCCTTACTTGATTCATTTCTACTCACAATATCGCTATATAAATTTTCTTACGAAAGTACGTACATTTCTTATTATTAATTTGAGTGAATCACAATTTTTAATGAAAATGCTGGTTCGTTTGACTGCATCCCACAAACCATTAACCAGCAATTTTTCGTGAGCGGTCTCCATTTGCCTATAAAATTTTTATAGTCTTTGCAAACACAATGAACAATAAAAATACAGCAACATATTGCAGCCTTTGGTTTGTAATTGTTGTTAGTAGGCTTAATAACAAAGAAATACATAAGTATGTGTTATTTTATTTTTGGAAGGGATAATAGTCCAGACCAGAATTGTAGTTATATTTGGGCCTTTGCTTTCTTTTAGCGATCTCTATCATTTCCTGGACGTCTTTGCGATAAGCTGGTGGCAACATCTCCTCGTGAAGTGTGCATTTGAATGGCTCAGGTTCTTCTACCTTATATATTTGCCTGCGTACAATATCGATATCACGACCAAATTCTTCTTTCAAATCGGTAATTTTTGTGGGTGCAGTATCAAAGGCTATAATAAAATGAGTTCCTTCACGATGGATCACTCCATGCTCACTAATTTTGTGTGGAAGAGCGCGAGTTCCCAGATTCTCAAATTTTCTTAGAATGCCGCCTTTATTCAAAATACATTCCGATGTGCGTTTTATTGCAGATATCAATTCCGGCTGGAAAATGTATTTTTATATTTATTTATTAGGAATTTTACTTTGAAAATGCAAATAAGAATAATTTACCCGAGGCATTTGGCGGAGCACTAGTGCCAATTCATAAGAAGGCATTTGATGGTTATTCAACAATCACGTTTGGGAGTTTATCAAATGCAACTTTATTTATCAATGCAAACAAATAATATACCACGTGTGATGAAATATTAGTGATTTATTTTCAATTAAACACTTATATTTATTCACTTTGTCTGAATAATATTTCTACTTTTTGTAATTATTCGCCTCTTTTATTCTTTCAGTTTCTGATTTTGTCTTACAAGACAATAATCAGCTGTTTTACTGGTGATTAATCGATACCCATTTTAATCGAGTATTTTCTATTGAAGTATTCAGTTGAATTGAACAGCCGTCCGTTTAACATTAGCATGACACTTACAGAATGTTAAATAGAATTAACAGAAGAGTTCCGTTATATTTTTTAAATTGATACAGTCGAATCGCGACAAATCGAAAACCTGAATAATTCGTAACAAACTGCTGGTCCCTTGAAAAAACTTCGATAATTCGTAGAACTTTCATACGTTTTGGTCCCCTGTTAATTCGTACCTACCATGATGTGATTTGTTCAATGATTGATAATCAGCAGAGATTTCCAAATGACGACTTGAGTTCATAAAGAGATTAGTTTGTTGCAGTTTTTACTTTTATTCTGTGTAAGTTATCTCCAATACTATATTGTCTTAACTATTTTTAAACATTGTTAAAGTCTTGCTAAGGGTAACCCGAAACAAGGTTCCTTAAATGACAAATTATTGGTGTTGTTAGAACGAGAAGAGCAGCGCTAGCTATGTTAGCAACGGCCTACAACTTCCAACTTGGAGGGAGGTACTAACTCCAAGTAGCAAGTAGATAAGGTAGTCAAAGCGATTGGGAGATTGTCCGATTAATAATAATTAAGGACGTCTGATTACTTCGACGTTTTAATCGTCAGTGAAGTCACAAAGTAATAGTAGCATGCTATGTAGGACGCTGCCTAGCGCTAACATTATTGTGATTCAGGAGAAAGAGAAACGGTTTCTTTTATATAACATTACATAAAGCCAAGGAAATAAAGTATCACAGAAGCAGAACAAGAAGGTTTTTTTAACGCTAAATTGTTGTATGTTTACTTTTATTAATGTAAATCTATGTATTGAACTTAGCCATGTTAACCTCTAACTTGGAGTATTAAATAAATTTTAGCAGGTTAAGTTTACTTGTCCATATCTCCAATAGTATATTTTCTTTACTATCTTGCTTGGAGTAACCCGTAGCAATGTTCCTTAAATGAGAAATAGTCATTGTAACGTAATTGACTATAAATTGTAATTCCTTTTTCCTGGCAACTGCAGATTATTCATGTGTGACGGTATACATATATTTCAATATTTAGTTCATAGAATCGGGCATCTTTCAGTAACTACAACTATAGGTAAGGACTCCTTGCTCCTTAGATGAAAGTTAAAAGAAAATTTGTCATGTTTTAAAGAAATTTATAAGTATTTATATTTTATTTATTTTTTTTTTATTATATATTTTTAACGTTGAATAACAGTTATTTCTTTTCATATTGTAAATACATAGATAAATTTAAATGCGTAATTTTGTTGGATATTTTTAATAATATATACGAATTTTTTTTTTTTTTTTTGTTTTGGTGGTAAACATTTAACATTTATCGATTGGTAACTTGTAGAAGAAGACACTTTTAAATTGTTTGTTTAACTTTACTTTAATGGTGTTTAACCGAAGGCCATTTGAGTTTGAGTAGGTACAATTCTTGGGATTTCTCAATAAACAAAATCAACAAATTCAATCAAAAAGGTAAATGCACTTTTTGTTTTAATATTTTTTTGTTTTTCTTTTGTTTCATAAAAATGCTTGGCGGTGATGGCACAAAGCGAGTTTGGTCCTCTTTACTTTAATTTTAATATTTAATGTACTTCATTTTACAAAATAATCTAGGAAATCGTGCCAAAATAGAAATCGATTGTTGAAAATGAAAATGATACATACACATAATATGAATCGTTGTTCTCTAAAACTGTAGTCAAGTCAAGTAAAGTGAAGTGAAGTCAAGTCCTGTCAAGGAAGTAGTAATACTAAGGTATGTACGTGTATATTAAATTAAGAGTAATTTAAAATATTTTATGTTATCTTAAAGAAGACATGTAAACTTTCGAATTCTCTCCATTATCGGAATGTCTGATTTGGATTTTGCGCAACGCCACAAATGCAACAGTTCAACTTGACTGTAACGCCACAGGCTGCATCGAGTTGTGAGTGAGCTGATGAGGAGATCGTTTACATGTGTCTGGTGTTGCCGAAATTGATGCCAGACTGTGTGGCACCCTTGTTGGAGCCATACTGAAGGGAGATAACATTCTGACCGGCACGCAGCTGCTCGTTGCTGAAGTTACGGACATTCTTGTCGGCCTCTTTGGGACCAATCGAAGGCTTGTCAAAGTTATGACCCTATAAAATTAATAGAAAGAAATAATAATGTGTTAAAGAAATCTAAAAGATTCATTCTATATTAAGTTCCAATATACCTTCCTGCCCAAGGATTGAAGGCAAATGACAACAGAGTTCAAGTTTTGACGTTCCCACAGATCAACACTTTGGAATGTTTCTTGTGTTGGCACACCGAAACCCTTGGCACACTCAGAAAAGCTTTAAATTGTAAAGAAATATTGTACAATGAGGATTAATTCAAACATTTTTCATGAGCTTACCGGAAATGTTCTCCATGCATTTGAAGGCCATTTTGCTTTCATTGATCTTCTTAATGGATCCAGGTTGCAGGCTGTTCACCAGTTTGCATAGGATGACACCATCCTTAAGTACTTCAAAGAAGTTATCCATATCACCGGATGTGTTGATTGGTTCACCAGTAATAATCTTGATCCATTCCAAACATTCCTGGGCCAGCTCCTCGCTATACTTTGAGTTGATCTGTAATTAATTAAATTAATATACAATATTATAATATAAGGATCTCAAATATTTTTCAATTTCAAATAAAATGCAAACCTTTGAAGTAGTCATTTTGGAAAGACTAAATTGCAATTGATAGATATTTTACTTTTTTAGACAGGTTTAATAAGATATGTTATCTTAAAGAATATAACAATCTTATCACCCAATATAATGTGTATATATGTATTGTGTATGTGTATGCGTAGTTATAAATATCTCTGATATAATAGAATTGATAAGTTTTATAACTCAAATCTAAATTTGATTCGGAGAAAATCATATATTCGTAAAACCAAACAACTCACATCATCACATACTTGTACGATATATGAGACCAACCGACTAAACGATCGGACGTACAGTCATGGGAGCGTGATGTTGGAGTCAATCGGTCCATATATGGTGCTAACTTCAAGTCACATTAGTTTTTATGCTACCAAAGACGGAAAAAATATTGTTAAGTGCAAAACACAAATAAAATACAAATCAAGTTCACTATTTCTCTATGGCAATATCCTTCAGGTCAAACTACAAACTATTATATTGATTGACTAAATATGGAAAACGAGGTCTACAAGTTTGTTTTACAATATAACTTTTATGAAGGATGTTTAAATGAAGAAATATGTTAACAAAAAATAATAGTTTAAGTTTATCATCTCTTAGGGCCATTTCACTTAACGAGTTCCATAAATGACGAAAATAAGAGCTTTTCACACCTAAAACAACATATAGTAATCGAAAGATTGATGTCTGGTGAAAGACAATGGCAACAGCAACAGCAACGGCAACGGCAACAATAGAACAATAGAAATATTCACAATGACAGACATCGGGGTAGGTTTTGTTTCAAGCTTCGCGTGATCAATACAAATTAAACAAAATACATAAATAGATAAATATACGAGTAAACTTAAACGACAAATAGTGATTTTTATGTGTTTTAGAAATTTCCAACTGTTGAACGAAATGTTCGTTCCAATAATCGTAAAGCAATTAAATAAAATTATTGATAACAACTTTAATAAAAAAAAAAAAATAAAACACTTAATAAATTCTTATCAGATTGACATATTTCGAAAACTACTGTGTATGAGCGACTGCTTGACTATGTGACTTCATGACGTAGCACCCTTTAATGCTGATGCCAGTCAGTTTCTATAAACACGAATGATCTCAGAGGTTTTATTATCAAAATATTTTTAAGAATTCCTTGAATTTAATGAGATTTATAATTTTATGTTGTTTTTTGTTTAATTTTGCAATTTGTAACGGAAATTTCTTTATTTCTTATCCCAGGAATTTTCAATTTTAACAATTAGTCAAGCACTCATAGGCAGTCGTTCTCCTTATCTTTTAAGTATAATATATATGTATATATATTATATATATATGCTTTCTATGAAGGTATAAAAGTTTTGTGATTTACATTTTCCCTTTACATTTCATTTGCCATCTTTATCAATGAAACATAACGAAATGAAGGAATTTTATTGCCCATAAAGATAACATAAAAAATGAGGTATAATATTGTATTTTATATAGTACTATAACATTATAATGCCATTGAACATTTAATTGATTGTTCTTTTATGGATATAAGTTCAAAAATGAGGTATGTGGCTTTTTGTTTAGTGATCTTATGAACATAACTTCTTAATTGATATACCAAGATTGAAGGCTTGTATTGTATCAAAATCCAGTAGTCACAGATTCTATGGATAAGTAAACATTTTTATTAATTTTATTTATTCCCTCGTGTCTTTCTAGTAGATTACGTAACCACAAATAATCATGTTTATGAGTAGAAGATTCTCTCTCATGCATATGTATGAATCAATGAAGGTGCGTAAATCTTATGATAATAATCACATTTACATAATAGAAACAGTGGAAAAATTACTTTTTCAAAAGAAATCTACACAGGCGAAGAGGCTCCGACTATCGGATACCCTGCACCCAAAACATCAAGAGAAAGAAAATGAATAAAAAACGTGGTATGCAGAGATAAACAATTTCGTAGATAAAATGCTGATAAAAATTAAAGAAAAACATGTTTATGTTTTTGCTATTGGGTGTTGGGTGTGTGCTTTTGGCGGCGAAGAAGATTGTATCTAAAGTATATTTTCAAGATTGCACAGGTCTTTATATGAACTGAAATGGCTACTTCGATTCATTATCATGCTGACCCACATAATTAATGATATTAGAATTTAAAAATAATATATGGAAAATGTAACGCATTGTCCATTTATGAAATTTAACTAACTTTTACCAGATTATTCCTATATTAATATAAGTACCTACTAATTTCAGGTTAATACAAATTAACTGTTCATTAACTTAATGCCTTTAGGAACTGTGACATGCTACGTGTAAACTTTGGTCGCCAAAGTTCTTAACGAGTCTCACTTAAGTTTAAAAGCGATCATTCAACTTAAAGTTTAAATTATAAAATTAACATTCAAAGCTGTTAAAACGGTTCAAAACCGTTTATTATATTATCTATGTAGGCATGAATACCTGGAGGGTCATTAATGTCGCACATAGTAAAAAAATCCGTTAGGTTGCGAAATATTTTTGATGCTTTTATCATCATATACAATATGTAATACATATGTAAAACATGCCACACAAAGAAGATGATAAATATGAAGAAGAAAATCAATTTAAAGCACTTAAAAAGATTATGGGATCATAGCACAAAATTTTAAAGTGTGAACAATGAAAGAGAAAGACAACAACAGCATTTTTATTAATTTATTTTCTTAATTTAATAATTCGATGATCTTATATACAATAGATAAAGTGATGTTTGACTGCCGTTTGAATCGTCAAACGAGAATACGAGAAGTTAGAAACAAGAAAATATAAAAACCGCCAAGTTTTTCTTAAGAACCTGAATTTTAATGGTGGGTTTGTATAGAAGGTACTCCTCCTAGTGGTTCAATAAAACTAAAATTTGGACACTAGAAGTTTCTAATCCATTTCTTTAAATCATGTAACTTTCAAGACTCTAGGTTTACTGGATCCTATAGCACCCATAAAACCCATACGTTTCTTGTTTGGGGGCTCCTTTAAATTTTTTAACTTTGTTTTAGTGCTGTAGCCTCAATAGAATTACACATTTTGTGAAAATGTCTAGTTTCTACCTATTACGGTTCATGAAATGAAGCTGGAAGACGGAAATACGAACGGACGGACATTGTAGCCTTCGTAATAGGGTTCCGTTTGGGTATGGAACTGAAAAAAACACTAAACAAATCAATTTGTATGTAGTCAGCGGAAGCTGTTAAAAACTGAATGTTCGGTTATAAATTTTACCAAGTTTGAACAGATTGTACATATGTAAAAAGCAATAGAACAGAAAAACAAAACACATGTTAAAGTTTAACAAGAATTGTGAGTGAGCATTTAAATATTTCATTAAATAATCAGTTATAAGCGACTGTCAAATGGGCTGCCTATTGTTTTGTAGAGATCTTTTTATCATTTATAGGTTGGTAAGAACAAACATTTGTATAAATTTCTGAATATTTGATATAAATTAGCATAACTGAGAGATAAAAACTATACGCGCTCATGAACCCAGTGGTGCCTTTTGGTTTGTGGTTGCCCTGAACAAAATACACTCCAATTAAATCATTTTCATTTTGATCAAAATAAAATAATTGTAAAAACATATGATCCCCTAACTGCTTATACCAAATGTCCGAATCAACATATCTGCACTAATGTTTTCCAATTTAACAAATATTTATTGATCTCACTGATTTTTTCATAGAATTCGGTAAGCGTTGGAACACTAGTAGTTCAGTGCCCTTAGGCATTTACCCAAATTGCGCCTATGGTTGAAATTGATATTTCCAACTTAGGCATTCATTATATCATACACATATGTATATAATTACAGGGTATCAAGTGATTGTAAGTTTCAAACCAAGGGCACGCAATCGGAAAGAAAGAAAAAAAGAACAAAACTAATTATTTGAAAACTTAGTCTGTTAAGGAAAATGACTCATGGAATGAACCGAAACAAAACGCAGCTTATAAATACATGGACATACACATTCACATTATAATGTATTAGATACACACATGGATACTATCTACGAATGTAGTTACATATGTATAAGCTTTGCTGAAATAGAAATTGTTATTGTGCAAATTTATTTATTTGAATACAAATTAACATTCATAAGCAGCAATCAACTAACAAAAACTCAAACTTGGAAACTGTTTAGAATCTTCTATATGTAATAGAGTGATGCAAATGTTTGTATGAGTGTGTGTGTATCTTTTGATGGGAGACTAAACACATTCAAATAGATGTGTATACATACGAGTATATTGTATTGTTGAATACATTTATTATTATACAATTTCTAAATTAAAATGTGGTTTCCATATGCCATTTTAGCGCAATTGTCACAATCTTCAACAAGCGAAGGAAGTCACTCACTTATCGGAGCGAGGGCTTAGGAATGTATGTACTTATATATTTTACAAATAACCACATAATTAATCAGAACTTTAAAGGTCGTCAAAAAAAAAAAAAAAAGCCTATTCTTAATTTTGCTTATATTATATATTGTATTTTTGTTGTTTTTCTGTTTTTGTTGTTCTTTTGGCTGATGTCAGCATCGAAAGTCGTTACGCATGCAAACATTTTGTATTTCGTTGGCTTGGCTTGGCTTGGCTTGGCTTGACTTGACTTGACTTTGCTTTCATATGAGTTTTTCTGTCTGCCATTGTCATTGACAAGTGGCAAATGTTTTGGGTTTTTGGTTGCTTGGATGGGCACGGACAGACAAACTTGACTTGAACCAAAAAGGACAACCGTTAAAATAGCTGTAATCCATGTGCAAAGCAATAAGGAAAAAAAACATTAAAAAAAAAATAAAAAATAGGTGAACAAACAAAAAAAATGACAAACACCGGAAAACGATGTCGCTAGCCCAGTGTCACTGACAAAGCGGCGTATGAATAATTTAATTTTTAAAATGGCCCAGTGACACGCATACGCGTACATTACTACTTACTTTTCACTGTCATAAGTGTACTAGGTAGGAGTGGGGTATTCTTATTTGACCCAAAAATGGATGATCCCAAAAAGAATATTCAAAATAAATGACAACATTTTGGGGTTGACTTAAGCAACTTAAACAACTTCAACAAGTGATTAGTGAAATGAATTAATTAAATTTGAAGAACTCGTAAAGTTAATGTCACAACAATTTGTTATTTTCCAGTTTTTTAGCAGAGAATCAGTGAGTGTTTTAATTTTGGGTGTCGTCTCAAAAATTA
Organism: Amiota minor; assembly: GCA_037043295.1. Classification (NCBI taxonomy): domain Eukaryota; kingdom Metazoa; phylum Arthropoda; class Insecta; order Diptera; family Drosophilidae; genus Amiota; species Amiota minor. Next base: position 1,119,989 of record JBAMAW010000052.1, read on the forward strand.
TGAATGCTTAATCAACACTTTCTCTTTCTCTTTCGTTTTTTTAGCTCTCCCAATTCAAGTTTGAATTTACTTTTAACAAAACTTGTATTTTTGTATTGCATAATGAGATCGGATTGTATTGGTCAGGAGGACTCGAATCGATGGCACTACATAATTCCATGAAAAAGTCAACATGAGTAACAAACATGGTTTGTTGTTGTTGTTTAGTTAGCCCACATTTGAATGGTGAGTTGCAAAACATGATAATGATGATGGTAATGGTGATTTGTCCCACAAAAATATATACAATTCAAAGGAGATCTAAACAAAAGGGAGAGGGGATATAGAGAGAGAGAGTCGCCCACACAAAATAATAAAGAAAATATTTTAGCAAATTTTAACTGAAAAACTTCCAACATATGAAGATATACAATATTTAAAATAATATTTGACCATGTAGTAATACATGATGATTTTGCTGATATCATGAGAGTATGTACAATATTTTCAAGAAAGTCAAATCATTTTGCTTTTATTTTTTTTATTAATTACGTGTATTTATGTGGGTCTCTCGGTATCTGTCTGTGTCTGTCATTTCTTTCTATAAATATTGTATATATATATTTGTTTTTTTAATAAGAAAAATCAACATTACCATTTTTGCTTATCTGCAAAATTATAAACCGGCTCAAGTTACTCACAGGTCAGACCAGTCAATATCTATCTACTCGTATCTACATGCATATACATATGAGTACACAAATGAAATGGAAAGATTGTTTATTTCATCGATCAATCGATCGAATGATGAATATAATAATAAAAAAAAAAATATTTGTTTGTACAATATTTTATTGTTCATATTGTAATTGGAGCGTAGCGAATAAAACGGAGAATTGAGTACAAGAAATACTTAAACCAATTAATAAACACTGAAATCAGTTGCTTAACTGAGAATGAGAATGAGAAGTTTGTTGGAGTCATAATACAAAATAAATACGTTCCTAATAAATAAGTTTCATTTGCAGAATTTTCTATAGAAGAAACAACAAAATTCTCAGACAAAATTCTCACAAAACATTGAAATAGAAAGGAGCCATTCTAACATTATTCATAATAAACACATGGATCTCATCAAATGACAGAAAAAATAACAGAATAAATGAATGAATGAAGAAGTTAATGTGGTTTTTGCAAATAACTATTGAGTTTTGTATGTGTCTATGTATGTGTAGGATTCATGGAAGAAATGGATACCGCCAACGAATGGGTTATTAAAGATAACAACAAATGATGTCATCATCATCATCATCATCATCATCCGCGGCATTTATAAATTAAGAAACCAAAACACTTCATCAAAATTTGGCAATTTTTGAAAATTGTAAATCGTGAATGAATTAATAAAATGGTGAATAGTGAATCTGGATTTCTTTAGTTTGTTGGTGATCTACGTCATCCTAAAATTCGATTCTTCGATTAAACAATGCTGATTGATGACTCATTTGTTAAGTTCAATTTTTATTGTATTTTGGCAATTTCACACTTCATTAATCACTGAAATTTATTTTATTAAAACACAAAAGGTAAAATTTTCAAAATACTTGTAGTTTTCCTTATTAAATTCCAAAATTAACACCTCAACATAAATAACAGTCAAAAAGTGGAAAAATATATGAGAAAAAAAATGGAACAAGGTCATTTTGATTTTTATGCAAAAAAAAAAACGAAATTTTTGATTCAAATATTTCTCTGTGACTCACTTTTGACTTGAATAATAAAAACAAAAAGCAAAAATGTCCATTCAAGGTATTAGTATAAAAAAATACACATAAACATTCATTTTGAAATAAAGTAAAATCATGTTAATTTAAATGAGATTTGACGAAAGTTTGATAATGAAAAACTTTATTAAATATTTATGAAATACACGTAGTTGTTTCTTTATTTATTTTTCTATTGGATAATAAATAGTTTTAAATTTATAATTGTATGATATTTTATAATTTGAATTTTTATCTGTGAAATATAATCTTATTGACCATGATTTATTTTCCAGATTGAAATTTCATAATATTTTATTTTCCATGAAAGAAATGTTAAATATGCATGAAAATCTCATTAAAACCCTTGTTTTTTTACAGTAAAGAAAATTGTATTATGAGTAGGACGAGTAGGACAATAGATCACTTTATCAATAGACTACTGTACTTGTAAACTTATCTCATTATGTGTGCAATAAGATGAGTGCTAAATTTTTAAGAGGATTGCTCTACATGAAAATATTAAAGAAATTGTAACAGAAATGACAGAAGTCAATGTATTGTACACAGAAAAGGAAAGAATTATCAGAAACTAAAATAAGCTACTGTTCCAGGAAAGAAGATCAAGCTTATTTTTTAGCACTCAATTCAATAAGTTACTAGATGATAAGGCAGCAACCTTAGACCATAACTGAGTTAAGATGATGCTAGAAGACATCCTTTTGTTATCAGGCCAAGATGGACATTGATCTGATGAACACAAATCATAACTGTAGCAACAAGTCAAAGTAGCTTAAGTCAAAAATCAATGAAAACAATGAACAAAAACTATCTCCATTTAAGATATATTGATATGTGTATTACAGTTTGAAATAACTTATAAAGTAAAATGATGTATATGTGTTTTGAAGCGGTAAAAAATAATAACAATCAAACTCAATTTTCGACTTAAGCCCTCAAGACCGACAGAGACGACTGCCCAGAGGACTGTCTGATGTTACGATGGATATGCGACCTTGATAAAACATTTGGTATTCATGAAATTGTGGATGAGTATCTCATTCCATTATCCTAATGATGATTTCATTGGTAATTTAAATCATTTAAAACATTTCACAAGATTTTATTTATAGAGATTATCAAAAGTACTATACTATACATAAATCTCCCACTATTCTTCACTCTCATTTCATTGTATTTCACATAAATATGATGAATGATTTCAGTTCAATTGGCATATTACTAATTTATGTGAATCAATTGATGTTTCATGATCACAACTTGACCTCAAAACAGAACTTAACGGTTTAAAAAGAAAAGAAAAAAAAAACAGTCTACAATACATTTGATTCAACATTATTTTCTAATGATAATTGAAGTACTACATATGGTACAATAGTTAATATTTCTTCAAGAAGAAAGTTGAACGGAAATACTTACAATTACCAAATAGAAACAAACACACTTCATTTCATTGGCTATTTGATTTGTGATTAATTTTATTATCATACAACAAGTTGATTGATTCCCTATTTAAGCAAACCAGACAGATTCATATAAGTCGATGGGCACACGTTCAAACATATACATTGCGAGTATGTACATAAGTATAACCAAAACGAAACTTTCCATTAGATTGTTAGAACTCACAGTACACGTATAAACATATGTATATTAATCTTTTATAGTCTACATTCATAGTATGTATGTACATATGTTTAAGCATAATCGAAAACAGAAAAACAAGAATAAAAAACATTAATAATAGTAATAGCCTCGGCTTAACCGACTGTAACATATCTTTCACACAAGTAGAAACATTAAGAAAACGAGAAATAAATAGAAAATAAAACAACACAGAATATTAACACAAATTCACATATCTTTTATCTGATCTTGCTCATTCTGAAATTATAATTAATTTTTGTGTGTGAATATCTTAAGAAATACAAAAGTTTTTCAATGTGAAGCTGAGCTCAATCTTTGCAATCATTGAAAATGTTATGCTGTCATTTTAAATCGTTTTATGAAGTTTATTTATTTTTTTTTTTTTAATCTTAAGAAATACAATACTTTTTCATACTACAAATAATTACAACACAAAAATTATTGTATATCAATTAAATTGTCCAATTACTTCAATATTTGGAAATGTTATATGTGATTTAATAAGTAAGAATAGTTGGAAATGCACAAGATTTTTATACAAAAAGTCACAATAGGCCGTTTTTAAGGTTCCGGACGCAAATGTGGTATCATATCACGGTCCGTCCGCTCGGGTCATATCTCATGAACCGTAATAGCCAGAAATGTTCACAGAATGTGTAGTTCTATCCGAGCATCAGTAACAAATACTAAGACCAAAATATTTTCAAAAACTTAAAGGGGTCGCCATACAAGAAACATTTTGGTTTGTATGGCAGCTATACGATATAGTAATTCCACGATATAGAAATTTAAGAGGTTGATGGTTATATATCAGAAACTTATATTGTCAAAATTTCAGTTTGATCGGACTACTAAGGAGTGTACCTCCCATACAAACGCCCATTAAAATTCTGCTTCTTATCGGAAAAACTTTTTTGTTTTTTGGACTACTGAACTGAAATATAGACACTATAAGTTTTTGTTATAGGTGCTGTACATCTGTAGGAATCAGCCAAATCGGCCAATTAACGGTGGTATCTCCCTTACAAGCCCCCATAAAAATTCTGATTCTTTATTCGAAAAACTTTTTTTTTTTTCATTATTGAACTGAAATTTAGGCACTATAAGTTTTTAATATAGGCCCGATACATTTGTTGTAATCAATAAAATCGGACTACTAGGGGGAGTACCTCCCAAATAAACCCCAATCAAATACATAAGTATTTTGTAAAAAATGTGAAACCGTTTTGTTGTCAAAGTTTTGGAAGTACTAGAGAAATCAAACTGTAAAACTGCAGTTCGGAAACTAAGATTTTTTGTACATGGACTATTACATTTCCTAGTAGTCGGAGAACTCTAATATCCAATATATGTTTGTATGCACAAAGACAGACAGGCAGACAGACAAGCATCACATCGAAGTGATAATGCCATTCTTAGTAAGTGTGAAAGTTACGAGACTCATACTACGAGTATACAAAGTGGAAAAAAAAGCCATAAGCAACTCCATTAACATATACACATACACATATGGTAGAGGGGAGCAGCATACACATTAAAATTTCTAATGCACATAGAAACGTCGTCAGTCCATTTGTCAAATCGCCTGTCTGCTTGTCCATCTATAACTATGTCTGTCCATATTGACGTCCATAACGACGACGACGACGTGTGTATTTTGCGCTTTGCTTAATTTTTAAAGTTTTCGTCCGTTAAACAACAAAAACAATACTAACAACAACAGCAACAAAAATATTAATTACATTCTAAATTGCAGGTTGATGACAGACACCGCAGCGGAGACGAAAGCTCAAGAAACTTACGGGCCAAGAACAAGAACAAAAACAAAAAAAAAAAATTAAAAAATAAATAACAAAAAAGCGTTAAAGAATCGTCGACTTCCATAAATGTACACAAAACGGCAAAAAATACTTATAGATGTTTATATGTACTCTGTATGTATGTATGTTTTTCTACATATTGTATATATTCAGTTGATTCAGCGGTGTTTGCTTACCAACCAACATCATAACACGTTCAAAAACAAACACACTCCCATACTCACAGATACTATCATCGAGTGTGTGTGTTTGTATGAATATACATACTTATGTATCTGAGTGAAAAAAGCAACGCTATCACCAAATGAACGACAATCGTCGTTGTCGACTTTAGAAAGAATTCTAAGGTAACAACAACAATAACCAAATAAGAATGAAATAGAAATTTTGAAAGAGGAATAACAGCGAAAAAATAACGAAAATACCTTAACGCTGACAATGATGATGATGATGATGATGACATCATGGACAAACGAATGTGCACTCAAAAATAAATAACATTGTACATAAGTAAGTAAACACATGGACATGGACACCTTCAGTGCCATTTCTATTAACTACTTCCCTTTTGTTCTTTCTCTTCTTTCCACTGACCCCCTCATTCAAACTTAAGAATAAGAAAGACAAAAAAAGGAACAAGGCACTTAGTGTTTTGAGTTAGAAGATATGTTATGTACGAGTATGTTGTATCTTTGTCTCAAAAGTATTATATGCACAGGGTGGTAAATAGACTCACTCTTTCTTGTCTACATAATGAGCAACCAGCAGTCTCAATCCTTTTTATTTCTTTCTTAAATATCAAACTAACCGCTCTTCGTAGTACCATACATAATTTGCCCGGTAAAGAAACAACGAAACTGGAAATAAAATTACAAAATAAAAGAAAAAAACAGAAAACCAACGATGATGATGAATGAAGGAGTGAAGAAGGAAAACGCAGCTGCTGAAAAACTCTAATTGAAAATACTTATACGTGGAGACTTAATCGACTAAACTGCTGCCGCCTGTCTAAAGCTCACCCAACTTCTACTCAACTCTACTCAACTCAACTTAAGTTAACTCTGAGTTATATACATATGTATGTACAATCATCCATCCATCTATATACTAGCATATGTATGGTATATCCATCCATACCCACCGACACAAAGTTTTTAGTGCATGTGCATACAAATGGACAATGTGCATGGCTGAATTTGTTTGTCTGCACTTAATCCCCGGCGAGATATTCAATTTCACTCTCGTTAAATCGAGTGGGGGACACACTTCGAATTTAAAGCATTGCGTAACATTATTTTAACAAACACACCACACAAATCCACACACATACTCGGACATAGATGAAACATGCGGGATAGTTTTGCCCCTTTTATAAGTATCTATTATTAAGCTAAAGAGGGTTAATCTGGAGACAAGTTACCATTCCCTGTGCCTGTGCCTATTATGCCTATGACTGCTATTTCAACAAATTGACAAAACATAATTGAGAATGCGGAAGAAAACTAAGTGAAATCATTTGAATAGAAAAGAAAAAAAAAAAACTGTAAATTGAAAACAAAAACAGAAGCAGAAATTTCTGGATCCAATAGGTAGACAATCCAATGATGACTGATAAATAAAAAACTATTCAGCCATTTCATCTGATTAATCACTTAAAGTTGTTCTATTAATTTGTGATTTATTCTTTATTCTATAATATGATTCATTTTGAGTCATTTACAGTATAAAGAACAAGCAGATGTGTCCTTGGATTCTAACTACAGACATGTGTGTGAGCCCCACCCCTCCTCACAAAAACAAAGTCAGCGAAGCAACGAAAAAAACAAAAAATAAATAAACATCAGAAAAACGAGAATTAGAATTACGCACTTCAATGTCATTTTCAATAACAAAAACCACATTGCCTGAAACGCATCTCAATGGAATCAGAATGACTAAATGAATAAGTGAGTGAGTGAGTGAGTGAGTGAATAAGTGAGTGACATGACAAATGGGTAAATTGACAAACATATAGTACAATATTATATTAAGCAGCTGCTTGAGGTTAAAAGTTAAAAGTTATATATTCAAACTAATCTTAGGTATTTTGCCAAGAGATTGACTCCCTACACCTCGTTGTCCTATTGAGAGATTGTACTACGTCACCAAAACAAGGCACATGCTCACTTATTTCTTCTTAAAGTTACTTCTTATTCTTATTATTATGTATTGTATGTACTATATGCTGTATGTATGACTATGTACTAAATACTACAACAATATTTCGTTTGTGTTATGGATATCGGTATGGTACTACTCACTTTACGTTGAGCTTCCGCGGCAAAACCAGACTTGGGTGCACGATTCGAAGACATATTTTTGGATAATTTTTTGTTTTTCTTTTACTTCTTTTTTTGTTTTTTTTTTTTAGTTTAAAAACAAGTTTAAGGGGAACTTAAACAAAAGTCGGTTTTCGTTTGTTGACGGTATTTAAATATGTTGTTGTTGTTGATGTTGTTGGTGGTGGTGATTTTTGTTTTTGTTGGTTTTGCAGCAATGGAATGATATTGTATCACAACAAAATTAAACAAGTCCGAACGATTCACAACGAGAAACGAACCAAAGTTTAATGTATCTGAGTATCTGAGTTTAATGTATCTGATGGAGAGGCTTTTATAGATTCTCTCAGTGTTTGATTGTTGGCGGCAATGGTTCGATGTTGTTCGAATCAAATAGACTCAAACTCGATGTCGACAACTTTGAGTGACTTCGCAAAACACTCGAAAAGGCCCAGTTGTCAATTGAGAGTAGTTTGCTTTGATGATTTATGGTATGAGAAAACATTGCTAACAAAATGTAAATTGCAGAAGGAGACTTAGGAAAATTGTTACAAAGTTAAATTGAATTTTATGTTTTAATCTTTGTTTATCTTTGTACGTTTCGTAATTGCTATTTTGCCATGTGCTGTGCCTGCAAATAATACATATGTATATTTCAATGGGAGAAGATTAACAAATCAAAATATGTATGAAGTATACTAGGAACATAAACAAATATACAAGGAAGGAATGTATTGAAAGCCTATTGGCCTATTACCCATTAAACCCATTGCTCATATCCTATTGTCCTCCAGTTGCTAAATATTTCGTCGTCTACCTTAGTGAAGTAAGTCGTCGTCTACAAGCCGCGACTACACGTCATTAGTCAATGTTCCCTCTCTTCAGTTGATGTCGCCTTGCACCATGTGTAAGGGCACTCGCCAAGCTCTTTGTTCTGTGACGATTGCTATTTTGGAGGGTTTCGTCTCGAACACACACATTTGCTTTATCAGGTTCCTGTGCAAGATGGTATTGCGCACAAATCAAAGGGCTTTAATTATATAGCATAGTTCCTTGTTTTGTTCGGCTTAAACTCGTTGATTGTTGCAAAGGCCACTATTTGTCTATAAAATGTCCTCTCGTTATTGAGCGACAATTTATTGGATGGCTGTAGCAACCAGTCAATCCTAAAATACTGAAGATAAGTAAGAATTGTATTCAGTTACAGTTTATGCACATTGCACTTCTATAATGGTTAAATGAAAGTTGCCAATAAAAGGGAGCAATTTTGAGAATCCATTGAGTTATCTTGTATAAAATAAAAATTTATTTGGATGCTTGCATTTCATATTTATGGTACATTTTACTATTCCTAGCTGGTTTTTTACTTTGTCCCGTGTAAGGTAGCCCAGTTGGCCAATGCCGGTAAGATTGAAGAAAATACAGAAGCCAGGCATTATGATGGTCTATATGACTTCAATTTTCCAAATTGATATTAATTTGTAATAGAAATAAGATATAATAATAATAATAATTTATTAAAATGGAGTAAAAAGTAAAACAAATTCATAACAAAACCATATGATCATTGAGCACCTCGTTGGTTCGAGTCATTTTCTTGCAAAATTGAGTGGAACACGACAGCAGAGCGAATTCAGAAGTGTGCTTAACTTCAGGTTGGCTGAGAATAAGTTTCGATCGGCTCAAACTGATTTCAATTGCGCTGAGAATATTTTTTAATGAAATGAGAGTTAAATTGCAAAATTCATACGCTCTTCCTAAAAATGAAGATTGAAATGATTATTTTGTTAGAATAGTAAATCGCATTTCATTATATTTTTTAATAATATTTTCAATTAAATATAAATTTTGAATATTTTAAATTTTAAGTTTATAAATTTATGACTACAAACGAACAAACCATTTTTCAATGTGCCATTATTTTGTAAAATTGAATGATTCTTAATGTGGTCACGGTAATTTCACTCAAATAGAGGTTTAATAGCATTCGCCGCGACCATCTGAGAGTTGAGTAGTATCAAACATAAAATTTCGTGAGTTTAATATTAGAGCAACTTATTTAACTTGTTTATGCTCAATTTGAGTGGTGCTTGTTGTCTCTTGTAACAAGTTAAAATATGAGTGTGCTGCCGGAGTTTCCAAATCTACGGTCTGGCAACTTTTGTTAAAGGCTCAAAATAAAGGTCAGTTGTTCTTACATAAACAAAAGTCAGCTGATTGACAAAGAAAGCACTTCCGCGCATGGAATGATACAATTGGAATAAACTGACCAAATGAAATTTAAATGGCAATAAAACACTGAATTTAAATCGGTTTTTTAATAAGTAAATATTTTTAATATTGATAAACAAGGATTTGAGAATATTAGTCCAATTATTTTTCATTTAAAATTTCATAAATGAGATGCTTAAATGTCTTGTGGCCTTTTATAGCATGGATTCCAAAACTTATTTCAACCTTTGCCCACTTTGAGATTTAATAAAATTCTAGTGATCTTTAAATCTTCTTTTTTTTTTTTGTTAACCCTAGATTACTAGTGTTACTTTTTATACGTAAATACCAATTCTTAGTCGAATCGACGAACATGTATTCAAGAATGGCGGTGAAGATTTAATGGCATATAAAAGGATATGGGAATATTTAGCTTCTAAAAAAAGTATTCCACTAGATAAGAAGCATTTTATAAACGATTTTGTGCACGCCATTCCCAGTTGCGGATCCAGGATTGACTTCTGGGAAGGCACCAGGGGGAAGTGATCACATATTTGAGATAAATAAAAATAATTTACAATAGTAGTAGGAAATTTAATTGCTATATTAAAAATTACATGTTAGGCTTCGTACAGAAAATATCCAATACACCAGTAGGATGTATTTTTGTAGCAATATCTTGATGGATATGCATTAAAACAAAACCATTTAAACGATCTTCTGACATCCTGCTGCGAAGATATGTTTTTAGTCGACGTAAGGTAAAGAAACATCGCTCGACAGTGCTAGTAGTGACTGGAAATGTACACAATAATTATCATTTATACTTGTCGGATCAGTGTATTTTGCGCCAAACGAAAAAAATGCTTTGGATTTCCTCAATATTTTTCTTCCATTTTGACAGCTTCCCATACTATGATTTGCCCTCCGTAATTATGAAGTATTATAAAGGCTCCACAGTACACAAAATTAAAGCTCTTGCTTTTTGTAAAATTACTGTAGCCAAACCCTCTATGGCCATTCCAATACAAGCATAATGAGATTATCCAGCCAGATGATGACCCCAAGCATACTGCGCGTACAACCCAGAGTTAGATGGCAGAATCATCCTTTCTGTTGCAATAGAACCGGTTTGAAGTCCAGACATCAAGACGAGAGAAAATTTGGGGACACTCTATATACTTATGTAGCGTCACACTCTAAATAACGTTGTTATTATGACATAATTGTAAATTCGAATTTGCGAAACTAGTTGCAGAAGTTGCACGTTCGTTTTTTTTTTTTTTTTTTATTGTGTATTTATCGTCTAATACATAAAGTTATGAACACACTAGGCGATCAAACAATCAATGGATCAAAGCGTGATTAAAAGTCCCAAGAGTTACTACAGAAGATAACTATTGATGGATCTAGTCGAATCTGAGGGTAAAACAACTATTAATATGTTGCATGCAATAAATTTTTTTATCCAAAGCCTGGGAAGAAGTGACAGCAACAACTATACAGTAATCTTTTCTTTGTGCCAGTTCTGCGAGTAATGTAGTTGAGACCTTCCATTAACTGTGTGGTTTGAAACCGTTCACAGTTCAACATGCCACAAAATTGCACTGAAAATGTAGCTGACAGCCCGGATACAAAAACTTCACTGTCAGATACAGAAATTCTAGATTCTGTGAGAAATACTGAGGAACAACAACAAGAGGATGAAGAAGTTGATACGGATGATCCTGAGCCTCCTTAAGCATTGAACAAATACTCAATGCAGCGAAATTATTGGAAAAATAATTTTTGTGTAACCACGTTGATCTTATAATATACCGCGATATGAATAAAATACATAAGGAAATACTACAAATAAAATACTGGAGTAGCAAAAAACGTCAGATAAAGATAACAGACTATACGCAATAAACGTTGTTGTTGTTTTTTTATCAATATAAATGTTTGTTGTTTGTTAATTTTACACATTACTAATAATGGTAAAATAAAATCGAATTTCTCTCCATACAACGTCAACTCTCAATAAAGTCGTAAAATGCGCAATCGCTTAAGTGACATTTCATGGATTTTTAACTGTAATTTCTTTTACTTATTTTAATGTCTTTGCGACACATCCGAATTATTTTGCACCTCACTGTATAGATAAATAACATGCAAATGATTCTTTTCTTTTTTTGTTAGATTGTATTAACAATTGTGTTATTCTGTTGATGCATAACTATATCGTAAATGAAAGTAAAATAAACAAAAAGTATTAGTTTTCCTAATCTATAAAAAAAAGTCCCAACACACACAGTTTAGGTTTTCTTGTTAGCATTGTTTATTTTGTCCCAGACTTCCATGTACAAAGTATTGTACATGTGTACTTACATACATATTTAGTATATGGTTAAACATCATGCACATAATAAATCTATGAATACACTGAACCATAAATATCTTGATACAATAATTAATTACATATTATTCACAAATCAAATTATGTGTTAATATAATTATTATTGAAAGACAAGACAAATTTGTTATAATTCATAAATATTTGCGTGTATACGATTGTATATTATAGTTGCTATGTGAGTATGTGTGTGTATGTGTGAATGTATGTTTGTGTAAGTGTATAAATAGTTTAAATTAATTTATGTCTTATATAATGTAAGTAACATTTTTTCTTTAATAAAATTAGTTTTAAATAATTTAAATTGTTTATTTTTAAATAGACCCATTTATGTGTTCAATTAATTTAATAAAAAATTCTAGATTTTGTTGATTATTTTGATTATTTTTGTTTTTTTGATACAAGTACATATCTTCTTCTCATCATATTAAAGATGAGCTGAGTTTAACACAGGAAACAACCAAGCTTAAATTGGCTAAATTAATTAATTAATCAATAGATAAGTTTACAATATATTTGATTTTATGATTTGCAAAGATCAAAAATTAACATGCTGATGATTATTGGGCTATGGACACATGCACACAATTTTTCATTAAGGCTTTGTCAATCTTGTTGTTGTAGTACATACATATATTGTAGTTGTAGGACAATCCAACATATTTGTTGTAAAAATGTATATTTGTATTAATCATAAACATAATCAAATTAATAATAATAATGATATTTTGTTTTTAAATAAATAAGCATTTAAATATTTATATATAATATATACCCATAACTCTATCAATCATACAATCTTTCTTCAATCAAACAAACAAACTATCAAATTGCAAATCATCTTATGATGATGGATGTGTAGCTGCTGCTGCTGCTACTCTGCTAAGCTACTTTTCTTTCATGAATTTAATCAATTTTGCATTTAAATGAAACTGTGACAATTAAAAAAAACTTGTAAATTTATTTTCCACACAAAAATATGAATAATAATTTATGTATAATTATGTATAAAACAAAATAAGGCGGACCAAAAAAATAATTATAAATTATAAATGTATATAATTTTATTAAATAATCTAAACTAAACAAGAAGAAACTGACATGATTACACAATGTTTTACATTATTTATAGATTTACTTTCTTTCTTATTGCGAGAATAATCACGTTCATGTTGTTGGTGATAAAACTTTCTCCTTAGATTGCATTCAGAAAGGCGATGGCTACTTTATTATGGGAAATAATTTTTAAGCAGCTTATTCTCAAAAATAATTTCATTTAGATATATTTGTTTTTGTATATTTATTTATTATATAATACCGATTGCAATTCTATAGACAAAGTCAACGACGACAAGACAATGAGACACGCGACACGACACGACACTATAGAGAAGACTAAAGTCATTAAGTGGCCAATGGTGTTCCCCGGTTGAGTATTTATGCAAGCGAGTACGTTATTAGAGCATGATGCATCGATAAATGGGGGAGAAGTGGGGGCCATGTCATGCTAAGCCAATATTTAGAAGATTTTAGTATTTTTCTCTCTCTTCTTAGCCGGTTCACATTTAAGCAGTGAAATGCTGTTGTGAATACATAAATAAATATAGAAATCGTTCAAAGAACACATCAACCCACCCAAACAACGAAGGGCTTATTTTTGTATTATTTGTTCTTTTTCTCTTTTTTTGTTTCCTTTTTGGATATGAATCTCACTTAGTGTATGACAAACAAAAAATCTCTGGCTTCGCTTTTGTGCATATTCTTTCTACTATCATATACATAATACTGTCTTAGTAGTAGCAATATTAGTCATAATAATAGTGAGTAGTAATAGAAGAACATTGTCTTTTTGTTTTGAAACTTTATCTCTTTCACATTCTATCTAAGTCTTCAATGCAACTTTCATTCATTCCTATGTAAATTCCATTTTTTTCCCTTTTCTATCAGCACAAAAGTGGTTTTGTTTTTTGTTTTATTACCATTATTATTATTGGTTTTAACTTAATAATCATAAATATAATTAAATGTATTTGATTTTTTTTTTCTGTTTTGTTTTGTTTTCTTTTTTTTTTTTACTATATTATATAATTTAGAATTATATATATTTATTATAGATTATAGAATTTTTTTAAACTGACTTTTTTTTCGTTTTTGTTCATTTGTTTCATTTTAAGCGACGATTATGAATTGTAATAACTTTTCTTTTCTTTATGTAAATATATAGTTGCTTCATTACATTCTTGTTTGACTTTTTAAGCATTTCTTTTCATATACAACACATCTCGTATATCGATGTATATCTTAACTATATATGTTATATTTCTTCCAAAAATTTTTTTTTGCCAGATGTGATTCGCTTCTCAATATTTCGACAATTCACACAGAAGGAACATACATAAATTTCTTAATAATTTCTTTACTTTTGTTTCACTAAACACGTTTGTTGTATTATCCTTGTCCATTCCATTCTTTTTTCAATCATCCACTCATTCACTAAGCGTTAAATGGTTTAAATCTTAAACCTTTTAATATTTTTTGTATATTTTCTTGTTTATATTTTTATTTTTGAAAATAAGCTTCAGTTAGTTTTTTTTTTTTTAGTAACCAAAACTTGTCGTGCATATCTTTATAAAATAGACACATCATATTTAGCTAAATATAAAAAATCAGGTTCCTGCTATTATTCTTCAGCTACAATCTCACAGCAAAGATATATCTATAACACGAGAGAAAATATAATTTAAAATTTATTAAATAGCCAAAGATGATTGAAATATGTCATATTTAACCTTTATTCTCGTGACTATCAGCAGTGACTAGTGTAGAAGTAGTTGTAGTTGTTGTCGTCAGCAAACTGTTATTATTATTGAAATTTAATGGATTGTTTAGATCTTGTGACTCGATGCTCAAATCAATAAGTTGATTTGCAACTGGAGCCACGACGTCTTGCAGCATATTTATGTCGCTAAAAAAAAAGCAAACAAACAATCAAACAAAATATTAATATACACAAAGTGTCCTTGATGGTGGACTTACTTTTTATTGTTAACATTCTCGAAGTGACCATTTCCATTGGCCACCGCTGAGTTGCTAGTTGTGTTTTGTAGGATGCTACCACTGTTGGCGAAATCTGCGTGTAGCTTGCCATTGCTAACTTCAATTTGATGCAGATTTTTGGCATTCTCATCGATGACCATATTGGAGAAGCTGTTGATCAGTTCATTTTCTTTATCAACGACTGATTGCTCATACATTGCTTGTGAGTTTTGTGGTTCGTTGACACTACTGTTCTCAGCAACAACCGACGACGTTGTATTTGTCGTTTGCACTGGAATTAGTGTCGGTGACGTAGCTGCTGTGCTCGAGGAGCCTGATGTACTAGTACTGCCTTCTTCGCTATTTGTGTTTTCTGTTGGATTCGAAACAACCTTTGCAGCAGTGTCAGAGTCATTGGATGCCTATAAATTGTAAATATTGTTAAGAAAATGATGCTAATAATTCAGTTGCTTGCTTACTTTAGGTATGGTAGCGGCAGCATTTCCTTTACGTGTGCGTGACATAATTGCTTCAACTCGTTTCCGACGCTCCTCACGTTCTTTTTCTTCCCGCTTCAAACGTTCGGCAACTTCGATACGCTGTTTTTCGGCTTCCTCCTTCGCCTTCTTTTCAGCCTCTTCTCGTTCTACACGCTGACGTTCCTCATCTTCGCGTTTTAAACGTTCCTCTTCTTCGCGTTGTTTGGCTTCCTATATAGTGTAATAACAAGATTTGAATAAATTTACATTTCCATCATCAATTGTCCTCAATTTACAAACCTCGATTGCTATGCGTAATCGTTCTTCCTCAGCCCGGCGTTGCTCCTCAGCTAAGCGTGTTGACTCCTCCTCAAACAATCGTTGGCGTTCAGCCTCTTCCTCTTGTTGTTTGAGCTCGGCAAGTCTTTCGGCTTCTAGTCGCTGCCTCTCTAGTTCGGCTTGACGTTCCGCCTCTTCACGCGCCAAACGACGTCTCTCGGCTAACGCTGCTTTGGCTTCTTCCTCTGTTGTTATCTTCTTGGCAATCATTGAAGCAGTCATCAGATCATTGCCATCGACCGTTTGGCTTGGCGGTGTCAATTCACGAACAACAGAATTCTCTTTACTACGTGGTTTTTTAATAACTTCTGGCTCGTTGTCTAGTTTCTCGTTACCTTCATCTAAGTGTTCCTCAGCGGCTCTTATTTTATTTTCTTCTGTATGTGCCTCTTCTTTTTGTGGTTCGTTGCTGAGCAAAGACTCCTCTTCTGTTTTCACAAAATTGAGCGCATCCTTCTCCTCTTTGCTTTGAATTGGAACCGTCGGAGCCTCGACAGCAATAGCCTTTTCAACAACATTTATTTCAGTACTCGCTAATGTTGTTGCTGCTTCATTATTATTGTGTGTCACATTGTTCGATGATGACAAAGTTGTATTAGCGACAATCATTGATTTAGCCATCGAAACTCCGACGACTTCCTTTGGTCTTGTATCTTTGCTGAGTTTGTTAATACGTTCGGAGCTTGTGGTTTTCGCAAGTGCCTTCGATGCAGAATATGCCTTCGGTAATGGTGGCTCCTAAAAGATTAATAAAGATTTTCTTATCATTAATCAAATGAAGATGGTGGGTGGTATAAGACTGATTACCCTTTTTGCTGGAGTCTTCTTTTCTGCACTTGATAATCGCGATGAGGAGGAGGTTACAATCATAGAGGTCGACATTAAGTTCGATGTTCGTTTCGGCGTCGTTTGTGCTGATGACGTGTTGGACGATGATGTTGTTGCCTTTACCGGAGGCCTGCTGTTGCTTTCCCTCTCCCTCTTTAGTTTGTTTATTTCTGAAATAAATAATTGATTATTGAATGGTTTACTTAGATTTTCTTATATGAAATTTTTATTTTACCCTCGAGTGAGACTCCAGTACCAGCAATGCTAGCTGGCCGAGGCTTACGCTGTGCTGGAATTGGCCTTCTTGGTACAAATCCACTTGTGGATATTGTTGTTGATGTAGACATTGCACTGCCGGGCCTTGAAGTGCTGATGTGGCCGCCTGGTGTCACATTACCGGAACGTGAACCTAATGTAGGCAAGGCATGTCCATAAGACATTCATTAGCATTATATTATATTCTATTACAAGGGGATCGGATCGTTATATAGATCAGATGAATCGCTATTTATATGTTTGATTGAATGTGTATGAAGAAAAACCAAGGAAACCCACATTTTATCATTAAAGGAAGAGTACAAAAAAGACAGAAAAGAAGGATATTTGTATACATAATGTAAGTGACCGTCACCAAATTTGAGAAATCAAAATAAACAAATACATATTTGTAAAATGTTAATAGAAAAAAAACAAAAGAAAACAAAAACTCGTTCATATTTTTCTTTAAAGATGTTTGTATGGTTGTATGTATGTATGTGAGTCTGTGTGTGTACTATCTGTGTATTCCTAAACCAATCTCAGTGTAAAGAGTGGTGTGAAATGATGAGGATAAATCAAAGAAACTTATATAAATACTTATTGTAAAACCAAATCCAAACCAAAGTAGTGAATCAACCCAAAAATAAACAAATCAAAGCTACAAAAAAAGCAAATTTCCAGATTGACATTGATCTCCATTTTAATTAAATCTTATACTCCGCCATGGTCAGGCATCCAATTAGCATTTAGTACAATATTTTATGAGGAGTATAAGATAAGTGGAGAAGAGAGAGAGAGTAACAAACAAACAGAGTTTATGTGCAATAGAATATTTTGTTTGATTGATAAGTGGTACATTTATACAAAGGCATGGCGACTAAAATGGTTACAGCTAATAATATTTTATTGCTTTTATATGGCAGCATTTTCTACTAATTGTGGAGAATGTTTGACAAAAATAATAAATCGTAAATGGTAAATGATGGATGGATGGTGGTTGATGGTAGTGGGAATCGGCAGTAATTCTAATATTTTTCCCAAGTATCGAGAGAAAATTAGACAAAATAATAAATAAAAAATAAAATAATAAAAAACGAAGGAAAAGGCGTTATGTATGTAAATTTGTGTGTGTATTGTTGTTGTTGTTGTTGTTGTTGTCACACACCTGCATTTACTAACAAACTAGAAGAGTTCATGAGCAACAATGAATTTGGATCGAAACGGTGGTAAGGGTTAGTAGAAGTATAATGCTGCTGGCCTCTTTTAGTCGCGGATGCAGATGAAGCAAGTGATGATTGAAGATATTTTTTAGTGGCGGCAGTTTGTAAGCCTAAATTGGAGCGTTGTGTTGGCGTGGTTGGTGTGCTCGACCAAGAATTGTTTATGTGTATCATACTCTTATAGGAATCGCGATTACCATTGCCCAGAGGTCGGAAATTAGTTGAAATGCCACCGGCGATGGAATACTTTCCACGGTTATGGTTGCTGTTGTTGCCGCCACCACCAGCCAAATGAGTCATGCTGCGAGACATAATGCCTGTCGCACTACTACTGCCACTAGGACCAGCACTGCCAGCACGTTTTGAGCGTCCGACACCCACACGGCGACCTCCACCAAGTGAAGCTGTTTCATCAAGCATCTCTAACTCACGTTCTCGGCGCTCACGTTCAAGTATAGCGCGTATATGTTCACCATTCCGACGGATTGGCTGAGCCAGCTGATCCAGGCGGTTCATCGAAAAGGCGCGTCCTTAAAAGTGTGTATGAGGGATGAAGATTTTTTTGATTCATGAGTTAAAATCATATTTTGATTGATTGAACCAGAAATGTTCAAATTCAAAGAAATCATTAAAAATTATTCATTTAAATTAGCTAGTGAGAGTGAATCAGTGATTTATTATGTGCATGTGAGTGAAATAGTGCAGTCTGTGTCTGCCTGCCTGTTTAACAACCATCTTAATTGCAATCTCCACATCTATCGGCATATCCCTTCCGTACCTCACTTTCCCTCCCTTCCTTTCGTAATTCTTTCCCTTTCCTTGCATTGTCTAAAAAGCACAAAAGCTGAACTCATAAGTTCTTTAATTTCAGCAAAGTGCGAAATAAAAAGCGCATTCAAACATTTACATTTAGAAGAAAAAGAACAAAAAAAAAAAAAAAAAAGGAAAATACATTCAAAATAATTTTTTAAAAAATACTTGTAGATTAACTTAAGAATATGATAGATGAGGCGTTAAAGTCTTAAAACAGAGAAAAACAGAGAGTGAGAGAGAGTCAAAAGAAACACTTATAGGAGACATACAAAAACAATCGTGAAAATTGACTGCGATTCAAAGTATATTCTCTCAGAAAGCCTTTAAGTATTTTAAGACGGAAACGGGACAGGGCAATAAGTTTGTTGGTTGGTTGGTTGACTAACTTTTAAATGAGAACGAACGTCGAACGAAACTTGCGGTATTCATTGTTCGTTTTTTTATTTTATTTTTGATGAATGAGACAGGCAAGAGAAGAAAGAGAGCTTCAACTCCAGGGATTATAGATTGATGTTCGTTGTGGTTATGTTTTAAAAGCTTACCTGGGGTTCTGGGCGTAGTGCTCAGTGAGCTTCTGGAACCATAGTGCCCATCACGGGGACTAGGCATGGTTGGCATAAGATCAGTTTTCCTGCGGGCCACACTTCGAAATACGATGGGCGATGTGTCAATGTGATCTTCTGCAATTTGTGTTTGTATTTCGTTTTTTTAAATATATTTTTAAGAGGCATGAATTTTGAATCATTGAATCCTTGTATCAAATCAAGTATTTAGAAATAATTGGACAGAAAAGCAAAAAAGAAACATGCTGTAGCTCAATAATTAAACTTGGCTAAAATTTTGAAGGGGAAAAGTAGCAAACATCTTCTTTTTTCTTTTGTCTACAAACATGTATGCAGCTAAGTACTTGTTATAGCGACGCTTACCACCCACCCATCTGCTGCTACCCAAACAAATAGATCAAATATAGATCAGGGTAGGGGGCACACGGGCACGATGATACATTTAGTATTTACACAAAAAAAAATAAGCAGAACTTTATTAGGTTTTAATTGCTTGATTCGCACAAATTAAAATTATATGTAGTACTTAAGAAGAGGGACAACAAAAACTAAGTATCATAATAATATCATGCTATTATACTATGTATATTTGTATTTATATTTCTTATCGAGCATGCTAAGGTCACATTCATTGGAGGATACGATACATCGAAAGTTCCAACAAAGGAACTATCATAGTTGTTTTTAATCTTTTGTTTTTTTGTTTTAGGTCTTTATTAGCGAATTTCTAATGAAAGTTAAAAGATTTTAGAATTTTCAAAAAAAAAAATTAAAAAATAAATTTAAGTTAAAACAAACAAAATATTTTAAGGGGATACAAGAAAAAAAAAATATAAGAAGAAAAGACTTTAAAGACTGCACCCTCACCCTTACGAATTGAGTAACTGTTGGTATATGATGGTGGTAATCTGTGCGCGGTAGAAGTAGTAGTACAAGTTTGGGAGTAATTTGTTGTATTACTGTTGTTATAGTTGTTGTTGTTGTTGTTGGCCAAGGAGGATACTGTTGTTGGGGGGCCATCAATATTTATCTCATTCGAAGCAATCGAAAGTGAAAAACGCTTTGGCGGCTCGTCATTCGAGTAGCCCCAATTGAATACCTCATACATTGATGAAGACTTACGGCGATGATCTGTGGTGGGTGATGTGGTATATATATTTCTTTTTTTTTGTTGTTGTTGGTTTTCGTACTATTTTCTTTTAATTTATTTTGTATTTTATTTTGAAATATATAAGTATATTGTACAGTGGTGATTTATAATTGTGTTACTGTTGTTTTTGTTGTATTAACTCAATTGGATTAGATTGAATTGTGTATGTTATAAATAAAAGTACTAAAGAAGTGTGCAAGAAATTAATAAACCAATAATATAAATGTTTTTATTTATTGCAAAATTTGCAAAAATTCATAAATAATAACAGAATAGAAGTAATACATAGATGATTTTGTAGTTCTGTGTTGTGTTTTTGCTATGATAATTGATGGTGATAAAATCAGAACACAAAATATCATACATAGTACAATAGTAATAGCAGTAGTAGTAGTAAGAAGTAGAAGAGATTTATTTTTGTCTACAAAATGAGTCAATTGAATGGACTCATAACTCAGGAAATCATTGAACTGCTGTATTTTGTTTTTAACATTGATTGATTGATTGACTGATTGATACTGGAACTCGTGGAACGAACACACACATTAAGTAATTAAGTAATTAACTAGTGAAAACACACAATAAAAACTTAAACTTGGATATAATCAATAATTACAATAATATAAAGTAAAAACTGCAAAGTAAATATTAATAAGATATATAAAGTGATCGCAAAATACGAGGAGAAGAACACAAAAGAGTGTAGATTGATTTTTTGTTTTTTTTAGTGTAGGAGAGTATTGGCAGGTTAGAAACTAAGAAACTTACCATCGTGTCGTTCGGTTCCGCTCGCTGAAGTTGCACGCTTCTTGGCACCACTGTCGGTAAGTTCACGTTCTGAACTTCGACGTGAGAGTGAGGCGCCAGCAACATTTGATATTGATGTAGATCTACAACATATGCAACGCATACAGAGATAAAGATAACAGTTTGTTGATAATTACTATTTGCCAACATAGAAAAGCAAATGAAATGAACTCACCTTCGTTGTCCCCAAAAGGTGCTGGGTGATACCATACCAAAGTCAGCTGGCTCCAATAGACGAGGTGTCGATGAACCAAAAGCAAATGCAATTGAATTTCTGTCACGTCTTTTCACTTCAATTCTGGAATCTCTTTCCTGTAACATTAGATATAAGATTATTATTATTATTAAAGACAAACAAACAAAACAAATTATTTCTTTGTACCAGATTCTTTTTCAAAATATATTCGCGACGTTCTTTTTCAGCTTCCAATATTGCCTTTTTACGTTCTTCGACCTGATGGCGTTTCTCCGTGTCACGTTGTCTGATCTCTTCGATGCGACGTCGGCGCTCCTCTTCTTTTTGTTCTCGATACCTTTGCGCTGCTTCAGCTTGAGCTTTAAGCTCCTCAATCTTTTTCTGTCTTTCCTCATTTTGTCGTTCTCTCGCATACCTTAATTTCTCATCACGATCTTTGGATGCTAGAATTACATACATACACATGTGTAGAGTTAAAACCAAGCAAATTAGTAAAAGAACACAAAAAACGAAATAGGGTGGAGTCGAATCATTCTTTGATTTATCATTAGCAAAACTTCAACTTTTCTTTTTGTAGTAAAAAAACAAAAAAAAAAGAAAAAAAAAACCGAAAGCATTTATAATTTACAACAAATGTTGAATTTCAACAACAATCAACTTCAGAGAAACCTTTGTCTTTAAGGCATAACATATACAAATTTGCATTTGCTTTAACTTTGTTGATTTCTGTTTGTTATGAATAATCCAATCCACTTGTAAATTGACTGAGTCATTGGATATTCAATGCAGGAGCGTTTAGTGTGGTTAATTGTACAAAGTATGAGTAAATACGCATATATTTTCATGGTTGGGTAATAAACTCAAGAAAATCTTATAAATAAAGAAAAATTTTGGAAAAATTATTTTGTAATAATATGAAAAGAGCAGATAATATCTCGGGTTAGCCAATAAAGTACCCGAAATTTGTCATTAAAATTGCCCGCGTTAAGTATTTTAGAAGGTTTTTTTCTGTATGTTAGTAGGACTCTTTTGAATCAGGAATCAGTTTGTTTACAGCAGCTTGTTTAATCAGTCCACCTCAGTAGTTCTCGGCGAATTTTGTTTGATGTAGTCTATGGAGTCATGCCGGGTTCCCCGAAGCTGCAATTTGAGTTTGGGGAACAGGAAAAAGTCATACGGAGCTAAGTCAGGTGAATAGGGCGACTGGTCGATGTTATTTAGTTTTTGGCCTCATAATAGATGATAATCGTGGCCCACAATTCCAGCCGTTTACGACGGATTTTGTCACGCAACGGCCTCAAAACGGTTAAATAGAAGTCCTTATTAACTGTCTGGCTTTCCGGAACGAACTCATGGTGAACCACTCCGCGAATATCGAAGAAAACAATCAGCATCACCTTAATTTTGAGTTCACGTGCTATCTCTCTAACACTAATATGACGATTTTCGAGCATGATTTCTTTAATTTTTTTGACGTTATCGTCGGTGCAAGAGGTCGATGGCCATCCGGGACAAGGCAAGTCTTCGACGAACTCCCGACCACCTTTAAAGGCTTTGTACCACTCGTAAGCCTGAGTTTTCGATAAAACAGACTCTTCGTAAGCCTTCTCCAGCATTCGAATCGATTCGGCACACGAAATTTCGTTCAAAATATAAAATTTTAGACAAATTCTTTGTTCAATATTTTTTTCTATTGTAAAATTCGCCGAGAACTACTGAAGTGGACTGATTAAACCAGCTGCTGTAAACAAACTGGTTGACAGATCGCGCTCATTTTTGGCATAATAATTAGGGACAGTCCTACCAACATACAGAAAAAAAAAACCCAAAAAATACTTAACGCGAGAAATTTAAATGACAACTTCCGGGTACTTTATTGTCAGATGGTAAACTTATTGTTAGAAATGACATGTCTCACTGTCTTCCTTCCTTCCATTCTATTCCATCTTTCTGCCATTCTTTTTTTTAAATTGAAAGCAAACACGGCAAAAATTTTTTTTTAATGTTAACAAAAATTCTTCACAAGTAAATAACAATTTAAACAAGTCCCAATTAATGTAGTGTAGGTGTGTATGTTTGTAATTATTCTGGTTGCTAACGTCAACTTGTATTGTGGTGGTGGTGGAGAAACTCAACTGAAGTCAACTTAACTCAATTTTTATTATGTATTTGTTTGAATAATCGATATTTTTCGTTTTTATCTTTTTTACTTGCCGGCTTTTTTCTTTTCTTTTTTGGTTAACATTTATACTTGTTCCGCTACTGTTTCAAGTGACACTCACTCATAGCTACAATTGTACAAGACTTTAACACGTGCTTACGTCATCTCTATGACGTTCATTTCGCTTAGAATTCGCAATACAATATGGGTCAATTGAACATTGAGCATTGTTACGTTACTCTGTAATAACTACAAAAATCTACATAAAAAACAAAAGATCATTTCGTGAGAGAACTTATTGAAATGACATTGAGGAGCATGAATCATTTGCTCAATTCTTATGACCACCAACCCACCACTTGCCCACCCACTATCATACTATCATACAAACACAATAAAAAATTAGAGTTTGAATGAATACGCGGCGCTTTTCGGTCTTTTGGAATGATATCAAAAACAATAAATATCTCATATTATCAAACTCGCATTTTTTCGTGTAATTGTCACCATTACGGAATTGAATTCATTGTCAATTCTTCTTTTTTATCTTCAATATGATTTTCTATGCTATTATTTATTTTTTGTTAAAATTCTCATCAGATATGCACAACAGAGAGATAGCGAGAAACAGTGAAACTACAATTATAATATTTTAATTGAAATTAGGGACAGGACATGCAGGACTATATCACTTAATGAAGAGTGCCGCATTTTATGGGATTGAATATTTAAAATTCTCAAGTATTTTGTTAAGCGGTACAACACAATCATCATCAGAACTTGCTGCAGATTGCAAACTACCTTGGAAAATTGAGTCGTCTTCTTGGACGCCCACTTGTGCAAACCAATGCAGCGTGCTGGAATTTGTGTGATCCATCATTGGAGGTGTGGCCGCGCTCGTTGCGTGGGCATTCTTGTTTAGTGAAGTGATTACTATTTCACATTTTGTGTTACAATTTACAAGTATTAAAATTTTAAGCATAATAAAGCAATCTATTCTATTTGCATCTGTATTATTATACATGTATTTACTATTTTATTTTAATTACCTTTTCTTTCCATGCTACCCTCGCGACTTTCGGGTCTTTTAGTTGTGTTTTCACCTGAAAAAGTGAGAATTAAACAGCAAAAAATTAAAAAATCAATTATTTATCAATTAACATTTAAAGGTGTTCACAATTGAAACTCAAATGAAAGTGAAACATTCTAAACAGGAAGAATTTCCTAAACACATGAACGTCGAGTCGCGTCGCAATGTCCTTGGGGGACAACTAGTTTTACCCAGTAAAATGGAATAAAAACTAATAACGACGACCGCAATAACATTATTTAATAAGTATTAAAGTTTTAACGGTATTTATTTGTGTGCAACGTTGATTATAAATTAATTTATATCTATTCGATGAAAATGCAGCAATGCTAATTGCAATTCCATAATCCAAAAACACACTTTATTATTGCTACTATAATAAGTATTATTACATATCAAAGAAAGAAGAAAGCAAACACAAGCCAAGCGTAAGACACACAAAAAAAGAACTTGGGTTGTTTTAATATTATAGTATTGTTGATGATGTACATAGATGTAGGAAAATCAATTCGTTCGCTCGCTCTTTGCACTTGTGTTCATAAGCTGGTGAAAGGAGCAGTCGGGAGGGCGCGTTCGGTTCGGTCGTTTAAAATGGGATGGACAGACGCGTAGTCCGCTAAATGCAGCGCTGGCGCTGTTCACTTCTTCTTCAGCGACAGCGATAGCAAGCAACATCATCAACAGCAATGAACGACAATACAACGAGCACGGAATTTAAGTATATTTTTTTTTAGTTTTCTGGAAATCCTACACGGAAAATTATTTATAAACTCAAACTCCCTTCAGACGACGCGCGAAGAAAGGGAGACAGGCGCTAGTAGAAAATAGTAAAAAGAAAAACACGAGACGAGAGAGCATTGTACACCCAATTGGAGCAAAACATTCTAGTTGGCCTTTCTTATTTGATGATGGTTTTTTTTTTTCACTGCTGCTGCTGCTGCCGCCGTTTGCTGCGCAGCCGACAACACTTTGTCTACTCAATCAACTGTTTTGCACTTATGTATGTGTTTTTGTTAATATGTTTCCGCGTTTCAGGATCCAAAAATTGTTTAAAATGCACTTTCATGATTTTGTTTCAATTGTTCACTACTTTTTTCGATTCATACCTGCTTCATTATTTGAAAAAATTTCTTGGCCCCCAAGACTCGCCATATTTATTTCACTTTACATCAGTCACTTGGATTTTTTTTTTACAAATGACGACGACTGAGTTCTATACAGTGTTGTAAAATAGAAACGTGACGTTGCCAGACAGATTTTATTAAAATAACATAAAAATATGATGACAGAAAAACATGTAAATCCATCGTTAAATAAATAGAATTACCTTTGATTTACTTATAAATAATTAATAGTATTTAATATATTTTCCATACGTAATTGATTCTTCTAGATCGGCCTTGTTGAACTTTTAGCATTTTCCAACATAGAATTTAGTATTTGGAGACTCTGGTGAAATGTTCATCATCATTTGCTGAGTGTTTAGAACATTTGTGTGGCGCCAATTTGTTGTTTATGCTGAAATATGCCGGAAGAACAAACTGAAGATTTGAAAAGGAAAAACCTTCCATGGTGAGTGTGAATAGCTTTAACAATAAAAGTAACTCAAACTTATCAAGAATATATTATCACAGGATTGAGAAATACCGACCAGTTAAATTCGATGAAATTGTTGGCAATGAGGATACTGTTGCTCGTCTCTCAGTGTTCGCAACACAAGGAAATGCACCGAATATAATTATTGCGGTAAGCATGAGAATATTTCCCCTGGTTATGATAAGCATGAACATACATATTCGATAAATTGAATAGGGCCCACCCGGTGTGGGTAAAACGACAACAATTCAGTGTCTTGCGCGAATTCTGCTTGGTGAGAGCTATAAAGATGCTGTGTTAGAATTGAATGCATCCAATGAGCGTGGCATTGACGTGGTACGCAACAAAATAAAAATGTTTGCTCAACAAAAAGTTACTCTACCGCGGGGACGCCACAAGATCGTTATTCTCGATGAAGCTGACAGCATGACTGAAGGTGCACAACAGGCATTGCGGCGCACAATGGAAATATATAGCAACACTACAAGATTTGCACTTGCGTGCAATACAAGCGAGAAGATTATCGAACCAATTCAGTCTCGTTGCGCAATGCTGCGTTTTACAAAACTTTCAGATGCTCAGGTACTTGCTAAGCTCATTGAAGTTTGCAATTGGGAGAAACTAAATTATGATGAGGAAGGTCTGGAAGCGATTGTATTTACTGCTCAAGGTGATATGCGGCAAGGATTAAATAACCTACAGTCGACTGCACAAGGATTTGGTGATATTACTGGTCCAAATGTATTCAAAGTTTGTGACGAGCCACATCCTATGTTGATTCAAGATATGCTCCTACATTGTGCTCAGAATGATATTCATAAGGCGTATAAAATCCTAGCAAAACTGTGGCGTCTTGGTTACGCTACTGAGGACATTATTGGGAATATATTTCGTGTGTGTAAGCGACTCAACGTAGACGAACAAATGAAACTGAATTTTATACGAGAAATCGGTATAACCCACATGAAAGTGGTCGATGGTATTAACTCCCTTTTACAGTTAACCAGTCTTTTGGCACGACTCTGTAGTATTGCAGAAGTCCACTGATTTATACATAAATGTTTAAGTGATTCTATTCAAGATGATAAGATAAGAAATAAATGTGAATTGTTAATAAATAAGAAATGAATCTAACAATCATTATATTTTATTGTTTGTAAACTAGCCTCTTAAAGTTCTTGATTTGCGGATCTTAAAATTTGGCATGGACATAGGCAGTTCATGTTGCAGTACGCTGAAAGGATATTTTAACTGGAAAGTATTTGTTCTTAAATAAATTTGGAAGTTCCCAATGAAAGGTTTTTTTTTTTTTTTTTTTTGCATTTTGAATGCAAAGTCCATTTATTTTTATTTTGTTAAAAATTTTATAAACTTATATTTATTAAATTATTTATAGCAAATAATTATAAAATAGTAGCACGCACAAGAACTAAATTTAACTAATGAACTGAATAAAAAAAAAAAGAAGAAATGTTATAATAATTTGTGGTATACCATATATGAAACACAAATAAGTTCTTCATTGCTGCTGTCTTAAGCGCTTCTTAATTTCACAAGACAATTCAGTAAGTGCAACATTAATTTCCTCACGCGTCACAACATCACGTAACTTGACAATGCCTTTCTCCAGTTCCGAATCACCAAAAAGCACTGCAAGAGGTATTTGGTGTTCTTCGCAGTATTGTAATTGAACTAACAGCTTTGGATTCAATTTGTATGAGTGTTCAGCCTTAATGCCATTGTTCCACAATTCGTTAACCAAGGATAGACGTTTCTTATGCAAACCCTTGTGTACTGACGCAATATAGACTTCAACATCATTAGTGCGAAGCTTAACACCACTTGAAACATATTTAGCTTCAAGTATCGAAAATATACGCTCTACACCAATGGAGACACCAACACATGCTACTTGTTTGCTTTTAGGATCAAACATGCCAACCAGGTTATCGTAACGGCCGCCACCAGCGACTGAACCCACGGTGCCTTGTTCACCAGCATCACCATTCTGTTGTTTTGTTGATGTTGTCAATTCGTTTGCTTTAAGCACACCTTCATAAATAACACCAGTGTAATAGTCTAAGCCACGCGCTAAACTTAAATCAAAGCTTATTTTATGGTTAAGAGCAAAGAGTTCACAATATTCAAGCAATAACTTCATTTCCTGTAATCCTTTCACAGCATTAGGAACTGCTTTCAAGTGTTCATCTGCCAACAGTTGTTCAACAAGTTCGGACCCACCACTCAGACGCACATATTGACCAATCTTATCCGCTGTTTCAGCATTTAAACCTTTTTCATCAATCATTTCTTTGCGGACTTCAGCCCATGGAGACTTATCCAATTTATCTACTGATGAGCATATGGTACGAAATAAATCCGCTGGAACACCACATGCTTCAAACATGCCATCCAATAGTAAACGATGATTGAGCTTTATAACATAATCACCAATATTAACAATATCAAGAACTTCTGAGACAATTTTAACGCATTCAGCATCCGGCAGCATTGGATCAAAACTGCCAGCTATATCAAAATCACATTGATAGAACTCACGATACCGACCACGTGTCATTGCTGGATTATCACGACGATATACTTTGGCGACATGATAGCGCTTTAATGTTGATATCTTATTCATAGCCAAATAACGTGCCAAAGGAACAGTAAGATCATAGCGTAGTGATAAAATTTCACCCCCCTGATCCTTGAGATCATAGATTAGTTTCGAATCTTCACCATATTTTCCAGTTAACACTTCCTTTAGCTCAAAGACAGGAGTATCAATTGCCTCACCACCGTGTTTCTTAAATACACCAATGATCTTATCCAGTACGTTTTGACGTAGAGTCATTTGTTGTGGAGCATAATCCCGTGTACCTTTTGGTGTTTTTAGAGTAAATTTTTGTAATTGAGATTGTTGTTCATCTTGGTTCAGTTTGGCCTTAAATGCTAATAAACGTGAAACTTCTTCATCGATCTTATCCTTGGGTTCCTTGGATGCTTTTAATTGACGTACCAAGTCACCTTGCAATTTAATTTGTTCCAAAATTTGATCTCGTGTTTCACTCATTTTCTTTGTACACCCGTAAAATGATCCAAACTGTAAGTGAAAGGAATCGATGAATAATGAAAATTACAAAAAGTGTTGTTAAATTTTATAAATTCACGTACTTCTCTCCACTGTATTTTGTATTATGTTTGTAAGTTATTTGTTTGAGCAGAAGTACACAAAATATGGAGAGTTCAGATTACTATAACCTGTTTTTTTCTATTTAGTAAATATGGTACATAAATGCAATGTTTACCATTTTCAAATTAATGCTGCGCTTTAATCCAATCGTAGAACAGAATTTAAGGCAAATATTTCGTCCCATTTCGTAAATATGTGCCAACTGATGGTTGTTTGGTGATGAAAGCCCTGGGTGTCGCGTGCAACAGAAACAAAACCAGAATCCAGTTCAATTGCGGTTGAAATAACAACAGAAACAGAAAGAAAGCAGTGCTTTAAAATGCCATTAGCAAGCAACTCTAGTGTATTTTCTACAGAAACGAATTGTTTCTCCTGTTGGCCACAATACTTTCAATTCTAACTAATGCTTTTTTTCTGCTTAGATGACGGAAAAAAACAAAAAAAAAAAAATTATGTCTTTGTGTCTGTTCTCTGATGTCCATAATAATAGTCTAAGCGACGCGCTAAACTTATATCAATGGTGATTTTATGTTTAAGAGCGAAGAATTCACAATATTCAAGCAATAACTTCATTTCCCTCCCCCTCATCTATGGAACTGGTATTTCGTATCTTGTTTGTGTTTCTCGATATGGTTGTTTTCCGAACAACTAATTAATTTTGTTGTTTTTTCTTTGTCAACGCAAGTCTACCTCGCCCTCAGTGTTGCAAAATGTAAGAACATTAAATGAGTTTTTTAGTATCTATTTTAATAGTGGTTGTTTCGCAACAACATTGGCCATTGTGGCCAAATAAATAAAATTTTCGAGGGTGCCGTTTGAAAGTGCTGAATGTTTCGAGGCTGTTCTCAGGATCAGTGCCCGTTTAACCTTCGATCAATAAAACTGATTTCGTTGATACGCGCTAGTTGCCCAGCGCACCTGCAGTATGTATCGATATATTTTTTATATATCAATATCAATTTTCTACAATCTATATCGATATTTTTTATGATTTTGAATAGAATTTGGAGCTCCAATAATCTACATAGTGTATTTAGCATAATTAAGCTCAATCATCTCACTATATAATACCAATCCACAGGCATTATTTCTAATAGATCAAACAATATTGATGTGTGGAACAATGTTAAAGAATATTTTTTAGTTATTAATCCTAGAAGATACTTCCTGCAATGAATAATGCTTAAACAAAATAATATAAAAAAAAAAAATAAAGTGAAAATCTCAACTTTTAATGGCAGATGCGTTCGATGGCAGCCAGCTGTGAAGATTGCTCCAAACGAATCAATACAATTCAACTTTTTTAGCCAACGCTGTGTGGAGTTCAGCATAAAAGGTTTTATGTATTTCATCTCTAAACATGAAACTTCTTTATAAAAAAAAAACAAAAACTTATTGATCAATTTTCATTTGTTGGTCTGAAATATTTTCGAAATGTGGAATTTTACTTCGAAAAAAAAAAAAAACTATCGATATTTTTTCGACATCCCTATCCATTCTCGCTACTTTCTACTTACTCGTTAACTTTTACTCGTTAATTCAAGTCGGAATTCGGCTTTTAACGAAAGACATATGCGCAGTTTTTTTCGGCCGTCGGGGAAATTTAAAGTTGAAAAAGTAAGTTTTGGTAATCGTTGAATAATTTTAATAATAATTATTAATTCAAAGCGATTCTCAATAGTTGCGGTTGTGTATAGTGTAGAATTATTTGTATTCAATTGACAATTGAGTAAGGCACAACAAACGCGCTCGCTCGCTGTTTTTTTGCGGCCGTCGACTTTTGCAAATTTCAGTAATTTTTGTTATTGAAGTTATTTATTCTGTGCTGTGTGCGAGTTGTAAGCGAAAATATATAAGAAATGTCCCGACACAATGGAGGACCACCTCAAATGCAGACTTACAAATTGGTTGTTGTTGGAGGAGGTGGTGTGGGCAAATCGGCAATAACCATACAATTTATACAGGTGAGATGAGATGTAGCACCATTAATAAACTTGGTTGAAATGGTTGTGTTGCTTAGGGAGGGCGGCGTAACAAGTGGTGTGTTTTGTTGTTTTTATTTTTTTTTTTTTGGCAAAACAAGCAACAAGCATACCAAAATGGCAATAATGAAAATAGTATAGTCTCTGATTTGTCTATATTTTTCAAAAAAAAAAAAAAAGATCATCGTAAAATTTTAAATGTTGTCACCCACGCAATTAAGCGGCTATTGATAAAATATATACTTACATACATACAGACATAATTATATATAAGCAATATATTCGTATATACATACAATATCATGCACATATGCTTGGTTATATACTAGCGCATAAACACACACACACACACACACACACACAGACACAATGTTTAGGTTATAGGAGTTCATAGCTTGTGAGCATTTTCCGTGACATGATCTAATTGCCTTATAAAAACCAAAACCCATTGGTTACCCATGTATGTAATTAAATTGGATCCAAATGTGTTTATAGTGATGGAGTAGTAATAGGTTAAATTGTGAGCAACATATGCAATACATTGTTGTCTGCCTGTTTGTCTGTCTGTCTGTGTGTTTGCTGCGAGCTCATCGCGTTGTTTGCTTCGTGTTATTTATTTTTAGTTATTTGCGTCATCTTCACTACTATGTATGCTTTAAGAAATACGTAAATGTTTGAATGTGTATGCATTGTTTAATGTACATAAGTTTTCCTTGGCGTTTGATGATAAACGCTTTGTGCGTAAACATCTTGCAACTCTTCTTGCTTGCTTCTCTTACAATTCAAAAGCAGATGATCAGCTCATTTTGTTTAATTTCATAAAACACATCAATATCAACAACAAGAACAACAACAACAACAACAACATGTGTGTTTAATGAAACTTTGTATCATCTACTTATCCTACTGCTTACTTGAGAAATTCTCCTAATTTTTCATCATTTATGATTTACAGAGTTATTTCGTAACTGATTATGATCCAACGATTGAGGATTCTTATACAAAACAATGCGTAATTGATGATGTACCAGCGAAATTGGACAGTAAGTCAAGCATTTTTCAAATATATTGGTGTATATTATTTATTAACATGATGAAATAAACATTTTTTCTGCTTTTCAACAGTTTTGGATACCGCTGGCCAAGAGGAGTTCAGTGCAATGCGTGAACAATATATGCGTTCGGGTGAAGGATTCCTGCTTGTGTTCTCTCTCAACGATCATTCCAGTTTCGATGAGATACCAAAGTTTCAACGTCAAATACTGCGGGTTAAGGATCGTGATGAGTTCCCAATGTTGATGGTGGGGAACAAATGCGATTTAGAACACCAACGACAGGTTTCATTAGAGGAGGCACAGAACCTAAGTAGAAATCTAATTATACCCTACATTGAATGTAGTGCAAAATTGCGTGTTAACGTGGATCAGGCATTCCACGAGTTAGTGCGGATTGTACGCAAATTTCAAATAGCCGAACGTCCATTCATAGAA
This sequence comes from Amiota minor, assembly GCA_037043295.1. Taxonomy (NCBI): domain Eukaryota; kingdom Metazoa; phylum Arthropoda; class Insecta; order Diptera; family Drosophilidae; genus Amiota; species Amiota minor. The sequence continues at coordinate 1,153,347 of JBAMAW010000052.1, forward strand.
GAGAGCTACAAAAAGAGGAACAAAAAGAAGTGCTGCCTTATGTAACTGCCAAAAAACGAGAGTCGTCATAGATGACTTTAAAGATAAACTGCCAACCAGCCAGTTAAAGCCAAGTAAAAAATTATTAACTGTATTGAATATTAAAAACCCAGTGCGACGACATCTGATATTTGATGCCATAAATAATGCACGTTATTAAAAGCAAAAGGAATCAAAAACTGTGCGTTGACTGAACTTCAATTTTTGTGGTAAAAAACAGACAAGTCGCTTGATATGATCAAACCAACGAAAAACCCTACAAACCAATCAAAATTAACAAAAATATAAAGGCATTAAGAATTCTTGGAAATTAAGAGCGAGAGAGAGAGAGAGAGAAACTAAACTAACTTAAAAACGCACATCTAATCGAAAAATGAATCTATGTTTTTTATGTATTTAATTTATATTTTACTCAAACGAATTTCTTTTTGACGTTAATTCGATCGATCTGAATGTCTTGACTAGATCGTCCAATCGTCGATTGATCAATCACTGGTTCGTTTGTCCGTAGAATTGAGCCAATAGTAATTTGTTGTTATAATTCGTACTGTTATTTTTACTAATTATGTATTTTCCTTTCATTATGATGTCCTGTGTATTATATTTGCTACATAAAGGTTTATGTAACTTATTGTAAAAAAGGAAAACAACAAACAAAAAAAACAAAATAAAAACAGAGTGCCTCGATGCATCAACACGGAAAAGGAAAAACAAGATATAAATAAAAAACATATATAACAAAATCTTTATATAAATTTATTCAATTAAACATTGCACAAAGCAAATAATAATATTAATAAATTAATTTATGTTTTATGTTTTTAAACGAAATATAAAAAAAAAAATTGTATATTTTTTACTATACAAACAACAATTTGCTTGTAGTTTATTTTTTTTATTAAAGTATATAATTAATAAATTTATACAAAACGAAAATCAACAAAAAACATATTTGTTAATTAATAAAATTAATATAATAATAATAATATGATGTAATATTAATACAAATAAAGCCAATGTAATATCATAAATACTTAATCTACAGTTAATGGTTTCATAATTCGGTGATCTTTACTGATACGCCGAGAATTGTTTGACTATAACATTATTTTTGATGATCATTGATCATTGATAGAAATCAGGTTTGGCAAGGAATATACCGATGCTCCCACTAATTCGAAACAACAACAGTTGCACAACAAGATCCAAACTGGAGAAACAACAAAAGATTGTCCAAGAAGCAAAAATGTTAGATCTGGCAGTTAAGCAGAATCCTGCCTACTTGAAGCTGCGTAAGTTGCGTGCTACCCAAAACATAGCAAGAGCTATTGCAAGCTCACAGAACAAGGTCTACTTATCGGCCGACAGTTTGATGTTGACCATCCAGTATTCTGGCTTCGATGACATGACTGAGAAGGCTTACCAAAGTATTGTAAATACATAAAATGTTTCTTATGCAAATTTAATGAACTGCAAAAACAAATTAAGCTTAAGTTGAAAGTTATAATTTCCGAAATCGGAATTAAAACAAATTAAGCTTAAGTTGAAAGTTATAATTTCCGAAATCGGAATTTTTGAATATTTAAAGTTTGTGTTTCATTTATCTAAAAGCATAATGATTTCGTCATTCTATAATTGCTATAATTTTAATTGATGCAGATAGCTTGAAATTAAATTGTTTTAATAGTTTTCATGAAGATTTATCGCATAACTAATTTATCTTAAAGATTAAGCAACAAACATCTGGAAAAGCACTTTATTACGTTTCTACAAATTGTATGCCGCGCAACGTGTTTATCAATTTAAAATTATTTATGTATATTATTTTATTTTCTAAATTATTTACGCTAATGCGAGCCATGCAAGGGACTTCGTTAGCAAGTTGCTCAACGTTGCTTGGTTGGTTGCGTGAATAAGTTCTCAATGAAATCCAAAACAAAAGTAACAAAAAGTTTACTTGTTCAAACAAATCTTGTAATTAAAACAAGCAAAATTGTAAAATAAAGGCCTTACCTATAGCTTGACTCCTTTCTTCGTCATGCTGTTCAAGTGGTGTTTTTGAAGTGTCCCTCACGATTACTAAGTGATGCAATCATAAGATTGCACACCTTTGTGATGTAAATGATCGTTCTGTGTAGAGCATTTGAGGCCTCAACCATCTATAATATGTGTCATGGCTGTCTCTTAAGATTGAATGTCTCAGACTGCTCTTGTGGATATAGTTGATTCTGTTGCTTCCTTAACTTCTGAATTTTATAGATTTTATAGCTTTTATCAACTTTTTGTAGAAAAAGATCAAGATTTTCATGTTGATTGAGATAAAATACGGTGTGTAATGTGGGTCAATTTAGTAAAGACGCATGGGAGATTTATTTTATTGACAAGCAACATAAAAACTTCTATGGTGAGTCATGCATTCTACGCATTACTACTTGCCTATCGAACTTGGTGCGACATTTTCCTGAATATTTTTATACGAAGGATCATTATAGCTAGCAAATGAATTGAGATGTGTGTTGGGACAGGCGCGTAAGCGATTCATTGCGCTGTGTAGTGAAAGTTGGGCACGTCCCGAGATCCATCTGTAAGTGTTAGAATTCAGGGAAACACCGATATTGCCACCATTTCGATTAAAGCGTATTAAATCTTGTGGTCCCATAGGGATTGGCCATCTGTGAAGCTGCCGAAGAATTATCGCAGCAAACACGATCACCTCAATATATAAATAATAAAATAAATAGAGATTTTGAAAAAATGTCATTTACTTTGTGACCTTGTATGGGCTTCGTGTGTAACGCTTTCACACAAAGTATACTGAACCGATTTTTATATTTTTTTTTGCAAATAGCACATTTGTGCTAAAGAATCGAACAGCATACTTACTTTTTTGAGATTTTGAAGGGAAATATACTACTTTGCAGCCTTTTAAATTTTAAACGCAACCCCTTAGTTTTTTCACATATAACCAACATACTGCCTCGCGTTGACTTCTCAAACGAGGAAAAGGTTTTTTTTGGGGACAACAATACTTCTTGCTATTATTTTCATGATAGCCATTACTTTGACCTTCTACAGAGGAGGGAAGCTGTATTTTATAAACACGACTGTAAATGCGAAAGCATGACTTGGCGTACGAAAAAAAGACTCCATTCCTTGATTGGATTTTCTGCTTATATTAACATGCGTAAATTCACAATGCCTGGAACATTACGGCGCTTATAGAGATTTTGCCCTTACACTTACCAGACCTAAATATAATGCAAAAAGATTTGGAATGGTTGACCCATACCCGATCTAATTTATGCAAGCTTCTTATAAGAGAATCCAATATACCTAGTTCTAAATTCCCCCTCTGGGAAATTTTTGGAGTTCTATAAGTCTTAATGCCTGGAATAGGAATATGAATTCCTGGAACTTTGTTATTCACTTATAAATTGTGATCCAGGGTATCCTCTATAAATTGGAGTTCTTGGATACTAAATAAGTGAAGACAAAATGAGCTACCAACCCATGAACTTTTTGTGGTTCGAATTTGGTAGTGGGTACGAAGTCTGACCAGAGGCTCTTTCTGGTATCACGGGTGGTCAGGAGCTTACGGAACTTGTTTCAGTCCTGGCCATCGGGTACGGTCCTCTAATTTGGTTCCTGCAGATATATATCCAAGGGTTCGTTGATTGAGGTTTATCAATCCATGTGCTTGGCACCGTGTTCTTAAGTCTACCATGACTAAATTCAATTCAATTCAATTGGAATTTATAAATTCTGTCAGAAATTTATTAAAATTCTCACATTCTTTAAGGAAATATCACATTTTTACAGCCTCTGTATCGAAAATTAATAAGATTTGAAATAAATTGCTTATAAACGTACTTACGTGACTTTACCTCCCATACAAAACCCCACTTGACTGATTTTTGCATTCTTCACACAGTGTATACAATAGTATTATAAGTTTGTCAATTTTATAACAGATAGAAGGAGAGATCGGAGACCCAATAAAGTATTGTGTTATATATTGTATATGTTTTTTTGATTAGCTCGATGAGACAAGTTGATTAAGTTATATTCATATGTCTGTCTCTATGTATGAAAACTAAACCCTCAGCGGGTAGAGGGCTGAAATTTTGCACGAGCCTTTCTTTTTCCAGACGCTGTAGACCAGCCTAATCGGACCAGTCACATACAACACCCCTTAAAATACAGATTCTTATTAGAAAAACTTTTTTATTTTTGTACTATCGAACTGAAACTTTGACATTATAAGTTTCTATTCTACCTCCACTAATCATATCAGTTTCAAGACTCTACGATTATTTGATCGTATAGCGCCCACACAAGTATTTCATTCTCAATGTTAAATTGCAGTATGAATACTGATTCGAGGCAAAAACGTTTTCTGGGGATGCTTGACGAGTATGACAACATCGGCATAGCCGAAGCTAACATTCTTTGTTCTGGTTTGGAATATATTTTCCTATCATATCCCAGTTCTATTAACTCTTTCCACTTAATTGCCCACATATAGGCAACAACAACTAATCCTAGAAAGGCAAAGGGTTAATGTAAGTATGAATAATTTTGTCGATATAAACTCTTGGATCATACTTATGTTCGTAACTTTTGTTATATTAATTGTATCATTTAAAATATATTTATTTGATAAAGTGTGTTATTTATTAATTTATAGTTCATTCTTTAAATGGATAATAATTTTCTGATTAGTTCAATGTGTCCCCGTTCACAAATATTGCACATTCTTTCTCTAACATATACGAGTATCTACATTCATATGCATATTGGTATACACATCTACAAGATAAGATAGCCGATAGTCTAATTCAATGAATGTGATGGGATGTGGTGCGTTAGTTTTATTTGAGTCAATTTAATTAAATGAATCCTAACAAACGTCAAAGTAATTAGTTAGACAAAGTGAATTCTTGTTTTCATGGGTATAAAAGACATCCAGCTTTGTTGTTCAGCAAACAGAACAAATCATGAATTCAAACAAAGAAATCTTCTTCTCGGCTTTGCTTTTGGTATTCCTCATTGGCGTACAAAGCCAAGTTAGTTGAATTGAGCTATTGATTGCATCAGAGTTATTAACCAATTCCTTCTTAATTTCTTTCAGCTGACATTCTCTCCAGATTGGGGTAAACGGTCTGTTGGAGTTGGCTCTGCTAATGCAGGCTCCTTTTTCGAGTCTCAGCAAGGGAACTGCAAAACTTCAAATGAAATGTTATTGGAAATTTTTCGTTTTGTTCAGGTTTGTTAAACAAATAAAGTGACTCAATATATTTCTATATTTTATTCTAATTCTTTGCAGTCTCAAGCTCAATTATTCTTGGATTGTAAGCATCGGGAGTAAATTGACAATGATTAACCATTTATATTGTTTATATTGAAATTTATGTACATGTAATCGAGGGTAGTCGGCATTTAGCTTAAGAGGAATTTCGAATTGTAATGGATTTGTAACTGTTAATTAAACTAAGATCATTAAATAAATCTAATACCGTACAGTGATGTATGTAATTGCATAAAAAGCATAGACTCATTTTATTTGGGGATTCCACACAACGAAAAAAAAAAAAAAAATTAAAATAATAATAAAAAAAAAAACACTTTCAATGTCAATGGTTATTGGATTATTAATACTAAGGTTGATCTACTAATTACCCAATGCACATCATTATTCGACCAATAATCAAGTTCAACCGACTGCAACAGACAACAGACAACAAAAACATTTGTGTATGATTATTATTTATTAAAAATTCCTTTTTTTTTTCCAGTGTATGCGATTAAATTAAATTAAATAAAATTTTAAATTGCCCAAACTCACTGCTTGCCAACTTCAATTGTTGCTTCATAATTTCCATTTAGTTTGATTTCATCAGTTGAAAATTTCATTAATGCGACATCTGGTTCGGAACACCAAATACAATAGTTTTTACTTTTATTTTTCTGCATAAAATCCTCTTATCTTGATATAAAGTAGAATGCTAAAAATTAGAATCAATAAATTGTGCATAATTCTGATTATTTTGATTATCATTAAAGTTTTCAATGTAACAACTTGTGAGTACAAAACAATTTTTTTTTTTTTTTGAAACTGAGAAGAAACTAATAAATTTTCTGAAAGTCAATTCTTTATATTTTAATTGTTACAGAATGTACAACATTAAATTTATTTGATTCTAATGCCTATTAATTTTTGAGGGATTTAATTTAAATTAAAATTAATAAAATATATTTATTTCTTGCGAATTATGATAAAACCTTGTTAAATGATAAGAATTTTTGTATTGCTCTGATGAGAATAATCCGTGGTTGTCCCCTTGTATCAGCCATACCATATTGGGTAGAATACTGAGTTGTGCATACAATATTTGCATATCTGTATATATAAAAATCCGCTCTACGGACTCTTTGTAACTGAACTCCTCCTAAAAGGCTGGACCGATATTAATGAAATATACTTGTGTTTGTTTGAGTGGGCACGTGGATGGTATTTATGCTCATACTCGCAGGAGGGTAGGCAAAAATGTTTTCTAGGGGTGCGTAAAGTGTATGACAACTTCGGCATAGCCTTCTTATTTCTTGTTTTGTATTGATTAGAATATATTGTATTGTACTTTTTTAATTGTCCTGTTATAGGCTCTTAAAATTAATACAAAAGCAAGAACTCGATATATTTTAGGTGCTACGAATTCTTTCGAACCTATAGCCACCGTTCCTCCTCTTGTCTTGGATAATATACTTACTTCGGAACTGCTTTATGTATTACTTTAGAGAAGATATCCTTGGCTCTATTCATACACGTCTAATTTCATTACATTTGTGTCCAGCATCACTGTTATTCACTCAGCATTTATAGCTTCCACGCACTTTTATATTTTACATTCGCGCAAGGCATAGTCAGCAGGCCCAGGACTCTTGCGGTTAGTCCCTCTGCATCTTAAAGTTACATCTTATTCTTGGCCATGGTTTATTCAGCAAATTGTGCAGCAACCAAATCTATCTTCGTGGCTTGATAATCTTTTCGGCAAATGCAACAATCGAAGTCAAGCTGTCCGCAGAGTCTGATCTGCTCTATGGTGTCAATTTCAAAGTCTCCATAAACACAGCTCGCTTCCCAGCACTTCGTTATTCTGTGCCGTGCCATGCATTATGTAGGTAGTAATTTACCTTCCGATGGTCACGTTCTATCCAATTTCGGATTTGTGGGATTCGATCACGTACCCCTCGTGTCAATTTGTCATAGCTCCTGCTAAACTGCTTTGGTTGGTTCTTTGACATATCTCTCGGTTTGCGTGTTGAAATTATCTGTTCTCTCAGTTTAAACAGATTTTTCCCCTCTTTAGCTAGCAGTTCGATGGAACTGAACTCCGCGATGACTAATGCCACTAAGGCAGATAATGTGCTGTAGGCGCTTGTTATTCTCAAACGTATGCAGAATTTAGTGGCTTACCTCTATCAGGAGCTTAAGCTTGCTGGCCAGAGGTTGCTTGACGTTGGCCACCAGTTATTTGAGATGATAACACTCTCATAATAATGGAGCAGGAGCATACGCTTGCTGAGCAGAGATCGTCAAGTGATCAATAATTTGAAATGATAACAGTCTCATAATTTGTGAAATTAATGTTTAGTATTTTTTATGTGAAATTGTCCTGATTTTTCTGTACAGATATCGCTTGTACGACTTTGGCTCATGCTTAGTTGCGATTAGAAGAAGCAACAGTAGTGCCTTTGCTATGTTTAACATCTTGGAAATTCTAATGAATACAAGAATTTCGGAGGAGCTGTAATTATGGGGTTGTTTACAAAAGGCCTAATCTCCAGTAATGGAATGACTGGCTCCCACACTACTGCTCATCTAATCTAATTCTTCTAAAGAAGCAGTTAATCTAAAACTGTATTCTTTACCAACCAAATTTTTTCTAATTATTGTAGATCAGTGGATCCAAACTTAAAATTACGTCAATTTAAGCTCACACTGTTGAGGTAACTATGTTAGAATATGTATCTCCCTCCCTTCTTTAATCTAAGCCTATGGTTTATTTCTTTCTTAGATTTGTGTTTCACTATAATAAATTCTTTTTATGTATTTGGATGATTTCCATTTATTACAATAAATAAATAACATTTTAAAGAGATCTTAATGAGCCTGCTTTGATGCTACAAAAAAATCGATCATTTAAAATTAGTAAATTTAATTTCATGTTCATGACAACATGGCAATCAACACCTAAACATCAACTTTAATCGGATGGTCAACTTCAGTGGCCGAGTTATTTTAATTTCATTTTCTATTTTTACCAAAGTTTAACCAAATTAGCAACTCGATCTGTTTAGTTGTGATATTGTCTATAGAAATGCATTTGCGCGTGAATTGTTCTTGTTGTGGCAATTATGTTTCTCATTTTTTTGGCTGTTAATTTGATTCGCTTCAACTGGTTCTATTCATTTGGGAAATCCAGACACACGGTAGCTTTACATTTTGTATTGTAAAATAAATAAATGAAAACAGAATAATTGACCAATTACAGAGCCACAATTGACTGCGGAAAGTTCGCGGTCCCATTTATTTTGATCAGTTTCTAATGTTAACTTCAATCGTGCAGTTCGCTTGAGCCATTGGTTGGTGTACGGACATCCAGGCCAAGGTATTAAGTATCGGATACACACATACATACATACATACAATACATATTGCACTTGACTACGTGACCTTCATGTTTAACACAACATGACAAGGATGTTTTTTTATGACTTTTGTCTGAAGATTTATTTCTATCCGTTTCTTTCGTATCTTGCGAATATCAAAGGATTCTGTCCAGGTTAATTGTTGTAATATTTGAGCTTCCAAGTTTAGTTTCTAATTCCCTTATCCACAGCGATTCCCACATTTCAACCAACGCCACCAACAACATTTTCAACATTTCCAACATTTTCAACATATCCAACATTTTCAACATTTCCAACGGCAACAACGACACTACAAACATGCCCACCGGAACCGCTTATTTGTTTAATGGGTGGTGTGCGACCAATTCCGAATTGTCCTTGCATCGATCCTAGACTGAATCAACCGGTTCCACTGCAGCAGTTACCACAGCAGCAGGGAGTACCGGTACCATTGCCAACGCAATCCATTGTTTCGGAATCCATGGTCTTCATAGCAGTGAATTCTAACAAGCGTCGTCGCCGGCGTAGTGAAAATAATCCTGAAATTCGATTACAAGAGACTACCTAGCAAAATAAATTCATTGTTTTTATTGAAATCAATAATACAATAATTAAGAGCACAATAAAATTACAAAATTTAAAACAACTGGAACATAAGGAATTGACTTTAAGGATTTTTAGCATAACATGATTTCAATGTGATAATAATATTTTTACAACTTTCCAGCACAAATTTGCTCTGATGCACGATCACGGCGTCCTGGTAGATGCGTCACTTTGGCTTCCTGTCCAATTTTAATTCAAGACTTATACAAATCATCCCAAAGCTCAAATGCTGGGGCTTACTTTCAAGCATTACTAAGTGCATCCATATGTGGATTTGACGGCAGTAATTATTTGGTATAATATAAAATTTCCAACCATAATTTGGGAATACATGTGGTTAAAATGTTATGCTAGAAGCATATCTTACCTATATAAAGTACTTGAAGATGTAGGTTATTATGATTATGTTGGGATTTTTAGCGTGTAAATAAGAGACATTTTTAATAATAACATTCAAGATTTTGGAGACATACACATGTATGTAGAAATCAACGACTCAAAACTAGAGCTTTACAGAAAACATCGGAAGTGTTTGGAAAATTTGGGGAATGTGTCACAAGAACCTTTCTTAATTTATGTTAGACTGGCGTTACCCGGCGTGCGTTGCTACGCCCCCTATGCGTTAATTGGGTGTTTATTCGAAAAAACTTTGTTGTAAAATGTGTAATTAATAATTTACGTGAATGAACAATATATTTTAATATTCTATTATAACCTAAGCTACTTTAAAGAATTTCAATTAATACTAACATCTAGCTTAATGCGAGTAGATAAACTATATTTTTGGTTTTCTGATTTGGTGTATAGATGTATAGAGTTTATAGAGTTCCTACTCTAGAGCAAGCAACATATAGTTGCCCATGCGAAAAACATGGATTCTGTAAATTTATTCCAGCACCGCGTAGCGACTGTCCTTGAGATTTGTTGATTGTCAGTGCGAAAGCAAGACGCACAGGAAACTGTAGTCGTTTGAATTCGAAGGGCAAATCAGTGGAAAATGTTCTATGTAAATGTTTTATAACTCTGCAATGTCTGCAATGTTCAATGCGGATATCTTTACAAATTAGTAGTAGTTATACATCTCTTACGAGAGCTAGAAGGCATGAATGTTTTCTGTCCAACCATTCAGGCCATCGTTAGGGTTTTATTTTTCTGAAACTCCAAGGTAACCCATAGAATGTTTCTGGTGACATGAGGTTTGAATTCTGCGGATTCATCTTCCTCTTCATACCCAAGATACCCACTGTGTCCAGGCATCCAAATGAGATTAACATTGTAGTTTGCAGCAAGTTTGTTAGTATTGTTACGCAGCCCCAGACAAGCTTTATTTTGATTACAAAGTCATTGAGTACTTGGTCTATTTTGTTGCATAAAATAGTTAATTTAGTATGTGTTCTTGCATATATTTAAGAAATGCTGTGGCCACTTTTTCCACTCCAATTGATAACAATGGAATCGCAATATGTTTTTCTACATTAGGTCTGCTGTCCATTGAGCGAACCATTGATACCAACAGAGTTCAACCAAAGAACACAGCAACATATGACACCGCAATCAACGTTTGGACCCTTTTTTCAAACTGAAACAACATTCCATTTTGCATCGCTCGTAACACCAACGAAGAGTGGAAATATTCCACAACCACAAAATATCTTTCAGTATCCAAGTCAGACATACTCGTATACAACGGCAAATCGTTTTGTTACAAGCGCACCCACTGTAACTCAGATAGCCGCGAATGTTGAACCAACGAAGGTAGTAGAGCAATATCATGAGCAACGTTATATTAGCAGTTCCAGTTGTGGAATGAGTTTGGGAACTACTAATCGCGTTGTTGGCGGTATGGAAGCTCGTCGTGGTATTTATCCGTGGATCGCCGCACTTGGTTTCATTGACGAATTCAATCAAAAAGATCTTCAATTTATGTGTGGCGGTATGTATTTGAAACAAAATCACGAATCACTTGATTTATTCATTTTTTAGGTAGTTTAATAACCAATCGATTTGTGGTTACTTCGGCACATTGCATTACGCCTTTGCTGCAACTGGTTAGATTAGGAGCACATGATCTAACAAAAACATCTGATAAAGAAGTAGTTGACTTTCGAATTAAACGCACAATCGTTCATGAAGAATTTGATTTAAAATCAATAATTAATGATATCGCCTTAATTGAGCTTTCATCTTCAGCACCAGATACAGGTAAATATTATCATACAGGAAGTTTATTCAATGATATTTCATAGCCGCATTTACAGAATTTATTGGTACAATTTGTTTACCCGAACGCAATGGCTTTTTGTCTTCCGACTTTGTTGGTATGAATCCATTTATAGCTGGTTGGGGAGCTGTGAATCATCAAGGTCCAACATCAAATGTCCTTCGTAATGCGCAAGTGCCAATTGTCAGTCGAAGCATTTGTGAACTGAATTACAAATCCATCTTCAAATTCGTGGAATTCAGTGACAAGGTAAGCAGTAGTGATGTACCAAGAACCAGTTTTTCGTAAATCATTAATTCAAATTCATTGCTCATACTATACATTTTTAATTTGATTCACGCATTTTTAGTTGATTTGTGCTGGCAGCTCCAATGTCGATGCTTGTCAGGGGGATTCCGGTGGACCATTAATGTTACCACAGGTCAGTTTAATGCATTTAAGAAACTCGTTTTCCTGGTTGTTGGTTGATGTAGCTTTAATAAATATGTGTATTTCATAACATTTTCAGTTGGAAGGTGAAGTTTATAAATATTATTTGCTTGGAATTGTCTCATTTGGTTATGAATGCGCTCGTCCAGGCTTTCCAGGGGTTTATACAAGAATTGCTTCATATATCCCATGGATCAAAAAACAAATCACACATATCTAATACTTAGATACTTAATATGTACGAGTATATTATTATTTCTATAAATAAATTATAGTCACTTCACAATTATTAAGATTCAATTTTATTGGGGTATTGAATGAAATCTTCCTTCCTCGTAAACTCATATTGCTTTTATCAGCTAGACAAGCTTGCAAAGCTCTCAATGTTACCAGATGTCAGAGGTGTAAATAAAAACTTAGACTAAGTAAAATCAGTGGAATCTATCTAACAAGTAAACGAAATTGAATTCATAAGTACACAATATTATGACAACAACAAATAAATAACAACGATGCGGTTGGAAATCGGAAAAGTGCTTGCTTTAGATTGTTTAGATTGTTCGATTGGAATTACAACGAAGAGAAAAAAAAAACTTCCCCGAGGTAGAAACCGGAATCAAGTACATAAGAACATATTATTTTAATCATTGGAAATGATCATTTCTATTCTATTTGCGTATTAAGAAAGTGCAGTATGGCATTAGTTTCTCAACTGTTCGGATTAAAAGTGTTTTGATGAAATTATAAACATTGAAAATACATTTTTTGTTTAATAACTAAATCATTAAAATGATGACATGGTCATATGTTATTCTGGTAATAATAATTTGTGGATCTTGTGGAATTGCCCAACGGAATGCTGGTAAATATAAATTTATTTTGATGACATCATTCATGAATTTGTTCTTTTTTCTAAGGTTTACAATATGAATGTCAAACCCCTTTGAATATGGGAGGACAATGCGTTTCGCTGAAAAGCTGCCCAGAGGTGTTATTGTTTTACAGGGAATTGCAAGGCAATCAAGCTAGTGTCTATTCTAAAGAATTACATAGGCGCTGCGGTAATCGAGTTACACTTGACGGTTATCCAATTGTAGGTTCCCATGAATGAGTTCACATTAAAGAAACTTACATAGTAATGGTTTTAATTTTAGGTTTGCTGCCAAAAGCCCACTCCAATACAAACTAGTACTACATCTACATTACCAACTCCTAGTTCAACTGAAGTAAATAAAAAACCAACAACTACAACTAAATTACCAATAACAAAGGAATCACTATGCATAGGACCTGACGAAAGGAGTGGATTTTGCACAGGTTTTTTAAACAAAAATACTTACAAACAAATGATATATTTATGCCAAAAAATAAATCTTATTGACATTTCAGCACTCACCGATTGTCCAGAGTTGTATGAATACCTGAAGAACAATGGATCTGGGGAGGCAACCCAATTCATTCGGTCCTCTCATTCAAAGTGCCGATCTATTGGAACGGATGTTTGCTGTCCTACTGGTACTGAAATAAAGAAGTTGCCAACTGAAGAGGATGGTTGCGGTATTACACAACAGAGCTTGACAAAGATTGTCGGTGGTGAGGATAGTGCTATTGGCGCCTGGCCATGGATGGCGTTACTAGGCTACGACATTCGCAGTCCTCAGCCTTTTAAATGCGGAGGAACATTGATCACAGCGAAACATGTTTTGACAGCTGCTCATTGTATAAATACTGAACTGTAAGTAAAACCATATACATAAGAATACAATCCATATACTTACGTAAATAAATATCATTTCAGCTCTTTTGTGCGTATCGGTGAGTTTGATTTAGGAACAGATACCGAAACTAAACACTTTGATATAAACTTAGAAAAGGTAAAACAAAACTACATTTATGGAATTAATGGAAATAATGTAAATTATTATGTATACCATATATTAAACTTTGGGTAGGTAGTTACACATCCCGAGTATTCTGTGCGAGACAAGCGAAATGATATTGCAGTTCTTTATCTCGAAAGAAGAGTTCACCGTTCAGAGCTGATCACACCTATTTGTCTACCTACTGCTAAGGACCTACGCAAAAGAACTATACTGGTTATAACCCCTTTGTGGCTGGCTGGGGTAAAACGGAGCATGGCAGTAGATCAGAAGTACTGCAACAGCTTCAAATCCCTGTACATGAGATCTCTGTTTGCCGAAATGTTTATACTGCGAGAAATAGATTTGTAAAAGCTGCCCAATTTGACGACACTGTTATGTGTGCCGGTGATCTTGGTGGCGGCAGAGATTCCTGCCAAGGTGATTCTGGTGGTCCACTTATGCAGCCAGAGGTAATATTGTTTTGATTGATTTGATTTCCATTTCAAAATTATTACTATTATAACCAAATTTTATTTAAAGTATTACAAGGGAGCACACAGATATTATTTGATCGGCGTGGTTTCCTATGGAATTAATTGTGGTGATGTTGGAACGCCCGGTGTTTATGCAAGAGTCCAAAACTTTCTAGATTGGATTAGTGATCGGGTCGCAGAAGAATGAGGATATTATATTCTTAATACTATATTATTATATTTTTATATATATTATTTTTATCATAAATATTGTGATATTTTTAATAGAAGTTTGAAAAAAAAAAAACTGAAGTTTTACCTCACTAATAAAGAAAGACTGGAAAGATGATCGATTTTAAGCCATCACTACTAGTGCGAATACTTTGATGGGTTTCCCTAAACTTCCATTTTGAGAATTTACCATGAAAAGTATAGTAATGTAGATCAATATATCAAAATTAATGCATTATACTGACAATAATTAAAGTAGAAATGATATTGTAATCTCGTCAAAATATTCGTAATAAAAATTGTATGACTAATCCAAATTAAAACAATTCTACTTAAATTTATACTAAATGTTTGCTCCCTTGCTCATAGTATATTAGGTGAGTGCAAAACTCATGTCTGTTTTTTTTTTTTTCATTAAATTCAAAATCTATCTATGTAGTTCAAACATTAATCGATTAAGTATTGGCCGTTTTGTTGGGCCACTATTGATCATTTTTCGTAAAAATGGATAATTTTCGTAACGTTGATCTATGAATGGCAAACATTGTTCCGCTTAGTGAGGAAAATTTCTTTCAACTCATGCGGAACCCAAATATGGAGCAAAATATCCAAGTTTTTTAAGGTGTCTTTCCACTGTTGTACGTGATTCGTTAAGTCTTTCCAAAATCTCTTGTGTTGAATAACGGCGGTTTTCAGTGAATAGTATTATAAGTTTGTCATTAAGTTTGTAACAGGCAGAAGGAGACAACAGAGCGCACATAAAGTATATACCTATATTCTTGATCAGCTCGATGAGACGAATCGGTTAAGCCAGGTCCGTCTTTAAGTTTGTATGTGTGCAAATTAGTCCCTCATTTTGAGCTGGAGAACTGGAATTTTGCACGAACCTTTCTTTTTGATATATGCACACATTTGTCGGAACCAGCCGTATCGGGCCACTAAGGGCGGTACCTCCCATACAAACCACCATTTAATTCATGTTCTTAATAGAAAGACTTTTTTGTTTTTGTTCTATTGATCTAAAATTTAAACAATATAAGTTTCTAGGCAAAAACGTTTTCTAGAAGGTGCGTAAAGAGTATATCAGCTTCGGCATAGTCGATATTAAACTTCTTAATTGTTTTTAGATTGGGTTGGAAGTAAAAAGCAAAATATAGCGAAAATGCTCACATTTACTTTCCATAATTAATCAACTGTCACTTTTACAAAGGCTATCGAATATCGATCAGTATCTTATCGATAGTAATTTAGACTCAAACTTTTCAAATGACACCTATGTATAAGAGTATGTTTAATATGTTCGGCCATCACTCTTTAAAATCATCTATTGGAAAAAAACCGACATGACTCTTGCACACATCCAACAGTTTTTGATAAACAGGCGCCTGAATTAGTACTCAGATGGACTCTGTCGATTAGTCTCATTCTTTTGTGTATCTCACATTTACGTAAACAAACTTTAAGTTTTTTTTTAAAGATATAAACAATAAAAAATCTTTTGTATTTGATTACCGGACATAATCCACTAAGCACTAGATGCCGCCTCGTTTAAGTTTATTTGAATAAAACTAACCACGTCATTTTGGGAATTCCGCATCATTCACCTATTATGATGTGATTGTCAATAGAATCAATGAAATAATTATCATTATCAAAAATGTCAAGTTCTGTCATTTAGTTTAGTGTATAACTATAGAGTTCTCATGCATTCAAAAACCAGCAAATTCGTTACTTGAATACTCAATATTTCAATGTCTCTCATGCTGAATATGAATTAAGATTTAAGCGAAGTATGAGTATGTGCACAACTGCAGTCAAATCAAACAATCCCTTATCCCCCTCTTGATTACAGTGTGAGATTGTGTGAAAATTTGTATAATTAAAACTTGGCACGTCATCAATTGCAATATAAATTATATTATCGTCCAACTAAGGAAATTTAAATATAGTTTTTTCATGCAATACTGAATCTTTGTATTGTAATATTGTAAGCCAATGAACTTCATCCCAATGTTATGATTGTATGTCGTCCCTGTTAACATTACGCCTATGGCCTTCACTTAAGCTTTATAAAACGAGTCGAGTTTGTTTTGAAAATATAATATAATATAAATGGAAAATTATTATTTAATTTACGAGTACCTTGTAGTAATAGTAAAGCTTTTTGCACAATATCTATGAATAGATTCAATCAATTTAACATTCACACTTCAAGCAAAAGTGTGAATGTGAGATTCATTTCCATAAATTCTAAAAAAATTCAAAAAGTACACTAGTTTATAGATTTTAACACTTTTTATATGCTCGTACATGTGGTGAAATATTTATTTTCTTATTATACTACCTACTACTAATGAAAGGCGGCATTTGAAAAAAAACTTATCACATTACATATTTTTAGTATGAGAATAACTTTTTTTTACCTACCCGCATTGTCAACTTGTATTTTATAAATAATTCTCTTTTGTTTTTGTGAACTATAGTCAAAAAGGATGACTTTTTGATTTTTACTTTTGCGATGATATTCCTGGGGTTTTTAATGCGATGAGTCAAAAATTTGGATCCAAATGAATGGCGCGTTTATTCATCGATTCATCTAAATGTGGCTTGAAAGTTTATTATGTACTTCATGACGATAATATAAAACCATCTTTAACTATTGACCAAGCTGTAAACAGTAAAGAAATCTATCAAACAATGACTGTTGTTAAGCAAATGATTCAATAGTAGTTGGTATGTTACAGGACGAGTATACCAAATATTCATTTATCTTATGCTAAAGAGCACAAAAAATATTGGCTTGTCCGAAAAATTAATGTGAAAAATCCGTTCTTTAGTGGATCCGTGGGCCTAATATAAAATTTCATCGAAGCCATAGATACAAACAGTTTCAGACGCAAAATTAGAAGAGGATATTTTGTCGTTCCATAGATAAGGACTTTGAAAAACTTTTATTTCTTAAGCTTGGGATTCTTTTAATACATAGTCATAGGTCAAGAAAATTATAAAAATATGAGTAAATGAATAAATTATTTCAAATTTTTTCTTTTTATATTTTATGTTATTGTTTTATTAACTTTGTATAAAAAATAATTAAACTAGTAAATTTAATATTTATTGACAATATTTGTAATCTAACCGGTCGAACTTTACATTAGTTTAACGCGGTAGCTGTGTGACATTGTTGTGTTGTCGCCTAATCCAACGTTATCAAATTGATCCCAAAAAAAAAAAAAACAAAAAAAAAAAAATTGGGGAGAAATATAAACCATGTAAACTAATGTTATGAATAAGGAATGTTTTACAGGAGATGAAGTACATTGGTAATAATATAGTTCCATATTAAGTATTGATTTCTTTGTTCCAAATTAGAATTGGAAAATTATACTGTATAAAATAATAGTGCTGGGATTTATTCTAATTTTGGTACTGTAATATTATCTTAATATTCTGGCATATTAAGCTAGTACGTTTACGTCATCTTAAAAGTATTTAGGCTTATATAAAAACCAGTAACTATGAAGTATTTACCCTATTATTTTCATCTATTCTACAAAATTTATAAGTAGATCACCGTTCTAGTGTGTATTAGCGGATTAAGACGCACATCAACAAATTGGCATCTGCTCTTTCCACAAACACATCCAGGGAAGGCTCAAGCTCCTTCATCCGGATGACCTTTGGGTACACGGACGCTAAAGAGGACGTAGGCTCTGATTCTAATTTAACCTAACAATTTCAAACAAAGATAGGAAATCCTTAGTCAACTTGAAGTAAACCATTATCAGTTGAGATCAATGTGAGTTATTTATGTTATTACTGATTATAATTGATTGATTTGATTTTTTAGTGATGTTACTTGGTAGAACTTATCTGGCATTTACTTCGAAAAAAAAGCATATTGAATTCATCATATGTGGAATGAGTGCTTAACAACAAAGCATTTGTTAACATTTACCAGCTAATATTTTCTGAAATGGTAATCGAAATTTTTCAGGCGACTCTCGCAGAACAACAATAGCAACACCACTATTAAATCGTGCTATTATTTATTCTGTGAATGAATCCGCATGTAGTGACATCTTAATCCGTCTACTAAATGTATTTCAGAGCAGAAGACTGAAGATCGACACATGGTGAGTTTATTGCGGTTATTGATTGAGTCATTTTGGAATTCTTAAAATTATTTAATGACATTTACAGTGTCACTTTACCTTCACTGATTCTTCTAATTTTTTAACTAAAAATAAATCAATCAAAACTTGTGTACTATGTTTATACTAAAGTCTACCATAAACTCATACCTACAATACAATGTTACAGGTATTTTAATGCAATTCAGTAATGTAATTATTCAAATTATAATTATAGAAGGCTATAAGCGTTTAGTCGCGTTAGTAATTAGTATTGTACAACATATAATAATATATTATTGTATATAGGTAGAATGATTAAGAATAGCAATGTCACTTGCGATAAACAAATAGAAAAGTAAGTTATTATTTCAAAACGATGACAATCTCTGACCAAATATGGTTTAGTATTATTGTCAAAATGGTATCTATGGAATTCAAATCACGTTCTGTTATTTATCTGTTTCGCTCTCATGACTTCAGTGAATCGTAATTTTAAAAAAGAGTACAATCTTTTATATCCAAATTCTATTTATTGCATTTTGAAAGTTTCAATCAGTTTGAATCATGTTTTTAGTCTTAAAAAAAAAAAAAACTAAAATCAAATCAAATTCGAACATCTAGGGATTTTTTGATTTTGGACAGGTGGTGTTATATACATTCCATATACCATGTTATGTACATTATCTTTATCGATAAAAAGCGTTCCAAGTAGTAGTAATAATGAAACACTTAACAACTCAATTGAGATGATCGCATTGAAGGCTGTTGAAAGAGCCTGAGCCAGCATCAATAGCAGAGCAGAAAACCACTTTTAAGCCGGAGAATTGTTATGTCGTCACTTGCGTATAAAACGTAAGTTCAATGCCGATCGGCTAAGCAGATGCCTAACAAACGCTGCGACTGTTTTAGCTACTGCTTCTGCTGTGCGACACGCAAGCTCCGCTGACTCTCAAAACAAAATCAAGTATTTCGTCAAAACGTTAAACTTAAAGAAGCTTCGCCCAAACTTTACGCGATCAATCGCAACAGTTTGATAACGTCCGATCAGGCGACAACACAACAACGTCGCACAGCTACCGCATTAAACCAATTTAAAGTTCGACCGGTTCGATTACAAATATTAATATCAATGAATATTAAATTTAATAGTTTAACGATTTTTTATAAAAAGATTTTTACCTAATAAACCGAACCACAAGATAACTTCATTTAACTAACTAAAGATACCATAGAATCGTCAAAGTGCAAAATGAGATTTGTCTTTATCATTGGTGTGGCGGGTGTATTTTTGTGTTTATGTATCCCCGCTTCCACTCAGCGGCGACAAGGTGGGCTTAGTGTGTGTTTGTGTTGAACACACTAATTGCAAATATTTACATATCGATTTTGTTAACATTATACGACGATATTAGAATTGAATCTCCTCTTACAAGCGTGTTTAGTGAGTTCATTTGAAGTTAATTACAATTACAAAAAAAAAAAAAAAAAAAATTAGAATAAAATAAAAAACGCCAAACCTGTTATACTAATTGCTATACAAATTTGAATGATTTCGTAGAAAAGAAGACTCAAAATATTATTATATTCAAATTGTTAAATTAATTAATTCATACAAAAAATATACAAAATATTAAAATTAGAAACGAAGTCAATTTTTTAGATAGAAAAATTGCCAATCGACTTTCGATCGAGTTCGTGTCTTAAGTCTTTCCTTTGTATTCGGAACACATTCTACAATATTGTGACGTTTTCAGTCTCATTATTATAATTATTTTTTTTTTTATCGGTGTCCGGTCTCAATCGTTTTACATGAAACTCACAAGTTGACAATTTCATAAACTTGATTTGAATTAACAACATAAAAATAATAATAACAAAATAAGTAAAAATTTGGCGTTTTGTTTCAAGTTCGTGAAACCAGTCAATGTGCAAGATTCAAGGTCACATGCAAGCGAGAATTGTAATCATTTCCCCTCCAGTTGAGAGTTATTAACTACAACAAACATGTGATTGTAAAATCACTGATCAAAAATTAATTGTGTTCTTATGCATTTGAGATATGTAATGCAAAATATAAGTGTCATATGAATAAAATACAAGTATTTATACTCTTTCTTGTTAAAGAGATTGAGAGAATAATGACGCATATCAATATGTATTTCTTAATGTGTGTTCACTTTTTTGAAAGAAAAACTAGTGTCATTCGGGTAAACCCCCAAAATTTATAACATACTTATGTACATACTAAGTAGTGTGGCATTTCTTTCCCCCATGTCTAACTCCAAATTATAAACCAATTTCAGTTCGACAAAACTGTGTTACTCCAGAAAACTTCTATGGTAGCTGTGTTCTCTTAAGTTATTGCCCACAAGTGGTGAATATATTTCGAAATAATGTCAACGATCGTTCAGCCCAACAGTATGCCTTTGCCTTACAACGCAGTTGTGGCACTCGTAACGTTAATGGCGATCCAGTTGTAAGTGACACCTTTCAATGGGTTGTGCATGCATTTTTAGTTAATTTTGCACATACACGCGTATATAGGTTTGCTGTACACGCCCTGTGGCGAATCCCGTAACACAAAGATCAAATCCATTCTTACCAACAGGGCAACCTGCTGTGCAGCCACAGCCACGGCCGCGACCACACCTCAACCCCAACTACAACCAACAGGAAATCCGTTCTTGACCACTGATGTGCCTACTGCTCCACCCACAAGGCAGCCGGTTACAATTGCAACGACAAGAACAACAGCAGCTCCCATCACCTCTGCTCCAGTGATCAATAATAGGGGACCTAGTTGTCGAAGCCCTGATCAGCGTAATGGTGAATGCATTGGTAAATCTATTTGTCTCAAGTTTGTGCAGCTCTCTCCCGGTGAATAATGCTTATTTTATAAATTTTTAGATATTAAAAGTTGCCAGATTCTGCTTAATGAGCTACTAACGAAACAGAATGATGTAACCTTTAAGAGGTTCCTGCAAGCTTCAAATAGAGTATGCAATAGTGTTGGATCTATGGTATGCTGTCCAACTGGTCAAGCATTGACCACTTCTGCACCAGATAATGTCAGACCTGTAAACACTAACGAAATTCCACGACGCTTGCCAACGGTAGAGGAAGGTTGCGGTTTTACCAATGGCGCATACCGAAAGATTGTCGGTGGTGAGGAAAGTAAAAAAGGCGCATGGCCCTGGGTAGCCCTCATAGGCTATGATGACGGCTTGTCTGCCTCACCATTCAAATGTGGCGGTACTTTGGTTTCCGCAAGGTAATGTCAAACCTCTCTTTGTAATTCGGAACATTTGTGTTATAATTTTTGTTGCTTTTTGTAGACACGTGATCACAGCAGCTCATTGTATCCGCGAAGATTTGTAAGTCAAAATCTGAAGTATACTATATGAATCAACTTACTGATATTTTTTTTCATATTAAGGACCTTCGTAAGACTTGGTGAACACGATCTCACCACAAATTCAGAGGCAAATCATGTCGACATTTCCGTTGCTAGAGTAAGTTTTTTTTGTTATTTTTATGTATTGACTCTTCTAAAGATTCCATTTCATAGTGGGAATCCCATCCGGACTACAATCGTAGAAATGGACGCAGTGATATTGCAATTTTGTACTTACAAAATAATGTACAATTTCAGATTCCATATCTCCCATCTGCTTGCCTACAAATGAATACAGGAGTAAATCCTATGTTGATTATATGCCCTTCGTAGTCGGCTGGGGCAAGACAATGGAAGGCGGACAATCAGCAAATGTCTTGAATCAGTTACAGATTCCGATTTTTAGAAATGATGTCTGCCGTAGCAGTTATGAGAAACAAAATCGTCTCTTTTCGAACGATCAGTTCGATGATGCTGTTTTATGTGCTGGCGTTTTAGGTGGTGGAAAGGATACATGCCAAGGTGATTCTGGTGGTCCACTTATGATTCCAGAGGTAAGAGTACATTCTCATTTTTCTTTAAGAAACTTTCTATAATCTTAATATTTTCAGAGCTATCAAACTAGTGTGCGTTTTTATCTTATTGGAGTCGTATCCTACGGCATCGGTTGTGCACGTCCAGATGTACCAGGCGTCTACACAAGCACACAATTTTTCTTGGACTGGATCACGCAAATGGTCCAGAATACTCCTTAACCGTCGGACTGGTTGCCATAAGTCACTCACTTTTACTTAGGGAAAAGATAAACAAATATTTTTATATTATTTTACTATACAATAATTATTTTTCTTAATAAATCAACCGCAATACGTTTACTGTTAACATCTTAGCAGAAGCGTCTTAATGATTTCTTATTCTGTAAACGTTCTACGTTCACATAATCCTAAGAATTTATGCCAAGATAAGAATCCTTTATGTAAATTTTATGTAAAAGAAAAGATTAAATCGAATTCTGAACCGCAGCAGCCGTGTAGATCATCAATTACTCTGTTTATGATTGTCACTGCTTGTTTGCAACCACTGAAGAGTAGTCAAGGGAAAGGATATTATCTACTGAAAGGCTTGAACTGAGTTATTCGAGGGTGAAGAAAGGCTATGCAAATAAGGCACCCTACAAAAGTGACCCTGAACCATTGTCTGGGCACAAAGACTGACAATGGCAATGCAATAATGTTCTTCACCTTTTGTTTTTTTTTTTGTTTTTTGGTAAATAGCAATTCAAACAGGGATTTACACAAATTTCTCTATAAGCCTTAGTATCGCGAGTTGATTTTCAATTCGGTGTCAGTGCTCCTCCAATTCGAGCTAAATGAATTTTAGAGTAGTTTCCTTTTCAGTATTTCATTTGGAATGGAAATAAATTTATCGAATTATCATCGCTTAACTTTGAGTCAGATGAAATGAATTTTCTGTGGAGTTGGCGCACTTTACAATGAAACTTAATCAGATTAGATGCGAAGGCAAGTAAACGACGCGCAAGCACAAGCAATAAGAATCTTGGCGTTGAACGCCTTATGTTTTATGTTTTGATAATATCCTTATCCTTAAAAAACAGACAAAGAAAGAAAAACTTTCACCCGCGCATTTGTGGCCACACGACATATGTTTCAAAAGAAAAGAACAGAGAAAGGCAAGAAGTACCCTTTAAGATTAGAAATCGCTGCAGGCTGCCGCAACCACAGTCGCACCACGGGCAGCTGTACAGCACTCAACACACAGAGTTCATTAAACTGTCAGATAAAACATGTTTAGGCTTTGTTGGCACAATTTGCCCTATAAATTAATATTTGATCTGAGATATTACATCTTAAGTAATTTGAAAAATAGATTGATATTTGCATACTCTTGGCATATGTAGATACTCTTATATGATCGGTTAAAATTTGCATATGTAAGCCGATCGAGCAAACTGCATTCCGCAAACGGCAAAATAATAAGTAAATGAGAAATGCGATTTCAAATGTCTTTATTAACTTCCATCCAAGGGTCGTTTGACGAAAGTGCAACCCTTTTGCATGAATCCACGTGACACTGTTTTTGTATTCGATTGGGAATGGTGTCAGATCCCCTTTGCAAAAATCAAATTGATTAGCAATTTATCGTTAAGCCTCCTTTGTGGATGAATTTTTGCCAACATCGTTAACAACAAGAGCAATTGCAACAAGTCAACGAGTTGTTAGATGATGATGATGATGTACAATAATAACAAAAACAGAGGGACAAAAAGGACTGCATCGTTATCTCATTTCCCACCTCTCATGTCACTGATTGTATTGCTGTGACATTTTGTTAATGAAGTTTTATTATATACAATATATGTTTTCCTTTAATGCATTCAAAACTAATTTTATGTTATCAGAGAAGTTACCCTATCATTAGATAAGGATAATATTTAAGTAAGGATAAATATATTCTAAGCATTATAATCAAATTTTATAAACATTGTACCAACAATGTAAATATGGAAAAGGGGACCAGATTTGGAACAAACACTATTCGGTGTTAAAATAAATAAGATCTGAGCGCACGGCAACTTCAATAGAAGTTTCTTAAATAAATGTACAGCCGAACCTCGTATAATGCGTTTAATGCGTCCAAGAAAATTACCGCGTTACCCAAAACATCGTAGATTCAGTTTCCATACAAATCAAATTAAAAAATATTTTTAACATTAAATTATTCATATAATAACTTTTGTTGAAAGAAGTCTGTTAGTTTTGATGAAAATAATTTTCATATTTATAATTATTTTTTATTTCATAAGGATCCTTTTTTAAAATCATTCTTATTTTTAATTAAGTTATCAATGCATTGTTGCAGAGTTTCGAAGGAAAGTCAAGTGGATGTCGGTAAAGGTATTATATTTTTTAGTAGACGAATTTGAAACATCTGCACACTCAGTATCTGCCAATAATGGCAGGAAGACGTCTTAGCTTAATTGCTCATAGTCTAGCAGTTTATTGATCTCATTCTGCTGAATATCGTCAAATAAACACTGGCTTGCTTAACAATTCCCAGCCACATTTTTTTTTCCAGTAGCGGATTATTTTTTTCACAGCACAGCTATTCGACGCAGTCCTTTAATAGACCTAGTTTTATTTAAAAACGGATCGGTGATGTGTTTTTAAGATGTAGGATTACATTTTGATCAAACGGTTGATGCAACGATGGTATATGTATCGAAAGATGGATTGATTCCAAAACAAAGGCAAATTATTATTGTTAATCATGTGAATATTATGACTTATAAATTACAATTGGCTTTAAGAAGAAGTGTTCCGAAACACTGCTGCAAAATAATACTGGAAGACGATCCTTACCAAACTTATAGCCAGGCATTTTACTTACAATATTTCTATGGAAATTCGTTTCCACTATAAGGCAGCTTCATCTGCATTAAATATTTAGTCTGCTGTATAACTTTCTTATGGTCATTTAGAATTACTGTGAATATGAGTCCTCGTCCGTCCTCGGATCAAATCTCATAAACCGTTGAAATTTTCACATAATGTGTAGTTCTATCCGGGCATCAGCAACAAAAACTAAAACTAAAATATTTTCTAGAACTTAAAGGACCACTAAGGAGGATACCTCCCATACAAACCCCAATCCGGTACGGGTCTGACTCGCACTAGGCCCATTTTATTTGTTGTTTCCCTTTTAAAAGGCTTCCTAGACCATGATTTGCAGAAATATTGTATATTTTTTTTTTTATTAAAGTTAATTATTTTATTTGTACATCACAGAATTAGAAATTAATGTTATTTTATTTTGAATTTACAATTATATAGAACAATTGCACGGTTTCAGTTAACTGAAGTCTTAACACTACTTATGTTTGCTACTTTTTGTGGATTTTTAAATCAGTACATAGAATGGGGGGATTTATAGAAACATATTACTGGACCTCAGGTGAGCTAACATCTCGTTTTAGAGTCAGAACCTCATTGAGCGTGGGGCTGAGTGCAAGTGCAGGATTGGCAACAGCAATAATATTACCTCCAGCCGCTGAAATTACTTGGACACCACTTAATGCTGACGAAGTTGTTAAATCTACTGATTCGGTTACGTCGACTTTATTCGTGGGAGAACTGGGATTATGAAAGCTTCGTTGTTGCTGCTGTTGGGTAGTGGAAACATGTGATGTTGCAAGGTTGACAGTTTGATCATCAATTGGTATACTACCGTCACGCTCATTTTCCGTACCATTGGCCTAGAAATAAAAGATTTGATAGTTTTAACAAATCAATAACATTTTACAGATATTTTTTTAAATTCAGCGGTGCCAACACATACTCACTGGCATGGGGGGCGAGCTAGAGTTGCTAAACGAAAACCTTGAATCATTGTCAATATTATCATCAAATTCTGATCTATTGAGTCTGGAAAAAACAACAACAAAAACAACAAATTAATCATGAAATACTACTGCAAGTACCAGAAGGTAATTGATATTTACTTACGAGAACTTTGCAATTTCCGACAAATCAAAAGGCGGCTTTGCGAACTTCTGATACATTGCAAATAGATTGTATCTGGAGTCTTCAAGGATCTCCTTCAATTCGAATTGGGCAATTATGAGTTATTATTTGATTTTCATATTATTTTAGAATATTTTAATTGGCAAGCGAAGCTTAGCTTGAGTTAAATAAGTACGCAGAGTGATTTTGTTATTAAATTTTGTAGGCAACATTGTAATGTTTTTATTTTATTTATTTTTGTTTTTTAAGTTTTTAACGGAAGATGTCAACAGAAATATAAATACTACATAATAAATTAAAATGGTTTAGCTGATTGCAACAATTAACTACAGATAACAAAACCATAAAAATCTGCTATAGACATTAGTATAAAAAAATCAAACAATTTACTACATACATACATTACTTTGAATAGATAACAGATGATATCAACAATTACATACAATAATAAAACAGAAAAAATAATTAAAGAATTTCATAGTTAGATAATTTCATCATTTAGATACTTTGTATCTACAAACTTATTTATGATACTACTTACAATATATGAAATAAATTGCAAATATAAACATTTGCCAAATCTCTACTTGGATCTATCAAGGTGTGATTGTTTCAAAGAAAGATAAAATAAATTTTACAAAGTATGAGGAATACAAGATCAATATCAAATTATGATGATGATGATGATGTTTAAAAAGTATTTGAGGAATAAGGAATTTGTAGAGATCAAGAAAAACTAATTAACGAATTTAACAATAGATATAAATTAACCACAGACTCTTAGAATAGTCCTTATAAGCATGAATCAACCAAAACGGTGAACAACAAAAACCACTAGATGTTATTATTGAGTATCTTTGATATCTTTCATTTTGTTGGGATCATCATAGTACCTACATGCCACCAGTTCACAGCGTGTTAGTTCAAAATATTGTAAGCTGAAAGGCAATTTGTATTGTATAAGCAATAAAAGATTACCCCAATGGCCAAAGCGAAAGCATTGAAGCAAACCACCAACAACAGCCAAGGTGGAAAAACATCACTTCTTGGCTGGGCTTGAATTTCTTACCCGATTCTGGTCAACTGGGGCCGACGATGTCTCTGTAGAGCACAGTCTTTGGCGTTTAGTGGGCGCCGAAGCGGAATCACTTGATTCACAGTCAAGCATAACATTGGAACGTGCAACATTCTGCGTTTGCATCTGGGAGAGCAGACCACCATAACGTGCAATGCTTGCAGAATGGCCAAATCCAGCGTCCTTTACGATTTGACGGGCAAGCGGAAACAGTTCATCACGTCGCGTCAGAAGTGCTGGTACGAGTCGACATAGTTGGGCAGCAGCCTCATTGACACAGACTTCATGAAGCGTTAGCGGCTTTTCAGGTCGCCGTTTGCAATCGAACCGACCATAGATGGCTGAATACTTACGGATTTCATCCAGACGCCTTGGATCGTGTTCACTCATTGCGATGACCTGCTCTAGTTCGCGTGTTGCACGCTTTTTGGACGTTTGTGCTCTGGGCTCACGTTGAGGCAGCTCTCTTGCAATTTTCTCGGCGCCAAGCGTTATACGTTGCACCTGCATCTCTGTTAACACGGGTGTTAGCTGAGGAGAGCTTGAGGTTACCTGATGTGAAGTACTGCCACTGGCGCTTGGTTGTGGGGCAACCTGCAAGGGATTGTTAGTGGGCAGGGGTAGGGGATTAGAGTGTGCAAGGGGCGTGTGGGGTTGGATAACAGGTACTGTAACTGTTGGGGTACAAATCTGGGTTAGCAGTTGTGTGGTTGCCGACGTAGAACATGAAGGAGCTGGACTTGTGTGAGCGGTATGCAAAAGGGGTGTAGGATGGAAGGCAGCGCTAGCTGTAAATGAAGGAAATTTGTTACGGGGAAGTGCAGGTGTGGCTTCTGTATTGAAAGTCATTACGGATTTTGGCGGAGTTTCACAAAGTCCTATTAATGCAATAGAAAAGCGCAAATGAATATGATTGTTGGTTGATTGATTCTGATATCGGCAATAAGCTTACCACTTATGTTTGACATCATTGGTCCCTGGAACAACGATGGATTGTTGGCCCATTCATGGAGTGCCTTCTGCAGTCTGCGCACATGTAAAGGCTTCGATGCCATTCCAACCAATGCCATAATTTCGAGAAACTCCTCTTCGCCAGCATCATAAAGTTGTTGCACGTCGTCCCCACCCATCTCCAAGAGAGTATCATAGTAGGCCAACAAACTAGCTCGTTGGAGAACACGATATAACTGAATCTCAGCCTCGTTATTGGGTCGGGAAGTTGCGACCACTAAAATGAATAAGAAAAAAACAGATAAAAATATAAATTAAACGGAACCATGAGAGAAGTTATGCCCAAAACAAAATAATCTCGTTTGGGACAAACGTTCCCATAACGTTTTAAACTCCATAAGAAAAAAAATCCAATTTTTTTTATTTTTTTTAAGAAAAAATATAAAAAAAAACCGTCGGACGTAAGGACTGTAACCCTATTCATTAGCAAATAAAAAAAAAAAAATGAAAGCCCGAAGAAAGGAAGATTAAAAAGATGTTTGTTGTTGTCCCTCATCTGCATAAGCAAGTGGTCTTGCTCGTCGTCTGTCTCTCTGAGCTGAGTGTGTGTATGTTTAACCCTTTCAGATCAACTCGAATATAGACAGCGGCCGCACCAAAAAGGATCTTAAGATGAACAGCAAAAACAACCACGCAAAGCGATGCTGAAACTTGTTAGATACGCATGCCGCATGCGCAATGAAGGATGCCAAGCGGCACAGGATCATTTTTCCTCTTATTTTTTTGGCTACTCTTTGTTTAATTTTTTTGTCACTTTCGTTTTTTCCTTTTTGTTTTTTGTCTATTAAAATATTCAAATTTTGCGTGTGAATTTTTAAAAACCCAAATTTATCAAAAAAGAAAAAAAATGGAAAAAGAAAAAAGGATTCCCATTCAAAATAAAGTAAAATTGATGGTGAAAAAATTAAGAGAAAAATACTAAAAATCTATTTTAATCAAGCACAGTTTATCACTGTGGACCATTACTAATGCCCCTGCCTTAATGAGCACAATAAATGGCCAAGATGCGCCATAATGTTCGCCAAGAACGCAGGCACAGTCAATCTTCTGTAATGTTCCATCTAAGTGCTGTGGAAATATTGCACATGAGCACAGCTCGTTGACAAGGAGGAAGACTGCATCGACCGACGACTGATAATGTTGACTAACATTAAAGCATCAAGTTGATTACGTTGATGATCATTATGATGATGGTTATGTCAAATCGTAAATAATTATGTGAGAATATTTTAGCCAAAGAGTTGCAATAAAATGTTCTCTCTCACTGCAAATTGCAACTGCATCAAGGAGTCAGCGATGGCGGCGCTTGTGCCAAATGCCAAGTATTGACGCTACTACAATGGTGAACGAACAATAACAGCAACAACCGAGCAACAACAGGAGCAGTAACACGAATGGCATGCCAAGTTTACTCTCTCTCACACACTTCTCTTGGTTTGTCTTCTTTTTAGTTTTGTGGGCTTCTGGGCTTTGGGAGCGCGCTTTCCACAAAAAAATAAATAAATAATTAGCAGCGAAGGTAAGAAACGCGCGTAAATATCATCGATAAATGTTGTTGGTATCTTGACGCTGTTGTTGTTATTGTTGCAATGCTGTCGTCGATGTTGTCGTTTCGTTGTTGTTTCACTCGCCCGGCGGCGCAGTAACATTAATTAAATTGATGAAAATAAAATGAAAGACAAAAAATGTTTGCCTAGAATATTACAAAAAAAAAAACAAAAATACTATTAAGAGAGGAACATCGTCGTAGTACTAATAAAGACACTCTTTTTTCTTGTAGGTACTTATTGTTGTTCATAGTTGTTGTTATTATAGTTGTTAATGTCAGCATTGGACTACTGTTGTATACATCACTTGTTGTAACAATGTTAACCCTTTGATGGTCGGTCCTAGGTTTACTTCTCATCGAAAATATATGTATTCTTTGACCAAAAAGTAAAGTTGTCACCTAACCCTATTTAAAAAAACAAAAAAAAAAAGGTAGGCTGCTCAAGAGAAGATGTAATTTCTTTCTCAGGAATCTGTACTTACTTATGGGTATGGCATCGGATGAGGATGCAAGCTTTGTAAAACAAGGGGTTAAGCTTATTACTGACTGTTTCTTACTCGAACTAAACCCTGTGCAGATATTTGAATCTGTGCGGCCGTTAAGGTTTTGAAGCTTGTTGTCTTCAGCAACAGCCGATACAATGACCGTTTCTTGGCATATAACTACCGCTTGACCAGACTCCCAGCTGAAGGTATACCTTCCCGGCGAAACTTATATGACAGAGAAGGTGTCCTCTAAAGCACAAAATATGACTAGCCGGCCATGTTAGGATGTATTTCCTTACTATCGATATTCTTATAAGTACTAATTCTACTATCTAATTCTGTTTATTACTACACCTGCAGCCTTGGGACATAATGTAATAAAGCTACAAACCACATAGTACGGCATATTAAGCGCTTAATAAACTTAAGCAAAAACTAAGGAATCACTTTGGTTGTGAAAGTGAATCACCTAAAATATTTGGTCTACCTTTAATGGGTTAAGCGTGACTTGTATTCTATGGACTGACTGTAGTTAGACGTAGTAAGAGTAGTAGTAGTAGGAAAGGAACACTTAGAGGAACATGTTGTTGCTAGTTGCTGCGTAAGATGGTGTGGCTGGTTAGTAGACTCCAGACTGGAGCGGCGGCGGGGAAACCATTTACAGCACTAAATAAATGAGACGTGTTTTCAATACACAAATAATGCGCCAGTCTCAAAGGTTGCTGCCACTTTTTTTACTCAGCTTTCTTGTGCCGAGTTGGTTGAGGTTCTTTTCTTATTTGTAATTTGTATTATTTTTTTTTTCTTCATTTCTATCTTTCTTTCTTTGGCATTTCACATTTTATCTTTTTGTTATGCTTTAGTTGTTTATATTTTTTTTTTTTGTTGTTTTTATGTTGCCTGTTTCTGTTGTTGTTGTTGTTGTTGTCATTTGCTAAATATGTTGTTTTTATGCTGCAAATGACATCGACAAAAAATTATAAAAAGGAAAAACCTGCAGGAGCTTTTTAGTTGGCACTTGAAGGCAATAATGACATTCGACGCCACATACCAAGAAACTGTTGGCAACACAACGCCGCCACCACTTCCGTCGTCGCCCTTAAATCGATGGACCCAGTCGATTCAGCGACAGTCACTTGTTAGTCCATTCGTACTCGTACCTTCTGCATTCGTTCAATCGATCGATCGATCGACTGACCAATAATGCAAAGCAAAAAAAAAAGAAAAAAAAAAATCGAGAGTCGGGAGCAAAAATTGAAGACGTTGAAGAAGCAGGAGCAATGCCAAGTAACCAAAACTATTTCTCATATACGATAAATTAAAAGAGTTTTTAAACGACCAAATTCTTGTCGATCAAAATTCCATTGGTGGCAATAACTGCGATCGCTCGCTCGCATCCATCGTACCAGTGCAGCAATGCCATCTAAGAGAAGCCAGAGGCCGCAGTCTCATCCAAGAGATCCTGCGTCTCGCACTCACTGTCACAGCGAATGCGTTTTGTCTTGTACGTGCTAATGGCTGTCGCCACGATGGGCTCAGATGAACAAAAAAACATTACTGCACAAGTCCAAGGAATTCATACGCAGTACACTGAAGAGGAGTCGATCAGACAAGACCACAATGATGACAACAGGAGCATAAACACGTAAACGTTTAAGTCAGAATAAAAACAAATAAAAAGTCGAGCTGGAGGACGGACGAGGAAACAGAACTATTTCTTAGGTACACAAATAGACTCAAATAGTCAAAGACTCTGATTCAAGCAAACAAGCGAATCAAATAAAATAACAAGCGGCGTCGCTTGTCTATTTGCCAATACACAGAGTTCGGAATCGAGTTCTCTTGTTAGTCGTCATCATCGTCATCTTGTTCATCTTTGACTCTGTGAGTGAGTGAGTGAGTGAGTAACTGTATGAGTGACAAAAGTTTGGGGTGAGATGATTCAACTGTACGAGTGTGCATTGTTGAGCCTATTGGATTCACCCTCAATGTTTTTTTTTTATATACTGACAATCGAATATACAAAATGCCGGAACCCGTAAAAATACAGCGACCGTTATACGTAGCTCAATGCTCGCTTCTTATTGGTGTGCTTATGAAATGCTACCTGGATTTCAAATTTTATTTATTTGCTTATTGTATTTTCTACTTTGAAAATTCAAAAGAAAACAACATCAAGGAAAGGGTGTTGATCCTTTATATTCATTTGTCTTATAGGCAACTATGTTTATTTTTTTTTTTTTATTTTTTTTTGTACTGAAATAGAACAATAAACTTGATAGTGAAAAGAAAAGCTAAAGATATGTTTAAGCGAGCGTCAACTCTGAGGGTAAATTGTTCGTGTTTCCTAGTATCAAATTGTTAAGCAATTTTGACAAAATAGAAAACAAGAAAGAAACTTTATATGTACATCTGTTGGATAATTGTAGTTTTGGCGGTTTGGTGATTCAAGGATTGAGCTATGAAAACGAGTTGTAGTTTATAGTTTGGAAAACAAAAATTAAAAAAAATGGCGCTCTTTTATGCTAATTAATAGTGGGATATTGTTCCAAATTTTAAACAGAATAATCCATCAAGTTTGAAAGAGAGTAATAAAGTTTAAACAAATGAAATTGATATTATACTATGTACAATAAATAAAAGGACATTTATCATTTTTAGTAATAAATAAAAAACTGTACTCGCATTTGTCATATTGTGGAATGTAATGGAACTTTCAATATGATGAGATCATGCAATAAATGAAGTTATCATTTCATAGGAAAAATGTTTAGAATGTAGAGTCCAAATACATGCTAAAAACTCTTAAGAATAAGCTTTCATTTCATTATGCATAACTTTTTAAAAAACTATATATAAAAAAAGTCTGATAAGTGCGAGATTCATACATTTTCCGCCAGTTGGCTATGCCGCCCCTACTGACCTCTAAAATTTGGATAGCCCTACTTCACAATCATATGAATTATTGTACAATAGTTTTGTCAATGAAATTGTAACTTTTTGATTTGTGCACTACCGTCCTAATTACACCAATATAGTTGATTGTCAGTTCCTAGATTATTTTTACAATCCAAAGATTTAGCTTAGATTGCACACGAAATAGTTTTTGAGTATATTTCTGATAATAAGGCACGGTAAGGTAATACTACTAATACTACGTAGACAATAATGTACATTCAATAAACGTAATTAAATAATTTTCATTGCGCTTATTTTTAGTTTAAAAACAATATTAGAGAGATAGCACGTGAACTCAACATCAATCGTGAAACAGCTCGTTTAATTTTGGTCAACCATTTGGGCATGCAGCGCGTCGCCGCT
This sequence comes from Amiota minor, assembly GCA_037043295.1. NCBI lineage: Eukaryota > Metazoa > Arthropoda > Insecta > Diptera > Drosophilidae > Amiota > Amiota minor. The sequence goes on from JBAMAW010000052.1 coordinate 1,187,411, forward strand.
CGGCTCGTTCCGATTGAGCTGAATTTTCTCCAAAAATTTCTCATAGGGCCACGAGTATCAACGTTTATAAGGTCAAAAATGCGATAAATACCATCGCCCTATTCACCTGACTTAGCTCCGTGTGTCTTTTTCCTGTTCCCAAACTCAAAATGCCGATTCGAGGATCCCGGCATGACTCAATCAAACAAAATTCGCCGATAACTACTGAGGTGGACTGATTAAACCAGTTGTTGTAAACAAACTGATTGACAAATAACGTTTATTTTTGGCATAGTAATTAAGGACAGACCTATTAACATACAGTAAAAAAAAAAACCTGACCTAACGCGGGCAATTTAAAAGACAAATTTCGGGTACTTTATTGTCTTAAGGTATGGTAACAATCCGTCTGATGATGATGACGAAATTCAATTAATTAAGTTATGAAAGTTTTACAATATCTTTTTACGCGATTTTCTATTCGCAAAATCATCAATTATAACGTCTTATGAAATCTTGTTTATTAATTGTGACATGCATAGATATGATTAAAGGTTTTCTTGGCTTAAGGTAGATCTTAGATAATTTTGAACCCGTTTTAAGCAATAAAAGGAACAATTTGTTGATGATGTAGTACAAAGAACCATGCGAATTACTATATCCAACTTTGGATAAACGCTTTGTAAATTCTGTCTGCCGCCCTTGGCTACAACCTGCTCATCCTGTTGGTAAATCCTCCACTGTAAGAAGTACATGATCTTCGACCGGGAACATATTGGCAATTTTTAAACTTGATCTAAAACCCTCACACATAAAGATCAAATGCTATAAATTTGGATATCAGTTACTCGTACTAAAATATAAAATAAGATTTGTAACTTTTACAGTAGCTTTAGAATTATTTTGAGGGTGTCCTCCTATGGTTGACCAAAATTGAAATATTTGATGAGGAGCTACTTAGAACAGATTAAATCACTTTTGCTTGTCAGACTTTAGTCGAGTTTATAGAAAATTAATTGAAGAATTATCGTATTTCCAATCACCTTGAATTGAGATTATTTTAAAATAAATATTGAAGAAATCTGAAATCTCTAAGCTAAACTTTCTTTACACTTCCCTCAAAACAGAACAGAGAAATAATCTTAAATTATCACTTGATTATTGTTGCATTGTTCTAAATTTCTTTACACTTTTCCTTATTTTCGAATAAAATTTAGAAAGAAAATAAAAGACTATGGTCTAAGTATGGTAGAATTAATTTTATATGACTTACTTGTGCCATTTGCATTGCGTCCAAAAATTTTACCTTGAGGACTAAGGATGGGACTTGATGACGCAGAAGGAGCACCAGAGTGCGATCGTTGACCCTCGGAAATACCACTGGCTAAGGATAAGTTGTTAATTTCCTCTTGCTTGGCAACGTCAATTGCTGTTGTCAACAATTGGGACAGTGGTGTTTGTTGAATATGAGCGGCCAGATTTGTAGGCAGGCACGCGGCACTAGCAGGAGTAGCTGCTGTGTTTCCGCTTCCGGTGCCACTATTGTTGATGTTAATACTGCTGGCGCTGGCATTACTCGGGCAACTGTTTGTTGGATTTGTGACGTTTGTTGTAGTTTGAGTTGTTAGTGCAGCTGGATTTGTATTTGCCGATGCTGCTGCTGCTGCCGTTCCTGTAGCCGTTGCGGGAGTTGTTGGCGTGGCACATGGAGAACGTGTTACGTGTGCCTCCATTTTGAGTTGAATAATAATTTCAAAAGATTTTTCGAAATTAAAACACGACCCCGGCTCCGAGGACGACGGTAATGACACTGACCGATGCGAACAAGACAAAAACCAAAGAGAAACACACAAAACGACAAAAAGAGAATTCATGCAAACTAAAATACAACAAAAGTTAGTAAACTAACAAAAAACCGAAGGATACGAGAGATACACTGGATGCAATAATAACAACAATAATTATAATAATAAAAAGTGGCACAAATGAAATCCTCGTACACAAACAATAAAACACAAAATAATTTATAAAACTAAAAATATCATGACTTTATTTTGTTCTGATCTCAATGAGAATATTCTACTATGATATCGTGTTGGTTTTCTTGTGTTCAAAGGCACAGCACGTTTAGATTTTGCCAACCGCTCTGCTCGAGGCCAGACGAACTTCTGTTTTCTGGTTTCCTCGCTGGACAACATTGAAACCCTTTGCTCTGTCCGCAGTAAGTGCTTTCGTTTTCTTGGAGGGAAAAATCTTAAAGATACTTTTGAAGTCACAAAAACACACACACAGAGACACACGCACACATTTACAAATATCGTATATGAAGTCATTCAGTGGTGATCCATGGTACAAGGACAGTAAGCAACCGACAAACAAGAAAGGGTTACCAACAAGACGCGTATCTCAGTGCAACACTCTGATCTGTGGCAGACCCCAGTTGCAGACAAATTTAGAGTGGTGTGTGTTTTGTTGTTTTACCACTCAAAGAAATCAAGGGTAGGATGTGAGACTTTTTTTTATTGGATTGAATTTCTACTCACGCCAATCTAAGGCACAGATACTTTGATTTTGTCTGGCCTGGTTTTGAGTGATTTTCTTTTTGACTCAGATGAGAGAGGCAACGTATGGTGATCGTTTAACAACTCCGCCTTTCTCTAATATTCTGCGTGGCTTTTTGTATTTTGGTTGGTATATCACATATACATTCCATGCACACACACACACACACACACACACATATATATATACATATTCTTATAGAAATGAAAATAAAGAAATGTATCTTAAGGTGTAGCTGCGTGTATCCTTGTGTTCAGAAACACAAAGAGTTTACATAGGTAAAGGATTGTTATATTTGTATGCATTGTAGGGTACTTATGTATGAGTATATAAAGATTATAGGTATAAGTGAACTTCCTCTTGCTGTTGTTTTGGGTGATATGATAATAAATTTTTTTCTTTTCAGATTTCCGTTAAACTTTTTTTAAAGCAAATTTGACTCGCTGAAATCCTTAGAATCATTTGAATTGATGAACCTTTTTCTTTATGCAAGTACGTTATATTTTTTTTATTTTCTTTAAAAATTATTTTAGTTTAATGGTTCCGCGTACACGGAGGGTTCCGTACCTGATTGGGGTTTGTATAGAAGGTACCCCGTTTGTATAGAAGGTGTTCTGATTTTGATGATTCCTACAAATGTACAGTGCCTATGTGAAAAACTTATAGTGTCTAAATTTCCGTTCAATATTGAAAAAACAAAAAAGTTTTTCGATTAAAAACCTGAATTTGAATCGTGGGTTTGTATGGGAGGTGCCCACCCTAGTAGTCCGACCAACCTGAAATTTTGAGGTTGTAAGTTTCAAATCTACTTTCACCAACCGAAGCAAAACTCAATATCGTTGGATTACTGGATCGTATAGGTCCCATACAAACCAAAATGTTTCTTGTATGGAGACCCATTTAAAGTTATGAATATATTTTAGCTTTAGTATTTGTTGCTCTTGCTCGGATAGAATTACACATTCTGTGAAAATTTTAACTATCTACCTATTACGGTTCATGAGATATAGGCTGAGGACGGACGAACGGGCAGCGTAGCCTTAGTAATAGGGCTCCGTTTGGTATCCTTTAAGTACGGAACCCTAAAAATGAACGTTCATTCAGTAAAAAAGTACAACATACTTAAATGTAAATCATTCGATTTATGGAAACTACAATATAATTCTGATTGTAGTAAAGTTGTAGGTGTCAGTAAAGTTTTGGGATAGTAAAGGAATATATGAAATGTCGCCCATATAAACACATTTTTATTTATGCCATATCTTAGATATGCTGAGATAGGGCTCATTATGTAAAATTTTTTCAGAATGCATTTTTCAGGTAATTAAAGAATTTCAAATATTGTATAAGTAAATAATAATAATAATAAATATCACAAATTAGATGTGCTAAAGATGCAATAATTTATTTCTTTAAAAGTGTCTTATAGGTAAGGTAAGAATAAACAAACTAGGAGCCTCTTATTGAAGAAATCACTGTGTTTTTTTATTCAATACTAATTCTATTGTAGTTCACGGATGACCAACCATTAATGGCACGCAAGAGATAAACATGCCATAGATGAAGTAATTAAATTCGCAGAAAATTGATATTATCCTGTCAAAAAGTATTCCCAATCGTCAATCAAAAGAAAGGTTTACACGGAAAACCCAATTTAAGAGAAGTTATCAACAACATTTTAACATGTTTTTTGTTTCTAAATTAACTGACAAAAGGCACCATTCTCAACAATATCTTTAATAACTTAAGACACTGTAGAGTCTAACAGTTTCTTAAATGGTTATTAATGGAATTTTTATTAGATTTTCTGTCTTAAGGGAAGCTCTTTACGTCTTAATGCCGAAGTTGGCATACTTGTCACGTATCCCTGGAATATGAACATAGTCAAAAACTTGACTATGATCTTGTGTTTTAGCATACAGAAATATTTCATTATTGAACTGATTTATGTTAATGGTAGAGCCTATATTCATACTGCATTTCTACATTGAGACCGAAATAGTTGTATGGGAGCTATACGATCCAGTAATCCTAAGATCTTGAAATTTACATAGCTAGTGAATATGGATCCGTCGGCACTTATTCTTTCCATATTTCAGTACGATAATAGAAAAACAAAAAAGTTTTTCAGACAAGAACGTCAATTTTAATATGAGTTTGTATGGGAGATCACACGTAGTGGTCCAATTCGGTTGGCTCAAACAAATGTACAGCGTTAGATAAAAAAAAAACTATGTGCAAAATTTCCATTTTCATGTGACTTTAATTTATGAGTCAATTGATAACACAGCATTCTCAACATTAACAATGGATGGTTATGATCACGCAATGATTTTAACACACATCTTTATACTCTTCATGCAGTGAATAGTACATATTAAAAGTTTGTCATGAAGTTTGTAACAGGCAGAAAGAGACATCGGAGATCCCATAAACTATAGTATATATTCTTAGAGAGGTGAAATTTTGCACAAAGATTTCTTTTCACAAGACGCGACGGATTACTATATACAAACCACCCATTAAAATGTAGCTCCTTATTAGAAAAACTACCAACCGTGTTAATTTAAAGACCCTATAGCTCCCATACAAACCCTTGTATAGCTCCCATACAAAACCAAATTCAAGTTTATGTTCTCATAAGAAAAATTTTTGTGTTTTTTTTTTCGTCTGTTTGTATGGTTAAAGGATAAGATGTTTTATTGTGCCAAAATTTAGCGTTTACGTATTTCATCAAAATCAAACTACAGAATCAAGATTTAATGAATCGTTAATTTATTTTTGAATTCCTGATCTTATTAGAAAAACTTTTTTGTTTTTTGTCCTACAAAACTATCAATTTCCAAGACAGGCGCAGGACATTTCTTGGTGCCAGCCGAATCGGACCACTAGGGGGGTACCTCATATATAAATCCCGTGAAGAGTATTTCATCTTCGGCATAGTCGAAGATAACATTCTTACTAGTTTTTTGTTGCTGATTTGTGTGAACTGTGTGTTTTTGTTGTTACTGTATTTTTTCCATTAATTTATTATTAAGTGAGTGCGCTACACGATACACGTTCTTTTCTCTTTGTTTTAAGATACATTCAATGAGTGCTTAGCAATAGCGGTAGGGAGAGAGAGGATACTACAAAATAAAATCCATTATTGGACAGTAAAGAAAAAGCATTTGCAATGTTTACAGACTGTCAACATGAACTTTACAGACTGTTCTTAAAAACAGCTTTCTTTAACAGAGCAGCTTTCAACGAGAATCACCAAAAGCTACAAAAATTGTCTTAGAGTACATTTTCTAATACATTTTTAAGAGATTTTGAGAATAGGGCCAGTCTGACAACTTCAGTAACATATGGTATTTACAAATTCTTCTTCTTTTGTGAGCTAAAATGGAAACGAAAAAGACACAGAAGTAGGTATTGTACTTGTAATATGTAATATTATGATTTATTTACAATGGTTTAATATGTACATACATTTTAGGAAAACTAAAAGTGAACGCACAACACAAGACCAGCTGCAGCATTATGTGACATTCTGCGAGAAGCATCCAGAACTACTAGCTGGAAAGCATTCTTCGCTGCTGCCAAGTGCGATAAAAAGTTTGTGGGATCAATTGGCTAAAGATTTGAATGCTTTAAGGGGACCCACACGTACAGCATCAGAGTGGAAATTTGTAAGATATTTACATGATTGTCGAAAGTTCGCATTTATATGGCAATTTTTTATTTCAGAGCCTCTCACATTGGAAATATGTTATTCGTTGCCGTGCTCGCAAAGCCAAGGCTGGTAGAGGACCACACGCATATAACCTAAGCGCATTTGAGAAGCAGGCAGTCCAAGCATTTGACGTTAGTCGTCTTGACGGAATTAAAAGTGACACGACATTTGGACTCAGCAAAGTAATGTTTACAATAATTGAATTTATTTTCGCGTATTTATATATTTTTGATTCTTTCAGGTGAAAGCAGATAAGGACGATAACGGAATTAAAAGTGACACGACATTTGGACTCAGCAAAGTAATGTTTACAATAATTGAATTTATTTTCGCGTATTTATATATTTTTGATTCTTTCAGGTGAAAGCAGATGATGACGATAACGGAATTGAGAGTGGCATGACTTTTGGATTTAGCAAAGTAATGTATACGATAATTGAATTTATTTTCGCGTAGTTATGTATTTTTGATTTTTTCAGGTGCAAGCAGATAAACAGCTACCAGCAGATAGTAGACCATCTATGCATGAGCTGTTGCCGTTGCCAGCAGATAGTGTGCCGCCTCTATCATCGACAGTTTATGTGGCATCACCATTATCATCACCATCGGACAGCGTGCCATCACCGTTGCCATTGGCGTCGAACATTCAACCACGAACATTCAGCACCCAGAAACCAAAGGAAAAGCGGATTGATCAACTTTTCCAAATTGCTTTGGACAATATGAAAGCCCAAAAGATTCGAGAAGAGCGGGCTTTGGCCACTAATTTGGCCAATATAGAGGCCCAAAAGATTCGTGAAGAGCGGATCTTGGCCTCCAATTTGGCCAATATAGAGGCCCAAAAGATCTGTGAAGAGCGGATCTTGGCGTCTAACATGGCCGTTATAGAGGACCAAAAGATGCGTGAAGAGCGGATTACGGCCTCTAATTTGGCCAATATGGAAGATCAAAAGATCCGCGAAGATCGGATCTTAGCCTCTAATATGGCTGTATTAAAAGACCAAAAGATCCGTGAAGAGCGGATTTTGGAATCTAATATGTCCTTACAGCGGACTTTGGAAAGGGTGGCCAACTCCTTGGCAACCTTTGCAGAGGCCATTGTAAAAAATACAAACACACAACAAAAAATGCCTAGAAAATAAATTTGTTTTAAATAAAATAAGAATTATATTATATTTGCTTCATTTGTGTATTCATTGTTATTAATGGAGTGCGCTATGAAGCTCCCTCCTATCGATACAGCGTTTGTGTACAGATTCATTTGCCTCCATTGCTTCAATTTCAATCGGCATTCTTCTGCCTTTATATATTCAAATCAAAAAAAAAAAAAAAAAAAATTTTGAAAAAACAATTTCATTGGGGGCACACCATACACTCATGAGGAAACATTGTTTAGATTTATGTTAAAGATTTATGATTGAATTTGATTCCTTACTTTTTATACATATGTAAGCACATTTTATAGGATTTTTATATAAAATTATGTCATAAATACCTAAAGATATGTATCTTCTCTGTATACATCTGTATAATAGTTATATCTTAGAGTGATCTGAAAGATTAAAAGATTAGTTTGCGAAAGCATTAAACCAAACTGACTGAAGGGTAAGGTAGGCACAATTGATTTTCGACATTAGGCTGATTGATCACTTTCATATGTGTCTAACAGACTTATGCATGATTACAATCAAAACGGCTTTTGAATTATCTACTCTAAAATGTACTTGGTAGTATATTTACAATAGTATTTTGCTTTTGTTGTAAGTTCTATGGATAAAATAATAATAAATAGTGATAAAATTGAGTAATGATTATAGAAATTAATGATAGCATAAAATATATAATTACGCAGTCTTTTGGGCGAGTGAAGTGAAGCGAGCGGTCGCATAACACAAAAATATTTCAAAATATTAGTGAAACAACAACGTACGTCTTCATTCTCTCAACCCTCTCTCTGGCGGTTTGTTAATGTGTAGTACGAAGCGAAGTATGACTACACATTACCGAGTACATAAATGAGTGGGAAATGTTATTATAATCACGCTTGTATGATGCACAATAAAATAATCTGTACTCAATTCGAACGGCATACTTTTTGTTTTTATTGTACTTGTACTATACTCAATACAACATATAAAAATATTGTATGCAATCAAAACTTTCCATAATCATTTAGAAAGAGTATGATTAATACTCGTTCTCTCTTTCTTCCATACGTTTTGTACTATGTAGTACAAATGATAAATGGTTAATTTAAGTATCATCATGAGTATTAAGTGCTACAAACAGAAGTGCGAAATGTGATTGTGGGCATGCACGTGTCTAGTGCCTAAAATTGATGTAACAGACGTCAATTTTTAAACACTCACATCTCACACTATGATGAAAATATACTGTCGGTTGAATCGTGTGTTCTGAAATGACTCGATGTGACTTAGTGTGACTCGGTGTGACTCGTTTCTTCGGCTATGACTCAGCATGACTCGGTATCACACTGTTATGAAAACAGAGCAAGTGTGAGTGCGAGTGCGAGCGAGATAAAATAAGGGGACCTGCATGAGATAGCAATAGTGTGCACTGTGTTTTTGAGTCAAATGTGTTTCTGATTCGAATAATTCAACTAACTGTGTCTATACTGCTGTGTCGACGCGTTTTTTCTGTTATGTCTCGCCAGCACACTGTCTTTGTTAACGAATTCAACTAGTGCGTCATTGATTGTGCGTAAAGACAGTGTGACTATTGATAATGTTGCGCGTCGCACATGATTCGTTTGAGCGGAGGATAAATTTATGTTTATTATTGATCCGTGCAGAGCTTTACTTACTATAAATTTTACTTATATTGGTTCTTATGAGAAGTTGATTATTTTTAATACCTAATTTTAAAGTGAAGGCTGATAACAAATGTATGTAGTAATTGCATGGATCGCTTAAGTTACAAAAGAGGTTTTAATAAAATGGGTACGAAATTATTATACCTTACTCGTATTTTTGTTTCATATGCGAATCACTTTCCAACGCACGGCTATTTTATGGTATGAATTACAAACATATGGACAAAGTGATAATACAACATACAACATATTGCAGCCATTCACATATTCCAACGATTTAAACAGTTTTAATAATTTTTGTTTTTAAATTTATTGTTTTAGTATTCTATTGTAGTATTAAGAATACATATATGAATTATCCATATATAAATTATTATATACAAAAAATTACACTTTATAAATAAATGGGGGAAATATTGTACTTTTAAAAATATTCACTTGAATATTTGGAATACGCATTTTAATTTTGTATTTTAGATTATCTCCAAAATATAGAATCTAATCTAATAATTGTTCAAAAAGTTCAAAACAATGAAAACATAAGACAGATTCCAGATTATTAAAATGAGGATATTATTAGTATGTATGGTATACTTTTAAAAGTGAGGGCAATTTAATATGTAAGGTTGAGGGATGAGTTTAACAGTCAAAAAGTTCTTATGAGGTTCCCAATATCGCAGAAGATTCTAGTGCCGAAACAAATATGCTTCGGTATTAAGAATGATCTGCAAGAGCAGGCAAACCTATTTAGGTATTATAAATAAACTGATTTTAAAAGTGCATGCTTACTATAAGTTATTAACACTAATAATTTGATTGATCCAACCAATGAACGAAGAAACCTTAACATAAACACCGGGAACATCGACACGTCCGCAACCGAAACCCCATGAAACAAGACCAGCCAACTCAAAGAAGCCATCGTCTTGGCACACCAATGGTCCACCTCCGTCACCTTGGCATGCATCATGTCCCTCTTCACCTCCAGCACAGAAACTAGATGCAGGCAAGATGAAGATTTTTTCAGTGACAGCATTTACTTTACGGATGCACTCCGTGTCGCTGACAATGGGTATCTCAGCTTCACGTACACGCAATGGTATAGGGCCAGCTAAAATAAATTGTTGAGTGAAATACTCGTAGATTGTATAAAATATTTTATAAAGTTATTGATACTGACCTTCACCCATGTAGCCGTAGCCAGTCACTGTACAGCGTTTTCCTGCTGCATGACTAACGCCACGAGCTGGCAGACAAACCTAAAGAGAAAAAATTTGATTGATGAGTAAATTGCACATCTCGTATGGTAGCTTCCCTCTTGACTCTCTTGACTTACTAAGCAAACACCATCACGTAGTTCAGCTTGTCCGTGAAGTTTTAAAAGCGCTATATCATTGTCTAATGTTTGGCTATTGTGGTTATGATGAATGTAAGTAGTTGCTACTCGTAGGGTCTGTGCACCAGGACTTCCGTATTTGCGTGTCAAATCATAATCCCCAACACGAACGTAGATGGCATCGCCAGAACGCACTATGCTGTAATTGGCATTATAGATTTATGATCATGGAATAACATAATTTCTATACTCACTTTGTTACACAGTGTGCCGCTGTCAACACCCACTGGGTGCCTATCAGTGCCGCACCACAAAGATACTGGTTCAATGAGTTGATAAGAGCAACTTGCCAACACCATTCACCATTTTCACCATCTTCGCCACCAACAACGCGAGCACGACGCCGACTTGTAAAGTTCATATTGCTATTTAGTGACTGTTGATAGTAGTTGTGCAGATCGGCTGAGCTATACACTGGTGCTGGAGGATTCGGTTGCTCATGATAGGCACGCAGCTGATTAGCTTCGACTGCATCAACTAAATCACCCAATTTATCGTTATGAATTTGAATTGGAATGACTGCTGATCCCAGAATCAGCCTTTCATTCGACTTATTAAAATTATTCATGTAAGATGATGGTGCTGCAGCAGCGCTGGAGAGTTGGCGTGCGGAGCGTTGCACACCGTATTTGGCACGGGCGTATGAGACAAATGAAAGTGCCGGAGAGTTTATTGACCGTCCAGTCCTCAGTGTTCCTTTTACGCCACAAACATATTTCGAGTAAATGTGAGGACGAACTGTTGTTGTAGTGGTTGTTGTTGTAGTTGTTGTGGGCAGAGTTGGCGGTTGTGGTGGCAGACCAGGACCTTGTGCGTAATGTTGGTATTCGCCATAACTAGGAACTTGGGGAGGGGGCTGGTAAATGTGATGCGGAGGTTGAGCCTGTTGCTGTGCAGGCATATAAGCTGGTGGTGGCGGATAAGGTGACTGCTGAGGAGGATACTGTTGAGGTGCCTGTATTGGTGGAGGTGGTGGATAATTAAGGTAGGCAGTGTCATTCCGTGTCTGGAATTGCTGTTTTTCAAGAATTTTGCTTTTAGGTGCACAACAAGTTTGTCCAGATCGTTTACATTTGAAAAGATCGGTCATCTCGGCATTTTCTATTAGAAGAATAATTTGTTGCTTTGATATTAGAGCTCTAATAATCCCCAAATTAGTACTTACTAAAGCATGTGAAGCTTAGCAAACTAACGATACAAGAGCCAGGGCATTCTTCTCGTGGATCCGGCAGTGGAGTGTTAGCTAAGACATACGGTGGTGGTGATGGAAATACTGTTGGTGATGGAGTTGGTGGTGGAAGCTTTTGCTTGGAGGGTCCAGCTCTAAAAAACAATTATATTGTATAATGTTCCTTTTAATAAACGTCCATTGTTAAATATTTACCTTGAGTTATCGCAACATACTGATCCTTTGGAGCATGTTGTCTGTTGGGATAACAATACCGATGGATGTTCGCAGAATGCTGCCATAATGTTCAGTAGGCAAAAGCCAGGACAACGTAGAATTTGTGGAGGTGCTTGAGATGGAGGGGGCGGAACAGATGAGGGCGAGCTTAATGTACTTTCTGCCAAAGACAAAATTTGCGATATGAAATCACTGCCTCCACCGGAAGATTGAGCGGGTGCTGGTGCAGGAGCTGGTCGTGCTGGTTTAGCTGAGGGTTTCGAAATCTTTAGAGCGGGCTTTGTAGCTGGAGCTTTCGTCACTGAAGCTTCAGAACCAGTGCCTGTTACACAGCAACTTCCACCATCCGAACAGAAGGCTTCAGCATCGATGTCATCACAAAATATTGCAAGAATGCCATTCATACAATCGCCCTCACACTCTTTCAAAACTTGATCCTTGGCATTGTCTGATTTATCGTTGTTGTTTTCCGCATCATCGTCATCATCAGCGGTCTCATCTTCTTCATCATCTGCAACAGCTTCCGTTGTCGTTGAAACTGTTGGTTTTTTATGCTTCAAAGGTTTCGAGTGATTAGCATTGACATGGGTCTTGGTCCGTGCCGGTTCATGCGTAGTAGTTGTTGTAGAACTTGTTGTTGTTGTTGCAGCTGTTGTAACAATACTGGACGTACTTTGTTTTGTTCCTGATGAATTTGCGTTTTTAGTTACTGTGCTAGTCTTGTTTTTCAAGTTACCCAGATGCTCTGCAAAATATGAAATTCAACCTCCATCTAATCTAAATCTCAAAGTTTACCAACTTACTTGCTGGTATATAAATATCTTTAGGTAATTTTCCATTGGGATATTCGTCTAAAGAAACACAGCATTTAGTGCCCTCTTTGCAAAGTCCAGTGGAAGTCAGATACGCCTCGCAATACTCGGCGATGCGATCTGCTACACAGACCCCAGTACAATTCCCTATGAAAGAGGCAGAAAAGAGCATTAGCTTTAGTGTATTTACCTTTAATAACAAGATGGTATAATTTTAATATTTACTATTTTCATCGGTTGTTTTTACGCCTTCATCTACATCCTTTGTCTTACTATTGTTAGAGATTGACTTCTTAGTGGTTGAAGTTTTCTTTGGAGCTTGTGTTGTCGTTGTTGTTGTAGCAGTACGTTTTGTGACCGGCTTTGGTTTCGGAGTTGTTGTGCTGGTGGTGGTTTTAATAGTTGTTGCTGTTGTTGTTGTTGGTCGCTTTGTGGTGGTGGCGCTGCTGCTGGTTGTAGAAGTTGTCGTTGTAGACAGTGCAGTTGTCGCTGCAGCATTAGCAGAAATACTCGGACGAATACCGGTTACATTTTTACCTAAAGAAATCTATATATATAATCTGTATATATAAAACTGAACCCAAAAAATAGTTTGACGAAGCTAAACTACGACACCCTTTAACTGATTACCATGAAAGTTGGCACATATATGTATGTTTTCATGTAGAAGGTTTTTATGTTATCCGATATTTTGTAACTTACCAGGTTTTTAATTTTTTTTTTTTTTTTTTTTTTTTGATAGAAGTATGTACATCTATTGTTATTCTAATAGCGAATGACAGCAATGACAACAACAATCACACACTCATATCAATTCGGAGGGTGTAGCAAAGCATGCCGGGTTACTCTAGTTGTAATGTAAAATTTTAACCATATTTGGTCACTAAGGGTCACTTACCTGGTGCACTTTCTATGCAACACTTCATGCTTGGTGGACAAGGTACATCAAGGACCTCATAGCAGATGAGTGTAGCCAAAGTGTGCACACAAACACCGGGACAATCCTTAGAATCTGCCGTGCTTGTAATTGTATCAAGAAGGCCTAAATCAATTGGAAATTAACGCTTATTATATTGAAATCATCACTTTATAATGAAATTCAGAAGATTCTCACCTGACAAAAAGCTACCTGCAAGTGAATCATCCTGTGCTTTTGTAAAATATGGTGCACCTAGGAGTAGGATGAGCATAGATAGTATCATCATGTTTACGTTATTCCGCATTCTCAAGTGCGGAATCAATGACTCAATGATTGTATGGTAATTTAATTAGTCACCTTTAGTTTTTTTTTTTAAACTGCAAATGAAAAATACAATAAATTATCTTTGTTTATGGGTATGTTGTACTCGTATTCAAAAGATCAAATAAATATTGATCTTAGTTACTCGAAGAGCTGTTGATCAAAGTGAAAGTCGAGCTTGCAATGTCTGATTCAGTAGCAGGTAATAAATGACAAAACCTCCAACGAATTCCAATTCCAATTCCAAAAATCAATGAGCACGAAAAGTGTGTCAGTGTCGTCATATTGAGAATATAACGGTAATATAACCTTATATTATGTGAGATACACTCACACACAGACTTATACATATTATACAAGACCAATAATAATAAAAAAAAAAAAAAAAAAAAAAACAATGCCACCGGCTATCAAAATCGACCGACCGACGACCGACGACCGACGAATCAAGCCTTTGGATAAGTGACATAACGAGGTGAACGTCTCATTCTTTGGAAAGAAAAAATGTGGCTAGAACTCGGTTACGACGACGATTACCGAGAATTGAATATATAGTAATTCACATACACATGCATATATTCACATGAATGCACAATACATGCTCATCAAACGGACTGAGAGGCAGAGCTCAGAGCTTAAGCTGGAAATCACTCTGATGCACTGATAAGGAATTCATGTTGTGGTTGAAACAAGTTTCTACCAAAGCAGCAAACTTCCGCAGTCAATGAAGACGACGACGAATAATGGAAGAAAGAATGAAAGAAATTGAAGAAAAACACAAGAAAGCAACAAAATTTATAAGAAGAATACTGTCTAAGCTGACTTTTGTAGCATTCTTCGTTATGGTGACGGCGGTGGTTTCGTTTTTGGCTCGTTTTGAGTGGAATGCTAATTGAAGTTCGCATACATAAGTTGAGGTGGAGTGAGTGAGGGTCTTTTGCTTGTTCCATTTCTTGGCTTGTATCGTATTTGGGTGCACATGTCCAAGAAAGCGGCACACTGAACAAACATGGCTCAGCACTTTGTTTTGGTCTGCCTGCCTTCAGTCTTTGCTTTAATAAATGTATTTGGGTTGAGTATGAAACGTGAACTCACAAAAATGAAAAGCCACTGAAACAGGTTTCCGAATCATTTAGAATTGTTAACATCGTCTAGGCGTGACAAGAACTTCAGTTAACTTACTAACTAATATAATATACAATAATAAATAAAAAGGAAAATTTTAAGTTAAGTACTCATAAGTATGAAAAGGGAATCAAAACTTTCTTCTATTGTGTGACAATAGAATGAAACGAGTTCAACATCATCTGCAGCGAAAGTAAAACAATTTTTCAATTTTAAATTGTTTTACAAGATGAAAAACCTAAAATGTGTGATTATCATAATGCGAATCTTTGTTTGTCCATGTCCACAGTCATCGGTTAATCTAACATCGACAACAAGTTGTCATTACTAATACCTCTTAAGTCAAGAGTCTTGTCTGCTTTCTACACGCACAGAGCTCAATGCTTTTTTTGGGCAATTAAAAAGGTTTGGACAATTATGAGACATTAAGTTGTACGATTTAAGTGAATTTTCTGATTTCTATTTGTTACTTTTATAAAAAAAATGTTTGTAAACTGCACTAGAAAGTGACATAGATACACGTCGTAAGTATAAGTACTTTATAACTCACTTTAATAAGCCTCACAAACCATATTTATGTATGTGCGTATAAATGCTTAGATTACCTTAAGCTCAAAACAGATCAATAATGATATTATTAATTTATAAGATATTTTGGTATTCTTTTTATGATCTCAGCTGTAGTAGTAGTAGTACTAGTAGTAGTAGTAGTAGTAATAGTAGTAGTAGACGACACATTCACAAAAGTAGGTCAAATGCATAAACCGCAACGTTTGTTGTTGTGTGTTTTTAACAAGTTTTGCCTCTGATTGGTATGCAAACTGGGCTCGGTTTGTACATATGTATGTATGTGTATTTATTCGCCCCCAACAACATGATAACAAAGAAGTGACAAACAAAAAAAGCATTTCTTCTTCGATCTATGGCACAATATTGTAGTTTTTATTAGATTCTATTTTGAATGGAGTGAAAGAATGTTGTTTCTAGTCGAAAATGAAACCTGAGAACTGGTTTATAGAAATTAAACCAACATTGGCAATGGCCATTGCTAACGGTAAATACATGTACATACATACATACATAGTAAATAGTTGCCGTTCTCACTCACTCACTCACTCACTCACTGACTTATTTTTGCAAATTCACAAATATTTACATATCCCACTTTTTTTTAATTTTTAATACTTTAAATCAACAATTATAATTTTATAACAACAAAACTTCTTCAGTGGCATTTTTTATCTTTTTATGTCTATTCACAAGAACAAACAACAACTTTTCCAAGTATTTTGTATGTATTTTTTATAGGCAAGTATCTTTTATGCTTGTTGTCTTAACGGTAATACAATTTTATGAACTTGAGATGATTTCATAATACACACACACATGCACACACACACACACTACGACGAAGAGATCTTCAAATATGTAATATAATCAATATAAAAGCGAAGATTCGAAACTTAAGAGAGAAAGATTCTTTCTTTTTTTTTTCCTTTATAGCATACAATGAAATACAATAATAATAGTACAAAGTATCTTTTCACATGAACAATAAAAAATCAAGTGACGAACCGTTCGAGTGAGTGTCTTTAATGCAGAAGAAGCTGCTGCAGAGCTCAGATATTTAAGTGTAGCGCACCTTGCAGAAGTCTGGAATCAACTGAAGGCCAAGTGTACACAAACTTCTTCAACAAGTGGCTGCGGCGACGAAAAAAGAACTCAGCTCAAACTCAACTCAACTAAACTCAGCTTGTGACCGTTTATGTGAGCAACAGATAGTCTTTTACTCACACAAGGTAAAGAAAGTAATAAAATAAGAAGGTTCATACTGACCATGGAGAAAGAACTCAAACTGAGTTGAATTACTCCCAAAGAGAGAAAAGTTAGTATCTCTATGGTTTTGAAGGAAAAATGAGAATAAAAGCAGGCACCTGTTTCAAAAGTGACGACGACGGTTGTCAATTAATGATTTCTAAATTATTTCTTTTCTGTTTATATAACATAATTGGTCGCTTATACACTGAATATATACTGCCAATTTTGTGAACTGAACCAATCTAGGGACAATTACATTGCTTCCATCATAGACAACACTGTGCATAAACCTAAAATATTACTAAAATTTTTTAAGTGCCTTAACTTGTACGGTTAACATGGTCAAGCACAATACACATTTGGAAATCGGTATGCCGTCATGGCCATTCATAATGATTACCTAAGTACTTATATTGTTTAAACTGACAAATGTGTTAGGAGTGAGAAAGTCTATTTTAAAATAATAATATTGTATTAAAGAAGTTCTAGAAGTACTTGATAAAGAAGGGTATTTCATTAAAATATTACCGAGGAACGAAATTATATGAAGTTGGAAGGATTCTTGTGGCCGAAAAGTTGGTTTTCATTATTTTATGTTCAGTTTTGTACAATCATCCAAAAGATGTTTTACAAATAGATTTCTATCCTGACAGGCCAACATTATTTATTGTAGTTTAGTACTAAGTACTTGTAGTTATTATAACAACTGCTGGTACCTGTTTCTAATTAGATGCATCTACAATATTTTTATTTTTATTATTATTGTTTTAATGTTGCAATAAATCTTAATAATAATTGGCAAATTTTTTTGAATGCCCCGATTTACACACCATCAAACAATCGATAACAATATCATTTACGATTATGTTTTACCTAATCAATTCTTTCGTATCTTTCAGTGCCCACAAATACAAATGTTGTTTATGTCTAAGCAAACGATGATCTTCCTTATTTTCGTTGACTTATGCGTGTTGATTCTCTTTTGTTGTTCCCTTGTTGAATTGTTTTCTTGTCTTGTCAATGTTGTCAATGTTCTTACGCCGGGCTACATGCCCAACTAACCCGATCAATGCAATTTATCCTTTTTCGCAATTTTGCTTTGTTCCGATCGTTTGGCGCGTGGACTCCTGGGGTGTGTTTGTTCATACCATTCATTCTTTTTCTCATGCTCACTTAAGCGATTATCGCTTCATTTTCATTATCGATCCTATTTCTCATAAGATACTTTATCTTAATTTTGGCCTTTTCATTTTCGCAGTCAATTTGCGTGTTCGAATTTCCGCACATTTCCCAAGGATTAGCTATGCAAATTTCAAGTACCCTTGATCTTTTTCCTTTTGCATTTTAGTTTTATGTTAATTTCGCAATATTACTATTTTCCCAACAATGTTGTTAACACATTTCCATAATACTTATGTACTCCTATGTATCTATGGATAAGTATCGTAATTTGAATATAAAATATTATAGAATCTTTTGGTTACTTAAAAAAAAATTTAAAAAAAAACAAATGGTTCTATAATCTGCTAAACACATAAGATTTCAGGAATATAATTAAAATCTCTTTAATAAACAATATTATACCACATACTGCAAACATACTTGGTTATCCTGGGTTCTTCACTGGTCATGGTTGCTTCCTGAAATACTTTTTGCAAAATCAATGATATTACTAACCAGTAAAGTTTTCACATTACAGAGAAATGATTTAATACACATTGAAAAACAACGATGAATCGAACTTCAAAGATATAAACAAAGCAGAAGCTGTCCGGGCCATCAGGATGATTTAAAGATTCAAAACAAAAAAACTATGTACATATGGTAAAGGTAAGAAAGGATGACGAACAAAAATTAAGTAAATCCCTTTTTTCTAAAAAATAAAAGTGAAAGTAATAAATTTGCATATAAACGAAAAATAAATATAAAATTCCAAAGAAAATTCAGATTTTTTGCCTTAAAATTTGTGACAAAGGATAATTAACTGTGACATGCAAACTCTTTGAAGAAGATATCTTGCCTATTATTTTGTATGATTTTTTAAGAAAATCCACAAAAAAAAAGACAATAAATAACAAAAACTAATCACAGCAAAGACATTCTTGTTCATTTGAAAAAGTTCCCAGGACTCGAGTTGCCGCGAATCCTTCACACGCTGAAATTTGAATAAATTCGTACATAAAAAACTGAAAGTGGTAAAAAAAAAAGTGAAAAATCATCGAAAAAAATAAGGAAAAAAATTATTTATCATTCTATGCCATCCATCCATGTATTCTATGCTGTTTTACCTGGGCGAGAAGATAGTCACCAGTCCGCCGCACTATGACAGTCTTACAGTCTTTCTGATAGACGGTGACGATGATGATTATGGAGATGGCTATGTTGCTGGTGGTGGTGGTGGTAGTTTCATCAGTTAAAATTTCTGTACAGCGACCGACAGCGTATGCAGATTAGTTTGTCTTCTCTTTTATCTGTATTTCTAAAGGGTCCTTTATGCTGCTTCTTCGATCAAATGTGTCTGCGTTTTTTCTATATGGAGTATTCAGTTCAAAAAAAATGATAAAACCCTTTCGATTTTTTGTATTTTTTCTTAATTTTTTTTTATGGTGATGAAGTTTGCTTTTTTTTTCTTTTTTTTTTTTTTTAATACAAACGTTTACCACTTTCTCATGAGAATTTTAAATTTTTTTATAAAAAATAATACAAAAAAAAAAAAAAAATACATTATAATAAAACTACCCAAGACAAGATTGATAGTTGCATACGATTATGTTTCATAAAATCTCTGTCAAAGGCGCGATCTTTACCAACAAAGTAGTCCAGTAGAGTAAAATAGCTCAGCTTTTTATATAGAAATGCTTTGAGAAGGAAGTCAAAAGTATATAAATACTTTATTAAGAATATATCATTTTTAAATGCAGTTCGATTGAACTCTTGATAATACATTTTTAAAATGCTTGAGGCAATATGTCCTAGAGAACAGATATACTTAGTATGTAGCAGCATGGATCAAGAGAACTCTGTTTTCCAGGCCATGGAACTATGTTTTAGGGAAAAACTAGGATATGCCACCATTAATAAACACATTTACATACACAGCAAGGCTGCGCTACAGGGTACAGAGTATAAAGTATTTATATACTTTTGACTTCCTTCTCAAAGCATTTCTATACATCTGTCTAACATGAGGATCAATTAAAATGATCAGTGAAGAAAAGGAAACAGCTGACCACTTACTGTGCACCTGTGAGGGCCTAATCTTGACTAGACTCCGTTACTTGGGTGGCCTTCACATGAAACCCAATGGATTTGCAGATTTGCCTCCGAAGAAGATTCTGGAATTCTTAATGAATACCAGGATATCGGAAGATCTGTAATTAGGGGATATGTCACAATAGGCCCATTCGAGGCCGCAGTTACGAGGTGTATTGGTTCACGCCCTTGGTTCAATCTAAGCTAATCTATATAGTATGTATTACTTGTACATACAAGTATATCAAACTTGGGCAAATCTATCTATGGAAAAAAGTAATCTACATAACATATGTAGAGTAGGGCGAAAAAAGTTATCTCTAAAACCTCCTAAGGTCATTTTTTAGAGTTAATATTAATAATTTTCCCAAGCAAAGGCACGTACGTTTTATTTTTACATGACATTCCGTTATAGACAGAGGGATCGTCCTTTCTAGGAATCTGCTTCGACGCATACATATGTTCATCATCATGATCATCGTCATCAGTATGCCATGTTTGTCCCTAACCGAATGCGATTTGCATATTAAGCAATGCATGTATGCATGAATTATCCCATAGTCAAAGCAGTCGTGTCAAAGGGTTGTTAGTCCTGGCATGGGAACAAAGACCGCATTATTTGGCAAAGAATGAACAGAAATCAATATTTGGTATAATTAATTAACAACTTCATAATAATAATATTGTGTTATCAATCAAAGAATCGTTGATGAAAGCGACAGTTCAATTCAGAACAATATCTAGATATAGTATAATAGTTGAAATATGAAAAGTCAATAGAAAGAATATACAATAATAATATAATATTTATTTCAAATTAAGGGAAGATTTGTATAACTCATGTAGGATACGATTCTTCATAGATATTGGATCATTTTTAACTTGAACTGATTCTAACTAAAATATGTTTAATCAAATTTTTATTGTAATTGAAATGCTTCAGCACAGTTGACGTAAACCAAACACATCAATGGTGACAACCTGAGCGCACAACAAATTGCTGCAAATCCAGTTCATCATAAGCGCACGAAGCATATCTATATTAAATATCACCACGTTCGAGAAACCATTGCCAGAAGGGAAATTAATATAGACTATGTACACACAAATGAAAATGTAGCTGATATTTTTACTAAAATTTTGCAAAAAGATAAACATAATAAGTTTGTTAAAATGCTTGTTTTAAATAACTGAATTGATTTGTAAAGCCAAATTTAACTTGAGAATGAGTGTTGAAACAATTGGTTTCTTTTCATTTCTACTGTGTTGCAAGTTAAATTTTTCTATTGTCTTATAATTCTCAAATGATTTATACTTTAGTTTATATAAATAGTTCGATTTGCTGATGTTTTAGGCGGTGCATACTTACTTATCAGCAATAAGTTAGCAGTATCGTATGGTATTTACAAATTCTTCTTCCTTATTGGGCTGAAATGGAAGCGAAAAGCAACCGGAAGTAAGTACTGTTTGTTATATTATTATTATAAAGTAATTTATAAATGGTTTAATATGCACATATACAATACATTTTAGGAAAACTAAAAGTGAACCCATAACGCAAGAGCAGCTGCATTATGTGACATGCGACTTGAATAAGACTGATGGAGGACCACAAACAGATGAACTAAGCGAAAACGATGAAAGTGGTGTTGGCAGAATTAAAGGTGGCGTGACTTTTGGATTTAGCAAAGTAATGTATGAAATAATTGGATTTTTTTTCGCGTAATATATTTTTGATTGTTTTCAGGTGCAAACGGATAACAACGACTACCAGCTACCAGCAGGTAGTATACCATCTACGCATGAGCTGTTGCCGTTGCCAGCAGATAGTGTGCCGCCTCTATCATCGACAGTTTATGTGGCATCACCATTATCATCGCCATCGGACAGCGTGCCATCACCGTTGCCATTGGCGTCGAACATTCAACCACGAACATTCAGCACACAGAAACCAAAGGAAAAGCGGATTGATCAACTTTTCCAAATTGCTTTGGACAATATGAAAGCCCAAAAGATTCGAGAAGAGCGGGCTTTGGCCACTAATTTGGCCAATATAGAGGCCCAAAAGATTCGTGAAGAGCGGATCTTGGCCTCCAATTTGGCCAATATAGAGGCCCAAAAGATCTGTGAAGAGCGGATCTTGGCGTCTAACATGGCCGTTATAGAGGACCAAAAGATGCGTGAAGAGCGGATTACGGCCTCTAATTTGGCTAATATGGAAGATCAAAAGATCCGTGGCGAGCGTGATTTGGCTTCTATTATGTCCTTACTGCGGAGTTTGGAAAAATTGGCCAACTCTATGGCAGAACTTGTAGAGATTTTGGTAGAAAAAGAAATTCCGGCCCTAGCAGGCTAAACTATTAAGAAATTTTAAAGAGCAGCGATATGAGAAGACTGAAAAGTTATCACCGTAAAGATTTCCCGCTCCAATTACATTCCCTTATTATATTTAGTTGATGCTGATACAGATAGATCTTAACAATAAAAGAAATCAATATGCATTTGAATGAATATAAATTTTGTTGATTTTATTTTAGGTGCCGAGTAACTTTCCAATAAAAACCTTTTCTCAGCCTAATTCTCACAGAATCATTTATAA
The DNA here is from genome assembly GCA_037043295.1 of Amiota minor. Classification (NCBI taxonomy): domain Eukaryota; kingdom Metazoa; phylum Arthropoda; class Insecta; order Diptera; family Drosophilidae; genus Amiota; species Amiota minor. The sequence continues at coordinate 1,210,150 of JBAMAW010000052.1, forward strand.
GTAAAACTTTCAGAATGTCAACGGGAAGACTCAATTCACATTTCAATATTTTTTTCTTTTGCTGTGCTACCGGCTCGATTGGAACCCCCCTGATTTATACGATATAAACAGTCAACTAGGTGCACAACCAACTTGATTTTCTTTCATTTTTTGATTTTTAAGATGTATGGTGTTATGACTCGTTATAATCACTTAGTAATTAATGCAGATCCACTAAACTGAAACTGGTGTTTAAGTAATGGAACATGAGGAGTCTGAGCGACTCTGGGTGACGACATCTTGATTCTTCTTCTTGGCTTGGCAGGGCACAAGTACGACGCGCGTATATCAAGTCGAAACAATAAATTTGTTATAAGTTTATTAACAAGAAATAATAATTACAATAATCGTAAATGGTAGTTTACCATTTTCTATTCGGTTCCAATTTTTATGGAATTTGTTTAAAAAAAGTTTATGAAATCGCTTACACTAATTCATGATTTTCCATCTGGATTATTTGACGAACACGATTAAATTAAATTAGAATAATAATGGAAAGTTTAAATCAATTGTAAAGTGATGTGTTTCTAAAAAAATAAATCCATTCATATGCTACTTGACTATTTCATCCTGTACCGCCAGCATTTTGGAACAATAACAATTTATAAGCAAGTGGTAGTTTCTGTCTGGCACTATGGGCTACAGATCTGGTGGTCCAGTGCCGTCTACAATATTCGAAAGATACAAAATAAAGCTCTTCTTCGAATAGCTGATGCTCCGCGGTTTGTCAGAAACGCAACACTGTGCTGAAATCTGAAGACATCAATAGTTTTAGATAAAATAAACTTCAACAGCAGCAGATCATCATGTATCCACTGGCCGCCTCACTCTATATAAAACCACTATACCGACGTTTCAAAAGATTTCATCCTAACGATCTCCCCACTAGGAGAGCATAAAACTAGAACTAGAAAATTCGAATTTAGCATCATTGTACATTGTACTACAACGATATTTGAAGGCGGTTACCGCTGTATAAAGTTAATATGTATACAGATGATTTAAAAAAAACTATAAAAACATTAAAAGCTTATGTATAGTCATAACTGCAAACAATATATAAAATAACATTCGATTCTTTGTTGATGAGATGTTGCCACCTTTCATATATTTTAACAGTCTGGTAATAGTGCTTATTTTCAAGAAAAAATATGTATGGAGGGTATGCTTATTTGCAAGAAAAAATATATGTGAGGGTATGCTTATTTTCAAGGAAAATAAAATGTTATGGTATGCCTATATCAGCTGAGAACTTACGTGTCCAAAATCAGCTGTAACAAAGTCGAAGTTGTTGATGTGTGTAGAAAGTTTGAATGAAATCATGAAATATATTTGCAGAGCATTAACAAGCTAGACACCCTACAGAAGTTCGTGCTATATACGGCGGACGGGCCAGCAAAACAATTAACTGAATTAGTTACAATTTATTAACAATAAGTAATCCGCAAAGTCAAAGGGAAAATATGACGCGCATATCGCTTGGACGGCAACTGGTTTTCAGTTTGCCGCTGTTCCTTTTGCTCTTGTATTGGACCGGAGTAACCAATGGTTACTTTACGGCATTGAATGAAAATGAAACGAATAAAAATTGTTTTTGCGAGGTGAGTTTTGGGATCAAAGTTGGTGACACAAAATCATAAAAGTTTATGCCTTTGTTTATGTCTTGCAGCTGGAAGGATCTATTAATGATTGCAGCTGTGATGTGGACACCGTAGATCACTTTAACAATGTGAAAATATTTCCACGTCTGCAGAGTTTACTAGTGAAAAACTTTTTTCGCTTCTACAAAGTTCACCTGAAACGAGAATGTCCTTTCTGGCCGAATGATAGTAAGTGCGCTATGCGATTCTGTCAGGTGGAGAATTGTGAAGAGAAATCTATACCTAAGGGGATCAAGGAAAGCAGTGAACATAATACAAAACCGGCTGCTTTTAAGGTAAGTAAAATTAATAGAAGTTCTTTTACTACAGCGAAATCTTATCAATTGAACCGAAGTGAAGTAAATTAATCAAACACTTACTAATTAATCAGTGACATATGGACTAATATATTCTTATCAATAAATTTATTAGATTGATTTCCAAAAATCAATAGCGTCATATCTTAAAACACATTTAGACATCTTCCAAAGAATTAAGGTATTAAAAATCTCCTGAAGAATTTGCCATTTCTTCTTTGAACATAATTGTGTAATTGAATACTACCCACGCTTAATGTCCATTTTAGATGAAGAGCTGACGTGTATTTTAGAAACTTGATAAGAGTGAAATGGCTCTAATGAATGAAAAAGAGTTTAAAATAAATTTGAAATATCCGCCCACAAAATTGTTTGCAGTAGTAGTAGTAACATTACGTGTTATGGAATAATACTCGTACTATTGATTCAATTCTTTACCTTACACCTACAAAGTTAAAGTAAATATTTAAACAGATTGTTTATTAATACCGGGAGTATTATTAACTTTTGTATTACATAACTTTTGCGCAAATTTGCAAATGCTCTTCAAAGTATACAATTTTTACTTACTTACAATACACATGCTAAATGATGATTGATGATTGTTCCTTTCTAGTACACCCGAGAAGGACAATCTGAAGGCTGCTCTCATGCGGAAGATTTCGATAGTGCCCTTGGTTTTTTGGATACCAGTATTAGTGATCAAGCTCACAAAGAGTTTGAGTTATGGGCCAAGCATGACGAAGCGGAAGAGGATTTCTGCATTGTTGATGATCATGAAGAAGGCGCACAATATGTAGATCTTTTATTAAATCCAGAACGTTATACCGGCTATAAGGGCGAGTCTGCGCATCGGATTTGGAAAAGCATTTACCTGGAGAACTGTTTTGGTGGCAATCAAACGAAAGATAAAATTACTAATTATGTACCACACATGGATTTGGGCAAAGTGTGCTTAGAGCAACGTGCATTTTACCGTATTGTCTCTGGTCTGCATTCAAGTATCAACATACATCTTTGCTCAAAGTATTTACTCTCTGAGTCCAAGGATTTTCTGGACCCCCAAGGAATATGGGGCGCAAATCTAAATGAATTCAAAAGGCGTTTCAGTCCAGAAACCACTGGCGGAGAGGGTCCACATTGGTTGCGAAACCTATACTTTATATATTTAATTGAATTGCGTGCTCTTGCCAAAGCGGCACCATACCTTAGACGCGAAGTCTATTACACGGGGATAGCTGAAGAAGATGAAGAGGTCAAATTAGCAATTAATGATTTATTGTCAATCGTTGAGTAAGTAGTCAACATTAACCATATCATCATAGACTATGCATATTGATTGACATGGGATTATTATGTATTTTTAGATCATTCCAATCTCATTTTGATGAGAACGCACTTTTCTCAAGTGGAATTGTTTCGATTAAATTCAAAAATGATTACAAAGAAAAATTTCGAAATATATCAAGGATAATGGACTGCGTTGGCTGTGATAAATGCAAATTATGGGGCAAACTGCAAACGCAAGGATTGGGCACTGCATTAAAAATACTTTATTCGCAAAAATTGAGTTATGCAACAGAAAGTGGACTGTTCGATAAACCCCACATAGAAGCCGATCCCATATTTAAACTCTCACGCACAGAAATTGTTGCTCTATTCAATGCGTTTGGCAGGTATGTTGAGTACAATAAATTCTTATTTTAAAATTCAATTAAACAATCTTTTTCTAAATAATTTTCCAGACTTTCGAATAGCATCTATGAAATGGAAAGATTCAGGCGACTGCTTAGATAACGTATTTCTATGTAAATAAGGTATAGGTAATTTGGTTTGGTTTGATTTGATTTGATTTTTTTACTCATTACTTAAATAGCTGTTAGTCTTATCTTAGTTTAATTATAAAGTACATAAGTCTTGATAAATGTATTTGTCGGTTTCCCTCCAGATCCCATGCACGTCCACATCCCTCTGTTTTGTTACATACCTCATAAAGCATTGCAAATTACATATTATAGTTTTTGCTTTTAGCTGTATATACTAAAATAATTTTAAGGAATTTCGAATTTAAGCTAATTTATTAAACACTCATATTCAATCATATAGAATATACAAACAAAGTTTCATTTAATGTGCAATCAACCATGACTTTAAATTTATGATATTAAAAAACAAATAAAATAAGACCAACACAAGATCACAAAGAAAAACAACGATTTTTAAAATTATTTTTCTTCCAATCCCAATCATTTTCACTAGGAAATTAAATGTATTTATAATGTATCTAGTGACCTGCTTGGGCATTTGTATAACATTGTTATATTGGCTTTAAGATGATCACCCTTTCGGTTGGAGAAAGAATTTCTTCCAATTTTATTTATAAGCAACAAAGACATTGTACCTGCATATATAAAATACAGAATTATTCTTATATTTAATAGAAGAATCGTAATCCAAGGCAGAATTTAACTATCATCGACAAGAAATTAGGAGACTTCATGAACACGCTCTCTGAGATCTACGTCTATCCGTGCCATAACTAAGACGAACTTCGCATTCGCAAGAGAATTCTGAATTCAATCCTTGAACTTGCATAAAACAGGCTGGTTTTCATGTCTTCATCGGTTTATCAGTTTGAAGCGTTTCTTATTCTACGATTTATATTTAAACGGCTGCTTGGCATAATTGATATCATTTATTCAAAATAAACTTTGTAGTATTTGCGCAGCACTGGAATTATTGATTTTAAAAACTAACAAAAAGAGATGTTTGACAAAGATAACTTGAGTCTTTTAAAAAAGTCTTTAAGTAACCATATAATCAATTTACAAAGACTTAGAATTAAATAGAATGTATTGCACAAAGAAACCTTACGTAAAAAGACTCTAAATGACCATAACAAAATGCTTTGCTTGGTTTAGAAGTTCTGAGTATTGGATGGGACAGGAATTTTTAATTTGCTTCATGCTAACTATACGTAAGTTATTGATAATAGTAAAAAAATATTCGATCAAACAAGCTCAAATTACCATAGCAATTGTCCTATTCAAATGAATACTCGTTACATGATACTTGGCTACCTTAGCAACCATAAAAATATATTTCAAATTGTTTCAACGAAATTTATTAAAAACCCTTGATCAAAACCATTTAAAAGTTTTATCTCTCCAGTATTTTCATCTAAGTATATTTTTCTTAACAATCACATTACAAGAATAGAATCATCATGGTTATTTTACAAGTTAAACGCGGTGATGAGAATCAATTTTTGTACGAAACCAAAGTTGGTGAAACAACTGATTCTGTAATGCGCGAAATACTCGCAATATTCAATGGTCGCCTTAAAGTGCAGCGCATTTGCTATGAAATGGAAGAATTAGCTGAACATGGCACATTGTTGCCTCATGAGATGATTGGTTTGACCGATGATCAAATAGTCGATCTTAAGTTGGAAGATATATGGGCTGCAAAGTGCATACCATCCGGTGGTTATGTCTTTAACAAGGATCCACTTGGTCGTCGTAATGGTCAGCAGCCCAATGAGGCAATTCAGAATGTACTAAAAAATGCAATGACTGATGCAAAAGCTTTAATTGACAAGGTAAGATTACATATATTATGTAAAGTATGTACTCGTATGCATGTATCAGTGTCAAGGTTATTGTTTCCTTTAGAAATTGGTTAATTCCAATAAGACTTTAACTCTAAAAATTGTCGAAGAAGCTGTGAATATATTACGTGGAGCTGTTACTATTGTGTATCCAATGCAATTGCCACCGCATGATACTATACGCATGGAGTTTACAAACACTGAAGACCTGAGCGGTACTCAGGCTTCAAGAGAGGTCATTGAACCATCTAAAGCTCAATTATGGTTTGCTGGTCAACAAATTTTAATGGGCAAGAAAATGTCCGATTACTTAGGAGCCAATGAAAAAACTAAAGTGAGTTAACCAATAAAGATGTTGATTGGGCATAATATAAACGAACTCCATCTACATACTTATATTAAGGTCATTGTTAAACTAAATCAGATTGGTGAAGGTCCACCAGGACGCGAACAAGTTATTACCGAAGCTGTTCGCCGTCAAATGATGGCAGATGCATATCGTCGACAAGAAGAACTAAAGGTAAGTTCATTTAAACTATAGTATTGTATATAGGAAAAGCTTTTATTTATATTCTCAAATGCCATTTCACATTCACACTTAGAATTTAAAAAAACATACATATTTAGTTTTTATTTACATTTGTATATATCTAAGTAGAAGCGTCCGTCCTAAATACAATATATTGTATGTATGTATAAGTACGAGTAAGTTGTGTATATCCTAAATAAGAATGCAAAAAATTTAGTAAAGATACAAAAAAAGCCTATGATGTATAAATGGTTTTTGAGTCCCTTAAATTGAGAAAGCTAAATGCGACCCATCATTCGTTGGTAGTAGTTCAGATACAATTTGTTTTGGATTTGTTGTTTTGTTCTATTTCATTTTGATTTCATCATTTCTTGATTTAAGTTTTTGTTTCATTTTAATTATTTATTTATTTTTTTTTTTATGTTTTGATTTCTTTTGTAAGTAAATGCATATCATCTGTGCATATAAAATACTACTATATCATCGAAGGCACGATTATTTTGAAAATGTTGCTTTTGAAATTAGTTAAGAGCTGGTTTTCTTGTTGTTATTACTTTCAACATGAGAAGCTGCTAAATTCTTTGCAAATTTTTGAATTAATTTTTTTTTTTTAATTACAGGATAGATTTGCAATATTCAAGAAAAGAAATGTTAGTGTGATTTATATTTATATATAATAATAAATTTATCTATGCAGTAAATAAAACCCTGTTTTTCGACTGAATTAACTTCTGTCTAGATGTCTTGAGATATTTCGACAATTCCTTATTTCTGCTAATCTTAAAGTAAATGTAAATTCCTTAATTTTTTGTTATTCACTGGTCTTTGGTTTTGTATGTTAATTCTCAACCTTGTGCTTATACTATTATATATAGTGGGTCTTTCCTACTTGATGGAACTGTTCTCGAAATATATACCTATGCAAATGAGGATTGTATAGTTAATAGTCTTCCGTCCCATTGCGAAGTTAGAGAATAACTAAAGGTTTTTCTGGAACATCACATTTAGAAGCTTTTTCATCATTATCAAAAGCTTTTTCACTTGTTCCGGAATCTTCAGCAGGACTAAGCGGTATCAAAGATTTTGTACTACCAATCATTTCATGAGTATCGACCAAATGTTCTTCTTGTATCTGTTAAGAATTTGGATAATGGTTAAATATTATAAATATGTAGTAAGTAAGGTGAATATATACTTCAATGTGCGTTTGTTCCAATTCGGCCACATCATCATCTGTGTCAAACACTTGGTCGGGTTGGTGACGTTGTGTATTTTGATAGATGTCATCATCAGAACCTTCGCCGGCACACACAACGCATTTTGGCATCGTCACCAACCTTTTGGAAAGAGATGCAGGGATGATTGAAATTGCAATTGCTAACCACATTTCTTTTCATTTTTAACTTTACCTTAACTGATTTTGTTATTATACAAAGGGATATTGAGGAGACCACAAAAAGGACTATCGGTACAATCAGTGAAACCAACAATTCTCGATAAACTTTATCTAAATCGTAGCGTGCAACCACAAACTCGATATTTGAATCCTAGAGAGGAAATAAATATATGAGTGTGTGTGACTTCTAAAATTGAACTCTTAGTGCTCTCACCTTATTGTAATAGCATTGGTAACGCGACTGAGCCGTGTTGTTGTCACCGTCGTTGCCATAGCGTGCCACAAAGTCCTTGCATTCACCGCGTAGCGTATTAACACATCCTTCTAGGTTTATGAATAATTTCTTCCAATTGTAGATTGTAAGATTCGCCTGATTTGGCAAGAACTTTTGCTCAGGGTCTATGGAGCGGGTACTGTTATCGTAAATAGCCCAGAATTGAGTGAAATTCATGAATGGGGTCGGCAAGGCTTCATGGTCCAAGAGCGTTCCATTAATACAATCGGTGGCACTTTATGATATCAGATTTATTAATAACTTGTGATTAAACTCTCGTACACACATGGTGTATCACTTACATAATGTGGTCTGCCTCGCGTGTCACAGTAGCACAATTGGTTAATAAATTGCCATCGTCTTCCTTCCAAAATTCAGTGGGTTCAATTCGAACTCCATGCTCCTTGCCGCGGGCCTCATTGAAAGCGACAGCGTTCTCACAATCAGCGGCAACAACATTGTCCTCCTGTTAAACATTACATGCTCAGTAATAGTTCTTAGCTGGACTTTCATTCCATACTCACATGCATCAGGAGGACATTTATATTGGCAGTTGTAATCTTTGAACAGTAACGGTCGCAAGAGAAGGGTTTTTTGATTTTTGTGCAATGAACACCTTGACATTCGAAGAAACCATTTAACTTTGTATTATCTTTGGCAGAATTTATTACCGGACCATCGGCCTTGTGATGGCATAAGAAGAACTCAGACATATTCTTGCAGTGACCTAGAATGAAAATTAAGTCACATAATCGAAATAAAAGATATTTATGTGACACCCATGAATACTTACCATTGGAGCAGTTAAAGACGCCACGTATATTATTGCAAACCGTTCCATTGTTGCAATTAAACTTATTCAGGCGACTCAGATCAATCTGTAAAGATATATTGCATCGTACATAGAATAAATATTATCGGCATCACTAAGCAAATAAGCGTAAATAGAATACAGAAAAAGCTCTTCAAAAGTCTGCTCTCCTAGATGGTGGGTGTTCCCCCCTGTCAAGAAACTTTTTACTTGTTTTAGTGTGTTTACATTGACAAACAATGGAAAAGTCACATTTGTAAATGACACAAGTTTCAATTGCCCGCGCAATTCCCTCAACTGAATGGCGAGTGTAAACAAACCTATTGTCACCACGAAAGCTTAGAAAGCATATAGACAAATGAATAATGGATGGAGTCAACTAAGAAACTCATTTACTATTTTGTGTATTCATAATTGTCAATTGGCGCCAACTTACCATTGCACATGAGGTATTGGTCACTCGGGTGCAGTTGTTCAGTTGAATATCAGTTCCATTACGCCTCACCACGGAATGCATCTGAGGACAGAAGCCACTAGTTCGAGTCAAACACCACTCACCGCACGAAGCCCATGGACAGTTATTAGGCATTTGTCGATCTACTGTTTGGCACATAACCGGATCCAATTCAAACCCAGACTTGAATGCTCTATGGGAAATATATACTCGAAATAAATACATCTTAGGTACATTGTATAGAATACTAAGAACTTACTTGAGTGATGGAGAATAGATGGCAACGCTCAAGTAGACGATGGAAACACATGAAAGCACAACTGTTAGCTGACAAAGGCAAATGGCGCGACAAATGCGCTTATCCTGCTCCGGAATAAGGCGCGGTTTATCTTTGCGCCTTGCCATCGCAACTGGTATCTAGTATGTATGCACACAAACTGATTATTCACAATACCTTTTCGGCCAGTTTGACTGACTCCAAGTGGGTTCGGGTTGTTTGCAAATTCTATTCTATTTACGACTTGTTGATATACCTCTAGTCCTCTCCTGCTCGCTCACCACATGCACAATCACTCTGTATGTCTTTCTATTGTTATCTTTTCAAGGTGAATGAATGAGAACGGGCCCGTTTATTTTCGTACTTTTTTACTTCTGCGTAGTCTCTTCGTCTGTACGTGGTTTGTGTTTGAATGTGTTGGTTGGTGGGTTGCTGGGTTGGTGGGTGGGTGGTTGGTTGGTTGTGTGAGGTAGTTTTCGATTTGATGTTGAATCAGTTAAACAAATAAATAAATGTTCCTTCCTTCAAATTTTAGCTCCCATGACAATTTTATATAAAAAAAAAAATAATGAAATCCAATAAATGCGAAACTTGTTTAGCTTTTCTTCACAATTTTCTATCGATGCGTGTTGTTCGAATATGTAGTATGTACTTATGTACATATAAGTATAAATGGATTGGTGAAGGTAATGAGACAAGGCGCTAATGACGTTATTCACGCAATTCCTTCAACTCCAAATGTGTCCGTTTTCAACCATTCACCGAACAAGACTGAGTTCCAATCAGAAGGAAACCCCGTAAATACGAACTTTTATTCCTTGCTTTCCTTTCCAGTACACAAGAAGCCCCACATTTTGGGGTGGATATACAATACAACGAACTTACCAACTGTTCATATCCTTTTTGTTTTTTTTTTTGTTGCGTTTCCAATACCTTTTATTTACGTCTGGTGAAATATGGTGAGTTTGACTTGTACAACATACAGTATATCTATTTATCATAAGTACTACACTGAAACAAATTCTGCTGCACAAAATGTCCTTTTTACTGCTTCGATATGCAATCAGCTCAAAAGCTAATAACACCAACTCGGAAAATAACGAAATTGAAATTGATTAATATGTGAATATAAATTAAAACTCAAAAAATAAAATTTGTAAAAATTTCAACAATTTTCTAAAAAAATTGTCTTATTCTTCAAGCAGAGTAAATATTTCAAATTTGGTCATGTTGTCGTATTTGTCGTTATATGTGCCTCGTTTCTCCATTTTAAGAAATTTCCCATACCATGACGGAAAATGTACAAAAATGCATGTATGCATGTGGTCTGCCAAGTTTTTGTTAGTGCTGCATACATTTAGGCGCTATTTTTCTGTTTGTCATCTGTTTTTTTGTTTTGTTGCGTTAATAGTGGCCATGAATCAGTTGTGTGTACCTGTGGAAGTTCGTCAAATATCAAACACTTGGATATTTGATAACCAACCGTGAATCATTGTCGCTGTCACTCACACATCTTTATTTCAATAACACAATCGAATCTATGGCCACTATAAACACAAGACAGCTGATGTTGATTTCAGTTAATTTCCAATTGTATTCATATATGTATGTACTTTCTGTTAAAATTCTAATAAAATACATAGCATTAAAGACCAGGAGATGCAAGAACTAATTGCATACACTGTAAAAAGGACATAAATTTCATTGAAGTAAACGCAGATTTCGATTGCTTGAAGAATTTATTCGATTTTGTTTTTATTGAGTTGCTGTTTTATTTGGTTCATATTCGAATAAAGGCTCGTTAAGTAAAAAATATTTAAACAATTTTTTTTTTTTATTATTTCATTTAGTTTTTTGGTTTGAATTCTTTGGTTTTAGTTAAAAATTTTCCGTCTTCTCATAAGCAATGTGTGCGAATGAATTTTAAATAGATTTTTATTGATTTCTTTCTAAGCTTTTTATTTAATAAATTTTTGTTTTATCTTGCGATTCATATTCATATAAATAAAAATATGTAGATTGTTTTTTTTTGGATTTTCTTGTATAAATATTGAGGGTTTTTTTTTGTTATAAGTACAGTACTATATTATTGGTTCATAGAGTTTGATTTAAATATTTAATCGTAAAACAAAACGCAGACAGCCTGATATTTTTTTGTATTGTATTGTATTTACAACAATAAATGTTTAATTAACATAATTGAGTTTCAGGCTTCTTGAGATGTTAAACGATTAAACATACATAAATAAGTATGTATATTTTTAATTAGTTAAAAAGTGTAATTTTATACGGTACTAAACTAACTGAAAATAATGTTATCAAATGTTTTCATTTGTATGTAAACAAAAAGCCTATTTAATTTTGCTATATTAATATGTATGTAATTATAATTATAATATTTATTGCCATTCGCTGTTGCTTAAGGAAATGAAGCTATAAAAAAGATTCTCACATGTGAACTTTCGAATTTTATATATATATATTTTTTTTTTATGTATATAATTAATTAATTAATTTAGTCAATTTGTTAATTTTTTTTTATTCTTTCATGAATTAAATGACTACTATCACATTTTTCTTTTTGTTTTTATTTAAACAAGCGAATGAAGTTCAGTTTTTTAATGCCATTCGAAATTTCATTAATTTAAAAACCCATCAATGGTCCTAAATGAAAAACTAGCGTAGTAAATATTAATCAAATTTTCATTTTTTCTGGTTTGTAATGCTAAAAAAAAATATTGTACAAAAAATTATAATTTCCTAATTTGCAGCTTCATTTTGAAATTCCATTTACATATTAAATATTTATAATTAATTATCTAAAATTGTTATATGTTAATTTTTTTCCTTTTTTTTTTTTTAATTTTTAATCTATAAACTAACTGCAATAACACACGATAACGTTTTCTAGTATTCCATTTCATCATCTTCATCACTGTGACACAGAAGTTTGCTAGAAAATGATCATCATTTCATAAATGTAATAAACTTTTGTTTAGAGATTTTTTTTTTTTTTTGTTTTGATTTTAAAAAGCTTATTTAAAATTCCGGAAAACGGAAAAATTGGAATAAGTAAAAACGTTCATGCATTTCAATTGTTATAAATTGAAAATCTAATTTCAATCGTTTACATTAAATTCCATTTAATAATTTTCTAATAAAATTCTTACTGGTGCTTTATGTTTCTTGCTATTACAAAAAATACTACAAAATTAAATAGATTAAAAAATAATTAATAAAAATTGCTAAAAAGAAAAAATAGCATAATTAATTGCTATTGCAAGACGAAGACAAAAAATCTGTAAAAATGCATGCAAAACAAATTATTTTTATTAAACATAAATATAAAAATAGGAGGAGAAAGAGATAATAATTAAACAGAGGTATATGATAAAACAACTATCGATCGATCTAATCATAAACTTTTCTGTATTCACATGAATAATCATTTTTATAAACATTTCTTTGTAAATTGTGCGATTTTATGAAATTTTTAAACGATTTACTTGTGTTTTCTTTTCCTGTAATGAATATTTAGTGCAGTTGTTCTTGAACTTAGGGAGTCTGCAGATTATCTAATGAACCAAACTCTTTTCAATCTAAAAGTTCTCAATGTATAGTTCAATTATTTCATAGGTCAGGGAAGGCAAATCTATTTGTTAGAATCTTTTACAGAACTTTGAATACTATTGATAAAATTCCTCTTCGACTGTTAGGAAGAACAGAATTCTCCTTTTCTTTTTGTTGTTAATAATAAAATAATAAATAAATCGTAATATAATGATAGTCGAAAATTATACGACACCAAAAAAAGATTTCTTTTTTGTCTTGTCAATTTTATATTGCTTACAATAAGAGAAAAATAAAAACACAGAATGAAAGAGCCCCAGTGTACTGCAAACAAAAAAGTTATTTTATCAATTTCTTTTTTCCTAAAATGTAGTAAGGAAATTCCAAATTGAAGCTTTCTTTTTGAAAAACTCCAACATTTATGGCAAAAAATATAAAACAAGTCGAAAACTCTGCTATCGGAGTGTGGTAAGAGAATAATTATTAGAAGCAAGCAATACAACAATCTATATATTGTGCCCAATTTTTTAGGAATTCAACAAGCCAGTTTCGATGAAGATTTGGCGATTCCTAAACTGTTCCAAAACAATTGTTATATCAGTAATGAAGAAAGCTTCAACAATACGTGTGCATCATAAGACGGCGTAGTCTTATGAAACCAATTGGGACCCGATATTTAATAATTGCCTCTTTAAAACATGTGCCATTCTAACAGATTGTTTTCGCAAAAGATCATCTTTTTCGACGAAATGATTTAATTTAATTTCCATGGACCAATGAAAAAGAAACGACTTATATTTTCCAAGAGGAATTTTGGCTGTGACTAGGAGCCACACAAAAGACGAGTAGTGTACTGCGTTTTGTAAGCTCGAAGATAAACATTATCTTATCTTCATGCAAGATAATGCCCGTATTCATACAAAGCATTTATGAATATGTGTTCCGTTGATCTCATCGATTGGTCTGTTACAAATCTAAAGGTTGCCATTTTAAGGGAGTGGAACCATTTGGAGGCCAAATGAAAGTTATATACCTATGTCAACGGGGGTCGCATCTCACGTACGGATTTAAAAAAATATGTATGCAAATAGCTGCATCCAAAAAGATTTATTTAAAATTCCATCGGTTCTTACTCTTAATGTCAAACATCCACGAACCCATTAAAATAAACGCAAAGAAAAATTTCAGTAAAATCGGTTCAGCCGTTTAGAGGAAGTATAATGTGGAAGATATCCGTACAATAAAATGTTTATATATAGAACTAGAAAGAAAGTTATCTTCGACTATGTCGAAGATGAAATACTCTTCGCGGGATTTGTATGAAGCTATCCTCCTTAGTGGTCCGATTCTGCTGGTTCCAACAAATGTACTGCGCCTATATTGTAAACTGATAGTGTCCAAGTTTCAGTTTGATAGGAAAAATAAAAAAGGTTTTTCTTATAAGAACATGAATTCAAATGGGTGGTTTGTATGGGAGGTACCCCCTAGTGGTCCGATTCGGCTGGTTCCGACAAATCTACTGCGTATGGTAAAAAGAAAGGTTCGTGCAAAATTTCAGCTCTCTAGCTCAAAAACTGAGGGACTAGTTTGCATACATACAGACGGACAGACGGACATGGCTTAATCAATTCATCTAATCGAGCTGATCAAGAATATATATACTTTATTTGGTTTTTTTTTTTTGTCTCCTTCTGCCTGTTACAAACTTCATGACAAACTTATAATACGATTCACCTCCGTGAAGAGTGTAAAAATGAATATTGGAATAAAAGATTAAAATGAATGAAAAGAATAGCGCAAGTTCCTAGGAGTCCACATTTTAAAAAACCGTTGCTATGTGTTCCCTCTAATTATTAAAGTTTTGAATTACTAATCAATTACTACAATATTTATTGACTTGCAGGGACTAAAATGATATAAGATTGTTGGATGAAGTCTCGAGGAAATGCATATTATATTTTATCTAAATTCATTTTTCCTTAACATTCTTGTTATTGTAAATACTTAGTATGGAATGGAATTGCTGATGCCCAGCATGGGTTTGGGAGGAAGGAATCTATTAATGTGGGTATGAGATTTTTTACCTATTGATATATAGATATTTTAATAAACTATTTTACTACTTTATAAATTGATCAAACAAAATCGAAAGTAGAGTGGACTAGGATTTCTTGAACTCTTCTTTACTTTGAACTTGAGTTTTAAGTGAATATACAAAATGTGTTAAGTGCCAAAATGTGGCATAAATACAATGTACTCGAATGCATGTTTTTAATTTTTTAATTTGAGACTTTGCCTACATTGAGATGTGATGTTGTGATATTACTTTTTGCTATAAACTCGAATAGATAAACTTAGATTATTATGGATTGTGCTTTTAAACTCTACTATAGAGATATACGGGTATAATATTTAATATAGTTGAATTGTGCACCAAACATTGTGAATACATCATATAAAGTACAAAGATATTTTTTGTGAAAACTTGCAGAAACATCAACGGAGTTGACATTCTATTCTAAAATTTGCTAGTTGAAATGGGGAATTGACATATCTAGGAACTAATGTAAATATCCATAGAGAACTCCAAAGCTCAGATTTTTTTCTTCTGTATTCCATTCATTTCTTTCCGGCTTTAGTTTCTGACTGAGTTAGTGAGTATGTAGAGTTGAATTGTAGGGAATTCGGACAAAAATTTTAGGCACTTCCATTCGTTTCATATGTATCTATGTTAGATCATTGGGTATATTAAAATATATTAAGAGTTATTGGTTTTTCCGTACTGCATTTCATGCAGTTAACGATCCTGAAATTGTTGCAATTGAAATTGTTTTCTTGTCAAAAAAGATGATTACAATTCGGAAAATGAAATAGAAAAATTGATGAAAATGTTTAAAAAACTAAGTATCAGAAACTAAAAAGCAAAACATGCAAACAAAGAAAAAACAACAGAAAAACTAAATTCAATTCAATTCAGAAAAAACAGGCCAAAATTCAAAATCAATCTTAAAACGTGCACTACTCCAGTCAGTTTTGAAACAAATTGATTGAATTGATTTAAAACATTTTTAAGATTTACGTACAAATAACAAAATTTCCATTCGATAAAGGCACAAAAGTTTAATTTGATATAGGATTAGGTAAAATGTAATATGTTATGTATCTATGATTGTACGATAAGTTGAAGGGGGCAAATTCATCTACAGAGGTTCAAGTTGACAGTTGCAAAGACCAAACAAGGTCAGAAAACTCACTCTTCCTTCGTTGGAAACTTCTCCGCATAGACCCGCGATGACTTATTGCACGCCTTGTCACAGCATGGGCAATACCAATAGCTAAGCACTCCAATTGAAATGGCGAACAGGACATTCGGTATAATAAGTGACAATACCAAATGGTACAGATTGTTCTCCCATGAATAACGACCGATTACGACTTCTGGATACGCTCGACTATAATAGCACGGAAAAGGCTCACCAATGTGAGAGAAACTAGAAATATGTGATGATGAATAGCATTATAGGAATATCGATGCGATGCAAGATTACTTACCCATATTGTCTAGCAAAAACACTGCAATTCGTCGTTGGAGGATAACCACAGCCTTCTGAGTTAATCAAGAATTTTGTATAACTGACGTCCCAGTTTACCGAATCAAGATCTTTTGGATTTTTCTCCCATTCACTATACGGAATTTTTGTATAATTTACATAGAGTTGATGGCACCTAAAATAGTATAAAATGTATCTTAGTCCATTCAGTGAATCGTATTTTAAGTCGTTAACTTACTTTATGAGTGATGATGTACAGCCTTCTCTGCATGAACTCCAGCTGCAATTTTTGATACCTTCCGCATAAATATGATCAATAACGACGCAGGTGACCGGTATGGGATCATAATCGGCAATGATTGTTGAAATGGCAGGATCGACGACAAATGGTATCAAAAATAGAAATGTGAAAACCGAAAGTATCGCCGTAGTACCTAGAAACATGTTACGACATTTATGGATTTTGTATGACTTGACTTATGTACATACAATAAGTAGTTGAACTTACCTAGGCAAACTGATGTGTAGAATTTTGCTTTCTCCAGTATACTATCGATTTCAAGATCATCACGTTTACCAATGGCAGCTGCACATCCTCCAATGCCACTGGAAGGTCGTACACCGTTATGCGACTGACAGGATTTACTTGATTTTGTGCTAGTCAGGCTTATTTTACTTGCAGACAATGTTTGTGCGGACAACGTTGGACTTGTCGGCATAGACGTTGTTGTCGTCATAGTTGAACTCTTCTTCATCGTGGCACTTTCTCAGTACTTTCTTCGGGTCTTAGGTGTATCCTTATATTGTATGTCTGTCTGTCTGTTTGTCTTATATTGTCTTGGCGTGAATGCGAACGTAAATATTTTATTTATTATTATTATTTAATTTTTTTAATGCTTAAAACTTTCAAAAAAGAGCTTTTCTAATGTAGATTACTGAAGGCTGCTTAAGCTTGCCCAAAAATTGCTAAATATTGTATATTTCTAACTCGATTTCTTAAGATGCTGATTTATCATCCATCACACAAAAAATAACTCCAATTTAATTTCATCATAATGATAAATTATTTGGAAATTGTTTCTTTCTCATTTAAGTTGATCGAAATGTTTTGGATATTTTTTTGTGTTTGTGGTCTTAGTCCTCTTTGTATTGACTTATCTAGATTAATAATATTACGTTCTCCGGGTTTTCTTTTTGTCCTATTCTTTTTTCTACAAATTTGTTAAATCTTACAATATTTTTAAGTATTTTTAAGTTTATTTTTATTATTGTTATTCGATTTTTTTTTTTAAATTTTTAATCACGCATCCCTCCGAACCTCTTTTCTGACGTCTGCTGTGCTTTGGTGTTGGAATTTCAAATGTAATGTGTGGGTATTGGTTAAATGGATGACGATGACCTATGAAAAAGGTCTATGAAATGAAAGAGGGAATTAATGTAAATGACTGTAATGTTTATTGTTGTTGTTGTTGTTTTACTTCTGTGACACCTCAAACTATTGTTAATTGAAAAATTTCCTTTGTTTCTATTTTTACACTTTTAGTATTTTTAATAACAAAGTTCAAATGGAATTTGCTATTTTAAGTTCTTCTTTTACTGTACTTTTCTTTGGTTTTTCTTTTCTTTTTGTTTTGTCTTTGTTGTTATTGTTATTGTTTTTTGTGAAGTCTATTTTTCATTGAAGCCTCCTTCACGGTAATTATTGGTTTTTTTATTGTAGTAAAATGTTGCGTGGCCATCATTGAAGTAAGTGTCGAGAAAGGATAAAAATGCATTATATTAAATTTGTCTCCATTATTGCAAAGCGAACACTCCAGACTGATGTATTGGGCTATCTTCTTGAAGGAGAGGAATGCCTGAAATAATTTAGATAATTTTGAATAATTAAAAAAGGTCATTTCAATAGATAAAGTAAATCAATAAATGAAATCTTAAGAATAATATTGTATATCACTAGTAAGTATAGATGAAAAAAGGAATAAAATCATGTCATATAAGGGTGGCGGGGGTATAAACTGAAGGTGGTGAAGATTTCTCCTCTAAAAGGCATAAACATTTATATTAACTTCTTGTATCTTTATATTAACTTGGTATCATTAAAGGTCTTTAAATTAATTTTTTTTATACTAAGTAATCATATTTCAAGGAAATATTTTTGTATTATAAAAATTTGTATCAAAGCAAAGGATTTTTCTATTTACGAGTAAATTATAATTGTGCACCGTCACAGACCAGTTTGTGCACGCTAGTCTACCATATAAGTATAAGATTCCATGAAATTGGAATAATGAAATGTCTAAAAAAAGAAGAAGGGGGGGTTAGAACGAATTTAGCTTCGCTTTACTTGCGAGGCCTACATTTGTGACACTCGCCTCATTTAGCATATAATTTATGGGTTGGTAAACACACAACAAATACACGTTTCCATAAGCAATAAATACAGCGAGAATGGGTGAGTGAGTGCGTGCGTGACACGTTGTCGATGAGGAGTGAGACGCCACGACGAAGTTGCTTTGCGAAAATTAAAATAGTATCGTATTTTAGAGCTGTAAAAATCGTTAGCAAGAGAAAGAAGAAGCATGGCTATTTAAAACAAACTGAGTAAATAAATTCTTAGGTTTTGCTTGTGATTCTTACGTGACGGATCTCATAGTGCCATAACTTCGTCACCGCCCCCGCCTCCAGTATCGCCATTGGTTGGTGTGCCCATGTTGTTTTTAGCCAGAATGGTGTCGGTGTCGACGCAACCCTTGAAGCGCATCTTGGCGTCGTCCCCAACATAGACCGTCTTCTGACATAGAAGAAGCATCATGCAGGAGACGATGAAGAGCACTGAGGGCACTACAGAGGCGAAAACAAACTGTTTGTAGGTGACCTCTAGATCGAAGCGTGCGACAACAACATCTTTCTTTGTTGGCGCATAAAAACAAGGGAAACGGGCGCGGGCATTGTGATCGCTTCCATCACGACCGTAGTCCTTGAGGAACTCTTTGCACTCATCCATGAGAGTGTTGACACAACCCTCCAGGTTGATCATCAGCCTGGATTCATTCGATATGGTAAGATCGATGTCTGGCGGCGCAATCTCCGGTATCAGCGTCGCTACAGAAATATGCAAGTGACTGAGATATGTGAAATTGGTCAAATCGCTGAGCATATTAGGTTCCAAAGTCGAACCATTAATGCAATCGACAGCATCAACACGATCCGATGTATTTTTAATGTAATAGCACGATGTCATGACGACGTTATCATTCGATTCATTCCACACTTCTTCAAGCGTCTCTGAGTTAATCGCATTCTGACACTGCGACAGATAGACCTTATCGCCACTAAGTACAACTACATTCTTGTTGCGGGTCGGTATATCCACACAGCGGCGGTCGCAATTGTAGGGCGTTCTTATCTTCCGACATGTGCCACGGTTGCAAGAGTACAATCCGCTTATATCCATGCAGTTGATCTTACCTCGTCTCCCTGAGCATTTCACAGGTGAATCACTGTTATGGAAGACGCACTCGAATGCATCGGTTATGTTCAAGCATTGCCCGGCAGTACAATTGAAAGTGCCTGTTAAATTCTTGCACTCGTCGTTTATACAGCGGGCTTTGTCTGCACGATCCTGGTCTATGCCATAGCATGTTTTGTTAGCAGAATTAGTGCAGTTCTGGAATGACAGGTTGGTGCCGTTGCTGCGCAAATTCACATAAATCTGTATACAGGCCCCGGACGTTTTGCTGAGGCACCATTCTCCACAGGACCCCCATTCGCAGTTCTCTTTATTCACAGCTCGCGTTGTTGTACACATTACGGGCGTAGGATCTATGCCACTTTTAAATGCTCGTGTCGAAGGCATGTAAATGGCCACCGTCAGATAGACAAGCGCCACTGAGCTGAGCACCAATGTCATCTGACATATGCATATGGTACCACAAATGCGGGTGTCTTGTGGAGGCACAATTAGGTCCTCACTGAGCACTTTTTTCTTACCCATTCTAAAATTGTCTTCTTTTCTGCTTAGTCTCTTTCTTAGCTTTAATCAAATTAAACTATTATTAGGTATATGCTTGCTTATGCCTCCGCAGCCGTCCTCTCTACCCTGATCCGTCCGTTCAATTACGACGTTATTCCTTCTGGCATTGTGCTATTACTTCGTATTTTGTTAGTGCCAGTGAGTGTATAGTATCGATTGAGCGCGTGGGCTGCTCCAGCCGCCACTGGCATTTGTCTGTCCCAGTTATATAACAACTCGTGTGTGTCACGTTTTTGCAAAATTCTCAGTTCACGTTTTTCGTTTTAATGCTTTGGATTTGATTTTTAATAAAAGAAAAAAAAAAAAAAAAAATTATAAAATCCGTTCACAGATTGCTGCTTAAGTTGTATCGATTTTTATTGTTCTTGTTGTCACGAGTAGTAGTTAATTTCATCTTCACTTAAAATTTTCACAATTTCTCTCTCTGAAATCTGCTTCAAGATGTTTATCTTATTTTGCTAATTGCTTTGATTTATTTTGTGATTTAGCAAACAGATTTCATGCGATTATATCATGAAACCAGACACCATTTCCGAATTATTGTGCGCGTTACAATCGAGTCCTAATATCTACAAAAATAAAATCGCAAAACAAATTCAGTCAGAGTTTTGCCAAGTTCGCTCATCGGCCTCGGTCTCTGACTTGCTGACTTGGCCTGGACTCCCGACCACCGACAATAAGTCTTGCCATCGACATCGCCAATATGCCAGCACATCGTTTCAAGCTCTTATTTCCTCTCTTTTTCGCTCTCTGTCTCTCTCAACTAAAATCTCAGCATGGCATGCGCGCGCACTGCTATGAAAAATCAATAGGTCTTCTGTTCTCATAATCAACATTTTCCTCCTGCTCCAGCCCAACATCTGGCATTCCACCGCGTCCTCCCTGTAACTGCATCCTTTCGTTGCCAATGCACAACGTGTTCATCACAATGAAATAAACAACATTCCAAACAAAGTGTATTTATTGATTATTTATACAATAAGATTTGCAACTAAGTACAATACTTATTTGCTATGTTTGATGTAGGTAGTAGTTTGGTATTACAAACTTGTACATATTGTATATTTATTATGTGTTAGGTAGGTACAAATGCACTTGTAGGCCATAATTTACAAGGATTGACTGACTTTTACTGAATGAAATGAGATTATTTCTCTTTGGTCTTTCCTCAATCGAAACATTAATTAATGTGGAATGGAAGAACCCTTTGTACTTACAATGATAGAATTTCACTCAATGTTGGTTAGGTTACACAGGTTAATTGAAGCATATGGACATAAGGTCCTTAGAGATACCAGATTTGACATCAAACACTATATTCAAAACATTATTTTCTTTTACTAATACAGTCATGACATGTTTACCATGCACATAGTACAATTATGCATATCTTTTGTAACAGCACATGAAATGATCTGGTTTTGAATTAGCACTGGGCTGACAAACAAATATTCATATAAATTGATATTACTTATTATGTTAGTTTCATAATTGAATAAGAAATTTCATGATATTCCACTTATTTTGAAACACAAAACTTCACTGAAGTCTTATAAGCCGCCAAAAATCAGCTGATTAAAAAGGAAATTACAAATTTCTTACGGGCACAAAAACTGCTTTGATTATGGGGTGTGTTGGTTGGACTTTTTATCACAATAAGATTAAATATTTAACCCTTTAGAAAGCATAAATCAAAAATTGTATTAAATGTTATTTTGTATAGCAGATGGCTGCTGTTTCTGTTGGCAAAACACTATGTCATGTATTGTAAGATGGATGATGGATGGATGGTACGAGTAGGATGATATTGATTAAGCAAACGTGTTGTTTCATCGATAAAATTTTATAAACATTGCACAATTATTGTAATGCAACTTACATCTTGGACTTGTCTCAATATCCAACACCTTAAGGTGTATTCCTTTGTATTAGGCAATATTCCGAATTCTGCTTTCCATCCCTCCCTCTTTAACACTAATACACTTTGCCACTTTTATCCTTTCGCTTTCTTTGCTTCTTCTTTCTTTATTTTTTTTGGGTAATAAATTTCACTTTTCTCAGTTTTTATAGCATATGTAAATATTTTAATTCGTCTTTTTTTTGGTTTCTTTTTTAATTAAGTAATTTTCTTTGACGTTTGCTTTGAAGCCCTTTCAATTGTTCACTTAGGAATACACTTTTAATGCAATTTGAAGCATCCCAGAACGTCCGAAGCAAGTTGTGTGATGCTAACAAATGTATGACTATCGTACGAATTGCTTGTTATATGTTCGTTTTCCATACATTTTCTTTTGTGTTTTTCATCCTTTTTGTCTTGACATTCTTGATTCTGTCAAAGTCTCTCACATTTGCCACCACTTCTGGGTTATTCGTCATTATTATTTTGATTACTTCTTCCATTGGAAATTGTGTTCCTCAAACACAAGAAAGCAACAAAGCGCATGCTCCACCACTTTTTACGTCATCATCGGTCGGTGGGTCGGTCGGTCGGTCTGTCGGTTTGTCTTGGCCCCAAAAAGCTTTTAACAAAGTCATACATTGTATATACATAACAATAGTGATTATGCTAAATGAGTAAATTCATTCAATTTTTTAAATGTAGTAGGGTGCTTAGCTACTCTTCCCTATACCCTTTTATGTTATAGGTATATTATCTACAATTAGTTCGTAAATTGACAATAAAATTTTAATTATGTTACAAAAACTTCCCCGAGCCCCGAATTTGTACTTTGTAATGTAACAGTGACCAATTTTCAAAACCCCAAAAAGAACTTAAAAATTAATAAAATATGTCATCATATACAATATATCGTTGGAGAACTAATGGTAATGATAATAATTTTTTCCAGTGTATACTACTATAGCTTTGATTGTAGGTTGTTCTCATTTACAATCCAAATGTTTCTCTCTATGTTGTCGTTGGCTGCTCTGCTACGCTTCAATGTGACTTAAAGCTTTTCCTAATGTGTGGCTTGCTTGCTTTCATCTCCATTTCAGAGTCAGTGACAGTCCTTTCGGTGAAGAGTTCAGCCGTCGTTCTGCGAAAATGACAAAGTGTGACTCGTTGTGGTTTTGAACTTTTGACCTGTACAATCGGGTCAGAAAAAAATCTTTAAAAATATTTAACGCTTTAAAAAACTCACTTACAAAGTTATTTCTGTGCGTGGAACTAAAGAAAATAGAAGAAAATTTAATAACAACACTTTTCAAATGAAACTGTAAAGTTGTAAAAAAAAAAAAAAGGAAATGTCTGAGAGACCTTGAGAAGTGAACAGTAAAACAACAAAAACAAGAAAAGCTACGCAAAAATTCGAGCGAGTAAAAATTCAACTTAAAGAAAGAAGAAATTTCATGTGGAGCAGCAACTAAATGCAAACGCACACATTGATATAGTCACACACACTCTCCAACTCACATCCAACTGACATAAATACACGAGTTAAGTTTAAATGATACACTAACATACATATACACATGCAAACATAGATACACTATTGTAAATGCAAGTATGTGTATGTGTAGGGTACTACTTACGTAGAAACGCGTTGCGCTAAACCAAGACAAATTATTGTTAAAGAGGCAGAAGCAGAAGCAGAAAGTGAAACCAAGACCAAAAACATAACCAAAAAAATAACTTATTATTATTATTATTATTATATTTACTGCGGCATAAGCTCATTCGTCGACATTTGCCCGGTGGTCCCTTCTTGTCAGCCAGCCACCCAGCCGCCCAGCCAGCCATTCATGCATTGTGACCAGGAGTATGAAGAATAATGTGGTGGTATACTATGTAATGTAAAATGTGAATCAGAGGCAGTGACAGAGTGAAAAATCGTTTCGTGCAAAGCACGAGCTGTGCCGTGACTCCCGTGTCCGTGATAAAACTCAACAAAATACCCATGTATTCTACTTCGATATAGGTCCTGCCTACTTTTGCGCTTCATCTCACATCAGCCGCATAACGAAATGGTGTAGTTCGATAGATGTCAGTGTGTCGCCAACTAAATTTGTATTGAAGCCGCCACTGCTGCTGCGCTCCACCATCCTTAAGCGCGTTTGCATGTGAGATATCGAAAACTTAATGAAGAATAATGTGGACTAAGTGAAAGGAAACTTCCTTCAGATACAAAGATACATTTTACAAAAAAAAAAAAAAAAAAAATTATAAATTTCCATAAGTTAATTATTTATGCAAACGAAAATATAATATGTACTAATAAAAAAGTGAACTGAACGACGACAACGAACATGTCGAGTAATGAATTCGTGATGTTACCCTTGTCGGCGACCCCACCCCTTTAGTAATTTGAAATACGAAGACCCCCCAACACACAGACATTCATGACATTTCCGTTTCGTAATACTCCACGCACCAGCGCCTCAAGTTAAAGACGTCAGTCAGTGAAAGTGTTGTTCTTGTTGTCGACAACAATTGACGGATGATGACAAAGTTGTTTTACAGTTCCACTTCCCAACGCACCACCCATTCACAATAAAAGGACAAATTTATTGAAATAGATGATTGACTGACATAAATAGATGATGAAAAAATAAACAAGTATAAATAAATAATAAACATAAACTGAAAAATAAGAAGACAAAGACGAAGGAAGACAAATTAATTAGTGTTATATAAAATATAAATAAATAGTGTAAGTGTGCACACCACACCACCTCCGACGACCCATGCCGTGAGCCGAGCAAGCATCCCTCTGAAGCCGTTGCCATTGCCGTTGCGTAAATAATTTGTGTAATTTGTGACACTTTAAATAATGGAGTACGTTAGATTGTTTGCGCGAAAATTGAAATTTTATGAAAATTCTAATTCCCAACCAACAGAGAATCATAACGAAGGAGAAAAGAAAGCAGCTCCTCCAACATTGTCGTAAGCTCAGTCCGTCCAAAAATTTATACGCTGAAACCTTTACTCGTAATACTTGGCACACTCACAGTGATTCACTCAAACGAAACAAAGAGTGAGCCAAGCCAAAGGACATACACGCATTCTTGTACATTGTGTGTATATTCGTTCCATCATAAAATAATCAACGCACACATTCGACACAAGAATTTTGATGAAATAACTCTATTGGGACGGATAAAGCAATTAGAAAAGGTTTTAAGGCAACGTTGACGACTGTCAAAAAAGAGGGCACACTGCCAAATCACTGTTACCGCCATTGACCGACCGACCGAACGACCGACCGCTCGCTCTACCGCCTGCCTGCCTGCCTTAACACAAAAGTTCTCCAAGTCTATTTTGGAAACCACCCCCAGTAGTGGTGGGTGGCATAATGATTGGTGTCGTAAATAATTAACCGGCCGATTTTGTTTCCCTCGCAAAAGTGATTACAGCCGCCTACTCAAATACATGAAATCAAACGATAAGTGAAACTCGTTATCAACATTACTGAGCAGCCAACCAAGAAGATTTAAAGCAGATCGTACGAAGAACGGCTTTTGCAAAACCTAGAAAACAAATTCAATATAGACAACCGAAACCAAGCAAACGAAAAATCGAACTCGAACTCTCCCTGTGATATCAACTGCACTGTAAACGTAATTCTTCGTTAAAAATATATATAAATAAATACAAAAAATACAAAAGTTAAATTAAGCATAAAATCGAAATTTAAACTAAAACTAAAACTTAGCGCAAAATCGAAAAATATAATAATAAATATTTGTAATTAATTAACTATAAGGCAGGCAATACTTTCTACTTAAGCTCTAAAATCAATAAATTTAATTTACTGAAATTTAATCGTAAAGCAATCGCGTCGCCTTGAAAAGATACATAAAAAGATACTCAAAAAATTTCCTTCGCCTTAACGCAGCAACGACTTTAACTCAATCTAAGTTTACGGACATCATCATCATCATCAATTGCCTTGACCGCGTCCAACTTGTGACGCATTTAATTAAACTTAAAAGTAAACAAAAGTTCGGTTCTTCAGACTTTGCCCAAAGGATAAAACCCAGCTGACCAAAATGGGTGATGAACTCGAGCAACGTACAATGAAAGAGAAGTTACTTTTCTATACAACAGCCTTCTTCATATTGCTGGGCACATTTAGCCTCTTTGCTTTCCTCTTCCTTGTGCCGTTTGTGATCGAGCCCGCGTTCACGACAATCTTCATGCAGTTCGAGGAGGTGCCAGCCCTATGTGAGACCTTTGAAGTGGACACACATTTCGGAGCCAAGAATTGTTCTTGGGCTTCTTGTCGCGAGGGTTGCACGAAAGACATTTACACATGCACACAGATACGCGTCAATTACCGATTGAATTTGTATAACTATACGGACGAGTTCAATTTTACCGAGTATCATATTAATCTGAAAGAGGCGGAACGTGAATTGCCGCCAGTAAAGCGAACAGATCGTTATGAACGTGCTCTACGGGACTATGAGTACGAAAATACTGCTGATGCTAATAGCCAAAATGGACCATTGGACATGCCGGTTGGTGGTCGTCTGGAGCAATTAAATTTTGGTGATGCGGATGGCTCAAATGGTTATCTAATTGAAGACTCTGATGATAGTCTGAGTGCTGCGGCAGGAATGATGATAAATGGCGAACGAAAGCCATTCGATGAAATCTCAGAACTTAATGAGGGCCTCATGGGCAACCTCTCAATGTATTTTTATGTGGGTGCTCGCCTCTTTCCAAATGTAAAAGGTTGCGGTTATCCGCCAATGCTTAACTGTACCATATGGCTGAAGCGTTATACAAAGATTGGAATCAAATTTCCATGCTACTATTCGAAAGTGGACCCGAGTCTTGTGATAAGTGCCTTGGACTACTGGCAAAATACATTGAACTTGGTTTATTCGATGGCCATTCCCATTCCCTCGTTCATTATTTCCGTCATCTATTTGACATACGCCTACTTTAAGATTTACAACGAAGATGAAGAGACAGCGCCACTGGACAAAAATGCTGAAGATATGGACATAGATGAGGATGGTGTAGACGATAGTGATGGTGCAGTTTTGGCGGACAATGCGGCAGGCAGTCAGATTGTAAATATGGATTCAACAACAAATGATAGTTGTATGGAGGGTGTGTTGCCCAATGGCGGTCCGGGCATGACAACATCAATATCACAAGGCGGCTCAGTTACAACACCCGGGCAGTATTTGCCACAATCACCGGCAGGGTCTCAGTTAACTCCCAATTCTGAAATGAACTCATTCGGGCACCAATTAAAAGTTCAAATGGCTGATGAAATGTCACGAGATTCAATAGAAAACGAAGTTTTATCTACTTCAAATTCGGTTCTAGGGTAAGAAACAAATTTCTTTTACTCATCAAGAGCACAAACACTGCTGTGCTATTACTTAATTCAAGTGATATTCATTTCAATATTTTTAGTTATTCCAAGTTTTTAATATTCTTATTACAAATATAAAACTAAGGTTATTTGGAAATAATAAGCATTGTAAGACCATCGAGTTTATCAAAAATTTACATTCTCATCTTTATTTTGTTCTACTTAAATCATGCAAGAAGTAGCCCTCGAATTTTAAGTAAACGTCCATATAAATCTAAGGCAAAAGATGTGTTAGGAATGAGGACGTAAGTTTAACTTTGTCTTAAAAGAGAAAGTATTTTTGCCAAATAGGAACGATTACCCATGTTATTAAAGCGGTGGAATAAGGTTGCTAAATAACTAATCACCAATCATCGTTTGCTCCGATGAGAGGCAACCAATACATATGTCAATCCGACTTGATCAGTTTAAATCTTTTGTTGTGACTGCTCCTTTATATCAAGCGAATAGTGTTGAATCTACGTTTGGTCCACATAAAGTTGCCTGGACTACGTAAAAACATCTTCAAGCATTTTTTTTCTTTTTAAATGTATACGAGTACATAGTCATGATGCTTCGCTTATGGTGCATAGTGAGCGAATGAATGCATTACAATTTTGTATTTGTGGAAAATAAGAATTTATAAGTACTATGTCTTATGATATACGAATACATACCCATCTGATTTTAAGTAACAATTAATATGTTTCGTGGGTCGTTCAATAAGTCCTTAGAAATTCCGAGAGATGGCTACTGTAGAAATGCCATTGCTTGGAAAAAGGTGAATTTTGTATATTCATCAAGCATTATTAACCAAGAAAGGTTTAATATAATAAATATACGATGGGAACTCTGCACCATCAATTTCAATAGTTAAGAATTCTGTTGTTGCCAGGTCACCCAGATAAAATCCATGATGGACGATCGAAGAATGATAATTTTAAAGGCCGTAATTACTCACACTCCATCCTAAGTGCAACCGTGTCCACTTCAAGGATTTTTTGGCGATGTTCAACCGCAAGTCGAACAAGTTTTTCCCAACTGGACGAAACATTGATCCATCACAATACATACCCCAGAGACCAAGAAAAGGTTAAAGTATTGGAATACTCGGGGTGAACGTGCACCAATGAAGACAAGGCCAACAAGTTCATAGCGCCAGTATTTTTGGGATGCACGTTTTTCATTTGCATCGATTACCTACAAATGGCAAGAAGAAAAGATTGGGAAGTAAAAGAATATTACGAAAAAATAAAAAAATGTTTTTCTATCTTTTTCTAAGGAATTATTGAACGACCCACGTATGTTTTTGTAATACACGTACATAGGTCTACTTATTAATGTCTTAACCCAAAAGAAAATTAGGTAACATTTGTAATTTTGTTTTAATTAAAAAATTCTCTCTTTATTTGTTCTATTAGAAACTTGAGCAAGACGATGACGACCAGTATCTCAACTCCTCCTGGGCCGACGGCGGCAGTTTGAAACGTCAGGTGCATGGTTTGGAAAATGTTAGATTCCGATTCGGAAAGTAAGCAACCTCTTTTGGAAAACTAGTTCAATTTATATTCAAACAATCTATGGGGAGCTGACGGTGGATGATGGTGTGGGGATGATCGGAAACAAACAATTTTTAAATCCAACAACAAACAATCTCATATGGTCGCATACCAAAGCGGTCCAATCTAATTAACATACATACAAACAAACATACTTACTTTTACGATATAATAACTAACGATGATGACTCTACATTCAAAACAAAAATGTTAAACCTGTCCATATTTTTTCTACAGACAAATTTCAAATTTTGTATGGAAAAAATTAACTCAGCGTTTGAAGTCTGAATGCCAGCAAAAAACCAAAACAACAGAAACAAACTTGAAAAACAGAAAAATTTAAGAAAATTTAAAATTAAAATTTATTAAAAAAATACTACTAGTAAGCAATTTTTGAAAGCAACAAAAAACAAATACACTAACACACACAAACAGAAATACACACATTCAAATAAAGAGATATACGTACGTTATTTGTATTGTATGAATGAATTCTTCTCGTATTTTAAAAATACTCAATGAAACAAACAAAAAAAAAAGAAGAAATTATGCTTAATATTTAAATGCTAAGCCATGAGAACTGCAATAAAAAATACTCCCTGTAATATAGAGACACTTAACAAACAAACAAAAAAAAAAAAAAAAGGCATTGGTACAAAATACAATAACAACAACACATTAAAAAATGTCTAAATATTTAATATATAAAAATTATAAAATAAAATAAATTAAATAAATAAATGCAACCACAATTAAAACCTGAGCTAAAAAGTCAACAAATTATTTTTTTATTCGTAGCATTCGGGTCTATTTAATTATTAAATTATAAATAAATTATTTAATAATAAATAAATAAATAAAGTATATAAGAAAGAAAGAAAATAATGAAAAGAAGAAGATAAAGTTGTCCTTTTAAAGAAACATAAAAACCGAAATGGTATTAAAAAAAATAAAATAAAAGAAAATAATGAAAAAATATTAAAAAAAAAAAAAAAGATCAACAGTGCTGTTAACTTAAGTAGAGGCCTCCTCCTCCTCATTCTCATCAACAAAAGATGACTTCAGATTCCAATTTGTATATTGGAGCAAATTAAATGAAAAGTTTAAAATATTAACAAAGTAAGAAATATGCAATAATGCTAGAGCTCAAGAGGAAGTCGTCGTTTTATCAAAATGAATTTGTATGTATAGGAAAAAGGCAGTTAAAAAAGCACTTAATTTGAAAATAAAACTATAATTTAAGTTTTGATTTAGTCAAAATACAAACTTGCATCAATGCTGGATGTATTGATTGTGTTTGTTTTTATTTTTTGAAGTAAGTACAATATTTATCAAAACACTGATAATCAAAATCTCTTCAGCCAATTGAAGTAATTTATGTAATTATGTAGTGAATAAAGAACAAAATTATAGATTTTCTTCTATCGCTTTAATAACCTGAAGATTAGCTAATTTAATTGACTTTACTTCGACTTCATATCAGATGGAAATTTTAAACTTTTTATTTATGCAGCTCATAACTAAAACACCCAAATAGAAGAAATGCAATAAAAAGCAAGCAAGAAAGACATTAAGGAGTGCCTCTATTGAAGAGACTGCTCTCTATCTTTCTCTCTACAAGTATGTATATGTATTTTTACTAGGGATAGTTTAATAAATAAAACATATATCTATCTACATATATGATATATGTATATATATTTGTATATGAAATTGTTATCCTCATATATAATTATATATTATGGATAAAAACTCACAGCTTTAACTAAAGGATATAAAAGCAAGATTTTTCTTCTAAATTAATTTTACTATTTCATAATGTAAAAGAATATTTATAATTAAAATTAAAATAAAGCGTTAAAAAGATTAAAAAAAATAAAATAAATAAATAAATAAAAACTATGTATTTCATCAAAGATAATTTATATTTAA
This sequence comes from Amiota minor, assembly GCA_037043295.1. NCBI lineage: Eukaryota > Metazoa > Arthropoda > Insecta > Diptera > Drosophilidae > Amiota > Amiota minor. The sequence continues at coordinate 1,241,455 of JBAMAW010000052.1, forward strand.
TTAAAAAACAAACAGATAATTATTTAGATAAAACAAATTTAGAAAATTTCCTTTTTATATACATAAATACAACATCATAGTATTTAATGACACATTCGATTCAGAACGCATCCGCATCTATTTGCACACTTAATGAATTTACTTTAAATAAATAACAAAAGGTTTAATTACTGCAAGCGAAAACAAATTTTAACAAACTGTTAGAGAAAAGAAAAAACAACACTTTAAATATTCATAAAACATCAACTACAAAGAATGCTACTAGAATTGAATGATACAAAATAAATAAAAAGAAAAAATCAATAAAAATCCAAAAATATGCATTTAGCAGCCTAAATCGTTTTTTTAATTGACTACTATGGTTATTTTTTGGGAGGGGATGCTTTGGAATCCTTTTTATAGTATTCTAATTTTAACAAATTTTATAAATACTTAATTAACGTTACTCCATTCAAATATTTTGAATATTTGAAATTATCATAATTCAAATGCAACCCTGCTATATGTTTATTGAAAAGTGTGGTCAGGTTGCTGAAAAAGTACCACCGAACTGCCACCAAGTGTTTGTGATTAAGTGTGTGGGTGAGTGTATGTGTCGATGCCATAAAACTGGATAGATTAGAATTTTTCTTTATTATTATAAATATGTAATAATTTGATTTAATACTCTTTCTCATGTTTTTTATTATGTGAATAAACTATATGCATTTTGTTGACAAATAACTTCACAAGTAGAACAGCTGATTTTGATAGTAATAAAAAGTCGTCTTAAGTGTCCCCATCTCAATACCAAAAACAGATGGTTAAGTATTTTAGATACATTATAAGAAGTTTGTTGTAAAGTCTTGTAAATAGAATCATTGTCCATTTGTATATATATTCATCATTAATGGAACAGATGCAAGGAAATCTTGTGCCTTTGAGATAAATAAAGTAAATCGTTCATATGATCTGCATCGTTTATGGACTACCCAAGACAAGAGTTTATCTGTCCACCGACAGTCCGACTGCCCCAGAGTCATAAAACATAACATAATAATTCACAAACAAACTGGCGGAGTTTATTGCACAAGAAGGAGCAGTAGTGCAAATGTTAGTTGTCGAATGCAGCCAGAATGGATAGCAAAAGAGATATCTACAATTTGTGGGTACAATACACAACAAAGGTAATCCAAAGAATTGTTTTTTGTTGCTTTTCTGTTTACGAGCGAGCGGCTTTCGGTTTCATGTTTTACGCATTAATCATCAACAAATGTTGATACGATGAATTTGTTTACATCAACAGGGTTTTCTAAAATTAGATTAGTCAATTTCACAATGTTTTTTGAATTATTCTTATCAAAATGAAAATAAAGGTTTTTTTTTTAAGCCTTTTGTTAGTTGTATGCAATTGTAAGGGCGTTATATAACTACCGCCCACCGCAATAATTGTTTGTATTTATGTTTTCAGAATGAGGAATCATACTTTCGTGAATTTGTCGCACGTTTCGTGTCTATATGGAAAAGTCAGTTGCAATTAGATTTCAATGCCACCGACTGTCCCTATTGGAATGAAGTAAAACCAGATAGCGGGCCTCATCTCGGACGGCTACCGGATGAGCTTTTACCAGCGATTGGAAAATTTATAATAATAGCAAGAGACACTTGTGAAAATGTAAGCAGTAATATGCTGAGATTCACGCTTTCTGTAACTTTATCTTTCACATTAAATTTATTTCATTATTACAGGACACAATCAGCGAAGAGGCTATTGACCAAGTAGCTATTCTTATTGACTGCCTGGTTATTATTTGCCGACATTTTGAGAATATCTTAGCTGTTATTAAATATGAATACAAGCCCAACCTGATTGCTATCATAACAAAAACTTTTAAGTTGGTAAATGACATATAATGATTTGAAAAACAAAACTTGTATAATAAATACTTTTATCCAATAGCACATGGATCAGAACAAAATCTCAGATGCCACTCTTCATCTGTTTCAAAGCTTTTCATCGTTTCTCGAAGTAATGTATGATCCGTACCTGACATGGCGAAGTTTCTTGCGAGAAAACATTGCCGATTTTAACAAATTATCGTATAAACCCGCATTCGGTACACGTTGAGATTGTGCCATTTATATATGGTATGATATTTGTCGATTACTATTTAAATTTGGTCTAATAATGATGACATTATTTTACAGATTGCTTTCAAAATAATAACATATTGAATTATCCAAATGTTGGCGAAGCACTTTTACACATTTTAGGTGCAATCATTTGTGGTTCACAGGTAGACATATTGGAGCAATCTAAATTTAGCAACATTGCAAACAATATTCTTCATTTCTGTATATAATTAGCATTTATAATTTGCGGCACTCATTCGTTACTATCCAACTATGCATTTCTCCATATCCTTTTTTCTTTCTATGTAAATTTTTATCTAATTTCATATCATTTGTTTTTCTGTTGTTAACCTTACATAATCACCGAACCACTGAAAATGAACAATTAGTATAAACCAAATTACAGAAAACTCTGTCGTCTTCGATCTATACTAACGTTCTAACTTCTACAAATGCTTATTGTGGTGGCGGTTTTAATATAAACTGTGATAACTTGGTGAGTGGATGCTCGGTATTAACTTACTGTATATCTTTATAATTCTATGCTTATTCTATATTAATTGTAGAATCTTCTCTAATTGCCATTCACTTTTCATCAAACTAATTATATAATTAATTATTTGTTCATTAAATATTCTTTTAAAGCGTAATGGTATGCGAGCCATTTGCCCAGCGACGGTTTCGATAATAATTAAAATACTGGAAAAATGGGAAAGTGCGAACAGTTTACGATGCATAGCATTGAAGTGCTTTGCACTGATGGTTATCGTTCTACAAAAGTCTAGTCCGGAAGAAGTAAGTATTATAAATTGTATAGAATAGAACTTGTAAATATTAACTTTTCATAAATAACTTTTTTATTTTATATTAATTATAGCGCCAAATAGATCTAGTTACCTTAATTCAACTTTTCTGTGATGTTCTGCAAAAATTACTTGAAACTGACAATTTCGTCAATTGCGGAGCAAGATTTGAAATTGCCAGCGATAGTGACTCTAGTGACACATCTGTTGATGTGAATGCTCTAATGTCTACAATTAGCACGGTTTCATCATTCACGTCAAAAGACGTTTCAGATGTGTCAGCAATTAACGAGGCATTAAGCGACTCAAACCTCTTGGATATTCTTATATCAATACCAAAACAAATTCAGGTGATTCTCCACCCCAAATATTAAAATCATTTCTCTAATGGTTTCCATATTCTTCTTTATTTGTTTTTAGCTTTGGAATTTTAATTACACAAATTTATTATGCAGTACCATGGGTTCTTTGACAGTCATAACACATAAATTTCCACGTATTGCTGGTCAATTTCGTAACACTGAGAAAATGGAAAAACTATTTGATGGTTTAAAACAACTTGGACAGCCCACAGATGTGCTTTTGAGTTCAATCTTTGGTTTAGCCTATAATGAACAGCAGAATCTACTTGTTCTGCCGGAAATTGTAATCAATCTTATTGAGTGGGTACCTGATATGAGTGAAAGAGAGCAAATACATATAAGTACCTTGATTCATAAAGGATGTGTTAATAACTATGCAACGTAAGTCATATACATGCAGATGTGTCGGGTCTTTATTTAATAATTGCCTCATTTTTCCAACTGTACAGTAAATCAGTAGCATGTGAAAATCATATCATAAAAGCTGTTTGCATGTGTCTCTTATGCAGTGATAGGCTTGCAGATGCTTGTGTACAAAACTTTATAAAGCTTATCGAAGATCTTGGCAAGCTCAGTATAGTTCCCGTCGAACTGAAACGTGTGTTTTCACTGCTTCGTCAAGAGTCGGAATTTTCACAATCCCGACAACTTTTGCAGGTAGAAATATGAAATTTTTGATTTTGGGAGTTTAATTTTTATTGTTTATACTTTCAGACCCTAGTCAATATATCACTGCAAAGTCTGACAAGCTGTAATGCCTGTTCCCAATATTTTTCTGTTAGTAAATCTGACGATGGTATTATTGTGCCGGATATTAAAAATTGGACAATATCAGGATCTTATGGATTCACATTTCATATATTGGTTAGATTTAATGATAAGCAAACAAAGGACGACAATAATGATAATGTTCAACAAAACTCCAGGCGTATGCTGCTGAAGTAAGTACTGCAATTATATTATAAAATACTTTATTCCCACTATTGTTGTAATTTTTCCCTCTCCCTCTCTCTCTCTCTCTATCTGTTAAGTCTTCAAACGAGTAGTGGTACCGGCTACGAGGTATTTGTACAAAGCAATGGAAATATTATTGTAGCCGCTTTAACCAAGCGCGAGTATTTAACTACATCTGTAACGACAAAGGCTCTTCTAGACGAGCAATGGCACTACGTAACAGTAGCTGTGACACCACCGAAGCGACCTTTTTCTTACAGTCATATTAATATTTATATTGATTTTGTGCAAAAATTAAGCGCAACTTTGAAGGTTCAAGCTTCCAACGAGGTATATATACATACATGTATATATAAATTTTTGTGATATTACTCTAATAATATTTATTCATCTTATACCTTTCAAAAGCCATTCACATTTTGCGCTATCGGATCTTCTATTCCACCAACGAAACACACCGAAACACCAACGAATACGAGCAGTCTACCTCGAGCATCCTCGCAGGAATCGGCTCATTCTTATAAGGGAATGTTGCCTAGTCTTTTGGAACGCACACTATCAACAAACGTATGTTGCACCACCAGTCATGGCCTAGATTCTGTCCCTCTAACTTGTTGCTATTTTAGGTATCCAATTATTTTACATTGCCATCGCGTACGCAGACATCATTCGATCCAAATGTTAAAAATTTTCCCCTTGGAATGCAGAATAATGTTTTTGGAGAGCAAGTATGCTTGCGGGGTCATATTGGGGGTGTCCTGTTGGCAGAACCAGCGACAAATTTAAAGACAATCTTTGATGCGGGCATGAACTTCAGTTCGATTTTCTCACAAGATAATGATTTATTGGAATTAACATCGCGCTTTGTGTTTTGCTATGCACCTGGAGCGTATAGCAATGGCTGCTGTCAAGATTTAATACCAGGTGGTAAATATCCCGGCAAAGTTCGGGCACAACATTGTAAAATTGTCAAAATACAGGACACAATCAATAGCATTGGAGGCATTAATACAATTCTGCCGATCCTTCATAAATTAACACAAACTCAGCAAGATTTATCCTTATCCAGCAACGAACCCTATAAAGATTCACCTGTTGAATCAGAACTAGTAAAGACTCCAACAATTGAAGAGTTTACCGACTGGGAAGTTCTGTCATCTAATTTTTATACAGAGTGGAAGATGATACAGAGTCCCCTGGCCAGTTTCTTATGTTTTTTAAGATATCTAACACACGAGCATGACAATAATCAAGAGAATCTATTGAATAGTGAATGCTTAAGTATAATTGGATTGATGTTGGAAAAGTGTCCGCCGGATCTATTTGATGTTAACGCCTTAATGGCTACGCACTTATTCATGGAATCACTGCAAGGACATAAATCAAACGATACTTACAACGCTCCTCTTTTGGACACTCTCTACGCACATATTGTATTTAACTTTGCCATTTGGTCTCGAATGCATTTTCAAATTACACTTGGTCACATTCAGTACCTGAGCGCCATGGTCAAGAACGATCGGAAATATTTTCGAAAGAAATATGGAGTACAATTCTACTTGGATGTTGTCCGACAGTATTACACCACACCACAAAATATAACAGCAGATGATGCCACAACTATCCGCGCCACACTATTTGCAATTATTCGGTACTTTTTGCAGAAAGATGTCAATATCAAGGAAACCATTACAATCGTTACGTTTTTAGCATCTGTGCGACAAGAACATGTTATAATCGAGTTCCTTGAAATGTTAACATTTCATGTAAAGGGAAAAAATTGCAAGGATCAACTTATTCTATTATTGCATGAACCTCAAGCCGCTAATTTGTTATACAACTTTTTCGTAGATAAAAGTTACACAACCGAAGTACAAGAAGCCGTCATAAGAGTAAGAAATCAATGCTTTTTTATTGTTTTTAATAATAAAAAAAAAAATATCATAAACATTTTTAACTTTTTTTTGTTTCAGTTTCTAAGCTGTTTGCTCTTAACATCTCGAGTACATCAAAAATACAAACAAATTCTGCGGCTACACGATCCAGCGAATAGCATAAGCATGTTTCCAGGATTTTTTTCATTCATAACGCCGAATGCGTTCAGCTCTACAATAATATTTCATTTGGTTGATGAAATGCTTAATGGACAAATTGATTATGCTGGTTTGATGTTTCTTGTCTATCATGTGAGCACATGTGATCTACCAGTGAAGTTGGAAGTGGCAAAACGTCTGTTGCAAACTACTTTTGTGAAGCAAAACTCTCCAGCTGAAATTTCTAAACAAACTGGTTGGCAGGAGTCTATAGCGCGGCTACTAATAAGGAAACCTATCACAAGCGTACTACCCGATGAGGAGAAAAGAAGGAGCTTCGGTATTAACTTGGATGTACTGTTGGAAGACAATACTGATCTTTTGGCACAAGCAGACCTTATTAACTTTTGTGATCAGGAGATCAATATGGAGCATATGCAACACCAAGAGCAAAGTGAAGGTGGCCTCATACTTAATGAGATCCAAGCGAGTGTTTCAGAAGCTGCAACTGTTATAGAAAGTGAAATCAAAGGTAAATAATATTTAGTTTTAGAATTTAGAGAAAATCTTAAATTACAAATTCAAAACGTCTTTATCTATAGAACTTGCGGAATCAGTATCTGGTGCTGTTGTTGAAAACGTCAATTCTGTTTTTTCTGTAATTCGCCAAACTACTCATGATATTCAGGATACATTTGAATCGTTGACCTTAGGGGGCTCAATAGAGAGTACAACTACTGCTACAGACACGGTGAAAATAATGAATTAATTTGAAGTTTTTTATTATAAACTTTGTAGTATATTTTTTTCAGAATACCTCACTACAGCGAACAGAGTCCTTGAGTTCCGATAGTTCAACGCCATCTCCAAATGCAAGCACAAAGAAAGCCAACTCCTTAGATGTAAGCATGAATGATTATGATGATTATTTATTTATTTATTTATCGCTCTTTCAGAGTAATGCCGCTTTTGAGTTTTCACCCGAAGGTGATGTTGATTCTGAGGAGCAACTAGTATATTTGGAAACACTTTGTTTAATATATTCGCAATGGCAACGACCATCCACACTGTTGGAAGGAGCGCGGACAAGTCTTAGGCTGCATAAATTTATTGGCTCTAAATAATGAACTGATTTCTTCACATCTATCGTTACGCCTTCGCATATTGGAAATGGCTGTTCAAGCATCATTATTTGACTTATCCGAACATGGTAGCCACACCCTCATAAATCAGGAGGTAGGAACAAATTTTTGTCTTTGTAAAAATAAAAAATTTAGTTGGTTTTTAATTTACAGAATGCCTCTCATATATTACGTATGGTTTATGATCTAGTGGTACTTGGATCCAATGAGGATGAGTCTAAGAAATGTTCTACAAAGCTGTTAGATGGTGTATTGGCTTTACTTGATGCTCTGATGATTTTCCAACAAGATTCATCAGATGATTGGTCGGATATGATACGTTTATGCTTAGGATTATTATTGAAATGTTCACATCATCCAAATCCTGGAATTGTTGCAATGGCTACAGCTAAACTGCATGCTATACTTCAAAGTCGAACAACTGATGAGCCAAGCGAATTGGCATATTTGATGTTCAGCATCAACAAGGCATTGGACAATGCAATCGAGAGTGCGTTTTACTATTATTTATGAAAGTGTTCAGAAAAATTTATTCTTATTCTTTTGTAGTTGAAACCCTGAAGAATATTCATTTTGCCTGTAATGAAGGCACTTTTGGACAAATGTCGACACATATTCAATCTAGATATGCATCTTCCTGATTTACCTTCTACTTCCTCAGGTCCAGTTTTCTTCAACGATTTTCAAATGTACAGTACTAGCAAAAAGTGGAGGAATTTCATTGATCGAATGGTAAGCAATCTTTGTTTCTATTTTTATACTCTTCTTCTGTCATTCTGTATGTATGTATGCAAACTAGCTCCCTCAGTTTTTTAAATTACCTAGGAAGTTTTCTTTCATCAGCTGCCACTTTCAGAATCACCTAGAAGTACTCATCACTCAAATTCATATTCTTATTAGGAAAACTAATGTTTTAAGTATTCTCAAACTGAATTTTAGACTATAAGTGTCTGATCCATATTCAGCAAAAATGTAAATTTCAAGATCCTAAAATTACTCGATCGCATAGCTCCCATACCAATATTTCAATCTCAATGTTGAAATGTAGTATGAATACTGACTCTACCCTAAACATAAACCAATAATGTAATATTTCTGTATGCTCAATCACAGGAGCTTAGGCGTGTATACAGTATTACAGCTTCGGCATATCCGAAGATAATCTTGTTTTCTTGATTGAAACGGATGGTATAACGGATAAACTAAACAAGGTACATTAAAACACCTTTAAAATTGAACACAAGTAAGGACCTACTGCAAAGATATTGCGAATATTAACCTTCATATTAATCAGACCTAATTTGACTTCTGTTGACTTGGTGTCGCATCTCTACTTAGGCACTGACCTTCTCTCCTAACTACTTAATTTTATTACCAACCATTTTTTGTAAAAATTGAATTCACAATTTTTTGTGATCGGATATCTTGCTTAAGTATATCATCTTACCATTCAGATTGTTTCCAACTTATTGTATATTGCAAAGATCGAAGGATATAGTAAAAATTGATTATGTGTTAAATATCTAAATACAGTCTTTATTACTAAATTCAGTGCATCAATAATTACAAGAAGTAAAGTTTTTTACAACACAAAATCTTACCGATTACATATCTAAAAAAGTTTATGGTTTTTTGGCAAGTTTTGTTTTAAAAGGTCTTCGAGTTTCCTCTGATTATCGTTGTTCGGACTCTTGAAATGGGTAGTGTCAAAAACACTTTTCGTAGATTGTTGGGAGCTGATCGCATCCTCTAAATTTGGATTGAGAGCAAGAGCTTCGTTTTGTCTGGTTGGAAAAGTCTGCATTTGGTAATGATTTCCAGGTGGGGCTATTGTTCCATCATAGAAACTTTTTGAGTGCGATTTTTCAATGGATACAGTTGATGATTTGTCTCTATTTCTCGTTTTAGAATTATAGTTCGGCGTTACGTATTTTGCGTTCGCATTGTAACTCTCAGTTGATGGTGTAGAAGTCGTTGGATGATTACGGGACCTTTGGGCCAATCGTTGTCGGTATCGGTTTGAGCTAACGGTTGATTTTGTCGATTTAATTGGAGTGATTGTTGGTCTAAAACTGGCTTTGGTTGAACTTGTTTGTGTTCGCATTGGACTCCAGTCGTGATTGATAAAAGTCTCACTAGTATGAACTCCTATTAATGCCGGTGGTGTGGTTAATATCGCAGGGTTTTTGTATGTACGCTTATCTTCGATATAATGAGACTCATTTGTATCGGCATCGTTAACTTTTTCCCTGTGTATATTTTTGTTAGAAGATTCAAAAGCTTTTTGCAATTCCGGTACATCAAGAATATGTTTCGAAGAAGGCGTAGGGGTGTTGCCCTTTGTACGTATCCTCTTTCTTTTCCGTTGTTGGTTAGAAGTTTGACCTCTAGTGGTAGTTTTTGCACTACCAGATGTATGAGTATCGAATACATCATCTTGATTTGGATTACTTTGGTCTGTATTATAGAACTGTTCTTCATGATTGTTTTGTGTTACAAAAGAAACTTCATTAGCCGGGGGCACATCTGTTTTAGCTTCCTGTTCTGGTGGATAAGATTCCCTTTCTTCGTTATTTGAAGCCTCAAATGGGACAGGATCATATATAGGGACTTCGTAACTAGATTTTGGATAATCATAAGTTGGAAATTTAGGGTGAGGGTTTAAGGGTAACTCTTGTGTAGGCAAAGAGTAATCTTGCTGTGGATGTTGTGGCTGTTGTGGTTGTTGAGAATGTGTTTCATAAGGCTGTTGCGGGTAGGGCGCAGATGGTGGCTCATAATGTTCAGAATTAGTTTGAGGTGGATAGTATTGTACAAAATGATTTCCTGTTTGCACGTCATTTGAAGTTGAACTAATATCATAGGATGGATGTGAATAAGAAATATCAAAATTCGAGTTGGAAGAGTGTTGGGTTGGAGGAGGTTCGGCGAAATTTTGTTGTGTTTGATGGTAACCAACATTCGGTATTTTTTTGTCGTAAACACCGAAGTTGTTTTGATTCGTTGGTGTTGACAAAGAATGTATAGTAGAAAGAGGTGGTCCGTGCAATGTGGGCGCACCATACTGAGATTCTATTGTATGTTGTGGTGCAGGTGGTACGAATGATTGATGTTGTTTTGAGGAATAATCCACTTGCGATGGAGGTTGATAATTATGCGGGACAAATGAATCGGACGATTCATAATGCCCAATGGAGGCGGGATTGGCACTCAAATGATGGTTGTCACTGTCAGAAATAGAATTATATCCGGTTGAATAATCAGTTTGCTGAGGAACCCCGTACCTTTGGTGAGGTTGTCTAGGAGCTGCACTATCCTCATAAGTATACAATGGTTGCTCAGACTCTTCTCCAAAAGTATAACCTATATTGGGCGCTTCATACGCCTTTGGACTATCGTGTTGGTAGAATTCTAAATCCATAGTTTGCGCCTCATAACTAGATGGAGGAATCTTAAGATCAGCGGCATCAAAAGTTAAATGTTGAAAATCATCAAATGAAAAACTTGGAACATCAGCCGAGCTGTGTGATGTAAAATGAGGACTGTAGTATGACAGGGGCTCGCCAGCAGAATAATTCGGTGGTCCATATTTGATACGTGGTGCCTTTGTACGCCTTCGTTGTTTGGATCGCTTTGTGGTTCGTGACACATGCTTAATAATCGAAAAAGGTGGTTGTCGTCGATATCTTATAAGTTTCTCTGCAGTGGGTGCCAACAGCGGTTCGGTAGCATTCTGTGATGTAACATTTTTATGGTTACTGTTTTCTAACGTGGCTGTAGTAGAGTTTACACCACACGCTGGGAATGCAAAAGAAATCTGTAAAAATGATTTTTTTCAATTAATTGAAGAAATAAAAATTACTTTCTATAAAAACCCCCAAATGAAGATCAGTATCTTTTCCTATAACTTAAGTTACCTCGTGCAAGATATCCAACTTTCGAAGGTTGTGTACCTTTAACATTTGAACTAATGCTTCAATTTCTTTCTGTATTTTTCTTTCACTGAGCAAGTATGGCCACGACAGATGCGGTTTCCGTACGTAACGTAATCACATATTATAGAAATACTTGTAATTGTTGTGCCATGGTTGCGACTTCGAATTGCGCTAGCGACGATTGGCATGCAACAGTAAACCGGCTGCGCACGCAACCGATTCGCCATCTGCGCTAAACATTGTACATATGCCATAGCATATGTAGGTACAGCCAAATATAATTCACGATTCCATGATTTCATCTACCAAAAATGGAGGCTGAACAGCCAACAGTAGAAGCATTGAACCTGAATCTTAGACACTCAATTTTGTTGTGCATCCGCTCTGTTTGCTACAAGCACCCATAAATGTTTTAACTCAAATAACAATGGGAAAGTTTATCATGATGACAATTTTCCCATTTCATAAAAAGTTCATTGGGTAACTAAAGTTTACTTGCGAGATGCGAAACGAGTTACCAAATATTTGTTGTCTCTGTAGTTTAATGTGTTGCTTGTTAAAATGCAAACATGATTTCGAAACTAAGAAAGCAACATTACATTCCAAAATATTTTCATACATATATCAATTTCTCAATTTCTAAAATAGTCTAAATTTATTATTCCAAACTAAGTACGAAGTAAGTAAGAACTTTTTAGATTAAACTTATTTTTATTTTATTATTGAGATTAATTTTTTTAAATTAATTTATTAAAATGTGTTCGTGGACTTATTCATTATTTTAATATGCGTTTTCACAACCATAATATTTAGAATATATATATATATATATATATATATAGAATATGTGTAATAGAATTCTAATACTCGTACATAATTCTCTTCAGAAGTATGTTCGGTCGGGCTCAGTCGCACTGAATGGACGTGTGTTTGTCAGGGTGTATGAGATATTGAATACAAAGGCACCATATAAACCAAACAAGGGTGATACTTCTTTAAGCAAAGAGTTAATATTTAAAACAGAATCTTAATCCAAAAATAATGTTATTATATAAAAAAATCTTTCAAAGCATAAATACATAATTAACTCATATTTGTTTTATTATCCTTTTCAAATTATTTGTATTCTCAATTTTATTACACTTACAAAAAATAACGAAAAGATGATTGCAATGTACATTGTTATTTTAATTGTATATTTTTTGTTTTTTGCAGTTTAAATTGAAGTTTATTTGAAAACACTTTTGTGAAAACACCCAACGCGATTGCAATTAAATTTTTTAGTATCCAGTTTTGTTGACTTCTTTTATGTTTTCTGTAAGCAATTCGCGCACTCGCATTACGTTAGACTTTCTTTTGAAGACTAAACACTCTCCATGAAAATGTTTTCGTTTTGTTTAAAGAAATTGCAGCTGCGCTAGTGGAACCAGTCTCTCTGATGTTGTACATATGTATGTATTACTTCTCTTTGACTTTAGACTGACAAAAGAGTGGTTTGTGGCGCCACTTGACTGCCACCAACACCGTTGTTGATGACATATTCGCACCAATATTCGAACAACTACTACCAGAAGCAAATCTGCTACGTCCAACACCTTGAAACAAACAGGCATTTATCTAATGTTTTTGTTGTTTTTATCTAATTTTAAAGCTTATTTTATTTAATGCTCGATTAAATTGTCAGTCAAGTTCCTGAAGCGTGTCTATCTTCTCGCTGTCTTGCATGTGTTGCTCTTAATCATTGCGGAAAAGAAGATATTGACAGCCATAAAGACATTTGTATATTTGATTATGTAACCCATAAACAAAAAATCTGAACCAATGAAATCGGTTTGCAGGTTTCTGCAAAGGTTTAACTAACCAAATCAAATCAACCCAAACCCCTGTCCCTATGAATGCCATTTACATTAGGTCAGATCGATGATCCCATATGTATCTGCATTGCATATGTCGGACTGATCACGTGTTCCTTTATCCAATTTATATGTTTCACTTTTACTATTTAAACGGGTTTCTTATTGAATTTTCATATTGGTGTCTTTTTCTCGTTTTCACTAGTTGCTGCTAAGCACAGCATTCACGTATTACATCCAGTTTGATCGGCTAATTGCGAATCGAAAAGATGTTTCCTGTGTACATATACACAATCAAGTGTATCCATATACATATGTTTGTATACACGAGTATTGAACTTGAACCTGCGTTTGCAAAACTCATATGGACCTCACATATTCAATATGTGAAAAATTTGAAATCCGATTGAGATAAAAATTAATCTGCAATCAAAAAATGAAAGTAATAAATCCATGTCAATGTCTTCCTTACAATTCGCTACTAAGTATTTGTGATTTCATTTTAATTTAGATCAACCAATTGTTTCTCCTAGAATGGAATCTTTATCGATCTAACTTATCATATTGAAATGAAAAATTTGCATGTAACATTTACTTTCTCTTTTTCAGGTGAAACCCCTTTATGATTGCTATCAGCGCGAAATTGAACTGAATCTATGGGAACCGATGAATCGCTTTTGGGCTGAATGTTATGAGGCATGCAAAACCGCTTCCAAGAAACGAGCTACTTTTCAAGCTGAGAATAGACGTCTTTTTCAGGTTCGTTAAACATCAAAGGGAACAAGAACCAACCATTTTAGTTAAAATACATTTGACTTACTATATTTCTAGCAAAAAATATTTATGCCCTGGAAAGTGCGACAAGTTGAGGAACTGACACGACTAAATGTATCTGCATTGCAACAAAAGACATTGAATAGTCATGTCAAAAGGAAATGGAAGTCTGCCAAACGTTTTCTTTATGGTCCACGTGGGCCATGGTTTACAGGGTAAGTTCAAGAAATGTTACTTACATTATGCAATTTGATGGATGCACAATTCGCTTTTTAATGAGCTGCTACTGCTACTGTTACTATTGCTAGTTGTCACATTATTAAAGTGTATGTAATGAAGAAAGTACTCCAATGTCTGCGCCTGGTCACTTTTTATTGTTTTTATATTGACTCTCATTAACTAATTACTCATTTAATTCAACAATTTCCGAGGCTATAATCAGACTAGATAGACTAGGCGTAGTTAAAAGGGGTGTTTCATTAAATGGGGTCTCTCTATTTCTGCTTTTACTATTATGTATTTTAAAATAAAAGAAAATTTCAATAAAAGTCCATAAATTTTCATCTGTAATATTGGATATCAGTACTACCCCCTTTGTACAACCTGAATTCCATGCAAACTTATGAACATCATTGTTGGTAACCACGCAGAAAGCGTGAACATTTTCACTCTTGGCGTCTGTTAAGGTTTTTTATTTTAGTATCGTTTTAGTGTGCGATTTCAATTTGTTATTATATTAAATCATCAAAATACTTAACTCTCGAATTCAACAAATGAAAATTATGCAATTGAAAACTGTTACAAATTCATTACGTACACTTATGTTTGTATATCGCTCTATGTATATGTTTGCAAGAAAGAAAGTTGTTAATAGTCATGCCGTGACTTATTTTCATAAATGCAAACCCAATTCGCAATCAAATATTGTATTATATTGTAATTGCATTCATTAATATTGTAATTTGCTGCTTAAGTACAAGTATTAATATCTTCATATCTTAAATATTGGGTCTTATATAATTCACGTACGCCCTCTTCAAAAAAATGTTTATTGCCCTCTTCAACAACAAAATTTTCTCTGATCCCATCCCAATTTTAAGCTTTCTTAAGAGAGCTTCACACGGTCAAGAAGTAGTATCAATCATTTGATGAGAACAGCAAAGCATTGGATATGAGACGACAAACTATTGTATTTATGATAAAGATTGATACTGGTTTTCCCTTTAAGACTTAATTTCTGGCTCAATAATGTCAGAGTTGAGGGACTGCGACCCCACATTTATCTTCGACTATATTCACTTCACAAAACTGTCTTTTACAATGAATACTTTAGTGAACTTTAAAAATTTTACGAAGTCGGTATGAAATTATTGTATTTACTTTGCCAATTTTAAATTCTTTATTGATTATGTGAAATAAATATTGTATTAGAAGAGATTCATTATTCGTACCCCAATTTGAAACTATTTAATACGAATTTATGTTAAATATGTCCCGTTTTGTGCAATGACTTGTTGCCACTTTTAGGCTTGCTCCTTGATTCCTCGCTCATATAAACCTTCGTCCCTATTGACAAATAACTGTGACAACCGATTACCACAAACTTCTCGTGAAATGAATTTTTCACCAGCAAAATTATTCTCCATAGACAGAAACAGGTGGTATTCACTTAGTGCAGAGCACCCGGAGCTTCTGGTGAGTCACTATTGATGTGTGTGGCATGGCGTTTACCTGATGGAACACTATATTTCTCCTTCAGACAGAGTACAGCTCCGAATTAAGAGTATTGCAGCTAATAGTAGATCATTCAATCCCTCCAAACACACATCAAAACCCTATTGCTTGCCAATCCTGGCTTGACTTCCGTTTGCGGCGCCAGACGCTAGACGTTGTCGTATGTGACCCATTTCTCATCACCATATGATTAAGAAATTCGTCGATTTCATTCCTTTTGGCCAAAGATTTCCAGATGGAAATACGATTGTGACAATTCGTATGGCACTCACGCATCTTTTTAAGTGGTTTAAAACGGTTTTCTGGTCAATGTTAAGTTGCTGACATGACGGTCTGCTTCCGTCATTTCCAACCCAATATTAGTAAAAAATAGCATTCCTACATTGGTATAATGAGACATGAGAATATAAAGACCATAGACCACAGTTTAAGAACAGGTGGTATAGTTTATTCAAGGATTCTAATAGGATGCTCTGGAGAACTTTTGAATTTGTAAAGTTAATGACAAATAACCGTCATTGATCCGCTGACCACAGTTTAAGAACTGCTGACTTACTTAGTTCACTCCAATATCTATTCTTCTAAGCTTCTAATAGGATGTAATTTTATTGTAATTCATTTGAGTGCTTAAAGAGAATTCAAGTGAAACATATAAAATTGATGTTGTGCGTATAAATCTCAATTGGCCTTGATCGATGAACGGCATTGCATTGACAGTCAAAGCTTCAAAGCCGCGACCGCAACATGCAGAGCCATGTTAATTGACTGGTTTTTCTGCGATCGATGGAAAAGAAACCAAATCTGATAAATGATTCTATAGTAATATTTAAATTTAAAAATGAAATGAAATTGCAATTTACATAGGTGTGTCAATGATATGAAAACCGGTGGTGGGTAGTTACAGAACTTAAATTGGCAATTGCAAATTATGAAAGTGGGTTTTATTTGCAGCTCTCCATTAAATAGACAATAAACAAAGCTTCATTTGTCGGGTGTGTTCTGTATTACAAGACATTTTTTCGGACAATTATCTTCAACATTTTGATGATTCATCATCATAAAATATGAATACCAAAGATCCTGCTAACAAAGGAAGGATACCCATAATAATTCTTTAGTACTATCATTTGAATTCAGTTTTTGTAGTCGCTTTGACAGATAGATACCAATAATAGTTTGATAAAACGTAGTCGCCCCAAAATAATGAAGATTCTAAGTGGAACTATATTCTTTGCATAACTCAATTCATTTATTGCTTACTGAACACTTTATATACATTTGCAAGAAAATAAGTAAGTAAATAGTATTGTATAAAAATATATAATTATCGCGGTTGAACAGCCTTAAAAGTAAAAAAAAAGACAAGAAATAATCATAAAAAACAAAACAAAGTTAAAAGTGTTGAGAGTATGAGAGTCGATGAAAGGACAAGCAGCGCACCGCCCAGATATATTAAAATTGAATATACTTTTGAAGCGCCAACATTTTATTTGATTTGGTAACATGGCGTCTTTGTCTCGAGAAGTGGCACGGCGTCTGATGAAAATGGATGTGTGTTTCCATATTATTTAATACTACAACTATGTTCTGCATCTGCAACAATATCGGCTGGATGCTGTTGAATGATGGCTGGTCTGTTGATGCATGTTGACTAAGTGCAGAGTTTGTGTCGTTTTTCTGTCCTATGTACATATATGGCAAAGTTCCGTTATCGTTTTCTTCGTGTGATTGATGTGGACGGTGGCAAGAGGTCGGCAACGGTTAAGCGGATCATTGACTATAACTGATTTAGGTTTGTTGTTTAATGGAAAGGAAGCGAAAGACCGTGCAGGCCGGTAAGGCCATGCAAGCCTGCTGGAGCTAGAGCTGGTCCAAGTGCTGGCAAGCCATGTAAACCAATTGGGGCAAGGGCTGGGACCTTTGCGACCAAAGGTGCGGCATGCAACAGTGGAGCCGGTGCCAGCACTTTAGCCACTGGAGCTACAGCTTTCACACCTTCTCTGTGCACGACAGCATTAAAGCCATGAACTGGATCGGCAGTATATTCCACAATACGACGGGTACCGTCAGCTTCGATAAGCGAATAAGCACCTTGAACAACGTCGCCTTGGCGACTTTCTTGTTGGCTTTTTACATCGCCTGTTGAAGCATCCTATAAAACAAAAGGAAAATTAAAGAGAAAAGCACATTTTAGTTAAAATTATACTCAAATTACGTACATGAACATCGTAGCTATAGCTGTACTGAGGATTTGGATCGTAAGGCTCTGGCCCGGCAACCTTAGCCACGGCTAATGGTGCTGCAATTTTCGTAATGGCTGGAAGAATTGGAGCTGCTAGTGGACGCAATGGAGCCAAGGCTGGCAATGCTGGCAACGCTCCATATCCATGCAGTCCTGGATATGCCAATGCTGGAGCAGGCACAACGACAGCGCTTGCGGCAGCTACCAAGGCGCTCAGGACGATTATCACCTTTTGTACCATGTTACTGTGTGTGCAATTGATTTTGCGGCCGTCGTGCTTCGTTTGACAAATGTATTCGCTCTGTGGTTCTTTCCCAATCTGACAATTGCTTTATATAGCGGCTCCAACATCGTGCGTTCGATCTGAAACGCACTAAATCTATGCCCGCCCGCCTAGTTTGAGTTGCAAATATTTATGCAAAAGAAAAACAACTAAAAAATTAAAATAAAAAATAAAGAAAAAATTGAACAACAGAGCAGCTTAGAAAAAATAATTCATTTTTCGTCGACGTCGTCGCCCATGGCAGATGCAGACTACGACGCCGTCAAGGCGGTCTAGCAAGTCAAGCCAAAACAACAAGCATCAAGCACGCTGTGCATGATCATAGAGGCCTAAAAACAGCGACGTCGGAGATATTGGCGGCGACGTTAGAGTGAACAAAAAACCTACAAGAACATGCTTGTTGTTCATTGTACGAGTACATGGAACGGCGGCAGTCGCAGAAGCATAATTTCCCCTTGGTGTGGCCGCTGCGGCTGGGTTTGTCGCTGGCTGATGCATTTCGTGAGCAAGGGGTTACAGGTTGCAACCGAAAGCCAGCCTATCTACGTGTTGCCCGCAATTGGAATCGCACTATCTTCTAGCTTATGGTGAATTGCACACTATAAAGGGGGAATACATATATTGTAACAACAACCAGTCGTCCACACGCCATAAAGCATGAATTTATCGACCCAACTGCCCACTTGCCCGCCAGTTTACCTGGCAGCTTTAGCGGACGAGCGGTGACAAAAAGTTCAAATTGAAAGCATTTGGGGTTTGGTGTCAACTCGAATAGAATACAGTTCGTTTGGACGAATGGACAAAAAGACGGATGGATATTCGACATCTCATAGTCGAAACGCCAGTCGAATGCACGCACTGAGCCCCAATTGTCGAAAGGTGTGTACGTGTACTAAGCATGTGCATGCGCTTGCCAAAGCCGGAGTCAGAGCCTTCAACAAGTCCAAAAACTGAATTTGAGGCAAGCGCTCTAATCTGCGCAGACTCACCGCATGCGCCGCTTGTGCCAATGTTGTGTACCAAATCCATATCGTCGTTCGTTGTTCGGCCAGTTTTGGCAACAATGTACTCTAGCATTGGAACAATTTTTCCCATTATCACTAATTTTCCACGCATTTTGTTGCTCGTTAAACGAATGCTGCAACGACGAAGACAACTACGACGGCGAAGTCAACGAACGATCTGGGTCTACGCTAGCTGGGTAAGCTAGCAGCGAAACCGACGACTGGGACACAGTTTGCGTAATCAAAATTTTATCTCGAAGTGATTTTTACTTTCAATTAAACTATTGAATAATTGTCGTGTTGTTTGTTCTCTAAACGATTTTCATTTTACTTTTCGGGCGAGGTGCCAACTTGGGTGGAGCTGGTCGCCTACTGTTGTTGCTGCTGCTGCCGCTAACGCAGCTTCAACATTGGAATTCATTAAATAAGTCATTAAGTGACTCAAAGTTTAGTTATAAACTCAACAATTGTTATTGGTTTTGTGAAATAATGTTTTGTTTGTCTGCTGATTAAGATAAATCCTACGGTGTTTAAGTGACAACGTTCTTGTCTCTTGTAAAACACTGATGATATAATCAAATATGATAAAGAGAACACCCATACGAGGGTTGTTCGATTTTAATGTGACAGATCAGGTTACCTAGCTGAAGAATTTAGATATAAATAAATCCAGCATGAAAGAGTTGACGGATAAATACAATAGATGGCGCTAATCAGTTATCTTAATGAAATTGGAATAACCTGTACTTACTAGCAATCATTTGATACAAGATAACAAAAATTTACAGTATTTGGTAGTATCTTACAAGGGTAGTATTCCAGGCAAATGACTAGTATAAAAAAGAAGGTTTTGCTAATGTGTAGGAGGCCCGCAGTCCTAAGTGGCAAAATGAAATTCTACATAAGCAATAGTATCATCCGTTGACTTAGTGGGAGTCAGTCATGGTCTACACTTATCTCTAACTGTTGAATAGGCTCTTAAAAAACATACCTATCTTACCAGTGTAAAGTGTGTTAACTCCTCAGGGAAATCAAATTTAAAATGTTTTTTAGTTGTTTATTTAACTAAGAACACACATTTAGAGTGTCAAAACTGTCTTAAAACGTTAAAGAATAACTTATCTACTTCCTAAGAAAATTCAGCGTAATGTTTGGTGTAGCATTAACTAACCTAGAACTGGACGAGGAGCCACAATTGGCACTGGTCCACGCTGAACGACTGCATTGAAGCCATTTATTGAATCTGCTGTATAGAACACAGTACGTAATGAGCCGTCCGCTTCGACGACTGAGTATGAGCCCTTGACTACGTCGCCATCACGAACCTCTTGTTGACTCTTACTGTCGCCGGTTAAAGCGTCTTGTACATTGTATGCGAACGCATACTGAGGATGAGGATCGATTTCTGTATTGATCGGCACTGCCGCCGCTACAGGCGCTGCACCAAATGGAATTGGGGCACCTCGTAGCAGAGCGCATTCAATGGCAGCAACGAGTGCACAGCTGATAAAAAAAAACTGCAACAAAATAGCAGTTAATAAAACAAAACTATTAAGATCCTTACTTTACAATTTTATGTTACCTTAAGGATGGCCATTTTCTTTGAAGGTTCGTTTTACTTCCTGAGTGTAGGTGGTTTGTTGTCGATAAATTTCGTTTGAATGCCATTAGTAGGCCAATCGAACACTCTTTTAAAGCTTATCAGCAGTCAATTACCTTAGTCGTGGTCATGTTCATTTGAGTAATAGTTGCCAAGATTGGACTCTCTTGTCTTGCGTCATGCTTTACTGGCAATCACATAACCCTAACTAACTCTGCTGTGGTTGTCGTCTGCAACATTTCTTTATGAAACGTGCCAACAACAGGCACTCTAAGCTCCCAAACACAAAAACGTGTTTACAATTGTTCATATACATTTTCACTTACCTATTATACATTAAGTCAGTCATTCATTAATTTTATTAACAAATGTCATCACTCATAACCACTAATTGGACGTGACAATACTTAATTGGTAACAAATTCGGGTTTTAGTCACCTGGGCCTACCCCAACACTGAAAGTATTTGCATAAAATAACGAGAACAGTTAGTCGTGTTATATCGTCAAATTCAGGAACTACACAACTTTTAGTAAAATAGCAAAATAATAACATAACACACCATAACCATTCCTCATGCCTTTCTACATCTTGGTATAATAATATCTCCGTTCAACACTACTGTACCAAATATTTTTGTACCCGGTCTTAACATGCTTCATTCTGTAAATCTAGATTAGAGAAAGTAAGTCAAATAATTACATATATTTAGACAGCTGATCTGACTAGGCTTGCCTGGAAAAGATCGATTGATTGTAGAAAGTGAAAAGCAGCAGCTTTTTACTTTTTAACTATCGAAGAGGTAAAAATGCTGGTCAAGTAAATAAAAATTACGCGAAATGTATGGAGAGGAGGATGTGTTGTCAATGCTAAAACTGGTTTGCAAAATTTCAATCCGACTATTTTGATGTTAAAGATGCATCACATTCTGGAAGGCCATTTAAAACTAATGAGGACAAAATGAAGTAATTAATTGATCAAACCGGCAAACAAGAAAACGCGAGATTGGTGAGAGATTAAATTTAACGAATTTGACCGGTCATGATCAGATGTTGATCCTGGATTTTATTTCAAAATTGAACATATGGGTTCCCCATGTGCTTAAGAAACGAAATTTGTAACGTCTGTGATTCGCTTCTGTAGTGTCAAGAAAATGATGCTTTGTTGAAGTGCATCATGAGGATGAGAAATGGATTGTCTACAATAGTGTTGAATATAAGAGATCATGGAGTAAAAATATAAACTGGCTCAGAGCACTACGAAAGCCGATATTCATCAAAAAAGGCGATGTTCTGAGTTTCTGGCAGACAATAAAACAATCAATTCTGAAGTATATTCTCATGAGCTGGACAAATCGAATGATACACTAAATTAGAAAAGGACAACATTGATCAATAGAAAAGATGTGGTGTTTTATCATGACAGCACTAGACCACACAACCCGGCAAACATTGAAAGACTGATTGGAAAGTTATTGTGGATCCTTTGTATAGTCCTGGCATTGCACCGTCGGATTATTATTTGTTCGGATCTCTGCAGAAATTCTTCACTGACGGCGTTAGCCGCGAGATGGGAAAAGGTATTGGATCAGAATGGACAATATACAATTCAATAAGATTAACTATAAGAAAAACGTAAATAACAATCATGAAAAAGACGAAATTACTTTCAGAAGAACCCAATAGTTTGTTCGTCTCGCAGACAAATTCAAGGATCGTATGAAATCATTTATTTTTATTCCTGTTGTTTCATCGTCTTTGTCATCTTTTATGTCTTTACCATCATTAACTCATTGTATAGAGTTTACAGTTGGGACTCTTTATTAGGATTTTTTTTGTTTTTTATCTTTTAAATCCATCGATTTTATATGTAGCCTAGGTGAAATACATCAAATGTCTTAATCGTTGGAATAAAAGTCATAATTACTTTTGTACTGAAATTTTTACTCAGTAAATGCAACAAATAATTCACTAGACTATTCTTTGAGTCCCCTGCAAAGAGGAGTTTAAAATTATTCACTAGATTTAAATAACCATATAGAATTCAGACGTTGAATGTTTTCGGATTTTTAAACAGCACGCACGTATAAAACTTTGGTGAAGTCCTGGGAGGGAGCACCAAAAAAGCTCAAGGCGGAGCAGACGAGTAATTGAAGCTGCGTTAAGCGTATTATCAAGAAAATATAAAAGAATATGTACTAGGTCAAAGTCAGAAAAAAAGTTTAATTCCTCGATTATTAATTTGTTCTGTATGCTTAGTAATGTCCGCCATAGCCACCAAGAATCGGCGATGCTAATCCAACTTTAGCGATAGCTGGTGCTGCATATGCAACCTTTGTTATGGCAGGAATTGCTGGCACTGCCGCTACAGCCAGCGCTGGTTTTGCTACTACGGCAACACCTTTCTTTTCAACAATTGCATTGAAACCATTAATTTTATCAGCAGTATACGTAACCTTTCGTATTGTGCCATCTGGCTCAGAAAGCGAGTAGCTACCATGAACAACACCATTAACTAGAGTCTCCTCTTGTTGTTTGGAATCCCCTGTGGAGTGATCAGATACACCGTAGGCAAAACTGTATTGCGGATTGGGGTCATAAGGCTCCGGTACGGCTACCTTGGCAACTGCTACGGCAGGTGCAGCATGAGCGATGAGAGCAGGTGCAGCATGAGAAATGAGAGCAGGTGCCGCATGTTGTATGACAGCGGAAGAAATCACTGGTGCAGCCAGGAGTTTAGGTCCGCCTAGTGAATAAGATGGACCGGCCAACAAAGAAGGTCCGTATGGATCAATGGGAATGGCGGTCACTACCGATAGTGCAGCAGATAGTCCGAATAATACCTTTTTGTGTAAAGAAAGAATATCCACGAATCAAGGAATCAAGCTTTGTCCTGATAATACAATAAGCTTATTATGTTGCCTGCTTACCTTCGCAAACATTTTCTCGGTCTGGTTGATGTATCTGCACTTGCAAGAATTCAATTCGACTTTGAGATACATTTCCAAAGATGTCTTCACTTTTATATTCGCGACATGTGCGCTCAAAACAATCCACCTGCAGCAGCAACGCCGCGGTCGCTAAATTAGCGACCAATCCACCAACCGTTCACTCCAACCAACTCGCTGACCATCCAACTCATTCCATCTATCTCAAAATAGACAAACTAATGGCAAGTGACAATTTCGGTGATTGGCAACCAGTGCATTTGCTGCAGTCGCTGCAACTCATTTGTGCTGTGCGGATATCTCTGCCGCTTTAGTCACTGAAAAATGGTCAAGTCATCGTCAATTGGTCTGATTTCATGATTCTGGTGCAGATTTCATCATTACCTAGCTTGTTTTTGTTTTTTATTTATATTTTTTTCCGTTTTGAAGGCAGCATAGACTGCAGCTCAGACGAGCCGCCTGAATATAGAGATCTGGCAACCCTATGATGTTCCTCAATGGTATTCTTGTTTTTGAGCACCGACGAATCAGGCTTATTTTATTTTGTCAATAAATTTATCTAACGCGCGACTCAAGAGCGAGCAAAATGTCGATGTCCGCTGTTGTTGTTATTGTTATTGTTGATGTTGTTGGCGAGACTTGTTTTCCGCTGACTTTGTTCGCACCCAAACCAGATCAATACGCGGGTTCTCGCATGAGTATTCTCTTAAGCATACGCAAAGATTGTCTGACGTAATAAAATCATGCAATTGAGGCAACTTAAAGTAAATACCTCAGATGTAAGGAGTATCTGCGGAACGGCGGTGTTATACACATTTTTAGGCTTTTTACCAAATCGAGGTAAAGTACATTCATCGGAACATTTTCAGTTTTCAATTAACTAAGTATCTTAAATGGAAGTAATCCGTATTTTGAACTAGAAGCACTTATATATATAGGCGAATTTATTCGAAATATTTGCAAGGAATTCTAACTAATTGCTCAAAAGGGCGATTTGTTGTTTTACTCTGAAACCATCACAAAATTCTTAAAATGATTTAAAAAGTTTTTAGCCTATACTCATTTGGCTATTTATAATAGCAAACGATAATTTTACTAACAAACCACAAAACGATGGTTGAATATTGTATCAATTGTGATACGGAAATTAAATTTATTTCTTTGCTTTTAAACCTTTTCCACGGGAATCAATAAAGATGTCGTACAAGCCATTCCCTGTACACATTCTATTTTTATAACCTCCGTTGTTAGCGTGTTATCATAGTTACGTGTTCATTTGAAAAACGTCATTGGCAAACCCTTAAATATTATACTTAACTACAATATGATTATTTACACACTAAAAAAGTGAACGTTTTTATTTCTGTCTAGGTTATTTATATGTAAGCTGCTTTACAGATATTTGAAAAGGAATTTATTTATATATACTACATATTTTACTTATATAAAAAAAAATTGATCTTTGATAAATGATTTTCATTTTATTTATTTTCAAACATCCTTTGAAATTTCTGTGTCAAAATAGAACACATCTTTGGGTTGGTAATCAATGCATTCCAATTTTCAAACGAAATTAGAAATATTGTTTAGAAATCGTCATTGCAATGCAAAAGTGAATGGCTGAAATGATTTGGTGTGACAAACGGATACTCAAATTGAAACCAAAAAAATTGAATTTCAGTTTCAACGAAAACTTGATACCTTACACGAAAATTAAATATTAAACGAAAAACTTTTTATCAAAGAATCGATTTGTATGGAAACAGTGGTGAGGAAAATTGATTAAATTTTTACACATTTTGGTTTGTAAGAGGGAAACGCCACAATAGAAAATTATGAAAAAAAACTTGTAAGTATTCCTTAGTTCATAAGCTAAAAATCCCCAAAGTCAAAGGGCTGAATTATACATGTTTTGTTTGAGTCTAAAATATCTTGATATATATATTAGTACACATTTTCAAGCAAACTTTCTATCAATTTGTTATATAACTACTGGGTGGGAATATTATTCCATTTAGGCTGCAATCATCCTCCTTGGAAACATCCCAATCATTTGAAGGGATGATTCTGATAATTAATTCTGGCTTTTACGCGCTGTGTGCTTTGGATCATAATCTAGCTGAATAATCTGTTTATACTCGGATTCGGTATGGCATCCATAAAGTCGTTTGCAAACTGTGGGCATATTTTTTTTTTTTGAGAGACCCTATATGGATTACATTGTTTCAAACGTTAGAATACATTTATTATACCATAAACTTCATAAAGGGTATAATAAACATTACACAGTAATATCGGGCGGTTCCAATTTGATTGAGTAAGTCATGAATTTTATTTCAATTTATTATTTACTTTGAACAAAATTGTAAACGTTATTCAAAGGTGCTTACATAGTAAATGAAGTGTCGCACAGAGTTTCATTTCATTCAATTTCATTACAACACATTTTTAAGGTGTTAATTTCATATTAACATCAAAATATTAAGTGATTTTTGATAAAAAAAAAAATAATATTAATAATGCGGGATTTTCTTGTGAGCAGAAACATTCCCAATAAAATTACGAGTAGAAACTCGTCGAATATTCATTGAAATGACGATAACAGATAGATTCAAAGTACCGAATCAATAGGCAAATGTAAATTAATTACTCGTACTTGCTCCAAAGTTGCAGACCCACCAATAGACATTTACTTTTTGGCTGCTGTTTACTAGCGACTTGGTTTGTGGCCAACAAGACACAAGGTCGCATACTCGTAGTACTTTTTCGCAAAACAGTCACGCGCAAATTGAAGCGTTACAAGGCGTCAAAGTGTTGTGGACTTACTAAATGCGCTCATTTGAGTCAACTGAATGTGAAACGAGTTTCTATTTTATCGTTATACACATAATTATTGCCTTGGTAAAAGCGCTCTGAATGCAGTTTCGAATGTTTCGATAAATCCACACTTGAAATTAAACCAATTACATATTTGAAAAATACCATATTCTTTCCATATTTGTTAGAAGATTCAATTAGTTTTTTAATGAAAAAAAATTTAAATTCCTTTTCAAGGATAAAGAGTGTGCGATTGTTTTCACTCAATAAAGAAATTAGGTTATCTTACAAATAAATTTCTAGATTATATCACTGTGACATGATAGATGTCAGTAAACTATTTAAAAATACATTCTACAATATATAAATTAATAAAACTCTAAATATAATATAATATATAAACTTTGGTTCCACTAAAGTTCACTAAAAAATAAGGAGGTTTTCTTTTAAACCCAAATCAGTAGTTTTCAGTCCTCTAGTCTACTCATACTTTAAGTGTAACCTCTGCATTTAATGTTAAGGCCAGTGGGTAACTTAAGCTTTTAGGCCATCATGCATGTTAACTGTAATTTGAGCATAAGAATCATTGGCATTAGGAAAGCGGTTTTCACACTCGATTTGAAAATATGGACTTAAATGTTCACTGACATGGAGTTGAAGAAAATAAAAAAAAAATATAATAATTAGATCACAATGGGCCCAATTAGTCCAGTGGTTTATGAAGCATCTCTGTTCCTACCTAGAAATTAATCTATACACCCAAAAAAACCCAAAAAATAGTATGACCCCGCAAAACTCGAGAACGGCTGGACCAATTTTGATGATTTCTTTTTTTTTTTTTTTTTCTTTTTGTTGTACTCATGAAGTTACCAGTCATGTTTTTTGCTACATTTGGATCCGGTAGGGGGCGCTGTTGTCCAGATATAGATAGTTTTATATAATTTTTTTTAACATTTTTCATTTGGCGCAAAATATACTGAACCGATTTTACTAATTTTTTTTTTTTAAAGAACAAATGAATCTTAAAGTTGCTTAGGTTTTAATAGAATATTAAAATATATTATGCATTCACGTATATTATTAATTACACGCCGGGTAACGCTAGTAAAGTATATTCAGGAAGACAATTTCAACCCCATAAACATAATTAAATAGGTAATTCGTATCGAATCAAAATAATGGCTTCCTTAGTATTTGCTTTTTTGTGTAAAAGAAGCACAGAATACTAAACGAAACCGAAATTATCATGTTAAAATAAGCTTTCCCTTTTGGCATTGTTCAATAAATAAATAATAAAAAAAAAAAACATTTATATAGCTGGGTTCTGCAATTTGAATCTGAAACAACTTTTTGTTTAAAGCTTATTAAATTTTGGCACCAACTTCGATTCTATTGAGATTTGATTTGAATCAAATGGCAACATTTTCGATTCGAATTGGAAAATTTGCTTGATTGTTTGAGATCAATTTGAAGTAGCAATGCGTTTTCATCGACCATTGAAATAGGTATTATAATCTATGGTCATTGCGTATTTTGTGGCACTTGGATTTCAAATCATTCGGTAGCATAAATGGAAAATAAAATTAAAACATATCGAGTGAGAACAGACTGTGAATCGTAATTATTATTAACATGCTTCTTTGCTTTGGAATGGATCCACTAAAGAGGAGTGCGGTGATGGTGTTAATGCAAGGCCTGGTCAAAATTCATACTCAAAACAGAAATACGTGCCAA
Organism: Amiota minor; assembly: GCA_037043295.1. Classification (NCBI taxonomy): domain Eukaryota; kingdom Metazoa; phylum Arthropoda; class Insecta; order Diptera; family Drosophilidae; genus Amiota; species Amiota minor. The sequence continues at coordinate 1,269,783 of JBAMAW010000052.1, forward strand.
GCATACATGTACATCCCGAAAACAACGCAGTAAAATCCATTTTAAATGCGAAACAAGTGAAGGTGTTATACATATTTTGAAAGCGAGTACATCAAGTTTAAGAGACGTTACCAAAACCTCAGGAGAGACAAAATAAGACGATGATGCGTACCATTGACAAGAGTAAGGCATAATGGCAAAAATTGATTCTCTCTGATGAGCAATTTTGGAAGCTTTACTATGCTCGGTAAAAATCTTTGTCAACGGCAGCTATAAAAGTCAACGCAAATTTGGAAGAGGCATGTCAGTTTATTTTTATTCAATCGACAGTGAATATTACCCATCCGAATCGCACAATGAATCCTCTCATTGTAAGTAATATAAGACCTTTTGGCGAAACATTTCAAATTGGATTAGTTATTGAGTTTCTCAAAAGGATGGCAAAAGGCACGCTTATTGACAATTGCCATCTTTTAAGAGTCTTGATCCTCGGAAGTATGAAATCACTAAACTCGTCGATTACATATTACAGATTGCTGCTATTCTCTCCACGGTGGCGCTTTCTGTGAACGCTGGTTTAGCGCATCTGGCAGCTGCTCCTTTAGCATATAGCTCGCCTTACTCTCCATACTTTGCACCAGCAGCATATTCAGCTCCTTTTGCTGCTGCTCCTGCCCCATTATTTGCTCCTTCGGCTCCTTTGGTTGCAGCCCCAGCTGCTCCAGTTGCCGCACCTCTTGCTGCTGCTCCAGTCGCTGCTCCGCTCGCTGCTGCTCCAGTTGCTGCACCTCTTGCTGCTGGTCCAGTTGCTGCACCCCTTGCAGCAGTTAACACAGACATAATAGATCCTCACCCACAGTACAATTTCGCTTATGATGTGCAGGATACTTTGACCGGTGACTCGAAGACCCAGGAAGAAACCCGCGATGGCGATGTTGTCCGTGGATCCTACTCTCTTATCGAACCAGATGGCTCGCGACGCATCGTTAACTACTACGCTGATGCCATCAATGGTTTCAATGCTGTTGTACAAAAGGATGTACCTGTCGCAGCAGTGGCTCCTGTTGTCGCTGCCAAGACCATCGCTGCCCCTGTTGCCCCAGTATTTGCCAAGACGTTAGCTGCGCCCATTGTTGCCTAAGCCTGTTTACTCTACAACACTAGTTAAAAATTGAACCCTAACTGCACTGACGGCTCCTAAAATAATGTGGAACAGGACAGTTGCAATGCTGAGAGCGACATTCATCTGTAAATATAAGAAGTCATTGTCGTTGTAAAAAAAAAAACTTTCATCGTATTAAAATAGAAAAAGAAAAATAACTAAATAAACGTGTTTTATTATCACCTCAATGGCTGGGAAAGAAGAGGTTGAAAAGTTCTTTCTCTTTCCGGAATAGGTCAAAGAATAATGAAAGAAGAATGTATGCACATGAGTATAGATTCCTATTTAATATACGAGTATGTGGTAGGAATATGCTTGTAAAATATTTAATGTGTTGCCACGATTATTTCAAATATATTTGCAGCAAGTGCCCAGAAGAGTATTGGACTCTCTCAAATCACGAAAACACAGCACGGATGCGTTTAAAGCTTGAGCCTCAACTGTATCCGAACAATCATGAAAATGCGGCTAAATTACGAGATAATGCTACAAATGCCATCGATATGAAGTAAGAAAGTCTTTTATTTTAAATACAATGGAGCTAAATATTATATTTTATTTTTAATTAATAGAGAAATTTCTGAATTTAATTCTACGATAAAGAACGCAGTAGTAAGAGATTTTTTGGCAGACGACGACGCACAGTTTGAGGAAGAACTTCGACAATCAATCGAGGCACAATCGCAGCAGGATGTTGCACTGGAAAAACTTGTAATGTCACAGGATTGTGAGCTTATAACGTTAATGACTAAGGTAAAAGGTAGAATTGAAGTAAACCAAAGCATGTTTACTTTTATTGACCTCAGTCCTCCGTCAGACGATGGTTCCAAATACGACTTCCGGTAAGTAGTAGATTATAAAATAATAATAGACAAAGATATTTATAAAAGCATTTTTCCATAGATTTCCAATAAATAAAATACGAGAACTTCATCTAAGGAAATACAATTTACGGCGTAGTGCATTGGAAATATTTCTAGTAGACCAAACAAGTTACTTTTTGAACTTTTCAACAAAGGTTGGTTTCATTGAATCTTAAACTTAACGATTTCAAATCTTTCGTCTTTGACACTTTCAGACTCGCAATAAAGTCTTCACAAAGATTCTTGGTCTACAGCCACCAAATATTCTATATGGATCTGGTCGTTCACCAGCTGAATTATTACGCGCATCTGGTTTGACCCAGAAATGGGTAAACCGTGAGATTTCAAACTTCGAATATCTCATGTATTTAAATACAATCGCTGGTAAATTTGGATATGCAAGACAGATTACCTTAAGAAATATGTTATAATAATAACGACGATTTCATTTTAGGTCGTTCTTATAATGATCTAAGTCAGTATCCAGTTTTTCCATGGATTCTTGCTGATTATACCAGTGACGTTTTAGATTTGACAGATCCAAAATCCTTCCGCGATCTTTCTAAGCCAATTGGAGTGGTAAATATAATGAAATGATATTCAAAATACAATCATACTTATTTATGCATTTCTCAATAGATTAATCCGAAAAATGAAGCAGAGGTTCACATAAAATTTGATTCATTTGAAGATCCATCCGGTGCTATACCAAAGTTCCATTATGGCACTCACTATTCGAATTCGGCTGGTGTGTTGCACTATCTACTACGCGTTGAGCCCTTTACTTCTCTTCATGTTGATCTACAAAGTGGAAGATTCGATGTCGCTGACCGACAGTTCCATTCGATACCACAGACTTGGAAATTACTTATGGATAATCCAAATGATGTGAAGGAATTAATTCCAGAATTTTTCTATTTTCCGGAATTTTTGAAAAATATGAATAAGTAAGAAGACTAATGTTATTATCTACTATCTATGTTAACTACCTTATGACAATCATGACAGATTTGACCTTGGTCACTTGCAAATAACAAAGGAACGTGTTGATGACGTTATACTACCGCCTTGGGCAACAACACCAGAGGAGTTTATCGCAATTCATAGAAGAGCTTTAGAATCGGAATATATTAGTCAACATTTACATCAATGGATTGACTTAATTTTCGGGTTGGTATTCTTATATAACATATCGTTGATCCACTGATTTTATAATATCTTCCATTATACCATATTATATGTGTATTAGATATAAACAAAAAGGTCCAAAGGCTGTAGAAGCATTAAATGTATTTTATTATTGCTCATATGAGGGTGCTGTTGATCTGGATAAAATAACAAATCCTGTAGAACGAGAAGCTGTTGAAGGTATTAATAATTTTAATGAAAAAACCAAACTGAAGCGCCTTAAAAATGTATAATTTTCTTGCAGGAATGATAAACAATTTTGGACAAGTCCCGTCACAGCTTCTACGAGAGCCACATCCACGACGGCTGACACAAGATGAGGTATCACTGAAGTTGGTGCGCTCTGAACTTAGGCGACCCGATTTGACTCAGTTTTTAGACAAGGTTGTGCAATACCACTGTGAGCTGTCTACGCCCAAAGACCCCATTATATTTTTAAGTACACCGCGTAGCCCGCCACGTTCTTTTCTGCAAATGAGTCCCGATGTGCTGGTAAGCATATCTAAGTCTTGTATACTCGGCTGTAACTCATGGATGTCGTATGATAAAGATCAAGGATTCTTATTGGAAATTGATGCAACTACGACAAATCTTAAGTAATATCGCAACACTTGAATTGAGTATTCTGTATTTAAATAATAATTATAGGAATCGCAAGCGCATCTTTGGTCCTTTGCATCCCTCTCAGCCTCCACACTCGCAAATCTTTGCAGTCAGCATAGATGGCAAACTGTTGTACGCTGGCGGAATATGGGACAATTCTCTGCGGGTCTACAATTTGTACAAAGGAAAATCGGTAGCTTCTGTAACACGTCATTTGGATATAATCACATGTCTGGCCTTAGATAATTGTGGCTCATATTTAGTCACGGGTTCAAGGGACTGCACCAGTATTGTGTGGAGCATTCAAAATCACAACCACAGTGGCAGTCAAGCTTCCAACAACCCAGTACATGCCTTCACGGGACAAGTACATTTGCAGGCGATAACGCAACTCAACACACAAAACCACTTTTCTCCAAAACCATTGACTGTTCTCTATGGCCACGATGAGGCCATCTCAAGTGTAGCAATTTATACTGAGCTCAATATGGTTGTGTCTGGTTCACTGGTGGGTTAAGCTTCTTCTATCATATCTTTTGTAAATGCCTTAACTGAACTAAATTTCATATACATATTTTTAGGATGGTACCGTTAACGTTTACACCATTCAAGATGGTCAATTTATTCGAACATTGAAACCCATCGGGTGCACTGAATTCTGTGTTCAAATTTCTTATGTTACAGTTTCCTATCATGGTAAGTCAGTCAATATTTAATAAGTTATGTAGTAGATCTATTTATTATACAATATCATTATGCACGTCTAAATAGATTATTGTGTCTGAATATTAATCTTCCTTCAATAAAATACTTATGTTCTGCTCGGACATAATGCAAAGAGTATTCAACTTGAGAGTTTCAACACTCACGTGCTGACTTAAAGTGTCTTTGTCATAAAATATTTCTTCAATTGAATAAGTGAGCAAACATTGTTATCAGTACATACAATATATACTACAAAAGTATAATTCTCGCACTGCCCTCATTGATGAAGAATTTCATTGTGGTCGGCCGAATGAGTTTGTCACGTGATTACAAACATAACGTGCAGTTAAACGAATAGTTTCTATGTTAAAGTGCACGAGCAACTTGATAAACAACAATCTACAATCTTATCAGTTTTAATAAATATCGAGGCAAAAGCATTATGAGCAATTGTAATTGTACATATTTCGTGGATTTGAAAACTCTTGCCGAGTCACGGACGCCAATGAGTATTTTATTTAATATGTCATCATCCATTATTATAAAATACAATAATTCCCCTTTATTGTTCTTTCTCCTCATACTCGTACATATATGTATGAGTATGGTATGTATTATCTTCTAATAAATAGAAATTAAAATTTGTTTGTTCGAGTCTTATGCGCGGCCATACCTTTAGTCTGATAGCCATGAAATTTTGTATATGTCAATGGTTGGTTCTTGCCATAGACATAGGATAGTTTTAGATCCGTTTTATGTGGGGCAGTTGTCGCGAAAATGGTGAATCATATCTTGCATAAAAAGCTTGCGAGAAGTATTTTAAATTTAATCAAAAATACAATAATGTATTTATGTATTTAACGTGTCTAAGTGTCCTTCATATATTTATTTGTTGTCTAATTTGAAAATATTTAATATGGTTTGGGTAGTCCGATTTATGTCAAATGTGTCCCGTTTTGTTCAATGACTTGTAGGAATTTTTATGCTAGCTTCATGATTCCTCTCACATTGGAGCTCTGATCATTGCTATCGAAAAACTGGACCAAACGATTTTCGCAGTCTTCCATTGAAAAAATTTTTTTGTCACCAAAAAAATTTTAAATTTCTAAAAGAGGTGATAGTCATTGGTGCCAGAAAACTTCCAACCCAGCTCCCTGAGTTTTTGGCGAGTCATTATTGACCTGCGTGGTCTGGCGTTGTCCTAGTGAAACCCAACACCTTCCCTTTTGTGCCATCGCTAGATTTAAACAGTCCATTTGTTGATTGTAGAAGTCTGGAGTTCACTATTTTTCCATGTGGAAGCAGCTCATGTTAAATGATTCTCTTCCAATCCCACATAATGCTCAGCTTGTGCTGCTTCACTGCGCTTTAACCAAGGTCGCTTTCGCATAACATTGCCATATGTAACTCATTTCTCATCACCATCCATTTAAGAAATGGTTCAATTTCCACTTGGCCAAAGATTCATAGTGGCTCCCATACAAGCCACCCATTTCAATTCAGGTTCTTATTAGAAATTTTTTTTATTCTTTGTCCTATTGAACTGAAATAATAGATAATAATAGTTACTATAAGTTTCTAATCAATGTCCATGAAATGCGTAAATTTCAATACACTAGAGTTACTGGATCGTATATCTCCTATACAAACCCAAACCCAAATTTAGGATTTTATTAGAAAAATTTTTTTGTTTTTTGTGTTATCGAACTGCAATGCGAACAGTATAAGTGTCTGACCCATATTCAACAACCGTGTAGATTTCGAGACCCTTGGATTACTGGATCCTAAAGCTATCATACAAATATTTCGGTCTCAGTGTTGAAATGCTCTATATGTATTGACTATACCCTAAACATAAGTCAAATCATTAATTAAATATTGCTGAATGATCTATTACAGAGCGTAGGCAAAAACGTTTTCTAGGGGTATATATATATAGTATATCAACTTCGGCATAGACCAAGTTAGACTTCTATTTACTTGTTTTTAATCCACCTGTGTAAGTGGTTTAAAACTATTTTGTGGTCAATGTTAAGTTCTTGGGCGTCATTTCCTTTGACATCAAAATTTTAATTTCTTCTTTCCCAATCCAATATAAAAAAATGTATGTTAAATCTTTAACAATAAACGATTTTTGGCCAGATATGATCATTTTTGGCCCCAGGAAACTTACAAATACTAGAAAACTCAAAACATACTTATCCTAGAATAATTCTCATCTATGTATATTCTTATATTAATCTTTCTTGTTAAGGGGCCCTCCATCTTTGTTTAATTCACTTCACATTGAAAAGGTAAATACAAGATAAATGACTCCATATGATAATTCGTCACATTTTTAATTGAAATATCGTTTTCCTAATGAAGTATTAAAAATATTTATACTTCCGTTCGAACAGAAACACCTGGCACCTGCTATTATCGCGATCATAAAACTACTTAAAACCTAAGTAGATAAAAATCTAATGAGTCAGACATTTCTTTAGCTTATGAATGACAATGATTTTATACTCGTACGTGAGAAAGTATAACACACCTCATGTGATGTGTTGCCTATAAATCATAGTCGATCTAAGTTCTCATTTTGGGTGCTGATTGTGTGCAAATTCGAAGAAAACGAAAAAGAATGGCGTCGCCATTCATTCATTCATGGATTGCGTCGGTTTTGCAAAGAAAGAATTTTTTCAGAATGGTGCGGAGGAAAGCATCATGAGTTATTTATTGCTTTCATTAGTTGTAGTCAAAATGTAGTAGTAGTGTGTCTCTGATCTAGAAAAAAAACATACATATTTCAAATTTTGAATTGTTGAATGAATGATGTCGCAAGGTAGTTTTGTTGCCAACGTAAGTTTTGGAACTAGCATTGGCCGACTATCTGATCAGACAGATTTATGAGGGAGCTGTTGCTTGATTAATGCTGTGATCCGCTCCGCTTATTTCAATTTTTGCTTTAAAATATGATATAGATATGTGTACTACGTGTACAATATCACACACTCGTATATATTGTAGTAGTAGTTCCGGATGGAAATACATTCCGCGCCACTTGAATAGTACAACCCTACATAATTTTTTTTTATAGTTACGTTAGAGACTTTTGGGGTACTTTTTTTAAGTTGAATCTCATATACTTAAATTCAATCGAAGTACCTGTTAGTACAAAATCTTTTCTTTTAAAATAAAAATTATCAGATCCGATAATGTGAGGTTTAAAAGACAAATTATGTAGAGGAGTGCTGCGAAAATAGCGTAGGGTGTATATATCTTAAAGAAAAATAAACGTAAATGAATTTCGTAGAATTTCTCATTAAATAAAATCAATCGTACAAAATATACATATACGACGTCCTCTAGACTTCAAATTAATTAATTGACATTGATAAAGAGATAAGAATAATACGACTATGATGGTCTATCTTATCAGTTAGAACATAGTAGTAAGTAAGTGCTATAATATTATGCTGGGAGTCTTCACTTGTCCATACTAATTACGCATTTGTGAACGAACGCTAGAAATGTGGCCTCTTTAGCGAGCGATTGTGTGTGTGAAGAGAAGATGTCACAATTCCATAATTTATGCCCAATAAAACAAAGTTCAAAAGAGATATGTTCAAAGACTTCAACGTTATCGCCAGCCGAACAAGTACGCATTGATTTTCTCCTACATTATTGAATTCTTCGCTACACTTTTTCTACTGCGCAAATTGAAAATGATCGCGCATTCATTCATTCAATGTATCAGTTGATAGATCGATCGATCGATCGAACGATCGATACACCCAACGATGAATTGTCTTTGCTCCATTTTTTTTTTTTTGTTTTTTTTTTTCTTTGTATTCATGGAAATTCTTGCTGTCGTTCTATTATCTGGTGATGTGGATTTGTCTTTCGGGTGGGTCTTATCTCCTTGGATGACAATCGAAATTTTCTCGTTCAAGATTTGCGGTGTTATGATTCGATGAATCGTTGTTTCACACATCATTTGATTTCAACATAATATATATACGGATACATACGAATATGTATATTTATGTAAATAATTGTATATTATTGTTGATTGATGGGCGTGTTGGTCGACGTTTGACCGATTGTTGAGTTCATTGCGAACTCGATAAGGCCTACATTGAGCAAGGCTCCTATACGCTGCACTTTTGATTGTCGTCATCAGAATCTATATACTCGCACACTTGTAGATGAGCTTCTTCTGCATCATCATCTTCGTTATTTTCTTCTCGCTTACATATTTAATCTGGACACTATTAATCGTGATAAGCACGTGCGCACATTACCAGATATGGACTTACATATGTATGAATATGTACAGGAATATACTAGTATGATACCCTATCTTTAATAACTGGTTAGCTTGGTATGAACTGAATTACATTCATATTGTAGAATGAACCAAAAAATTTGAAAATATTGTACATAAACAAGAGAGTCATTTCCTGTAAATAAATGTCGTGGGCTTCAAGTAAATTGAGATCCCGCGCACAAACCAAATCATATATCACCATTGAGTGTATTGTTCCTCCCTAAAACATGCCTATTCACCAATTAAAATAAATAAGTTAGAGTTACGAGCATTGTATATAAATAATCGTAAGAGAGAATTAGAATTACCCTACGCAAATATCTTTTAATTTACAAAAATTGGCAGACAACAAATTGAAGCAACTAGGTGGGTGACAGACAGTCAGCCTCTTCAACTTAAGAACCGCTTGTTGTACGAGCAATCCAATCACCCACGGACGTACCTACGTTTTGTTTTCATTAAAATGTATTTCGTCCTATTCGAAATCAAGAGACTTAATTCAAAATTACATCATTAAAGCAATAAAGAGGACTAAAAATAATCGAGAAAAATTAAATACTAAATAAAAGAAACACCAATGAATTGATTGATGGATTGATTTGATATTATCTTCTTTCATAGGTCATATTGCGTTTAGTGCTCTCGATGATGCTTCACATTCAGTACACGTTTATAGCATCAATGGTACCAGTTTGGGATCAAAATATGTTTCTGGACGCGTAACAGGACTTGCAACCGCATCAGATTATCTTGTGGTTGCGGATGATGCTGGCGACATTACAGTTAGCCGTATTCATGGGTAAGTCAATGTTCTTTTTTTTATTTTACCTATCTACTTCTTTTTTAATGGAATATGAGGAGTAGATTTATAATGATACCATTTACGATAAACATAAATTACAGTCTTAAACCGATATTTGACATACCTCTTCATGTGCCCATACAAACGGTGGTAGTTACACCTGGCAACACTCACATCCTTGCGCCACTCCGTGATGGTCGTCTAGCCGTTGTTGCCGTACAGGCGCCAACCGGCCCAAATAAGAAACATTCTGTACTCAATGTTTAAGATCAGAATTACATAATTTAAGTAATCAGGACGTGCAAAATTACAAAATTAATTGCCTAATTTTAATTTTTATTTCTTCCATTATTTAAATTTTATACATATTTTTTTTTTTATTTTATTTTAAAGATCAATCAAAAATCTATTCTCTGTCGGCTATATTAGACAATTTGTTTGTGCCAAAAATATTGTACCTACTTCATTTCTCTTCAGTTCAGTTTATTTCTTATTTATACAAAATTATTTTACATTATAAAAATGAAACCAAAAGTTGATAAATCTGTGATCCGGATCAAATTAATATTTCCCTTGCAATTCTTAAAAAATGACTGCAACTTATTCTGGTTTTATCGAGGTTAGAAAGAATATCTTTTTTACATTATTTGTATATCAAAAGTTATGAATGATTGATTAATTTACAATTGACATTGTTTGCATTTTTATGACGACGATGACAACTATTGCTTGCATGTAAGATAACTTACTTTATAATTTATTATTCATTGTTTAAATATTGTACAATATCATATTTCGTCGATAGCAACAGCAAATAATGCGTGGACGCCTTCGTACACTGACACTATTTTATTTTATTAAATTCAATTCGGTGCGATCCGATTGCTTCGAGATTTGAGCGGTTAGAAACCAACTCATTGATGAGTCATTCAGTAATTCTCTGACTCATGTAAAACTTTCAAATTGAAATGAGAAAAAGTATCTTTTTTTTTTTTTTAATATTTTTGCTTGGCAACAAATTCGGCACATCACAAGTTAAAATCTTAAGATTTGATGCCAAAGAAAGAGCCAGCAACAGCAGCAGCTGTTAAATAAATTTATCTTATTTTGCAGACATCGAAACAATTCACAAAATATGACAAATACATACAATTATAATAATTAAAATGTCATACGGAAATTGGACGAAAGTATTCGAAATTGGACAAATTTGAAAGAAATATTTGCATTCCATAATTTGAGATAACCAAACCAAAAGTATTATACAATTGTTGCACACTAAAGAAGTATTTCGGTATAAACTACTATTACAATAATTTAAAGGAAACCCGTCCAATCCAATAACAATTTATGGTTAATCTGGATATCAGTGCTTCACCATTAACCATCAGACGTTTCAACATTATTTTTTATTTTTGAAGTTTTCGTTTCGTTTCTGAATGACCTCAATTTTCATTTATGTTAGCAACTGTTGACTTTGCACCATAGAAAAAGATATCAGTTTATACTATACTTTTAACACTTCTACTAGCCATGATTTAAACGATGATTGGATTATATGGACAGCAGCATCCAATTCATTACATCCAATATCATGCATGCATTAGTGGCTTAACCATTGAAGAAATTGTAAGGAATTGAATCTGGTATATCAGTTCAAGATCTTTACATCTTTACATAATGTATGAGTAGTAGTGTCAAGTGCTGCTTAGTTACTTACTGCATACACTTAGAATTATTTACATTTACGAGTATAGAACTATAGATTATACAAATATTGTATTTTAATGTGTTAATATCTTATATAAATACGTACGTAAAGATCAAATACGATAAATAAATACATGTATGACGTAATTGTGTATTCGTTAACAAAAAAAAAAAATTATGAGTTTTCTTTGAAGATTTAATTCCCTTTATCATCTGCAGATCGAATATATTTAAAAGAGAAAAGCATTAAGTCTAGGGAATAGTAATCATGTGAGAAAACATTTTAAGCCAGCCAGTTGAACTGCCTTGACCAAGTAGAACAAGATAATTCAACGACCTATTCTTATAGTGTTTTTTTAAACTAATGAACCTGCTCTCAAGAGAACAACAATGAAACTTTGATGAGACCGAATCACCTGAATGGAATAATTTAAATTACAATGCTGTTATGGCATATCTGATGCTACAAACATTACGTAATCTCCACATTACAGAATTTATATTAAATTCCAACAATATTTGCACAAAAAGTTAAGAAATAAATCTATTTTCGGGAATATTTACCGTTTCATATGTTATAAATTTTTATTAGTTTTTATGCAAAAGCGTATCAAAAGAAAATACAATAGAAAATATTAGTGTTCACTATAACAATACTTAAAATTACACATAGCATAAATGCCTCTAAATCAGCAAATTGCACAAGCATATTAAGGCGCGAAGCTTGTCCAGAAATAAACCTTAATAATAGTATTATACCTCAGGTTGACCAAGTTCGATATCTTGGTCTAAAAATGTTACTGTGTGCTGCTATCAATCAAGAAATGAAAAAAAAAGAAAACGGGCTGGTGTGTGCGAAAAGAAACTCCAGACTAGCGGCAACCTCCTCATATACAGACCAGTAGTTAGTGGCACCCGTGTGGCTATATGGCATTCAAACCTTTAGGAAGACTGCTCCTTACAATATTAGAAGAATCCAAGCCATGCGACGTGTAAGGACGCACCATGATTCGACAAAAACTCTACCTTACATCGCGATATGCAAATGGCAACATTACTTGAGCAAATCAATTTCTTTAGTAACCGTTACAAAGATCAACTGCGACAACACCGCAACACCCAAAGGCCCTTATTTACAATAAAATTCCGTATTTACCCGAACGATCTCCCCAAAAGGAGTTCGTAAATGCCTTTGATGTCAAATTCTTCGAAGCATACGTGACTATTCTAAAGACGATACCAATGTTTAAAAACCTTCGGGTTGATTCTAGTACTTGGTCGTATATGGAGCCAAAAAATTCCTTAAACCGTTTCACAGGAATTTGAGATCATCACCACACAAACATTGAAGGATTTGATGCCCCCACCATTCGTTCACAATCCACACAATTTTTCATCACATCGATCTTTCAGTTGCAAAGTTGAAACTTTCATTTGAAGGTATTTTGCTACAAGCCGCCAATTCACGTGATGTCTTGCAAACTTCAGTCTTGCATTTTCGTACTTCTTCGTGAAAAGGTTTACTTTTCTGGGACTTATCGCTTTCAAAATATTATTAATAAGATGACAACAAATTTTCACACCACTGACTGACAAGTTTAGATCATTTTTGATACGCCGAGGGATTGGTCTATATCGTCTATTAATGTTGTCTTGCGCTTACAAGCATGTGTATGGGTTTTTTTACTGTAATTAATAGTTTTAAATATTACTGGAATAGTGCAGGATCTAATAAAATAAATTAATATGTTAAGAAAACAACTTGTCAACTACTTTCATTATAAGGGAACGAATTTGTTAATTAAGAGGTACTCAGATGTACTGCAACTAAGCGCAGTTAAACTTCTCAACAGCAACCGTCGACATTAAAAGCCTCTTTCGACTGATAGTACGCTTGAACTTGTACCAATTGAAGTCGAATTATTGGACAACGATGTGAGCTGAAGTGATGTTAGTGATAAGAGTGGGTACACGGTAAGGTAACAAGGGAAAAATGAAACAAGGAACCATTTAACAAGTTAAGCAATTACAATAATTTGTTACAAATGAACAACGGAAGCAATGAAATATCGAAAATCATGACATTCGCGTGACTTAATTTATGGATGGTCCATTATGTGTAGCACTACCATTTTAATACAAAGCAGATTTGTGGATTCATCAGAAAACAGATACCAGGTTTTTATGTTTTCCTATACTTACTTGATATTCTCTTCTATGATCACATTCGATTAGGTTTGGGAACTAAGAAGAATTGTCATAATCTGACGACTTCTTAATTACTGTTCCTTCAAGATTTTGGTATTCATCAACAATTGCAAGATTTTGTTCAAATGTAATTCTGCAATTTCATTTGATTTCATTTGCTAACCAGTAGCAGAACATAAAGAAAAAGTTTTCGATTTACAAAACATAACATGTCAGAAAAGAATTATGTACTAATGAACACAACTGTACACAAAATTAAATAAAAACATTCATCTCCAGTATTTAATACTAAGGGAAGAGTTCTTTTAAACAGTATGACACTAAAAGACGCGATCTCGTCCTATTGAACTCCTCTATTTATAAGGTGAGTACAACAAACATTTCTGTTTGAATATAGGATGCATTGTTGAAGAAATGACACAATGACTGATTGATTGATTTATTGAAAAACTGAATGGCAGAGATATAATTAGAAGAACTTCTATGATTCAGTTATATAGAAATGGAAAGAATAATTATCGAACATTGATAAAATGTTATCAGAATCAAAGGCAGCTCAATGAAATTTATGCGGACTCTATAGCCTTGATAATAAATTAAATTGAAATGTGACCGTCATGACATAATAATACCATAAGTGTATTAACTTAAAAGTGGAGAGGGAGAAGTGCTTGTCGATCGAGCCTCTTATATACATATTTATTCATCAAAATTGTGTTAATTGAATTTATAAATGACAAATTCAAATAATCATACATAATAATGTTATACTTTTCTTAATAGATTTTTATTTGGAAAGATATAATTGTTTAAAAAATTAATACAAAACAGTTTTAAATAAATTGAATCAGTTCAGTTAACTTAGAATTTATAAGAAATAAATTAACTTTATTCGATTTGAATGAAAATACTATCTTGATTGAAATTATGTATTTGTGTTTATGGTTGGTGTGTGTGTATGTGTGTGTAAAAAATATAAAATGTTGATGAAAGTGCGAGCAATTGAAAGATTAATAAATAAATTAATTAAACCGATATGACAAATACAAATTGCGTTGCGTTGCGTTGCGTTGCGTTGCGTTTGGTTTTGGCCCAGCGAGTCGTTTCGTTAAGTAACTGCCAATTATTAAAATTGTTATATTAAATACGATGCCTGTGATTGACTGCCTGACTATATAGGAACTATTGGTAAGTCTATAAACTAAACATAAAAATTAAATCTAAAAAATAAATATATAAAAAAAGCAATAATAATAGTAATAATTTAAATAAAAAAGGACTATACTTAAAGATAAGCGATAAATTAAGAGAAAAAAAAATATTATATGGAAATTATTATGTAAATTAAAAATTATACTGAGAGGGTAAACGGCACAAGCTTGGCTAGGAATCATTGAATGACTTGATACTCGCTTGTAACGTTATTCCCTACTACTATATTCAATTACAATAGATCATTAATTGGTATACCGATTTTAACTTAATTCTAAATGTTTTGTATACATTTATTTATATTTTTTTGTCCTTTTAATATTTTTTAAAGTTTTTATTGTATTTTATAATTTTTTTTTTTTTTTTTTTTTTAGATTTTTTTGCACACACGCTTCTAGGCAGGCATTAATTCTATTTAGCTATTTAACCATGTATCTCAGAAGTTGGCTCCTAGTATGGCATCATAAGACGATTTACCTTTATTTCTTATCCTGCTGAAACAAATCAAATACAACAAATTAGTTTTCTTGACAAACAACTGAATGTTTGATAGATGAAACTTACAAGAACAGGATATACAAAGGTATCGGCGGTGTCCTTGCCAACGGAATTACGTGCAATACACTTATAGCCACCCATATCTTCCCATTTGATATTCGAAATGAGCAAATCACCTGTAGGTAAAACCTTGTAGCGTTGACTTTGGTCAATCATCTTGCCCTCGTTATTCATCCAAAAGACTTCGGCACGTGGTCGCGCATGTACTTTGCAAGGTAGTAGAACATTTGAACCTATCAGATCCAAATGCATTTTTTCACTCAATATAATGCGAGGCTTCTGGGGTCCAGGGAATGGCTTGTCATTCATTTCTGACTGTGGATGGGGATACACAACGGTGGAGGCATAAATGGTCTTCGAACCAGTTCGCCCAACACAAGTGAAGGTACGAGGTTCACTTATCATGTGATCAATAACATGAACCGAGCGCACACGAACAATTGCCGATGGTGCATTTTCAGTTAGCACATTTGTCTCTAAGTCGTCAATCTGTAAAGTCAATGAAAATTTCGATTATAAAATGCCATACATTTGCTAAACAAAAATTGTTGTTTGGTATGGGGATGTGATGGGGCAACTGTACTAACCTCAGACATAGGCAAATGGCCAACTATCCATTGGATGGTGGGCACTTCGGAGCCCATCATCTCGCAGGCAATTTCAACGGTGGAACCCGAATTCTGCAGCATTTTCACTGGCGGTACTTTGGTAAATTTCAGCCACTCTTTCTCAAAGACACGTCCGCGTGGCTTATTCTCTTCCACCTCGATTGAGTTATCGACATCATTGTTATCTACCGTGTCGTCAATGGCACGGCAATGGGCATGCCCAAGGGCGCTGAACAGGAGCAGCACGATCGCAAATTGATTTAAATTCATTTTCTGAAAGCAAAAACCAAAATGGAAATATTTAAATAATGACTCTAATCAAATGTACATATGTAAGTATTTTAGGTTAATAAACTTGTACGGAAGATCTTAGATAGCTCTGCAACTCATAATCACACTATTTCAATTAATTAACAAAATCAGCTATAAATCACAATTATAATGACAGTCGGAACACAGTGGTGGGTCACGCCCCTTAATGACGATAAGATTGAATATTATCAAGGCCTACGTGACATTTCTCTTGCTGAAATTTAAATGAGCAAAAGTGATTTTTTGGTAAAAACGAAATTATATTATTTTGCCAAAATTGCAAGAAGAAAATAAGCAAATACCAGGCAAAAAAAAAAAAAAAACCCAAAATTAAAGGTAGCAACAGAGTAGCGCGCCCAAGGAGAAATGTTAATCTCAAGCAACGAAGCAAGTTGAAGATCACGAACGCCGACGGCTGCCAATCATTCACCCGATTGTTCGTTCGCTTACTACTTATATACACATACAAACTTGTATTTATTCAATCACTCACTCACTCAATCATTCGGTCATTCATTCACTCTTTAATTCAGACGAGAAAGCACACTGGGTCGACCGCCCGCCACATTGAACATTTTTTTGTATATGAGTAAAGCTTAAATCGAAAATCTCTTTGCTGTTTAACATTATTTCAAAAACTGGATGTGTTAGTTAGTCCACTTAACAAGAAGTAAGAAGTAGGCTTCAGTGAGAAACAGTCCGTTGAAAGTTGCTTTCAGCTCACTGCTAACTTACTTGGATGGGTTGCCAAATCGAAGCCAAAAGTTATACAGGCAGCCTGCTTGCCTGCCAGCCAGAGCCAATCTGTCTGTCTTTAACTTCCGTTCGGTTCCGTTTCACAACGGTTTCTAACGTTCGATCGCCTGTTGTATGATTTAGGCACAATCGCTCTTATTCGCACCCAAAGTAAAAATGGTTTATTCTCAGAAGTGAGTTAGTTTGTGTTGCCAGCAGCAACAGCAGCCCACCTGCCTTGACAAAGACAAAGACAACAGCCATGGCAAACACTACGATCGCATGACGTCAATTCCTTTTAGTCTATTATTAGGTAATGTCGTCGTCATCCCGTCATACAGCCCAATCACCATTGGGGGAATGAGATCGCAAACGGTTCGCTAGATTTCAAATGCCCCACAGAATAACAAGTGCGAACCTACCAGACAGGCAGGCAGGCTGACTGCTTGTCTTACTGTCTGTCTGTCT